>JAULJL010000037.1:13491817-14928598 GCA_030761205.1 Fremontodendron californicum
CAGCGTAAAATTTTCAAAAAACACCAAAGAAAATCGCCATGGGAGGTGGCGGTTTCCCTTTGTGTATTTTAAAAAAAATTCAAAAAATACCAAGGGAGACCGCCACCACCCATGGCGGTTTCACTTGGTGTTTTTTAAATTTTTTTTCAATTTCACCAAGGGAAATTACCATGGGGGGTGGCGATTTTCCTTTGTGGTATATATATATATTTTTTACTTAAATTATAAAAAAAAATTGCAAATTAGTTTTTAAAATTTGTATTTTAATTTTAAAAATTATAAATTAAATAAAAAAATTAAATTAAAATTTTTAAAAAAAATTAAAAGTTTAACGGTATATTTCTTATTTAAATTTTATGAAACATTTTTTAAAAATTTTTTAGTTAAATTTTACTATATAACCTTTTAAAACAAAGAAATAATAATAAAATCAAATCAAATCAAATTTTTTTGAAGGCAACGGTAACTTGACCATTACCTTCAAAATCCCCTCCCCCCCCCAACACACACCACTCTTCTATAAATAACCACTCCTCATTTTCTACAACTTATTTTTATTTTCTTTCTACAATCAATTTTTTTTCTACCAACAATTTTTTTTTCTACAACAACATTTAAAAATGGCTTCATCATCACTATTGAGGTTACAAGAAAATCACATATCGGAGGTTATATTTAAAAAGGTAAGTAAATTGTTGTAATATTATTTGTATTACATTATCCATTTTTAGTAATTTTTTAATTATTATTATTATTATTTTGTAAATTTATAGTTTTATAATTTTATATTTTTAATGTTTTAATTATTATAGTTTTATCATATATTAATTAGTTTTTTTTTCATTTTATAGTTTTATAATTATTTATTTTTTATATTGTTTGATTTTTTATTATTATAGTTTTTTAATTTTTTAATTATTATTGTTTTTTCATTTTATAGTTTTATATAATTTTAATTTTTATATTATATTATTTTTTATTATTATAGTTTTATAATTTTTTAATTATTATTGTTTTTTCATTTTATAGTTATTTATTTTTTATATTATTTAATAATTATATAAATAATTTTAAAATTTTATATTATTATCGTTTTGTTATTTTATAGTTTTAGAATTTTAGAATTTTTATATTGTTTAATTGTTTAATTATTATAGTTTTATAATATATTAATTTTTATTATTATTTAATTTAATTTAATTAATTATCAACAGGATACTCGTCGCGTGTTACGTTCGAGAAAATTTACATTGGAGGACCCACATCCATCTATTATCGACCACTTAAGAAGAGCTAGATTTTATCACGCAACTCAAGTTCGACGATTTTTTATACAACCCGACTTAATCAGTGCATTGATCGAACGATGGAGACCCGAGACGCACACTTTTCATTTTCCATTTGGTGAATGCACGGTAACTCTAGAAGATGTTGCGCTTCAACTTGGACTTCCGGTCCATGGCGCTGCAGTTACAGGCGGAAGCTTGCTAGATTGGAATGAAGCGTGTCAAAATCTATTGGGTTCAGTACCTCCAGATGAGTATGTATCTGGCTCAACGGTGAGACTAAATTGGTTGAAATCCTTTCAAAATCTTCCATTACACGCAACTGAAGAATAGATACAATATGCTGCTAGAGCATATATTTTACGTTTGATTGAAGGATTATTGATGCCTGACAAATCGAGCAGTCGGATACATTTAATGTATCTTCCATTACTACGTGATTTAGAGCATGCAGTAAATTATAGTTGGGGTTTTGCGTGTTTGGCGATTTTGTATAGAGAACTGTGTCGGGCTACAGTTCCAAAAAGCCATGACATAGGTGGATGTTTAGTGCTTCTACAATCATGGGCTTGGTATCGGCTGCCATTTCTTGCTCCGCGTGTGGATGTTTCGGCTGTATACCCCCTTGCAAACAGGTAATAATCTTTACTATTTTATTAATTTTGTACGAACTTGTATTTTTATAGGTCTATTAAGATTTTATATGGATTTTAACAAGTGGAGTAGGAGTAGGAGTAGAGATTGTACCGAGACTCCGACCGACCTTGCAAGTATAAGATTGCGACTAGATCGAGTAGAATATGATAAGATAAATATTTCGATTGTTACATTCAAGTATTTTTGTATTTAATCCATATGAACCTAATAATTTGTAATAATTATTCGCAGTTTCTGTGGATGTCATATTCCTCAAGTGAAATTATGGCATGCCTCCCATCGGATGCCTACAATAATTGTAATATATGGAAAGCAAACACAACATTGATATGCTTTTCATATGTAGAGTGGCAACAAACTGACAGGGTATTGCGACAATTTGGGATGCAACAACCAATTCCTGCAGCCCCGGTGAACCTTGATAAGCTTCACAAGATCGACATGCGTGGTCGTCTTGAGGAATTCTGGCCTGCAAAGCATGAACATTGGATCCATTGGTGGAATATACATTGTTAATGAATTCCGACAGGTTATTCGATTGTTGGTAATAATTTCAACCCATCTGATGATTACATAGGATGGTATAAAAAGGAAGGTCGGCCTTTTGTTTGTCCACCGTCGGTGTATGAGGATGTTAGGAGTATGCCATTTACCGGACAAACTTCAACTCCAGTCCCTCCTACACAGGATATGGAAGCTCCTAGACCTAGCCGACAACGTGGGCAGACGCGTCAACCTACCTCATCGGAGTTCACAGCACCGAGGATGTCATTTAGTCATCCTGAACCTGAACGGGATCATGGAGTACCATCCAGTCATCGTTATTCCGTCAGTCACCCTGGATATGACGTTGATGAGTGTTACCGACCATCATCTCCAATGACGAGGTTAGATGACCAGCTCCCCATCCTAAGTCCAAGTTCAGCATATCTAACATCAATGTATCAGTTTGGAACCCCTGCGTCAGCATTTGATGGTACATCATTTCTGGGTCCATCTAGTAGTCAGGTTCCCGTTATGGGTGAACTAGGTGTTGGCTTCTCCAGCAGTAGGCTTCAAATTTTTGATACAGAAGAAATGACTGATGACATACAACCGGAACCAGTGGAGGTTATAGCAGGAGGTCGTGGTAGACCGCGCATACGTGCCACTGACGAGGTTGAATGATGGGTCCAACCACCACGCACTAGGAGAGCTCGACACTGTTGCTCTACACCACGCAATAATTAGAATAAATGTACTTTTATCAATATAACGAGAATAATGTATTTTAAATTTGTAATATATAAATTTATATGTTTTGCATTTCATGTTATTTATTTTAAATTTATTGGAAAATTAATTATTATTTTTAATTTTTTTATTCAACATATCTAACTAAAATGTTAATGTTGTTATTTAATTATAAAAATGTAATAAAATATATTATTCAATATATTTTTATAAAATTTCTTAATTTTATATAAAATAATAATCCAAATTACATGATAAGTAGAAAAAAACTTGCATAACATTTTCACTTAATGGCAAAATATGTAAATATTACAGGTTATGAAAACATGTAATTCCTTTATTGTTGATGTGAACTCTCCCCTGATGTGCCAGATTGATGCGGACATTTTTGATGGTTATGACCTTCATTTCTGCATAATCCACAACTTTTTGGTTGGCCTTTCTCCCTGAGGTCCATTTCATTACGAATAACACTTGATTTTGGCCGACCATGTGGATTTCTCCGCATTTCTTGATTGGGACACACTTCTGGACCATCATATTGAGGACAATAACCTTCATTTTCAACTGTTTTGAACTCATGTCTATAAACATTCAATATAGTTTCCAGTCTATAGACATTGTCCATATATTGCATGCAATCTACATGGACATGTGCACAAGCAGCAACTACATGTGAACAAGGGTACCTTTGTGCTTGAAACTTCCCACAGTCATACCACATGTCACTAAGCTTGACTTTGTACTTCATTGCAGAAACACCTTCTTGTGGATCAACTAACTCTTCAATCAGAAAAGATTGATTTGCTCGTGTATGACTGTTTCACAGTATGTGTGCCCTCCCTCCATCATTGCAATTTGCTTGTTCCTCATCTTAACAAAAAGTGCAGCCAACCTATAATATGTCGATTGCACTAAAGCAGTAATGGGAAGATGACACGTTCCCTTCAACACCGAATTGATAGATTCAGCTAGGTTGGTTGTCATATGGCCATAACGTCTTCATTGATCATATGATAGGGCCCACTTCTCCTTGAGGATCCTATCAATCCAATTAGCCGCCTCTGCATTTTCTCCACGAAGATTCTCATACATGAAATGAAAATTTGGTCGCCTCAACTCGTATCCTAATAAAATTAAAAACAAAAGACTTGTGAATTTGCTTGTTCCCCATCTTAATAAAAAGTGCAGCCAACCTATAATACGTTGATTGTAATAAAGCAGTAATGGAAAGATGATGCGTTCCCTTCAACACCGAATTGATAGATTCAGCTAGGTTGGTTGTCATATGACCATAACGTCTTCCTTGATCATATGATTGGGCCCACTTCTCCTTGGGGATCCTATCAAGCCAATTAGCCGCCTCTGCATTTTCTCCACGAAGATTCTCATACATGAAATGAAAATTCGATTGCCTCAACTCGTATCCTAATAAAATTAAAAACAAACGACTTGTGAATTTCAATATTATTTTATATACTAAAGGAAATATAAGAGACAGAATAACTGTGATTCGATTCCATACCCATGTTAACAATGTGTCGATGCAATTCCTTATTTTTAAACTTTTTCATAAAGTTAGTTGCAATGTGTCGAATGCAGGACACTGAATATGCATGTGGAGGATTCCATCCATTACCATCGCGTCTAGTCGCAGCTTTGATGGCTTTATGTCGATTAGACATCAAGCATATGCCAGGCTGTTTTGTCACATGTCTACGCAAATTAGTGAGAAAGAATGACCAAGCCTCTGTTGTTTCACCCGCCACAATGGAAAAGGCAATTGTCAGTATGTTTCGGTTGCCATCTTGTGCAATAGCTAAAAATAATGTTCCTTTGTATTTTCCATATAAGAAAGTACCGTCTACTTGCACAATAGGTTTACAATACGGATACCCTTCAATGCACGACTTAAATGTCCAAAATAGTCGATGGAATATTCTCTTACCCTGGACCAGTCGATCACCGTGATATGCAGGTACCGTTTGCAATTCCACAATTGTACCAGGCATAAAATGTTGCATTGCACCTAACCATTTAGGTAGCTCAATGCACGATCTATCCCAATCGCCAAAAACTCGAACAATTGCCTTTTGCTTTGCTTTCCACGTTTTCTTATAGAAGGTGATGTATACATACCGGATTCGCATCTCAGCGATCAAAACTGAAACGGAGATCTCCAGATTTTCTTGGACCAATGACAGAATGCATAAACAGATCATGTTAGAATCTAACTTGCAATGATCTTGTGAAATCCTCCCCGATGTGTAAGTATGAGGCCCTTCATATTTTCTAATCTCCCATGCCTGTTTCTTCTTCATAAAAGTTGCCCTTATTCTCCAATTGCACCCTTTCCCATACATTAGACATTTGGCATAATATTTGGTCCACTCAGATTCAATTACTCTGTAATCTACAGAGTTTTTGATGTTATAGTGCTTAATAGTTGAAAGCACAGCTTCTTTCGTTGGAAATTGTAACCCAACACACAGATCAACTGCAAATGGATCAAATGTCAGAGGCGTAGCTAATGTATGAGCATACTCAGGAAATTTTGGCACTTGCATTGCCTCCAGATCCAGGCATATGGGATGCAGCCTCATATGGGGGAAGATCTCTATGAGTGTTGATCTCAGCAGGGACGACGTCTGGGACAGAATCACTGTTGTCATCACTTGTGAATTCAGCATCCTCTTCCTGGTCACTAAAGTCCCAACATATTCACCATGGACTCCACGTGGCGGAACAAGATCAACACCAGCTGGCTCATCTTCGAGGGTAGTAGGAATTGTTTGTGAGACTAATGAATTATGAAACGTTGTAGCTTGAGATAGCGGAACGACTTCTTCTGTGGGAACATCGTATGTAGTGTGAACATAGAACGACCCAAAATCATCATCTTCCGTGGGAAAGTTTTCTGTAGTGCGAACATTTGAAGACCCACAATCATCGTGAACATTCTCTATGTAAGCATATAACTGAAGTACACCAACATTTGCAAATGTCTCATGAGCATAAAACATGCATCTGACATCATCATCATCTTCAAGTGGAAATGTTTTATATTGGACACATCCTTCACCAATAGAAAGAGGATGCCTATACTTAATCTCTGAAACTCTTTTTCTATTTCTAGCTTTAATTTTTGTATGAATTTGCAGCTTTAGTTCTTCTAATGTGACGTCTTCATCAACACGAAAATTTTTAGGATGTTCACAATCAAAGGTAGCACCTTCGTCAGTATTATGAATTTGGCCATTATAGTAGACCAATGCGATCACTCTATTGCTCATGTTGTGTAGTAATGAAACTAAGAAGGATGAGAATGGAGGTATTATTACTCGGCAAAAGAAAGAAGAAATATAGAAGGATGAGAATGAGGAGGTATTAGCACTCAGAAAAAATCTGATTGAAAAACTGCTGTAAGGGGTATTGTAAACCTTCATCAGTATTATGAATTTATAATGGTTCATTATGTTGTATCGGATGACAAATCCCATCCTTTGTACAGGATGGAATCTGATTCTCATTTTTGGCTAGGGTTAATTGACTGAAAAACTGATAACTCATTCAATGCAAAAACTGATGATAAATCCCATCCTTTGTACCGGACTGTCTAATAGTCCCATCCATTGCAGAAGGAATCCAATTCCAATATTTTTTGCAGCATTTGATTGACTAAAAAATAGCTGAAACCTATCCCTTACCCTAAATCATTAGTCCCATCCATTGCAGAAGGAATCCAATTCCAATATTTTATGTAGCATTTGATTGACTGAAAAATAGCTGAAACCTATCCCTAACCCTAAATCATTAGTCTCATCCATTGTAGAAGAAATCCAATTCCAATATTTTCTGCAACATTTGATTGACTAAAAAATAGCTGAAACCTATTCTTAACCCTAAATCATTAGTCCCATCCATTACAGAAGGAATTCAATTCTAATATTTTATGTAGCATTTTATTGACTGGAAAATGGCTGAAACCCTAACCCTAAATCTGGTCAATACTCCCATCCATTACATAAGGAATCCAATTCCAATATTTTCTACAGGATTTGATTCACTGAAAAATAGCTGAAACCCTAACCCTAATTCATTAGTCCCATCCATTGCAGAAGGAGTCCAATTCCAATAATTTCTATAGCATAAAATTAAAATTAAAATAATAATAAAAATTTAATTTTATATAATATTAAATAAGAAATTAATTTAATTTTATATAGATCCTGGACCTCGATGGGATTAGTTGAGGTGGCTCTAAGATTTGCGCCAATTGGAGCCTGATTATGCTGTGATCTCGCCATGGGATGAATGTAGACGACAGACGTTGCCCCTGTTGGGGAAAGGACTTGAGTACTCTGATTAGATTGTCCATTGGGCAATACCGTCTCATTCTGACCCTCTTGGGTCCCTGATTCTTCCCTGACGGCTGAGTTTTCAGCGTGTCCCTTTCCCTTAAGCAAGCCGGACACCAGTTCCATGAGCTTTTCCATCTACTCTCTAACCCCTTCTTGATGTTTTAACATCCTTTCTTGGGCCTCTTGTTAAGCCCTCTAAATCCTGTCCAGTCTAGCCTATTGCTCGTTCTCCATGATCCTTGTTTACGAATGGGTATTGTATCGATGTTGGGTGTTTTGTGTGCCTTTCTCTAGGTTCTTTGGTAGTCGCCCAATCTTTATACCCTTATTTAAATATCATGGATTAGAACCTCATGATGTATTATTCCGTTATACTTTATTGGATGTATGCAGGAATGAATGAGTGAATAAAATGTATGAATAGATGAATGAATAAATGAATAAATGAATGAATGAATAAGTAAATGAATAAATGAATGAGTAAATAAACGAATGAACTAATAAATGAATAAATTATGAATGTATGGAAGGTATTGGCCACATGATAATTCCAACTAAACGATCTTTCATTAATCATTGAAATTGATTACACATCATTGATAAAAATATTGAATCTGTTCATATTATCCTATGGCCTCATCTAAGAAATCCAAGAGCTGCTGGCGATGCTTCCCCATTGGGGTGACCTCACACTTCAGATTCTTTGCCTTCTTGGTTATCTCCCCGTCCTTTCTACCTGCCTTAACTATTTGAGCCGTGATGTGCTCGATATACTCGTGCCTTTTCAGGCAAGCCTCGATGGTTATCCGCTGACTGTTTTGCCACTCCCTTTCTTTCTCATCCAGAGTCCTCAAAAGGGCATCAATGTGACCTTTGTGGCTTTGAAGTAATCCCTCTAAATCATGAATTATCCTCCAAAGGGATTCTCTTTCGGACCTTTTTTCTTCCTTGATCTTTAACTTGGCCAGTTGCCTCTCATTTTCTATTTGGCTTTTCAACAACTTAGCAGAAGAAGTGGAGTAAATACTCTCCTTAGCTTGCTTTTCTTATGAGAACCTAGCAGCCCTTTCTTTTTCTTTCTTTGCTTTGCCTTTCCAGAACTCCATTCTCTTTTTAAGTCCATCGGCCTCTCTTTTCCAGTCTTCGAAAGCCTTAACAACCCCCTCATATCTCCTCTCAAATCGGAGCTTTTTGTTCTCTAGGCGCAAGTCCTTAAGGTCTCCCTTTGCAGTGTCCTGCTCCTTTCTGACCTTCTTCATTTCAGTTTCACGAATTAAGTCCTTGATTTTTAGTTCACTCACCTCTTCTTGGAGTCGGGTGATTTCCTTGTTCAATCGGGCTCTTTCCTTCTCAAACTCTAGTTTTCTTAATCTTTACTTCTGATGGTGCTTCTTCCGGCTGTAGTTCCATTGGTTGAGTATCCTCCCTATCGGATGCCAACAATCTATTATTATTCTCTTAGCTCTCCACGCTATATAATTCGGTGTGACATCGTTGGCATATTGAGCCAACTCTGCCCAAAAAGTTTACTTCCAAGTCTCCACAACCTCGCGCACCCTTCTTCCTTGTAGGTAAACTCTAATCGATCAAGCTTGTGGGTCGTAGGCGTGAACTGACTAGATCCAAACTGTTTTTGCACCATCAGAGGTGCATAGCTCATGGCTCCCCATATCTCGAGCAGTGGAACCCATGTCTTGTCCCCATATTTGTACAATATCGGTTCATGAGCCATCCACGGAGCTCTCCAAGTTACCATCTCACTCTTAAGGTTCTGGAGCGTATCAATCCACTGCCCCTCACTTATATTTTTGAGCCAATCTCTCTTGAAAAACTCCTTGATCGACACAAGGGATTTCAGATACGATCGAAGGGGAGCCTTTTCCTTTTTCCACAAGTGGCTCTGGATCCAAACATAGAGGAGTTGCGTACAACCCATGAATCGCCCTTTTCCTCCCTATTTACAAAAATTCAAGGACCAAATTGTTTCTGTTATGATTTCTGGGGAAAGATTTATCTTTTGTCCCAAATTATCGAAGAGGTCAACCACCACTATCTCCACACGTCCCAACGTCCCTAGGAAGATAACCAAACCATAAATGGATAGGGCAAAGATATCCCTAGTGGTTTCTTTACTCGGGTGACTCCGAATCAAAGATTGTAAAGCATCCCGTGGAATAAACTCACTTTTTCCTTTTTTGACCACGTGGCTTTCGATCCATTTCATATCCATCCCCACAATCTTGGCTAACTTTTTCTTAAATCCCAATGTCTTCGAATCCTTCAAGTAAATCCGATCCGGGATAGAGTGCTCAATACACAATAGGGCCGAATACTCTTCGATGGTTGGGGTCATATCCTCTTTGTTAAAAGTGAAACATCGATAGCGGGATTCCAGAACTTCACCATGGCCCGAATTAACTCACTATTGACTTTTACCGGGATTAACAATGCTATGTCCCAATACTTTTGAGTGAAGGCCTTTTTTTTCTGATACATCCCACTGATTCCAAATATCCATCAACCCACGGAGATCGTTTTGTCGGAGATCTATCTCCACCCGTTCTGGAAATGCTGACATGTAACCCTCCTTCAAACAATCCCCATCTTTTCGTTGAGCTACCTCGGAGCATTCTCTTACCACTATATGCTTCTCCACCACTAAGGCAACCTGTCCGTTCATGAAAGTCATTTTGGTTGAAGATTACCTCGAGACCAATGACCTTCCTAGTGTATGATGATGACAAATGATGCATGAAAAAGAAAGGAAACAAATTAGTAAGGAAATGAATTCAAGGATATAAAACAAATAATGTATGAAAAAAAGGTCAATTGCCCCAAATATGTTAAAAATATCTTGATGGTCGCCCCGCTCCCTATCCAATATTTAGGCATTATGACGCCTGTGGGATGGAACATTAAACTTGTTACGGGCGATATGATGTACGTTCATCATCACCTGATTTGCGAAATTTGTTCGGGATGTAAAATAGATAGTAAAGGGTTGGAAATGTTCCTCCATGTGTTTCTAGCTTCGGTGCATCTATCGAAAATTCAGCATGGCTTCGCCTAGGCTGGCTTCATATGGTTCACTATCTGAGGTTGAATTAGGTTCTAAAGGCCCCAAATTGCTTCTCATTGTCGTCCACGAGGACTAGTAAGGCACCCAAATCCGAAGGAAAGGGTTCAATTTGTTAGAGTATATTTCCCTAACCCATGCGGAGGATCATCACGAGAGTTTAGGTACTTTAAAACTCCGGAAGTATTTTGCTAGCCCATACGGAGGATCATCACTAGAGCGTAGCTACTTTACTTCCACTTAAAAGGACGAAACCCGAGTATAGAGCTTATGTTATGCAAATGCAAGTGCACCCTTATTCCAAATGTCCCAACAATTTATTCAAATAAAAATCAAATAATGTAAAGCATTAATTAACCAAAAAGCAATAATAATATGCATGTAAATGAACATATTTATAAATATTTTATATTATTTTTTAGAAATCCTCTTCGTTATTAAAAAGATATAGGAATTATAGTTAAATACCGATTAAAACCAACAAATCAAGACTTTTGATAACACATGACTAATCTTAGGCCTGACTCTCTAAATGTCCCTAGTGGAGTCGCCAAGCTGTCATAATGATCCTGCGACCACTAAATGACGTTGGGGGTCAAAAGAATAATTGGTCATCTTAAATAATTTTGATTTTGAAAAATATTGAAAATTGAGTTGCCACCGATCTTTTTTGGCTAGGTGTGATCGGTCACCTATTAAAATAAGTTTTTGTAAAGAATTTTAAAATTAATTAAAATCTTTTTAAAACCAATTTTAAGGTCTGCGTTTAAAACTAGAGAAAAACAATGGTGAGTTCGGGAGTCGATTACGTGCAGGGAAGGTATTAACACCCCCACAACACCCGTATAAAATGGTACCTCATTAATCATGTGTTATCATTAGTCTCAATAAAATGTTGGTTTTAGTTTTGACATTTAAAAATAACTCCCATTTAAAAAAAAAAAAACAATCATATTATTTGAGAATGATCCGAAATTTATTATTACAAAATTTTCTATATTTCCCAGCAAACCCAACAAAACATAGAATTTTTTCTCGTTTTAAAATCATCCGTATCATTCTTCCCTTTTTTAAAAGGATATTCCATTGTTAATGATAATTGATGACATCCTCCAGGGCAGACCCAGTAGAGAACTCACGAATTATTTTAACTCGGGAACATTGCCTCATTTATTATTAAAACTTCACTTTCTATATGCATTAAAATTCATTTAAATAAACATGAATATGCAAAACAAATATTAATATGGAATATAAGCAAAGTAATATGAACACTAATTATCACATGGCATAAATAAGAAATTAACCTAAGCAACAATTATCTAATGGCATAATCAAGATCATATTATAAGCAAAAAATCATATGAACATTAATTAACAAATATCATGAACATGAAATTAACATGAACATCAATCATTAAATATCATAAACAAAAATATGCATACAACCATAACTTAAAAATCTTATTTTTCATGTATTTCTTTATTTGGAATTACATAAATGTCAAACGTCGTAAAATTTAACCAAATTCCCTGGCAAACCCGGCAAAGCTTAGAAAAATATCATTTCGCCTAACACGTACGTAATTCCGAGTAAAAACAAAACCATACTTTACAATTTCACAAACACGTGCGTTGAAGAATCTCCTAACCTCCTCGACAAACCCGGCAAAGATTAAGAAATCATTCTTGCCAAATGTTTATATAACCGAGAAAGCAAGTTTTTATGACAAATTTGAAAATTTTTTTTTTTTTTTTTGAAAGTATGAAATGCACTAAAATGGGACCATTATTGTAATGTGTTTCTCTCTTGAAAAGAGGGCATCCGAATACCTATAGAAGTATTCGAATACCTTGGAGGAAACTTAAATTGGACTTAGACAAAGACGGATTTTTGGGCACAAATTTTTGCTCGGATTAAAGAGAACATTCGAATACTTATGGAAAAAAGTATTCGAATAACCTTGAAGAAAATTTAGGCGAATTGTTTTGAAAAATGTGAGAAGTACTTGAATGCCATTGTTTGAGATTCGAATACCTCTAAATTAGCCTTAATGCAATGTCCCTTTTTAAAACCAAAGAAAATAAAAGATGCAATTTTTTTAGGAAAATTATGTGATGGCTGAATGCCCCCTAGTGTAGAAACCAAAGTTTTAATTCATTTTTGAAGTTCGTTTTAACTACCCAAAGCTTGTTCTTCTTAAAACATCATTTATTAACCATGAAAACCAAAAAAAATAACTTTGTAAATGTTAGTATATGCCCTAGAGCCAATCAGATTGGACAAGGGATATATAGTTAATAATGCATACCCATCACTATGCATTAGTGATACAAGGTTTTCCTTCATGTTAGTGTGATGATAAAGAGTTATTAAGTACTAATCGGATGAAGCCCATGGAACATTATGGCCTTGCGAAGGAATTATTTATAATTGTGAGATCCTTATGCATCAAAGTCATGTTCCTAAAATGGTTCATGATCATCGTATTGCCAAGAAGGGGCATTGGCAATGCTCAAAGACTAGTACATGTTAAGCCTACTTACTTATGAAGTAAGCAACTAATTTCACGTCTTGTAGTATAAAGGACACTTGGGATAACATGTAGGTGTTTGTCTGTTGAACAAGTTCACTGAACTTGGCCCGCTGTGAGAACTCTATTTGGAATGGTCACTCGAGTGTCTATGAAAATGTTCTCACGTGCCAATCGTGTAAATTAGTCCTCGGACTTGTGATACCAGGTCATATTGTATGGAGAGTGTCATACTTTGATTCCATCACGAACGGATTCCAAATGAAGGGATGCTTATAGTAGGGTGGTTTTGGGTATGACATGAACCCTATGAAGATGGATGAGTGATCCAGAGAGGATTCACCACTCTAAGTGACATCGGAGACATATCTCATCTGTTCTTGGCTTCGGTTAACTTGATAAAGTCTTTGGCCAGAGCATGATGGATTTAGGAGAAATCGTTTCTCTAAATTCATAACGTTAACCATAAGCTGTAGGAACTAATATGGATTAAAAACATGAGTAGACACTGCACCATGCTCATGGGCTTTCTGGAATATTTGGTGAAAGGATCATATTACATGATATACTGAAAGGTTTCACGTTGACTTCTCAATATTGGGTGGTCATGAAGGGTTGCTAGATCCCGCTCTTGATTTTTGGGTATAAATTAACGAGATTAATTTATACGTATTACCAACATGTTGGGAACCTAATGGGTCACAGACAATAGGACAAAATTATTGGCTTAAACTTGGGATTTGATTAAGTAAGGACTTAATTGAATAAAAGGTTAATTTGGAGGACCTAATTGAATAAGATTCAAATTAGGAAGGTTAAAACATAATTTGGATTTGAGAAATCTAAATAAAGATGTCTTAATAAGACAATATGGATAAGCTTGTCTTAAGCAGACCATGTCTTAATTTAGATATGTCTTAAGATAAAGTTGTCCCGGTCGAAAATAAGAAGTTGTTTGAAATGAGAAAAAGTTTCTTGTTTTAGAGGAGTATAATTAAGAATCAAATTTCGAATAAAAGGTTAATTTGGAGGACCTAATTGAATAAGATTCAAATTAGGAAGGTTAAAACATAATTTGGATTTGAGAAATCTAAATAAAGATGTCTTAATAAGACAATGTAGATAAGCTTGTCTTAAGCAGACCATGTCTTAATTTAGACATATCTTAAATAAAGTTGTCCTGGCCAAAAATAAGTAGTTGTCTGAAATGAGAAAAAGTTTCTTGTTTTAGAGAAGTATGATTAAGAATCAAATTTTGACTTCTCGTAATTCACTAAACCGAACATTGCTTCGATTATGTCTGTCGTAACCTAAAAAATAACGAGTCTCATCGCAAGACTTTATTATTCGTTAAGCGTGACATTAAAAGAAACCGAGGAAAAGTCAACTTAATTCCTCTAGAAAAATGAAGGTTTTGAAAATGACCTTGAAAAAGACATGGAGTAGTCGCCACCAATCTTTTTTTAGCTAGGTGTGATCAGCCACCTATTAAAACCGGTTTTATAAAATATTTTAAAAATTAATTAAAAAATTTTAAAAACCAATTTCAAGTCTGCGTTTTAAACCAGAGAAATCAAAGAAGCGGGTTCGGGAGTCGGTTACGTGTGGGGAAGGACTAGCACCCCACAACGCCCGTATAAAACGGTACATTATTAATCGTGTGTTATCTCAAGTCTCGGTAAAAAATCGGTTTTAAATTTAGTATTTCAAGTTAATTCCCTATTTAAAGAAAAATAATTCCATTTTTAATTGAAAATGATTCGGAATTTATAAATTCAAAATTTTCTTATATTCCCCAACAAACGTGGCAAAATATAGAAATTTTTATTAGTTTTGGAAAACTTTCCGAATCATTATCTTTTTTTGAAAGAAAGATATTCCTTTATTAATGATAATTGATGATATTCCCTCCAGCAAACCCGGTAGAGAACTCATGAATTATTTTAACTCGGGAATATCTTTATTTTTTATTGAAAACCATTATCTTTTTTTGAAAACATTTAAAAGAAATGAATATGTATATGCATGACATAAATAAAATGACATAGCAAAATCTGAATAATATAATGCAACCTAAATGACATGACATGATTTGAATGTCTTAGCATATTCTAAATGAAATGAAATATCCTAAGTTATATGAATATATTCTAAATGAAATTAAATGACCTATATAACATAATACATTCTATATGAAATGCAATATCCTACGTCATATGATATAATCTAAATGAAATAAAATATTCTAGATGACACAATATATCCTAAATGAAATGAAATGATTTAAATGACATGACAAATATGAATGATATGACATATAATTTAAATGACATGGAATAAGATAATGCTATCATATAATATGCATGAAAATAAAAATAATAATGCATGAACATAGTATATGCTAAATAAAAGTAACTAGATAAAAGCATAGGATATCATGAAATATTCAAAGCCATATAATAAACCATATAACATCAAAAAAAAATATATATATATATATATATAAATCAAAATAATAACAATATCATAGAAATTATTATAGCAAGAATCACATATTATATAAAATGCATGAATATGAAAAATGCAATGCATGAAATGTATTTTTTTTTCCTTTAATTAAGGAAATCCGTATATCTAAAAAAATATCCGGCTACCTTAGAAAAATATGTCAAATTAAATATTCTAAAACCGAAATACTTTGTGATTGTTTGAAAACAATTTTGAAAAGCTTGAATTAAAAGTAAAAACTGGGCTAAATCTTTTTTAAATGTCTCTAATTTCCTAAGTTTAAAAATCCGGACTTGACTATCCTTAACCCGGGACTTGAAAAACCATTTTTAGAGTTTAAAAAGGCTTAGAAACTACCCTAAGTCAGTAGCTAACCCTCCTAATCAGCCCACTCTAAGTAACTTAACCAAAACAGAAAAATGATCTTTCTTTAAATTCAATTCTGACTCCACTGTCCAGTTTTAAGTCACGATTTTTTACCCTATTTTTAAAAATTCAAAAAATTCTGAAAAAAAATATTTGAGACTCAAGACATGTAAAACTACACAGGAACAAATCGGATTAATTTTATGATTAAAGATTAATTCCCAGAAAAATCAGAAATGTACGAGTACTGGGTGAAAAAAACTATTTTGTCAAAACACAATTTTGCCTTTGATAAAATCATTTAAAAATCAAAGTAAAAATATTTGAAACTCATAAAATGACTTACAAACAGTATCTAGGACTTTTTGAAAGTTAGATAAAAATTGGCTAAGTAAAAAAAATCACAAAGGTAGAATAATCAATTTGACAAACTTTAATCTTCCACAAGTGTGCTCAAGAGAGCATGACTTTGAACCATTAATTGGCCTAAGTCATTATTCAAGTGGCATGAACATGAAATGAATGAAAAATTACAGCAAACATAGTGCATGAAATGCATGAGCTTAAACCTAAATGTCATGAAAAAATGCATGGCATTCATAAAGTAACTTAGACATAAATGAACTTGCATGGTATTTAATGCAACCTTGACCTAAAATGCATGAACATGCATGGCAAATAATCTTAACTTAATAACTAAAATATGCATGGAATTTTCACAAACACAAAGCATGCTTAAACCAAGAACTCAAACAAATATCATGCAAATGCTAACCTATCAACTAACATGGCAAGAATGCACATAAAATGCAAAAATTCAAGGAGTGGCCGAATGGAATAATGTAACTAGCAAACATGGCATTTTAAAACACACTTGGTATACTAGCATGCAAAACTAAATCAAATGTCATGCAAATGCAAAAGCCTACCCACTAACATGGCAAAAATGCAACACACAATGCAAAACTCATGGAGTAGCCAAATGGCCTCAAGCTCCAACAAGCATGGCATTTTCACAAAACACTTGGTATACTAACATGCTCAACTAAAATATAACACTCAAATCATGCAAAAACCACACAAGCATTTTCACAAACATTTAATATACTAAATCTAAAACATGCTCAACTAAGATATAAAACTGAAATCATGCAAAGACCACACAAGCATTTTCACAAATACTTGATATACTAAATCTAAAACATGCTCAAATTTAAACATTATGAAAACAGAAAATTAAAAATGCAAAAACATGATATTTAAAACATAAATGGCAACAAACAAAGCAACCAAATTAAAATATAACTCAAGAATATGAAGTAAAATAACATTTAAGACACCAAGATCAAAGAAAATAACATAAACAATATGGTAAAATAAACCAAAACAGCAACTTAAATAAATAATGTAGGCCATTCGGCCATGGTGAGTATAATATTAAAAAAAAATTGTAAAAAATATATTTAAGAAAGAGATGAAGGAAGAACTTAAGAAGAACAATAAAAAAAATTTATTTAAAATAGAAACTCACCAAATAATAATCAAAATAGCAAAAACAAGAATGGAAAATGAAGAAAGTGCAAGAGTTGGTGCTCAAGAGCAACCTCAAGAAGCTATATTTCAAGCTTTATCTCTTCAAACTTTCCTTTCTTTTCTAAACTTTTGTTTTTTGCTTTCAACCAAGGAGAGAAAAACCAAGTAAAAACTAAAAGAACTAAGCAAAATGAAATGTAAAAATAAATTTTCTGAACCCTCCCTATGCTGGCCGAATGGCCCTTAAAATGCTCCAAGATGTTGTCATTTTTTTGTAACCAATTTTCCATCAAATGGCTAATAATTCAAGGTGAAAAAAATCATGAAATTACCACC
This sequence comes from Fremontodendron californicum, assembly GCA_030761205.1. NCBI lineage: Eukaryota > Viridiplantae > Streptophyta > Magnoliopsida > Malvales > Malvaceae > Fremontodendron > Fremontodendron californicum. Next base: position 13,509,708 of record JAULJL010000037.1, read on the forward strand.
TTTAGATTAGCATATCAGCTATCCCAAATTACAGCTGTTCAAGAATAATGTTGACATCTCTCTTGGCCTATGTGGCTTAATCACCATGGCTTGATCAAAGAGAATCTCTAACTAACTCTTAATTTTTAGCCATTAGATTGAAAAATAAGAAGCTTCCTCCTTCCTTTGGGCCTGGGCAGGCTAGCACTTCTCTTTTCCAGCCCAAGTCTGATTTTTTGAAAGGCCCAAAGAAGCCCTTTTCGGTTGCTTGGGTGAAATGACCATTTTGCCCTCCGGATGCAAATAAATATCAAACGGACTCCAAATTCAATTTTTATTTTTTAATACTTCCAAAAATAGTAAAATATTGAGTTCTGGAAGTTTTCAAAATTATCCGAGTCCGTTTGCTATTTATTTGGATTTTTTTTCCAAAAATACCCTTTTATGCCCCTACATTTTACCATTTTTTAAACGAGCTCCAAATCAAGATTTTTCTTCACCAATCTCTTCAAAATAATTAAAAAGTGTGATCTGGAAGTTTTCATAATTTTTGGAGCTCATTTGGTATTTTTTTTTTGTGATTTATCGGCTTGAATTACTGCATAGGAGCTCGGGATTTGGCCATTTTGCAAACGAACTCCGAATCAAGATTTTCTTTCGCCAATCTCTTCCAAATAATTTAAAAATGAGATTCGCAAAATTTCAGAATTTTTGGAGCTCATTTGCTATTTTTTCGGGATTTTCCTTCTTGAATTATTGCATAGGAGGCCCGAGATTTGGCCATTTTGCAAACAAACTCCGAATCAAGATTTTCTTTCGCCAATCTCTTTCAAATAATTTATCATCTGCTATTTTTTTGGGATTTTCCTTTTTGAATTACTGCATAAGAAGCCCGGGATTTGGCCATTTTGCAAACGAACTCCGAATCAAGATTTTCTTTTTCCAATCTCTTTCAAATGATTTAAGAATGAGATTGACAAATTTTTAGAATTTTCGGAGTCCATTTGCTATTTTTCCCAAATTTTCCAATTTTGCCATTTTGCCTCCGAAACCAGGTTTTGCTCAAAACAAGTTCGATTTTAAGATTTTCTTCAAGTTGAGCCTTGGGCTATTCTTTTTTAATCATTCCTCATCCATTGGGGCTTTGGTCTTACCCAGTCGGGCCATTTCTGTGATTCTTTCCGATTTCATCGAAATCCACTAAAAACCCTAATTCTCGATTTTCCCCTGGATTGACTTTTCTTTCGGTTTTTCTTGCAAGTGACTTTTCCATTACCCGTAGTTAGTGCTTATCTTTCATTTGGAACCTTCAATTTTGACCAAATTAATCGTTTAAGCACTTTTCCCCAAATTTCTCGGATTAGGGTTTCCTTTCTATTGAATCTCCAAATCCCATCTTCCGAACTCCATATCTTTCAATGTAGACCTCGGATTATCAAAATTCTTTTGCCATTTTTCAATTGAACTTAAAATCTTGATTTTGAAAGTGGGTTGACTTTTTCAGTAGTTGACTTTCTGGGTTGACTTTTTTTGGGGTTGACTTTTTTTCAGGGTTGACTTTTTTCAAGTTTGACTTTTTATACTCGCCCTCTTAAACTAAGTCTTGGAGTACCACCTGCAGGATAAAAAAATCTTTTAGATTCGAAAACATCAATTTAGGAAGAAAACATACCTGTTTTAATGGTCCGGACAAAATTAGGTGTCTACAATGTCAATTCCGAGTCCGGCATTAAGAGTTAGTATTTGACTATGACTCTAACACTTGTTAAGTGAAAGAGTTTCACTTGAACAAGGACTCTGTTAATCCGAGTTGGTTAAGTTCAATTAGGACTCTAAGAGTTTGATTTTGAATCAAACTCTTATCCCTGTGAAATCGAGCCATTAACGTAGGACATAATCCGGGATAGGTTCGACCTCGGCTTTAAGAGTTAGAATTTCAGTCGAACTAGGATACTTGAAGTGAAAGAGTTTGACCTCAACTAGGTTATTTGATTAAAATCAAATTCCTATCCTATCCTATCCTATGTTGGCCGAACATGAATTTGAAAATGTCTAGGTTCATCCAAGCTTATATGATAAGAACTTGGATAGAACTAGATCACTTTAACAAGAGAAGAATTCTCTCAAATTGGGAGTTTGAATAGAAAATAAACTCTTATCCTATCACCCATGTGAGTGGCCGGCCAAGGCTATCTATCACGCTAAAACAAGAATTCTTTCATGTTGGTTTTACGCTAGTGGAAAAATAATAATTCTTTTACACATTGGTTTTTACGCTAGTGGAAAAACAATAATTCTTTTACACATTGGTTTTTACGCTAGTGGAAAAACAAGAATTCTAGGGAGATAGCTTATGGTTTGATTAAAAGAAAGATTTAGTTCTTTTAGGCTTTCATGCAAAACAAGAAGTGAAATCTTTGCTTTTAATATTTTCTTTCGGTTAAGTGAATGTTCATTAAGAAGAACAAGTATTCGACCAATGCAAATTTTAGATTGCTGAACCTCCATTTTTTGTTTCTCTAATTTTTCTTGATTGCCAATTCAAAGAAATTGTTCCTTTAGGTTTCGGGCATTGAGAAAATTAAAAGAGAAGGAGCTTTTTGATTATCGATCGAAAGATCAAGTTGCTAGTACAGTGGAATCTCCGAGACTTTACGAAAGGTGCCGGCCAGTTTTACCTGGAACACGGATCGGTCCGGTACGAGGAACGAAAACCAGAACGCAAATCGTTACTTATTTAAAACGTAATTCGATAGGAGTAGTCTTCTTCGGTTGGCTCAATAGGAACGAAATACGATTAATCGGAACGTAAAACTATTTTTAAAAAATATGTACATATACATATATGTTATTTTTATTTATATATTTTAATTTAATTAAAATAAAATAAATTAATGTAAATCTATGAGATGTTGAAGAAGTTTTTTTTGCTTACTTTTCTAATGTGAGGCGTAAAGAATAATACAAGTCGGTTAATTCTAATAAGCATAAAAGTTTAAAGTTAAAACCACCGACCCCACCAATAATAATATTTAACTTTAAAAAAAATTAAAAATCTTATAAGTTATAACTAAAAGTTCGTCTTCTTCGTTTGCACTTTGCTTTTCTCTCTCAAAACAAAAAACCCCAAAAATAGGAAAAGAAAGGATATCTTTTTCCTCTAAGAAAAGATTTTCTTGAAACTCTCTCAACCCTTGCCTACACTAATCCACTTACAGAGAGGTGAAAGAGAGTAGGAAACAACTTACAGACCAAATTACCTCTGTTTCTCTCTTCAATTTTATGCTATTCTATTTGTTAATGAGATCGCAGGATTTGCCGAATTGGATCGCCAACGGCCGACGATTAGGATTGTGCGATCGAATTAAAAAATCATGGGGGGGGGGGATAAGCGATTTCCTGTAATAGTGGTGCCGACAGCCGTCCATGTGAATTACCGTTGGAGGCAAGACACATGTGTTGCTCGTGGCCTCGGAGAAGCCGTTTGGTGACTATCCAGTTGCTGCCTTGTTGCAGGGATCGACGCACTTGGGATTATGACTTCTCGAGTAGGTACGGATTCTGATCATATTAATGATTAAATTTTTAAATGCCCTGTAACCCATGTAAGTCACGATCCAAAGATCCTGAGTTAGTCCGAGTGTTTCTTTGTTTATTTTCGCTGCTTTATTTTTGTATATCTATGTCTATACATGAGCCCGGACTTTCCCAACAGTGGTATCAGAGCCGAGGATCTGCTGATTAAATAAGGTAATTGCATGTCAATTCTCGGTGATAAAAATCTTGTATGCTTTGTGTGTCGATTTTACTAGTTTCGGTTCAATAGATATCTTGAAAAATTGTTTTTCTTCGAATCTGTACATTCTGTTCAGCAGCAGTAATGTGGCTTAAATCGAGTTTAAAAATGTTTAAACATTGTATTAAAATTGTTTTATGCAATCCGGTTTAAAGCCATTACATGCCTAAGCAAAACCGAGTCGTTTTTAGGCCTAAAACGTTGTTTTTGGTGACCGAATTTGGGGCTATTGTTGGGTTGTATAAAAATGTTTTTCTAAGTGTTTTTAATTCTGGAAATTGTGTTTATATGCTGCCATTAAATTTCCAAAATTGATTTGGGTTTAAAATGTTTATACAAAATCATTTACGGGCCTAAAACTATGTTAATGCAATGCTAAACTTTTTTGGGCTGTTTTGTAGGTGTTCGAGTGTCTTGAAACTTCGAGCATGAGTGTGAAAACGTTCCACATGCTTGCTGGAAATTTTGGACAGCATCTAAGGTGAATGAGATTCATTTTTGATGTCTGGTTCGGACATGGAACATGGCTGGAACGGGCAGCAAACGTTGCTGCACTGGGTGCACCCGAATCGCGTCTATGCATGAGGCAATAGTTACTGATTTGCTTGCTGCCATGTGGGCGGGAAACAGCCCATTTTTTAGGCATCTAGCAGCACCGAAAGTGGCGTACAATGACCTAATCACGGGAAAGCAGCGGCCATTCGATGGCCAAAGAGATTGCCTACGCCTAGGACACTAAGTGTTAGAGTCCTACTCCGAAATGGAACTAGTTTCCTTGTGGGAGTGTGATTCCTAAAATTTAGGAAAGAGTTTCAGTATAATTAGGTAATTGTTACCTAATGTGTTTGAAGTTCCTAAGTGTTAGGATAGGATTCAAACTCTATAAGTTTGGTTTAAGACAATGTTCCTAAAAGTTAGGAATTTAATTAAAAGTGTTTTAATTAAGGAACCGAGATTGCTAAAATAATTTGATAAATTGTCTCAAATGAGTTGGTGAAATTTATGCAAATGATACAAACGATCACCAAGTGATATTGATTATGCATTTATGATTCATGCTTATAATATGATTATGTATGCATGAGGATGATTATGGACTAGACCTTAGTATGACTAGGGAATGTATGGTTAAATTTTTCGGATTGGTATTTTTATAAATAGGGTCTGCATACCCTGCCTTTTCTTTTCAAATTCTCGGGTTGTAAATTCTCTTCTCACTTAGCTCCCCTTTGGATTATCTTAATCTTCTTTCTTCTTCACTCTATGCTTTTGCTCTCTTGAAATAAAACATTTTTCTCTCTAGCAATCCATGAAGAAGAAAGGAGGAAGTCAAGAAATGAAGAAGACACCAAAGCCTCTAAGCATATCACATATGCGGCTAAGGGGGCCATAGGAAGGTTGGCTATCCCATGTTTCTTTTATATAGGGGGCGGCAACCACTCCAGGGTTTGGACGTGGACAATAGCTCTTATGTATTTGCCCTTAAGTCCTTCCACTTAATTAAACTATTTAATTAAGTCTCTATTGATTAAATTCTCAAATTAATCAATTAGGCTCTTTCCATTTTAATCTCTTAATTCATCTTTCTGTGTGTGACCCATAAGGCTTCCAATATGTTGGCAATGAATATAAATTAATATAATTAATTTATACTCATAGATCATGAGCGGACTCTAGCAAGCCATCATGACCTCCCAAATACTGAAGAGTCAAGCTAGTCTTGACATAACCTTTTGTGTTCAGTCTATCAGTGTAATTCGGTCCTTTCACCAAATATCCCAGAAAGACCATGAGCATGGTGCAGTGTCTACTCATGTTCAATCCATAATAGTTCTTGCAGCTATAAGTTAACTTTGTGAACTTAGAGAAACTATTTCTCCTAAATTCATCATACTCTGGCCAGAGATTCCATCAAGTTAACTTAAGCCAAGAACATATGAGATATGTCTCCGATGTCACTAGGAGTGGTGAATCATCTCTGGATCACTCATCCATCTTCGTATGGTTCATGTCATACCCAAAACCACCCTACCATAAGCATCACTCTTGTTTGGGACCCGTTCGTGATGGAATCAAAGTATGACATTCCCCATACAAGATGACCTGGTATCACAAGTCAGAGGACTACTTACACGACTGACACGTGAGAACGTTTCCATATAGACACTTGAGTGACAATACCAAATGGAGTTCTCACAGCGGGTCATGTTCAGTGAACTTGTTCAACAGACAAGCATCTACATGTTATCCTAAAGTATCTCCTATACTTCAACACGTGAGATCAGTTGCTTACTAAGTAAGTAGGCTTAACATGTACCAGTCTTTGACCAGGTCTTTGAGCATTGCCAATGCCCCGTCTTTGCAATACGATGACCATAAACTATTTTAGGAACATGGCTTTGATGCATAAAGATCTCACAATTATATATAATTCCTTTGCAAGGCCATTATGTTTCATGGGCTTCATCCAATTAGTACTTAATAACTCCTTATCATCGTACTAACATGAAAGAAAACCTTGTATCACTAAGATATAGTGATAGGTTTGCATTATTGGTAGTTTTATGCCTGACCAAACCGATTGGCTTTAGGGCATAGACCAACACCTTATGCATTAAAGACATGTTCCTCAAACTGTTCCTGGTCATCGTATTGCCAAGACGGGCAATTGGCAATGCTCAAAGACTAGTACATCATAAGCCTTCTTACTTATGAAGTAAGCAACCGATCTGACAGGCTGAAGTATGAGGGATACTTGGGATAACATGTAGGTGCTTGTCTTTTGAAACACTAAACATGGCCTGCTGTGAGAACTCTTTTTGGTATTGTCACTCAAGTGTCAATGGAAATGTTCTAACGTGCCAGTTGTGTAAATTAGTCCTCAGACTTCTGATAACAGGTCATCTTTTATGGAGAGTGTCATACTTTGGTTCCATCATGAATGGGTCCCAATAAGGGATGCTTATGGTAGGGTGCTTTTGGGTATGACATGAACCATACAAAGATGGATGAGTGATCTAGATAGGATTCACAACTCCAAGTGACATCGGAGACATATCTCATTTGTTCTTAGCTTCGGTTAACTTGATAAAGTCTTTGGCCAAAGCATGATTGATTTAGGAGAAATCGTTTCTCTAAATTCATAAGGTTAGCCATAAGCTGCAAGAACTAATGTGGATTGAACATGAGTAGACACTGCACCATGCTCATGGAGTATCCAGGATATATGGTGGAAGGACCGTATTACACTAATAGGCTGGTTACTGAAAGGTTTCAATGAGGTTACTTTGACTTCTCAACACTTGGGTGGTCATGATGGGTTGCTAGATCTTGCTCTTGTTCTATGAATATATGTTAATGAGATTAACTTATACTAATTGCAAACATATTGGGAACCTAATGGTCACACACAATAGGATGAAATTATTGGATTAAACTTGGGATTTGATTAAGTAAGACTTAATTGAATAAAAGGTTAATATGGAGGAACTAATTAAATGAAATTCAATTAAGGCTGGTTAAGACATAATTGGATTTATGAAATCCAAATAAAGATGTCTTAACAAGACAATGTGGATAGGCTAGTCTTAAGTAGACAACTTCTAATTCTAGACATGTCTTAAGATAAGTTGTCTTGGCCGATAAATTTGAGTTATCCGAAGTGACAAAAGTTTCTCATATTCGAAGTGTTTAATTACAAATTAAATTCTATAAACTCATAATTAACTAAACCGAACCTGGACATTATAAGGGATGTATTCAGCCAAGCTTAATAAGTGTTAGTAATTGACTGATACTAGGTAACTTAATGAGTAAGAGTTACTCTTTAAGGAGTTTTTGAAAGCAATTAAAACTCACTTTTACTATTTCCCTTATATGGTGGCCAATTTTAATAATTCCATATAGATGGAATTGTATTTTGGCAATTAAGTAGGAAATTCATATATGGCAACAAATTGGTTTTAATGTGTTTTAAGAAGGAAAAGAAAAAGGGTTTTCATTCTAAATAAAAACATATTTTCAGCCAACGTTAAAGACCATTTAAGATGGAATTACTCTTATGACAAGAAGTGGTTGGTGGAATGTTTTAATTAGGAAACGAAAAAGTCTTTTAAGAAATGATGAGTAGCACACATTTGGCCAAGGTTTTTTGCTTATTGTTTCTTTGAGAAAATATGATTTTGTAAGTGTTCTTTCAAAGAGAGAAAAGAGTTTTCTTCTAAGGAAAAGAACAAGAAATATTCGGCCAAGAGAAACAGAGACTATTGCCAAATTTCCTCATTTTCTTCCTTGTTGTTTTCTTGATCACCGAAAAGAAGAATGGTTCTTCTTTGAAATTCGGCCAAGTGATAAGACACAAGAAGGTGACCTTTTGATTTTGATCGTTAGATCAACCTGCTAGCACTGGTGAATCCCCTTGCCTTGTGAAGGTTCCAGCTGCTGTCTATGTGGATCACCGTTGGAGGCAAAACATTTGAGTTGCTTATGGCTTCAGAGAGATCGTGAGTAGATCATCGTTGCTACGTTCGTGCAGGGACCGACACACTCTTGATTAAGAATCTTGAGCAGGTATGAACATTACATCATATGGGTGATTTATTGTTTTAAACCCGTGTATATCAAAATTCATAGATCCTGTGGTATCCGGGTGCTTCTATGATTTAATTTCGCTGCGCTATATTTGATATTTATGTCCAAGCATTAGCCTAGATTTCCCAACAGTGGAATCAGAGCCAATGATTTATCGATTACATGAGGTTTGTGCATGTCCATTCTTGGTGATTAACAAGTTGTTGTTTTGTGTATTGATTTTTGGTGATTTTGGCTCAAGTGATTGTAAAGAAAAATTGTTTTCTTTAAAACTGTAAAATCTGGGCAGCCACTGTTTTGATGGTTTAATCATGTTCAAAAAATATTTAAACGGTAAATTAAAATTGTTTTAATCAACCCAGATTACGGATTAAAGCCATTAAAAATCTTTATAAATCCGACAAGTTTTGATGCCTAAAACATTATTTTGAGTATGATTTTGGGCTATTAAAAACTAATTTTCTGAATGTTTCAAATCTGTAAATTTTATGTTTATTACTGCCATTGATGTTTCTGAAAAAATTGGGTTAAAAACATTCAAACAAAATCATTTTCAGGCCTAAAACGATGTTACTACAATGCTAAAATTTTCTGGGCTGTTTTGTAGGTGTTTGCATGCCTTAAAACTTCGAGCATGAATGTGGAAATGTTCCACAAGCTTGTTGGAAAGTTTGGACAGCATCTAAGGTGAGTACGATTCATTTATTATGGTTGGTTCAGGCATGGAACATGGCTGGAACAAGCAGCAACCATTGCTGCACCTGAACCACCCAAACCGCAGCACCATAGGAGGCAAATGTTGCCGATTTGGTAGCTGCCATGAAGGATGACCAGTACCCCATTTTAGGGAATACAGCAGCCTAATCATGGGCGGACAGCAGCCATACGATGGCCAAAGAGGTTGCTGATGCCTAGGACACTAAGTGTTAGAGTCCTACTCCAACATGGAAATAGTTTCCTAGTAGTGTGATTCCTAAAAGTTAGGAATAAGTTTCAGTTCGATTAGGTAATTTTTACCTAATGTGATTAAAGATCCTTAGAGTTAGGATAGGTTTCAAAATCTTTAAATTCGGTTTAAAACAAACTACCTAAAAGTTAGGTGATGTCCAATTTTAAGACAACGTTCCTAAAAATTAGGAATTTAATTAAAAGTGCCTTAATTAAAGGAACCGAGATTGCTAAAATTATTTGATAAATCATCTCAAATGAGTTGGTGACATTTATGCAAATGATACATAGGATCACCAAGTGATATTGGCTATGCATTTATTATTCATGCTTATAATATGATTATGTATACATGAGGATGATTATGGACTAGATCTTAGTATGACTAGGGCATGTATGGTTAAATTTTCTTTATTGGTATTTTATAAATAGGGTCTGCTTACCCTGCCTTCTCTTTACAAATTCTCGGTTGTAAATTCTCTTCTCATCTAACTCCCCTCGAATGTAACTTGGGGTTTCTATCAAAAATGTAATTTTTATAGATTTAGGTTTAGGATAGGATTTGAATTTATGTAAGTCCAAAAATGTAAGGATATATGGCGCCAAGAAGGAATGACCAAGGAGATCACCATCAAGCCTTATGAAGACTATGTACCCCTAGGAATTTGACCAACTAGTTTCCTAATGGCTCAAGGAAACTAGATTAGAATACAGTCCATAATCATCTTTGTAGATAGCATGTGATAGATTTATTTTTGAGTTTATGTATGTGATATATAATTGAAATAAATGCTATGCATGCCAATCAACCAAGCAAATCAATGAGACCTAATTAATTAAATGAAATCCCTCATTAAATTTTATTGAGTCCATGCTTCGCATGATAAGTTGCCTTCCACCATCTTAACAAGATAACCTGAGTTCCTTTAATCGGAGGCTTAGTGAGACGCTCACAAGTCAAACTTTAACACAAATGTGTTTGAGTTAAGAGGGTGGGTTTTACTCAACTAAAAGTTAAGTTGTCCGGATACGAGAAATTTGACCACATGACATTTAGAGGCAATGGTTAGGCGATATGCATATGATGCATTTAGGCAAGGAGTTATCCCCTAACTGATCTAGGAGTTGCAAAGAGATGCAATTGTTAAGCTAAGTTACCTACTCAATTAGTTTCTACATGGCTTGTTGAGACGCTCAAGGTCATGAAAAAATGAAAGGGGTCCTAGCTCATTAAGAGATTTAAATGTTAAATTTCTCAAAATAGTAGTTGAAGGCTATTATTTTGACAAAATAATGAGAATAATCATTAGAGTATTAAAACCTGACATTGATGATTAAATATTGCTTTTATTGACATTATATTTATGTTTTGATTCACATATGATATAAACCCAAAATGACTAGCAATTTGTCACTAAGGAGCATACTTGACACTAACAAATTGACTGGGCCAAACTTCAGTGACTGGTTTCAAAATATCAAGATTGTCTTGACACAGGAAAATAAGGCTTATGCTCTTGATAAGCCCATTCTAGAAGAGCTCGCTGTAGATGAAACTGAGGAGGATATAGCTGCCTATAGAGTTCATAAAGATGATCTCGCTCAAGCCATATGTTGGATGTTTGCTAGTATGGCACCTGATCTCCAGAAGCAGCATGAGGCTATGAATGCTCAGGATATTGTTCTTAACCTTAGAGAACGATTCGTAAAGGAAAACTGCACTGAGAGGTTCGACATTTTTTAGGAATTGTCCCAAACAAAAATGTCATAAGGTAGCCCTGTGAGGCCTCATGCGCTAAAGAAGATAGGATATATCACTCGCCTGGAGCAACTGGGATAGAAATGGCAATTGATCTAAGCATTGATCTAATTCTCTCTTCACTCCCTAAGAGCTATTCACAGTTCATGATGAACTTCAATATGAATCACATTGAGACCACCCTTGCTGGGTTGTTGAATATGCTCACACAGGCTGAGCAAACCATCACAAAAGGCAAAGCATCTATCCATTTGGTTTCTTCTTCTAAGCTTAAAAACAAGAGGAATACTAGATGGAATGTACCTCCTGCTTTGAATAGTTCAAAGCCTGATGGTGGAGTGAAGATAGATAAGGTCAATGGCAAAGGAACATGCCATCTCTGTGGTAAAATTGGTCATTGGAAGTGAAACTGCAAGGAGTATCTTAAATTAGTCAAAGGAAAGAAGCTGAAAGGTGTTTCAACTTCAGGTATAATTTATGATTAATTCACTTCTTTTGGTATATGATACCTTGTATTTGGTACTAAATATGTATGACATATTGTAAGGACCAAATGAAAGGAGTAGTGAAGATGGACTGTGATGATGGCAACCTTGTTTGATGCTGGATCAAAGCTTGCAGTCATAGATGGTCTTTTCATTCTTTTTATACAACTTGCAGAGCATTAAGAATACTAATCGGCTTAGTAATTGGAGTTCAAAATAGCTTTGATTGATTCCCTTAACTTCTACACATGTAGGATTAAGTGAGAGCTATTAATAACTCTTTAAATGTTAAAGATCATAATCAAACTTAGTGATAAAAATTTCCATTATGTGAATTGCAATTATTTGTAAACGTTCCAAACTAGAGAGGATTGCATATTTATACCCTAAAGGTTATAAAACAAACTCTTTTGTTTTGGCTTACAAAAGAAGTTATATTTGGATCATTAGCTACCAGCTAAAATGTAGATTCCAATAGTTGTTAAAGTAATAACTAAGCCATATGATTGGAATCTAGGTCTCGTTGTGATCTGAATCATTTAATAATTTTGATAGTAAAAATTATCATGAATATGACCAAGCATATTCTCATAAGGCACTTAAGTAATATGATTGTCTCAAGTGCAAGTGGGAGATTGTTGGTATATGCCCTAGAGCCAATCAGATTGGACAAGGGATATACAGTTAATAAAGCCAATCTATCACTATACTTTAGTGATACAAGGTTTTCCTTCATGTTAGTATGAAAATAAAGAGTTATTAAGTACTAATCGGATGAAGCCCATGGAACATAATGGCCTTGCAAAGGAATTATAAAAAGTTATAATTGTGAGATCTTTATGCATCAAAGCCTTTTTCCTCAAACTGTTCCTGGTGATACAATCTATCACTATAATTTAGTGATACAAGGTTTTCCTTCATGTTAGTATGAAAATAAAGAGTTATTAACTACTAATCGGATGAAGCCCATGGAACATAATGGCCTTGCAAAGGAATTATAAAAAGTTATAATTGTGAGATCTTTATGCATCAAAGCCTTTTCCTCAAACTGTTCCTGGTCATCGTATTGCCAAGACGGGGCATTGGCAATGCTCAAAGACTAGTATATGTTAAGCCTTCTTACTTATGAAGTAAGCAACTGATCTTATAGGTTGAAGTGTGAGGGATACTTGGGATACCATGTAGGTGCTTGTCTGTTGAACAAGTTCACTGAACATGGCCCGCTGTGAGAACTCCATTTGGTATTGTCACTCAAGTGTCTATGGAAATGTTCTCACGTGCTAGTCATGTAAATTAGTCATCAGACTTGTGATACCAGGTCATCTTGTATGGAGAGTGTCATACTTTGATTCCATCACGAACGGGTCCCAATAAGGGATGCTTATGGTAGGGTAGTTTTGGGTATGACATGAACTATACGAAGATGGATGAGTGATCCAGAGAGGATTCACCACTCCAAGTGACATCAGAGACATATCTAATATGTTCTTGGTTTCGGTTAACTTGATAAAGTCTTTGGCCAAAGCATGATGGATTTAGGAGAAATCATTTCTCTAAATTCATAAGGTTAACCATAAGCTGCAAGAACTAATATGGATTGAACATGAGTAGACACTGCACCATGCTCATGGACTATCCGGGATATATGGTGGAAGGACCGTATTACACTAATAGGTTGGTGACTAAAATGTTTGAATGAGGTCACTTTGACTTCTCAACACTTGGGTGGTCATGATGGGTTGCTAGATCCCGCTCTTGATCTATGAGTATATGTTTATGAGATTAACTTATAATCATTGCCAACATGTTGGGAACCTAATGGGTCACATATAATAGGAAGGAATTGTTGGATTAAACTTGGAGGATTTGATTAAGTAAGACTTAATTGAATAAAAGGTTAATATGGAGGAACTAAATGAATGAGATTCAATTAAGGCAGGTTAAGACATAATTGGATTTATGAAATCCAAATAAAGATGTCTTAACAAGACAATGTGGATAAGCTAGTCTTAAGTAGACAATGTCTAATTATAGACATGTCTTAAGATAAGTTGTCCTGGCCGATAAATTTGAGTTATCCGAAGTGAGAAAAAGTTTCTCATATTCGAAGAGTTTAATTACGAATTAATTTCTATCAACTCATATTTAACTAAACCGAACCTGGACATTATAAGGGATGCATTCGGCCAAGCTTACTAAGTGTTAGTAGTTGACTGATACTAGGTAACTTAATGAGTAAGAGTTACTCTTTAAGAAGGAGTTTTGAAAGCAATTAAAACTCCCTTTTACTATTTCCCTTACATGGTGGCCGGCCATAATGAATTCCATATAGATGGAATTGTATTTTGGCAATTAAGTAGAAAATTCATATATGGCAACAAATTGGTTTTAATGTGTTTTAAGAAGGAAAAAAAAATGTTTTTCGTCCAAGTAAAAACACATTTTCGGCCAATGTTAAAGACCATTTAAGATGGAATTCCTTTTATGGTAAGAAGTGGTCGGTGGAGTGTTTTAATTAGGAAAATAAAAAGTCTTTTACCCTAGGTAATTAAAACACAAAGATTCAGTTTTAAGAAAGGATGAGCAGCCACACATTTGGCCAAGGTTTTGCTTATTGTTTCTTTGAGAAAATATGATTTTGTAAGTGTTCTTCCAAAGAGAGAAAAAAGTTTTCTTTTAAGGAAAAGAACAAGAAAGATTCGGCCAAGACAAACAGAGACTATTGCCGAATTGCCTCCTTTTCTTCCTTGTTATTTTCTTGATCACAGAAAAGAATAATGGTTCTTCTTTGAGATTTGACCAAGTGATAAAACAGAAGAAGGTGACCTTTTGATTTTGATCGTTAGATCAATCTGCTAGCACTGGTGAATCCCCTTACCATGTGAAGGTTCCAACTGCTATCTGTGTGGATCACCGTTGGAGGCAACACACATGAGTTGCTTGTGGCTTTGGAGAGATTCTGAGTAGATCATCGTTGCTGTATTCATACAGGGATTGGAACACTCTTGATTACAAAATCTTGAGTAGGTATAAACACTAAATCATATGGGTGATCTATTGATTTAATTATTTTAAACCCGTATAAATCGAAATCCTTAGATCCTGTGGTATCTGGGTGCTTCTATGATTTAATTTCGCTGCGATATATTTGATATTTCTGTACAAGCATGGGCCTAAATTTCCCAAAACTAATTATTTCCAAGTCCAAGGTGCACAAGCCTCAACCCATCATATTTTCTCGATGTTACCTAAATAATTCTTCACCAACCCAAGTCTATAGCCAATAAGTATCAAGTCCTCACCAACGAAGTCAAACTCCCTGTCCTAACAACTAAATTCCTAAAAACCCAAAAATGTCAGCTGTAAGACTTATGATGAACTACCACTGGGAATAATCTACTTGTTAGTATATGCCCTAAAGCCAATCAGATTCGACAAGGGATATCCAGTTAATAGTAAACCTATCACTATTTCTTAGTGATACAAGGTTTTCCTTCATGTTAGTACGACAATAATATTTATTAAGTACTAATTGGATGAAGCCCATGGAACATAAGACCTTGCAAAGGAATCATAAAGTGTTATATAATTATGAGATCCTTATGCATCAAAGCCATGTTCCTAAAATTGTTCATGGTAATAGTATTGCCAAGATGGGGCATTGGCAATGATCAAAGACTAGTACATGTTAAGCCTTCTTACATGTGAAGTAAGCAATCGATCTCGTAGGTTGAAGTATGAGGGATACTTGGGATAACATGTAGGTACTTGTCTGTTGAACAAGTTCACTGAACATGGCCCGCTGTGAGAACTCGATTTGGTATTGTCTCTCTACTGTTTATGGAATTGTTCTCACGTGCCAGTCGTGTAAATAGTCCTTTGACTTGTATTACCAAGTCATCTTGTATGGGGAGTGTCATGCTTTGATTGCATCTGAACGGGTCCCAATCAGGGATGCTTATGGTAGGGTGATTTTGAGTATGTCATGAAGCATGCGAAGATGGATGAGTGATCCAAAGAGGATTCACCACTCCAAGTGACATTAGCAGATATATCTCATATGTTATAGGCTTCGGTTAACTTGATGGAATCTATGGCCAGAGTAAGATGAATTTAGGAGAAATAGTTTCTTTAAGTTCACAACGTTAACTAATAGCTGCAAGAACTAATATTGATTGATCATGACTAGACACTGTACCATGCTCATGGTCTTTTAGAAATATTTGGTGGAAGGATCGAATTACACTGATAAGCTGGTAACTGAAAGGTTTCGTAAAAGGTCACATTGACTTTTCAATATTTGGGTGGTCATGATGGGTTGCTAGATCCCACTCTTGATCTATGAATATAAGTTAATGAGATTAGCTTAAGTTCATTGCCAACTTATTGGGAATCTAATAGGTCACACACAATAGGAAGTATTGTTGGATTAAACTTGGGATTTAATTAAGTTTGACTTAATAAATAAAAGGCTAAATGTGGAGGACTTAATTGAAGATTTCAATTAAGAAAGATTAAGACATAATTAGGATTTGAGAAATCCAAACTTAGATGTCTTAATATTACAAAAAAGATGGTTGTCTTGAGAAGACAATGATGTCTTGACCGAAATACTTTGGGAGAAAGTGAAAGAGTTTCACTTAGAGTTTGATCGAGAATCAAACTCTTCATTCTTGAACTAGGGGTTATTCGAATATCATATCATATCATGTCTTGTTTTGGTTTAATGTTATATGATAACATTAGTTCATTAGAGACTTGCAAGTGTGAAATATTGCACTTGAGCAAGGAGTTTGATTGAGAATCAAACTCTAGCTCACAAGTCTTGAGATAGCCGAATGGGTACATGAGAAAAGAATTTGTTTCTTGGACCATTCTTGATCATATATGAACTAAGGGTAATCGGCCTAAACATGGAGCACACTGATATGAGACATTCGGCCCAATGACATTAATAGTTAATGACATGGCCGAATGATCCATCTTGGAGTAAAGAGTTTTGATTCATTATAAGTCTTTAATCTTGATTAATGGACTTGCACACCAAAGGGAAATATGGGCTGGCCAACCTAGTTAAGTATGTGGAGACATTCTTTTAGTAAATATATATTTGATATGTGTTGAAAGAATGGGCTAAGGCAAATGCAAGAATACCAGATTGGCCAAACAAGAAAACCTTAAGTTATTCTCCCTAGGATTCGGCCAAGAGATAAAACCCTGTGTTGTCGCATATGGCCGTGAGAGAAAACCCTGGTGTTGCCGCATATCATCAAGGGAAGAAACCTTGAGAAGTGGAACATGTAGAGAGGGGAATCCTTATGTCGCATCCTTGAGGGAGAAACCTTGTGCCGTACCCTTAGGTGAAAACCCTGTGCTTGCCTCACATCTTGTCTTCTTCCTCCTCATATGTTTCTTGATTGTCCAACTAGCATTGGAGAATCCCCATGCCTTGAGAAGGTTCCAACAATCATTCATGTGGATTATCATTGGAAGCAAGACATTTGTGTTGCTCGTGATCTTGGAGAAATCTTGAAGTGATCATCTTGTTGCAGCGTTCGTGATAGGAACGTCAAACTCAAGATTACGAGATCTTTAAGTAGGTATGATCTCTTTAAGATGTATGAAAATTTTTAATTGCTAATTCAGCCACATGTAAGTCTCTACCTAAAGATCTTGATATTTTCCGGGTGTTTCTTTGTAAAATCCTTTGCTTCTTTGCTTTGATTATATTTTATTTTATGCCTATTGTTATATGCATCAGCCCGAGATTCTAACAGTGGTATCAGAACCTAAGGTTCTTAGATTACATGTGGTCTTGCATGCCGATTCTTGGTGATAATCAAGTTAGTTGAATTGTGTATTGATTTGGTAAGTTTCGATTTTCTTGATTTTTTGAAAAATTGTTTTTCAACCAAACTTAAAATCTAGACAGCATGTATTTTATTACTTGTAATCATGTTTAAATTGTTTAGACAATAGACTAAAATCATTTTAATCAACCCGGATTAAAGTCATAACATGTCTGAGTAAAACAGAGAAGTTTTGATGCCTAATGTGTTGTTTTGAATCTGGTTTTTGGGGCTATTTGGGGTTTATAAAATTGATTTTCTGGGTTAATCCAATTCTACAATTTTACCTTAAAAGATGCTATTTATGGTTCCTAATTGATTTGGTTTTAAACAATTTAAAGAAAATCAAATACGGACTTAATACGGTCATACTTCAATGCTGGAATTTTTTGGGCTGTTTTGTAGGTGTTTACGTGCCTAAAATCTTCTACAATAAGTGTGGAATCATTCCACAAGCTTGCTGGAAATTTTGGATAGCATCTTGACTGAATATGATTCATGTTTGAGGGCTAGTTCATGCATGGAACAAGGCTGGAACGGGCAGCAAGTGCTGTTGCACATACACCACCCAAACCATGGCATATAAGGTTGCAAAAGTTGTCAATATTGGTGCTGCCATGAGGGGCAGACAGCAGTCCATCTATGGGCATCCAGCAGCCAATGAAAGTGGCATACAACAACTCTATCTTGGTTGGGGCAACTGCTATTCGATGGCCAAAGAGGTTGCCTTCGCCTAGGACACTAAACATTGGAGTCCGACTCCAATTGGAAATTGTTTCCTAGCTGGAGAATAACTCCTAAAATTTAGGGATTGTAATCCTAGTTAAATTAGGTAATTGTTACTTAATTAGATTGAGATTCCTAAAAGTTATTGATGAGATCCAAGATGGACCAAGTTTTCAAGAAGCAATGCAAGGATTCCACTCGAGCCTAATCAAGGAAGCAATGCAAGGAAATGACTTGGGCAGAATCTACAAGTCTATTAAGCAAGGTCAAGACATTCAAGATGGGCTTGAATGAAGAAGAACCAACTTTGTTCCATGTGATCCAAGCTTTACAAGTGGCGGCATCCTTGAGGGAGAAACCTTGTGTCGTACCCTTGGCTGAAAACCCTGTGCTTGCCTCACATCTTGTCTTCTTCCTCCTCATATGTTTCTTGATTGTCCAACTAGCATTGGAGAATCCCCATGCCTTGAGAAGGTTCCAACAATCATTCATGTGGATTATCATTGGAAGCAAGACATTTGTGTTGCTCGTGATCTTGGAGAAATCTTGAAGTGATCATCTTGTTGCAGCGTTCGTGATAGGAACGTCAAACTCAAGATTACGAGATCTTTAAGTAGGTATGATCTCTTTAAGATGTATGAAAATTTTTAATTGCTAATTCAGCTACATGTAAGTCTCTACCTAAAGATCTTGATAGAATCCGGGTGTTTCTTTGTAAAATCCTTTGCTGCTTTACTTTGATTATATTTTATTTTATGCCTATTGTTATATGCATCAGCCCGGGATTCTAACAGTGGTATCAGAACCTAAGGTTCTTAGATTACATGTGGTCTTGCATGCCGATTCTTGGTGATAATCAAGTTAGTTGAATTGTGTATTGATTTGGTAAGTTTCGGTTTTCTTGATTTTTTGAAAAATTGTTTTTCAACCAAACTTAAAATCTAGACAGCATGTACTTTATTACTTGTAATCATGTTTAAATTGTTTAGGCAATAGACTAAAATCATTTTAATCAACCCGGATTAAAGTCATAACATGTCTGAGTAAAACAGAGAAGTTTTGATGCCTAACGTGTTGTTTTGAATCCGGTTTTTGGGGCTATATGGGGTTTATAAAATCGATTTTCTGGGTTAATCCAATTCTACAATTTTACATTAAAAGATGCTATTTATGGTTCCTAATTGATTTGGTTTTAAACAATTTAAAGAAAATCAAATACGGACTTAATACGGTCATACTTCAATGCTGGAATGTTTTGGGCTGTTTTGTAGGTGTTTACGTGCCTAAAATCTTCTACAATAAGTGTGGAATCATTCCACAAGCTTGCTGGAAATTTTGGATAGCATCTTGACTGAATATGATTCATGTTTGAGGGCTAGTTCATGCATGGAACAAGGCTGGAACGGGCAGCAAGTGCTGTTGCACATACACCACCCAAACCATGGCATATAAGGTTGCAAAAGTTGTCGATATTGGTGCTGCCATGAGGGGCAGACAGCAATCCATCTATGGGCATCCAGCAGCCACTGAAAGTGGCATACAACAGCTCTATCTTGGGTGGGGCAACTGCCATTCGATGGCCAAAGAGGTTGCCTTCGCCTAGGACACTAAACGTTGGAGTCTTACTCCAATTGGAAATTGTTTCCTAGCTGGAGAATAACTCCTAAAATTTAGGGATTGTAATCCTAGTTAAATTAGGTAATTGTTACTTAATTAGATTGAGATTCCTAAAAGTTATTGATGAGATCCAAGATGGACCAAGTTTTCAAGAAGCAATGCAAGGATTCCACTCGAGCCTAATCAAGGAAGCAATGCAAGGAAATGACTTGGGCAGAATTTACAAGTCTTTTAAGCAAGGTCAAGACATTCAAGATGGGCTTGAATGAAGAGGAACCAACTTTGTTCCATGTGATCCAAGCTTTACAAGTGGCGGCATCCTTGAGGGAGAAACCTTGTGCCGTACCCTTGGGTGAAAACCCTGTGCTTGCCTCACATCTTGTCTTCTTCCTCCTCATATGTTTCTTGATTGTCCAACTAGTATTGGAGAATCCCCATGCCTTGAGAAGGTTCCAACAATCATTCATGTGGATTATCATTGGAAGCAAGACATTTGTGTTGCTCGTGATCTTGGAGAAATCTTGAAGTGATCATCTTGTTGCAGCGTTCGTGATAGGAACGTCAAACTCAAGATTACGAGATCTTTAAGTAGGTATGATCTCTTTAAGATGTATGAAAATTTTTAATTGCTAATTCAGCTACATGTAAGTCTCTACCTAAAGACCGTTGAAAAGGTATGGAAGTCAGATTAAAAATTCAAGAAAGGAGTTTTCTCAAATGAAGTCTTTAAGATCAAGTTTTTCTTGAAAGAAGCTCTGGAGGCTGAATCTGCATGCTCATTATTTTGCATCGTTTTTCATCGTTTTGCACCTCGAAGCTCCAGATCACCTTGGACCTATAACAACACATAAATAATAACTAAATAACTATTTTAAACATAAAATGGATAAATAAAATAAATCTAAAAACATCTAAAACTAATCAAATCCTAATAAAAGACTCAAAGACTTAACCGATTTAAATGCATAAAGGTGGCAAAATAACTATATTTCCTAGAGTTATCACACCCCCAAAGTTAAGATTTTGCTAGTCCTCGAGCAAAACAAAACAAAACTAACTAACTAAATAACATGACACAAAACATCACTCAAGATAAATGCACTCAAATAATGATTTCTTAATTTTCCTCAAAAGTTACCTCAAAATCCTGATTCAAAGTAGAACATAAACATAATCCAAATTTATGATTCAATTCAATCGTAAACTTCATGCTTGAATGGATTTTCAGTGTGTGTATATATAATCTCTTTGCAAATCATCACATGCAATCTAAATAAATTTATGTTAATGCAAAATACGAATTATAGTACTAGATTCTTATATGTTTGCTTTTCATCTCTCTCTCCACTAATGTAGACTAACACTTCATCAAGGATCAAGTAAGTCTTTATTAAGCTTGTAATATAAGGCTAGGGTCAAGATAGAATAAAGATATATTTCGGTTTAAGTCACCCATAGACATTTTAGATTTTTTTTCAGGATTTTTGAGAGCCATAGCCTTTTCCTCAAATTACATTCTCCATTCTTTGAATGCATTTTCTTTTTTTGCTTCACCACTTTATTCCTTTTTTTTTTCTTTTTTGTTCTTCGTTTTTTAAGAACCATAACTATTTTTTCTGTTTTTTATTGTTATTTTTTTTTATAGAGAATTTTCACATCACCATTTCACCCAAATTTGACATGGCTCATAATTGTTTCCTGTAATATCATCACATGCCTATGTAGTGAGGGTTAATCATGGTTTTTCTTATTTGGCTAGGCTAAAAGATGTGGTAATCAAAGAAAAAAGATATATCAATTAGGCACAAAGAAGTAGACTAAGGATAATCATATATAAAGGTAAGCTTGAAAGGCTCAAACGATCCAAAGATGGCCTAAATCACTTCCTCAACTTAGTGTTGTCTAGCATTTTGCCTTGAGAGAGAATCAAACAAATTCTAGGCTCTAGACATAATCGCAATTCACATCAACATAATCAATCTTTAAATAAGCAATGCAAATATAAGTAAGAGATTAAGTGCTCAATTTGTGAAAATCACATCCTAACATGAAACTAACAAAAGAATTTAACACAAATTCTTCTCATGCTTATGTTTTCCCAAGAATCAAGATAAACCAATAACTAAAATTCATCATTGGATAAGGATTCCATCATAATAAGTGCATCATATCTCAAGCAAAAAAAAAATCAGACTCCTAATAATTAGACAATCGCACAAACTAAAATAAATCTAAAGACACACCCCCAAACTTAAAACAAACATTGTCCTCAATGTTTGGAAATAAAAAGAGTAAGAACAAGAAGACTCCCCTATCGATGAAAGCAACATAGAAGAAGCTCTGTTTTTCCTCTTAGACTTCATCATGTTTGTCAAGTTGGTTTAGTAGTTACTACAAAAGAAAACAAAGTAAAAAGAAATTAATAATAATAAAAATACTCTAAAAATTAAAATTTAAAAAGAAAAGAAAAAAGTTTAGAACTTGGGTTGCCTCCCAAGAAGCGCTTGATTTATAGTCATCAGCTTGACTATCTCAAGCCCATTAGCCGGCATCCTTCCACTTGAACCATTGCCCCCCTCTTTTTCTTCGCTTTATGAGGCATGGCCTTCACAAAATTGTGGCATCCATGCATCTTGGAAGTAGAATGTGAAACTACCTCAAGTGGTGTAGTGGAACAATTTTTATTAAATGCTTCTTTGGAATCATTGTTCACCACTTTAACTTCCATACATTCATCAAATTCGTTAGAAACTTCATAGCCATAAAAACTTTAAAAGTTACCTGTTGGTCTAGAATCCTCATGGTAAGTTCTCCTTTTTGCACATCAATGAGAGTTCTACCGGTGGCTAAGAATGGTCTCCCAAGAATTATGGGCACTTCACTATCCTCTTCCATGTCAAGCACAATAAAATCAGCAGGAAAGAAGAATTTGTCAACCTTGACTAGCACATCTTCAACCATGCCTCTTGGATGTTTGATGGAACCATTAGCTAGTTGCAACATCACTGTAGTAGGCTTTATTTCCCCCAAAATCAAGCTTACGATAGATAGAAAGAGGCATTAAATTGATACTAGCCCCCAAATCACATAGAGCTTTACCAAAAAATTTATCACCAATGGCGCATGGAATGGCGAAGCTTCCCAGATCTTTGAGTTTGGGTGGGAGTTTCTTTTGAAGGATAGCGCTGCACTCTTCAGTAAGTGCAACTGTCTTAATCTCATCCAATTTTCTCTTCTTAGATAAAATTTCTTTCATAAACTTGACATACTTTGGCATTTGTTCTAAAGCTTCAGCAAAAGGTATATTAATATGGAGCTTTTTAAATACCTCAAGAAACTTCTGAAATTGCTTGTCAAGTTTTTGCTTTTGAAGGCACTGAGGAAAAGGTTGTGGTGGGTAGACTAGAGGCTTCTTCTCTTATTCTTGAGCCTTTTCAATTTCTTTTTCACCCAAATTTTCCACTTCAAGAGGCTTGGGTGGCAATTCTGGCACTTTCTTTTGAAGACATTGAGGAAAGGGTGGTGATGGGTAGACTGGAGGCTTCTTCTCTTGGATTTTCTCATTATGCTTTTTGCTACCCACTTCTACTTCTTTCCCACTCCTTAATGTAATGGCATTGCATTGCTCTTTCCTATGGCTCTTAGGATTGGTCAAAGTATCGCTTGGAAAAGATCCCCTTGGGCGATTGTTAATTACATTAGCAAACTGTCCCACTTGGGTCTCAATATTTCTAAGTGATGCTGTTTGACTTTTAAGTAATTCAGCCTGACCTTGAAGTAATGTTTTATGCTCCTGAAGTGATTCTTAATGAGATTATCAGTTCTTGCCATGAATTGCGTAAACATCTCTTCCATTGATGTCTTCTTTTCTTGGACAGGAGCCCTAGCTTGTGCTTGAAAACCAGGAGGAACTACTTGCTTAGCTTGTGATGATGGCCCTTGGTTGTTCCAAGAAAAGTTTTGCTGATTTCTCCAACCTGGATTATAGTCGTTTGGATATGGGTTGTTCTGCTGTCTATTATAGTTTCCCACATATTGAGCAGATTCAACCTTTGTTGGGCATCTATCACTTGTGTGTCCTTCCCCACAAAATTCGCATGTTATAAATGGGCTTTGAACTGAATGCACACTCATAGTGTCAAATTTCTTGGACAAAGCAGCCATCTATGCTGATAAGGCACTGATCTCATCCAACTGATAAACACGTAGAGCTGTCTTTGGCAAAATTCTCTCAGTGGATCATTGATAATTATTGAAAGTCAACTTCTCAATCAAATCATAAGCCTCATCAATTTCTTATCCTATGAGAGCCCCACCTGCTGCAGCATCGATAGAACTTCTAGTAAGACCCATTAACCCATTGTAGAAGATGTTTACTTGAAGCTAGTTAGGTATCCCATGATGAGGACATCGTCCGAGCAGATCTTTGTACCTTTCCCAAGATTCATATAATGATTTTGAATCATACTGCATAAAAGATGTGATATCATTCCATATCTTCGATGTCTTGGCAGGAGAAAAATATTTGGCAAGAAATTTTTGGGCCAGATCAGCCCAAGTAGTAATGGAGCCAGCAGGAAGGGAGTGCAACCAACTCTTGGCCTTATCTCGAAGTGAGAAAGGGAAAAGTCTCAGTCTAATGGCTTCATCAGAAACACCATTTTTTTTAAAAGATCGCAAACCTTCAGGAAATTCACGATGTGAGAATTCGGATCATCGTTCGGTAAGCCGCCAAAGTGAACTAATGTTTGGATCATCTAAAGAATGGCCGGCTTTATCTCGAACGTATTTGCCTGGATGGCAGGCCTCTGAATACTAGTCTGAAGGTCTTGCATGAGAGGAACCCCAAACTCTTACAAAGTCTTTGTCTCGTTAGCTTCAGCCATTATACCTAAAAATAAGAAAGAAAAAGAAATTTAAATTAAGACTAAGGTTGCTCGGTATTAATATTAACAAAAATAATAAACAATTCCCCGGAAACGGTGCCAAAAACTTGTTGTTTGGATCTCACTACGCAAGTGCACGTATCGCAAACAAGTAATAAAGTGGAAGTAAAGTGTCGAACTCACGAGGATTGATATTAAATTCGCTAAGTACTAAAATTAACACACTCAATCTTATCTAAACAATTAATTAAAGATGATAATTAAAAACTAAATTAAAAGAAACTAATACTGAAAGCAATTAAATTAAAAAGGATGAATTTAATTAATTATAAAAGCCTAGGTTTACAACTTCCCTCAACACTTCGCTTGAATCTCTCTCTACCTCTTCACTTGATTAATGATCCTGAGTTGTTAACCTAGAGTTATATCTTATTTATAAGTATAAGTCGATGGTCTTATAAAAATATCCCTCCTAACCAATTAACTATATGTCTATGATAATTGAATTAAAGAAGAACCCATTAAGCTTAGGCTCTAACAATGATTACACAAGACAAGTAACTGTATTTCTACCCTACCTGCAGATCAACTCATCCTAATAAATGAATATGAAACATGTGTCATTCAATCCATGTCTTAACACTGAACTCCCTATGTCTAGTTGTATTTAGGTTACAAATCAATTTAATTGGTGATCAAGCAATTAAAGCATTAAGCACAAGATTGAACAAACAACTCAACAAACCATTAAATCAAGCTAGAGAGAGAAAGTAAATTCAAACTATGTGTTGAGTTCCATTCAAATCATAGTAAAAGAAATTTAGTTCATGATAATTAATGAAAACAAATATTCAAATAGTTTCACCATCATCAACAATATAAGAAAAATAAAGAAGAAAAAAAAAACTAAGAGTTGTTAATTTTTGAATCTTCAATCTTCCAATCTTCTTGAGAGCTTTTGATGGCAACTATCTCTTAAGAGAATTAGGTTTCTAGATATCCAATCCCCCTTTATTCTGACCTAAAAGAGTCTTATTTAAATTGTCCAAGGCCCTTGGAGTCCGAAACTTCACGTGCAAGCGAACCAGGTAAATGCAGGATTTTTAACTTTTTTTTTACGTGTTTAGACGTCGCGGCCTGGCTCCGCGGCACCAACTTTCTGCCTCCCTAGCGCCGCGGGCCGCGGCGCCAACTCTCTGGTTGCTGCCTGCAGGTTCTGTCATCTTCTCAAACTTCGTCAGCTGTTTTAACTAGGCAAACCTCGTCCGATTTTGACGAGTATTAGACCGTTGGAAAGGAATGGAAGTCAGCTTCAAAAGTCAAGAGGGATATTTCTCAAATGAAGTCTTTAAGATCACGTTTTTCTGGAAAGAAGCTCTGGAGGTCGAATCTGCCTACTCATTGCTTTGTACCGTTTTTCATCGTTTTGTACCTCGAAGCTCCAGATCACCTTGGACCTATAAAAACACATAAATAATAACTAAATAACTATTAAACATAAAATGGATAAATAAAATAAATCTAAAAACATCTAAAACTAATCAAATCCTAATAAAAGCCTCAAAGACTTAGTCGATTTAAATGCATAAAAGGTGGCAAAATAACTATATTTTCTAGAGTTATAGAACTCCTTGGCAAGGAAAGCTAAGTGAGAGGAGTAGGCACGGGCTGAGCTTCTCTATAAATCGCTTGTGTTTAATCTTCTTTCCCTACTCTCTTTACTTGTTTTATTTGCATATTTACTTACAATATTGAGTATATCTTGTTCAATTTATGATTTTATTATTTATGCTTTAATTCCGCATTAATTTTTAATAAATCAATTCACCGTCTCTTGATTTAATCACCACTTAAGCTAACAATGCTTATGGTCTTTTTGGGATATTTGGTGAAAAGGCCAAATTACACTGATAAACTTATCACTCAAAGGTTAAGTAAAAATCACAATGACTTTCTAACATTTGGGTGGCCATGATGTCTTTCTAGATGTCACTCATGGTCTTGAATATAAGTTACTTGATCTTTGTCAAAAGTTAGATTGTAATTTATATTTAATTGCCAACATATTGAAAATCTAATGGGTCACACACATTAATTATATTGCATGATTAAAATTGAGATCCAAATAAATAGGACTTAATTGAACAAAAGTAAAAGAATAAGGGATTTAATTAAAGTGTTTAATTAAATCAAGTGGCAAGAAAAGAATTTATTGAAATCCTATGGCATAAGAGGCGGCATGCGATGGGGTTATAAATACCCTGTATGCCACACCCCATGGATAAGTATTATCAATTAATAAGTTGTTATCATAATTTGCTGCCCTAATCTTCTTGTTTTCTCTCTACCTTAGCCATCAAAAGAGAATTGTTCTCCAAGTAAACACTAGCCAAAAGAGAAAACACAAAAACATTATTCTTGATACACCATTGTTGCAAAGCATAGAAAAGAAAGAGTAAATTGTTTTCCAGGAATTTCGGCACACAAGGAGTTTGCTTTTGCTTTGGACTTTTGTCATCTTGCTAGCACAACCTTGAGAAGGTCCTTGCATGTTTTGTGTAGATCACCATTGGAGATCTAACACTTAAGAGGCTTTGGTGACTTGACAAAGACTTCTTGATGATCAAGATTTCGAGCAAACCTTGAAGAGTTCACTTGTGATTACTATATCTTAAGTAAGTTTGTTTCTTGATTACTCGTAAGCCTTTTTCAATTGTATTTAATCACATTAAAGATTGTAAGTATGATCTTTGGAGGATTCGGGTATTGTTTGTTTACAAAGATTATATTTCCACTGCACATCTTTGATATTAGATATTTGATGTTTTGAAATTATGCTTGTTTTTATTTGAGCATGTAACCGAATCCCTTCAGTTATCATGAGGTATCACACCGCTGTAAATCATCTCAAAGCAACACTGAGCATTGCCATAAAGGCGAAAGGCTAAAGACTGCTTTAAGATCCTACCGTTGATATTACGGATGAGAGAAACGAACCAACTCCCTTCGCGATTATTTCCAAGCGCCGTTTCCAGATGTTTAAATCACTAAAGCACCCTAACCAGACATATAAGTCTTTCTTCCTTTTCCTTTGCTTTTTACAAGTTATTTCTTTTCTTTATTCATATTTAGCTCTTTATTTACTTCTAAAATAATTACATATTATTTTCTCTTATAGGCAAGTGCGTGGTCCAAGCCAATGCCGCGGGGGTTCAATCATGGAAGTATGATTTTGTCGGTAATGAAACGGATGGCGATATCTCTAGTTCTCCCTTCGTGCCCCCTAAACTGAGCTTGGAAAACTCATGAGCTACCACTAGGATTTGCGACTGGAGCTTAGGATTTTAGTTAGCCTACGAGATTCCCTAAACACGTGATCCTTAAGCTTTTCCATAAGATGGAACGGACTGTCGGCCGCAGTAGGACATATCCATGAGGTAAACAGCGGCATTGCTGGTAGAAGATAGTGGCTCACCATCCCACCCAATGGACCACTTAAAGGTCACGTCCGGCGACGTTGGCTTCATATTCTTGCCGTGAACAATTGCTTCAAGTCAGTGGATAACTCTCTTCCCTCCACCAACGACCGGACAAGAGCATTACGGCTGGATAATCTCTTCCACCAAAATTAGCTATAAATAGCGTCCTTCTGAAGCTCTAAAGACAAAAAGGAGGAGGGGAAGCAAAACCAACGCATTATCACTGCCTCCATTAATCTGTTTCAAAGTGTTTAGGATCAGTTCTCTTTAGGAAGTTAGGCTATTTACTCTCCTTCTCACGCATCCATCCATTTCTCCTCTCTCAAATCATTCTATAGTCTTGTACTCTAAACATTCTTTCTGCCATGTATTTATTTCCGCCAACAATAATAAAATGTTAATTACTTCTCTATTAAATCTCCCTTACACACAGCTATCATTTTCACCTTTCTCAAACTCCTCCATGTTTATACTCTAGACACCATTTCTGATGTGTATTACCTTATTTAGTTGTTGACAAACTCCTCTTTATTTCCTCACTAAGTGCTCTGTTTTGGACACCCAAAAACAGAGTGTCTCAAAGGTTTTTTTCTTTTTCTTTTCCAGAACCACATTTCTTTTCGCCAGACCTTACCACCAATTATAGTCCAACCTCAAACCGAGCCATTATCAGGAAAGCTTAATACTTCTTGATCCTTCTCATCACTTTGGGCCAATAATTATTGTAGATTGGCATAGAACCCAGTAAGGGGGTGCAGACCAGTCCTTCATCCGAATCCAACACTTTTGACTCCATGCCAATGACGACTCCATCTAAAGTCACGTCAGCAATCCTTATCCACCTCACCTTCCACGTCAACCCCCACAAAAATCCAACATTAGACATATAAAATGGAGTACGAACTCTGATTTCAATTGCTAGGTCAAAGGATTAGATGAACTAAGAGGTGTGAAACTTAAACTAACTTTGAAGAAACTTAATGAAATACTAATAATATCAGTAATTATCAATATAGTCTTAAACACAAATAAACAACTTGAATATTACAAGAATATGGAAAAGAGAATCAAACACGATTATTTATAAAGGTCTGATCCTTAATAGAGGCACATGTCTCCTCTCTATTAGTTTCTCTTATCAAAGAGTTCAATTCATTATTCATCAACTTTACTTTACAAATATCTTTTCAAAGCTTAAAGTGTAACTTTAACAATTTCACTCAAGCATTGTTGGTTTCTACTCAATTCTTACAGATTCACACAAGAATTTCAATCCCCTTGAACTCACAAATATCAAGTAAATGAATAAGAAAATTTTGAAGACTAAAATAAGTAAAAGTAAAAAACCTAATACGAACGAAGGAAGAACATCTTATCATTTATAACAAATATTTAAGATTTTTTTTTTCTTTTTCATCCTTTTTTTTTATGAAGAGATTTGGATCTTGATGGTTTTATTTTAGGTAACATGTAAAAAACTGTGTTTATTTATTTATTACCTTTTCTACAATTCCAAAATATACATGGATTTTTGGCTTGTATATCATGAAACCAAATGAATTGAGAAAAATAATAATTGTCTATAATTGCGGAATCGTTTGGGATCGCATTTGTTTTCTAACAATATTGCAATGTTAAGCCAATTGATTTTTTTTTTTTTTTTTTTTGAAAAATAAAATTGGTCATTTTAAAACGTAGTAGTTTTAGTAGTACAAACAAAAAATCTTGCAAAATAGCATGAACCTAATTCTAGTATTTGATGGGTGACAGAATAATACATTACTAGGCAACAATTTGTTGAGAAAATATTATACAACAAATATAATTCGAAATGTCACAAACACGAGTCCATAATCTCCGGATATTACTTTGATCTGCTGAAATTAGCAACTTCCTTGTGCCAAAGTTTTATTATTATTTAAAAAAAAAAAAAAAAGGAACTTACATTATCTCAATTACAGCTCGGCTGACAATTCTTCCCTGGTTAAGATCCTCAAATGCTTTATTTCCCTCTTCAAATTTGTATTTTTGGGAAACAGCACCGTTAAGATCGAAGATTCCTGTTTCAGCTAGTTTAACCAACTTTGGTAGATCCTGCCTTGCCCTCGCTCCATATGACCCAATCACTTTTATCTGCTCCAAGCCATTTACCAAAAATGTGTCACTCACGGTTAAAATAAAAAGAATTTTGCTAACGAGTGTCTTTAGGACACTCTTTAAGATTAATTAATATATTATTTATAGTAATAATTTGTATCAAATGCAATAGTTGACAGTTTTATTCATGATTATGATTTACAATGCATTGGATGAAGATATAACTTTACATAGTAACCTTAAAGGATGCTTTAAGAGTATTCGTAATAAAAATTCCGCAAACAAACACCCAACTCTCTAACCCAATTTTATAACATTGAACTGTTCAAACCAAAACTACTAATCTTCAATCACATTAGTACAAGGGATATGTGATGTAGAGCAAATATTCTCAAATAATAATTGGAAAATATCAATCAAAATTCACCAAAATCTTAATAATCCAAATCTCAACTAAAATATCAAAAATTCAATATCTCAATGGCACCAATCCAGCCTCCTAATAACTGAAATAACAATTTTTTATAACTAAATTCAAAACCCCCTAATTTAAAGGATGAATCTCGCAAAATCGAGCATGAAATCATAATCAAAACCTCAATAGAAGCAAGTAGAATTGGAAAGTTTCCAACATGTTAGCGCTAATATGACACCAATGGCATGAGGAAATGTAACTAGACATGGCAAAATGGGTGGACTGGGCTGACCTAGCACGCTACAGTGTATAGTATTAGAGCTGTCAAAAACTGACCTGAACCCGAAAATCCCATCCACATGCCCAAATCCTAACTCAACCCAACCCGATTTGATCAGAAAAAATCAACAACCAAATCAATAGGAAATCATCATATTGAAATTGAATGATGTAATGTTGATTGGCTTTAACATATGGCCATTTGGACATTAATGATGAAGAACGAAGATTTCTTGGTTAGTTTCAATCTTCACCACCTGATTATTTGAGTATTTAATTTATTTTATTTATAACTATAGGGTTTTTAAATTTTGTTTATAAAAAATAACTCAATAAATCTAATTACTTAAATAGAACTAATCTTTAACCCATTTACTTGCCTAAAGTGTGAAACCTTTCCCACCCAACCCATTGCCCCTCCCTGTTTTTTTACCTAAAAAAATGCATTAAAGAGTGAAAAATGAAAATACTTTCATATAATTGTATTACAATTTAATAATATATAGTATAATAATAATAATTCCTTTTTCAAATTTTAAAATTTTCATTACGGAAGAAAAAAAAAAGTTTATCATTTGGTCATCTATTCATTTTGTACTTAGAAATTTAATTACATATCAGATCTTTTAGCATTATGAATTTAGGTTATTACGGGTTTTAGATTTGATCAATCTCCGGTTTCAAATTGCTGGAAGTTGGGGTTTGGATTCAGATCGTTTCAGATTTGGATAATTTCGATTTCAGGTCCTATCGGGCTTAGGTCATTTCGAGTTCAAATAACTTTCCGTTTCAGGTTGTTTGACCTTTTGAGTCAATTTAAGTTAGACAGGGTTCTGTTCTGGGAAAGATTGAGCAGATTTTCAGGTTCGGGTTAGATTTTGCCACCTCTACTTATTCTTTTAGTTTCCTTTAAATTGGAGTTCTAGTAATGTGTATGGTGTTTGGCTGTGAAACCAGCCTTTGATTTGGACATTTAAGATGGATCCCTTAGCTATGATTTCTCAGCTTTATTGGGGTTTTGATGTTTTGGTCAGGGTATACAACTTTATGGATATGGTGTTGAGATCAACTCAAGTATGATGACTTATGAGTGTTTGAGGAGTGGTTGATAGTTGCGCTTCCAAAAAAATTCTGCTTCGTTAGTTGGTTAGGGTCACAGAATTGAGAATAGTATGTTTTACTTGGTGGCTATGGCAGCAGAAAGGCTATACAAAGTATTAGGCATCAGATGATTATGTTAGATTAGGATTTTGAGAAATGTTTTGGATTGGTTTCATGGCTCTGGTATATAGGTGTTTTTTTAGGACGATACAGTAGAGGGTCTTCAGAGATTCTAGAGAGACATATAAAATGCTTCTGACATCGGCTCGAAGGAAGAGATGAATTATACGTGGGATGTGAAAATTCTAACACATGTCAGATGGGAAGGATGGTTGCATCTACCTTTAACGTACTCTATAGTTATAGATTATACAGGTTTCCCTTAACAAGTCAATAAAAATGACAAGATATTGGAATATGGAGCCAGTAACTATAATTAAGTAGAGTCTAGGGAAGTTTGAGATAACAGGAGAGCTGTAAATGAAATTTACTGATGTATTGACAGGAAAAAAATGTTTTACCTTTCTACGAACAAGACGGTTGATGTCCACCTCACCTATAACACCAGATTTTGCGAGTCCAATCATCACTGCTTTTCCACCATCTCTTACACTCTGTATACACTGCAAAAATGTTTGAGGTTTCCCCAAGGCTTCCACAGCAATGTCAACACCTGATCCTCCAGTAATTTCCTTCTCAAAACAAGTAATAAATGCCTTTTAAGTAAAACTAAAAAGAAAAAAAAAAAAAAAAAACAACAAAGAGCTAATGAAGAACCAAATAATTTCAAACAAGCACTTAAGAAATAGTCTGAATACTCAACAAAAGATACTCTAATCTCAAGGTTAGTCATGTCTCATATATCAATTATCTCAATTTATCAGCAACTAACTGAAACTCTAAACCTCAATAGTCATGTCTCAATATCTCACATTGTCATAACCTACACCAAACCCTATTAATATGAGCTTCGTAAAATTAAGCCCACAAAAAATAAATAAAGCTGACAAATAAACAAAATGAAGTTCAAAACCTGTGTTTGGTTTTTTGCTTTTTTTTTTGTTGTTGGTACAAATGAAGAAATTCAAGGGGGGTTGGCAATTAGAACCTTGGACCTAACACTCCTAAGGGTAACAACAGCTAGGTGAAGCTAGAGCTGAGCAAAAAAACTGAGAAAACCGAAAACCAATTCGAACCGTAGTGTTCGGTTCGGTTTTGGTTAGGTTCTTATAGAATTCGGTTCGGATAATAATTAGATTTATTCAGTTCGGTTCGGTTTTCGGTTCATAAGTTAAAAAACCACAATTATTCGAACCGAACCGAATTCTATTTTTCAATTGCTTTTTTAATTACTTTTTATTTTTTATAATATAAAAATAAATATTTTATTTCTAATTTAGTGAAAAAAATTTAAAAATACTATAGAAAAAAGATAATTTTTCAAAAATTTAAAAACCGATGAATCAAACCGATGAAATTCGGTTCGGTTTTTAAAAACCAGAATACTGCACATTAACTGTAATTTTTTTCCAAAACTGAACCGTTATCACCCTAGGTGAAGCCTTGATTGCTTTTGGTTATTGCTTTTGCTACTTGGTTTCTCCTTCTGGAAGCTAAAAAACAGCATTTGGATACAAAAGCAAATAAAATTTTAAAATTGTAATTTTTTTTAACAAACTGTTCGGATTAGTATTACATTTTAATTATTTGTGCATTTTAAATCAATTATGGTTTTGCTTTACACAATTTACTTGACTTTTAGCAACCTTTTATGAATAACAAAAGCAAGTAGCAAAGGCAACAACCAAATTGATCCTATTTTCTAAATTTCTTAATAAAATATCCATCCAAATTTTGATGTCCTCCATCAAGAACTTATGTGAGTGTATAAGAATAATAAATATACATGCTAAAGGTGAGTTTAGAGTGAGTATTGAGATATCAATGCAATGATTTATTTTTAAAATTAACTTACCACAAGTCATAATACAAATGGTATTTCAGCTATTGCACAATTTTGTTATAGCTATGAAACAAGAACAACTGAAAATTTAAATAGATGGTTTTCTCTAACGAATTACTCCATAGAAGTTCAGCTAGTCTCTCAGCTCATTGGATATTTCTGTTATAGCTATGAAACAAGTACAATTGAAAATTTACACAAATAGTTTACAAATGGAATTAAACTATAGTAGTTCTGCTGCTGAGACAAAAGTTGTTGATTGACCAACCTTAAGCTAACTATCTATCGACATCATTAAATTTCAATTGTTTAAGTAATATCCTGAAAAAGGCACTGTTCTCGTTCAATGTGATATAACTGTACATCCATGGCGGGTATGAACAATTATTCAATTGAATGAGTGATTATTAATCAATAATATTTGTATTGGAAGTTATAGAAGGCAGTAACAATTAACAACTCGAATCTACAGCCCCCGGCGAAGCCAGGGTCGACTACTCTCCATTACTTTTTTATCCATTATTCTTGAATATAAATGTAATTGAGGGAATTTTAACCTACCAACAGGATATCAGGAAAATATCAAAATAGATTAAATATTTAATTAAATATATTCTGTTTTAAAATTTCCATTGTAGACCTTTCATGCTTTAAGATATATGTTGTAATTTCTTTAATTAACAAAAATATAAATTATTTGATCAGACATGATTTTCTTCAATTTATTTTCAATTGTAAAGATTTTACAATATTAAGAAAAATAATAGAAAAATATAGATGATCATAATATTTTTTACCCCTCTAGTCTTTTCTTTTTCTATTGTCTATTTATTTGTGTATCATTATGTTTAGTTATTGTTTTAATTTATGTCTATACACTATAATCATTTGAACTTATATTTTTTATTGTCTATGATCGAAATTGATTATGTCAAGAAAATACTTTTATACTCTTCCTTTTTTATTTTCTCTAGGTCTGTTTTCTTTTTTCTAATCTAAATTAAAAAATTTATTTGTGATTAAAATTAATAAGAAGGTTCTGGAAAAAAATGAATGAATAAAATGAAAGAAAAAGGAAGAAAGAATATTCAAAATGATGGGCTGCCGTGTTATGCCACATGGTAAAAGTTAATGGCCCTAATGAAATCTGTTAAGAGAATTCTTTAAATGAATTAAATTATATAAATTAATATCCTCAAGTGACCAAAACTAAAGGTTATGTCATGAAATGTTCCTTTGGGTAAAGTTAAAGTACTAAAATGGGAATTTAGCCAAAAAAGTTACTGCTCACATGCATTTATGAGTGTGCCCAATTGCTAGTATAATTGAATTCAGTACTTTTATATACTATAGAAACCAAGAACAGGGGACCTTGTACATACTTTAATCCGTTCAACAGCATCTTCTTGTACCGCATTTACTGTATGAGTGGCACCCAAAGTCTTAGCTTTCTGCAGTTTATCATTCTGAATGTCCACAGCAATAACTTCAGAAGCACCAAATGCCCTTGCTATCTGCAAACAACTGAAGCAAAAATCTTGTTGTTACTATGTCAGAGTTTTGTGTGTTGGCCAATCTGTACTGTCAAAAGTTACCAAAAAGATACAATTCCTTAAAATAAAAAAGCACCAGTATAAAAATTCAAAAAACAAATGACTAAGATTCAGAGTTATGGGTCCAGATTTCTGACAGTAATCTTTACCCTTACTAATGTTTGGGGTTGTAGACATTGAGGACAAATGAAGGAAACAAGTTTAAGGTGGTTTAGACAAGAAGTACAAAATGTGGAATTGCTCTCGTGAGAAGATGTGATTTAATGATGTTAAGAGGAAAGGAAGACCAAAGAAGTCATGCACAGAAACTATAAAAAATAAAAAAATACCTCATTTTCACTGAGCTTATTGAGGATATTGTCATAAACAGGGCACAGTGGCACAACATGATAGCCAACTGCACATGGTGAGAAAAGGCCTGGTTCACAGTTTTCATTGGAGTCATACTAACATCATTGATCATAACAAGAGGGGATATTAAGTTCCAGCACAATTTACAGTGAAGGTTCATTGACACAACCCTCAAATTCAATAAGGAACCCTGACACCGACAAATAAATTAAATACAATTCAAAACGTAGCTCACACAATGCATCTAACAAAAAGGTGAAGCCAAGAAAAACTAAAATATTTTGGGCTTATTTAGTTTAGAACATTATATGGCATAGATAGTTATTGTTGAGTAATGTTTTTGTTATGTTCCTGTGAATACTTCTTGTTTAGGTTTAAAAAATTTAGACATGACAGATACTTGGTAATTCCAAGACTAGATAATCTAATTAGATTAGGGTTTTATTCAGCCATTCATGTTGGTAATCATGTGACTTCCAGAATCCATTTTTTCTTGTTTTCTTCAAATTTCAGCAATTGAACCACAATATCCTACTCCTAACACAATATTCTCATGCCTTAAACCGTTACCCATCATAAAACCTAAACCATTTAGCTTTTGCACAAAATCTTTACTGTTTTGACAGTCAATATAACTATAACATCATTCATATATCTTAATATTTGGTGGCTGCTTTTAGTTTTCACCCTTGAAATCTTCATGTTTCTAGGACTCAGTTGCCATCAAGCTTTAATTATTTTTATCTGACATCAACCAATAAGCATTAAAAATACGTTTCCACAAATATCAGCCTTAAAATTGCCAGGTTTGCCTATGAAATAACTATTTCTTGGCAGTTCTATACTACTGCCTCCTCTCCCTCCCTTGTTGCTGTCCCAGATCACCAGTTCACCACCCACCATAACCAGGAAAAAAAAGAAGATAGATTACTAAAGGGGAGCAGAATGGATGTCCTTTCCATCTTATCATCAAACAGAACACCTTACCTCAGTGATGTGCAAAACCATAAAAGAATGACTTTTACCATAACAGATCAGAAGCACTGTCCAAAAACCTTGACCAAATATTAATTATTAGAGTAAATAGCATCTGTGACCCAAAATCCCTCGATTGCATGAGACTGAGCTATTACTTGACCCAATTTCTCAATTTTTATTTCCATTGTGGAGGACTTCTCAAAGTAGATAGTTGGAGTACCTAATTTGCTTGTTGTGCTACAACACTTTATTTGCAAGATAGATACAAAAGACAAAAAGTACAAATGAAATAGTCAAGAATCAATATATCGAGAAATGGATTCCAAGTTAATAGGGGAAACTTCACTTGCAACATAGATACAAAAGACAAATGGTACAAATAAAATTGCCAAGAATCACGGATATGGTAATATGGGATTGGTTTCCAAGTTGACAACAAGAGAAGCCAAAAGAACACTTCTAAAGTCTTCTGGTGCTAAATATGCCAGTTCAGGTGTTCGATTAACGTTTTTAAGATCCAGATTATGTTCAACTTTCTCATCCATGAATTTTAACATAATTAATATTTGCATTGTGCTGGGCTTCTTGAAGAACTGGAAATGGCGTTAACGTCCATTTTGTTCCTATATCGCCTCATATATAAGTTATCTTGAAAGTCACATGCATACTGTGCCATTATCTTTATCCTCTAACAGTTATGCTATCATTTATGCTTTTCTTTAGGACTCCTAGGTGCCTTTTACCCCTTGTACATTGAGGACAAACACACTGACTTTTTCAAAATGACTAGTCAAACCAATTATCTTGTTTCAAAATCCGCTTAATAAGTATATAAGTACCTTGAACCAACCCCGCCAACTCCAATCACAGCAACGGAATCCCCAGGACAGACCTCAGCCGCATGCCTCATGGCACCATAAGCAGTAAATACAGCACATCCTAAAATTGCAGACTCAGTGTATGGCAGTGATTTTGGCAAAATAGACAAGGCATGTGCCGGAACGACACAGTATTCAGCAAGGCCTCCCATGCTATACATGTATACTGGTTTGCCTACACAAATAGCATAAGTTCAGTTATCCAACAATGAGGCAAATACTATGCAGATAAAGTTACTGCAACAGATGCTTAAGATGGTTGACACACTGCAGTTAAAAGGGCATTATTATGCACATAGACAAACATCTCGGTAACCATATTTTCATAGAGTGAGAGAAAGATGTAGCAGGATCATTACAATATAGTAAAATTAATAATAAAATTACCGCTGCTGCGGAGGAAAAGCCTTGTTTCACCATCATAAAGGGTCCCCTTTGCTCGATTATAGGCGAAGAAGTCTTCACATAAATCATCATGGCCCTATTTCCCAGAAATATAATGATAAAAAAGTTAGTAGTCATGATAATTGAATTGAAATGCAAGCATAGCATCTCGAAGCACTGTACCTTAGAACAGAAGAAACAGTTACCACAAGGCATGATAAAAGCTCCAACCACCTGAGATCCAATTGGAAATCTGACAACAACCAAAATTAAAATTAAAAATCCATGTGGCTGCTCGTCTCTATCTCCATCAAAAACACTTGTGACAGGTATAACTTCAGGAGCATGTGCAAAAGAACATGAATTAATGAAAAAGAAGCGATCTCATCTTGTACAAAGCACAAGTAATCAATGTAAAACCTTTCTGTGATTTTGCGGTCGGTGAGTGGCCCATGTTCAACAACTTCCCCAGTTATCTCGTGGCCAATAACACAAGGACTAGAAAATGGAATTTCACCTTTTATAACATGAAGATCAGAGTGGCACACTCCACAGCCTGCAACAATAGATGGAATATCAATCACAACCTATGACTAACAGAAAACAAAAGGACCAAAACTGAGAAAGGAGAGCCCAATGGAATTGACCCACTTCAATCGGGCGTTTTCTTTCTTATGAACAAAAAAAAAAAGGAAAACAAAAAGAAAAGAAATGCACCCTTGGTTTTTATGAGGACTTCTCCAGATTTGGGACGAGGCATATGAAATTCTTCAATGGTGAGGGGCTTATTGGGTTCCCAGAAGACGGTCCCGCGCATATACCCACCTGAGCTGACATGATAAGAAGCCGATGATGGCAGGATGCTCTCTACTTTCTTGATGTTGTTACTAACATGACTCGAAAACCAACAAGAAGATAATAAGATTGAACGATTGATGGGGTTTGAGGAGAGCAGCTTCCTTGAGATGGCAATCCGAGTTATTATTGATGAAAAACCCATTTTCTGATTTACGGCTGGAAGTGGAAGTTGACAACCGGCGAGCAGTCGAGTGGGACAGTGGATTGGACTTGAGACCTTTTATCAGCAAAATTCTAACAAAAGTTTCTTAACATACGCTTTTGGTAAGCTCCAACAAATTATGGCCGTTAGATATATTTAATTTAATCTAAACCGTTTAAACCAAAAAAAAAGTTAGCAACCTGTTTACCGGGTCTCAAAATACCCAAATCTTGAATTTTTTCTCTCAAATAATAAAACCCTAAAATCTGAAAAGCTTTGTTTCGTTTGAAAGCCGAAACCCTTCGGTCGCACCTCCTTCATCTTCTCACACCAGCGCCGCTCCATTTCAAATATAGGTTTGCTATCTATGGTCATCTTGGCTTTTGTTGTCTTTCCAAAAGTAGATTCTTGGTGGTGGCATGTTATTAATTAGTCTATGCTCTGACCTAGGTCCACCTGATGCAAATCTATTTATTTATCACATACCTCAAGAATTTGGTGATCAAGAATTGGCTACTGCTTTTCAAGGATTTGGTAGGGTCTTAAGTGCAAAGGTTTTTGTTGACAAAGCAACGGGGGTTAGTAAATGTTTTGAAGAGAAAAACTCAGTTCAAGATGCTGAGTTGGGGGAGTCCATATTTGCTTTGTCTGAGAGCTCTGAAGAAGAAGGGAAGGAAAAGAAGGTGGAGAAAAAAGAGTGGAAGCCGCCTGAGATAAAGCCCAAGAGCTCACAGATTGGGGCTAGGATCGTGACTGGTTTGGCTTCAGTAATTGAAGATGAGCCAAGAAAATTTTGACTTTTGATTTTTTTTTTCTCTTTTTTTTTCTCTTTT
Organism: Fremontodendron californicum; assembly: GCA_030761205.1. Lineage (NCBI taxonomy): Eukaryota > Viridiplantae > Streptophyta > Magnoliopsida > Malvales > Malvaceae > Fremontodendron > Fremontodendron californicum. The sequence continues at coordinate 13,549,654 of JAULJL010000037.1, forward strand.
GGGTTATTAGAGAATCAAATACGATGGTACATGGCTTAACTGTTTAAATCCCCTTCTGTTTTTTATGCAAGGGTTGATCTGATAATATGAATAAGATTTTATAAAAATAGTAGTTAAGCAGAGAGGTTGAAATTTTGTTCTTAAGCTGGTTCCTCTTATTCTTTCTTCTGTAAATCTTCAAGGAAGCCTTGAAACTGATTCCAATCGTCCTTCACTTTTTGTCATCTCATTTTATTCTTGGCTTTTTTTTTTTCTTTCTAATTTGATCTTCTGCAGTGACGGATCTTTGAATTTGTGGAATCAAAAGCATAGAGGAAAAAGGTAATTCCCCATCTCTTGTGTTTTGCCCTTCTCTCTCTTTTATTTTTGTATTCCTCAAGTTTATCAGTTTCTGATCTTTTATTAATGTTCTTTTCTTAAAGGAGTAGAACTGAATTTTATGACGATGGAAGCAGGCTCGTGCAGTCTCGATCGCTGTGAGGTTAGGTCTAAGCTATTTTTTAATTGCTTCAAGTCTTCAACTGATTCTCTGCTGTATTCATCTTATTATTTTATGGATTAGTATTTTATTGATGGCAGTAAATAAATTTGCAATTATTTGTCCTGCTAGATGGTTTGGATTGGGTTGTTCCTGGGTTCGATGTTTGCCGGAATACCTCTTGATTAGGGTTTTATGATGTCTCCAGCAAATGGGTATGTTGATTTTCATTGCATTTTTGTTTTTTAATTTGGATCCTCAAGTGTTGAGGGCCAATGGGTATTTCCCTGATTGATGTTTCATTCACCTTGTAATTGTGTTGCAATTAGGATTCTTTGCTGGCTCCTGTTGTAAATTGCTACTTGATATTTCATTTACACCTGGGTACTTGTAAATGATTTTTATAGATTCGAAATTTGTATTTTAAATCTGGAATTTTGGTGTTCCAAAATGTGGTTTTTGCCTTGCTGTTCTTTCATAGAATTCTGATGTTCCAGGTTACCGGATGGTAGTTATTTTTCTTACGCGTCTGCATCGTCGGAAGCGGCCCCGCCGGCTTCTACACTGCCGAAAAGGTTTTCAACTTGTTATACTAAATTAAACGCATTATGATTAAACTTCTTTGATTTTAGTTTCTTTAATTTTTCTAATTCGAACTAAATCACCAGATGTTGAAGACGCATCAAGGATCACAAGTTGACATCATTGACCCCAAATTCTACCTTTGCTGCCAGGTTTTTTTTAATCTTAGTCATGTTCAACTTTACATGCTTATATGCAAATTCTTATTACTTATACCCTCAGGCCTCAACCTATGGAAATATCTATACTTCATGCCTTTCTAAACTATATAACATGATTTATTTAAGCAGGCCTTACCATGGATGGCAATGGGATATGTTTAGAGGGTATGAACTTGTCCCAACTCTAATAGGATGTGTCAATTAATACCTTATATGATAATCAAACCTGATAATATTTTCTTTATTTTTTATGTATTTCAATGTTGTATGTGGTAAGTTATATGCGTACTTATTATTATGTCACTAGTTTCTTGAAGTTTTCTAATTTTTTGAGCACTAAAATGTGAAGAGACTAATATGTTGAGATTAATTTTTTATTTGGTTGGATGCTTGCTTTAACCTGTACCATCTTTAATTCTTGGGTGGCTTGGTTGGTGAACACATATTGCTTATCTGGATTTGCAGTATTGGACAAAGTGCTCAAATTGCAATGCATTGAGAATGCAGCAAGGAGGCAGAAGATTAATAGACTGTGACCAAATTAGGTGCCTTTTGCTTGGATAAAATTCCATTAAGACCATCTATAATTCACTTTAAAATTCTTTATATTCTAAACAAGTTTAGGACCTATCCACGGGTTTGATTGGAATTTTTATTTCTATGCTTTGGTTAGAAAAATGATAGACGTTAGCTCTATTTAAGAAATATATATTCATTCGGGAAAAGGCTCTCTCTTGATTAAGCATGGGTAGAGATGCATGCTGTCTATGCATCCAGAGTTCATGACTTGTTTATTGTAATAGTTGAATTTTTTTATAGAAAATTTCTCAACAGTGCTGGGAATGTTGTGCAGACCACTATCCTTTGTTCAGATCAAAGCTCTGTTTTGCTGATTTCTGAATATTTAACAGCTTTATGGAAATGTATGCAGGGAACGTTTCAAGGACCTCATAAAGCAATGCCAGACAATGCATTCAAGCATAGGAACTGGTTCACTTGCCTATCCTGTGGGTTCAAAAGTTATGGATATGAGGACATCCTCCAAAGATGGGGGGGAAATGGAAGCAAAAGTTGAACGTAGTGAAGCTTCCACTGATGGTACTGATAAACGAGAGAAATATTCTGATTTGGGTAATAACTGTACTGATAAGTCATATGCCGACCAAAGAGAGAGTATTAGTGATTCTGCTGACCTTATAAGTGTGAGGAAAAATGCTGACAGTGCTGCATATGACTCTTGTTTTTTATCAACTTCTGGTCCGAGTGGTCCTTGTTCCTAGGATTTATTGATTGTAGATCCAGGAATCAAGTCTTTATGTTAATGATAACGTAGGCAAAGAAGTTGGTTATTAAATTTGTATTATGAACATCTTCATATTAGTGTATAATTTAATATAGGTTTTTCTTTTAATTTAAAGGTGTACCTATCAACTTAAGGACTCATAACTGGATGAAGTTGAATATGCATGATATGCATCTATTACGTAATAGTAACTCTTATATATATTTAAAAAGTCTTAAATACATAACATACCACAAAAATTTTAAATTAAAGTTATAACTTGTGATTTGAATTGGTAATTAATAAATTGAGGCAATTATTGTGTTTGCAGTACATAGCCATTGACTTTGTGCATTTTACTTGGATGAGATTAAAGCCCCTGTAAAAGAAGTAAAAGAAGTTGGAACATATCTACAAATATTATGATGGAAATGCAATGGTATCATAGACTTGTCAAGTTGAAAATTTATAAATATGGAAAGATTAGCAGATTGAAGTCTCACAATTGTATCTTAGACTTCACCTACCCATCAAAATCATCAAAATAACTGGTAAAATAACCAACTTAAACATTCTATTCACTAACCCATCAAAATCACTACCCATGAAAATATGCAATTATGAATATTATATAATTTATAACAAGTAAAATAACCGGTTCCATGAAAATTGTATTAGTTAAACATTCTATTCACTAACCCATGAAAATATTTATGAATATTACACATTTTATAACAAGTAAAAAAACTGATTCCATGAAAATTATATAACTTAAACATTGTATACTAACCTTTGTATGGAATATTTGGTTCAATAATGTGCTTGAAAAAAACGCAAAGTATCAAACATTGTATGTTAATGTTAAGTGATAAAAACATAATTTCTAAACATATAAATATTTTTTTATATTTATATCTAATTTAATATGTAACTTATTATATTTATATTTTATTTAGCACGTTTATATGTTAAGTAATCAAATTTGTAATGATTTGTTATATTTATATGTAATTTTTTATATTTATATGTAATTCGTGAATTTGTCAAGTTGATATGTAATTTTTCAAGTTGATATGTAATTCGTCAAGTTCATATGTAATTTGTCATGTTCATATGTAATTCGGGAATTTCTTAAGTTGATATATAATTTATCAAGTCCATATGTAATTCGTCAAGTTGATATGCAATTTCTCATGTCCATATGTAATTCGGGAATTTCTCAAGTTGATATGTAATTCGTCAAGTTGATATGTAATTTTTCATGTCCATATGTAATTCGGGAATTTCTCAAGTTCATATGTAATTTATCAAGTTCATATGTAATTCTCCAAGTTCATATGTAATTTCCCATGTCCATATGTAATTCGGGAACTTCTCAAGTTCATATGTAATTTATCAAGTCCATATGTAATTCTCCAAGTTCATATGTAATTTCCCATGTCCATATGTAATTCCGGAATTTCTCAAGTTCATATGTAATTTATCAAGTCCATATGTAATTCTCCAAGTTCATATGTAATTTTCCATGTCCATATGTAATTCGGGAACTTCTCAAGTTCATATGTAATTTATCAAGTCCATATGTAATTCTCCAAGTTCATATGTAATTGTCCATGTCCATATGTAATTCGGGAATTTCTCAAGTTCATATGTAATTTATCAAGTCCATATGTAATTCTCCAAGTTCATATGTAATTTTCCATGTCCATATGTAATTCGGGAACTTCTCAAGTTCATATGTAATTTATCAAGTCCATATGTAATTCTCCAAGTTCATATGTAATTTTCCATGTCCATATGTAATTCGGGAACTTCTCAAGTTCATATGTAATTTATCAAGTCCATATGTAATTCTCCAAGTTCATATGTAATTGTCCATGTCCATATGTAATTCCGGAATTTCTCAAGTTCATATGTAATTTATCAAGTCCATATGTAATTCTCCAAGTTCATATGTAATTTTCCATGTCCATATGTAATTCGGGAATTTCTCAAGTTCATATGTAATTTATCAAGTCCATATGTAATTCTCCAAGTTCATATGTAATTTCTCATGTTCATATGTAATTTTTCATATGTAATTTTTCAAGTTCATATGTAATTTATCAAGTCCATATGTAATTTTTCAATTTCTCAAGTTGATATGTAATTTTTCATGTTTTATATGTAATTCGTTCAAGTTAATATGTAATTTATCAAGTGCATATGTAAAAAATTGTGACCTGGTAACCTGCTACTCAGGTTTCTCAATTTGGAGCTTACCACAACCTTACCGTAAGAAACTTACGGTAGAACTCCCCCTTTTATCATGCTAAGTCTGCCTTTGTGTCATCCGCCACGTCACCATTTTGTTTTTTTACAGGAAAGCCAAATGATCCAAAACAATAAGTTGGTTTACTGTTATGTGTATTTGTATTATTTTTATATATTTTTATATGTTATTAATATTTATTATCAAATGTATTTATGTATGAATATTGGTTGTTTTATCTATTTTGAATATATAATTATATATTTTAAAATAAATAAAATATAAAATTTATTGTTTTAATATTAATGCAAAATTAATTATGAATATAAAAAAATTAATGTAAATTTTAACTTTTTTATATTTATATCAATTAATTTGATTTACCTTTTAAGGTTAATGAAAATTTAAAATTCATAAGATAAAGTAATATATACTTTTTAATTTTTTAATTTATTGTCAAATACAAAAGTTTTTTAATGAAATTAAATTTTTTATTTATAAATTAAATAAATTTTAATAATAAAAAAAATATTTATAATTTCGATATGTTAATATTTTGTATTTTATAAATTTTGATATATTCATAAATTCATGTCGTGTTAATATTTTTTTTATCGTATCTTATTTTATATCATATTTTAATTATTTTTTTATATCATATAATTATATCATGTTTAATTTTTTTTTTTCAACTGATTTTTATTGGTTGTATGTATTTCACGTTTAGAGCTAACCAAAACTCGCCCCACTTGATCGAGACTCGATTTTATCTGAAAAAGTGAATAATCCGCATCCAATCAAAAAAACGGCATGAACCCAAATCCGATATTATTTAAATCGGTAACAATCCTAAACCCAAAATAATAAATAATAATAAATAATTTAATAGTTGAAACAATCATGGAATTGATAAGGGTTTAAATTAGACGTGTCAATTGAACGGGTTAGATAGGTTTTGAATTGGATCAATTTGAGTTTTAAAATTTTTGGGTATTTTTTTTCCAAATCACTTCAAGTCTATTTGAGTTCGAGTTATTTTGGGTTCAAATTAGTTTGGATTTGGATCATTTCAGTTCAAGTCATTAGGGTTTGACATTCGAGTTATTCGAGTTCGGAGCATTCAAGTTCATTTTATTAATTTTAAAATTAAATCAGATCAAATTTAAACAATTTAATCGAGTCAAATTTAATTAAAATATAAAAAATAAATAATATTTAAAATTAAATATAGTTATTGTAATTTTTAATTTAAAAATAAATATCTATCTAACCCAATTTTTTTGCATTCTGGCATGGTTCGATAATTTTCAAATTCGAGTATTTGTTTTACTTAAACGAATATTATTGTACACTTGAAATGGTTATCCCAATCCATTTACATATTTGTAAATGTATTATTATAACGCAGTATACAAATTATTATTATAATACAATACATATATCAATGACTTATTTTATATACTTTTAGAAAATCACATGATAATATTTAGAGATACAATTAAAATAAAAATAACACATTTACCCTAAAAATAACATGTATAGATTATATAATTTGATCTAAATTATATGATAAGATATTATTATAACAAAGCGTACAAATTATTATGATAAAATACACGTATCTGATGCCGGAACAAGTGGATTAACAAGTTTAAATAGAAAAGTGAAGTTTAATAAACTAGTAGAAAGAATCGTCTAATGGGATACAGAAATCACCACCCAAATTGGAAAATTTGGTAAAGGAAACAAAGGTTCACCACCAAGAATGGATCAAAGAGGATATAGAAATTCACCACCCCAATGATGCTATTCAAGGATACAAAAACCAAGAATAAATCCACCATTCAAAGGAAATCCACCAAAGAGATACAGGATTTGGGTAGTCTCAAAGAGAACTTAAAACTTTCATCCAATCCAATCTGCCTAATACCTAGTTTTAAGCCAATTTAAATACTAATGGCTGGAACAACCCTCCAAGCCTTAGAAAATCTGAAAGAAAACAAGAGTCGAGTAAAAATAAAAGAAAATCAACTAAATAAGGAAAGTAGGAATTTCAATCCCAAAATTCCAGCAAATCTGTCTCCTAACAATTATGTAGTAATCTTGCCATAACTTCCTCCACATGACTTCATACTCAAAAAGTCAAATGTTCTAGAAACTAGATATGAATATTTTTCCATCCATATATGGCTTGCCTCTTAACTCCTTCAGAATCAATACAGATTAGTCTCCCAAGTTGACCTATGTGCTATGATTGCTGCATTCAATACACCAAAGTCAGAATCTGTAATTGCATTGAACCAAGACTTGCATGGGTTTCATGGCTTGCTCCCATGAATGTAGACACTCCCATATCAATTTCTCCTGGTTGAAAAAGATTTGTCCTCAAATCTGAGCTGGTCTCATCACTATGATAAGAAGAAAGATCTGCCACATTGAATGTGCTAGAAATCTCATATTCTTTCGGAAGCTCTATCTTGTAGGCATTCTCCCCAATGCGTTGAAGCACTTTGAATGGTCCATTAGCTTTAGGTTTAAGCTTCCCATACCTGCCAGGAGGGAAACGTTCCTTGCGAAGATGAACCCACACCAAATCACCTTCTTTGAACTCAACATGTTTGCGATGTTTGTCAGCTGCTTTCTTGTACTTCTCATTTCTCTTTGAAATTCTGTCTCGGACTTGTTCATGCAACTTCTTAATGTACTTAGCCCTCTCTTTAGCATCTCCACTGAATTGTGTGCTAGTTGGATGAGGAACTAAATCCAACGGGCCAATAGGATTATTGCCATACACTACTTTAAAAGGGCTGTGTCCCGTCGTTTGACTTATAGAATGATTGTAGGCGAATTCAATCTGAGGAAGGATCAGATCCCACCGCCTAATGTTCTTTCCCACATAGCTCATAAGAAGATTTCCCAAGCTTCTATTGATAACTTCAGTTTGTCCATCGGTTTGAGGATGATGAGAAGAACTGAAACTAAGACTAGTACCAAGCTTCCTCCAAAGGGTGCGCCAAAAATGACTTAAGAACTTAGAGTCTCGGTCAGAAACCATAGTCTTGGGAATGCCATGCAATTTCACAATTTCCCTGAAATATAAATCAGCAACATGAGAAGCATCTATGGTTTTGTTACAAGGAACAAAGTGAGCCATTTTTGAGAATCTGTCCACAACCACCAAAATAGAGTCTTTGTTGCGTTGAGTTCTAGGTAGGCCCAAAACAAAGTCAAGACTAACATCTTCCCATAGAGCACAAGGTACTGGAAGTGGAGTATACAGACCGGAGTTTTGACATTTACTTTTGGCCAAATGACAAATGCTGCATCTTTCAACATGTCTCATGACATCTTTCCCCATCTTAGGCCAATAGAAGTTTTCTTGTACAAGGGCAAGTGTTTTTCTCTACCAAAGTGACCACCTAATGTACCACCATGTGCTTCACTTACAATGGCCTGTCTAAGAGAACATTGAGGAACACACAAGCAATTAGATTTAAAAAGAAATCCATTATGTAACAGAAACTGATTCAATGGACCTTTTTTACATGCCTTCCAAATTCGTCCAAGATCAGGATCTCCCTCATATAGTGTCTTTACAACCTCAAACCCCACTACCTTCACATGCATCGTGGACAACAAAGAGTACTTCCTGCTTAAAGCATCAGCCACCACATTTTGAACACTTGACTTGTGTTTGATAGTGAAGTTGTATGCTTGAAGGAACTCCACCCAAGTTGCATGCCTTCGGTTAAGCTTGTGTTGGCTATTAATGAACTTCAATGCTTTATGGTCAGAATACAGCACAAAAGGCTTAGCAAGGAGATATTGACTCCAATGAATCAATGCTCGATAGATGGCATAGAACTCCTTGTCATAAGTTGAATACTTTCTGCGAGAATCATTTAGTTTCTCACAAAAGAAGGCAATAGGCTTACCCTCTTGACTTAGTACAGCACCAATACCCAAGTTAGAAGCATCACATTCAACTTCAAATACTTACCCTCAACATGCTCAAAATCTGTTTGAGATGACTTAAATACTCCTCCTCAGATTTGCTATACACAAGTATGTTATCAAAATAAACAACAACAGATTTACCATTCTAAGGTTTAAGGATATGGTTCATGAATCGCATAAAGGTACTAGGGCCATTGGACAGACCAAATGGCATAACCATCCACTCATACAAACCATCCCTTGTTTTGAATGCTGTCTTCCACTCATCACCTGGTCTCATTCTAATCTGGTGGTAACCACTCCTAAGATCAATCTTAGAAAAGATTGTAGCACCATGGAGCTGATCAAGGAGGTCATCTAGTCGCGGAATAGAAAAACGGTAATCCACGATTTTTTATTCATCGCTCTACTATCTATACACATGCGCCATGATCCATCCTTCTTTGGCACCAAGAGAGCCGGGATAGCACAAGGACTCATGCTTTCTCTTATCATGCCCTTTGTTAGCAATTCTTCAACCTGTCTTTGTAACTCAGCAAGCTCCTTGGGACTCATTCTATAAGCTGCTTTGTTGGGTAAAACAGCTCCTGGTACAAAGTCAATGCAATGTTGGATGTCCCTCAAAGGAGGAAGGTCGGGTGGTATCTCCTCCGGCACCACTCACAAAATTCTTCAAGGATAGACTTCATAATAGAAGGCGGTTCATGTTCAGCTTCATTCTCCTCCACCATAACAAGTGCATACATTTCACCTCCCATCTTTAACTCCTTTCTACAATCAGTTTTGGTTAATAACACATTTCCCTCTCCTTTGGAAGGTTTGGGAATATCCATAGGTTTAGTAGGAGCCAAAATAATTTTACAGCCATTTGTTACAAAAGAATAGGTATGCTTGTATCCATCATACAAAACTCTCCTATCATAATGCCAAGGTCACCCAAGGAGTAAATAACATGCATTCATTGGAGCTACATCACACCACACTTCATCTTTGTAATTCTTTCCAATAGAAAATGGTACTAGGCAGCGCTTACTCACCTTGATCTCATTACCCTTTTGGAGCCAACAAAGTTGGTAAGGATTAGGATGAGGGACTATCTTGAGGCTTAGTTTTTGCACCATCTCATTAGACACCACATTTTCAAAGCTGCCACTATCAATAATCACCACACACACCTTTCCATGAGAAGTGCACCAGGTATGGAAAACATTCTTTCTCAACCAGTCCTCCCCTTCACATGTAACACTCAGATTACATTGAACAACAATAGATAAACCATTATCAGCATAGGTTACCTCATTTTCATTATCTTGCTCTTGATAATCATCACATCCTTCCTCTTCGACATCTCCCGTGTCTTCTTACACCAAGTTAACCATCCTACAATTTGGACATTCAAATGCAATATGTCCAAAACCATGGCATTTGAAGCACTTACGGGAACTGGAATTTGATAGATTAGACTGCTGCTTGCTAGCTCCAGCCCCATCATTCTTAGGTTGCACCTTAGGAGATGGCTTGGCTGTTGCATTCGGTTTGGAGCTATTTCCCCTAATGAATCCATCTCGTGTCCCAAACCTTGAGCCACTGCCACGAACTTCCTTTTGTTGCTTCTCCACCTTAAGGGCCAACTTACACACATCATTCAAGGACCAATAAGGCTGCAACTATACCATATTAGCAATCTCCTATTTCAACCCTCCAAGGTAGCATGCAATAGATTGCTCTTCTGGTTCCACTAGTTCACCCTTTAGCAAGAAACTATCGAACTCTGCAGTGTATTCTTCTACAGAGAGATCCCGTTGTTTCAGATTGTGGAGCTTGAGAAAAATATCTTGCCTATAGTTCTCCGGCAAGTATTTCCTCTTTAGTTCCCTTCTCATCTTTTCCCAAGTCACAATCTTGCTTCTCCATTCTCTGTCTCGTTGTCTTTTAAGATTTTTCCACCAAAAAGAAGCATGTTTTCAAAGTTTAATGGCCACCAACTTTACCTTGCGATGCTCTGGTGCCTCATGGTATTCAAAAATACACTCCACCATGTGCAACCAATCAAGGAACTCATCTGGTTTCATCTTTCCCTCAAACTCAGGAACATCCACTTTCGGGTTGAAGTGATTGTAACCATCTCGATTATCACGGTGCCTCCAGTCATAATTTCTTAACTCCCGCGGATGTGGAGGTGTGCTATCATCAGAAGCATGGTTGTGTGCACGGTGAAAAGGGTTATCACTCTCTCCATAATCGCCTTGCAAATCATCTTCTGGCTCACGTCTTTCATAAGCCCTCAAACACTGCTGTAGTTGCTGAATTTGTTGTCAAAGGTCATCCATGGCATCATCTCGCTCATCCACTTGAGCGGCTACCTCTTCCTCAACATTTTGAGCACGATGATGCCTAGCAGCCATGATCAACCTTGGGCTCTGATACCAATCTGATGCCGGAACAAGTGGATTAACAAGTTTAAACAGAAAAGTGAAGTTTAATAAACTAATAGAAAGAATCTTCCAATTTGGGTGGTGATTTCTGCATCCCATTGGACGATTCTTTCTATTAGTTTATTAAACTTCACTTTTTTGTTTAAACTTGTTAATCCACTTGTTCCGGCATCAGTATCATTATTAACAAATAATTTTATGTATTTTTATTTTAAATTACATAAAAATGGATTATACTTTTAAAATAAAATAAAATTTTTATTTTAAATAATATGTATAACGATAAAGAATATTATAAGATTATTATAAGTATATCTATGATAATTAAAATATATAATTTATTTTAAATTTTATAATAAAATTATCATAATTTTATAATATTTTATTAATTTATTTAAGAGATTATTATATATTTAAAAGATTATTTTAGTTTTTGAACAATTAATTTAAGAAGATTGGTATAGTAATAATGCAGCAAACTTACTATTTATTTAATCCAACGATTTGGGTTAAAGTATCTAGGTAGTCCTTATACTATAGTCAAAAGTGCATTTTAATCCTTATACTATAGAAGTGAGTAATTTAATCCTTGTACGTTTGAAATTTGTGCAAAAAAGTAAAATTGGTAACAATGTTAATGGAAAACCGTCTAAATACTGACGTGGACATGTGAAACTGACAGAATAGATGTCTTGGAAAAAAATAATGACGTGTCAGATTTTTTTGCGCAGGTCGTGTCGCAACCTAAAAAATAACAAGTCTCATCGCAAGACTTTATTATTCGTTAAGCGTGACATTAAAAAAAACCGAGAAAAAGTCGACTTAATTCCTCTAGAAAAAGAAGGTTTTGAAAATGACCTTGAAAAAAAAGACATAGAGTCGCCACCAATCTTTTTTAGCTAGGTGTGATCGGCCACCTATTAAAACCGATTTTATAAAATATTTTAAAATTAATTAAAATATTTTTAAAACCAATTTCAAGTCTGCGTTTTAAACCAGAGAAATCAAAGAAACAGATTCGGGACTCGGTTACGTGTGGGGAAGGATTAGCACCTCCACAACGCCCGTATAAAACGTTACCTTATTAATCGTGTGTTATCTCAAGTCTCGGCAAAAAGTTGGTTTTAAATTTAGTATTTCAAGTTAATTCACAATTAAAAAAAAATAATTCCATTTTTAATTGAAAATGATCCGGAATTTATAAATTCAAAATTTTCCTATATTCCCCAACAAACGTGGCAAAATATAGAATTTTTTATTAATTTGGAAAATTTTCCGAATCATTCTCATTTTAAAGAAGATATTCCGTTATTAATGATAATTGATGATATCCTCCCCAGCAATCCCGGTAGAGAACTCATGAATTATTTTAACTCGGGAATATCTTTATTTTTATTGAAAATCATTACCTTTTTGAAAAAATTTTAAAAAATATAAATATGAATATGTATGACATAAATAAAATGACATAGCAAAGTCTAAATAATATAATGCAACCTAAATGATATGATATAATTTAAATGTCTTAGTATATTCTAAATAAAATGAAATATCCTAAGTTATATGATATATTCTAAATGAAATGAAATGACCTAGGTGACATAATATATTCTATATGAAATGTAATATCCTAAGTCATATGATATATTCTAAATGAAATAAAATATCCTAAATGACATAATATATATCCTAAATGAAATGAAATAACCTAGGTAACATAATATATTCTACATGAAATGAAATGACCTAGGTAACATAATATATTTTATATGAAATGGAATAATTTAAATGACATGGCAAATATGAATGATATGGCATATAATTTAAATGACATGGAATATAAAATAATGCTATCATATAATATGCATGAAAATAAAAATGAAAATAATAATGCATGAACATAGTATATACTAAAGAATGTAAAAATAACATAACTAAATAAAAAGCATAGGATATCATGAAATATTCAAAATCATATAATAAACAATATAGCATAATCATAACAATATCATAGAAATTATTATAGCAAAAATCACATATTATAGAAAATGCATCAATATGGAAAATGCAATGCATGAAAATGTATTTTTTCCTTTAATTAAGAAAATCCGTATATCTAAAAAGATATTCGGCTACCTTAGGAAAATATATCAAATTAAATATTCTAAAATCAAAGTACTTTGTGATTGTCTGAAAACAATTTTGAAAAGCTTAGATTAAAAATAAAACCTTAGCTAAACCTTTTTTTAAATGGCTTTAATTTCCTAAGTTTAAAATCACGGAATTGACCACCCTTAACCCGAGACTTAAAAAATAATTTTTAGAGTTTAAAAAGGCTTAGAAACTACCCTAAGTCAGTAGCTAAACTTCCTAATCAACCCCCTCTAGCTAACTTAACCAAAACAGAAAAATGATTTTCCTTCAAATTCAATCTTGACTCCACTGTCCAGTTTTAAGCCACAATTTTTTATCCTATTTTTAAAAATTCTAAAAAATCTAAAACAAATACTGGAGACTCAGGACATGTAAAACTACATGGGAAAAATCAACTTAATTTTTTGATTAAAGGTGACTGCCCAGACAAATCGGGAAAGTACGAGTACTGGATGAAAAAACTGTTTTGCCAAAACACATTTTTTGCCTTTGATAAAATCATTTAAAAATCAAAGTAAAAATATTTAAGACTCACAAAATGACTCACAAAATGTAGCTAGGACTTTTGAAAAGTTAGACAAAAATTGGCTAAGTAAAAAAAATCACAAAGGTAGAATAATCAATTTGACAACTCTTTAATTTTTCACAAGTATGCTCAAGAGAGCATGACTTTGAACCATTAATTGGCCTAAGACATTAGTCAAGTGGCATGGTCATGAAATGCGTGAAAAAATACAGCAAATATGATGCATGAAATGCATGAGTTTAAACCTAAATGTCATGAAAAATGCATGGCATCAATATAGTGACCTAGACCAAATTGAACTTGCATGGCATTTAATGCAACCTAGATCTAAAATGCATGGACATGCATGGCAAAATAAACCAAACCTAACATCTAAAATATGCATGGCAATAACACAAACACAAGGCATGCTTGAACCAAAAACTTAACCAAATGTCATAAAAATGCAAACCTATCATCTAACATAACAAAAATGCACACACAAAGCAAAATAACATGAAGTGGCCGAATGGCCTCAAGCTCCAAACAAGCATGGAATTTTCACAAACACTTGATATGCTTGAACCAAATACTTAATCAAATATCATGCAAATGAAAACCTATCAAATAACATGGCAAAAATGCACATACAAAGCAAAATAACATGAAGTGGTCGAATGGCCTCAAGCTCCAAACAAGCATGGCATTTTCACAAACACTTGATATACTAACATACTCAACTTAAAATGTAACACTCAAATCATGTAAATATAAAATAGAGGTATTGAAACTAACAAACATTTTTACAAATGCTTGATATATTAAATATAAAACATCAACAAATTTAAACATTATGAAAACAGAAAATTAAAAATGCAAGAACATGATAATAAACTCATAAATTGCCTTAAATTAGCAACCAAATTAAAACAAGCTTCAAGTATATGTAGTAGAAGAAGATTTAAAACATCAAAGCTAAAAAAATAACAAAAATAACATGACAAATCAAAGCAAAAAAACAACAACAAAAAATATAGGCCATTTGGCCATGGTAAGAAAATCAAAAAAAAAAAATTGTAAGAACTCTTTTTTAAAGAAAAGATGAAGAAAGAACTTAAAAAGAACATTAAAAAACACTTATTTAAAAAGTAAAATCAAAAGAAAACTCACCAAAATAATAATCAAAATAGTAAAAACAAGAATGGAAAATCAAGAAAGTGTAAGAGTTGGTGCTAAAAGCAACCTCTAGAAGCTATCTTTTAGGCTTTTTCTCTTCAAACTTTCTTTTCTTTTCTAAACTTTTCTTTTGCTTTGCAACAATGAGAGAAAACTCAGCCAAACAAGAGAGAAAATGAAGAATCAAGTGCTGAAAATGAAAGAGACTCCTTCACCTATAGGCTGGCCGAAACCCCCCTCTCTCTTCACTAGGATGTTGTCATTTTTACTCAAACCAATTTCCATCCAAGGGCTAGTGATTCAAGTTGAAAAAACATGAAATTATCACCCTTAGATTAGGCCATTTGCTGTCCATAATTACAGCTGTTCAAGAATAATGTTGACACTCTCCCTCTTCATGCATTGGCCCATGTGGCTTATTTGCAATGGCTTGATCAAAAAAATACTAACTCTTAATTTTTGGCCTTTTGGTTGAAAAATCAGAAGCTCCTTCCCTTCCTTGGGCCTTGGCTGGCCAGCACTCCCTTTTCCAACCCAAGTCTGATTTTTTTCAAAGGCAAGAGAAGCCCTTTTCGGTTTCTTGGGTAAAATGACCTTTTTGCCCCCCGGATGCAAATAAATGGAAAACGGACTCCAAATTCAAATTTTATTTTTTCAATACTTTCAAAATAATAAAAGATTGAATTTTAGAAGTTTTCAAAAACTTTTGAGTCCGTTTGCTATTTATTTGGATTTTTTCTTCAAAAAATGCCCTTTTATGCCCCTACATTTTACTATTTTTTAAACGAGCTCCAAATCAAGATTTTTCTTCACCAATATCTTCCAAATAATTTAAAAGTGTGATCTGGAAGGTTTCATAGTTTTTGGAACTCATTTGGTATTTTTTCGGGATTTATCTGCTTGAATTACTGCATTGGAGGCCCGGGATTTGGCCATTTTGCAAACGAACTCCGAATCAAGATTTTATTTTTCCAATATCTTCCAAATAATTTAAAAATGATATTTACAAATTTTCATAATTTTTGGAGTCCATTTGCTATTTTTTCGGGATTTTCCTTCTTGAATTATTGCATAGGAGACCCGGGATTTGGTCATTTTGCAAACGAACTCCGAATCAAGATTTTTTTTCGCCAATCTCTTCCAAATGATTTAATAATGAGATTTGCAAATTTTCAGAATTTTTGGAGTCCATTTGCTATTTTTCCGAAATTTTCCAATTTTGCCCTTTTGCCTCCGAAACCCGATTTTGCTCAAAACAAGTCCGATTTTTAGATTTTCTTCAAACTGAGCCTTGGGCTATCCCTTTTTAATCAATCCTCATCCATTGGGGGCTTTAGTCTTACCAAGTCGGGCCATTTCTGTAATTCTTTTCGATTTTACCGAAATCCACCAAAAACCCTAATTCTCGGTTTTCTCCCGGATTGACTTTTCTTTCAGTTTTTCTTTCAAGTGGCTTCTCTATTACCCGTAGTCAGTGCTTATATTTCATTTGGAACATTCGATTTTGACCAATTCGATCGTTTAAGCACTTTTTCCCAAATTTCTCGGATTAGGGTTTCCTTTCTACTAAATCTCCATAACCCCACTTCCGAACTCTATATCTTTCAATGTAGACCTCGGATTATCAAAATTCTTTCACCATTTTTCAATTGAACTTCAAATCTTGATTTTGAAAGTGGGTTGACTTTTTCAGTAGTTGACTTTTTGAAGTTGACTTTTTTGCGGTTCACTTTTTCGAGATTGACTTTTTTTGTGAGTTTGACTTTTTATGCTCGCCCTCTTAAACTAAGTTTTGGAGTAACACCTGCAGGATGAAAAAAATCTTTTTACATTCTGAAATATCAATTTAGGAAGAAAACATACCTATTTTAGTGGTCCGGAGAAAATTAGGTGTCTACAGCTGCCCCTCTTTGGCTATTGCTGAGAATTAGGAATCAGGAAAAGATAAATAAACACTAATTTTGTTCGGTTAGTGAAATCACATATGAAGGAAAAGGAAATGGGTTTTCTTTTTTCATTTTTTTTTATTTTTTCATTCTTCCATTTTTTCATTTTTTTTCTTTTTTTTTTGAGAAAGCAATAAATTTAAGATTTTGTCCTTAAATTGAATTCCCTCACTAATCAAGGCTCGACCCGTCTTAAGGAAACGGGTTCGATCTTCAAAAGAAAAAATTATGCCTGAAGGTCTTAAGAATAGTGCCCGAAGGTCTTTAAAAATGGTGCCCAAAGGTCTTTAAAAATAGTGCCCGAAGGTCTTTAAAAATGGTGCCCAAAGGTCTTTAAAAAGGTGCCCGAAGGTCTTTAAAATGGTGCCCGAAAGTCTTTAAAATGGTGCCCGAAGGTCTTTAAAACTGGTGCCCAAAGGTCTTTAAAACTGGTGCCCGAAGGTCTTTAAAAATGGTGCCCGAAGGTCTTTAAAACTGGTGCCCGAAGGTCTTTAAAACTGGTGTCCGAAGGTCTTTAAAATGGTGCTCGAAGGTCTTTAAAATGGTTCCCGAAGGTCTTTAAAATGGTGCCTGCAGGTCTTTAAAACTGATGCCCGAAGGTCTTTAAAACTGGTGCCGGAAGGTCTTTAAAATGTTGCCCGAAGGTCTTTAAAAATGGTGCCCGAAGGTCTTTAAAACTGGTGCCCGAAGGTCTTTAAAAATGGTGCCTGAAGGTCTTTAAAATTGGTGCCCGAAGGTCTTTAAACTGGTGCCCGAAGGTCTTTAAAATGGTGCCCGAAGGTCTTTAAAAATGGTGCCCGAAGGTCTTTAAAACTGGTGCCTGAAGGTCTTTAAAAATGGTGCTTGAAGGTCTTTAAAAATGGTGCCAGAAGGTCTTTAAAACTGGTGCTCGAAGGTCGTTAAAACTGGTGCCCCAAGGTCTTTAAAACTGGTACCCGAAGGTCTTTAAAAATGGTGTCCGAATGTTTTTAAAACTGGTGCCTGAAGGTCTTTCAAACTGGTTCTCTAAGGTCTTTAAAAATGGTGCCCGAAGGTCTTTAAAACTGGTCTTAACAATGATCTTTGAAGAATTGTTGAAAATTAACCCGAAGATTTTGAGAAGATGCGAATGCTTTTTGATGCTGGTGCAAATGATTAACAGGATGCACATGCCTCATATTGCATATGTAAATGTTTTGAATTGATGCAAATGTTTCTTGATGTTGATGTTGGATAAGATGCAAATGCTTGTAAATGCAACTGCAAATGCTCTCAGATTGATGCAACTACTTCATGGATGATGCAGATGCAAAGATTGACATTATACAAATGCTTCTAAATGATGCAAATGCGAGGATTAACAAAGTGCAGAATGCTTTTATATGATGTAAATGCAAAGATCGATAATGATGCAAACGCTTCATGAAAAAATGCAAAGGCCAAGATTGACATTATGCAAATGCTTGATGAAAATATGCAAATGCCCCTTATCATTTTCTAAACTTTGGCTTAGCCTTTCCAATTCATTTTTCCTCTTCAAATCAGAGTATAACTTCTAATCATCTTGGCTATTCTCCTTGCCCCAACAGTCTTCAATTTCTTATTGACAGAAGTCTGCTTGCCGAGTTCTCTTTCTTCTTCTCATATTTGGAAATCAGGATAAACCCTAGCAGTTCTATACCTTTGGGTTAGAAAAACCCTTGTCTCATGTCAACATTAAGAATGGGTGCTTAAAAAAATATTTTTATTTGTTTTCTCATTTTGAAAACTTCTGAACAAAAAATATTAACCCCATAGTGTGTGATGTACAAATCTTTTGGAGACTGATGATCATTGTTAAAAACTTCTCTAGGTGTCAATCTGGGTTTTTCAATTTGAATTGGCAATGCTTGGTATAACAAGATTTTGGTTGATCAAAGGAAATTTCATAAAAATGTATGTCCCTGCTAGGCTCACAAATGGAACAGGTTTTATAAATCATGAATTCATTGAAAATCAAATAAATTCAACACTCTTTTAGTTTTCATTTCAAGGCATTTTGACAAGCGTCAAGATTGGCTGGTATGTTTAAACTGGAAAGTTGATTTTGGAGAAAAAGAGTTTCAGTTTTTTAAACTAATCATCCGAATGAGAGTTGACACTTTGGGAAGTTCAAGAATTCCTAGATGTTCCTTAATGACCACTTCTTCAAGATGATTTTCTCTTTTGTGGTATCGACACTATCATAGATGGCATCGAAAATTCCCATTTTACTCTAGACCGCCCGTTTTCGGGTTTTCGCCCTAGAGTTCCATTATTTCCAATTTTTCTTTTCTTCTCTTCTTTTTTCATTGTTTTACCATGCACTTGAGAATTCTAAATTCTTCCTTAGTGAAATGATAATTCGATGAGATGGGATAAAATCCGAGGAAAAACCCTTCAAATTAAATATTCATGCTTGATCAAAATGGACTTTTAAAGCATGTAATGTAGGCCATGGTTTGGGGTTCAAAAAGAAAGGATAAATAGGCCCAAAATATGTGTTTGAGGGTAATCAGATCAAAGGATCATTTCTTGAGGAGAATTATTTTTGAAGCATTTGTCCCTTCTTGGACATTTCTTTCCTTTTTACTTTTGCTTTTTTTTCTTCTTTGCTTTTGGCTTTCATTTGCCATACTTTTTCACACATTTTTTTTTTATTTCGCCATCTTTTCCTTTTCTTTTTGACAGAGTGAGCCCATATTCATTCGATGCTCCATTTGCTTTGTATCTTGTCTTTGAGCCAGGACTCATTCTTCCATGATCTTTAAAAAGATATTTCCTCGCATTTGCCCCCCAGTGTAGAGGGTGATCCTTGATCAAGGCTCAAAGAAGAAAGAATTCTTTTGGCTCAAAATGAGTGACTATGGATAATTTCTCTTCTTTTTTTTTTAATGGAATATGAAAGATGGCCATTTCTCATATCAAACACAAATATTCTCATTGAAAAGCAATCCCCAGTGGAAATAGATAGTCAAAATTTCATTTTGCACTTTGGAATCATCCGATTTCTCATATGCATGATATCACAATTTTTCTTCTTTTTTGCTGTTTCTTTTTTCTCGCATGCTCTAATGATTCATGCGTTAGTCCATCCTTATTCACCATGTATCCATCATTTCTAACCTATGATGCCCCATTTTGATTAACCACGAGAGTTTGTATCAACAAGAAACATAGCAAGTCTAGGTCTATTTTGAAAAGGTTGAGTTTCGAATCTGAGTTCTCTGAAGAGACAAAGAAAATATGACCTAAAAAATGGGTTTTCTTTGGGACATGGGATAATCTAGTTTAATCATTGTTCCCTAAGGTGTCAATCATGAAGTGATGTTTGGGCAATTAGTGTTTTGTGGTTGATGAAAATGACATGAATGATTTTGGCACAACCTTGACACACCAAATTACCATGATCTAAATTCTTGAAAGAAAGTCTCATTTGTTTGAATTTCAAGGAGTTCAAAAAAAATTCAAAAAGTTTGCTCCATTGTTCATAGCCTAGACTAAGATCTACATCTTTGCTTATTCTATGATGACAATGGTTTTATGAAGTTCAATCATTCATATTCCTTGAAGCATTAGGTCTTTCAAGTGTTCTCGATTCAAGGAGTTTTAGGCCTAGGAAAGCTTAAAAGAGAGGGGAGAAGGTATTGGGTCATTCATAACAATGATTATCAATATTCTTGAGACTATCCATTATTAAAACTTGTTTAATGCTTGTTTTTGCAAATTCAAATTATTGTTAAAACACAACAAACACAAAGCATTTAAAATTCAAAATTTATTTAATTCATATGAATGTCGACATGAGACAAGTGTTTTCATCATAAGGTTTGAAACTACATGCATCAAAATTTTCCTATTGATCCTTCAAAGGTAATAATTCTCCCCCTAAAACCCTGAAAGAAACTGATTTATGGCAAATCGGCCTTCCACTGATTGATAAGCTCCGATGTCAAACTGACATCATGGATAAGACTTTCAATCCTTTCCTTCAGTTGTCTGCATTTTTCAGTTGAATGCCCAACTACCCCTAAGTGATAATCACATTTGCTGTCAGGGTCATAACTCCTCGCTGATGGATTTGGAGTTGTTTTCAAAGGTACCGGGGTAAAGTACTGATTCTTTATTAGTAATGGCAGCAAGTCAGGGATGGGGATTGGAATTCTTTCTTTGTTTTCCTGTCGTCATTTTCTGTAAGTAGGCTTTGTTGCAAAGGCTGGTATAGAATTAGGTGTTTGGGTAGGTAGGTAAGGATAAAGGCTTGAAGATACCTCAGTAGGGTAACATGATTGGTATGAGGAAAATTGGGAATATGGGACGAAACTTCCCATAGCTTGGACATCTTCCTCTTTCTTTCTAGGTGTCTTATTTCTCTCGGCATTGGATGTTCCTTCTCCTTCAAGTTTCCCATTCATGATGGCATTCTCAATCATCTCCCCTGAGATTACCATATCAGCAAAATTCTTCAAGCCATTGCCGACGAGTCTATCATAGTATAAGGCCTGCGGTGTATTCACAAAAAGGACGATGATTTCCTTTTGTGTCAAAGGTGGTTGTTCTTGAGTAGACATGTTCCTCCACCTCTGAGTATACTCTTTGAAGCTCTCAGTAACTCTTTTCTCCATATTTTGCAAAGTAAGATGATCAGGTGTCCTGTCGGTCATATGCTTGTACTGGTTTAGAAAAGCCCTAGCCAAATCATTCCAAGAGCGAATCTGATCCTTGCTCAACTGACTATACTACCTAATTGCGGACCCGCTGAGGCTATCCTGAAAGTAGTGAATTAGAAGCTTATCATTATGTATATGACTTGTCATCTTTCGGCAGAACATAGTGATGTGGGCTGACGGATCAGTCGTCTCGTCATATTTCACAAAGTCAGAGACCTTGAATTTAGGAGGGATGACTAAATCGAAGACCAAGCATCGTTCTTTCGCCTCCACACTCCCGAATACGTCTGTATTTTCTACTGCACGGAGCCTTTCATCTAGCAACTGATATTTTCCTTGAAAATCCACCAACTCTACCTCTTTTACTGCAACCATTTTCAACTTTTCCCGTTCAACTGGATCATCTGAATTTGAAACATTGATGGGGTTAACTGTGTTCTGGGCATCCATCATTACGACCTCATTCTGACCCTTTCGTGCCTCAAACCTTTCTCTAGCGGCAAAGTTTTCAATGTATCCTTTTCCCTTGATTATGGCGGACATCAGCTCCATCAATTTAGTCATCTGATCCTTAGATTCTGCTTGAGATTTTGCCAGCTGTTCTCGCAATTCTTCCTGTACCCTTTCCATTCTTTTCATTCGAGCAACTTGTTCATTCTCCATAGCACTAGCCTGTATTAAAAAGGGTACTCAGTACTTCTTATACCTCTGATTTGAAATGGAAATTCTTTCAAAGACTCTTAAAGCCAAGCCAACTTCTGTTTTATTTCCCCAAAGTGCATGTCATGATGAAGGAGCCATGAATGCAATTTGATGCACGTGAAGCCTAAATAATATGATGTATGGACATGTACAGTGGAAATATGTTGACCATATATGTAATAAATGCAATCACGATGCCAACACGTTGCAAGCAAAGAATAAACAAATCAACGCATGGATATATGCAATGAATGATCATGTACATTTCAGCGTATTTTCCAATGAATGATCATATACACTATGAATGCAACACGATGTCAATTATGATACATGTAAACAAGGAATGATTGATACAGAGTATATACAAAGAAAATCATGCTGACCATGTATGTCATGAATGCATCTTGATGTTAATATGACAAATTAATGCATGAGAATATACAGGGAAATTATGCTGACTATATTTGTCATGAATGCAACCCCAAAGCCAACATGATGCATGTAAAGAATAAGCAAATTAATGCATGGATATATACAAAAAAATCATGCTGATTATGAATGCATGAATGCAACCTGATGCTAACATGATACATGTATGAATGTATGGTATGACAAATAATTGATCGGAAGCAAAATGTAAAGGGGAAGATATTACGGAGGAAATAAGAATCGGAGGAACTTAATCATCAACATCTCATAAATTTGAAGCAAAGTCAATTCATTCCCATATCAACGTTCACAATGGTATAAACCATGTTTACAAAATCTAAGCAGTAGTTAAAACTGTCTTTTACAAGCACTTTATTCTTCCTAGCATCCTAAAGCTATAAGAGCCGGCTACTGAAAAAGTGAAATCCTATTACATCATATAATATCGAAGTCTTTCCACCTCAATGCCGTAAATCTCCCAATCCTAATGATGCTTTCCCAGCCCTCTATCAATCAGTGTCGTTGAATCTAACCACTTGGCATCTATAAGAGATTGTACTTTGTTCTTGAGTGCATTGTAGTGTTCAATGCTATGCCCAACAGTTCCACAGTGATAATCACATTTTTCACTCGGGTTATACCACTTGGGGTATGGTGGTGACAGGGGTTTCAACGGCACATAAGCAACCAGGTGATTTCGGACCAACATTGGGAAAAGCTCTTGATAGCTGATTGGAAGGGGATCAAAATGCCTTTGTGTCTTATCCTGGGGTCGTTTCTTAGTCACACATGGCCTAGGAGTTGGGGCACTTGGTGGTGGCACTAAGGTTTGAACCGAAGTGTCTACATGGAGATGTGGCGGAACAACAACATGGTAAGGGTATGGATTTGGACACGAGGCCTTTGGAGGTTGTACATAGCTCGAGGTTCCTATCTCAGATGCTGGATAAGGTAATTGATGAGGGAAGCAATATGAACTGCCAATTGGTGGTAATGGAATGGGATTCATGGGTCATGTAGTGATCATCCCAATGGACGATTGGACCATAGTAGGGTGGGGATACTGGTTTGGACCTAGAACAGTTTGCAGGTATGGTACAGGATCCGAGGTTTCTATCTTTAGTATCAGGCTCTCAGGTTTAATCATTTTCACGATTTTGTCCACAATTTCATCAGGATTGCACCCTTTGTGGCATTGATAAGCGTAGGATCCAGCAAGGATTGTATGTTCTGGACCTAATGGTTTTGGTTGATCCGAAGTCAATGCAGAGCCCTGAGAAAGTTCCCCCTTACTCTTACCCATATCCTCAAACATTTTCATCAATTTGGCAAGCTGTTCCTTCACCTCCTGGAGTTCATGTCCAAACTCCTCTTGATTGCGTTCCAGAGTATCCAATCGTTCCTCCGATTCATTTCTCATATCTCGATCCCCTTTCTTGCAAATGAAATAGATATGAGATTACCATAAGCTCAAGAATGAATGTACATGCTCTATTTATATATGCATGAATAAACTGATGATTAATGCATGAGCATATACAAAGAACTTATGATGACTATGTATGCCATGGATGCAATCTAATGCCAACATGATGCATTTAAAAAAAGATGAATAAATTGATGCACAAGTATATACAAATAATGACTATGGATGTCATAAACATATTCTACAATTAATGACCATGCATGCTATGATGTCAAAATGATATATGCAAAGAATAAATGAATTAACACAAAGGTACGTACAAAAAATGACTATGTATATCACAAATGTATTCTACAATGAATAACCATGCATGTTAGGACTGTAACATGATGTCAAAATGATACAAATAAAGAATAAATGAATTAGCACCAAGGTATATACAAAGAAATCAATGATTACATGAAATTGGTGGGACCTAAATCTTGATTATTCAAAAATCTCATTATGCAAGATTTGCCTCCAAATTTATGATTTTTTGAAACATGTTTTTTTTATGAAAAACCAATCATATTATTTTCAAAAGAATTTCGGGGTAGTAGATCCTACTATGGTACAATGTCCAAATGTTCATGCAACACTACCGGTTTTTATGAAATCATCACATGCGATTATTATCACCATCCGTTTATTGCAAAAAACAAGATCAATAATACAATCAAAAATGTATATGCTCTATTCACACATGCATGAAATGTGCAAAATGCAAAAATATTTGAGAAAGAATATTTGTATTTTGAATTTCAAAAAGATAGTGAACACTTGCCCCAACCATATCTACTTATACAGGTATCACAGTGCTTTTGGGGCAGATTATCACATTTATTAAGGGCGATGTACGTACATCGTTGCCCGATCTACAACCATTATTCAGAGTGTAAAATAGGTAACAAAAGGTTTAGAAATGTCCCTCCATGTGTTCCTATTGTAGACACCTAATTTTGTCCGAGCCTTTTAAAACCAATTTTGATTTGTCCCTCTCTCGGGTTTAATATTTTTGTAAAAGTTACGGTCGCGATTTTAGATTTTTAAAATGTTCTAAATTAT
Organism: Fremontodendron californicum; assembly: GCA_030761205.1. NCBI lineage: Eukaryota > Viridiplantae > Streptophyta > Magnoliopsida > Malvales > Malvaceae > Fremontodendron > Fremontodendron californicum. The sequence goes on from JAULJL010000037.1 coordinate 13,574,909, forward strand.
ATATATCCTTTTTAGCTTTAATTGTTCAAATAAAATCGGATCGTAAAATTACCAATTTTAAAATTCAATTTAAACCCGAGGTGAAAAAGTTTAATCTTGAGTTTTATTAGATTTTTAAAATAAAATTTTAAATTGAAAATATTTGAAAAAATAAAAAAAAGAAGATTGGAATAAAGGATGGGTAATTTAGACATTATACATTTTTTTAGGTTAGGTACATGTTAAAAAAGGGACCCGATGTTTTGGTTTCTTTGGAGGGAGCAAAAAAGCTAAAAGAAAAAGAAAGAGCTTTGTTCTTTTTTTCATGGGGGGCTATGAGGTGAGAGAAAAGGCAAGATGCTTTTTATTTTTAATATTTTAGTAAATTAATGGTCAAAATCTGACAACCCAACTATGAAGAAGCAGCTTAATTTCAAAACTTCATTATATGTGTTGAGATGCTTGTAGCTGTTGTGGGTCATCTTTATGCATTTCCATATAAAGAGTATGCTGGTGCAAATATTGGTGGGTCTCGTGGTTTTACAAGAAGCCTTGCACATGCCTTGAAGTTGAATAACTTCTATCATGATACTGTTCACCAGTTTGCACCAACATATCATGATTATGTACTGTATAATCATAATGATGGTGATGAGGGAACAAGAAAATACCGGTCAAGGACTTTTGTGCCAACTGGGCCAGAGATGGATGCTGTGAGAAGAAACAAACTCATGTTCGGAAACAAACTGGATGACATTCAGCTATCCAGTCTCTCATCATCTGGTACAAGCACCCCCCAACATTGTGAAAAGCATCATAGGCCCCACAGTTCAAACAAATTCCAGCTCAATTGACATCAGATGGGCCCCGTTTAATGCGCCAGAATGAACCCACCGGCTCGGTGAGCTTGATCTGGCATTTTTAACATCATATGCCATAGGGATGTATTTGGCAGGACAGGTAGGTGATAGGATTGATTTAAGGCTTTTTCTTGTGTTTGGAATATAGGGGGGTGGCCTTTTTACAATAATTTTGGGGGTTCGGCTATTGGTTTGATGTTCATCTGTTGGATTATTTTATTGGAGTTCAAGTTGTTTGTGGGGTTTTTTTTTCAATCTATAGGTTGGCCTTGTGTGGTTGCTGTTGTGGGGAATTGGTTTGGGAAAGAGAAGAGAGGGTTGATTATGGGGCTTTGGTCTTCACATATTTCTGTTGGGAACATTATTGGGTCAGTTGTGCCTTATGGGGTTTTGGAGTTTTGGTTGGGGTTGTTTTTTTTTGGCGCCTGGGTTCTTGGTTATTGTAGTTGGGGTTTTGTTTTTTTTTTAGTGGTGAGTCCTGATGATTTGGGGTTCGAGATGATGGCGTCTGGGAAGGAGATTGAGATGAATGTTGGGGAAGAAAGTGTGGGGAATTTAGAAAAAGTGGAGTCAGAGGAAGAAGTGCTGCTTGAGAACGAGGATTCTGATTCTTTGGCTGCCATTGGATTCTTGGAGGCATGGAGGTTGCCAGGTGTGGCACCATTTGCTTTCTGCCTCTTCTTCTCGAAGTTGGTGGCTTATACATTTTTGTATTGGTTGCCCTTCTACATAAGGTACACGGTAATATTCTTTCATTTTATTTTTATATATATTATATGTTTATTGTGCTTGCTTTGGACATAGTATATTACGGTATATGTTTCGTGTTTGATAATTTACTTTTATACGACTAATGTTGCTTGCCTTGGACATGGTCTATTGTGGTGCATGCCTTAATGTCATTTTGCATATTCATAACATTTTAATAAATAAGGCAATATTCTCGAGTTCAATAATTCATGGTTTTCTCTGCCGGGTCTGCCGGAGAGGTTATCATTAATTATTAACGAAGGAATACCCTTTTCTAAAATAAAATGATTCGAAATTTTTTTTGAAATAAATAAAACTTTCTATGTTTTTTCGGGTCTGCCGAGAAACATGAAAAGATTTTGGTATTAATAAACTCCGAGTCATTTTAAGCCATTTCACATGCCATATCATCTTATGTCATCCATATGCCATGTCATCTTGCTTGTCATGTCGATTTCATTCACATGCCATGTAATCTTATGCCATGTCACATGCCATGTCATTTTATGTCATCCATATGCCATGTCATCTTGCTTGTCATGTCGATTTCATTCACATGCCATGTCATCTTATGCCATGTCACTTGCCATGTCATTTTATGTCATCCATTATGCCATGTCATCTTGTTTGCCATGTCGATTTCATTCACATGCCATGTCATCTTATGCCATGTCATTTAGGTTTAAATTCATGCATTTCATGCATTATGTTTGCTGCATTGTTTCATGCATTTCATGTTCATGCCACTTGAATAATGACTTGAGCCAATTAATGGTTCAAGATCATGCTCTCTTGAGCACACTTGTGGAAAATTAAGTTTGTCAAATTGATTATTCTACCTTTGTGATTTTTTTATTTAGCCAATTTTTATCTAACTTTCAAAGAGTCCTAGCTACTGCTTTCAAGTCATTTTATGAGTTTCAAATATTTTTACTTTGATTTTTAAATGATTTTATCAAAAGCAAAAATGTGTTGACAAAGCAGTTTTTTTTTTCTCCAAAAACTCGTACATCTCTGATTTTTCTGGGAATTCATCTTTGATCAGAAAATTAAGCCGATTTTTTATCGTGTAGTTTTACATGTCCTGAGTCTCCAGTATTTTGTTTTAGATTTTTTTGAATTTTTAAAAATAGGGTAAAAAATCGTGGATTAAAACTGGGCAGTGGAGTCAGAATTAAATATAAAGAAAAACCATTTTTTTGATTTGGTTAATTTATTTAGAGTGGGCTGATTAGGAGGGTTAGCTACTGACTTAGGGTAATTTCTAAGCCTTTTTAAACTCTAAAAATGGTTTTTCAAGTCCCGGGTTAAGGGTAGTCAAGTCCGGATTTTTTAAACTTAGGAAATTAGAGCCATTTAAAAATTTTTAGCCCAGTTTTTATTGATAATTCAAGCTTTTCAAAATTGTTTTCAAACAATCACAAAGTATTTTGGTTTTAGAATATTTAATTTGACATATTTTCCTAAGGTAGCCGGATATCTTTTTAGATATACGGATTTCCTTAATTAAAGGAAAAAATACATTTCATGCATTGCATTTTTATTTTCATGCATATTATATGATAGCATTATTTTATTCCATGTCATTTAAATTATATGCCATACCATTCATATTTGTCATGTCATTTAGGTTGCATTATATTATTTAGACTGTATTATGTCATTTTATTTATGTCATGCATATACATATTCATTTCTTTTAAATATTTTCAAAAAAAGATAATGGTTTTCAATAAAAAATATAAAGATATTCCCGAGTTAAAATAATTCATGAGTTCTCTACCGGGTTTGCTGGAGGGAATATCATCAATTATCATTAATAAAGGAGTATCTTTCTTTCAAAAAAGAGAATGATTCGGAAAGTTTTCCAAGACTAATAAAAATTTCTATATTTTGCCACGTTTGTTGGGGAATATAGGAAAATTTTGAATTTATGAATTCCGGATCATTTTCAATAAAAAAATGAAATTATTTTTCTTTAAATTGGGAATTAACTTGAAATACTAAATTTAAAACCAACTTTTCAACGAGACTTGAGATAACACACGATTAATAAGGTACCGATTTATACGGGCGTTGTGGGGGTGCTAATCCTTCCCCACACGTAACCGACTCCCGAACCCGCTTCTTTGATTTCTCTGGTTTAAAACGCAGACTTGAAATTGGTTTTTAAAATGTTTTAATTAATTTTTAAAATATTTTATAAAACCGGTTTTAATAGGTGGCCGATCACACCTAGCTAAAAAAGATTGGTGGCGACTCTATGTCTTTTTTAAGGTCATTTCAAAACCTTCATTTTTTAGAGGAATTAAGTCGACTTTTCCTCGATTTTTTTTTAATGTCACGCCTAACGAATAATAAAGTCTTGCGATGAGACTCGTCGTCGTTATTTTTTTTAGGTTGCGACAGCTTGGCGACTCCACTGGGGACCTATTAGAGAGTCAGGCCTAGAATTAGTCGTGTGTTATCAAAGTCTCGGTTTTTGTTGGTTTAATTGGTATTTAATTTTAATTCCCACATTTTTTTTAATAAGGAGAATTTTGAAAATAATAAATTGTTTTTAAATATGTTCATACTCATGTGCATGCATTTTAATATTTGTTTTCTAGTTATTTAAGGTTGTATATTATAATTGCTTGTCGGTTAATGCGTTACACTATTCTTGAATGTTTTAATTGCTAGGGCATTTAGAATAAGGTTTGTAGAATAGGTAGTGAAAGGTTTGATATTCCTCCACACACACTACACGTGCATTTGCATAACATGAATCCTCTACCCGGGTTCCATCCTTTTAAGTGGGAGTAAAGTAACTAAGCCTTCGTGATTGATCCTCCGTATGGGCTAGTGAAACACTTTCGGAGGATAAAGTACCTAATGCCTTCGTGATGATCCTCCGCATGGGCATAGGAAAATATACTCTAACGAATTGAACCCGCTTTTATCGGGGTGCCTTACTAGCCTTCACCGGCGACAGTGAGGAACAATTCGGGGCCTTAGAACCGATTCACCCTCATATAGTGAACCTAGGCGAAGCCATGCCGGATTTCCGTTAGATATACCGAAAATAGGAACACATGGAGGGATATTTCTAAACTTGTTGTTACCTATTTTACACTCCGAATAAGTGTGGTAGATCGGGCAACGATGTACGTACATCGCCCGTAATAAATGTGATACTCCGCCTCGAAGGCATCGTGATGCCTAAATAAGCAGATATTGCTGGGGCAGATGTTCATTAGCTGTTTTTTTTATAAAAAAAAAATAAAATAAAAAAAATCATTTTTCAAGCATTTTTGCATGTTGCACATTTCATGCATGTGTGAATGGAGCATGTACATTTTTGGTTGTATTATTGATCTCATTCTTTGCAATAAACAGTTGGTAATTTCATTTGATGATTTCATAAAATCGGTAGTGTCACATGAACATTTGCATATGGTACCATAGTGGGATCCACCCTGGAATTCTTTTGAAAATGATGTGATTGGTTTATCAAAAAAAAAAATTCAAAAATTCAAAAAAAAACAAAAAATTGTGTTAATTCATTTATTTTTGCATGTATCATTTTGACATCATGTTATAGTCATAACATGCATGGTCATTCATTGTAAGATACGTTTATGACATGCATGGTCATTATTTGTATATACTTATGTATGAATTTATTCTTTCTTTACATACATCATGTTAGCGTTAAGTTGCATTCATGCATTCATAGTCAGCATGATTTTTCTGTATATATCCATATATCAATTTATTCTTTCTTTACATGCATCATGTTAGCGTCAAGTTGCATTCATGTATTCATAGTCAACATGATTTTTCTGTATATATCCATATATCAATTTATTCTTTCTCTATATGCATCATGGTAGCATCAAGTTGCATTCATGCATTCATAGTCATAAATGATTTTCCTATATATATCTATGCATTAATTTGCTTATTTTTTACATGCATCATGTTGGCATCAGGGTGCATTCATGGCATACATAGTCGTCATGTTATGCTCATGCATTAATTTTTCATATTGGCATCAGGTTGCATTCATGACATACACGGCCAACATGACTTTCTTTGTATATACTCTGTGTCAGTCATTTATTCTTCACATGCATCATAATTAACATTATGTGGCATTCATAGTGTATATGATCATTCATTGGTAATGCATTTGGAACATACATGGTCATTCATTGTATATATCCATGCATTAATTTGCTTATTTTTTACATGCATCATGTTGGCATCAGGGTGCATTCATGGCATACATAGTCGTCATGTTATGCTCATGCATTAATTTTTCATATTGGCATCAGGTTGCATTCATGACATACATGGCCAGCATGACTTTCTTTGTATATACTCTGTGTCAGTCATTTATTCTTCACATGTATCATAATTGACACCATGTTGCATTCATAGAACATATGAACATTCATTGGGAAATATGCTGAAATGCACATGATCAGTCATTGCATATGTCCATGTGTTGATTTGTTTATTCTTTGTTTGCAACATGTTGGCATTGTGATTGCATTTATTACATATATGGTCAGCATGTTTCCATGATACATGTCCATACATCATATTGTTTAGGCTTCACATGCATCAAATTGCATTCATGGCTCATTCATCATGACATACATTTTGGAGAAAATAGAATAGAAGTTGGCTTGGCTTTAGGAGTCTTTGAAAGAATTTCCATTTCAAATCAGAAGAAGTACTGAGTACACTTTTAATACAGGCTGGTGCTATGGAGGATGAACATGTTGCCCGACTGGAAAAAATGGAAAGGGAACGAGAACAGCTAGCAAAGTCTCAAGCAGAATCTAAAGGTCAGATGACTAAATTGATGGAGCTGATGTCTGCCGTAATCAAAGGAAAAGGATACACCGAAAACGTTATCGCCAGAGAAGGGTTAGAGGCACAAAAGGGCCAGTATGAGGTCATAATAAGTGATGCCCAGAACACTGTTAACCTCGTCAATGTCCTAAACTCAGATGATCTAGCTGAACAGGCAAAGTTGAAAAGGGTTGCAGTAAATGAGGTTGAGTTGGCAGATTCCCAAGGGAAATATTAGTTGTTAGATGAAAGGCTCCGGACAATAGAAAGAACAGATGTATTCGGGAGTGTGGAGGCGAAAGAACGATGCTTGGTCCTCGATTTAGTCATTCCTCCTAAGTTCAAAATCCCTGACTTTGTGAAATATGACGGGACGACTGATCCATCAGCCCACATCACTATGTTCTGCCGGAAGATGACAAGTCATATAGATAATGATAAGCTTTTGATTCACTGCTTTCAAGATAGCCTTAGCGGATCCGCAATTAGGTGGTATAGTCAGTTGAGCAAGGATCAGATTCACTCTTGGAATGACCTGGCTAAGGTTTTTCTAAACCAGTACAAGCATATGACTGACACAGCGCCTGACCGTCTCACCTTGCAAAATATGAAGAAAAGAGCTACTGAGAGCTTCAAAGAATATGTGCAACGGTGGATGAGCCTGGCCGTCCAAGTACAACCGCCCTTAACTCAGAAGGAAACCACTGTCCTTTTTGTGAATACACTGCAGGCCCCGTACTATGATATACTTGTTGGCAACATCACAAATAATTTTTCAGACATGGTAATTTCAGGGGAGATGATTGAGAATGCTATCAAGGATGGGAAAATTGAAGGAGAAAGAACATCCAATACCAAGAACAAGGGGGCATCTGAAAAGAAAAAGGAAGATACCCAAGTCGTGGAAGACTTTTCCCCACCTCCCCAATTCTCCTCATATCAGCCATTTTACTCTACCCTGAATAATGTCTCTCATGGTTTTTATCCCTACCAACCAATGACTGCAAATACACCAGAATTTACATCTGTCTATCAATCGAACACCCTTGGGGATAATCGAAAGGGGCATAAAAAGTGAAAAAGAAATCCGGTTGACCCGATTCCTATGACATACAGTGAGATACTACCTCAACTCATCCAGAATCACCTTGTGACACCCATGCAAATAGCGCCTCTGAAACCCCCTTATCCGAGCTGGTATGATGCTAATGAGTGTTGTGGGTACCATTCTGGCAATCAAGGTCACTCAACAGAGAACTGCCCCGCTTTGAAGTACAAGGTCAGAGATCTCATCAAGGCTGGTTCGATAAGTTTTGAAGATGGGGAAGTCAAGTGTCGTAAGCAACATTGTGCATGATCATATTAGGTTTTTGACACATGTAGTTCTATACACTGTGATGAGGAAAGCACTTGTCTCATGTTAATTAAATGAATTTTGTATTTTAAATGCTTTGTGTTTGTTGTGTTTCAACAATAACTTGAATTTGCAAAAAACAAGCATTAAGGAATTTTTAGTAATGGATAGTCTCAAGAAGATTGATGATCATTGTTAGAAATGACCCAATACCTTCAGCCCTTTCTTTTAGGCTTTCCTAAGCCTAAATCTTTTGAACCGAGACCACTTGAAAGACCTAATGCTTCAAGGAATATGAATGATTTGACTTCATAAAACCATTGTCATCGCAGAATAAGCAAAGATGTAGATCTTAGTCTATGCTATGAGCAAAGGAACGAACTTTTTGAAAATTTTCAAATTCCTTGAAAATCAAACAAATGAGACATTCTTTCAAGAATCCAGATTTTGATAATTTGGTGTGTGTCAAGATTGTGCTAAAACCATTCATGACCTTTCCCAATGACCACAAAACACTAATTGCCTAGACATCACTTCATGATTGACACCCTGGGGCACAATGATTAAACTAGATTATCCCCTGTCCTAGAGAAAACCTGTTTTTGGGTCATATTTTCCTTGTCTCTTCAAAGAACTCAGATTGGAAACTCAGCCTTTTCAAAACAGACCTAGACTTGCTATGTTCCTCGTTGATACAGATTCTCATGGTTAATCAAATTGGGCATCATATATGGAAATGATGGATACATGGTGAATAAGGATGGATTAAACGCATGAATCGTTGGGGCATGCGATGAAAAATGAAAAATGAAAAAATTTGTGATATCATGCATATGAGAATTCAGATGATTCCAAAGTGCAAAATGAAATTCTGAATATCTATTTCCCCTGGGGATTGCTTTTCAAAGTGAATATTCGTGCTTGACGTGAGGAATGGCCATCTTTCATATCCCTTCACACAAAAAGAAATCATCTATAGTCACCCCTTTTGAGCCAAAAGAATTCTTTCTTGTTTGAACCTTGATCAAGGATCACCCTCTACACTGGGGGGCAAATGCAAGGAAAGATTTTTTTAAAGATCATTGAGAAATGTGTCCTAGCTCAAAGACAGATGCAAAGCAAATGGAGCCCCGAATAAAGACGGGCTCACTATGTTGAAAAAGAAGGGGGCAAAATGAAAGCAAAAAAAATGTGTGAAAGACATGGCAAATTGAAAGCCAAGAGCAAGGAAGAAAAAGAGCAAAGTCAAAAGGAAAGAAATGTCCAAGAAGGGACAAATGCTTCAAAGAGAATCCTTCTCAAGAAATGATCCTTGATCTGATTACCCTCAAACACATATTTTGGGCCTATTTATCCTTTCTTTCTGAACCCTGAGCCATGGCCTACATTATATGCTTTAAAAGTCCATTTTGATCAAGCATGAATATTTAATCTGAAAGGTTTTTCCTCAGATTTTATCCCATTTCATCGAATTATCATTTCACTAAGGAAGAATTTATAATTCTCAAGTGTATGGTAGAACAAGTAAAAAAAAAAAAAAAGGACTCTAGGGCGAAAACCCAAAAATGGGCGGTCTAGAGTAAATTTAGAAATTTTCGATGCCATCTATGATAGTGCCGATACCCCAAAAGAAAAGATCTTATTAAAGGAGTGGTCATCGAGGAACATCTAGGAATTCTTGAACCCCCAAATTGCCAACTCTCATTCAAAGGATTGTCTTCAAAAACTGAAACTTTTTTTCTCCAAGATTAAACTTTCCAGTTTAAACATCCCGGCCAATCTTGACGCTTGTCAAAAAGCCTTGATATGGAAACTAAAAGAATGTTGAATTTGCTTGGTTCTTAATGAATTCATGATTTATAAAACCTGTTCCATTTGTGAGCCTAGAAAGGACATACATTTTTGTTGTGAAGTTTTCTTGGAAAAGCCAGAATCTTGTTATACCAAGCCTTGCCAGTTGAAAAAACCCAGATTAATACTTAGAGAATTTTCTAACAGTGATCATCAGTCATCAAAAGATTTGTACATCATACACTGTGGAGTTAAAATTTTTGGCTTAGAAGTTTTCCTTAAATAAGCAAAATTATTTTTCAAAAAGAGAAATAAAAATATTTTTGAAATACCCATTTTTGATGTTGACATGAGACAAGGATTTTTCTAACCCAAAGATATAGAACTGCCAGGATAGGTCCTGACTTCCAGATATGAGAAGAAGATATCGAACCCAGTTCAGATCTCTGTTGATGAAAGTTTGAAAACTGTTGGGGCAAAGAGAATAGCCAAAATGAATTGAAGATATACTCTGATTTGAAGAGGAAAAATGAATTTGAGAGGCTAAGCCAAAGTCTAGAAAAACAACCGGGGGCATTTGCATCACTCATGAGCACTCATCTCTTTATCGAGCTTTTGTATCTGCACAGTGTCGGCAAGCATTTGCATCATTCATGGGTATTTGCATTGGCATTATTCCATAAGCATCTGCATTTTACCTTTACATTTACATTCTTCATGGAATTCGCATTTGTGTCATCTCAAGCAATTACATCATTTCTAGAATCATTGCATTTTCATTATTGTGTGGTAATTGTAGTCATACCATTCATAAACCAGTTGCATGAACACAATTAGTAGAGGCATCCGCATCATGAAACATAGGCATAAATCCAGGCCATTTGCATTTGCACTAAGAAACATTCACATCAATCCAAGCATTTACATTTGCACCATAGAGCATGAGCACCTTGTTAAAGGACATGTGCATCTGCATTATTTCTCAAAGCTTCTGGTGGGGATATCCAGAATTTTACAGTTTTAAAAGTGAACAAGTCTTCATTGGTGATAGCTGAAGCCTCTGGTGGAGATATCCAGGGTTTCATAATTTTGAAACATGAGAAATCTTCTTCTGAAAGAGTTACCCAGAATTTTACAATGAGCAAGTCTTTGGTGGTGATAGCCAAAGCTTCTGGTGGGGATATCCAGAATTTTACAGTTTTAAAAGTGAACAAGTCTTCGGTGGTGATAGCTGAAGCCTCTGGTGGAGATATCCAGGGTTTCATAATTTTGAAACATGAGAAATCTTCTTCTGAAAGAGTTACCCAGAATTTTACAATGAGCAAGTCTTTGGTGGTGATAACCAAAGCTTCTGGTGGGGATATCCATAATTTTACAATTTTAAAAGTGAACAAGTCTTCGGTGGTGATAGCTGAAGCCTCTGGTGGAGATATCCAAGGTTTTATAATTTTGAAAATGAGAAATCTTCTTCTGGAGGAGTCACCCAGAATTTTACAATGAGCAAGTCTTTGGTGGTGATAGCCAAAGCTTCTGGTGGGGATATCCAGAATTTTACAGTTTTAAAAGTGAACAAGTCTTCGGTGGTGATAGCTGAAGCCTCTGGTGGAGATATCCAGGGTTTCATAATTTTGAAACATGAGAAATCTTCTTCTGAAAGAGTTACCCAGAATTTTACAATGAGCAAGTCTTTGGTGGTGATAGCCAAAGCTTCTGGTGGGGATATCCAGAATTTTACAATTTTAAAAGTGAACAAGTCTTCGGTGGTGATAGCTGAAGCCTCTGGCGGAAATATCCAGGTTTTATAATTTTGAAAAATAAGAAATCTTCTTTTGGAGGAGTTACCCAGGATTTTATTCAACATGTGCATTTGCATCAAAGACATTTGCACCAATCTAAGTCATTTGCATCTACATCAAGAAAGTTTGCATCAAATTAAGTCATTTACATTTGCATCAAAGACATTTGCACCAATCTAAGTCATTTGCATCCACATCAAGAAGCGTTTGCATCAACTAAAGACATTTGCATTTGCATCAGAAAGCATTTGCATCATCTCTTAAAGCTGTCAGGTATAATCGAACTCGTTTTGCTTCTCAAATGAGTCGAGCCCGAGATCATCGTCGAGGTACTCTTTTTTTATTATTGTGAACAAGTCTTCGGTGGTGATAGCTGAAGCCTCTGGTGGAGATATCCAGAGTTTTAAAATCCTTTGAAAAGGTAGAAAGTCTTTGGTGGTGATAGCCGAAGCTTTTGGAGGAGATACCCAGAAATTTTAACACAGCTGAGAACAAGACAGGTTAAGGCCCCGAGACCATCGTCGAGGTCATTTCCTTTCTTGCAAATCGAATTCGTTTTCTTAAGACGAGTCGAACCTTGAGACCACCGTCGAGGTATTTCCTTTTGTTCTAAATCGAATTCATTCTGTTTTATCAAATGAATCGAGCCTTGAGACCACCGTCGAGGTATTTCTTTTTGTTTTAAATCGAATTCATTCTGTTTTATCAAATGAGTCGAGCCTCGAGACCACCGTCGAGGTATTTCCTTTTGTTTTAAATCGAATTCATTCTGTTTTATCAAATGAGTCGAGCCTTGAGACCACCGTCGAGGTATTTCCTTTTGTTTTAAATCGAATTCATTCTGTTTTATCAAATGAGTCGAGCCTTGAGACCGCCATCAAGGTATTTCCTTTTGTTTTAAATCGAATTCATTCTGTTTTATCAAATGAGTCGAGCCTCGAGACCACCGTCGAGGTATTTCCTGTTGTTTTAAATCGAATTCATTCTGTTTTATCAAATGAGTCGAGCCTTGAGACCGCCGTCAAGGTATTTCCTTTTGTTTTAAATCGAATTCATTCTGTTTTATCAAATGAGTCGAGCCTCGAGACCACCGTCGAGGTATTTCCTGTTGTTTTAAATCGAATTCATTCTGTTTTATCAAATGAGTCGAGCCTTGAGACCGCCGTCAAGGTATTTCCTTTTGTTTTAAATCGAATTCATTCTGTTTTATCAAATGAGTCGAGCCTTGAGACCGTCGTCAAGGTATTTCCTTTTGTTTTAAATCGAATTCATTCTGTTTTATCAAATGAGTCGAGCCTCGAGACCACCGTCGAGGTATTTCCTTTTGTTTTAAATCGAATTCATTCTGTTTTATCAAATGAGTCGAACCTTGAGACCACCGTCGAGGTATTTTGTTTTGTTTTAAACGAATTCATTCTGTTTTATCAAATGAGTCGAGCCTTGAGACCACCGTCGAGGTATTTCATTTTGTTTTAAATCGAATTCATTCTATTTTATCAAATGAGTCGAGCCTTGAGACCACCGTCGAGGTATTTTATTTTGTTTTAAATCGAATTCATTCTGTTTCATCAAATGAGTCGAGCCTTGAGACCGCCGTCGAGGTATTTTCTTTTGTTTTAAATCGAATTCATTCTGTTTTATCAAATGAGTCGAGCCTTGAGACCACCGTCGAGGTATTTACTTTTGTTTTAAATCGAATTCATTCTGTTTTATCAAATGAGTCGAGCCTTGAGACCACCGTCGAGGTATTTCCTTTTTTTAAATCGAATTCATTCTGTTCCATCAAATGAGTCGAGCCTTGAGACCACCGTCGAGGTATTTCCTTTTGTTTTAAATCGAATTCATTCCGTTCCGTCAAATGAGTCGAGCCTTGAGACCATCGTCGAGGTATTTCCTTTTGTTTTAAATCGAATTCGTTCTGTTTTATCAAATGAGTCGAGCCTTGAGACCACCGTCGAGGTATTTCTTTTTGTTTTAAATCGAATTCATTCTGTTTTATCAAATGAGTCGAGCCTCGAGACCACCGTCGAGGTATTTCCTGTTGTTTTAAATCGAATTCATTCTGTTTTATCAAATGAGTCTAGCCTTGAGATCGCCGTCAAGGTATTTCCTTTTGTTTTAAATCGAATTCATTCTGTTTTATCAAATGAGTCGAGCCTTGAGACCGCCGTCAAGGTATTTCCTGTTGTTTTAAATCGAATTCATACTATTTTATCAAATGAGTCGAGCCTCGGGACCATCGTCGAGGTATTTCCTTTTGTTTTAAATCGAATTCATTCTGTTTTATCAAATGAGTCGAGCCTTGAGACCGCCGTCGAGGTATTTCCTTTTGTTTTAAATCGAATTCATTCTGTTTTATCAAATGAGTCGAGCCTTGAGACCACCGTCGAGGTATTTCCTTTTGTTTTAAATCGAATTCATTCTGTTTTATCAAATGAGTCGAACCCTGAGACCGTCATCAAAGACCTTCGGGCACCAGTTTTTTCAAAAACCTCCGGGCACCATTTTTAAAGACCTTCGGGCACCAGTTTTTTAAGACCTCCGGGAATAATTTTAAAGACCTTCGGGCATAAATTTTTCTTTTAAAAATCGAATTCGTTTCCTTAAGACGAATCGAGCCTTGTTTAGGCAGGGAATTCAATTTAAGGACAAAATCTTCAATTTATTGTTTTATTTTATAAAAAAAATGAAAAAATAGAAAAAATAGAAAAAAAAAGGAAAAAAAAGAGGAAAAAAGAAGAAAATGAAAAATGCAAAAATGAATGAAGAAATGAAAAAGATAACCCCTTTCCTTTCCTTCACATGTGATTTCACGGACTGGACAAAATTGTTGTCTATTTTTTATCTTTGTCCGATTCCTGATTCTCAGCAATAGCCAAAGAGGGGCAGCTGTAGACACCTAATTTTGTCCGAGCCTTTTAAAACCAATTTTGATTTGTCCCTCTCTCGGGTTTAATATTTTTGTAAAAGTTACGGTCGCGATTTTAGATTTTTAAAATGTTCTAAATTATATATATCCTTTTTAGCTTTAATTGTTCAAATAAAATCGGATCGTAAAATTACCAATTTTAAAATTCAATTTAAACCCGAGGTGAAAAAGTTTAATCTTGAGTTTTATTAGATTTTTAAAATAAAATTTTAAATTGAAAATATTTGAAAAAATAAAAAAAAGAAGATTGGAATAAAGGATGGGTAATTTAGACATTATACATTTTTTTAGGTTAGGTACATGTTAAAAAAGGGACCCGATGTTTTGGTTTCTTTGGAGGGAGCAAAAAAGCTAAAAGAAAAAGAAAGAGCTTTGTTCTTTTTTTCATGGGGGGCTATGAGGTGAGAGAAAAGGCAAGATGCTTTTTATTTTTAATATTTTAGTAAATTAATGGTCAAAATCTGACAACCCAACTATGAAGAAGCAGCTTAATTTCAAAACTTCATTATATGTGTTGAGATGCTTGTAGCTGTTGTGGGTCATCTTTATGCATTTCCATATAAAGAGTATGCTGGTGCAAATATTGGTGGGTCTCGTGGTTTTACAAGAAGCCTTGCACATGCCTTGAAGTTGAATAACTTCTATCATGATACTGTTCACCAGTTTGCACCAACATATCATGATTATGTACTGTATAATCATAATGATGGTGATGAGGGAACAAGAAAATACCGGTCAAGGACTTTTGTGCCAACTGGGCCAGAGATGGATGCTGTGAGAAGAAACAAACTCATGTTCGGAAACAAACTGGATGACATTCAGCTATCCAGTCTCTCATCATCTGGTACAAGCACCCCCCAACATTGTGAAAAGCATCATAGGCCCCACAGTTCAAACAAATTCCAGCTCAATTGACATCAGATGGGCCCCGTTTAATGCGCCAGAATGAACCCACCGGCTCGGTGAGCTTGATCTGGCATTTTTAACATCATATGCCATAGGGATGTATTTGGCAGGACAGGTAGGTGATAGGATTGATTTAAGGCTTTTTCTTGTGTTTGGAATATAGGGGGATGGCCTTTTTACAATAATTTTGGGGGTTCGGCTATTGGTTTGATGTTCATCTGTTGGATTATTTTATTGGAGTTCAAGTTGTTTGTGGGGTTTTTTTTTCAATCTATAGGTTGGCCTTGTGTGGTTGCTGTTGTGGGGAATTGGTTTGGGAAAGAGAAGAGAGGGTTGATTATGGGGCTTTGGTCTTCACATATTTCTGTTGGGAACATTATTGGGTCAGTTGTGCCTTATGGGGTTTTGGAGTTTTGGTTGGGGTTGTTTTTTTTTGGCGCCTGGGTTCTTGGTTATTGTAGTTGGGGTTTTGTTTTTTTTTTAGTGGTGAGTCCTGATGATTTGGGGTTCGAGATGATGGCGTCTGGGAAGGAGATTGAGATGAATGTTGGGGAAGAAAGTGTGGGGAATTTAGAAAAAGTGGAGTCAGAGGAAGAAGTGCTGCTTGAGAACGAGGATTCTGATTCTTTGGCTGCCATTGGATTCTTGGAGGCATGGAGGTTGCCAGGTGTGGCACCATTTGCTTTCTGCCTCTTCTTCTCGAAGTTGGTGGCTTATACATTTTTGTATTGGTTGCCCTTCTACATAAGGTACACGGTAATATTCTTTCATTTTATTTTTATATATATTATATGTTTATTGTGCTTGCTTTGGACATAGTATATTACGGTATATGTTTCGTGTTTGATAATTTACTTTTATACGACTAATGTTGCTTGCCTTGGACATGGTCTATTGTGGTGCATGCCTTAATGTCATTTTGCATATTCATAACATTTTAATAAATAAGGCAATATTCTCGAGTTCAATAATTCATGGTTTTCTCTGCCGGGTCTGCCGGAGAGGTTATCATTAATTATTAACGAAGGAATACCCTTTTCTAAAATAAAATGATTCGAAATTTTTTTTGAAATAAATAAAACTTTCTATGTTTTTTCGGGTCTGCCGAGAAACATGAAAAGATTTTGGTATTAATAAACTCCGAGTCATTTTAAGCCATTTCACATGCCATATCATCTTATGTCATCCATATGCCATGTCATCTTGCTTGTCATGTCGATTTCATTCACATGCCATGTAATCTTATGCCATGTCACATGCCATGTCATTTTATGTCATCCATATGCCATGTCATCTTGCTTGTCATGTCGATTTCATTCACATGCCATGTCATCTTATGCCATGTCACTTGCCATGTCATTTTATGTCATCCATTATGCCATGTCATCTTGTTTGCCATGTCGATTTCATTCACATGCCATGTCATCTTATGCCATGTCATTTAGGTTTAAATTCATGCATTTCATGCATTATGTTTGCTGCATTGTTTCATGCATTTCATGTTCATGCCACTTGAATAATGACTTGAGCCAATTAATGGTTCAAGATCATGCTCTCTTGAGCACACTTGTGGAAAATTAAGTTTGTCAAATTGATTATTCTACCTTTGTGATTTTTTTATTTAGCCAATTTTTATCTAACTTTCAAAGAGTCCTAGCTACTGCTTTCAAGTCATTTTATGAGTTTCAAATATTTTTACTTTGATTTTTAAATGATTTTATCAAAAGCAAAAATGTGTTGACAAAGCAGTTTTTTTTTTCTCCAAAAACTCGTACATCTCTGATTTTTCTGGGAATTCATCTTTGATCAGAAAATTAAGCCGATTTTTTATCGTGTAGTTTTACATGTCCTGAGTCTCCAGTATTTTGTTTTAGATTTTTTTGAATTTTTAAAAATAGGGTAAAAAATCGTGGATTAAAACTGGGCAGTGGAGTCAGAATTAAATATAAAGAAAAACCATTTTTTTGATTTGGTTAATTTATTTAGAGTGGGCTGATTAGGAGGGTTAGCTACTGACTTAGGGTAATTTCTAAGCCTTTTTAAACTCTAAAAATGGTTTTTCAAGTCCCGGGTTAAGGGTAGTCAAGTCCGGATTTTTTAAACTTAGGAAATTAGAGCCATTTAAAAATTTTTAGCCCAGTTTTTATTGATAATTCAAGCTTTTCAAAATTGTTTTCAAACAATCACAAAGTATTTTGGTTTTAGAATATTTAATTTGACATATTTTCCTAAGGTAGCCGGATATCTTTTTAGATATACGGATTTCCTTAATTAAAGGAAAAAATACATTTCATGCATTGCATTTTTATTTTCATGCATATTATATGATAGCATTATTTTATTCCATGTCATTTAAATTATATGCCATACCATTCATATTTGTCATGTCATTTAGGTTGCATTATATTATTTAGACTGTATTATGTCATTTTATTTATGTCATGCATATACATATTCATTTCTTTTAAATATTTTCAAAAAAAGATAATGGTTTTCAATAAAAAATATAAAGATATTCCCGAGTTAAAATAATTCATGAGTTCTCTACCGGGTTTGCTGGAGGGAATATCATCAATTATCATTAATAAAGGAGTATCTTTCTTTCAAAAAAGAGAATGATTCGGAAAGTTTTCCAAGACTAATAAAAATTTCTATATTTTGCCACGTTTGTTGGGGAATATAGGAAAATTTTGAATTTATGAATTCCGGATCATTTTCAATAAAAAAATGAAATTATTTTTCTTTAAATTGGGAATTAACTTGAAATACTAAATTTAAAACCAACTTTTCAACGAGACTTGAGATAACACACGATTAATAAGGTACCGATTTATACGGGCGTTGTGGGGGTGCTAATCCTTCCCCACACGTAACCGACTCCCGAACCCGCTTCTTTGATTTCTCTGGTTTAAAACGCAGACTTGAAATTGGTTTTTAAAATGTTTTAATTAATTTTTAAAATATTTTATAAAACCGGTTTTAATAGGTGGCCGATCACACCTAGCTAAAAAAGATTGGTGGCGACTCTATGTCTTTTTTAAGGTCATTTCAAAACCTTCATTTTTTAGAGGAATTAAGTCGACTTTTCCTCGATTTTTTTTTAATGTCACGCCTAACGAATAATAAAGTCTTGCGATGAGACGTCGTCGTTATTTTTTTAGGTTGCGACACCTATCTTTGGTGTATCTAACGAAAATCCGGCATGGCTTAGCCTAGATTCACTATACGAGGGTGAGTTGGTTCTAAAGGCCCCGAATTGTTCCTCACTGTCGCCGGTGAAGGCTAGTAAGGCATCTCGATAAAAGCGGGTTCAATTAGTTAGAGTCTATTTCCCTAGCCCATGCAGATTGTTAATCACGAAGGCTTAGGTAATTTAGTAATCTGGAAGGGTTTCACTAGCCCATGCGGATTGTTAATCACGAAGGCTTAGTTACTTTGCTCCCACCTAAAAGGACAGAACTCAGGTATAGTGCTCATGATATGCAAATACACGTGTAGTGTGTGAGGAGGAACAACAAACCTTTCACCACCTATTCTACACCCCTTATTCTAAATGCCCCAATTATTTATAAAAACATTCAAGAATAGTGTAACGCATTAACCAACAAGCAATTATAATATACTACCTTAAATATCTAGAGAACAATAATAAAATGCATACACATGAGTATGGACATATTTAAAAACATTTTATTATTTTCAAAATTCTCCTTATTAAAAAATTGTGGGAATTAAAATTAAATGCCAATTAAACCAACAAAACTGAGACTTTGATAACACACGACTAATTCTAGGCCTGACTCTCTAATGTCCCAAGTGGAGTCGCCAAGCTGTCGCAACCTAAAAAATAACAAGTCTCATCGCAAGACTTTATTATTCATTAAGCGTGACATTAAAAAAAAAAACCGAGGAAAAGTCGACTTAATTCCTCTAGAAAAATGAAGGTTTTGAAAATGACCTTGGAAAAAAAAGACATGAAGTCGCCACCAATCTTTTTTAGCTAGGTGTGATCGGCCACCTATTAAAACCAGTTTTATAAAATATTTTAAAATTAATTAAAACATTTTTAAAACCAATTTCAAGTCTGCGTTTTAAACCAGAGAAATCAAAGAAACGGGTTCGGGACTCGGTTACGTGTGCGGAAGGATTAGCACCCCCACAATGCCCGTATAAAACGGTACCTTATTGAAAATGATCCGGAATTTATAAATTCAAAATTTTCCTATATTCCCCAACAAACGTGGCAAAATATAGAAATTTTTATTAATTTGGAAAATTTTCCGAATCATTCTCATTTTAAAGAAGATATTCCGTTATTAATGATAATTGATGATATCCTCCCCAGAAAACCCGGCAGAAAACTCATGAATTATTTTAACTTGGGAATATCTTTATTTTTATTGTAAATCATTACCTTTTTGAAAACATTTTAAAAAATATGAATATGAATATGTATGACATAAATAAAATGACATAGCAAAGTCTAAATAATATAATGCAACCTAAATGATATGATATAATTTAAATGTCTTAGTATATTCTAAATGAAATGAAATATCCTAAGTTATATGATATATTCTAAATGAAATGACCTAGGTGACATAATATATTCTATATGAAATGTAATATCCTAAGTCATATGATATATTCTAAATGAAATTAAATATCCTAAATAACATAATATATATCCTAAATGAAATGAAATAACCTAGGTAACATAATATATTCTAGATGAAATGAAATGACCTAGGTAACATAATATATTTTATATGAAATGGAATAATTTAAATGACATGGCAAATATGAATGATATGGCATATAATTTAAATGACATGGAATATAAAATAATGCTATCATATAATATGCATGAAAATAAAAATGAAAATAATAATGCATGAACATAGTATATGCTAAAGAATGTAAAAATAACATAACTAAATAAAAAGCATAGGATATCATGAAATATTCAAAACCATATAATAAACAATATAGCATAATCATAACAATATCATAGAAATTATCATAGCAAAAATCACATATTATATAAATTGCATGAATATGGAAAATGCAATGCATGAAAATGTATTTTTTTCCTTTAATTAAGGAAATCCGTATATCTACAAAGATATCTGGCTACCTTAGAAAAATATATCAAATTAAATATTCTAAAATCAAAGTACTTTGTGATTGTTTGAAAACAATTTTGAAAAGCTTAGATTAAAAATAAAAACTTAGCTAAACCTTTTTTTTAAATGGCTTTAATTTCCTAAGTTTAAAATCCCGGACTTGACCACCCTTAATCCGAGAGCTTAGATTAAAAATCATTTTTAGAGTTTAAAAAGGCTTAGAAACTATCCTAAGTTAGTAGCTAAACTTCCTAATCAGCCCCCTCTAGCTAACTTAACCAAAACAGATAAATGATTTTCCTTCAAATTCAATTTTGACTCCACTATCCAGTTGTAAGCCACGATTTTTATCCTATTTTTAAAAAATCTAAAACAAATACTGGAGACTCAAGACATGTAAAAATACACGTGAAAAAATTGACTTAATTTTTTGATTAAAGATGACTGCCCAAAAAAATCGGGAAAGTACGAGTACTGGGTGAAAAAACTGTTTTGCCAAAACACATTTTTTGCCTTTGATAAAATCATTTAAAAATCAAATTAAAAATATTTAAGACTCACAAAATGACTCACAAACAGTAGCTAGGACTTTTGAAAAGTTAGACAAAAATTGGCTAAGTAAAAAAAATCACAAAGGTAGAATAATCAATTTGACAACTCTTTAATTTTCCACAAGTATGCTCAAGAGAGCATGACTTTGAACCATTAATTGGCCTAAGTCATTAGTCAAGTGGCATGGTCATGAAATGCATGAAAAAATACAGCAAATATGATGCATGAAATGCATGAGTTTAAACCTAAATGTCATGAAAAATGCATGGCATCAATATAGCGACCTAGACCTAAATGAACTTGCATGACATTTAATGCAACCTAGGTCTAAAATGCATGGACATGCATGGCAAAATAAACCAAACCTAACATCTAAAATATGCATGGAAATAACACAAACACAAGGCATGCTTGAACCAAAAACTCAACCAAATGTCACAAAAATGCAAACCTATCATCTAACATAACAAAAATGCACACACAAAGCAAAATAACATGAAGTGGCTGAATGGCCTCAAGCTCCAAACAAGCATGGCATTTTCACAAACACTTGATATGCTTGAACCAAATACTTAATCAAATATCATGCAAATGCAAACCTATCAACTAACATGGCAAAAATGCACATACAAAGCAAAATAACATGAAGTGGCCGAATGGCCTTAAGCTCCAAACAAGCATGGCATTTTCACAAACACTTGATATACTAACATATTCAACTTAAAATATAACACTCAAATCATGCAAATATAAAATATAGGTATTAAAACTATCAAACATTTTCGCAAACACTTGATATACTAAATATAAAACATCAACAAATTTAAACATTATGAAAACAGAAAATTAAAAATGCAAGAACATGATAATAAACTCATAAATAGCCATAAATTAGCAACCAAATTAAAACAAGCTTCAAGCATATGTAGTAGAAGAACATTTAAAGCATCAAAGCTAAAAAAAATAACAAAAATAAAATGACAAATCAAAGCAAAACAACAACAATAAAAAATATAGGCCATTTGGCCATGGTAAGAAAATCAAGAAAAAAATTGTAAGAACTCTTTTTTAAAGAAAAGATGAAGAAAGAACTTAAAAAGAACATTAAAAAACACTTATTTAAAAAGTAAAATCAAAAGAAAACTCACCAAAATAATAATCAAAATAGCAAAAACAAGAATGAAAAATCAAGAAAGTGCTAGAGTTTGTGCTAAAAGCAACCTCTAGAAGCTATCTTTCAAGCTTTTTCTCTTCAAACTTTCTTTTATTTTCTAAACTTTTCTTTTTGCTTTGCAAGAATGGAGAGAAAACTCAGCCAAACAAGAGAGAAAATGAAGAATCAAGTGCTGAAAATGAAAGTGACTCCTTCACCTATAGGCTGGCCAAAACCCCCCTCTCTCCTCACTAGGATGTTGTCATTTTTACTCCAACCAATTTCCATCCAAGGGCTAGTGATTCAAGGTGAAAAAACATGATATTATCACCCTTAGATTAGGCCATCAGCTTTCCATAATTACAGCTATTCAAGAATAATGTTGACACTTTCCCTCTTCATGCATTGGCCCATGTGGCTTATTTGCAATGGCTTGATCAAAAAAATCACTAACTCTTAATTTTTGGCCTTTTGATTGAAAAATCAGAAGCTACTTCCCTTCCTTGGGCCTTGGCCGGCCAGCACTCCCTTTTCCAGCCCAAGTCTGATTTTTTTGAAAGGCAAGAGAAGCCCTTTTCAGTTTCTTGGGTAAAATGACATTTTTGCCCCTGGATGCAAATAAATGGAAAACGGACTCCAAATTCAAATTTTCTTTTTTCAATACTTTCAAAATAATAATAAATTGAATTCTGGAAGTTTTCAAAATTTTCCGAGTCCGTTTGCTATTTATTTGGATTTTTTCTTCCAAAAATACCCTTTTATGCCCCTAAATTTTACGATTTTTAAACGAGCTCCTAATCAAGATTTTTCTTCACCAATATCTTCCAAATAATTTAAAAGTGTGAGCTGGAAGTTTTCATATTTTTTTAAACTCATTTGGTCTTTTTTCGGGATTTATCTGCTTTAATTACTACATAGGAGGCCCGGGATTTGGCCATTTTGCAAACGAACTCCAAATCGAGATTTTCTTTCGCCAATATCTTCCAAATAATTTAAAAATGATTTTTGAAAATTTTCAGAATTTTTGGAGTCCATTTGCTATTTTTTCGGGATTTTCCTTCTTGAATTATTGCATAGAAGACCCGGGATTTGGCCATTTTGCAAACGAACTCCGAATCAAGATTTTATTTTGCCAATATCTTCCAAATGATTTAAGAATGAGATTTGCAAATTTTCAGAATTTTTGGAGTCCATTTGCTATTTTTCCCAAATTTTCCAATTTTGCCCTTTTGCCTCCGAAACCCGATTTTGCTCAAAACAAGTCCGATTTTCAGATTTTCTTCAAACTAAGCCTTGGGCTATCCCTTTTTAATCAATTCTCATCCATTGGGGGCTTTATTCTTACCAAGTCGGGCCATTTCTGTAATTCTTTCCGATTTTATCGAAATCCACCAAAAACCCTAATTCTCGGTTTTCTCCCGGATTGACTTTTCTTTCAGTTTTTCTTTCAAGTGGCTTTTCAATTACCCGTAGTCAGTGCTTATCTTTCATTTGGAACCTTCAATTTCTACCAATTCGATCGTTTAAGCACTTTTCCCCAAATTTCCCAGATTAGGGTTTCCTTTCTACTAAATCTCTGTAACCCAACTTCTGAACTCCATATCTTTCAATGTAGACCTCGGATTATCAAAATTCTTTCGCCATTTTTCAATTGAACTTCAATCTTGATTTTGAAAGTGGGTTGACTTTTTTAGTAGTTGACTTTTCGAGGTTGACTTTTTCAGGGTTGACTTTTTTCGAGTTTGACTTTTTATGCTCGCCCTCTTAAACTAAGTCTCGGAGTAACACCTGCAGGATAAAAAAAATCTTTTTACATTCTGAAATATCAATTTAGGAAGAAAACATACCTGTTTTAGTGGTCCGGACAAAATTAGGTGTCTATAGGTGGAATTTAGAAATTGACAGAATAGATGATTACGAAAAAAATGATGACATGTTTTTACATGTAAAGGAGGGATTTGGGTAAAAAAAAAAATTTATATATTTTTAAATTTCACTTGAGTAAAAACATTTGACGCGTCGTCATTTTTTTTATAAGTCATCTTTTCTGTTAGTTTCACATGTCCATGTTAGCATTTAGACGCTTTTTCATTAATATTGTTACCAATTTTACTTCTTTGCACCAATTTCAAACGTACAAGGATTAAATTACTCACTTTTATAGTACATGGACTAAAATGCACTTTTGACTATAATACAAGGACTGTTTAAGTACTTTAACCAATAATTGGATTTAACATAAAGATATTAAAATTAATTTACAATCGATTGGTTAAAATTTTAATTCCTAATACCCTAACACTATTTATAACTTTATCATTTTCTAATTTTTTTCACAACCACTGTCTACATAGTGCATATTTTATCATACTCCAAAATGATAATTACAAGTTATAAAATTAAAATAAATTAATAATTTATGTTATAGTTATTATTTTTATTAAATTAATATTTTTAAAATAAAATTATACTTAATTTAAATTTAGGTCATTTCGGGTTAATTGTTAGGGTAAATTCGGGTTTGGATCAATTTGGATTCGGCTCATTTTTGGGTTCGGGTTGGATTCGATTCTGGTTGTTGACTTTTTTTTTGTGAAATCGGGTTGCACATGATTTGGATTCGGATGGGTTGGTCAAGTTTTTCGAGTTCGGATCAGAATTGACAGGTTTAGTTCAAATTAAAGATGTTCCCCAGTCGAGTTGAATTGAGTTCGGATCGAATTTAGATGGGGTATCAACATTATATCTGTTTGTCCAAACTCGACTCAGTCCGACAATTCAGGTCTCAAATTTTGCTCAAAACTGTTTAAATTTGTAAATGGATAGATCAAAGCCGTCCATATTTTTTTCTAAAAAAACAAAAGAACATGTTATTTTTATTTTTTTTAATAATTTTATTTTTATTAAGTTTTAAAATTTAGATAATTTATCATTTTTTTAATAGTTATATTATAATATTATATATTTTTATTTTTATATGATACAAATTATGTAATATAAAAATAATATTTATTAGATAATTAAAACAATAGATCAAGTTCGAGTTTTGAATATTAAAATCAAAATCCGACCTATTTTCTAAACAAAATTCATTTTTTTTGTCCAAACCTATTTTTTAAACTTAATAATTTTACCGAAACCGTCTTAAATATTATATGAATCTCATGTTTGAACAAATAATCCGACATGTATTTACATATCTAATCTAAATTCACATCCACTCGGTTCAACTAATTAATTGAACTAATCAGTTTGATTAAAACAATATATATATATATAGTAATTGACAATGTATTTTAATATTGAATAAATATTAAATATGGTGGAAACATGATAAATGATAAAAAAATCATATTTGACTTGGTGTTTACGACTATAATAATAAGCTTCTAAAGGGGTAAAAGTTTTTATTTTGAAAAATTATTTTATACATGTGGACATTTTATTTTTCACAGAAAAATTAAAAAAATTATCACATATCTATTTTAAAATTTATTAAAAATAATAAAAAATAATACAATTTTAAATATATATTGTAGTTTTATTTGTGTAATTTAAAAACTCTATCATCGTGTATAAAAAAACTCTTTTATTTTTGAGTTAAAGAGCAAATTTATCACCGTATTATAGGTGAATATTAAAATTTGTCACTATACTTTATTTTGATTTTGCCATTGACTTTTAGGATTAAAGGCAAATTTGCTACTATGCTTTAACTCAATATTAATTTTTACCACTATACTTTTATTTGATTGAATTTTACCACTAAACTTTTATTGTTGATTGAATTTTGCCACTCAACTTTAATTTTGTATGATTTGAAGATAAAATTTTTAAAAAAATTCTTTAAAATATTTTATCTTAATAATTATCAATAATAAATTAATTTATAAAAAAATTGCCCTTTAGTTCTTTAATTTTGGTTATTAAACATTCAATCCAACCGCTTGCAAGATTTTAAAAAAATATTAATTCTATTACAATATATAAAAGCAATCCCCTCAAGTGAGGGGATTGCTTTAATTGGCCTTGTCACGTGGCAAGATTAATTTTTTTTTTAAATGAAAAAAAAAGAAAAGAAATAAAAATATGATTGTGTATTTGTGTAATGTTCGTATTATTTTTTATGTGTCATGATCGTTTTAAAAGTATTATATATTTATATAAATTTTGACATATTAATAATTTATTTTATGTAGATTTTGACATGTTCATATATTCGTATCATTTCATGTTTTAATGATTTTTTTCAATGTTGTGTTCGTGTCATATAATCATGTTATGTTCAAAATTGTCAGGTCTAATTAACACTATTCAAATAACTTTCAACTTTTTTGTCACGTGTCATCGTGTTCGTATTACTTTTTATGTCATAATGGTATTCAAGGTATTATAAATTTTGACACGTTAATAATTTATTTTATGCATATTTTGACATATTCGTCTATTAGTGTCATATTCATGTTATTTTTCATGTTGTATCGTATTTTAATTATTTTATTACAATATATAAAAGTAATCCCCTCAAATGAGGGGAATTGCTAATTTCCTTTTGCCACGTGACAAGGTAAATTTCTTTTTTTTTTTTTTTTAGTGAGAAAGAGAGAAAAAGAAAGAAATAATGTCATAAATGGCTCTTAAACTTTATCAAATTTATCAATGTAGTACTTGTACTTTAAAAATGTCTATTTTAATACTTAAAGTTTCACTCTGTGTGCTATTATAGTATATGTTTGTAACACCGTTAAATATTGATTACATGATTTTTGTATCTAATGAAAACTTGACATGAAACACTATATAATGATACCACATGTATTAACATAAAAATTATTATTTTAAATTTAAAAATAAAATTATTTTAAAAATATAATGATGACATGTGGCACCACATTATGATACCACGTGTAGCAACTTAAAGAAAAGAAGGGAAAAAAAGGAAAAAGTTTAATAAATATTTTTAAAAAATAAAAAAAATTAATTTTTGTAATTTTAATAAATATTTTTTTAAGAGAATTAAATAATTTAATTTAATTTCAAATTTAATTTTTTCTAATTTTTAAATATAACTTTTTTTAAAAAATATTTAAATTTTTTTCAAATATTATAAATAATTTAAGAAATAATTTTAAAATATTTTATATTTAAAAAATAATTTTAGTTAAATATTTTAATTTTTTAAATTAAAAATATAGATATTAATTTTTAAAAATTTAAATTTTTATTTTTTAATATATATTTTTTAAAAAATTAGATATTAATTTTTAAAAATATAATTTAAATATTTTATATTTTTTTAAATATTATTCTCTTTTTTTTATTTTATTTTTTACAAAAATTCACATATTAAATTCTAAAAAATCAGCTACTGCCACGTGTCTTTACTTGATTGGTTAATACCAAATCATCATATATATTTAACGTTGTTAAGTCAAAGTACCACATTGATACACGGTTTGATAGCACATGTACCACATTAAACTTTTTAAAATACAGGTACCACATTGACAAATTTGATAAACTTCAGGGGTCATTCATGACATTATCCCAAAAAGAAAAAGAGAAAGACTGGAAAGAGAAAAAAAAATTGTGTATTCGTGTGATGTTCGTATTATTTTTTCAATGTCATAATCATATTAAAGGTATTATATATCCTATAATTAAAAGCAATCCCCCTCAATTGCATTGCCAATTGAGTGGGGTTGCTTCCATTTTTTTTTTTTGGTGGTGGAAAGAAGAAAAAAAAAATGAGAGGAAGAGAGGGAAAGAAAGGAAGAAAAGAAAGATTTGTGCGTTCATGTCGTATTCATATTATTTTTCGTGTGATTATTGTATTCAATGTATTATATATTTATATAAATTTTGACACGTTAATAATTCATTTTATGTAGATTTTGACACGTTCGTGTATTCGTGTCGTCTATATACCTACATTAAAAGCAATTCCCAACTGACATGAGGTTTGAGAATTTGGAATTTTGAGACACCTTCCTTTTGTTACATAAGTCATGTCATTAGTGTATTTGTGTATTAATTAGGTCCAAAATAATCCAAGATCCAAAATATCTCATGTAGATTTTGACACATTCGTGTATTTGTGTCATGTTCATTTTATTTTTCGTGTCGTGTCGTGCTTTAATTAATTTGCATGTTATATTTGTATCGTATAATTATGTTCTGTCCGAAATTATCGGATCTAATTGACCATATCAAATAACTCTATTTTCTATCAGGTATCGTATAATGATGGGAGTTATTATTTTTTTACATTATCTTTAATTCTTTTGCTTTTTTATCTTTCAAATTTATTATTAAGTATTAATTCAAATCCAATAACATACTCGTAACGAAGCGCGAGCATTTTTCTAGTAACAATAAAATTTGGTTCAATTAGATTTAATGGGATCCAATCCGATTTTTAAGAGTTGATTGATTTACCATTATCCAGTTAAATGACATGTTTTTGATCGACTATGCTATTGATTCTCGATCGAATCGAATTAGTTTTATTCGATTTTTAAAATATTGGTCGAAATTACTTCAACATAAATTATTCAAATTTAAATTTAGTATAATTTTATTTAAAAAAAATATTAATTTAATAAAAATAATAAATATAAAACAAAATGTCTACTAATATTTATTAACTTTAAATTATATTTTAAAAATATTTTTATTTTACATTTTTTATATAATTTTGGATGTTATGCTTTTAATTATGAGTAAAAAAGTAAAAGAAATAAATAATTTTTGTTATTATAATTAAATTCAAATTTTACAATTATACATCATAAATAAAATTTCCTTTTTATATTTTCCCTTTTTAACTCTTAATAGATAATAAAGTAAATAATTCGAATAAATTATAATAACTCTCAAAACGATAATTTTTAAACTAGAATAATAATTTACAATAATTTAATAAAATTAATCATGTTATAATACATGCATGTGGTGGATGACTAGATACTAAGGATATCATTAGTATAATTTTATTCTTAATTATTATGTACGTGTACATTATGGTGCATTGTATTGAGAAGTGTATTCTCCCCTCCCTAATGATTTTTGGAGCCTTATATAAGGATTGGATTTTATCCAATAAATGAATATAAAAAAAGGATTGGTTTTTATCCAAATAAATATAGTATAATTTTATTCTTAATTACATGTTAAGTGTATTCTTAATTATTATGTACGTATACATTATGGTGCAAGAGTAATACAATATGTTCTTGAGTATGTGCTTAAATGCCTTGAAGAAATACTTTCTTGAGATTTTTTAAACTCTAAGTACATTTTATCTTAGACATTACTCTGTGACATGATTTATGAGGATTATGCATAATGTTATTTTATCTTTTTGCTCATAAATATCATGAAATGATTGTGCTTAAATGACTTCAAATGAATACATGATTTACTTGAACTCTTGATTGAACTTAATGTCAATTGTATGCTTAACATTGTATTACTCTTGCAAAAATTATCCTTAGATTTGAATTGATCTATTTTTTTATATAACAAAAAAGGAAGAATTATTATATGGACAAATTTGCTTTTGTGCTAAAATGTGTCTAATTTGTTTTAATATATGCTTCAATGTTTCTATTCTATAAATATGAAGTCTGTTGGACAGTTGAGGATACTATGCTTTTAAGCTATCCATCCTTAAAAATTTGAAAGGATGCTTTTATTAAGATCGAGCTTTCAAAATCCTTAAATGATTTAAGGGGAGTTTTCATAAGGAAATTTATCTTAAGTTTTGTCATATCAAAAAGGAGGAGATTATTAGCTACGAATTGATCATAATTTTGAAATTACAAAATCTTAAGCTTAATTAACTTGATAAATTATATAATATTTTGGGTTCGTCTTTGATACACTGGCAGTGAAGTTTTTTTAACTCCACAAGCAAGGTTAAAAGATTTCCACCTGTCCCATTTCTTTTTTATTTCTTGTTTTTACTATACCCTAAGAAGTATGTTTCACTCTTCTAACCCTACTTGTGGAGTCTAAAAACTCCACTAGCAGTGTATGGAATAATTTCTCTAGTATTTTCCCTTGAATTATTTTGAAGTTATTTTTGGAAAATGCTAAAATATTTTAGATTCATTGTTTTTTCTCAAAAATACTTGTTCTTAAATGATTAATTATGGTAAAACCATTTTTGGAAAAAGTCTATCCTTTTTCAAGATCAAATTGTTCAAAATTTTGAAAATCCTTGAAGGATGATCGTGACCTTACCCTTGAGGATCGATCTCTCGTAATTTTAGCAAGTATCAATCTCTCTCCTCTACAGGATCGTTCCCTTGAAACAGAAGCAAAATTCATTTCTTGAGATAGTAGAGGATCAGTCCCTTACATGCAAGGATTGATTCCTCAGTGCTTAACGATCAAAACTTTTATTTTAAATCGAAAATAATTGATCCTTGGCGCACATGGAAGATTTTAAAGCTTAGGTGTTTTAAGTTTTCAACGGCTCTTTCATCCTCAATCCATTCCCAACGGTCATAATTCATACTCCAACTATAAAAGGGACTCTCCAACACTTTTAAGAGTAAGAGATACCAATTCAAAATTTTGAAAATTCAAATTCTTCATTTTCAAGTGTTCAAGAGTGCTCAAGAGTGTTCTATGCTTTTAAAGCCTTATTCATTTAATCAATCATTGTATTATCTCTTCAATTTGTGCTAAACCTAGCAAACACCTAGCCTATTAGAGATTTTTTTTTTTGTTAAAAGTTTTTGTAGAAAAATGGGAGGTTTTCACTTAAGCTTAAAAAAATAGGAAGTTACAGGTATCTAAGTAAGCCTTGAAAAATAGAGTGTCAAAGGTTTCTATCTAAGCCTCAAAAGATAGAAATTATAAAGTTACATCTTAGCCTCAAAGATAACGTTGAATAGTATATTTTGAAAGCACATTGACAACGAAGTGACAAGAAGAGATGATGTAGGTGCCAAGTGGGAATTGTTTGCTATCTCTTCCCTTACTCCTTGCATTATTTACTTAATCATTTAATCAATTTATTAGTTTTTCACACTTAAATTGTAGCTTCTCTTTTAAAATTCTTAAAAAATCAATTCCTCATCTTGATTTAATTTATATATTTGAACTAACAACTTTTTTATTTTTAAACATTAAAAATCATGAAACATCAATTTTATTATAATTAAACAACTACAAGTACTGTTGAATTTTCCATTGTCCACTTGGCCAATTCATTCTCTCAAATCTTTTTTATAATAATTATCATGGTTGATGGTGGGTTATGCCATATTATCATCAGCAATCTGCTTTTTATCTCATAAAATAGTAGCGACCTTTCCCCTCACCATTGAAACTTCCAGAGCCGAGCCTCTTTCGTTGCTTGGTAGCCTCACCATTGTTTGCAGCTTGCTTGCTCGCCAATGGCCACAAATCAAGAACCAGAACCGTCATGGCTGGAAATCCTTGGTAGCAAAAACTGGGACTCTCTTCTTGATCCTCTCCACCTCTCACTTCGCAAGCTCATCCTCCGCTGTGGTGACTTCTGCCAGGCCACATATGACGCCTTCAACAACGACCAAAACTCCAAGTTCTGTGGCACCAGCCGCTATGGCAAGTCCTCTTTCTTCGACAAAGTCATGCTGGAGTCTGCCTCCGATTACAGAGTAGAATCGTTTCTCTATGCCACTGCACGCGTCAGTCTCCCTGAAGCCTTTTTGCTCCACTCCAAATCCCGGGAGTCCTGGGACCGCGAATCAAACTGGATTGGCTACATCGCCACGACGTCCGATGAAACAACAAAAGCTCTGGGTCGTCGCGAGATCTACGTAGTGTGGCGAGGAACTACGAGAGACTACGAGTGGGTTAATCTTCTTGGCGCAAAGCTTGAGTCTGCAAAACCCCTTTTGCGAGTCAACGAAAATACAATTAACAAGGAAAAAGATGATAGTAGCAGCAGCGGTGACAGTGATGATGAAAATGAGAAGAAGCCTAAAGTGATGCTTGGTTGGCTGACGATTTACATTTCTGACGATCCCAAATCACCTTTTACAAATTTAAGTGCAAGGATACAGCTTTTGGGTAAGATTAAAGAGTTGAAAGAGAGATATAAAGGTGAAAATCTAAGTATAGTGTTTACTGGGCATAGTTTGGGGGCTAGCTTATCAGTTATAAGTGCTTTCGATGTGGTTGAGAATGGTGTCGATAATATTCCTGTGGCAGCTTTTGTTTTTGGTTGCCCACAAGTGGGAAATAAGGCTTTTGATGAGAGGATGAAAAGGTATCCAAATCTTACTGTTTTGCATGTAAAGAACACAATTGATCTCATTCCCCACTATCCTAGCCGGTTGTTGGGGTATGTTTATACGGGAACAGAACTGGTAATCGATACGAGGAAGTCGCCAAGCTTGAAGGACTCAAAGAATCCGAGTGATTGGCATAATTTGCAGGCTATGTTGC
Organism: Fremontodendron californicum; assembly: GCA_030761205.1. Classification (NCBI taxonomy): domain Eukaryota; kingdom Viridiplantae; phylum Streptophyta; class Magnoliopsida; order Malvales; family Malvaceae; genus Fremontodendron; species Fremontodendron californicum. The sequence goes on from JAULJL010000037.1 coordinate 13,607,396, forward strand.
ACATAGTAGCAGGGTGGAATGGAGAGGAAGGAGAGTTTGAGCTGAAAGTGAAGAGAAATTTGGCTTTGGTGAACAAGTCTTGTGCGTTTCTGAAAGATGAGTGCTTGGTGCCAGAGTCATGGTGGGTGGAGAAGAACAAAGGGCTTGTGAGAAATGAAGATGGAGAGTGGGTCATGGCTCCACCAACTGATGAAGACTTGCCTACCCTTGAAATCTGACTATTTGCTTTTTTCAATAACACTTGTCTAATCTCTACCTGCTAATATGTTAATTTGCACTCCTTTATAGCTTTTATTTCGTTTGTTTGTTTGTTTGTTTGTCTGTTGACAAGTCTTGGGCCACTGCTCGAGGAGATTATCTCTTGGATTATTAGTGATTGCTGCTGAAACATGAGAACACGTGCTATTTTTCAGTATAAATTGCATGTGATGCTAAATAAGTAATGGATCAAATTGTACAATCTCATGTATATGTGTGAACGATGGTTTAATCCTTTATGATAATTTGTCAAAATTAAATCTTATACCTTAAATAGATGATTGAATTAAGTTCAATTTACACTCGAATTTTTGATTCAGTGATTGATGCATGTTTCTTTACTAAAAAAAAAAATTTGAATATTTTTTCCCAAAATAAAAAAAAAAAAGAGTCAACTTTTTAGCGATCAAATTAATTAGATTTAATTTGAAAAAGAAAATAAGGAAGATAGCCAACGAACAGGTGGAAGGGAGGATGACAAAGTTAACTATGGAAAGAATGGAAATTATGAAAACTGGAAAACATGTCAATTCTCGGGAAACTACAGATCATAATGCAGCACAAGTCAAGGCACCAAAGGAAGGTCATAACCCGAAATCAAGGAAACTCTAAATGACAGTTGAAAGGAGTCAAGGAGCAAATCATACAGTCAAAGGAAATCGAGGGATTAGGGGGATACAATGAGGATTTGCTACCCAATAATTCAGGATCAGTCAACCTTAACTTGCAAGAAGAAAATTTGGTAAATGCCATGGACATTACGCAAGGAAATCAAATTGGAGACACAGGTGGTAAAATCCATGCCAAGTGGAAGAAGCTGGCTAGGCAATTGGGAAGTAGCAACAATAACATGGAAACAGGAATAGGGAAAAGGAAAAGTAGAAGCCAGTCGGATGGATCATCACGATCAGAAATGGATACTTCTGAAAAGAAATTGAAGTGTATAGTAACAAGGGTAGAATATTGCAGTGAACAAAAGGTAGAGTCTGGGTGCCAGCTTCGCCTGCTACCATGAAGATTATAACATGGAACTGTTGTGGGCTTGGGACCCACGAATAGTTAAAGCTTTGTGAAAGCTCATCCAAAATCAAGTTCTCGATGTAACAATCGAGTTTACGTACGATTGAGTAAAGTCAAACTTCAAAAATTTTAAGGACAAATTTAAAAATTGATAAGAAGTTATAAGGGAAGGAAATAAAAGAAGGAATGATCAAATTGAACAAATTAAAAGTTTAAGGGTTTAATGGTTAATTATACCAAAAATTAAAAAATATCTTTTAAGTTCATTTTTATCTCTTGAAAACTTTAGAATTTGTATTTCTTCCTCAAGTAGTAGCCGGCCCTTTCTTCTTTTCATTCACTCAAAATTTTCTTCAACCATTTTTCACCAAAATTTCATCAATAATCACATCCAAGGTTAGTTTATTGATTAATTTTTCCTTTTCTCTAGATTTTCTACATGAATATGCTAAGATTTTAGCTCCATGAACATGTTAAAGTCTGGAATTTCATCTATTAAGTATGAGTTTTTTTTTTCTTTAGTTAGAATTAAAAGGATTTGAAAGCATGAACAAGGAAATGGGAAGAAAAAGGAAAACAGGGGAATTGAGCATGCCTTCTGTTCTGATTTTTTGGGTTCGGCAGAGCTGGGTTTGCATTTTTTTTATATTTTTCCTAGAAACTAGGCTTCAATACAAGAATTTTGGTTTTTGAATCACCCAAAATCGAGAAACGGTTAAAAAGATAAAATTCGGTAAAGTTGGTTGTCCTGTTTTGACCATTGTTTTGGCATAGTTTTGGGATTTATCAAACTTGATCAAGATTTTGCTTTAATTGTCTAAGTTAGTTATTTTATTCATAAGGTAGACTTATTGGCTGAGATAAACCAATTGGAATCACTACAAAATTCCTTACCAAACTCAAGTTATAATTTTTCTAATCTAGTTTGATAGTAAGGAATTCATTGCTTAAGAGAAATATAGTACTAAATGATGATTATGGATTATGGAAATCTCTAAGACATGGAGTACTAGAAAGGAATTTGATAAGGGCATGAATATGGAGTTGAATTATGGAGAAAATGATTATGGAAGTGATATTAAAAATTAAGGATATGTTGTTTTGAGTATGAGAAATTAGTATTGACTTTTGGGTAGATTAATGGGACTTAAGTTGCATTCATAATTGCATAACGCTTTGAGTATGTATAAATACCAATTATCGTTAATCTCTAGGCCACGTAGATCCAACGTCACTCGAGGATCCCGAGGTTACAGGCCAAGGCGTATAGGGAGATCATCTCAAGGACTGTGAGTAGACTATAACTATAGTTATTTGGAGTTTCTTTAATTATAATTATAATTTATTTAGCATGATATTTATTTTACGTATTAAAGACATATGCAATATATAAACATATGAATTGATTTTGTTATTAATGTGCATGTATTTCAAGAAATATTATATTGAGCAAGTTGGATGATTTATAAAATATGATTATACATAGATTTTGACATACATGGTTTTGGCTCCACCTGACTTAATGTATGAAATTATACCCTTGATCGAAATACGGGAGCTGCATGCTATGCCTTTGTGGTGGAAACCACCTCCAGAGTCCCAATTCCGTGATATTAGAATTGGGTATGGGAGCTGCGTGCTACGCCTTTATGGTGGGAGCCACCTCCAGAGTCCCTATCCCGTTATATTAGCCTTTTGGGGGCACATCATAGCGACACATATGCCTTTGGGGCGTCCTATGCTGATATTGGCTTTTGGAGCCAGCTACTAGTATGCCTACATGGATATTACCTGGTTATTACATGGATGTATGGATAAATCTTATGCATGACAGTAAATTAGAGCCCAATTATACGAAACTTGATTTACTCTACAAATTTTATTTATTGATTTGTTATTATAATATTGTTATACATTTAAAAACTTCGCTATATCTTTGAATTATTCATTATAGTTTTACTATTATTTATTTTGGAAACGTTTATTATGTTTTAAATGTTATCGTTATAGTTTTCAAATGTTTTAAAAGTTGTATACTCATTGAGATATTCATATATCTCACCTTTTCATGTTTCTCATTTTTAGGTTATAGTTAGGTGACGGGATTGTTGCCTTCCTCCACTCTCCGCTTCTAATAGTGTTTTGACGTGGTGGGCATCATACTTAAACCTCTCTAGAAGTCTTGTTTCTTTTGATGTCTTTTATCTAGTAAACCTTTTTGAGATAGGTTTACTTTTAGATAAATTGAATATATTTGAAGTTATGAGACAATGAATCATTATGTATTGACTTGAATATAGTTGATCATGGATAATATTTGAATATGCATGTATAAATTTGATAAACTATATTGAGAATTATTGCTTGTTGAGGATATAAACTGAATGTCATTTGCAGGATGATTATAGTTAAGATAAAAAGGAAACTTTGTCGGATTTTAGGTAGATTATCCGGACAGGGTGTCACAACTTGGTATCAGAGCATTGGATATAGGTCTTGTAGACTTAGGAACTGTTTGTTGAAGTATTAAAAGAATATCACTTGTGTAGGAAATCAGACACGATGCCACCACGTCGAAGAGGAAGGCCCATAATCAATCCCCTACCCCAAGATAGGAATAAGAATAGAAATAAGAATATTGACGAGCAACAAGCTTCAGCTGCTGGTTCATCTTCTATTGCTGCACCCCTAATAGCTGACTTTAATTTAGTTGCTGTCTTGGCAAGAGTGATTCTCACTTTGATTGCCCTTACTGAAAAAGAGATAGTTGAAAACTGTAAACACCTGAAGAATATGGGTTGCAAGATTTTTATCAGACTTAGGTTGGACATGGCTACAGAAAATTGAGACTACTTCCATTACTCTTCAGATTCCTGAGCCCATGAGGTTACCATGTGCGGTGCAATTCTTGGAAGATCATGCACACACATGGTGGAAAACTACAGTGCAAAGGTATGTTAGACATCCTACCATAACCTAGGTAGACTTTCGAAGAGAGTTCGAGGAAAAATACTATTCTCAGGCTTTGCGTGAAAAGAAATAAACTGAGTTTATGAATCTAAAGCAGGGTAGTATGTCAGTAGCAGAGTATGAGCAGAAAGTCAGTGAGCTATCAGAATTTGCTCTATCGATAGTAGCCAACGATGTTGATAGATGCAAGAAATTCCAAGATGGGCTACATGTTAGTATTCGGGATAGGCTGACGACCTTGGATACAGATGACTTTAATAAATGGGTCAACATGGAAATCAAAGCTGAACAGAATCTAAAAGAAATGAAACACAGAGAAGAAAAGTTTAGAAAAAAAAAGGGTAGTCCTCCAGTGAGGACGCGAGGCTTAAGAAAAGCTATTTAGAGAGCAGCACCAGTAGTTACAAACCCTCGAGATTCCAAAGGGGATCGGACAGAAAACCTTTTAATGTTGCTTCTAGTAAACCTACCACTGGACCTTAACAGTAGACTAGATCGCTACTTGGGAGGTCAGGAGGACCTCGGACCTCGACTTATTCTCAGTGTCCCTACTGTGGGAGGAATCATCCTGGTGAATGTTGGAGACTACAGGATGTATGTTTTCACTGCAAAGAACCGGGACACATGAAACGGGATTGTCCCAAGCTGGGGAACAAGGGAGCTACCAGTCAGTTATAAGTGGGTCAAAGGGAAAGGAGCCAACCTATTGCTACACCTCAGCCGACAGCAGTTAGAGATAGAACTTGGGCACAATCTCAAGTTGGTTCATCTACTAGTCCTCGACAGAGTGGACAGCCTGGCAGGCCCCGAACTACAGCCAAAATTTATGCTATGGCCCAGTAGCAGCTCAGGCTACTCCTGAAGTGGTTACATATATTCTCTCAGTTTCTAAGGCAAATGCTAGAATCTTAATAGATCCGAGTGCAACTCATTTTTCGTTGCTAATTCATATGTCATGCATTTGGATAGAGAGTCTAGGAGGTTAGACTTTCCTATGGTCGTTAGTACCCCAGTAGGTGAAACTTTGAAGATTGATGAGGTTTATCCGGGTTGTATCGTTATGGTTCAGGAGCATGAATTACCAGTTGATCTGTTTCCATTAGGAATGTATGATTTTGATGTGATTCTGGGAATGGATTGGTTGTCTAAGCATAATGCAGTTATAGATTGCTTTTCCAAAATCGTGGCTTTTAAGAAGTTAGGAGACTTGGAGTTCACCTTACAAGGAGAAAAGAAAGTTTTACCTTCTTGCCTTGTCTCTACGATGACAACCAATAGATGCTTGCAGAAAAGGTATTCTGCTTACCTTGCTTATGTGACTAACAAGGACATACATGAGGCAAAGTTGGAAACCATACCTGTGGTCAAAGAGTTTCTTGAGATCTTTCCTGAAGAATTGATCGGTTTACCTCCTGACAGGGTATTGGAGTTTACTATCGACTTAATCCCTGGTAGTGCTCCGATTTCTCTGGCACCCTATAGAATGGCACCCTCGGAGCTAAAGGAATTGAAAGTGCAGTTGCAAGATCTAGTTGACAGAGGTTTCATTCGGCCTAGTGCCTCACCGTGGGGAGCATCGATTTTGTTTGTAAAGAAAAAAGATGGATCTTTACGGTTGTGCATCGACTATCGGCAACTGAACAAGCTCACCATTAAGAATAAGTATCATTTGCCAAGTATTGATGACTTGTTTGATCAGTTGCAAGGTGCAAGTGTTTTCTCCAAAATAGACCTAAGATCGGGTTATCATCAATTGAAGAGCAAAGAATATGATATTCCAAAGACTACTTTTAGAACTTGATATGGTCATTATGAATTCTTAGTTATGCCTTTTGGGCTAACTAACGCACCTGCAGTCTTTATGGATTTGATGAATAAGGTGTTTTTGTCATTGTGTTCATCGATGACACCCTAGTTTATTCTAGAAATGAGGATGATCATGTAAGCCATTTAAGAACGGTGCTACAAACTATGCGTGAAAAACAACATTATGCTAAATTTCCAAGTGTGAATTCTGGCTAGACAAAGTAGCATTCCTTGGTCACGTGGTATCTAAGGAAGGGATCTTTGTGGATCCAAAAAAGATAGAAGCTGTAGTTGCTTGGGAAAGACCCACGAATGTCACAGAAGTTATAAGCTTTCTAGGATTGGCAGGATACTATCGAAGATTCGTGGAAGGATTTGCCATGATTGCCTCCCCTCTGTCGAAGCTAACACAGAAGCATGCTAAGTTTGAGTGGACTGATGAATGTGAGCAAGCTTTCCAAGAGCTCAAGCGTAGATTGACCACAACACCAGTTCTTACGCTACTATCAGGGACTGGAAGCTTTATGGTATACAGTGATGCTTTGAGACGAGGTTTGGGTTGTATTTTGATGCAACATGGGAAGATGATAGCCTATGCTTCCCGGTAACTGAAACAGCATGAGCAGAACTATCCCACCCACGATCTAGAGTTGGCGGCAGTGGTGTTTGCACTGAAAATTTGGAGGCATTATTTGTTTGGAGAAAATGTACAATCTACACTGATCATAAGAGTTTGAAATATCTTATGGATCAGAAGGAACTGAATTTTAGACAAAGGAGATGGTTGGAATTGATAAAAGGTTATGACTGTGCGATTGACTACCACCTAGGAAAGGCCAATGTAGTGGCCGATGCTCTTAGTCGAAAGTTTTTTAGTTCTCTTGCTCATATCCGAGTGATTCAGAAACCTTTACAAAATGAGTTGAAGTCTTTACCTTTGGAATTGATGATTGATGAGAATGATTTCCTAGTAGCCTACTTGAAGGTTAAACCGATTCATATTGATAGGATACGTGAAGCACAGAATAATGACCCTATGTTGGTAAAGTTAAAGCAGGAAGTAAGGGATGGCGTGAGGACTGACTTTCAAATGAAGGATGATGATGTACTGATAATAAGAAATAGGCTTTGTGTGCCTCAGGATGGAGAACTCCGGAAGGTGATTTTGGTGGAAGCTCATAGTGCATCATACACGTTGCATTCCGGTAGTGTGAAGATGTAACGAACCTTAAGAGAACACTATTGGTGGCAAGGTATGAAACAGGACATAGCTGAGTTTGTTTCTAGATGTTTGGTATGCCAACAAATTAAAGCCGAGCATCAAAAACCTTCAGGGAAGTTGAACCCCCTATCTATTCATCAATGGAAGTGGAAAGTTATTGCTATGGATTTCATTTCGGGATTGCCAAGAACACAGTCTGGTTATGACAGCATTTGGGTGATTGTTGATCGTCTAACAAAATCTGCTCACTTTTTGCCAGTCAAGAAGATTTTTTCCTTGGAAAGGCTGGCTAAACTTTATGTGAACGACATTGTCAGGTTGCATGGTGCCCCAGTATCGCTTATATCTAATTGAGACTCGCAATTCACATCTCGGTTCTAGCCAAGTTTGCAGAATGCTATGGGCACTAAACTCAAGTCCAGTACAGCTTTTCATCCCAAGACAGATGGACAATCTGAACGGACAATTCAATCTGGAAGATATGCTCAGATCTTGTATTATGGAATTCAAAGGAAATTGGGATGAACATTTGTCTCTGGCAGAGTTTGCATGTAACAATAGTTATCAGTCCAGCATCGACATGGCTCCGTTTGAAGCCTTGTATGGAAGAAAGTGCAGAACTTTGGTGTGTTGGGATGATACAGATGAAAGGAATTTTCTAGGTCCGAAAATTGTTATGACCACTGCAGACAAAGTAAAGGTAATCCAGGAAAAGATAAAAATAGCTCAAGATCGACAAAAGAGTTATGCAGATAATCGGAGAAAGGATTTAGAGTTTGAAGTTGGTGATATGGTGTTTCTGAAAGTGACTCCTTGGAAAGGAGTAATCCGGTTTGGAAGAGGAGGAAAGCTGGGTCCTCGACATATAGGGCTGTATGAGATTATCGAAAGGATTGGCCCAGTTGCTTATAGATTGGCCTTACCGGAAGAACTATTACGAATTCATAATGTGTTCCATATTTCTATGCTCCAAAAGTACATTTTCAATTCTTCACATATATTGAAGGACTTGCCTATGCAAATTGAGAAAAAGTTAACTTACGAAGAGCGACCGATTGAGATTTTGGATAGAAAGGACAAATTTCTAAAGACTAAGACTATACCATTAGTGAAAGTTCTTTGGAGGATGAAGAACCTACATAGGAAAGGGAAGAAGATATGTGGACTCAATATCCTCACTTGTTTAATCAGATTGGTAAGTAAATTTCAGGGATGAAATTTTTCTAAGGGGGTAGGTTGTAACAACCAAGGTTACGTACGATCGAGCAAAGTCAAACCCTAAAAATTTTAAGGGCAAACTTGGAAATTTGTAAGAAGTTATAAGTGAAGGAAATAAAAGAAGGAAGGATCAAATTGAACAAATTAAAAGTTTAAGGGCTTAATGGTTAGTTATGAAAAGTTAAGGGACCAATGTGCAATTATACCAAAAATTGAAAAATATCTTTTAAGTTCATTTTTATCTCTTGAAAACTCTAGAATTTGTATTTCTTCCTCAAGTAGCAGCCGGGCATTTCCTGTTTTCATTCTCTCAAATTTTCTTCAAGCATTTTCCACCAAAATTTCATCAATAATCACATCCAAGGTTAGTTTCTTGATTAATTTTTCCTTTTCTCTAGATTTTCTACATGAATATGCTAAGATTTTAGTTCCATGAACATGTTAAAGTCTTGAATTTTATGTATTAAGTATGATTCTTACTTTCCTTTAGTAAGAATTAAAAGGATTTGAAAGCATGAACAAGAAAATGGGAAGAAAAAGCAAAATAGGGGAATTGAGCATGCCTTATGTTTTGATTTTCTGGGTTTGGCATAGATGGGTTTGTATTTTTTATATATTTTTCCTAGAAACTAGACTTCAATACAAGAATTTTGTTTTTTGAATCACTCAAAACTGATAAGCGGTTAAAACGATAAAATTCGGTGAAGTTGGCTGTCCTGTTTTGACCCTTGTTTTGGCATAGTTTCGGGATTTATCAAACTTGGTCAAGATTTTGTTTTAATTGTCTACGTTATTTATTTTCTTCATAAAGTAGACTTATTGGCTGAGATAAACCAATTGGAATCACTACAAAATTCCTTACCAAACTCAAGTTATAATTTTTCTAATCTAGTTTGATAGTAAGGAATTCATTGCTTAAGAGAAATATAGTACTAAATGATGATTATGGATTATGGAAATCTTTAAGACATGGAGTACTAGAAATGAATTTGATAAGGACATGAATATGGAGTTGAATTATGTAGAAAATGATTGTGGAAGTGATATTAAAAATTAAGGATATGTTGTTTTGAGTATGAGAAATTAGTATTGACTTTTGGGTAGATTAATGGGACTTAAGTTGCATTCATAATTGCATAACGCTTTGAGTATGCATAGATACCAATTACCATTAATCTCTAGGCCACGTAGATCCAACGTCACTCGAGTATCCCGAGGTTACAGGCCGAGGCGTATAGGGAGATCATCTCAAAGACTGTGAGTAGACTATAACTATAGTTATCTAGAGTTTCTTTAATTATAATTACAATTTATTTAGCATGATATTTATTTTACGTATTAAAGACATATACAATATATAAATTTATGAACTGATTTTGTTATTAATGTGCATGTATTTTAAGAAATATTATATCGAGCAAGTTGGATGATTTTAAAATATGATTATACATAGATTTTGACATACATGGTTTTGGCTCCACCTGACTTAATGCATGAGATTATACCCTTGACCGGAATACGGGAGCTGCGTGCTATGCCTTTGTGGTGAGAGCCACCTCCAGAGACCCAATTTCGTGATATTAGAATTGGGTATGGGAGCTGCGTGCTACGTCTTTATGGTGGGAGCCACCTCCAGAGTCCCTATCCCGTTATATTAGCATTTTGGGGGCACATCATAGCGACACATATGCCTTTGGGGTGTCCTATGCTGATATTGGCTTTTGGAGCCAGCTACTAGTATGCCTACATGGATATTACCTGGTTATTACATGGATGTATGGATAAATCTTATGCATGATAGTAAATTGGAGCCAATTATACGAAACTTGATTTACTTTACAAATTTTATTTATTGATTTGTTATTATAATACTGTTATACATTTAAAAACTTCACTGTATCTTTGAATTATTCATTATAATTTTACTATTATTTGTTTTGGAAACGTTTATTAAAAGTTATCGTTATAGTTTTCAAATGTTTTAAAAGTTGTCTACTCATTGAGATATTCATATATCTCACCTTTTCATGTTTCTCATTTTCAGATTATAGTTAGGTGTCGGGATTGTTGCCTTCCTCCACTCTCCGCTTCTAATAGTGTTTTGACGTGTTGGGCATCGTACTTAAACCTCTCTAGAATTCTTGTTTCTTTTGATGTCTTTTATCTAGTAAACCTTTTTGAGATAGGTTTACTTTTAGATAAATTGTATATATTAGAAGTTATGAGACAATGAATCATTATTATTGACTTGAATGTAGATTGATCATGGATAATTTTTGAATATGCATGTATAAATATAATAAACTGTATTGAGAATTATTGCTTGCTGAGGATATAAACTGAATGTCATTTGCAAGATGGTTATAGTTAAGATAGAAAGGAAACTTTGTCGGATTTTAGGTAGATTATCAGGACAGGGTGTCACAACTTGGCATCAGAGCATAGGATATAGGTCTTGTAGACTTAGGAACTGTTTGTTGAAGTATTAAAAGATTATAACTTGTACAGGAAATCAGACACGATGCCACCACGTCGAAGAGGAAGGCCCAGAATCAATCCCATACCCCAATATAGGAATAGGAATAGAAATGAGAATATTGATGAGCAACATTCTTCAGCTGCTGGTTCATCTTCTATTGTTGCACCCCCAGCGGCACCCCTAGTACCTGACTTTAATATAGCTGAGGCAGTTGCGGCCTTGGCAAGAGTGATTCTCACTTTGACTGCCCCTGCTGGAAAGGGGATAGTTGATTACTGTAAACACCTGAAGAATATGGGTTGTAAGATTTTTATGGGATCTTTAGAATCAGACTTAGCTTGGACATGGCTATAGAAAATTAAGACTACTTCCATTACTTTTCAGATTCCTGAGCCCATGAGGTTACCATGTACAGTGCAATTCTTGGAAGATCATGCACACACATGGTGCAAAACTACAGTGCAAAGGTATGTTGGACATCCTACCATAACCTAGGCAGACTTTCGAAGAGAGTTTGAGGAAAAATACTATTCTCGGACTTCGCGGGAAAAGAAATGAACTGATTTTATGAATCTAAAGCAGGGTATTATGTCAGTAGCAGAGTATGAGCAGAAATTCAGCGAGCTATCAGAATTTTCTCTATCGGTAGTAGCCAACGATGTTAACAGATGCAAGAAATTCCAAGATGAGCTACATGTTAGTATTCGGGATAGGCTGACGACCTTGGATACAGACAACTTTAATAAATGGGTCAACATGGCAATCAAAGCTGAACAGAATCTGAAAGAAATGAAAGACAGAGAAGAGAAGTTTAGAAAAAAAAATGGTAGTCCTCCAGTGAGGACGCGAGGCTTAAGAAAAGCTATTTAGAGAGCAGCACCAGTAGTTACAAACCCTCGAGTTCCCAAGGGGGATCGGACCGAAATCCTTTTAATGGTGCTTCTAGTAGAGCTACCACTAGACCTCAACAGCAGACTAGATCGCTGTTTGGGAGGTTAGGAAGACCTTGTACCTCGACTTATTCTCAGTGTCCCTATTGTGGGAGGAATCATCCTGGTGAATGTTGGAGACTACAGGGTGTATGTTTTCACTGCAAAGAACTGGGACACATGAAACGGGATTGTACCAAGCTAGGGAATAAGGGAGCTACCAGTCAGTTATTAGTGGGTCAAAAGGAAAGGACCCAACCTACTGCTACATCTCAGCGACAGCAGTTAGAGATAGAACTGGGGCACAATCTCAAGTTGGTTCATGTACTGGTCCTCGACAGAGTGGACAGCCTGGCAGGCCCTGCACTACAGCCAGAATTTATGTAATGACCCAGTAGCAGGCTTAGGCTACTCCTGAAGTGGTTACATGTATTCTCTCAGTTTCTAAAGGCAGATGCTAGAATCTTAATAGATCCGGGTGGAACTCATTCTTTCGTTGCTAATTCATATGTCATGCATTTGGATAGAGATTCTAGGAGGTTAGACATTTCTATGGTCGTTAGTACCCTAATGGGTGAAACTTTGAAGATTGATGTAGTTTATCCGGGCTGTATCGTTATGGTTCAGGAGCATGAATTACCAGTTGATCTGTTTCCATTAGGAATGTATGATTTTGATGTGATTCTGGGAATGGATTAGTTGTCTAAGCATAATGCAGTGATAGATTGCTTTTCCAAAACTGTGATTTTTAAGAATTTGGGAGACTTGGAGTTCACCTTTCAAGGAGAAAGGAAAGTTTTACCTTCTTGCCTTATCTCTACGATGACAGCCAATAGATGCTTGCAGAAAGGGTATTCTGCTTACCTTCCTTATGTGATTAACAAGGACATACATGAGGCAAAGTTGGAAACCATACCTGTGGTCAAAGAGTTTCTTGAGATCTTTCCTGAAGAATTGATCGGCTTACCTCCTGACAGGAAATTGGAGTTTACTATCGACTTAATCCCTGATAGTGCTTCTATTTCTCAGGCACCCTATAGAATGGCACCCTCGGAGCTAAAGGAATTGAAAGTGCAATTACAAGGTCTAGTTGACAGAGGTTTCATTCGGCCTAGTGCCTTACCGTGGGGAGCATCGATTTTGTTTGTAAAGAAAAAATATGGATCTTTACGGTTGTGCATCGACTATCGGCAACTTAACAAGGTCACCATTAAGAACAAGTATCCTTTGCCAAGTATTGATGACTTGTTTGATCAGTTGCAAGGTGCAAGTGTATTCTCCAAAATAGACCTAAGATCGGGTTATCATCAATTGAAGAGCAAAGAATCTGATATTCCAAAGACTGCTTTTAGAACTCGATATGGTCATTATGAATTCTTAGTTATGCCTTTTGGGCTAAATAACGCACCTGCAGCCTTTATGGATTTGATGAATAGCGTGTTTCGGCCCTACTTAGATAAGTTTGTCATTGTGTTCATCGATGACACCCTATCCGGAAATGAGGATGATCATGTAAGCCATTTAAGAACGATGCTATAGACTATGCGTGAAAAGCAACTTTATGCTAAATTATCCAAGTGTGAATTCTGGCTGGACAAAGTAGCATTCCTTGGTCATGTGGTATCTAAGGAATGGATCTTTGTGGATCCAAAAAAGATAGAAGCTGTAGTTGCTTGGGAAAGACCCACAAATGTCATAGAAGTTAGAAGCTTTCTAGGATTGGCAGGATACTATCGAAGATTCGTGGAAGGATTTGCCATGATTGCCTCCCCTCTGTCGAAGCTAACATGGAAGCATGCTAAGTTTGAGTGGACTGATGAGTGCGAGCAAGCTTTCCAAGAGCTCAAGCGTAGATTGACCACAGCACCAGTTCTTACGTTACCATCAGGGGCTGGAAGCTTTGTGGTATACAGTGATGCTTCGAGGTGAGGTTTCGGTTGCATTTTGATGCAACATTGGAAGATGATAGCTTATGCTTCCCGGCAACTGAAATAGCATGAGCAGAACCATCCCACTCACGATCTAGAGTTGGCGGCAGTGGTGTTTGCATTGAAAATTTGGAGGCATTATTTGTTTGGAGAAAAATGTACAATCTACACTGATCATAAGAGTCTGAAATATCTGATGGATCAGAAGGAACTGAATTTTAGGCAAAAGAGATGGTTGGAATTGATAAAATATTATGACTGTGTGATTGACTACGACCCAAGAAAGGCCAATGTAGTGGCCGATGCTCTTAGTCGAAAGTCTTTTAGTTCTCTTTACCTTTGGAATTGATGATTGATGAGAATGATCTCCTAGTAGGCCACTTGAAGGTGAAACCGATTCATATTGATAGGATACGTGAAGCACAGAATAATGACCCTATGTTGGTAAAGTTGAAGTAGGAAGTAAGGGATGGCGTGAGGACAGACTTTCAAATGAAGGATGATGATGTACTGATAATAAGAAATAGGCTTTGTGTGCCTCAAGATGAAGAACTCCGGAAGGTGATTTCGGAGGAAGCTCATAGTGCACCATACGCGTTGCATCCCAGTAGTGTGAAGATGTATCGAACCTTAAGAGAACACTATTGGTGGCAAGGTATGAAACGGGACATAGCTGAGTTTGTTTCTAGATGTTTGGTATGCCAACAAATTAAAGCCGAGCATCAAATACCTTTAGGGAATTTGAACCCCCTATCTATTCGTCAATGGAAGTTGTCGCAACCTAAAAAATAACGACGAAGTCTCATCGCAAGACTTTATTATTCGTTAAGCGTGACATTAAAAAAACCGAGGAAAAGTCGACTTAATTCCTCTAGAAAAATGAAGGTTTTGAAAATGACCTTAAAAAAGACATGGAGTCGCCACCAATCTTTTTTAGCTAGGTGTGATCGGCCACCTATTAAAACCGGTTTTATAAAATATTTTAAAAATTAATTAAAACATTTTAAAAACCAATTTCAAGTCTGCGTTTTAAACCAGAGAAATCAAAAAGCGGGTTCGGGAGTCGGTTACGTGTGGGGAAGGATTAGCACCCCCACAACGCCCGTATAAATCGGTACCTTATTAATCGTGTGTTATCTCAAGTCTCGGTAAAAGTTGGTTTTAAATTCAGTATTTCAAATTAATTCCCAATTTAAAGAAAAATAATTCCATTTTTTTATTGAAAATGATCCGGAATTTATAAATTCAAAATTTTCCTATATTCCCCAACAAACTGGCAAAATATAAAAAATTTTGTTAGTTTTGGAAAACTTTCCGAATCATTCTCTTTTTTTGAAAGAAAGATATTCATTTATTAATGATAATTGATGATATTCCCTCCAGCAAACCCGGTAGAGAACTCATGAATTATTTTAACTCGGGAATATCTTTATATTTTTTTTTATTGAAAACCATTATCCTTTTTTGGAAACATTTAAAATAAATGAATATGTATATGCTAAATAAAGATAACTAAATAAAAGCATAGGATATCATGAAATATTCGAAACCATATAATAAACCATGTAACATCAAAAAATATAAATCAAAATAACAACAATATCATAGAAATTATTATAGCAAGAATCACATATTATATAAAATGCATGAATATAAAAATGCAATGCATGAAATGTATTTTTTCCTTTAATTAAGGAAATCCGTATATCTGAAAAGATATCCGGCTACCTTAGGAAAATATGTCAAATTAAATATTCTAAAACCAAAATACTTTGTGATTGTTTGAAAACAATTTTGAAAAGCTTGAATTAAAAATAAAAACTGGGCTAATTTCTTTAAAATGGCTCTAATTTCCTAAGTTTAAAAATCCGGACTTGACTACCCTTAACCCGGGACTTGAAAAACCATTTTTAGAGTTTAAAAAGGCTTAGAAACTACCCTAAGTCAGTAGCTAACCCTCCTAATCAGCCCACTCTAAGTAAATTAACCAAAACAGAAAATTGGTTTTTTCTTTAGATTCAATTCTGACTCCACTGTCCAGTTTTAATCCACGATTTTTTACCCTATTTTAAAAAATTCCAAAAATTCTAAAACATTTACTGGAGACTCAGGACATGTAAAACTACACGATAAAAAATCAGCTTAATTTTCTGATCAAAGATGAATTCCCAGAAAAATCAGAGATGTACGAGTTTTTGGAGGAGAAAAAACTGCTTTGTTTTTCTTTAAATTCAATTCTGACTCCACTGTCCAGTTTTAATCCATGATTTTTTACCCTATTTTTAAAAATTCCAAAAATTCTGAAAACATTACTGGAGACTCAGGACATGTAAAACTACACGATAAAAAATCGGCTTAATTTTCTGATCAAAGATGAATTCCCAGAAAAATCAGAGATGTACGAGTTTTTGGAGGAGAAAAAAACTGCTTTGTTTTTCTTTAAATTCAATTCTGACTCCACTGTCCAGTTTTAATCCACGATTTTTTACCCTATTTTTAAAAATTCCAAAAATTCTGAAAAAATTACTGGAGACTCAGGACATGGAAAACTACACGATAAAAAATCAGCTTAATTTTCTGATCCAAGATGAATTCTCAGAAAAATCAGAGATGTACGAGTTTTTGGAGGAGAAAAAAAACTGCTTTGCCAGCACATTTTTTTTGTCTTTGATAAAATCATTTAAAAATCAAAGTAAAAATATTTGAAACTCATAAAATGATTTCCAAACAATAGCTAAGACTTTTTGAAAGTTAGATAAAAATTGGCTAAGTAAAAAAATCACAAAGGTAGAATAATCAACTTGACAAACTTAATTTTCCACAAGTGTGCTCAAGAGAGCATGACCTTGAACCATTAATTGGCTCAAGTCATTATTCAAGTGGCATGGTCATGAAATGCATGAAACAATGCAGCAAACATAATGCATGAAATGCATGGATCTAAACCTAAATGTAAGGAAAATGCATGACATAAATAATATGGCCTAGACCTAACATGAACTTGCATGGCAATAAATGCAACCTAGACCTAAGACATGCATGGCATTTTCACAAACACAAGGCATGCTTAATTCAAAAATCCAACCAAATATCATGCAAATGCAAAAACCTAACAACTAGCATGACAAAAATACAACACACAATGCAAAACACATGGAGTAGCCAAATGGCCCCAAGCTTCAACAAGCATGGCATTTTCACAAACACTTGGTATGCTAGTATGAAAAACTAAGTCATAACACAAAAATCACACAAGCATTTTCACAAACACCTAATATACCAAATCTAAAACATGCTCACTAAGATATAAAACAAGAATCATGCAAAGAATCACATAAGCATTTTCACAAACACTTAATATGCTAACTCTAAAACATGCTCAAATTTAAACAACATGAAAACAGAAAATTAAAAATGCAAAAACATGATATCTAAGACATAAATGGCAACAAATAAAGCAACCAAATTAAATATAACTTAAGAACATGAAATAACATAATATTTAAAACATCAAAAATAAAGAAAATAGCATAAACAATATGGTAAAATGAATCAAAAACAACAAATTAAAATAAATAATGTAGGCCATTTGGCCATGGTGAGTTTATTATAAAAACAAAATGTAAAAAAAAAATACTTAAGAAAGGAAATGAAGGAAGAACAAGAAACATTATTTTAAAATGAAAACTCACCAAGTAGCTTTTGAACGGATTAAGCTATAAACCCTCAGAGTAGCTTTTGAACGGATTAAGCTACGAACCCTCAGAGTAGCTTTTGAACGGATTAAGCTACGAACCCTCAGAGTAGCTTTTGAACGGATTAAGCTACAAACCCTCAGAGTAGCTTTTGAACGGATTAAGCTACAAACCCTCAGAGTAGCTTTTGAACGGATTAAGCTACAAACCCTCAAAGTAGCTTTTGAACGGATTAAGCTACGAACCCTCAGAGTAAAACACTATGACTCACCACCCGGATAATCCTAATACAAGTGTATAGACTATCTCACAAGGGGTAGTGGGTGATTTCAACCAAAGGCCAAGACTCCTTATTTATAAGGTGAGCACCTTCTTGGCTTGACATTACAAAGGGATGTGGGATTGGGACTTAGGCTCAAAAATGAAAATCTCTAACTTAACTCTTGATTTTTAATCACTTGATTGAAAAAATCCTAAGCTTCCTCCTTCCTTTGGGCTTGGGCAGGCCAGCACTTCTCTTTTCCAGCCCAGCTCTGATTTTTGCAAGGCCCAAAGAAGCCCTTTTCGGTTGCTTGGGTGAAACGACCATTTTGCCCCCCGGATGCAAAATAAATATCAAACGGACTCCAAATTCAATTTTTCTTTTTTTAATGCTTCCAAAATAATAAAATATTGAGTTCTGGAAGTTTTCAAAATTATCCGAGTCCGTTTGCTATTTATTTGGATTTTTTCTTCCCAAAATGTCCTTTTATGCCCCTACTTTTTACCATTTTTTAAACGAGCTCCAAATCAAGATTTTTCTTCACCAATCTCTTCAAAATAATTAAAAAGTGTGATCTGGAAGTTTTCATAATTTTTGGAGCTCATTTGGTATTTTTTCGGGATTTATCGGCTTGAATTACTGCATAGGAGGCCCGGGATTTGGCCATTTTGCAAACGAACTCGGAGTCAAGATTTTCTTTCGCCAATCTCTTCCAAATAATTTAACAATGAGATTTGCCAAATTTCAGAATTTTCGGAGTCCATTTGCTATTTTTCCGGGATTTATCTTTTTGAATTACTGCATTAGAAGCCCGGGATTTGGCCATTTTGCAAACGAATCTCGGAATCAAGATTTTCTTTCGCCAATCTCTTTCAAATGATTTAAGAATGAGATTGACAAATTTTTCAGAATTTTCGGAGTCCATTTGCTATTTTTCCCAAATTTTTCCAATTTTGCCCTTTAACCTCCGAAACCCGGTTTTGCTCAAAACAAGTCCGATTTTCAGATTTTCTTCAATCTGAGCCTTGCACCATCCTTTTTAATCATTCCTCATCCATTGGGGGCTTTGGTCTTACCAATTCGGGCCATTTCTGTGATTCTTTCCGATTTCACCGAAATCCACTAAAAACCCTAATTCTCAGTTTTCTCCCGGATTGACTTTTTTTCGGTTTTTCTTGCAAGTGACTTCTCCATTACCCGTAGTCAGTGCTTATCTTTCATTTGGAACCTTCAATTTCGACCAGTTTGATCGTTTAAGCACTTTTCCCCAAATTTCTCGGATTAGGGTTTCCTTTCTACTGAATCTCCAAATCCCAACTTCCGAACTCCATATCTTTCAATGTAGACCTCGGATTATCAAAATTCTTTCGCCATTTTTCAATTGAACTTAAAATCTTGATTTTGAAAGTGGGTTGACGTTTTCAGTAGTTGACTTTCTGGGGTTGACTTTTTCGGGGTTGACTTTTTCGGGGTTGACTTTTTTCAAGTTTGACTTTTTGTGCTCGCCCCCTTAAACTAAGTCTCGGAGTACCACCTGCAGGATGAAAACAGTCTTTTTACACTTTGGAACATCAATATGGGAAGAAAACATACATGTTTAGTGGTCCGGACAAAATTAGGTGTCTACAGCTGCCCCTCTTTGGCTATTGCTGAGAATCAGGAATCAGGCAAAGATAAACCGACACTAATTTTGTACGGTCAGTGACATCACATGTGAAGGAAAGGGAAAGGGGTTTCTTTTTCATTTTAATTTTTTTCATTTTCTATTTTTCATTTTTTCATTTTTTTCTTCTTTCTTCTTTTTTTCTTTTTTCTTTTTTCCTTTTTTTTATTTTTATTTTTTTTATTATTTTTTTTATTTTTTTATTTTTTTTCTATTTTCTATTTTTTCATTTTTTTTAAAAACAATAAATTGAAGATTTTGTCCTTAAATTGAATTCCCTGCCTAAACAAGGCTCGATTCGTCTTAAGGGAATGAATTCGATTTCAAAAGAAAAATTTATGCTCGAAGGGCTTTAAAATTGGTGCCCGAAGGTCTTAAAATGGTGCCCGGAGGTCTTAAAAATTGGTGCCCGGAGGTCTTACCCCTGAAAAAAGTTATGCCCGGAGGTCTTAAAGATGTTGCCCGGAGGTCTTACCTGTGATTTGAAAAATTATGCCCGGAGGTCTTAAAAATTGGTGCCCGGAGGTCTTACCCCTGAAAAAAGTTATGCCCGGAGGTCTTAAAGATGTTGCCCAGAGGTCTTACCTATGATTTGAAAAAAATTATGCCCGGAGGTCTTAAAAATTAGTGCCCGGAGGTCTTACCCCTAAAAAAATAATGCCCGGAGGTCTTAAAGATGTTGCCCGGAGGTCTTACCTGTGATTTGAAAAATTATGCCCGGAGGTCTTAAAAATGGTGCCCATAGGCCTTACCCCTGAAAAAAAGAGTTATGCCCGGAGGTCTTAAAGATGTTGCCCGAAGGTCTTACCTGTGATTTGAAAAATTATGCCCGGAGGTCTTAAAATGGTGCCCGGAGGTCTTAAAAATTGGTGCCCGGAGGTCTTACCTGTGATTTGAAAAAAATGCGCTGTATGCGACTTTAAAAATGATGCCCGGAGGTTTTAAGAATGGTGCCCGGAGGCCTTACCCGTGATTTGGAAGAAATGCGCTGTATGCGACTTTAAAAATGATGCCCGGAGGTCTTAAGAATGGTGCCCGGAGGCCTTACCCATAATTTGGAAGAAATGCGCTGTATGCGACTTTAAAAATGATGCCCGGAGGTCTTAAAATGGTGCCCGGAGGTCTTAAAAATTGGTGCCCGGAGGTCTTACCTGTGATTTGAAAAAAATGCGCTGTATGCGACTTTAAAAATGATGCCCGGAGGTTTTAAGAATGGTGCCCGGAGGCCTTACCCGTGATTTGGAAGAAATGCGCTGTATGCGACTTTAAAAATGATGCCCGGAGGTCTTAAGAATGGTGCCCGGAGGCCTTACCCATAATTTGGAAGAAATGCGCTGTATGCGACTTTAAAAATGATGCCCGGAGGTCTTAAGAATGGTGCCCGGAGGCCTTGCCCATAATTTGGAAGAAATGCGCTGTACGCGACTTTAAAAATGATGCCCGGAGGTCTTAAGAATGGTGCCCGGAGGCCTTACCCATAATTTGGAAGAAATGCGCTGTATGCGACTTTAAAAATGATGCCCGGAGGTCTTAAGAATGGTGCCCGGAGGCCTTACCCGTGATTTGGAAGAAATGCGCTGTATGCGACTTTAAAAATGATGCCCGGAGGTCTTAAGAATGGTGCCCGGAGGCCTTACCCATAATTTGGAAAAAATGCGCTGTATGCGACTTTAAAAATGATGCCCGGAGGTCTTAAGAATAGTGCCCGGAGGCCTTACCCCTGAAAAAAGTTATGCCCGGAGGTCTTAAAGATGTTGCCCGGAGGTCTTAAAGATATTGCCCGGAGGTCTTACCTGTGATTTGAAAAATTATGCCCGGAGGTCTTAAAAATGTTCTTTGAAGAATTGTTGAAAATTACCCTAACGATTTTGAGAAGATGCGAATGCTTTTTGATGCAGATGCAGGTGTTGAATAAGACACGAAATGACTTAAACTGGTGCAAATGTCTTTAATGCAAATGTAAATGACTTGGATTGATGCCCATGTTTCATGATGCAGATGCCCCTACTAATTGTGTTCATGTAACTGGTTTATGAATGGTGTAACTACAATTACCACACAGTAATGAAAATGCAATGATTCTAGAAATGATGCAATTGCTTGAGATGACACAAATACGAATTCCATGAAGAATGTAAATGTAAAGGTAAAATACAGATGCTTATGGAATAATGCCAATGCAAATACCCATGAATGATGCAAATGCTTGCCGACACTGTGCAGATGCAAAAGCTCGATAAAGAGATGAGTGCTCATGAGTGATGCAAGTGCTCCCGGCTGTTTTTCTAGACTTTGGCTTAGCCTTTCAAATTCATTTTTCCTCTTCAAATCAGAGTATATCTTCAATTCATTTTGGCTATTCTCTTTGCCCCAACAGTTTTTCAAACTTTCATCAACAGAGATCTGAACCGGGTTCTATTTCTTCTTCTCATATCTGGAAGTCAAGACCTATCCTGGCAGTTCTACACCTTTGAGTTAGAAAAATCCTTGTCTCATGCCAACATCAAAATGGGTATTTCAAAAAAATCTTTTTATTTGTTTTCGCATTTTGAAAACTTCTGAACAAAAAATATTAACCCCACAATGTGTGATGTACAAATCTTTTGAAGATTGATGATCATTGTTAGAAATTTCTCTAAGTATCAATCTGGTTTTTTTCAACTGGGATTGGCAAGGCTTGGTATAACAAGATTCTGGCTTTTCCAGGAAAACTTCATGACAAAAATGTATATCCCTTCTAGGCTCACAAATGGAACAGTTTTTATAAATCATGAATTCATTGAGAACCAAACAAATTCAACATTCTTTTAGTTTCCATATCAAGGTATTTTGACAAGCGTCAAGATTGGCCGGGATGTTTAAACTGGAAAGTTGATTTTGGAGGAAAAAGGTTTCAGTTTTTGAAGACAATCCTCTGAATGAGAACTGACAATTTGGGGGGTTCAGGAATTCCTAGATGTTCCTCGATGACCACTCCTTTAATAAGATCTTTTCTTTTGGGATATCGGCACCATCATAGATGGCATCGAAAATTTCCAAATTTACTCTAGACCGCCCATTTTTGGGTTTTCGCCCTAGAGTCCCATTCTTTCCATTTTTTTTTGTTCATTGTTTTACCATGCACTTGAGAATTCTAAATTCTTCCTTAGTGAAATGATAATTCGATGAAATGGGATAAAATCTGAGGAAAAACCTTTCAAATTAAATATTCATGCTTGATCAAAATGGACTTTTAAAGCACGTAATGTAGGCCATGGCTCAGGGTTCAGAAAGAAAGGATAAATAGGCCCAAAATATGTGTTTGAGGATAATCAGATCAAGGATCATTTCTTGAGGAGGATTATCTTTGAAGCATTTGTCCCTTCTTGGACATTTCTTTCCTTTTGACTTTTGTGTCTTTTTCTTCCTTGCTTTTGGCTTTCAATTGCCATGTCTTTCACATATTTTGTTTTCTTTTTTCATTGGCTTTCATTTTGCCATCTTTTCCTCTTGTTTTTCAACGGAGTGAGCCCGTCTTTATTCGGGGCTCCATTTGCTTTGCATCTGTCTTTGAGCTAGGATTTGTTTCTCAATGATCTTTTAAAAAGATTTTTCCTCGCATTTGCCCCCCAGTGTAGAGGGTGATCCTTGATTAGGGTTCAAAGAAGAAAAAATTCTTTTGGCTCAAAAGGAGTGACTATGGATAATTTCTTATTGTGTGAAAGGGACATGAAAGATGGCCATTTCTCATGTCAAGCACAAATATTCACATTGAAAAGCAATCCCCAGGGGAAATAGATAATCAAAATTTCATTTTGCACTTTGGAATCATCCGAATTCTCATATGCATGATATCACAATTTTTTTTTCGTCGCATGCCCCTATGATTCATGCATTTAGTCCATCCTTATTCACCATGTATCCATCATTTCCACCTATGATGCCTTAATTTGATTAACCATGAGAATCTGTATCAACGAGGAACATAGCAAGTCCAGGTCTATTTTGAAAAGGCTGAGTTTCCAATCTGAGTTTTTTTGAGGAGATAAGGAAAATATGACCCAAAAACGGATTTTCTCTGGGACAAGGGATAATCTAGTTTAATCATTGTGCCCCAGGATGTCAATCATGAAGTGATGTTTGGGCAATTAGTGTTTTGTGGTTATTGGGAAAGGTCATGAATAATTTTAGCACAATCTTGACACACACCAAATTATCGAAATCTAGACTCTTGAAAGAATGTCTCATTTGTTTGATTTTCAAGGAATTCAAAAAATTTCAAAAAGTTCGTTCCTTTGTTCATAGCCTAGACTAGGATTTACATCCTTGTTTATTTTGCAATGACAATACTTCTCTTTTTTCATTCATTTTTCCTTGAAGCATTAGGTCTTTCAAGTGTTATTGATTCAAGGTTTAGGTATAAAGAAGCCCAAAAAGGAGGGGGATGGTGTTGGGTCATTTCTAATACTGATCATCAATCTTCTTGAGACTATCCATTATTAAAACTTCCTTAATGCTTGTTTTTGTAAATTCACGTTTATTTAAAACACAACAAACACAAAGCATTTAAAATTCATTTAATTCATGTAGATGTTAACATGAGACAAGTGCTTTCATCATCACAGTGTATAAAACTACATGCGTCAAAAATGCTCCTATTGACATCCTTCAAAGGTAGTAATTCTCCCCCTAAAACCCTGAAAGAAACTGATTTAGGGCTAAGCGGCCTTCCATTGATCGATAAGCTCCGGTGTCAAAATACCATCACGGATAAGACTTTCAATCCTTTCTTTCAGTTGTCTGCATTTTTCAGTTGAATGCCCAACTACCCCTAGGTGATAATCACACTTGCTGTCAGGGTCATAACTCCTTGCTGATGGATTCGGAGCTATTTTCAAAGGTACCGGGGTAAGGTACTGATTCTTTATTAGTAATGGCAGTAAGTCAGGGATGGGGATTGGAATTCTTTCTTGATTTTCCCGCGATCGTTTTCTGGAAGTAGGCCTTGTTGCAAGGGCTGGTATAGGATTAGATGTTTGGGTAGGTAGGTAAGGATAAAGGCTTGGAGATACCTCAGTAGGGTAACATGATTGGTATGAGGGAAATTGGGAATATGGGATGAAATCTCCCATAGTTTGGACATCTTCCTCTTTCTTTCTTGGTGCCTTATTTCTCTCGGTATTGGATGTTCCTTCTCTTTCAAGTTTCCCACTCTTGATAGCATTCTCAATCATCTCCCCTGAAATTACCATGTCCATAAAATTCTTCGAAGCATTGCCGACGAGTCTGTCATAGTACGGGGCCTGCAGTGTATTCACAAAAAGGATAGTGATTTCCTTTTGTGTCAAGGGCGGTTGTACTTGGGCAGCCAGGCTCATCCACCGTTGTGCATATTCTTTGAAGCTCTCAGTAGCTTTTTTCTCCATATTTTGCAAAGTGAGACGATCAAGTGTCCTGTCGGTCATATGTTTGTATTGGTTTAGAAAAGCCCTAGCCAAATCATTCCAAGAGCGAATCTGATCCTTGCCCAACTGACTATACCACCTAATTGCGGACCCGCTGAGGCTATCCTGAAAGTAGTGAATTAAAAGCTTATCATTATCTATCTGACTTGTCATCTTTCGGCAGAACATAGTGATGTGGGCTGATGGATCGGTCGTCCCGTCATATTTCACAAAGTCAGGGATCTTGAACTTAGGAGGAATGACTAAATCGAGGACCAAGCATCGTTCTTTCGCCTTTACACTCCCGAATACATCTGTTCTTTCTATTGCCCGGAGCCTTTCATCTAACAACTGATATTTCCCTTGGGAATCTGCTAACTCAACCTCATTTACTGCAACCCTTTTCAACTTTGCCTGTTCAGCTGGATCATCTGAGTTTAGGACATTGACGGGGTTAACAGTGTTCTGGGCATCACTTATTGCGACCTCATCTTGGCCCTTTTGTACCTCTAACCCTTCTCCGGCGACAAAGTTTTTGGTGTATCCTTTTCCCTTGATTACAGCAGACATTAGCTCCATCAGTTTAGTCATCTGATCCTTAGATTCTGCTTGAGATTTTGCTAGCTGTTCTCGCAATTCTCTCTGTTCCCTTTCCATTTTTTCCATTCGGGCAACTTGTTCATCCTCCATAGCACCAGCCTGTATTAAAAGTGTACTCAGTACTTCTTCTGATTTGAAATGGAAATTCTTTCAAAGACTCCTAAAGCCAAGCCAACTTCTATTTTATTTTCCCCCAAATGTATGTCATGATGAATGAGCCATGAATGCAATTTGATGCATGTGAAGCCTAAACAATATGATGTATGGATATGTACAATGGAAACATGCTGACCATATATGTGATAAATGCAATCACAATGCCAACATGTTGCAAACAAAGAATAAACAAATCAACACATGGATATATGCAATGACTGACCATGTGCATTTTAGCATGTTTCCCAATGAATGATCATATATCCTATGAATGCAACACGGTGTCAATTATGATACATGCAAACAATGAATGATTGATATAGAGTATATACAAAGAAAATCATGCTAACCATGTGTGTCATGAATGCGACCTAATGCTAACATGATGTATGTAATAAGCAAATTAATGCATGAACATATACAAAGAAATTATGCTGACTATGTTTGTTATGAATGCAACCTGACAAATAATTGATGGGATGCAAAATGCAAAGGGGAAGATATCACGGAGGAAATAAGAATCGGAGGAACTTAATCATCAACATCTTATAAATTTGAAGCATACTCAATTCATTCCCATATCAATGTTCACAATGGTATAAACCATGTTTTACAAAATTTGAGCAGTAGTTAAAACTGTCTTTACAAGCACTTTATTCTTCCTAGCATCCTAAGGCTATAAGAGCCGGCTACTGAAAAAGTGAAATCCTATTACATCATATAAGACCGAAGTCTTTCCACTTCAATGCTGTAAATCTCCCAATCCTAATGGCGTTTTCCCAGTCCTTTATCAATCAGTGTCGTTGGATCCAACCACTTGGCATCTATGAGAGCTTGCACTTTCCTTTTGACTGCTATACAATCTTCGATGCTATGGCCAACAATTCCACAGTGATAATCACATCTTTCATTTGGATTATACCACATTGGATATGGTGGTAACAGGGGTTTCAATGGGACACAGGCAATCATGTGATTTTGGATCAGTATAGGGAGGAGCTCTTGGTAGCTGATTAGAATGGGATCAAAATGCATTTGGGTCTTATTCTGGGATCGTTTCTTAGTCACACATGGCCTAGGAGTTGGGGCACTTGGTGGTAGCACTAAGGTTCGAACCGGAGTGTTTACATGGGGATGTGGTGGAACAGCATGGTAAGGGTACGGATTTGGACACGGGGCCTTTGGAGGTTGTACATAGCTCGAGGTTCCTATCCCAGGTACTGGATAAGGTGATTGATGAGGGAAATAGTATGAACTGTAGTTGGTAACGATGGAGTGGGATTCAGGAATCCCGTAGTGGTCGTCCCAATGGACGATTGGACCATGGTAGGGTGGGGATACTGGTTTGGACCTAGAACAGTTTGCAGGTATGGTACTGGATTCGAGGTTTCTGTCTTTGGTATCAGGCTTTCAGGTTTAATTATTTTCATGATTTTGTCCACAATTTCATCAGGATTGCAACCTTTGTGGCATTGACAAGTGCAGGATCCAGCAAGGATTGTATGTTCTGGACCTAATGGTTTTGGTTGATCCGAAGATGATGCGAAGCCCTGAGAAAGTTCACCTTTACTGTTACCCATATCCTCAACCATTTTCAGCAATTTGGCAAGTTGTTCCTCCACCTCTCGGATTTCATGTCCATATTCCTCTTGATTGCGTTCCAAAGCACCCAATCGTTCCTCCGATTCATTCCTCATATCTCGAATCCCTTTCATGCAAATGAAAATGTCATGAGATTAGGAATACAATTATGAATGTACATGCTCTATTCCTATGTGCATGAATAAACTGATGATTAATGCATGAACATATACAGAGAAATTATGATGACTATGTATGCTATGGATGCAATCTAATGCCAGGTATATACAGATAATGACTATGCATGTCATAAACGTGTCCTACAATGAATGATCATGCATGCTATGACTATAACATGATGTCAAAATGATACATGCAAAAAATAAATGAATTAACACCAAGGTATATACAAAGAAATCAATGATTACACGAAATTGATGGGACCTAAATCTTAATTAAAAAATCTCATTATGCAAGATTTGCCTCCAAATTTATGATTTTTTTTTAACATGTTTTTTTTTTACATTTTTTTTGTTTTTTTTTTTTGTTTTGAAAAACCAATCACATTATTTTCAAAAGAATTTCAGGGTAGATCCCACTATGGTACAATATGCAAATGTTCATGTGATACTACTAGTTTTATGAAATCATGAAATGAAACTATTATCACCATCCATTTTTTGCAAAAACGAGATCAATAATACAACCAAAATGTACATGCCCCATTCACACATGCATGAAATGTGCAACATGCAAAAATGCTTGAAAAAGATTTTTTTTTTAAAAAAAAGCTAATGAACATCTGCCCCAGCAATATCTGCTTATTTAGGCATCACGATGCCATCGAGGCGGAGTATCACATTTATTACGGGCGATGTACGTACATCGTTGCCCGATCTACCACACTTATTCGGAGTGTAAAATAGGTAACAAAAAGTTTAGAAATGTCCCTCCATGTGTTCCTATTTTCGGTATGTCTAACGGAAATTCGGCATGGCTTTGCCTAGGTTCACTATATGAGGGTGAATCGGTTCTAAGGCCCCGAATTGTTCCTCACTGTCGCCGGTGAAGGCTAGTAAGGCACCCCGATAAAAGCGGATTCAATTCGTTAGAGTATATTTTCCTATGCCCGTACGGAGGATTATCACGAAGGCATTAGGTACTTTATACTCCGAAAGTGTTTCACTAGCCCATACGGAGGATCATCACGAAGGCGTAGTTACTTTACTCCCACTTAAAAGGACGGAACCCGGGTAGAGGATTCATGTTATGCAAATGCAAATACAGTGTGTGCGGAGGAATAATAAACCTTTCACCACCTATTCTACAAACCTTATTCTAAATGCCCTAGCAATTAAAACATTCAAGAATAGTGTAACGCATTAACCAACAAGCAATTATAATATACAACCTTAAATAACTAGAGAACAAAAATAAAATCTATGCACATGAGTATGAACATATTTAAAAACAATTTATTATTTTCAAAATTCTCCTTATTAAAAAAATGTGGGAATTAAAATCAAATACCAATTAAACCAACAAAAACCGAGACTTTGATAATACACGACTAATTCTAGGCCTGACTCTCTAATATGTCCCCAGCGGAGTCGCCAAGCTGTCGCAACCTAAAAAATAACGACGAAGTCTCATCGCAAGACTTTATTATTCGTTAAGCGTGACATTAAAAAAACCGAGGAAAAGTCGACTTAATTCCTCTAGAAAAATGAAGGTTTTGAAAATGACCTTAAAAAAGACATGGAGTCGCCACCAATCTTTTTTAGCTAGGTGTGATCGGCCACCTATTAAAACCGGTTTTATAAAATATTTTAAAAATTAATTAAAACATTTTAAAAACCAATTTCAAGTCTGCGTTTTAAACCAGAGAAATCAAAAAGCGGGTTCGGGAGTCGGTTACGTGTGGGGAAGGATTAGCACCCCCACAACGCCCGTATAAATCGGTACCTTATTAATCGTGTGTTATCTCAAGTCTCGGTAAAAGTTGGTTTTAAATTCAGTATTTCAAATTAATTCCCAATTTAAAGAAAAATAATTCCATTTTTTTATTGAAAATGATCCGGAATTTATAAATTCAAAATTTTCCTATATTCCCCAACAAACTGGCAAAATATAAAAATTTTTGTTAGTTTTGGAAAACTTTCCGAATCATTCTCTTTTTTTGAAAGAAAGATATTCATTTATTAATGATAATTGATGATATTCCCTCCAGCAAACCCGGTAGAGAACTCATGAATTATTTTAACTCGGGAATATCTTTATATTTTTTTTTATTGAAAACCATTATCCTTTTTTGGAAACATTTAAAATAAATGAATATGTATATGCTAAATAAAGATAACTAAATAAAAGCATAGGATATCATGAAATATTCGAAACCATATAATAAACCATGTAACATCAAAAAATATAAATCAAAATAACAACAATATCATAGAAATTATTATAGCAAGAATCACATATTATATAAAATGCATGAATATAAAAATGCAATGCATGAAATGTATTTTTTCCTTTAATTAAGGAAATCCGTATATCTGAAAAGATATCCGGCTACCTTAGGAAAATATGTCAAATTAAATATTCTAAAACCAAAATACTTTGTGATTGTTTGAAAACAATTTTGAAAAGCTTGAATTAAAAATAAAAACTGGGCTAATTTCTTTAAAATGGCTCTAATTTCCTAAGTTTAAAAATCCGGACTTGACTACCCTTAACCCGGGACTTGAAAAACCATTTTTAGAGTTTAAAAAGGCTTAGAAACTACCCTAAGTCAGTAGCTAACCCTCCTAATCAGCCCACTCTAAGTAAATTAACCAAAACAGAAAATTGGTTTTTTCTTTAGATTCAATTCTGACTCCACTGTCCAGTTTTAATCCACGATTTTTTACCCTATTTTAAAAAATTCCAAAAATTCTAAAACATTTACTGGAGACTCAGGACATGTAAAACTACACGATAAAAAATCAGCTTAATTTTCTGATCAAAGATGAATTCCCAGAAAAATCAGAGATGTACGAGTTTTTGGAGGAGAAAAAACTGCTTTGTTTTTCTTTAAATTCAATTCTGACTCCACTGTCCAGTTTTAATCCATGATTTTTTACCCTATTTTTAAAAATTCCAAAAATTCTGAAAAAATTACTGGAGACTCAGGACATGTAAAACTACACGATAAAAAATCGGCTTAATTTTCTGATCAAAGATGAATTCCCAGAAAAATCAGAGATGTACGAGTTTTTGGAGGAGAAAAAAACTGCTTTGTTTTTCTTTAAATTCAATTCTGACTCCACTGTCCAGTTTTAATCCACGATTTTTTACCCTATTTTTAAAAATTCCAAAAATTCTGAAAAAATTACTGGAGACTCAGGACATGGAAAACTACACGATAAAAAATCAGCTTAATTTTCTGATCCAAGATGAATTCTCAGAAAAATCAGAGATGTACGAGTTTTTGGAGGAGAAAAAAAACTGCTTTGCCAGCACATTTTTTTTGTCTTTGATAAAATCATTTAAAAATCAAAGTAAAAATATTTGAAACTCATAAAATGATTTCCAAACAATAGCTAAGACTTTTTGAAAGTTAGATAAAAATTGGCTAAGTAAAAAAATCACAAAGGTAGAATAATCAACTTGACAAACTTAATTTTCCACAAGTGTGCTCAAGAGAGCATGACCTTGAACCATTAATTGGCTCAAGTCATTATTCAAGTGGCATGGTCATGAAATGCATGAAACAATGCAGCAAACATAATGCATGAAATGCATGGATCTAAACCTAAATGTAAGGAAAATGCATGACATAAATAATATGGCCTAGACCTAACATGAACTTGCATGGCAATAAATGCAACCTAGACCTAAGACATGCATGGCATTTTCACAAACACAAGGCATGCTTAATTCAAAAATCCAACCAAATATCATGCAAATGCAAAAACCTAACAACTAGCATGACAAAAATACAACACACAATGCAAAACACATGGAGTAGCCAAATGGCCCCAAGCTTCAACAAGCATGGCATTTTCACAAACACTTGGTATGCTAGTATGAAAAACTAAGTCATAACACAAAAATCACACAAGCATTTTCACAAACACCTAATATACCAAATCTAAAACATGCTCACTAAGATATAAAACAAGAATCATGCAAAGAATCACATAAGCATTTTCACAAACACTTAATATGCTAACTCTAAAACATGCTCAAATTTAAACAACATGAAAACAGAAAATTAAAAATGCAAAAACATGATATCTAAGACATAAATGGCAACAAATAAAGCAACCAAATTAAATATAACTTAAGAACATGAAATAACATAATATTTAAAACATCAAAAATAAAGAAAATAGCATAAACAATATGGTAAAATGAATCAAAAACAACAAATTAAAATAAATAATGTAGGCCATTTGGCCATGGTGAGTTTATTATAAAAACAAAATGTAAAAAAAAAATACTTAAGAAAGGAAATGAAGGAAGAACAAGAAACATTATTTTAAAATGAAAACTCACCAAGTAGCTTTTGAACGGATTAAGCTATAAACCCTCAGAGTAGCTTTTGAACGGATTAAGCTACGAACCCTCAGAGTAGCTTTTGAACGGATTAAGCTACGAACCCTCAGAGTAGCTTTTGAACGGATTAAGCTACAAACCCTCAGAGTAGCTTTTGAACGGATTAAGCTACAAACCCTCAGAGTAGCTTTTGAACGGATTAAGCTACAAACCCTCAAAGTAGCTTTTGAACGGATTAAGCTACGAACCCTCAGAGTAAAACACTATGACTCACCACCCGGATAATCCTAATACAAGTGTATAGACTATCTCACAAGGGGTAGTGGGTGATTTCAACCAAAGGCCAAGACTCCTTATTTATAAGGTGAGCACCTTCTTGGCTTGACATTACAAAGGGATGTGGGATTAGGACTTAGGCTCAAAAATGAAAATCTCTAACTTAACTCTTGATTTTTAATCACTTGATTGAAAAAATCCTAAGCTTCCTCCTTCCTTTGGGCTTGGGCAGGCCAGCACTTCTCTTTTCCAGCCCAGCTCTGATTTTTGCAAGGCCCAAAGAAGCCCTTTTCGGTTGCTTGGGTGAAACGACCATTTTGCCCCCCGGATGCAAAATAAATATCAAACGGACTCCAAATTCAATTTTTCTTTTTTTAATGCTTCCAAAATAATAAAATATTGAGTTCTGGAAGTTTTCAAAATTATCCGAGTCCGTTTGCTATTTATTTGGATTTTTTCTTCCCAAAATGTCCTTTTATGCCCCTACTTTTTACCATTTTTTAAACGAGCTCCAAATCAAGATTTTTCTTCACCAATCTCTTCAAAATAATTAAAAAGTGTGATCTGGAAGTTTTCATAATTTTTGGAGCTCATTTGGTATTTTTTCGGGATTTATCGGCTTGAATTACTGCATAGGAGGCCCGGGATTTGGCCATTTTGCAAACGAACTCGGAGTCAAGATTTTCTTTCGCCAATCTCTTCCAAATAATTTAACAATGAGATTTTCCAAATTTCAGAATTTTCGGAGTCCATTTGCTATTTTTCCGGGATTTATCTTTTTGAATTACTGCATTAGAAGCCCGGGATTTGGCCATTTTGCAAACGAATCTCGGAATCAAGATTTTCTTTCGCCAATCTCTTTCAAATGATTTAAGAATGAGATTGACAAATTTTTCAGAATTTTCGGAGTCCATTTGCTATTTTTCCCAAATTTTTCCAATTTTGCCCTTTAACCTCCGAAACCCGGTTTTGCTCAAAACAAGTCCGATTTTCAGATTTTCTTCAATCTGAGCCTTGCACCATCCTTTTTAATCATTCCTCATCCATTGGGGGCTTTGGTCTTACCAATTCGGGCCATTTCTGTGATTCTTCCCGATTTCACCGAAATCCACTAAAAACCCTAATTCTCAGTTTTCTCCCGGATTGACTTTTTTTCGGTTTTTCTTGCAAGTGACTTCTCCATTACCCGTAGTCAGTGCTTATCTTTCATTTGGAACCTTCAATTTCGACCAGTGTGATCGTTTAAGCACTTTTCCCCAAATTTCTCGGATTAGGGTTTCCTTTCTACTGAATCTCCAAATCCCAACTTCCGAACTCCATATCTTTCAATGTAGACCTCGGATTATCAAAATTCTTTCGCCATTTTTCAATTGAACTTAAAATCTTGATTTTGAAAGTGGGTTGACGTTTTCAGTAGTTGACTTTCTGGGGTTGACTTTTTCGGGGTTGACTTTTTCGGGGTTGACTTTTTTCAAGTTTGACTTTTTGTGCTCGCCCCCTTAAACTAAGTCTCGGAGTACCACCTGCAGGATGAAAACAGTCTTTTTACACTTTGGAACATCAATATGGGAAGAAAACATACATGTTTAGTGGTCCGGACAAAATTAGGTGTCTACAGAAGTGGAAAGATATTGCTATGGATTTCGTTTCGGGATTGCCTAGAATGCAGTCTGGTTATGACAACATTTGGGTGATTGTTGATCGTCTAACAAAATCAGCTCACTTTTTTCCAATTAAGAAGATTTTTTCCATGGAAAGGCTGGCTAAACTTTATGTGAACGACATTGTCAGGTTGCATGGTGCCCCAGTATCGATTGTATCTAATCGAGACCCCCGATTCACATCTCGGTTCTGGCCAAGTTTGCAGAATTCTATGGGCACTAAACTCAAGTCTAGTACAGCTTTTCATCCCAAGACAGATGGACAGTCTTAACGGACAATTCAATCTGGAATATATGCTCAAGTATTATGGAATTCAAAGGAAATTGGGATGAACACTTACCTCTAGCAGAGTTCGCATATAACAATAGTTATCAGCCCAACATCGACATGGCTCAATTTGAAGCCTTGTATGGAAGGAAGTGCAGAACTCCGTTGTGTTAGGATGATATAGATGAAAGGAATTTGCTAGGTCCGAAAATTGTTATGATCACTGTAGACAAAGTAAAGGTAATCCGGGAAAAGATAAAAATAGCTCAAGATAGGAAAAAGAGTTACGCAGATAACCGGAGAAAAGATTTAGAGTTTGAAGTTGGTGATATGGTGTTTCTGACAGTGACTCCTTGGAAAGGAGTAATCCGGTTTGGAAGAAGAGGAAAGATGAGTCTTCGATATATATGGCCATATGAGATCATCGAAATGGTTGGCCCAGTTGCTTATAGATTGGCCTTACCAGAAGAACTTTTACGAATTCATAATGTGTTCCATGTTTCTATGCTCCGAAAGTACATTTTTGATTCTTCACATATATTGAAGGACTTGCCTATGCAAATTGAGAAAAATTTAACTTACGAAGAGCGATTGATTGAGATTTCGGATAGAAAGGACCAAGTTCTAAGGACTAAAACTATTCCATTAGTGAAAGTTCTTTGGAGGAATCATTCATATGAAGAAGCTACATAGGAAAGGGAAGAATATATGCGGACTCAATATCCTCACTTGTTCAATCAAATTGGTAAGTAAATTTCGAGGACGAAATTTTTCTAAGGGGGTCGATTGTAACAACCGAGGTTACATACGATCGAGCGAAGTCAAACCCCAAAATTTTTAAGGGCAAACTTGGAAATTGGTAAGAAGTTATAAGTGAAGGAAATAAAAGAAGGAAGGATCAAATTGAACAAATTAAAAGTTTAAGGGCTTAATGGTTAGTTATGAAAAGTTGAGGGACCAATGTGCACTTATACCAAAAATTGAAAAATATCTTTTAAGTTCATTTTTATCTCTTGAAAACTCTAGAATTTGTATTTCTTCCTCAAGTAGCAGTCGGCCCTTTCTTGTTTTCATTCTCTCAAATTTTCTTCAAGCATTTTCCACCAAAATTTCATCAATAATCACATCCAAGGTTAGTTTCTTGATTAATTTTTCCTTTTCACTAGATTTTCTACATGAATATGCTAAGATTTTAGCTCCATGAACATGTTAAAGTCTGTAATTTCATCTATTAAGTATGAGCTTTACTTTCCTTTAGTAAGAATTAAAAGGACTTGAAAGCATGAACAAGAAAATGGGAAAAAAAAAACAAAGCAGGGGAATTGAGCATGCCTTCTATTCTGATTTTCTGAGTTCGGTACAGCTGGGTTTGTATTTGTTTTATATTTTTCCTAGCAACTGGACTTCAATACGAGAATTTTGGTTTTTGTATCACCCAAAACCGATATGCGGTTAAAAAGATAAAATTCGGTGAAGTTGGCTATCCTGTTTTGACCCCTGTTTTGGCATAGTGTCGGGATTTATCAAACTTGATCAAGATTTTTTTTTAATTGTCTAAGTTAGTTATTTTCTTCATAAAGTAGACTTATTGGCTGAGATAAAACAATTGGAATCACTACAAAATTCCTTACCAAACTCAATTTATAATTTTTCTAATCGAGTTTGATAGTAAGGAATTCATTGCTTAAGAGAAATATAGTACTAAATGATGATTATGGATTATGAAAATATCTAAGGCATGGAGTACTAGAAAGGAATTTGATAAGGACATGAATATGGAGTTGAATTATGGAGAAATTGATTATGGAGGTGATATTAAAAATTAAGGATATGTTGTTTTGAGTATGAGAAATTAGTATTGACTTTGGGGTAGATTAATGGGACTTAAGTTGCATTCATAATTGCATAACGCTTTGAGTATGTATAAATACCAATT
The DNA here is from genome assembly GCA_030761205.1 of Fremontodendron californicum. NCBI lineage: Eukaryota > Viridiplantae > Streptophyta > Magnoliopsida > Malvales > Malvaceae > Fremontodendron > Fremontodendron californicum. The sequence goes on from JAULJL010000037.1 coordinate 13,643,286, forward strand.
ATCTTTAATCTCTAGGCCACATAGATCCAACGTCACTCGAGGATCCCGAGGTTACAAGCCGATGCGTATAGAGAGATCATCTCAAGGACTATGAGTAGACTATAACTATAGTTATCTGGAGTTTCTTTAATTATAATTTATTTAGCTTGATATTTATTTTACGTATTAAAGACATATGCAATATATAAACATATGAATTGATTTTGTTATTAATATGCATGTATTTCAAGAAATATTATATCGAGCAAGTTGGATGATTTATAAAATATGATTATACATAGATTTTGACATACATGGTTTGGCTCCACCTGACTTAATGTTTGAGATTATACCCTTGATTGGAATACGGGAGCTGCATGCTACGTCTTTGTGGTGGGAGCCACCTCTAGAGTCCCAATTCCGTGATATTAGACTGGGGTATGGGAGCTGCGTGCTACGCCTTTGTGGTGGGAGCCACCTCCAGAGTTCCTATCCCGTTATATTAGCTTTTTGGGGCACATCATAGCGACACATATGCCTTTGGGGCGTCCTGTGCTGATATTGGCCTTTGGAGCCGACTTCTAGTATGCTTACATGGATATTATCTGGTTATTACATAGATGTATGGATAAATCTTATGCATGACAGTAAGTTGGAGCCCAATTATACGAAACTTGATTTACTCTACAAATTTTATTTATTGATTTGTTATTATAATACTGTTATACATTTAAAAACTTCGCTATATCTTCAAATTATTCATCATAGTTTTACTATTATTTATTTTGGAAAGTTTATTATGTTTTAAATGTTATCGTTATAGTTTTCAAATGTTTTAAAAGTTGTCTACTCACTGAGATATTCATATATCTCACCTTTTCATGTTTCTCATTTTCAGGTTATAGTTAGGTGTCGGGATTGCTGGTTTCCTCCACTCCCCGCTTCTAATTGTGTTTTGACGTGGTGGGCATCGTACTTAAACCTCTCTAGAAGTCTTGTTTCTTTTAATGTCTTTTATCTACTAAACCTTTTTGAGATAGGTTTACTTTTGGATAAATGGTATATATTTGAAGTTATGAGACAATGAACCAATATGTATGGACCGGAATATAGATTGATCATGGATAATATTTGAATATTCATGTATAAATGTGATAAACTGTATTGAGAATTATTGCTTGCTGATGATATAAACTGAATGTCATTTGCAGGATGGTTATAGTTAAGATAGAAAAGAAACTTTGTCGGATTTTAGGTAGACTATCCGGACAGGGTGTCAAACTCGAGGTAGAATTTTGATGTGAAACTAAACTTAATACAAGTGAATTAGATAGAATTCGAAAGTGTTGTGAAATAGATAATTGCTTTGTGGTGGACTGTGAGGGACGAAGTGGAGGATTTATGATGATATGGAAAACATGTGGTTCTGCAGCTGAAAAGTTTCTCAACAAATCACATCGACATGGAGTTAATAGAAAGCTACCAAGCGTCACAAAGACTAATTGGTTTTTATGGTGAACTAGACTCTATCAAGGGGGACGGAACGTGGGATCTTTTGAAAAGACTATCTGGCCAATCTTCCTTACCTTGGACGTGCTTTGGCGACTTTAATGAAATAATGCATGAAGAGGAAAAGAACGGGAAATGTTTGAGGAGTGATAGTCAAATGGTAGCTTTCAGAGATGCGATGTAAGAAAGTAATCTGTTAGATGTTGGCTATCGCGGGATATGGTATACTTGGACCAATAGAAGGAAAGCGACGGATTTTGTTTGTGAAAGGCTCGACAGGGTATTAGCCACAAAAGATGTTGGTAACCGGATCATACTCAATCAGAGATTTAATAAAGAAAATTTAATAAGCAGCGAAAACATAAACATACAAAGTTGATTACCTCAGGATCAACTTGTGAGTTTACAATCAAGAACAAACAAGATCCAAAATTGATACCTTTTCAATTTGGGATTGCCGAAACCCTTAAACCAGATTTGATCTTCGCTTGTTCTTGCACACTGAGCCCGGTTGTTGCAAACTAAAGCCGTCCAATTGTCCGACCTTCAGCGATTATCCACACAAGTGACTCGGTAAACCTTCAAGAAGGTTGAGATTGTGTTTAGCCAAAAACTATGCTAGTAGTTTTGGTTTTCATAAAACCACATCCTTTCTCATTTTGCTAAAACCTAAATCTAAAAAGATGAAAACAATTTTCTTTTGCAAGCAAGAGCTGGCCAAGAGCAAGAGATGAAGAGAAGAACGCAAGAAGCATATTAGGGTGCGGCTAAAAACATGCTATTTATAATTAGGTTAAGTGCATGCCAATTTTTGGTCTAATGCATTTAAGCCCTTGCACTTAATTGAACAATTCAATTAAGTCCTTCAGAAATTCATAATTTCTTCAATTAAGCCCCAATCTCATTTTAATTCCAATAATCACCTTTATGTGTGTGATCCATAGGCCCCCAACATGCTGGCAATAAATATAAATTAATTCAATTAAGAATTAACATTTTCATTTATAGACCATGAGCGACATCTAGCAATACATCATGACAACCCAAATGCCAAGAGAGTCAACAAGGTTTACAAGCCTTTAGTGTACAATATGTCTATGTAATCCGACCCCTTCATCAAACATCCCGAAAAAGAAAGAGCATGGTGCAGTGTCTACTCTTTAACCCTTTCCATTTTAGTCCTGCAACTTTCATATTAACTCCTTAAGCACTGCCTTGGCCAAGGACTTCTATGAGTTAATATAAGCCAGGATCAATCGAGATTTGTCCGCTCATATCACTTGGGGTGATGAATCCTCTCTGGACTACTCATTCATCTTCGTATGTTTCATAAGCTAAAATATAGTAATATACCTCTATTGAATTGGTTTTCATTTTTTATTAACAAAATATCTGGGCCGAGACCTTACAACACCACCAACAGCAATCACATACTCAAGCCTCAAATCCTTAATAGCTTCATGGGCATCAGGAAACTCACCTGGAAGCAAGGTAATCTATAATTCAAAAACAACAAAAGAATCATTCTAAAATAAACCCACTTCACAATTTCATTTATAGAAAAAAATGCAAGTAAGTGAATACCTGGATAATGCCAATGTGGTCTTTGAGATTAAGAAAGGTAAGGCCACCATGGACCTAGTGGAGAGCGACCCACCCGCAAAGTTGGTCTCGAGAACCCACATCTTTATTTCACAAATCACCATAGAAAGCGATGTGAGAGACCCCATGGAGAGAATCTTTGAGAGGGCTTATGGGGTTGGGAGTTTTAGAGGAAACAAAAGGAGAAGGTGATTGAAAAGTGGAAGCTGAAACAGAGGAAAGGGTTCGAGTTTGACAGTTCCTAGGACATGATTTTAGAAGTGGGACGAGGGGCAGGGATGAACAATAGTGCGGGGTGGTCGGGGAGGAGAATAGATAGAGAGAGCATATAGAGAAGAGAAAAGAGAGAGAGAGAGAGAAGAGAAAACAGACAATAAATATGTGGGATGGGCTTGATTGCGACGGAATTTCCGTCACAAAAAAATTTGAACAATTTATTTTCCCTCTAAACTAACTTATTCTAACGGGAAAATCCATCAGAAATGGTTGTGAACTTTTTCGACCAATTATTTCATCGAAATTACTTGTATCGACGAAATTTCATCGAAAATACTGAAAAAATAATTAGCAAATTTTAATTAATTATAAAATATTAAAAAAATTTACCAACAGAAATTTTTTGTCGTCAATAATATGGAAATCCGTTGTAGAAACCTTGGTGGGATGATCCAACCTTCCCACCAAACTTTTTTAGACGGGATTTCGCAAAAAGTCAATCGATAATATCCCTTTTTCCATCACGAATACTGATTTTTTGTCACTAATATATTCCATCTTTTCCAACTGAATTCCATTGGAAAATGTGGACATTAATATGGATGTATTTATGACGAAATTTTTTCGTCGAAAATATTTCCATCGCAAAAAGACATCTCTCTTGTTGTGAGAGAACATGTTTTTTCTGATGGAAAATTTTTCATCCGAATTAATTACTTATTTTCGATGGAATTTAGGTATTTCTACGAAAAAATTAAATTGACCGAATTTTTTTTTGCAATGGAAAAACAAATTATTGGTGACGGAATTCTAATATATGCGAGGGATTATTTGCGATGGAATTGGTTCCATCACTAAAATCTGTTGGAAAAACTTTGGCGGGACCACTGTTCCCGCCAAACAATTATCGACCAAATTTCCAATTTATTGCAACGAAAATTCTGTCAATAAATTTTTATAAGGTAAGAATAACTTTTTTTTTTAAGTTGTAAAAAAATATTTTTGACATAATTCCTGTTGGAAATACCTATTTTCGACGAAATTTCATCAAAAATACATTTTAAAAAAAATTAAAAATCAAATTTATTTATGGAGAAGATATTTTCCAATGGAATTTCCATTGGAAATACCTATTTTCGACTGAATTCCGTTGGAAATAAATATTTATAAGGAAAATTTTGTTGGAAACATATTTTTTGTAAAAAAAATAAAAATTTATTGATGGAAAAGACTTTTTCCAATGGAATTTCCGTTGGAAATATCTATTTCTGACGGAATTCCGTTGGAAATAAGTATTTCAAATGAAAATTTCATTGAAAATATATTTTTATAAAAAAATAAATAAAAATTTATGGATGAAAAAAAAGTTTCAACTAAAATTTCGTTGGAAATATATTTTGTAAAAAAATTAAAAATAAATATATTATTATTTAGGGAAAACTTTTTTCGTTGGAAAAAATTTATGCGGGAAATTAAAGTCTTACTTTTTGGCGAAAACCTAAAATTTTTACAATTTCTTAACGACGAAATTTTCGTTAGAAAAAATTGAAAGATTCGTCGCTAAAAGTTAAGTCAGATTTATTTAACCTCTTCCCTTTTCTTCTTTCACTTTTTCCTTCCCTCTTTTTTCTCTCTCCCCGACCCCCTCTCCCCTAGCCTTTGCTCCCCTCCCTCTCCCCCTCCTCCGATGCCCAAAGCCCCTACGATACGCATAGCCACCAGCGTCTAGGCCCCTAGCGTCTAGGCCCCCGACGCCACAGGCCCCTCTACGCCCACCCCCTCTAACAACCTTTCTCCGTCTCTCTCTTCTCACTTTTCTTTCTTTCTTTCTTTCAATAATAATAATAATAATAATGAATATATATAAAAATTCAAAATAAATAAAAATAAGTAAATAAGCAAAATATTAAATAAAAAATTGACGGATTCTTAACCTTTTTCGATGAATTTTTTTTTCAATGAAATAGTATTTTCGGTTTAAGTATTTCAGACAGAATCTGCACTGTCCACTTGATGCTCTAAATACAAGTTTATGACTTTATTTTTAACCTAGATGTTCAACATATCTCTAGTGGTGTTATCATTCAAAATTGCCCTATGTCCATCATCCAATGACCTACTTTTAGGCGCATAACAATACACAATGGATATACTATAGTATATGGATTCTCTAATATCTTAAGCCTTGTTCCATCATCATATCTAAGATGTAAATCATGCACAAACTTGTTGGAATTTGGTGTCGAGTTTGCCCATAATGGGTGGTACCCGACCCAAGACAACATATGAAAATTGCCTACGGCACATGTTTCTTAGGTGCCGTAAATATCTCTTTAATAACTGCCAAAAGGCAGTTCAAAAAAATGAACTTTTATAAGGAAGTTATCAGATAAAAGTGAACTTTCTGTATGAAAAGATAGTTAGTAAAAGAAAAGGTATGGTTCGGCATAGAAAGAAAAGCACAGAAAGAAAAAGGTTTTCAAGGGCACAATTATCGAAACATAAAACACATTCTACAAAGACAAAGGGATTTAGTGCTGTGGAAATTGAACAATTTCTGTAACGTGATTTGTTCCTGATCATTGAATCAAACCGAGGTTCATCACCGAACGATCCTGTAAGTTCGTTAATTTTATTTCACAATTTTTGTTTAGATTATTTTCGTAATAATTAACATTGGTATCAGAGCTTTATTGATTTGATTTCTGATATTAAACGAGCATGTTTTGTTGTAATTGTTTGTTCAAAATAACACTCTTGAAATCCAAATCGGAATATATCCGAAAGCCATAAATTCTTACACAGTGTGTAAGATTATGTTATTTGCGTAAATGATGTAAAAATATTACAGATCCATTTTTATATTTTAATTATTTCTTCGTGAATAATAGTATATATATATATATATATATATATATTTGGTTCCATGAAACCCGTGAATGACAGAGTATGAATACATATAAATCATGTATTGAAACCCAGGAATGCAAAGGATTTTTTTTGTTACTCCCTGTATGGTTGGGATATAAAATTACTGCATATTTGGTAAATATATATTATATTTACATGGTGTCCCACCGATTTATAACAATCATAAAAACGTGAATTATATATAAATATAATAAAGGAAGAATGCAGTACAAATGCTTTATTCACGAAGATTTATAAGTTAATAATGACGACATTAAATCTTCCCGTCATATATGTTGTACGAATATAAAGAGTTCTGTTTTATATTTGTTTTCTTTTTTATTAAGTTAATATATATATATATATATGAAAGAAAGAAAGAAAGAAAGATTTTTAATAATAATAAATAAATATATTTTAATTTGGACTATGTGTGGCAATATACAATGAATTGATTAAAATTTGTTTTTAATCACAAATAAACATGTGTTGTATTTATGATCATTGTTATATTTTTTCTGTATTTGTTACAAAAAGAAATGCCGAGAATCGTCCGAACTCCTATGCAATTAGGACTTTAGCTTTGAGAGAGTCTATAGCCTATTGCAAGATTTGACAAACTACCGAATGGATCCAAATAATGACAACATTATCAAACACATCATTACCGTAAATAATAAAATTTAAGAATTGATCCGGAAAGGTAGCACACATATTAGAAGTGATGACATTAAATATTCTATGTTAAGAGAATCACTTCTAACTGATAGACAGAAAGGTATTTTGGATGACCTTCGGATGTCTGATGAGAAAAATAAGGAGTATGCTACTTTGATTAAAAAATATGTGAAAAATATGTGAGGATGGGGGCGAGAAGGACTGCGACCCTCTCATTCGGCCCAACTATCCGTAATGGGAAACAAAAATTTCGGGTACTCCATGGATGGCTAATTTGGATATCAAGTTGTAAAAGAAATTTTTGGATTTCATCCCTATCATTCGAAAAGTTATCATAACTTAGTTTTTTATTAATGAACATCTATTTTTAGGATATGTTTAATTTATAGTTTGCTTTCGAGACAATGAACAAATATTTATATTTGTATGCTTAAGTTATGTAACTACTTTCTTGTAAATATTTTATAAATATGCATGAAACTTTATTATTTATCTATGTGTACTGTGTTTTACAATTTATGAAGTAATATTGCACCAAGTGAGAGTTCTAAGATATTTGTTATCTTAATATAGTATTTTTTTTACAATAAAATAAATTAATGATAATCAAACATATTGTTATGAAATTTTATTGTGAAACATAGTGAACTTTTGGTTTCATACTATATGGATGATTGTTATTTAGGATTGTGATAAAAAAAATGTATGTATGTTAGGCATTAATAAGTGCATGTATGTCTTAATGTAGAATATCCTTTCTTGAAATGGCATCTGCTTCGAAAAACATTGTTGCTGATCTTAACAAGAGTGAGATGCTCAATGGGGATAATTTTGAAATCTGGAGTATGAAAATCCAGTATGTGTCGGAAGAACAAGAAGTTCCAACAAGAAGTTCTTCAAGTTTTAAACAATGTCCTAGAAGAGCCTGAAAATGGGAATTCGGTCCAACATAGAAAGGACCGAGAGGCTTATGAGGCCTGGAAAAAGAATAACTCCATTACTCGAATTACGTTGCTAAGCAGTATGGAGAATGACATCATGCAAGAATTTAGGAAGCATGAGATAGCAAAAAAGATGTGGACTGCTCTCAAGATGAAGTTTCGTGAAACATCGGTTACCAAACTTAAACAGCTCACGATCAAGTTTGACACTTACAAGAAACGCCTAAATCACAATATGAAGCAGCATGTAAGGCAAATGCCAAACATGATAAGTGAGCTGAAAGAGGCTGGTCATACTCTGTCTGATGAACAATAGGTTCAAGCTGTCATTCGATTATTTCCACATAGTTGGGAGCATATGAAGGTACACCTTACCCACAATGAGAACATCAAAACACTAGATGATGCTTTACGCCATTTACAATTGGAAGAAGATCGCATGGAGGCATCTAGGCCTAATGCTGATGTGTATATGGCTGGAACAAGTTCACATGAAGCTTCGAGCTTCAAACGCAAGCCATATGGTGGGTACAAAGGTAAAGCATTTAAGAAGCCGAAAGTTAGCTCTCAAGGCAAAGGAAAGGCTCCTATGATACATCGCAAGAAGAAGAACAAAGCTAAAGTTAAGTTCTTTAACTGTGGCAAGAAGTGTCACTTTGCTTATGAATGCATTGAACCAAAGAAGGTATGAACCCTTAAAGCATTTTCAAATGCAATGAATATTATGAAAAGTACTACATTTGTTTCTAGTACTATATTTTTGACTGAATCTCATCCTTTGTGGACTGTAGACTCAGGGGTCACAGACCATGTAGCACGAGACCGAAATGTATTTGTGGATTTCCATCAAATTTCGTGTGGAACAAAATGGATTTATGTAGGAAACAACACAAGGGTTGAAGTCAAGGGAATTGGCACCTGCAAGTTAAGTTTGCGTGGTGGAAGATCCCTAATCCTACATGATGTTTTATTTGCTCCCAAAATACGATAGAATTTGGTCTTTATAGTTATTGTTCTTAGTTATGGTTTTAATTTGAACTTCTCTAGTACTGGTGTTAATTTGTTTTTAGAAACAAATTATTATGGATCTGGATACTTAACTGATGGTTTTATTGTATTGGATATTGACTACACTTCATGTAGTAATCTTAATTATAGTTTTCCTTAATTACATCTTCTGATGATACAAATATTGATGTGAATAATTGGCATGCTAGACTATGTCATATTGGACAACATAGAATGCATAGATTAGCCAAAGAGGAATTATTAGGCCCTATTGAAAAAGTTAATCTATCGATATGTGAAAATTGTCTAGCTGGAAAAATGACAAGAAAACCATTCGATAGAGGGACGAGAGCCGATTTTCCATTGCAAATAATACACCGATATTTGAGGCCTAATGAATATTAGGGCACGAAGTGGAGGAGTATATTTCATCACATTCATTGACGATTACACATGTTTCGGGTTTGTCTATTTGATTTCCCATAAGTCTGGAGCATTAGAGTGCTTTAGAAAATATGTAATTTTGGTGGAAAATCAACTAGACAAAATGTTAAGGCATTAAGACCGAGAAGGTGAATATTTATCTGATCAATTCAGAGATTTATGTGATGAAAAAGGAATAGATAGGTAGTTAACCATTCCGAGAACTCCACAGCAAAATGGTGTTGCGGAGAGAAGAAATAAAACTCTTCTGGAAATGGTTAGGTTCATGATGGCCCAGGCAAATTTGCCTATCACCTTTTGGGATGATGCATTGTTAACAATTGCTTATGTATTGAATAAAGTACCCTCCAAATCAGTTTCATCTATTCCCTATGAATTGTGGACTGGTAGAAAACCTGATCTTAGTAATCTAAATCTTGGGGTTATGCTGCTTATGGGCATAAGCCTGCTCATAAACATGGCAAGTTAGGTCCAAGAGGCAAAAAGAGTATATTTATAAGATACTCTGAGCATTCAAAGGGATATGTGTTCATTGGTGAATATGCAAGTGAAAGTGTAACTGAATTTGAATCATAGGATGCCACCTTTCTGGAAAATAATTTTCCATGTAATGGTGAGATTAATCAGGATATATCTCTTTACGAGATGGAAAATCCTGACGATTTGATTGTTGCAAATCAATTGCTGCATATTCCTGAGAATGCACCAACAATATCTCATCCAAGTGGGAGCATAACGAAAGATGATGAATTTGTTTCACAAGAATCACAAGTTAGGCGTAGTAATCGTGGAAATGCTCCTCGACATCGTTTTGACATAGAGCGAGAAGCTTTCATGATTACCCCACAAGATGAAGAAGAGCCTAGAAATGTTAAAGAAGCTCCTTCTTCTAATACAAAAGAAAAGTGGATGAAGGCAATGGAAAAAGAGATAGATTCAATGAGATCAAACAATGTTTGGGAATTGGTTGATCTACCAAAAGGAGGCAAAGCAATTGGGAACAAATGAGTTCTCAAGATTAAGCGTAAATCTGATGGGACTATTGAAAGATACAAGGCACGCCTTATAGCTAAGGGGTATACTCAACAAAAGGGAATTGATTATGAAGAGACTTTCTCTCCTCTTGTAAGATTTACCTCTATACGCTTAATTCTGGCCATAGTAACAAGTTTAGATTTGGAGTTGCATAAATGGATGTAAAAACTGCTTTTCTAAATGAAGAATTAGAAGAAGAAATCTACATGGAACAACCAATAGGTTTCATTGTCAAAGGTCAAGAGCACAAAGTGTGCAAGTTATTAAGATCAATTTATGGTCTTAAACAATTTTCTAGACAGTGGTATATAAGATTTCATCAAGCAATCATTTCATATGATTTTGTCATATTGATGAAGACCATTGTGTGTATGTCAAAAGAACTAAAGACAATTTTGTAATCTTGTCACTTTATGTGGATGACATATTGTTGGCCGGAAATGATAAGGAGTATATCATTATGGTAAAAAATTGGCTGTCCTCAAATTTTGAAATGAAGGATGGGTGAAGCAGCTTACATTCTTGGAGTGAAAATCACTCGGGATCGTTCTAAGAAATTCCTTTCTCTTTCACAAGAGTCGTATACTAAGAAAATTCTTGAATGATTCCAAATGCAAGGCTGCAAGCCAATTGATGCTCCTATTGATTTCTCTTTCACAAGAGTCGTATATCAACGCACAAGAGCATTTGGCTCAGTTGGTTGGTGCATGATCTTCTTGCTCAAAGAGCAAGGTTCGAATCCTCTTCTTTCAAAAAAGAAAAAGTCTTTTTTAGCAAAAATTAGTAATAGTAATATGAGTCGTTAGAGTTTTAATTAACATTCAAGAGGATAAGAGTTGAACTTGTTACTTACAAAAAAGAAAATTAAAAATAAAGTAAAAAATTTAACTTTAAAATCGATGAAATTCGTTTAATCAGAATGTTGACCAATTTGTGATCGATTCAACATTCCGACATTGTTATACTCTTATCGAATTGGAGAAGTCTCTGATTCTTGATTCAATTGGTTTGATTGATCGATTTGATATGATTTTTTCAACAATGATAAATATTCGAAGAAATTTTATTATAATAATTATAACAATTGGATTTTGTATACATTTTCAGATTAAATCTATATCTTTAATTCCACACAATAATTACTTCCATTTTTTGTAAAATTTGAAAACTTATTTAGGTATAATTCCTTGATTATATAACATTTGAAACTTGAATATTTTTCTTGTAAAAAATGAATTTATACTTTACTATGCTATTACCTTATTATTGTATTTGAATTTAGTGTTTTCATTATTATTTTTACAGCTAATTTACTTTACTGAAATATCTTATAAATAAATAATATAAAAGTTAGTAGTTGCTTGCCACATGGCAAGCAATTATAATTTTTTTTATTATAATTATCACGTATTGTATTTGTCGCAACCTAAAAAATAACAAGTCCCATCGCGAGACATTACTTGTTAAGTGTGACATTAGGGAAACAGAGAAAAAGACGACTTAATTTCTCTTGAAATAAAATGAGGGTTTGAAAACAACTTCGAAAAAGAAATGGAGTTGCCATCAATCTTTCTTGTCTAGGTGTGATCGGCCACCTATTAAAACCGGTTTTGTAAAACATTTTAAAATTAATCAAAATATTTTTTAAAAGCCAATTTCGAAGTCTGCGCTTTTACCAGATAAATCAAAGAAACGGGTCTGAGAGTCGGTTACGTGCGGGGAAGGATTAGCACTCCCACAACGGCCGTATAAAATGGGACCTTATTAATTGTTTGTTATCTCGAGTCTCAGTAAAAGTCAGTTTTGAAATTGACATTTTAAAATAATTCCCATTTTAAAGAAAAATAATCCTATTTCTAATTGAAAATGATCTGGAATTTATTAACACAAAATTTTCCCATATTCCTCTGCAGACTCGGCAAAACATTGAAATTTTTATTTACTTAGAAAATCTTCGAATCACTCACGTTTTTGAAAGAAAGATATTCTGTTGTTAATGATAATTGATGATATCCTCCTGGGCTACCCAGCAGAGAACTCATGAATTATTTTAACTCGGGAATAACCTTATTTTATTGAAAAATCATTATCTTCATTGCATTAGAAATCATTTTAAAAAAGATGGTTATGAATATGCAAATCATTACTAATGACATGGCAAAAAAATGAATGACATGGCATATGGTTTAATGACATGGCATGCTTGACATGGCAAAATCTAGATGACATGGCATAATCTAAATGACATGGCAAAAGAATTAATGACTTGACAAAACCTAAGTGACATAGCAAAGCCTAGATGACATGGCAAAGTAATTAATGACAAGGCAAAAGATATAATGACATGGCAAGAAAACACAAAATGATATTAACAAAGAATATCCACAATTACATCATAACCAAGATAGCAACGTTAAATTTAAATCAAAGCAATGACATCACTATGGAATATTTATACATATAGAATTTACATGACTAAGATAGCAAAAATTAGATATCATGGAATATGTATGAATATAGAAAATGCAATACATGGAAATATATTTCTCCCGTGAAGCAAGGACATCCATATACCTAAAAAGGTATCCGACTACCTTTGGAAGAGACCCAAGTTGGATTTTCTAATTTGGACTCGGGTACAAAAATGCAATTTTCAGTTTTAAAGAAAATGATCGAACCCCCTAAAAAGGTCTAGTTTTCCCTAGTTTTGAAACTCGGGTGGACCACCCTTGACCCAACTTTTATAAAATCAAATTTTATGATTAAAATGACATGGAAATCACCTTAAGACAGTAACTAATGCCCCAAATCAGCCCCCTCTTAATATACTAATGAAAACAGAAAATTATTATTTCTTGAAAACAAATTTGACTCCCACAACCAGTTTTGAAACTCGATTTTTTACCCTTTTAGAAAATTTCAAAAAATTATGAAAAAATTAGGGTAGACCTATAACATGTTTATCTACATGGAATAAATCAGCTAAATTTTTTTAGCAAGGGAACCAAGATCGATATTTTACCAGAGTCAGAACAGTGAGTTAAAACTGCTTGGTCAAAAGCCATTTTTTCAGTCATGATAAAAAAATCTAAAAATCATGAAAAAACATACCATGACATCCCCTAAATGACTACAACATGTGGTAAAAAAATCATATTAATTTGACCATGGATGAGTAGTGAAATAAAATCACAAATTCAGAATACCCAATCTAAACTATTAATTTTTTGCAAACATGCTCAAAAGAGCTTGGTTTTGAGCCATTGATTGGCTTAAGTCAAAAATCAAGTGGGGAATGTAGAAATGCATGAACAACCAGCAAGATAAATGCATGAAATAAGTGGCATGGCATATGCATGACCTAGGTTCTAAGTGATATAGCAAAATAACCTAGAATGCTAAATGACATGGAAAAATGAAATGGCACATGAAAATAACCTAATGTCTAAATGTCATGGAAAATGACATGTCATATGAAAAATGACCTAATATCTAAATGACATGGAAAATGTCATGACACATGAAAATAACCTAATGTCTAAATGTCATGGAAAATGACTTGTCATATGAAAAATGACCTAATATCTAAATGACATGGCATAATGAAAATAACCTAAAGTCTAAATGCCATGGAAAATGACATGTCATATGAAAAATGACCTAATATTTAAATGACATGGAAAATGTCATGGCATAATGAAAATAACCTAAAGTCTAAATGTCATGGTAAATGACATGTCCTATGAAAAAGGACCTAATATCTAAATCACATGGAAAATGTCATGGCATAATGAAAATAACCTAAAGTCTAAATGTCATGGAAAATGACACGTCATATGAAAAATGACCTAATATATAAATGACGTGGAAAATGTCATGGCATAATGAAAATAACCTAAAGTCCATGATGCAAAACATAGTATAGCAAGGATGCTAAATGACATAGCCACAAGATGCAAAGGCATGGATGACTTGGCATGAACAAAATAGTATAGCAATGATACACATGAAAAACAAATAGCAAGTTAAAGCAATCAAATAAAGAAAATAGAGGTAAGCTCCATGGTTGGTGCCTTGGACATAGTCCCCTTAACCATAATCTCTTGATTTTCATCAAGGTCATGAAGCCTTTCCACCTATTTATTTTTGTTTATTTTTGAAAAATAGACCAGCAAAATAAACTATCCTACCACAATCATGCAAAAATAAAAACAAACACAAGGTGATCACAAAAACATCTATTTGGCAAAGGTAGGAAAAAATATAAATGTTGTTTTCTTTTGATTTTTTATGAAAGGAAGAAATAAAAATCTTTAAAACTTTGTTTTTACATAAGAAAAAGATTGGAAATTACATGGAAAAGGAAAAGAAACATGGAAAGGAAAGAAAAATGCAAGAGAGGGGTGCCAATGGCTACCTTCAAAGCTTTCTCAAGCCAGTTTTCTCTTCAAAAAAGTTCTTTCTTTTCCCTAAGTTTAGCTACTGCCTATCCTTTTCACAATGACTAACTAAACGAAAATAAAGACCCCCCTCTTTTATAGCTGGCGGAATGCCCCCTAAGGTGAGTATGTGCTCATCTTTTTTTTTAATCCAAGACATATGGTATACATCACAAGGTATACTAGCCAAAGAAAATAAAAATGTCATCTTGCAACCTCATATTGGCCATTGGATGAAATGATCAGCTTCCCTTCATGAGCTGGCTGAAAATGCTAGCTAAGAATGTGCTCATCCTTTTACAAAATATATTGGCCACTTGGCATGATCATAAGGAATTAACCAAGCAATAAAAATGTCACATTGCTATCAAATCTTGGCCATTGGATGAAATGATCAGCCTTCCCTTCCTTTCCTCATGAGCTGGCAGAATGGCCTGGAATGTTGCAGCAACTTTCTCATTTTTTTAATTTGCAAAAAGACCCTTTTCGGTTTCTTCGTTAAAATTGCATTTTTGCCTTCAAACTTAATTTAATTGCAAACAGACCCCAATTATGGATTTTATTTCTCCAATACCTCCAAATAAATGTAAAATTCAGTTCTGGAGATTTTCATAATGTTTTAGAGCTCGTTTTCCATTTTTCTCGAATTTTTCATTAAAATTGTGGATTAGGCCTCCCCAAACTTTGCCTTTTTCAGATCAGCTACAATTTGATATTTTTATTTTCCAATACCTCCAAATCAATATAAAACTCAGTTCTGGAAGTTTTCATAATTTTTCGAGCTCGTTTCCTATTTTTCCCGAAATTTTCTTTAAAAGTTTTGGTTTAGTGCCTCCTAAATTTAGCCTTTTTCATTTGAGCTCTAATTCTAGATTTTTCTTCTCCAATACCTTCCAAAAATTATAAAATTGATATATGGAAGTTTTAATAATTTTCCAAGCTCGTTTCCTATTTTTCTCGAAATTTCCAAGATTGCCCTTTAACCCCCGAAACCAAGGTTTTACTCAAAACGGGTCTGGTTTCCAAATTTTCTTTTTCCACTGCCTTTGTTATATATTGAATTGGAGTTGGTTTGAAAATGCCCAATTTTTACGATCAAATTCCCCTCCAATTTAGTTTTCCCTTTCCATATTGGAAATTTTCTCGTTTTTCTTTTTTTCTTCTAACCGGCTCTTCCTTGGGATCCACTTCAAACTGAGCCTTGGGCTATTTTTGTTTATTCATTCTTCATCAACTGGGGCTTCAATTTTACTGAATCAGGCCATCTCTGCAGTTTTCCCCAAATTTGTCGAATTAGGTATTCCTTACACTAAATTTTCGTAACCCATCTTTCGAACTCTATATCTTTCATTGTAGACCTCAGATTATCAAAATTCTTTCACCATTGTTCAATTAAACCTTGAATCTTGATTTTGACTGAGAGTTGACTTTTTTAGTAGTTGACTTTTTGGGGTTGGCTTTTTCGAAGTTGACATTTTTTGGTTGACTTTTCGTGTTGATTTCCGAATCACAAGTCTTGGAGAACTATCTGTGGGATGAGGGGACTTTCTTTGCATTTTAAGAAGTACAAGGAGGAACTTACATGGTTTAAGGGGCCGGGACAAAATTAGGTGTTTACAGTTGCCCCTCTTTAACTATTGCTGAGAATCAGGAATCAGGCAAAGACTATTAGACTACCATTTTGTTCGGGTGCGGAGGTCATCTACGTAAAGAAAATATTTTTTATTTTCATTTTTTTGATATTTTTATTTTTTGGCAGTGATGCAAATGCTTCTAAATGATGCAAATGCAAATATCAATATTGACGCAATTACTTCATGGAATGAATGCAGATGCAATGGTTAACAATGTGCAAATGCTCCTAAATGATGCAGATGCAGAGATTAGCAATGCACAAATGCTTCTAAATGATGCAAATGCAAGGTCTTATCTCATCTTTTACCAATTTCACTAGGCTTATATCATCTAATACGCCAATTTCACTGGGCTTTAATCACTTTTATGCCAACTTTTATTGGGCTTAATCTCATCTAATATGCCAATTTCACTAGGCTTAAATCACTTTTTGTGCCAGCTACATCGGGCTTGACCAAATTTAAAATGCCAACTTCACTGGGCTTACTTCATTTTGTGCCAGCTTCATTGGGCTTAATCACATCTAACGTACCAACTTCAATTAGGCTTAAACAAATTTAAAATGCCAACTTCACTGGGCTTACTTCCTTTTGCGCCAGCTACATCGGGCTTAATCACATCTAACGCGCCAACTTCAATGGGCTTAAACCAAAACTGTCAGCTTACATTGGGCTTAAACAAATTTAAAATGCCAACTTCACTGAGCTTACTTCCTTTTGCGCCAGCTACATTGGGCTTAATCACATCTAACGTGCCAACTTCACTGGGCTTAAACCATAACTGCCAGCTTACATTGGGCTTAACCAACGAAGATGCCAATTTTGACTGGGCTTATTTCACAATTGCCATCTTATATTGGGCTTAACCAACTAAGATGCCAACTTCGACTGGGCTTACTTCACAATTGCCAGCTTAAATTGGGCTTAACCAACTAAGATGCCAACTTCGACTGGGCTTACTTCACAATTCCCAGCTTACATTGGGCTTAACCAACTAACATGGCAACTTTGACTGGGCTTACTTCACAATTGCCAGCTTACATTGAGCTTAACCAACTAAGATGCCAACTTCGACTGGGTTACTTCACAACCGGCAGCTATATTGGGGTTAGATAACTAAGATGCCAACTTCGACTGGGCTTACTTCACAACCGCCAGCTATATTGGGCTTAAACAACTAAGATGACAACTTCACTGGGCTTACTTCAAAACGCCAGCCTACATTGTGCTTAACCATCCTTTCTTTTTAAAAACTCCTTCTTCGAGGCTCCACAACTTTAAAAATTAAATGCTCCTCTCAACAGAGGCTCCACAACTTTGAAAAATAAATTGCTCCTCTCATCAGAGGCTCTACCGCTTGGAAAAATAAATTGTTCCTCTAATCAGAGGCTTCACAACTTTGAAAAATAAATTGTTCCTCTCAACAGAGGCTCCACAACTTTGAAAAATAAATTGCTTCTCTCAACAGAGGCTCCACAACTTTGAAAATTAAATTGCTTCTCTCAACAGAGGCACCACAACTTGGAAAAATAAATTGCTCCTCTCAACAGAGGCTCCACAACTTTAAAAATATCTCATCTAAAAATCATTTTCAATTTTCAAAAATCTTGGGATTTTTCACTACTTTCGATTTCATCGTCCCAAAATATCTCAATTCTCACATCTTTTCTTTTCAGACAAACTTTTGTTTTTCTTCTTTTCTTCAACAGATTTTTTCCTCTAAATCTAAAGAAGACCCTTCCCTTTTTAGGAAACCTATCTTCTTTTCCTTTTTGTCTTTTCAATGCTTGGTGAATGAAATGATCAACTGTATGGATGCAAAAGCCAATGTAACCTATGAAGATACATATACACATGTTCATTACATGATGCATGAATGCTTATGACACAATTTCACATTAAGGGAATGTTAAGAGGGTTGATCATCTCCCTTTTTCCTCGTGTCCTAGCTATTTTGTCCTGTTGGAGGGAATGATTCCTGCCCATTGTCTATATTTTCCAATTCATCTTGTTGGAAGAAATCGCATGGTTTCATATTCCAAATTTGTCCTTGCCCCAACAGATTTTTCCTTTTCAATTATCTAGTCAAAACCAAAAAACAGAGTCAAACTTTATTCAAACTCAAAATTTCATGCCCCTGAACAATATGAACTTTTTGTTAGAGTATATCCACCTCTCAATTTTAGTTTGTTCTTTCTAAGTCATGTTAATTTCATTTCTTCCAAAACATGTGAAATTGAAGTCTTTCAGAAATTGGTGATCATCATTAGAGACATTTCTAAGCGAGATGGGAAATCATCCTCACTTTTTCGAGTGATTTGAATGGTTTAATGCAACAAGGTCAATGGGCTGATGCAATAAGGTCCGGATTTGTCTAGGAAAGCTTTTCATCTTGACAAAGAGGAGAAGGTGAATGTCCCTTTGTCTTGGCTCATGTGTAAGTTTTCTCAAAACATGAATTCCTTGAAACCAAATGTTTTTTGGAAAAGTTTTAATTAAATCTCATCAATCCTCCAATCTCTAAATATGGCATTTTGATAGGTGTTAACCTTAGCCATGATAGGTTCAATATTGGAAGGTCAATTTGGAAGGAAAAAGGTTTAGCTTTCAAAATCAATTCCAAAGAAAAGGCTGTCCTTTTGGTATGTCTAGGAGATCTTTGAGGCTCCTTGTATTCCTCAAACTGATGGCTTTGGCAATAACAATGTGTGGCATTAGAATTTTTTCTTGTTCTGCTCTAGATTACCCGTTTTTGGGTTTTCACCTTAAAGCTTCATTGTTTCTATTTTTTTTTATTATTCCACCATGCATCTGAGAATTCTAAATTCTTCCACAATGAAATGATAATTCGATGAGATGGGATAAAATCCGAGGAAAACTCTTCAAGTCAAATATTCACGCTTGATCAAAATGGACTTTTAAAGCATGTAACTTAGGCCATGGTTCGAGGTTCAGAAAGAAAGGATAAGTAGGCTCAAAATATGTGCTTGAGGGTAATCAGATCAAGGATCATTTCCAAAGGAGAATTCCCTTTGAAATATTTGTCCCTTCTGGACTTCTCTTTCTTTTTTTTTTGACTTTTGCTTATTTTCTTCTTTGTTCTTGGCTTTCAATTTGCCATCTCTTTCACACATTTCTTGTGTTTGTTTTGTTCTTGGCTTTCAATTCGCCATCTTTTCTTTTTTCTTTTCCCTTTTTTTCCTCTTGTATCTCCATTTTGACAGAGTGAGCCCGTACTTGTTTGGGAGCTCAATTTGCTTTGTTTCTGTCTCCGAGTCGGGACTCATTTCCCCGTGATTTTTGAGAAAATTCTTCCTCGTATTTGCCCCCTAATGTGGAGAGTGATCCTTGATCAGGGTTCAAAGAAAAAGAATTCCTTAGGCTCAAAAGGGGTGACTATAGATAATTTATCTTTGTGAAACGGATATGAAAGATGTCCATTTCTCATATCAAGTATGAATATTCTCATTGAAAAGCAATCCTCTGGGGAAATAGATAATCATAATTTCATTTTGCATCTGGAATCGTTCGAATTCTCATGCGCATGATATCACACTTTTTTGTTGCATGCCCCAAAAATTCAAGCGTGATTCATCTTCAGCCACAAATGATGCCTCATTTTGATTTGCCATTCAAGTGAAGGTCCTTTGAATTTGTGGGATTCTTGTTGTGAAGGAACATCTCAGGTTTTATCTTTAAGCTTTTCGCTACATGAACTTGTTTGGGTTTCAATTTCTTCAAAGTGTTTCCAACACACGGGGAGAGAAAAGAAAGGTGTTCTGGTTCATTCTTTGGTTCATGTGCTCATAAATCAAGGTCTTGGAAAAGGCCTAGAGATTTGGCATTTGGATTCTTTCAAAGTGATTTAGGAGGTTTTAAGTCTTTTTGGAAGCTTCCGCTATGATTGGCAATATGGCATAACTTTAACACGTATCAGACTACCAAATCTAGATCTTTTGGAAGATTGTCATGTTTGCTTGACTTTCAAGAAATCCACGAAAGACTTTTTCAAATTTTCACTACGCATGGCCTCGATAAAGGTTATTCTTTGCGGCTTTTGAGTGGTATTTATTCAACTAGTCTATGATCTAGGTACATGTAGAGATAAGGTGTTTCCTAGGAATCCATCCCCCATGATGATCACCAATTCTTTCGAAACTCATTTCACTTTTCAAAGGAGTATCTTTTTATTTTCAAAACGAAAAATTATTTCGTATGGACTTTTATTTTCAACCTTTTTGTTGCTTTTTTCTTTCGAAAATCATAAAAACAAAGCTCAAGAAGAATCCAAAATCTCAAATGAGATATGATGTATGATGCTTGCAATTTAAAGCTCATTCATTTCAAACAAATTGAAAATATGTACAAAACTTAAAACAAAGTTAAGGATTGCCCCTGATTAGCATGCTACCCTAAGAACAAATGATCCTTAGCCCCGTCGTCCTTAATAAGCATCCATGAGCTCTTTGAACTTTTCTTGGTTTACATCAATTACGGCTTGAACTTTGTCCTTGAATGCAGTGCAGTTCTCCGTGAAATGCCCTTTAACCCTGCTATGATACTCGCATGTGGCATTAGGATCATACCATTTGGGTAAAGAGATTTCCTGGGCTTTGCAAGTACAATGGAGATCATTTAGCTTTGGACAAGCAATGGAAGAAGTTCTGTGTAAGTCATTGGAATTTAATGGTACACCTTTGCCTTCTTTCTCTTACTGCTCTAAGAATAGACTGAATTAACCTCCAAATCATTTAGCATGACGAAATCTTGAGGTGATGTGAAAGGCCTTGGAGCATAATGATAACCGTGCTAAGCCAATGGTCGACATAGGGTCGGGGATATAAATAACCACCAAAAGGACCATCTTGCATTGCACTGAACCCTCTTTTGTTTTTGCCTTCAACATTTACGACCTGAACGTGCCCCTTGGCAATATCATCTTTATTCCCAAGAGAAATTCCGACATTAGTATCCACAAATTTTCCTTTTTTTTATCCCATTCTCAATCCTACACAATGCAAACAATATATCCGCAAACTCTGAAAAATGTTGTCGATAAACTTATCATAGTATGGATGTGGGAGGGTATCCACAAACAAAGTATTCATTTCTCTATCGGTAAGAGGTGGTTGGACTTGTGAGGCTACATCTTTCCATCTATGAGCATATTCTTTGTAGTTCTCATTGGGCCTCTTTTTCATGTTCTGGAGTGTTACGATCTGGAGCCATTTCCAACATGTGCTTGTATTGTTTCAGGAATGCCCGAGCTAAGTCTCTCCATGTACACTCTTGGCCCTTTTTCAGCTAATAATACCATTTAGATGCTCCCTCTGTCAGACTATCTTGAAAAACATGGATAAACAGTTTCTCATCATGCTCATGCCCCACCATCTTAATACAATATATAGACAAGTGTGTTTTAGGGTATTTAAGTCGATCATACTTTTCGAATTCCGGAACCTTGAATTTTGGCGGGAATACCACATCAGGGATCAAAAGAAACTCCCTTACACTTATTTCATCTCCACCTTCAACAGCTCGAATCCTTTCCTCCAATAGGTCATATTCTTGTTGTATCTCTTCCTTTTGGCTCAGAACTTGTTGTGAATGAACCTGATCAGAAATCTAGCCTTGAATATTCTTACCCAGATTACCATGCTCTTGAAGTTGATTACTTTTCTGTGTAAAGTGTTCTCCCATAGTTTCTATCCATTGTCCACTATTTGCCTGAGTCATCTGAATCCTCTGTGCGACCTATTCAAATATCTCATTCTGCACTTATTCTATTTTTTTCCAATTGGGTAGTATAATCTTCTCCCATTTTACTTTTCTGCAAAAAGAAAACCAAGGCTATCTTTTAGGCATGAACTTTGTTATGGCTCTTTATTTTAGGGTTTGAGGGAAACCCCTTTTATTTGCCTCTGGAGATCAGAAAGTATCGATGATAATATTGACTTCTCTATCATTGGCGTTGATAGAGCCATTGCTATGTGTAAATAAACTCAATGCCAATGCATGGATGGACGAAATGTATGGTATGACAAATAATTAATCAAATGCAAATGCAAGGGGAATGAAAATACCACAGAGGAAATAAAAATTGGAGGCGCTTAATCATCAATATCTCATAAATTCAAAGCATAATTAATTCATTCCCCGTGCCAATGTTCAAAAGACATAAACCATAGTTACACATATGGTAAATGGTTAAAACTGTCTTTACAGGTATTTTATTTTTCCTAGCATCCTAATGCTATAAGAGCTAGCTACTGAAAAGACCAAAATCCTATTACATCATGAAAGACCAAAGTCAATATCAATTTCCCAACCCAATTTGGCTTTCCCAAGTCTTCCATCAATTAGTGTCTTCGGATCCAACCACTTGGCATCTATAAGAGACTGCACTTTGTTCCTGAGGGCCTCACAGTCTTCAATGCTATGCCCAACAATTCCACAATGATAGTCACATCTTGCATTCGGGCTATACCACTTGGGATACGGTGGTGACAGGGGTTTCAACGGCACATAGGCAACCAGGTGACTTCATATCAATATAGAGAAAAGCTCTTGGTAGCTGATTGGAATGTTATCAAAATGCCTCTGGGTCTTGTTCTTAGATTGTTTCTTAATCATATAGGGCCTAGGAGTTGGGGCACTTGATGGTGGCACTAAGGCTCGAACCGAAGTACTTGCCTGGAAAGGTGGTGGAATAATAGTAAGGCGAGAGTATGGATTTGGACACGAAATCTTTAAAGGTTGCACACAGTTCAAAGTTTTTATCCCAGATGTTTGATGAAGTGGTTGATGAGGGAAAAGTATGAATTGCCAATTGGTGGTGATGGAGTAGGACCCAGGGATCCCGTATTGGTCATCCCAGTGGACAATTGGACCATAGTAGGGTGGGGATACTGGTTTGGACCTGGAACAGTTTGCAGGGGTGGTATAGGATCCAAGGTTTCTGTCTTTGGCATCTGGGCTCCATATTTGACTGTCTCTATCATTTCATTAGGGTTCAATCCTTTATGGCACTGACACATGCAAGATCCAGCCGAGATTGCATGATCTGGACCTGATGATCTATATGGGCTTAGTTGCATTGAAGGCAGTGTAGATCCTTGAGAGTATTCAACTTGAATTTTATTAAAGGCCTCAATCATTCTCTTCAATTTGGCAACCTACCCTCCAACTCGCGGATTGTATGTCCACATTCCTCTTGATTACGCTTCAAGGCATCCACTCGTTCCTCCAATTCATTCCTCATATCTTAAACCCCTTTCATGCAAATGAAATTGACTTTATTGTCACAAGATCGAAAATGCAAATAAATGTACATGCTCTATTCACATATGCATGAATGTGATGATGATTGATGCATGAAATGTACAAGATGCGAAGATGTTTGAGGAGATGAATTTTCATATTTACAACTGCTTGCATGTTATGCAAAAATGAAAATGAAAAGATCAAGGAAAAGAAGATCCTAACATCACTCTCTTTTTTTATTTTTTCTTCTTTCTATTTTTCTTGAATTCTCTTAACAACTATTTTTTGACATTTTTTATTTTCTCATTTTCTCAAAAATCTAAAATTAAAAGGAGATTTTTACTATTTTCACATCACTACTACACTACAAAAGAACTTTTTTCATCATTTTCTTCTCATTTTTTTTTTTGTTTTTTCCTTTTTCAAGGAGAAAATATTTCTCTATCATCTTTTCTCTTTTTTTTCGAATTCCTACAAAGGTACAAGTGTAAAAGAAAATTTTTAAAACAACCCAAATATACTACTTTCGGTATTATTACAAATGATACATGGAAAAAGGAATAAAGTAGTAAAGGAGTGGAATAATCAATGCAAAGTAAGAAAATTAATGAATGTGTGCCCCAATAATATCAACTTGTTTAGGCATCACGGTGCCTTTTGAGGCTGAGTATTAACCTTATTACGGGTGATGTACGTTCATCTTTGCCCGATTTATGAAACTTATTCGGAATGTAGAATTAGGGGATAAAAGGGTTAGAAACGTCCCTCCATGTGTTCCTAACTTCGATATATCTAATAGGCAATCCGACATGGAAAGGCCCCAAATTGTTTCGTATTGTCGTCGGTGAAGGCTAGTAAGATATCCCGATTAAAGCGGGTTCAATTCGTTAGAGTACATTTCCCTGGCTTATGCGGAGGCTATTGCCACATGAAGCGTAGGTAATCTGACACTCTGAAAGTGTTTCGCTAGCTTATGCGGAGGCTATTGCCACACGAAGTGTAGGTACTTTACTTCCACTTAAAAGGACAGAACCCGGGTATAGGGCTCATGATATGCAAATGCAAGTATAGTGTGTGAGGAGGAACAACAAACCTTCCACCACCTATTCTACAACCCTTATTCTAAATGCCCCAACAATTTATTAAAAGAACATTCAAGAATAGTGTAACGCATTAACCAACAAGCAATTATAATATACAACATTAAATAACTAGAGAACAATAATAAAATGCATGTGAACGAATATGAACATATTTAAAACATTTTATTATTCTAAAAATTCTCCTTATTTTTAAAAAAAATGTAGAAATTATAATTAAATACTAATTAAAAATCGATAAAACCGAGACTTTCAATAACACGCGACTAATTCTAGGCCTGACTCTCTAAGTATCCCCAGCGGAGTCGCCAAGCTGTCGCAACCTAAAAAATAACAAGTCCCATCACGAGACATTACTCATTAAGTGTGACATTGGGAAAACAGAGGAAATGACGACTTAATTCCTCTTGAAATAAAATGAGGGTTTGAAAACAACCTCGAAAAAGAAATGGAGTCGCCACCAATCTTTTTTGGCTAGGTGTGATCGGCCACTTATTAAAACCGGTTTTGTAAAACATTTTAAAATTAATTAAAACATTTTTTAAAAGCCAATTTCGAAGTCTGCTCTTTTAAA
The DNA here is from genome assembly GCA_030761205.1 of Fremontodendron californicum. NCBI lineage: Eukaryota > Viridiplantae > Streptophyta > Magnoliopsida > Malvales > Malvaceae > Fremontodendron > Fremontodendron californicum. Next base: position 13,668,618 of record JAULJL010000037.1, read on the forward strand.
CCAGATAAATCAAAGAAGCGAGAGTCGATTACATGCGGGGAAGGATTAGCACCCTCACAATGGCCGTATAAAACAGTACCTTATTAATCATGTGTTATCTCGAGTCTCAATAAAAGTCGATTTTGAAATTGGCATTTTAAAATAATTCCCATTTTAAAGAAAAATAATCCCATTTCTAGTTGAAAATGATTCGGAATTTATTAACTCAAAATTTTTCTATATTCCCCAGCAGACCAGATAAAACATAAAAATTTTATTTACTTAGAAAATCTCCGAATCACTCTCGTTTTTGAAAGAAAGATATTCCGTTGTTAATGATAATTGATGATATCCTCCCCGACAACCCAGCAGAGAATCATGAATTATTTTAACTTGGGAATAAGCTTATTTTATTAAAAAATCATTATCTTCATTGCATTAGAAGTCATTTTTAAACAAATGGTTATGAATATGCAAATCATTACTAATGACATGACAAAAGAGTGAATGACATGGCAAATGGCTTAATGACATGGCATGCTTGACATGGCAAAAGAATTAATGACATGACATGCTTGACATGGCAAAACCTAGGTGACATGGCAAAAGAGATAATGACATGGCAAAAAAACGCAAAATGATATTAACATAGAATATCCACAATTACATCATAACCAAGATAGCAACGTGAAATTTAAATCAAAGCAATGACATCACTATGGAATATTCATACATATAGAATTTACATGACTAAGATAGCAAAAATTAGATATCATGGAATATGCATGAACATGGAAAATGCAATTCATGAAAATATATTTCTCCGTGAAGCAAGGACATCCGTATACCTAAAAAGGTATCCGAATACCTTTGGAAGAGACCTAAGTTTGATTTTCTAATTTGGACACGGGAATAAAAAAATGCAATTTTCGGTTTTAAAGAAAATGACCGAACCCCTCTAAAAAAGTCTAGTTTTCCCTAGTTTTGAAACCCGGGTGGACCACCCTTGACCTAACTTTTTTAAAATCAAATTTTATGATTGAAATGACATGGAAATCACCCTAAGACAGTAACTAATGCCCCAAATCAGCTCCCTTTTAATATACTAATGAAAACAGAAAATTATTATTTCTTGAAAACAAATCTGACTCCCATAACCAGTTTTGAAACTCGATTTTTTTACCCTTTTAGAAAATTTCAAAAAATTCTAAGAACATTAGGGTAGACCTATTACATGTTTATCTACATGGGAAAAAATCATTTTAATTTTTGGAGCAAGGGGAACCAAGACTGAAATTTTACCAAAGTTAGAATAGTGAGTTAAAACTTCTTGGTCAAAAGCCATTTTTTCAACCATGATAGAAAAATCTAAAAATCGTGAAAAAAAAATACCATGGCATTCCCTAAATGACTACTTCATGTGGTAAAAAAATCATATTATTTTGACCATGGATGAGTAGTGAAATAAAATCACAAAGTCAAAATACCTAATCTAAACTATTAATTTTCCATAAGCATGCACAAAAGAGCTTGGCTTTGAGTCATTGATTGGCTTAAGTAAAAAATCAAGTGGGGAATGTAGAAATGCATGAACAACTAGCAAGATAAATGCATGAAATAAGTGGCATGGCATATGCATGACCTAGGTTCTAAGTGACATAGCAAAATAACCTAGAATGCTAAATGACATGGCACATGAAAATAACCTAATGTCTAAATGTCATGGAAAATGATATGTCATATGAAAAATGACCTAATATTTAAATGGGATGAAAAATGTCATGGCACATGAAAATAACCTAATGTCTAAATGTCATGGAAAATGACATGTCATATGAAAAATGACCTAATATCTAAATGACATGGAAAATGTCATGGCATAATGAAAATAACCTAAAGTCTATGATGCAAAACATAGTATAGCAAGGATGCTAAATGACATAGCCACAAGATGCAAAGGCATGGATGACTTTGCATGAACAAAATAGTATAGCAATGATACACATGAAAAAAAAAAAAAACAAGTTAAAGCAAGCAAATAAAGAAAATAGAGGTAAGCTCCATGGTTGGTGCCTTGATCATAGTCCCCCCTAACCATAATCTCTTGATTTTCATCAAGGTCATGAAGCCCCACCTCTTTATTTTTGATTATTTTTTAAAACTAAACCAGCAAAATAAACTATCCTACCACAACCATGCAAAAATAAAAACAAACACAAGGTGAGCACAAAAACATCTATTCGGCAAAGGTTGGAAAAAATAGAAATGATGTTTTCTTTGATTTTTTATGAAAGAAAGAAATAAAAATCTTTAAAACTTTTCAAAATTTTATTTTTACTTAAGAAAAAGATTGGAAATTACATGGAAAAGAAAAAGAAACATGGGAAGGAAAGAAAAATGCAAGAAAGGGGTGCCAATGGTTACCTTCAAAGCTTTCCCAAGCTAGCTTTCTCTTCAAAAAATTTCTTTCTCTTCAAAAAATTTAGCTACTGCCTATCCTTTTCAAAATGACTAACTAAATGAAAATAAAGACCTCCCTTTTTTTTATAGCTGGCTGAATGCCCCCTAAGGTGAGTATGTGCTCATCTTTATTTTAGTCCAAGACATGTAGCATCCATCACAAGGTATACTAGCCAAAGAAAATAAAAATGTCATCTTGCAACCTCATCTTGGCCATTGGATGAAATGATCAGCCTTCCTTTCATGAGCTGGCTGAAAATGTAGCTAAGAATGTGCTCATCCTTTTATAAAATATCTTGGCCACTTGGCATGATCATAAGAAATTAACCAAGCAATAAAAATGTCACCTTGCTATCAAATCTTGGCCATTGGACGAAATGATCAGCCTTCCCTTCCTTTCCTGATGAGCTGGCCGAATGGTCTGGAATGTTCTAGCAACTTCCTCATTTTTTAATTTGCAAAATGGCCCTTTTCGATTTTTTCGATAAAATTGCATTTTGGCCCCCAAACTTAATTTAATTGCAAACGGACCCCAATTCTAGATTTTCTTTCTCCAATCCCTCCAAATAAATGTAAAACTCTGTTCTGGAGATTTTCATAATTTTTGGAGCTTGTTTTCCATTTTTTCCAGATTTTTCATTAAATTTGCGGATTAGGCCTCCTTGAACTTTGCCTTTTTTCAAATCAGCTCCAATTTGAGGTTTTTCTTCTCCAATACCTCCAAATTAATATAAAACTTAGTTCTTGAAGTTTTCATAATTTTTCGAGCTTGTTTCCTATTTTTCCCAGAATTTTCTTTAAAAGTTGTGGTTTAGTGCCTCCCAAATTTAGCATTTTTCATTTGAGCTCTAATTCCAAATTTTTCTTTACCAATACCTTCCAAAAATTATAAAATTGAGATCTGCAAGTTTTCATAATTTTTCGAGTTCGATTCATATTTTTTCTAGAATTTCCAAGATTACCTTTTAACCCCCGAAAACTCGATTTTACTCAAAACGGGTCCGATTTCTGAATTTTCTTTTTCCACTGCCTTTGTTATAAATTGAATTGGAGTTGGTCCGAAAACGCCCAATTTTTACGATCAAATTCTCCTTCGATTTAGTTTTCCCCTTATCCATACCGAAAATTTTCTCATTTTTTCGTTTTTCTTCTGACCAACTCTTTCTTGGGATCCACTTCAAACTGAGCCTTAGGCTATTTTTGTTTATTCATTCTTCATCAACTGGGGGCTTCAATTTTACCGAATCGGGTCATCTCTGCAGTTTTCTCCGAATTTGTCGAATTAGGTATTCCCTTACACTGAATTTCCGTAACCCATCTTCTGAACTCTATATCTTTTGTTGTAGACCTCGGATTATCAAAATTCTTTCACCATTGTTCAATTAAACCTTGAATCTTGATTTGATTGAAAGTTGACTTTTTCAATAGTTGACTTTTCGGGTTGACCTTTTCAGAGTTGACTTTTTTCGGGTTGACTTTTCGTATTGAACTCTGAATCACAAGTCTTGGAGAACCATCTGTGGGATGAGGGGAGTTTCTTTGCATTCTGAGAAGTACAAGGAGGAACTTACCTGGTTTAGGGAGCCCGAATAAAATTAGGTGTCTAAAGTTTTTATATTGTTTTTTCATGTTATAATCGTAATAAGGGTATTACATATATATTTTGACATGTTATATATAGATTTTGACACATTCGTACTTTCGTATTGTGTTAGTGTTATTTTTTCGTGTTATATTGTGTTTTAGTTATATTCGTGTTCGTGTCAGATTCGAAATTGTTAGGTCTAATTAGCACTATTCAAAGAACTTCCAATTTTGTGTCCCATTTTTTTTTTCATGTTGATAGATTTGACACATTCGTGCATTTGTGTTGTGTTAGTGATATTTTTCGTGTTGTATTGTGTTTTTGTTATTTTTTCATATTCGTTTCAAATCTGAAATTGTTAGGTCTAATTGGCATATTCAAATAATTCACAATTTTGTGTGAAGTTCGTTTTATATAAATTCCGACACGTGATATTCATGTTCTAGTCATGTTATTTTTTCGTGTCGTGTCGTATTTTAGTTATTTTTTATGTCATGTTCATGTGTTGTCCTATTTAAATAACTCATAAATTTGTGTCACGTGTTATATAATGATTGGTTCTTCATTTTTTTTGAAAAAAAAAAGTCATATTAATTTTTTTATTTTTATATTATTGAATAAGAAATTATTGTATTGATAAATTATCAATAAAAATTAAAATATTGAATAATAATATCAGATGGGTTGATATAAGTTAATTTTTTTAAACTTTTGGTATTGAATCAAAAAAAAAAAATATTATGATGATTAAATAGTAAAAAGAAAACTATGTTAAATGATGTTATAAGTTATGAGTTATTGTATGATAGTTGTTAGGTTTATATTTTATTATTTTTTATTTCTTAATATGAATAGAAATGATGGACACCAATTTAATTTAAAGGCTTAATGCAAAAATTGCACCCTCAACTATACACCCATTCCCATTTTGGTACCTAAAGAATTTTTTGTCCCAATCGGGTACCTATATTATAATTTCGTCAAACAGATTGGTACCTGACACTAACACCGTTAAAAAAATATTGACATGGCAAATAGCAACAGTGACACGTGGCACAAATGCCATGTCAGCCCTAATTTTATGATGCCCCGTCATCATTGAAATAAAAAAATATTAAAAATTCAAAGAAAATATAAAAAATTATAAAAATTCACAATTTTTTTAAAAATTCAAAAATTGGAAAAAAAAAATCAGAAAAATTAAAAAAAGTAGGAAAAAATAAAAAAATCTATAATTTTCAGATTTTTAACATAAAAAATAGAAAAAAATTAACAAAAAATAGAAAAATTATAAAAATTCAAAATAAAATTATAAAAATTCAAAAAAATAATAAAAAAACTAAAAAAAAACTAAAAATTAAAAAAATATTTTCATTTTTAATTTTTTTAAAAATTTGGAAAAAAAATTAAAATTTAAAAAAAAAAAAGAAAAAAGAGAGAGAGAGGGAATAAGGAGAGGGAAAGAGGGAGGGAGGCACTGACCGGTAGCAATCTGGCCGACTCAGGGTAGATTGGCGTAGGATCTGCCCCGGGCCATCCAAGCTGCGATCGGCCCGCCTCCCTTGCTCTTTTCTCTCTCGTTCCCTCTTTCCCCCCGAATCCCTCCTCTCTCTCCATCTCCCGATTTTCTCTCTCTCCCCCCTCTCTCTCGTCGGCCTGAGGCCAATTGGCTGCTTACTGACCCCCATGCCCCTCCCTTTCCTCTCTCTTCCTTTCCTTTCCTTTTCTTCACTTTCTCTTCCTTTTTTTTTCCTTTCCAGTTTTCTTTTTGTTTTTTTTCTTTTTTACAAATTTTTAAAAAATATATTTAAATATTCAGTTTTTTTTTTTAATTTTTCATATGTTTTTTATATATTTTTCATATTTTTTATTTTATTCAAAAAATTTTCTATTTTTGATTTTTTTTTTGAATATTTTGATTTTTAAAAAAATGTGAATTTTTTAAAATAATTTCTGTCATAATTTTTAATTTCGTCATAATTTTTTTTCTATTTTTTGATTTTATTTTTAAATTTTTTGATTTTATTTTTAAAAAAATTGTGAATTTTTTAAAATTTTTAAATTTTTTGAATTTTATTTTTTATAGTTTTTTCTTTATTTTTTATTATTTTATTATTATTATTTTTTTTTTTGAATTGTGATATTTTTTTAATTTATTCCTATTTTTGAATTTTATAATTTTTTTTGAATTTTTTTAAATTTAAAAGATTATTGTGAATTTTTTAAGTTTTATAATTTTTTTGATTTTTTTAAAAAAAATTTGATTTTTTTTTTTAATTTTTAACATTTTTTCTGTTACTGATGACGTGGCATCATAAAATTAGTGTTGACATGGCATTTTTGCCACGTGTCACGCTCTCATTGGTTGTTATTTGCCATGTTAGCATTTATTTAACGGTGTTAGTGTCAGGTACCAATCTGTTTGACGAAATTATAGTATAGGTACCCAATTAGGACAAAAAATTCTTTAGGTATCAAAATGGAAAAGAGGGTATATTTCAGGAGATAATTTTTTAATTAAGCCTAATTTAAATTAATTAAATTTTGATATCCACCTTAATTATTTTACATATAATGTACATATAATGAAATGATTTGTGTATTCTTGTTGTATTTGTGTTATTTTATATCTATACCTTACTTTAAAAGTTATCATAAAGTTGTGATATTTTGTATACTTTATCATAGCAATTAATTTTTAACTCTAAATTCATATTAATTTTTTGTGTCATAATTGTATTCAATGTATTATCAATGACAATAAAACCGAAATAACGCGAAGATTCAAATAGTAGTATATATATTAATTTGGGAAAAATACACTAACCCCCCTTAGCTTTACTAAAAATTACATTTACCCCCTATAATTTGAAAACTACCCACTTACCCCCTGAGGTTTAATGAAAAATACACTAACCTCCCTAAGCCCTAAACCCTAAGTAAATTTTAAATAAAAATACAATTATACCCTTTTTAATTATTAATCATATATTTTTTTATTTATTTTATTTATTTTTTAATTACAAAATAATGAGAATTTAATTAATTTTAAAATTATCTTTAATTCAATAAAAAATAACTTATTTTTAATTAAATATATTAACTTTAAGATGAATGTATTACTTTTTTTTATTTGAAATAAATTAAAAAAATCATTTAAAAAAATTCAGTGATAAAGAAATTGATTAAAATTTTTTTTGAAAAAATGGACGAAAATTAGCAACATAAATAAAATTAGGGTCTTAATATTTAAAGTCAAATTTAAACAAATATAAATTTGATTAATGAAATCCTAACATTAGTTACTTTTTTAGAGAGATAAAATATACTTTTCAAGTTAATATATATAAGTTTATTTTTAATAAAATCTCATGGATGATAAATATATATATATATATATTCTCCTTTATTTCTTTTTTTAATCAATTTTTATGCAAGTACATGTTAAATATTTTAAACTTATCTTTAATTCAATTATATATTAACTTTGAGATGAATTCATTAAATTATTTTTATTTAAAATAAATAAATTAAAATTATTTTAAAAAGTTTAATGATAAAAAAGATAATTAAAAAAAATAAAAATATAAAAATAAGGAAAAATAAATAAAATGAGGGTATTTTTAATATTTAAAGTAAAATTTGAATAAATATTAGTTTGATTAATGAAATCCTAACATTAATTATTTTCTAGAGAGATAAAATATCGTTTTCAAACTAATAGAGGTAAGTTTAATTTCAATAAAATATCATGGATGGTACTGATAGTTATATTTTTCATTTTTTTTCTTCTCCTTTATTTCTTTCTTTTTATTTTAATCAATTTTTTTTACCATTAAATTTTTTTAAACAATGATAATTAATTTATTTTAAAATAAATATAATTTAATGAATTCACCTCAAAATCAATATATAATTGAATTAAAAATAAGTTTAAAATATTTAACATTTACTTGAATTAGAATATAATTTAATTAGAATTTAATTTTATAATAATTAAAGATAATTTTAAAATTAATTAAATTCTCAATTATTTTGTAATTAAAAAATGAGTAAAATGAATAAAATATATGATTAATAATTAACAAGGGTATAATTGTCTTTTTATTTAAAATTTACTTAGGGTTTAAGACTCAGGAGGGTTAGTGTGTTTTTTATCTTAACCCCCTACAACAAAATCTCTGATTTCATTATTGGTTAAAAGCATTTATTGCAAGTAAACTGTACATGAACACGGATTATAGGGGGAAATCATTCAATAGAGAAAAATTAAACAAAATTATAGAATCATAAACAAGGAGATGGCTACAAAAGTATTGAAATATGAAAATAGAGTGAGAATAATGATTCAAACAAAATGAAAGTGAAGGACAGGCGCAAGGAGTAGTTTGGATGCCCCTCTAGCTTTTCTACAATCTCACTTTAGTTTCTGTTAGAAGTATTATTATTCTTATACTCTATTGCGCTTCTTTAGCGTTTTAAAAACTAAATGCTCGATTATACTCGTGAGCTTCTTAAGTTGGATATTAGAATACTCGAACTCGATTTAACTCATTAGTTAAGTAATTCGAGTTTGAACTTGATTCGATAATGAATGAATTCGAATATTCACCAAATCAAGCTCAAATAATTCGCAAGTCCTTTGATCAAGTAATTAACAAATCCCTTGACTCGTTCACACCCCTATTGCCTTCAAAGCACGGTTCAAGTTTCCTTTGTCCCTAACAAAGAAGTGCAGGCTTATCTCTTAAATTGACATATTTTATTCTATAAGAAAGAAATTCGATCCATCAAACCCTGAAAATTAGATGCAGTAAAAGGCTGCTTTTTTTGCAAAGGAAACATTAAAAAATAAGAATCACCAAATGTTAATTCAGCTACAATAGTTACTCTTCTTGGTGAGTAAACATTGTCAACATAATTCTATAAGAAGATTTCAAGCTTTTTTCAATCAAATGTACGTTTTTGCCAAGGTATAAACTCAATCTGCCACAATCACTACCGAAGATGCAAATGCAAGCAGATTACTTGATATCTCCAAATTCATGACAGTAACATCACCATCGTGAGATACTGATATCTGAGGATATAGTGATGGGGATCAGGGAGGTGAAGGGTAAAATAGAAACTTTTCAATGCATTGCAACAAACCAGTAAGAGAAGACAATCCATACTATGTTATCCGGACTCAAAGGTGAGTGTCAGATACGAGTATATATCTAACACGGATATGCTCAATTTTTTCTAAGTTTTGTTCATATATTTGAAGGACCACACTCTAATACCCATGTCCGAATATATGTCGGACACGGTTACTTTAGGAAAAATGAAGAATCTGGGTAACATAGCCCATAGATACCATTTGGTACCCAATATTTCACCACAAATTAAATGTAACTAATACTAAAGAAAAAATGCAGGCCGAAGTTGTTATTATTTCTTTCAGCAACTAATCAGGAATAAACAAATTTTCCAACATTCTTCTGTCATTATAGGAATTTCAATAAATCAAATTACATATACTAGGATACATAGTTTACCTCATTTCCAGAACTTACACACCTTAACAACACTCCTTGTCTGCACAAGGACATAACATATAGCTACAAGTTAAAAACTGGAGGAAAAACAAAGGGGGGGGGGGGGGGTTCAAAAGACAAAAACGTATACTAAACCTATTGAAGAAATCATTCCTTGAAAATTACATAGCTGACTCTGCACAAAACAGCATCAAGTATTTGTTTTGACATTCTAAAAGATTAAACCTTAAATAATTAAAAAATCCTCAAACAAAAATTACCAATGCTTAGATCTGCACCAGCAGATGGCGATTCTCAATGCTCTATCTACGAGAGAGACGGTCTGAAAGTAGGTGCTCAATTGTAATTTATTTACTTGAAATAGTCTTGCCGGAGAATCGTGATAAAGCTAGGGGATGACCCATCTTCATCTTTCTGCTTCCAAAGTTCCCCGTTGCCTTGGATGTACCATGATACTTTCGGAGATACTGGCGTATATAGATCTGCATATTTTAAATAATCAGTTTTTTCCCTGATAATATTGTCAGACAAATTCTGCCCTTCTTGGCTTCTTTCTTTTTTTTTTCTTTGAAGGAAGACTGTACTGGCCAGGAAAGTAAAACCTCTATAGGATATGTTAAATACAACAATAATAAACAAAATCAGGTTACCGTAAAAGAAATTGACTGCTGTCATTAGTATGACTTCTCTCTAAAGTAAATTATCCTCAAGAGCATACTTTAATTACAATCCATTGAAAAAGTTCAGAAGTTTTGATGGGTTAGCTTTGTTCTATAGAAGGTTCAGAAGGAATTTCAGTTTCATTACGAGCCGTATCACTGAATGCTTGAAGAGGGAGAGCTTTGAGTGGCCAAATTCTGCACAAAAAGCTATTTAACAGATTAAGGTTTCCATAACAGAGGCACTGGTTCTTGCACAACAGATTTTGAAAAGTCAACTTTTGTAGAGTCTGATGCATCAGATATTGTAATTGGAGTTCTCCTTGGTCAAGATGGTTGGCCAGTGGTAATAGTAAAGAGCAATCAAGTTACTGCTTTGAAGAACTAAAAAGTCAGTACTGGGAGTTTTCTCTTTCTTTCTTTTTTTTTGGCCTTACGGGAATCTTCGAGCATTTTTTCCTAAAATGTTGTTAATATGGCTGAGTTATGTTTTTATATACAAAATGATCTAAAAGTTATGCAAATATTTTTTATTCAATAAATTTCCTTTACTTGTTCTTTGGACCTGTAATAACTTAAACTCATTTTCCATCCTTTTATGCTCTTTTTGGTAATATATTTTCCAAGATTCAACTAAAATTGTCCGTAAGTCCCATAACACATTTAGGAAAATATAATGCATTCAAATTTAGGAACCAGGTGCTCTAATTTAAAACAAATTCCTCATCAGTTCGTATACGAGAGATACCTGTGATAAGAGGTGTATCTGGATCTCTTGTACTATGCAATACAGCAGTCCCAGATAACACTGTTATGAAACCACAAAGTTCGGATGCTATGCTGCTAGCACTTTGACCAGAGTAGTCCTACAAAATGGGGAGAAGAAACTAAATAAGGACACGTAGAGACAGAGCCACCCTATGTCTCAAGGACATAAGACTCATGTCCAATGATGCTTGTATGAACAATCACAACAAAAATTCATATAATTTATCCATGCATTTTATCCCCCCACCCCACTCACCCAAAAAAGAAAAAACGGCAGAAGAAAAGAAAATAGGGATCAATTTACATAATTGTAAGTATATATGGTTCTTTCGGCAAGCATATGAATAAGGAATAATACTTAAACAGAGATGATTACTACCCCTAAAATTACAAAAACACATGAACATAGCCACATCTTTATATCTAGAATTTAGAGTTGTCATGTCAGGTACATAATGTCCATGTCTAAAAAACTCGTGTTTGCTTCAACAAATCATGGGGGATACTTTGATAATTAGGAGAGAATCATAAGAATATATTAATAAACAAATATACATACATGCATGCATGTATGTAAATACATCTATGCTTGTGAGTATTACTTCAATAAATTTTAGGCCTTGAGGATTAAAAGAAAAAGAAAAAAAAAAAACAGAAGCTTATGGTCAAAGTTTGCCCTCAAAGCAGGCAGTTTGTGGGCATAAATAAAAATCTTCATGTCCATTAAATTCCTAGACAAACCCTCATCCACCAAAGCCAATCATTATTTTTACAATGAACGGGTTCATTATCTCAAGCACATATTAGGATACATTATATATACAGCAGCAACTCAGAAGAAAGTAATCACATTTTAATCCCACAACCATGAGAAATTCAGCAATATCCTGGATGTATGTTTAGCGTCCAAAAATCCAAAATTACAGTCTCCCCCACCCCCTCTCTCTCGGTCCCATGTACATGATTTTTAAGGAATAATGTTTCATATTGCATTTGATATGGATCAATTATAATATTAAGGCTCATAGATAATCTATGCATCAGAAAACCTGCTTCTTTGCATACTTTTGCGGTTCCATGCATGTGTACATGGGAGAGGAAGATACCTTGAACATTATTGCACTCGCTAAAATTGTGAAAGAAGTGAACAGGGCATAATAAATAGGAGAAACAATTCCCGTGTTGAAAGTATCCAATGCCTGCAACCACGTCAAAGCATTACATAAATTTGCAATACTTTGGAACTGCAATTCAAGAATGGATTTCATTCATAATTCACATGAAATTGATCTAGAACATTAAAAAAATCAGGATTCACTATCTTCTCCAAATCTTTCCAATTCAATCTTGAGCAACACTGTTAAGCAGTTTACAAGCAAAACAATTGGGCCTACAGTAGGGACAGAAAAAGCAAATGCATAATGGGAAATTTACCTTCTCCTCCCAAAAACAAATGCATGCCAAAGTCAATAAATCCTACAGATTAACCACTTGATGGTGCCCCAAGAAACCGGATGTCTGATAACTATAAATAGAAAACTAAGTTCTAAAGGCAAAGTAAGAAGTTGCTCATTTTGGTGAAAGACTTGATCAAATAATGTTCCAATCCATTAAAGTATATCCATAACAGAGTGATGAAACTAAAAACAAAAACTAGCAACATAGGCCCAGGCTGATTACTTTAATTGATTTGTGTACATATCATCTTTTCATGGTTGTGGGAAGCTTAAGAATAATGTACATATCCCTTCATTACTCTTCTTGAATAATGTACCAAGCATAGTATTAAAGGAGTTTAGTTCTTTCTTTAACAATTTAAAGATGATATCTTAAAGAATTTACTATAATAATATAGTAGGGAAGCTTAAGGTTCTAACACAAGGCAATATATGCTTTCATCTAGACCTAGCAATCCATGTATTCGTGTCGTGTTCATGTATTTTCACGTGTCATAATCATGTTTAACATATTATATATTTATATAAATTTTGATATGTTTATAATTCGTGTTATATAGATTTTGACACGTTCATGTATTCGTGTCGTGTCGTGTAAATTGTAATTGTATCATGTCCAAAGTTGCCAGGTCTATTCATCTCTCTCTAAAATTATAGTACAAGGTCTCATCAATTAGATAAGCATCTTGTCATTAGTTCTTAATCTAGTTTCCAATTTCAAATTAAATGTTCATCTACTTAAACAGCATGTTTGTTTTCTCCTTCATGGAATAGTGAGGGTAAGGGAGAATGTTTATGCTCAATACAGATAGCATTTAACTTGTTCAGATTATTCCTGCTTCTCTATTCTGTACCAGGCAATCCAAGATCTTTAAAATCACAAGCTTATAAATATAGGTTAACTTGTTTTCTGGGTAACTTCATGAACCCAAGGTTGCAACAAGTTCAAGTAAGAAAACATCCCAATTTCAACAAATTCTACATCTTCTGCATTTGCTTCTAGTGTGTGCTTTACACTGTTTAGGAACTATAAGGGGAAGGCGAGGATATCAATGGTGAGGAAAAAAGAGGAACGAGAAGGTGAGGTTCTCCTTATTCAAATTGCTTAAGAATAAGAGGGAAATGACAAGCAAGGGTATGTTATCAACCTTGTTTAATTAATAGGGGAAAGGAAAGAAGATGATAACTTGACCCAACCTAATTTAATAGTTTAATGTCCTGCTGCCCTACTATAAAAGAAGAATAATAATTTTCTCCGACTTCTTGACCATGCAGCAGCACCCTGGTTCAATGCAGTGCTGCAATTCCTTCCATTCCCTCCCTTGATCGCATCACCTTCTAATCAACTTTTCATCTCTAACCTGAAAGCACAGGAAGATTAAACTGTTCTGAACATTCCCATATCTTCTATTCTGCCTCTCTTTCAAGTGAAAGACGGCCAAAAATTATTGTCATTTCCCTTCATGTCCAGCCACTTTCCGGCATGTTTACGCCATGTCTTGATCATGTCCTAATATTTTTTTATTATTACTTTTTGCATGTCCCTCCATGTCTTATACGTATCCCAGCAAGAAGAAGGCGTATCTGTGTCGAGCAAAGATGCGAACTGATAGTTTGAGGATTTCAATGTGTCCACACTTATTATTTAGTGCTCACTAAATGATATTGGCACATCTCTCAATCACTGAGGATGGTAAACCTTTGTTTTCTCTTTCAGAGGAATAATATTTGATGGAGTAGGTCGCAACATTCATCATAAGGGTTGAGTATCTAGTTATCTTTTCTTTTTCTAGTGAGTCGCTGTTAGATTTATTATATATAGACTTCCATATAATAACTTTTATACTACTTTATATTTAATAATATTTCTTTTGACATTCAAAGAAATATGTAATTTTTTATAGCTTTAGCATTTTTAACTTATTTAGATTATTTTCTATTAATTAGTATGTTCCATATTTCAAGTATTAGGCTCTAGGTTTTGTTTGGTATTTTGCATTTATGTTAGGGCTTAGGATCTTAATTTGGGTTTTCCTTATCCTATTGAGTTTCTGTTTTAAGTTAACTTTGTTAGTTTTATTTTTGGAGTCTAAGTATTCGTTAAAGTCCTAATTGAAATTGGAGTTGTAGCTCTTTTAGGACCAAGGATGCTAGGAGTCTATATAAATCAATGTATTCTATCAAAATATTGAATATTATTAGAGAATATATGGCATTACTACTTTTGTGATGGTGAGATGCAATCAACCTCAGATGTGACTCCTAAGGATCCTAGGAGAGATATTATGATCTTTCCTTTTCTTCTTGATTATATATGTGATGCAATCAACCTTAGATATAACTCCTAAAGAACCCTAGTCTGAAGCTCAAGGATCTATTCCACTCTATTCTCCTCATTCTATTTTTTCTGGTTTTCTCAATAATTCAGATCATAAAATTGTCTTAAGGCTAGTCGCTTGCTGCCATACATCACATACAAAGAGCAACCAACTGCATTAATAGCAAATCTCCAGTGCCAATAGTCTTGATTTGCAAACATTGTAATGAATTTTAAAAGTGACAACTGGAATACTCCTTTTCTTCTCTTGTACCAGGATGTTGCATCACTTTTTGCATCAAGACTAATCATTATAAAAACAATCAGCCTCTATGTATAAGTAATTTCTAATTAGTTTATTCATGCAGGTTGACAAGTCAAATCTCTCACATCGGCAATAATTTTTAGAATTCTCTAACAGAAAGTATAACATTTTTTGTTTCCAATAGTCTTGTCTTTGTAGACATCTACTATATATACCATCAGTAGCATGTTACAATTATAACATGAGATCTAAGAGTATGCTTACCATGTTTAGATAATTTAATTGAATGATGATATACAGGTAATTGCAACCATTGCAAAGATCCAGGTTTGAAAGTATTTAGCCTGATTTGTGCCCTCCAATGTTAGTTTTATCGCAGTACCAATGGCTTTTATGCTCATAACCTGCAAGAAAGAAAAATGTATTGTCCATTACTAATAGAACATTGATGAATAAACTACATCCGAATTGATACAAGTTGACGGCAATTACTAGAAACCAAAATGATAAAACTATTAGATCTAAAGATGCAGTTAGCTGCAAAGCTGAAATATTTTACCGTCAATGATCCAATTACTGAGCATATTCCAATATACACCATTATGTTAGTTTGACCATAACGGGGTGCAAAATACAAAATTAGTACCAATGCCGTAGCTACTGCTGAAGCTGTATACAAAAGAAAGGCTGGAAAAGAAAAAACAGATTAATGTAAACATTATGGAAGCTAAGAATAAGATGATATAAGCATTTAATATCTGATGAAAACTTTAGCAACCCACCTGGTTGGGTAGCTAATTCCCAAATTTCTTCAACTGAACTGATAGAAAGTTCCTGAGGTGCATGAAGCACAATGACTGTGGAACCTACTATGCACAAAAGACATCCCAACATTCCCATTTTCTGCAGTTTCTCCTTTAACATGAAATGCGCTAAAATGGCACTGCCCATTTTGGTAGGAAGTGAGAGATGATCAAAAACTACCAATTAAGTAAAGTAGTTTCAAATTAATCAATTAAAATTCCCAAATCAACAAAGAAAAAAAAAATGTTACCTAACAATGATACTCAATGCACCAAGAGGCGTTACCATAACAGCAGGTGCATAGATATATGCCACGAAATTGGCAATCTCCCCGATAATCACTGTCATATTAAAACTAAGCATTTCACAAATGATGGCATCAAATTGGCCCAATTGAGTTAAACTCTCAAGATTGGAATGTAGTTGTCCATATATATATATATATATATATATATATATATATATATATAGAACATAGCAGAAGAAGGAAGAAACTCACTAGTAAGCATGCCAACCCACCAGAGTGGCTCCAACAAGTAGCCATATCCACCAGAACCTTACAGAAAGCGTGCAGCAAATTAATAATCAATCTGATTCTCTCTATATATTTATAACAAAGCAAGAACTTCAACCTTAAAAACAAGTTTTCTTAAAAAAAAAAAAGGAAGGCAAGAACTTACTAGCACGGGGGCCGTTGACCCCGGCCTTTCTGAGACCCTTTTTCTTGATGATAAAGCTGGCGCCAATGAAGGCGCTGGAGACCATCGCCAGAATAAAACCCTTGAGATTGCTGGAGTACATCTATACATACACATATATATATAATTATATATACATGCATACATACATACATATATGTAGAAATTTATGTTTCAACTATGTATACAGTAATAATATGCTGATTGGAATTGGATGTCTCATCAGAACCCTAGGGCCTAGACCACTACAATTCTCTTCCCAACTACCTTCTTCCTCCCCTTTTCTTCCTTTTTTTTTCCTCTAATTTTTCTTTTTCTTTTTTAATTTAAGGGCGTTGGCTGCGGGATGTGAACTGTGAAGAACTGCTGTAGGAGGAGAAAGGTCGTTAAGAGGAACGTAATTTCTCACCTGCCGGTCCTCTATACCCCTCTACCATGATCCCACCTGCCACCTGTCTCAAAATTGGAATTATATGCACTTTTTTTTTTATTTTATTGAATAAACGGATATGAATTTGTTACGATTTTTTGGTAACGGGTAATTAGGGATGCCAAAAGCTCTTTATGTTTAATGGATATTGTATCGATTCGTTTTGAATGTGAAAGTTTTTTTTTTTTTTTAAAAAAAAAGTAAGATTGAAGTGAAACAAGATAATTTTGGTAAATATTTACTCTACTTCATTTTATCCCGTCTTTTAAAATTATTATTTTAATTTTTAAAATATTATATATATATTAAATATATATACTAAAATGATGCACTCAAAAGAATATATTTTATTTAACTTTGCACTAAAAAAATCAGTTGTAAAATATAATAGTTAGTAAGGGTCGAGTTCACAAAGATTGATTTTCAATTTATAAATTATTGGCTTATAAATTAGATTAAAAAAAACAAAAGTAAAGAGGGGAATTTCTAGATGTTTTTAAGCACTAAAGCAAACAAGAATAGTAAGAAGCAAATAAGTAAGATGAAATCAAATATAAGAGAAATATAATTAAGATTTCATTTTCCATCACTAGACATCATTGAGAATCAATAATCAGATTTATTAACATCAATTAACTATCAAAATTATCAACCGTAGATAACAACAAGCTCTGTTATCCCAATCTTTCCTTAGTTCGTCGTTAAATAGAACAAGCTCTCTATTTAATCTCGAACCACTAGACACTTTAGAATAAGCTCTCTATAATTTAATGTAATGACAGCTTTATGATGAGAAAGATAGGTTGATCTAGGCAACAAACACATAAGCTCCGATTGTTTAACCTATGTTATGTTCCACTTTGTAATTAGTAAAAACTTAACCATAATCATTAATCATAAATTGCCACTTATGAATAGGAAATCAAGACAATTGCACGGATCAAGACTCTTAAACTAGCAATAGACAATTATCAAGATCTATCTAGTTGATCACCCTAAATAAATCAAGACAACATCATAAACAAATTTTATGGAAGAAGATAAGCAATTTTGATAGAAAACCAATGATAGATAAATCTGAAAATCAATTACAAAATTTGTCTAGGGCTTTGAAATCGCCTTTAACCAGAGAGAAGTTTAGCATTGCATAGGCATAGTTAACATAAACATGATTCAAAAGAAACTAAGAAGAAAAATAAAATAAAACTAAGAGATTAGAGAAGAAGAAGAATATTGATAAATAATCAAAACATGTCCTAGTTTGTGGCTCAAAAGATGGTATTTATAGAGTTTTAAAACCTTGGAAACCCTTTTAAGAGGCAAAATAGTGCAAATTTGGCAAAATTCAGATTTTTTGCGGTTTTAGAGGCAGTAGGGTCGGTGCCGCGGCGCCAACCTTGCTGACTTGTGGGCTTTGGCATCGCCGAGCTCCCTGTCTTCGGTTTCTTGGTTGCTGCATCTTATTGCACATTTTTGACTGATTTGGATGACTATTTCTTGTCCGATTTGGGCATGTAAACTACCGTTGGAAAGGTATTCAAGTCAACTTCAAAAGTCAAGAGGAATTTTCTTCAAATAAAGATTTTAACATCATGATTTCTTAGCAACAAGCTCCGGAGGTCAAATCTGCCTGATTGCTTTGCACTAAGAATTTGATCTTTTTGACTCCCAAGTCTTCTTCCATCTTATGATTGTGACTTTATAAGCTCTTTAACATCATATTTGACATGTTTTGACTTCATCTCTTCCAAAATACCTATAATTCACAAAACCATAGTAAAATGTCAAGGAACTTAAGAATTAAAGCACAAAGTATAAGGAAATAATATATGAAAATATATGAAATTAAGCACATATCAAATTCCCCCACACTTAGTCTTTTTCTAGTCCTCAAGCAAAATCAAATAAAAACAAAATAAGAAATCCTAATCTAGTCCACTTTCAATAAAAATGAGAGACAATCATTGAACAAATCTTATAATTAATCAATAACTTAAAGAGTTTCACAAAGAATCAAGCTTGATAGTAAAGGGTTTGAGTTAAGCTAAAATTATCATAACATATCTCAATCAATATAATGCATGTTCAAACTTAATCTCAACTTCTCACATGGGATACTCATGATTTTCACTCTTTAAAGTAGTGGTAAAGTGTTTACACTCAATCAATTTCGTGAAAACAGTTCTACCATATGCTTGCTTGTCCACCTATTCTCCACTATTTAGATCATGCAACTTCATGAATCAAGAGGTCTTTAATCAAGGTTGTAATGGGGCCAAGGGGTAATAATATGGTTAAAGAATAAAAAGGAAAAGATATCACAAAGGTTCCAAAGACTTTATAGAATTTAGAGACAAAATAAGATTTTGCAAATAAAACTTTCTCAATATTCCTTGGAAGTACATAATCACATAGGCTGAATATTTCATGTTGAGCGTTTGCTTCATTCTAACCAACCTTATAAGATTCTTTTTCTTTTCTTTAACTAGAAGTTCAAGAGATGATTAAATTTCTTTCTTTCTTTTCATTTTTTGTTTGATGGGAATGTATTTTTACAATGTTCCCTTTCCTTTTTCTCTTGACTTTTGCCTTTCTCCTCCCCCACACTTATCTTTTGTTTTAACCCAAATTTTCAAAAAGTATCTCGTGTTTTTGCAATGTCTCAAACATTCTAGTCATTTTTTAGAACAAGGGTAAAGATATAAATGTTTTTAGGCTAGGTGTAAGATGTGGTTACCAATAAAATAACTTAATCAATATAGGCTCAATTTGGCTAACTAGAGGGATGTTCTCTTGGAACATCAATAATGGATGGTTGTTTTGGCCATGATTATAATCCTAATGCCTCTATCATATTCATGTTGTCACATACATCAGTATAGTCTCAAAAAGGTTTAAAGCAAGTTCTAGAGAATCATGTAATCATTGTCGCAACCTAAAAAATAATAAGTCTCATTACGAGACATTACTCGTTAAGTGTGACATTAGGAGAAACAGAGGAAAATACGACTTAATTCCTCTTGAAATAAAATGAGGGTTTGAAAACAACATCGAAAAAGAAATGGAGTTGCCACCAATCTTTTTTATTTTTTGGCTAGGTGAGATCGGCCACCTATTAAAACCGGTTTTATAAAACATTTTAAAATTAATTAAAACATTTTTTAAAACCAATTTCAAAGTCTGCGCTTTTAAACCAGAGAAATCAAAGAAGCGGGTTCAGGAGTCGGTTACGTGCTGGGAAGGATTAGCACCCCCACAACGCCCGTATAAAACAGTACCTTATTAATCGTGTGTTATCTCAAATCTCGATAAAAGTCGGTTTTAGATTTGGCAATTTAAAATAATTCTCAATTTAAAGAAAAATAATTCCATTTTTAATTGAAAATGATCTGGAATTTATTAACTCAAAATTTTCCTATATTCTCCAGCAAACCCGGTAAAATATAATTTTTTTTTATTTATTTGGAAAATCTTCGAATCATTTTCATTTTAAAAAAGAAGATATTCCTTTATTAATGATAATTGATGATACCTCCCCAGCAAACCTGATAGAAAACTCGTGAATTATTTTAACTCGGGAATATCTTTATTTTTTTTTATTTATTGAAAATAATTTTCTTTATTGAAAACATTTTAAAAAGATGAATATGAATATGTAAATTATTACTAATGACATGGCAAAAGATGACATAGCAAAATCTAGATGACATAGCATAATCTAAATAACATGGCAACATCTAAATGACATGACAAAATCTAAATGACATGGCATAGATGACATGGCATAAAATTAATAACATGACATGATAAGAAACATAAAATAACATTACAATAAAATATGCATGAAAAAAAAAATGCATGAACATAATAAATCTTAGATGATATGGTAAAATAATTAATAACTAGGCAAGAAGCATAGAATAACATAAAATATCTACAACCATATAACAATTAATATAACATCATGAAATCTAAATCAAAGTAATGACATCATTATAGAATATTCATAGCAAAAATTATATATCATATATTATGCATGAACATTGAAAATGCAATGCATGAAAGTGTATTTTTTTCCTTTAAATAAGGACATCCGTATATCTAAAAAGATATTCAAATACCTTAGGAAAAGACTTAAATCATATTTTTCTAAATCGAAAATACTTTGTGATTGGATTGAAAATAATTTGAAAATTTTTGGATGAAAATGGCACCATGGTCGAAACCCCTTTTAAAAAGGCTTTATTTTTCTAACTTTGAAAACCTGGGTTTGACCACCCTTGACCTGACTTTTATAAAATCAAATTTTATGATTAAAATGACTTAGAAATTAACCTAGGACAGTAGATATTGTTCTAAATCAACCCCCTCTTAATACCTTAACCAAAACAGAAAATTATTTTATCTTTGAAAACAAATCTGACTTTTCTAACCAGTTTTGAAATGTGATTGTTTTACCTATTTTAAAATTCTCAAAAAAATCTGAAAAAATTATGGGAGACTCAGAACATGTTGACCTCTATGGAAAAAATCAGCTTAATTTTTGGACTAAGGATGACCTACCCGAAAATTCATGAAAGTCAGAACACTGGGTGAAAAACTGTTTAACCAAAAAACATTTTTAAACCTTTGATAAAAACGTCCAGAAATCAGAATAAAAATATTAGAGACTCTTCTAAAGTCCTACAATCAGTGGTACAAATTTCTAAAAATCGGGACAAGGGTTGCCTAATGAAAAAAAATTCACATAGGTAGAAAATCCAACTTGTACCAATCTTAATTTCCACAAGCATGCTCATGAGAGCTTGACTTTGAGCCATTGATTGGCTTAAGTCAAAAATCAAGTGGGATAAGATGAAATGCATGAACAAACAACAAGTTAAATGCATGACCTAATGCTTAAATGACATAGAAAATATGCATGGCATAGAAGATGGCCTAATGCCTAACATGAGATAGAAATATGCATGGCAATAAGTGAATACCTAAGACCTAATATGAGATAGAAACATGCATGGCAATAAATATAACCCTAGACCTAATGAACGTGAAAATATGCATGGAAATACAAGATGACCTAAGACCTAATAAACATGAAAATATGCATGGCATACAAAGATGACCTAAGACCTAATAAACATGAAAGTATGCATGGAAGTATTATGAACATATAATGACCAAATGAACATAATAATAATGCAAGAATATGGCAAAACAAATACACAATCACATGGCATAATGATGCAAAGCATGAATGAAAGCATGGTAGTCAAACAATCAAGATGAAAATGCAAATACACAAGGCAAGAAAACCCCATGGTAGCCGAATGGTCATATGGAAAATGTGAGAGTATGGCAAGGCAATAACACAAACATATGGCATGGCAAATATGTAAGACATAAATGAAAGCATGGTAGCCAAATAATCATGATGAAAATGCAAAGATATGGCTAAGCAAATATACAAACACATGGTATGGCAATAATGCAAAGCATGAACAACTTGATATAATAAAAACAGAAAATTAAAGTTAGTAAATAAAACAAGTAGACATGAGAATAAATGATAAAAATGGAAAAATAAAAACAAGTAAAGAGAGTAGAAATAAGCTCCATATTTTGATTATTGTAGAAAGCAAAAACATCAAAACAAACTAACCTACCACAACCAACATAGGAATAAAATCAAACACAAGACAATCATACACAAAGGAGGACCATTCGGCCATAGCAAGAAATGTAGTAAAAAATTTGATATTTTTTATGAAAACACAGGATAGGAGCCTTAAAAGGGATTTTTAAAAACCTTTATTTCATAATAAAATAACCAGAAATCATATGGAAAATGAGCAAATCAACATAGAAAAAGAAAGAAAAATGCAAGAGTTAAGTGCCAAAAGGCTACATTTCAAACCTATCTTTCAAGCTTCTTTCTCTTCAAAATTTTTCTTCACTTTTCTACCACTTAGCCATTGCTCAAACATGAAAAATACTCAGCCAAAAAAATCTCCTCAAAATGAAAATCCCTCTTCCATTTTATAGGCAGTCGAATGGTCCTCTATGTTGACATAATGTTGTCATTTTTTTCCTAGCTAGCAAGATCCAAAGGCCACTAATCAAAGATGATAAAAATGTGAATTTACAACCATAGGATGAAGTGATTAGCCCCTAACATAACCAGCTGTCCAAGAATTCTAACCATAATGTGCTCATCATTTCTCTTCATTCATTTAGCCACTTGGCAAAATCATCCCCTCTTCATGGGCTGGCCGAATGGCCCTTAAAATTCTAGCATCTTCTCTTTTTTTTTTTTTTTAAATTGCAAAAATGGCCCTCTTCAGTTTCTTCGATAAAATTATACTTTAGCCCCCTAAACTTGATTAAATTGCAAACGGACCCCAAATCCAGATTTTATTTTTCCAATACCTCCTAAATAATATAAAATTGAGTTCTGAAAGTTTTCATAATTTTTCGAGCTGTTTCATATTTTTCCTGGATTTATCTTTGAAAGTTTCGGTTTGGTACCTCCCAAATTTAGCCTTTTTCAATTGAGCTCCGATTCCAGATTTTTCTTCACCAATCACTTCCAAATAATATGAGAATGAGATCTAGAAGTTTTGGTGATTTTCTGAGCTCGTTTCCTATTTTTCCTGGGATTTTCTTTTGGAATTTCAGCTTAGTGCACCCGAACTTTGCCATTTTTCAAATGAGCTCCAATTTTAGATTTTTCTTCGCCAATACCTTCCAAATAATATACTATTAAGATCTGGAAGTTTTGGTGATTTTTTGAGCTTGTTTCCTATTTTTCCCGGATTTATCTTTTGGAATTTCAGCTTAGTGCACCCGAACTTTGCCATTTTTCAAATGAGCTCCGATTCAGGATTTTTCTTCGCCAATCTCTTCCAAATAATATAAAACTCAGATATGAAGGTTTTCATAATTTTCCAAGCTCGTTTCCTATTTTTTTTTTAAATTTTCCAATATTGCCTTTTAACCCCCGAAACCTCGATTTTACTCAAAACAGGTCCGATTTCTAGATTTTATTTTTCCATTACCTTTGTTATATATTGAATTGGAGTTGGTCCAAAAAAGCCCAATTTTTACGATCAAGTTCCCCTCCGATTTGATTTTTCCTTTTTCCAATATCGAGAATTTTCTCGTTTTTCCGTTTTTCCTCCAACCGGCTTTTTTCTCAGAATTACTTCATACTGAGCCTTGGGATGTCTTTGTTTACTCACTCTTCATCAATTAGGGGCTTCAACTTTACTGAATCGGGCCATCTCTGTAGTTTTCTCCAATTTCGCAAAATTCACCAAAAACCCTAATTTTCGATTTTCCTTCTAAATTGACTCTTCCTTTGGTTCTGCTTCCAATTGGCCTTTCCAATACCCGTAGTTATTGATTATATTCCATTTGAAACCTTCAACTTCAACCAATTTGATCGTTTAAGCATTTTTTCTCAAATTTACCGAATTAGGGTTTCCTTTTCACTGAATTTTCATAACCCATATTCCGAACTCTATATCTCTCGTTGTAGACCTCGGATTATCAAAATTCTTTCATCATTGTTCAATTAAACCTTGAATCTTGATTTTGAATGAGGGTTGACTTTTTCAATGGTTGACTTTTTTAGGGTTGACTTTTTTAGGATTGATTTTTCGTGCTTGACCTCTTAAACAAAGTCTTGGAGTACCATCTGCAGGTTGAGAATAGATTTTCTGCATTCTAAAACATCAGAAGGAAGAAATTACCTAGTTTAGGGGCCTGGACAAAATTAGGTGTCTACAGCTGCCCCTCTTTGGCTATTGCTGAGAATTAGGAATCAGGCAAAGATAAATCGACAATAATTTTGTCTGGTTAGTGAAATCACATGTGAAGAAAAGGAAAGATAATTTTCTTTTTTCATTTTTTTTTTGAGAAAAGCTGTAAGTAAAAGATTTTGTCCTTAAATTGAGTTCCCTGACTAATCAAGGCTCAACCCGTCTTAAGGAAACGGGTTCGATTTGCAAGAGAAGAAAATACCTTGACGGTGGTTGTCGCAACCTAAAAAATAACAAGTCTCATCGCAAGACTTTATATTCGTTAAGCGTGACATTGGAAAATAGAGGAAAAGACGACTTAATTCCATGAAATAAAATGAGAGTTTGAAAACGACCTCGAAAAATGACATGGAGTCGTCACCAATCTTTTTTGGCTAGGTGTGATCGACCACCTATTAAAACCAGTTTTGTAAAATATTTTCAAATTAATTAAAATATTTCTTAAAACCAATTTCAACTCCGCGTTTTTAAACCAGAGAAAATCAAAGAAGCAGGTTCGGGACTCGGTTATGTGCGGGGAAAGATTAGCACCCCCACAACGCCCGTATAAAACGGTACCTTATTAATTGTGTATTATCTCAAGTCTTGATAAAGAAGTCAGTTTTAAATTTGGTATTTCAAATTAATTCCCAATTTAAAGAAAAATAATTCCATTTTTAATTGAAAATGATCTGGAATTTTTTAATTCAAAATTTTTCTATATTCCTCGACAAAATCGACAAAATATAAAAAAAATTTATTTATTTGGAAAACTCTCCGAATCATTCTCATTTTTTGAAAGAAAAATATTCCTTTATTAATGATAATTGATGATATCCTCTCGAGTAGACCCGGTAGGGAACTCATGAATTATTTTAACTCAGGAATATCTTTATTTTATTGAAAATCATTATCTTATTTTATAAACATTTAAAAAGGATGAATATGAACATGTGTGGCATAATAAAGATGACATAGCAAAATATAACTGATATAATATAATCTAAGTGACATAATAAATTCTAAATGAAATGAAATAACCTAAGTGACATGATATATTCTAAATGAAATGAAATAACCTAAGTGACATGATACATTCTAAATGAAATGAATAACCTAAGTGACATGATATGATATGTAACATAAAATAATATTATCATGGAATATGCAAGAAAATGAAAATAATAATGCATGGACATAATAAATCCTAAATGATGTGACAAAAATAATGACTACATAAAAAACATAGGATAACATAGAATACTCACAACCATATATCAAACAATATAACACCATAAAACATAAATCAAAATAATGACATTATCATAGAAAAAAATCATATATTATATAGTATGCATGAACATGGAAAATGTAATGCATGAAGGTGTATTTTTTCCGTTAAATAAGGAAATCCGTACACCTAAAAAGATATTCGTCTACCTTAGGAAAAGACATCAAATTAAATTTTCTGAAATAAAAAATACTTTGTGATTGGTTGAAAACAATTTTGAAAATCTTGGATGAAAAATGATACCATAGCCGAAATCCCCATTTCAAATGGCTCTATTTTCATATCTTTGAAAACCCGGACTTGACCACCCTTGACCTGAGCTTTATAAAATCATTTTTTAAGATTAAAATGGCATAGAAACCAACCTAGGATAGTAGCTAAGGTTCCTAACCAGCTTTCTCTTAATGCCTTAGACAAAATAGAAAATTAATTTTCCCTCAAATTCAAATATGACTTTACTTTCCAGTTTTAAAACATGATTTTTTAACCTATTTTAAAATTTTCTAAAAAATATGAAAAAAATATAGGAGACTTAGAACATATCTAAATCTATGGGAAAAAATTGGCTTAATTTTTAGACTAAGGGTAACCCATAAGAAAAATCACGAAAGTCAAAACATTGGGTGAAAAACTATTTTAGCAAAACTCATTTTTAAACCTTTGATAAAATCATTCAAAAATCAAAGTAAAAATATTGGAGACTCTTCTAAGGACCTACAAACAGTAGCTAAAGTTCTAAAAAAATGGACAAGAATTGCCTAAGTAAAAAAAATCACAAAGGTAGAAAAATCAACTTGACAACTTCTCAATTTTCCACAAGTATGCTCATGTGAGCTTGACCTTTAGCCATTGATTGGCTTAAGTCAAAAATCAAGTGGTATGGCGTGAGATGCATGAACAAACAAAAATTTTGATGTATGAAATGCATGATCTAAAGACCTAAAGGACATAGAAAATGCATGGCAATTCAAAATGGCCTAATGCCTAACATGAGCTTGCATGGTAATAAATACTTCCTAAACCTAATATGTATGAGATGCATGGTAATGCAAATGTAACCTAGACCTAAAGTGTCACGAAAATGCATGGCAATATAAAGATGTCCTAATGCCTAGCATGGACTAGCATGGCAATAAATGCTACTTAGACCTAATATGCATGAAATGCATGTCAATACAAATATGACCTAAAGCTAAAATGTCATGAAAATGCATGGCAATACAAAGATATCCTAATGCCTACTATGTCATAGAAAAACATGCATGAGATGCATGGTAATGCAAATGTAACCTAGACCTAAAATGTCATGACAATGCATGGCAATACAAAGTTGTCCTAATGCCTACTATGTCATAGAAAAATATGCATGAGATGCATGGTAATACAAATGTAACCTAGACCTAAAATGTCATGAAAATGCATGGCAATACAAAGTTGTCCTAATGCCTACTATGTCATAGAAACATATGCATGACATGAAATACAATTGCCTAGTCTAATATGAGATAAGGATCATAATGACCTAAAATCTAAGATGGAAGATGAGACATGCATGAAAATCAAATGAGGACCTTCAAATGACCTAGACTAGGCATGATGAATGGTTCTAGGGTTCTAAATGTAATGAGCAATATGTATAACATGACATGAAAGCATGGAAACCTAATTAAATGTAAATGACATACACAATATGCATGAAATAAGAACATGGAAACTTAATGCTCCAAATGTCACACAAGATGTGCATGAAAATCAAATATGACCTAAAATGACTTAGACTTCCTACATGGCGGAATGGTCCTAGGATTCTAAATGTCATGAACAACATGTATAGCATGAAATGAATGCATGGAAACCTAATTAAATGTAAATGACATACACAATATGCATGAAATAAGAACATGGAACCCTAATGCCCTAAATGTCATACAAGATGTGCATGAAAATCAAATATGACCTAAAATGACTTAGACTTCCTACAAGCATGGCCGAATACCCCTAATGAACTACATGTCATAAGAAACATATATAGCATGAAATGAATGCATGAAAGCTAAACAAAATGAAAATGTACATACCCAAGGCAAACCTAAGCATAGAAACCGAATAGACCTCTAAATAAACATGTTAAATCCTAGCTAGACTACACAAACACATGGCAACCTACATATGCAAAGTCTACATGGAAGCATGTTAAACTATTAAACATGATAAAAATGCAAACATGGTGACTAACATAATGTATGACCGAATGTGAGTGTGTGAGCATGGCATGACAATATCACAAACACTTGGTATGGTATATATGTAGAACCTAAATAGAAGCATATTAGACAAGTAAACATGATAAAAATGCAAACATGTAAAATGAAATCATCATGGCCGAATGGTAGTAAACATGAATATGGCATGGCATTATCACAAACACATGGTATAGATGAAGAGCTAACCTGCAACAATCAAGCTAACCTACCACAATCAAGCTAATCTACCACAAGCCATTAACAAGAACAAAATAAAAAATAAAAACAAAATCATCATCAAAAAGAATACCATTCGGCCATATAGAAAAAGAATGGTAAAAACTTGCTTTCTTGATTTCTTTCAAAATACAAAGTAGAAACTCCTTATTTAAAAAAAAAAAAAGTTTATTTCATAGAAGAAAATAAAATGCCGATCAAAATAGCAAAATCATATCAACAAAGTATGAGAAGAGCATGAAAGAACATAGCTACCTTGCTCTAGCTTTCCAAATCAAAAAGTAGTAAGCCAAAACCTTTCCTTTTTCCTTCTCTTTTTCTCCCTTCTTTTCTCCTTTCTTTTCTCCCTAGCTATTGCCTCTATTCATCCCTCTTGCCCTTATGAAAATCTTAAATCACTCCCCCCTTTCAGCCTTTGGCTGAATGGCCTAGAATCCTTTAGAAGGATGTTGTCATTTTTTCTAACAAATTTTGCATCTAAAGGCCCTTAATCCAAGATGCTTTTTTATGAAAAATTCCCACCCTTAGATTAAGGAATCAACATCTCACTAATTTAGCTGTTAAAAATATGATGTCATTATAGTGACATCATGCATTAGTCTATGTGTCACAATTACAAAGGCTTGATTAAGCAAAATAACTAACTTTCTATCCATTCTTGGCCTTTAGATGCAATAACTCAGCAAAATCACTCTCCAACATGGGCTTGGCCGGCTGGACCTTGGAATTCCAGCCCGATCTCCATTTTTTAATTGCAAGAAAAGCCCTCTTCGATTTTTTCGGTAAAATGACTTTTTTGACCCCCAAACCTAATTAAATAGAAAACGGACTCCAAATCCAAATCTTCTTTTTTCAATACTTCCTAAATAATAAAAAATTGAAATTTGAAAGTTTTCATAATTTTTTGAGCCCATTTGCTATTTTTTTAGGATTTATTTCAAAAAATGCCCCTTAATGCTTTTAAACTTTTACCATTTTTAAAACGAGCTCTGAATTCGGATTTTTCTTCACCAATCTGTTCCAAATAATTTAAAATTGAGATCTAGAAGTTTTCATAATTTTTGGAGCTCATTTTTTGTTTTTTCGGGATTTAATTTCTAGAATTTCAACTTAGTGGGCCTGAAATTTGCCATTTTGCAAACGAGCTCCGAATTTGGATTTTTCTTAGGCAATCTCTTCCAAATAATTTAAAAGTGAGATCTGAAAGTTTTCATAATTTTCGGAGCTCATTTGCTATTTTTTCGGGATTTAACTTCTGTAATTTCAGCTTAGTGGGCCCGAAATTGCCATTTTGCTAACAAACTTCGAATCCGGATCTTCCAAATGATTTAATATTGAGATATGGAAGTTTTGGGAATTTTTGGAGTTCATTTGCTATTTTTCTCGAATTTTCCAAGTTTGCCCTTTTACCTCTGAAGCCCGGTTTTACCCAAAACATGTCCGATTTCCAGATTTTCTTTTTCTGAGCATTTGTCATATATTTAATTGGAGTTGATCCAAAAATGCCCAATTTTTACGATCAAATTCTCCTCTGTTTTGATTTTTCCTTTTTTCAGTTTTGAGAATTTCCTCGTTTTTTCATTTTTTTTCCAATCGGCTCTTTTCTCGAAATTACTTCAAACTGAGCCTTGGGCCATCCCTATTTACTCACTTCTCATCAATTAGGGGCTTTATTTTTACTGAATCGAGCCATTTCTGCAATTTTCCCCAATTTCACCAAAAACCCTAATTCTCGATTTTCTTCCAAATTGACTTTTCCTTCAGTTTTGCCTCCAAATGGCCTCTCCATTACCTGTAGTCATTGCTTATCTTTCATTTGAAACCTCCAATTTCGACCAATCTGATCGTTTAAGCACTTTTCCCTAAATTTTCGGAACTAGGATTTCCTTTCTACTGAATCTCCGTAACCCATATTCCAGACTCTATATCTTTCGTTGTAGACATCGCATTATCAAAATTCTTTCACCATTGTTCAATTGAACTTTGAATCTTGATTTTGAAAGTGGGTTGACTTTTTTAGTAGTTGACTTTTTGAGGTTGACTTTTTTCAAATTGACTTTCAAGCTTGCCCCCTTAAATTAAGTCTCGGAGTACCACCTGCAGAATGAGAAAAGACTTCTTGCATTCTAAAATAATATTTTAGGAAGAAAACATATCTGATTTAGTGGTCCGGACAAAATTAGGTGTCTATAGTGGTCTCGGGGCCTTATCTTGTCTTTGTGTCAGCTGTGTTGGGTTTAAACAGAAAATACCTCGACGATGATCTCGGGCTCGACTCATTTGAGACACAGAACGAGTTCAATTTAACAAAAGGAATGCCTTAACGTCAATCCTGGGTTCGACTCATTTAGAAAACAAGTTCATTTGAAAACAAAATACCTTGAAGGTGGTCTCAAGGCTCGACTCATTTGAGAAGCAAAAAAAGTTCGATTTGAAAACAAAATACCTCGACGATAGTCTCGGGGTTTGACTAATTTGGGAAGCAGAACGAGTTTGATTTAAAAACAAAATACCTCGACGATAGTCTCGGGGTTCGACTCATTTGAGAAGCAGAACGAGTTCGATTTAAAAACCAAATATCTCAACGATGATCTCAGGGTTTGACTCATTTGAGAAGCAGAACGAGTTAGATTTAAAAACAAAATACCTCGACAATGGTCTCGGTGTTCGATTCATTTGAGAAGTAGAACGAATTCGATCTAAAAACAAAATACCTCGACGATGGTCTCGGGGTTCGACTCATTTGAGAAGCAGAACGAGTTCGATTCAAAAACAAAATACCTTGGCGGTGGTCTTGGGGTCTTATCCATGATCTGGAAGATTGTGCATGGAGGTCTTAAGAATGGTGCCCGGAGGTCTTATCACTGATTTTGAAAAATAGTGCCCGAAGGTCTTAGGAATGGTACACGGAGGTCTTATCCATGATTTTGAAGAATTATGCGCAGAGGTCTTAAGAATGGTGCCCGGAGGTCTTATCCATTATTTTGAAAAATAGTGCCTGGAGGTCTTAAAAAAATTGTGCCCGGACGTCTTATCCATGATTTTTTGAATAATTGTTGAAAGTTAACCTGAAGGTTTTGAGAGTATGCAAATGCTTCTTGATGCAGCTGTGAATGTCCTTAACATTGTGCAAATGCTTCATGATGCAGGTGCAGAGAATAACAAGATGCACATGCTTCATATTGCAGATTGATGCAAATGCTTCTTGATGCAGATGCAGTTATTGAATGAGATGCAGATGCTTCATATTGCAGATTGATGCAAATGCTTCTTGATGCAGATGCTTCATGGCACAAATGCAAATGGCTTAGATTGATGCAAATGCTTCCTGGTGCAGATGCAGAGATTGAATAAGATGCAAATGCTTTATGGTGCAAATGCAAATGTTTTGGTTTGATGCAAACGCCTCTTGGTGATGCAAATGCAGAGATAAACATTATCACAACTACTTCATGGAATGATGCAGATGCAAAGATCGACATTGTGCAAATACTTATGAATTATGCAAATGCGAAGATTAACAGTGTGTAAAATGCTTCTAAATG
Organism: Fremontodendron californicum; assembly: GCA_030761205.1. Classification (NCBI taxonomy): domain Eukaryota; kingdom Viridiplantae; phylum Streptophyta; class Magnoliopsida; order Malvales; family Malvaceae; genus Fremontodendron; species Fremontodendron californicum. Next base: position 13,700,695 of record JAULJL010000037.1, read on the forward strand.
ATGAAAATGCAAAGATTAGCAGTGTGCAAAATGCTTCTAAATGATGCAAATGCAAAGATTAGTAGTGTGCAGAATGCTTCATGAAAAGATGCAGATGCCCCTACGAATCGTGTTCGTGTGATTGGTCCATGAATGGTGTAACTGCAGTTACCACACAAGAATGAAGATGCAATGATCCTAGAAAGGATGCAATTGCTTGAGATGATGCAAATGCAAATATCCATGAAGGATGTAAATGTAAATGTAACGGTAAAATGCAGATGCTCATGGAATGGTGCAACTGCAAATACCCATGAACGATGCGAATGCTTTATGACACGGTGTTGGCGCAAAGCTTAGTAAAGAGGTAAGTGCTTATGAATGATGCAAACGCTCCTGATTATTTTTCTAAACTTTGTCTTAGCCTTTCCAATTCATTTTTCCTTTTCAAATCAGAGTGTATCTTGAATCCTCGTGCCCCATAAAAGATCACTTCCTTTTCAGTCTTTGGCTATTCTTTTTGCCCCAACGGTTTTCAAACTCTTATTGACAGAAGTCTGAGCCGAATGTTCATTCCTTCTTCACATTTTCGGGAATCAAAATCTACCTCAGTAGTCCCATACCTTTGGGTTAGAAAAACTCTTGTCTCATGTCCACATCAAAAGATGTTGTTTCAAAAAATATTTTTATTTATTTTTCCTTTTTGAAAAGAATTGCTCATTTAATGAAAACTTCTGGACCAAAAATATTAACCCCATAGCGTGTGATGTACGAATCTCTTGAAGACTGATGATCACTGTCAGGAATTTTTCTAAATGTCAATTTGGGTTTTTCAACTTAGATCGAAAAGCTTGATACAATGGGATTTTGGTTGATCGAAGAAAACTTCACAACAAAAATGTATGCCCTTTTTAGGCTCACAAATGACACAGGTTTTATAAAATACGAATTCCTTAAGGATCAAACAATTTCAACATTCTTTTAGTTTCCAAATCATGGCGTTTTGACAAACGTCAAGATTGGCCGAGATGTTCAAACTGGGAAGTTGATTTTGGTGGGAAAAAGTCTTAGTTTTTGAAGTCAATCCTCCGAATGAGAGTTGACAATTTGGGAGGTTTAAGAATTCCTAGATGTTCTTTGATGACCACTTGTTTTGTTGTGGCATCAGCACTAACTTGGGTAGTATCGGAAGTTCCCATTTTACTCTAGACCGCCCATTTTTGGGTTTTCGCCCTAGAGTCCCATTCTTTCCATTTTTCTTTCTTCTCCTCTTTTATTGTTCTACCATGCACTTGAGAATTCTAAATTTTTCCATAGTGAAATGATAATTCAATGAGATGGGATAAAATCTGAGGAAAAATGGACTTTTAAAGCACGTAATGTAGGCCATGGTTCAGGGTTTAGAAAGAAAGGATAAATGGGCCCAAAATATGTGTTGGAGGGTAATCAGATCAAGGATCATTTCTTGATGAGGATTCCCTTTTGAAGCATTTGTCCCTTTTGGACTTTTCTTTCCTTTTTTGACTTTTGCTCCTTTTCTTTTTTGTTCTTGGCTTTCATTTGCCATACTTTTTCACATACATATTTTTTTGGTATGTTTTTTCTTCTTTTTTTGTTTTGTTTTGTTCTTGGCTTTAATTTCGCCATTTTCTTTTTCTTCACTTCGACAGAGTGAGCCCGTATTTATTTTGGCGCCCAATTTGCTTTGTATCTACCTTTGAGTTAGGACTCATTTCTCCATGATCTTTGTGAAGATCTCTCTTCATATTTGCCCCCCAGTGTAGAGGGTGATCCTTGATCAGGGTTCAAAGAAGAAAGAATTCTTTTGGCTCAAAAGAGGTGACTATGGATAATTTTATTTTATTTTTTTTTTTTGCAAAAGGGATATGAAAGATGGCCAATTCTCATATCAAGCACAAATATTTTCATTGAAAAGCAATTCCCAGGGGGAATAGATAATCAGAATTTCATTTTGCACTTTGAAATCATCCGAATTCTCATATGTATGATGTAACACTTTTTTCTCTTTTTTTTTTTCTTTTTTGTCGCATGCCCTAACGATTCATGCGTTGATTTCCCCTTATCATGTATCCATCATTTCTACATATGATGTCCCAATTTGATTAACCATGAGAATTTGCGTCATTATGAGGAACATCGCAAGTCTAGGTCTATATTGAAATGACCGAGTTTCAATCTTGGGTTCCTTAAAGTGTCAAGAAAAATATGGCCCAACATAGGTTTTTCTAAGGAAATGGAATAATCTGGTTTAGTCATTGTACCCTAAGATGTCAATTACGAAGTGATGTTTGGGCAATTAGTGTTTTGTGGTTATTTGGAAAGGATGTGAATAGTTTTGACACAACCTTGACACACGTCAAATTACCACGATCTAGATTCTTGAAAGAATGTCTCATTTGTTCGAGTTTCCAAGGTGCTCGAAAAATTTTCAAAAATTTCATTCCTTTGCTCATAGCCTAGACTAGGATCTACATCTTTGCATATTTTGCAGTGAGAATGGTTTATGAAGTTGAACCATTCATATTCCTTGAAGCATTAGGTCTTTCAAGTGGTTTTGGTTCAAAGGTTTTAGGCATAGAAAAAGCCCAAAAGAAAGGTGGGATGGTATTGGATCTGTCGCAACCTAAAAAAAAAAATAACAAGTCTCATCGCAAGACTTTATTATTCGTTAAGCGTGACATAAAAAAAACCGAGGAAAAGTCGACTTAATTCCTCGAGAAAAATGAAGGTTCTGAAAATGACCTTGAAAAAGACATGGAGTCGCCACCAATGTTTTTTAGCTAGGTGTGATTGGCCACCTATCAAAACCAGTTCTATAAAATATTTTAAAATTAATTAAAACATTTTTAAAACCAATTTCAAGTATGTGTTTTAAACCAGAGAAATCAAAGAAGCAGGTTCGAGACTCGGTTACGTGTGGAAAAGGATTAGCACCCCTACAACGCCCATATAAAACGGTACCTTATTAATCATGTGTTATCTCAAGTCTCTGTAAAAAGTCGGTTTTAAATTTAGTATTTCAAATTAATTCTCAATTTAAAGAAAAATAATTCCATTTTTAATTGAAAATGATCCGGAATTTATAAATTCAAAAATTTCCTATATTCCCCAACAAACGTGGCAAAATATAGAAATTTTTATTAGTTTTGGAAAACATTCCGAATCATTCTCGTTTTAAAGAAGATATTCCGTTATTAATGATAATTGATGATATCCTCCCCAGCAAACCCGGTAGAGAACTCATGAATTATTTTAACTCGGGAATATCTTTATTTTATTGAAAATCATTACCTTTTTGAAAACATTTTAAAAATATGAATATGTATGACATAAATGAAATGACATAGCAAAGTCTAAATAAAGTAATGTGATGGAGACTCAATTAAGAGTTGTAAACCCAAGTGCAGGTTATGTTCAAGTAATAAATTCTTGGGTGTCCGAGGTCGAACCACAGGGAAGCGTATTAGTAAGTATAAGTTTATAAATATATAAGAAAAAGAAAGTAAACAAGATATTAGGGAATCAACAACAAAACAAGATAAACAAGATATTAGAGAACAAAATAAACAAAATAACATAAAAGAAATTAAACAAGATATAAAAAACAATAAGAAAAGATGTTGAGGTTAGAGAATCCACTCTTGGTGTTATGCTAAGATTAATCTTGTTTTATTACACAATTGAAATCCACACATAAAGGAGGTTCCAATCGGAAGGTTTAGCAATTCAGTCCAAATTGTCCAACGTCCATAGCATATGATATTATGTTCATTTGGTATCCTCAAAACTCATAAAAAGAGTCCAAGCATTCCTTATGCCAAGGTATATGTCTACAACAAATCAAGGTTATGAAACCAAGCATTTACTGTGCCATTTTCCTGTTCAATAATGAATCAAGATCCCTACTTTGTAAGTATGATTTTAAACGAAAAGAAAATATTATCTATACTAGTGTTTATAAATGATGATTCATTTTAGCTCATGTTTAAGAGACTAACCTTAGCATTTACCAAAAGCTTCACCTCATCACCTCAACAATATGATTAGCAACACATACTAGATATGAATAAAATGAAAAGAAATGTAAGAAGCATAAGTAAATAAAAAAAGAAAACTAGAGAAAGGAAAGAAGAAGAAAACTTAGAGAATTTTATTACAATGGCTAATATCCTACCAATCTATAATGATACTCTTACAATCATCCAAGGCCCTCTATTTATACACATTTTGGAGAGCTAAATGACAAGAGACAAGCTTTATAAATTTCAAAGGTAGGTATAATAGGTGGGTGCATTTTTCTAACAATTTTCGTCATATTGTATGACAATTCTGATCAGCCAGCTTGATGGTCGATTTTGTCAATGTTGGAGGCTCGATCTGATCCAATGGTCTTCTAGAAAAATATACCCCTATCAGTTACGGATCCATAGCCGTTGGAATCAGATCATTTGCTCATGTGGATCGGAAGATATGGTCAAAATACCAAAACAGGTCAGCACAGACGTCATTGCACATCAGCCAACTTGATGGTCGATTTCGCTAGGGAAAACGACTCCGTTTCAAGAAGTGTAAGACATGAAAAAGATAGATATGCCTCTTAACTATGCACTGTAAAAATTTCAACCTTAATGCTTCAGTGAAACTCCAGATATAGCTGATATGGCAAAAGGTGTCGGAACTGGAACTGAATTGGATTTGCCCTTAATTCTTGATTTAACCTAGTAATCTGAAATCACTCAAAGAAATTCGTGAAAAACACCAAATTACATAAAAAATATAAAAGATCATAAACACAAGTAGACTAAGTAATAATAACTCGTATTTGACACAAAACAATAATAAAACATAACTAAAAACTATATAATTATACGAGTTATCACACCCCCACACTTAGATTGTTGCTAGTCCCTAGCAACGACTCAATAAAAATAAAATAAGAAAATCTAATCTAATCCATTTTCGTTGGAAATCACGGTGGCACTTAGCATGTGACACAAGCCTTTAAACCCCTAGGTGTCCCTAGTGGACGAGTTTAGTCTCGTGAGGGTTTGCTAGAACGATACCCACAAACATTGAAAAACTAAAATATAAGTAAACTACATACACTAAAAATATTTACTCCTAATCCTTTCAATATAAATTAGAGACAATCTTTGAACAAGTCTTATAAACTAATCAATAGCTCAAAGAATTTCACAAAAATTCATGCTTGAATGTAAATAAATGAGTTAAGCCAATATTAACATAACATATTTCAATCAAAATAGTGCATATTCAACTTAATCTCAACCTCTCACATGGGATACTCTCATGATTTTCACTCTTTAAAGTAGTGGTAAAGTGTTTACACTCAATCAATCTCATGAAAACACTTCTACCATATGCTTGCTTGTCCACCTATTCTCCACTATTTAGATCATACAACTTCATAAATCAAGAGGTCTTTATTCAAGGTTGTAATGGGGCCAAAGGGTTATAATGTGGTTAAAGAACAAAAGGATAAAGATATCACAAAGGTTCCAAAGAGTTCATAGAGTTTAGAGACATAATAAGATCATACAAATAAATTTCTCAAAACTCTTTACAAGTACATAGTCACATAGGCTAAATATTCATGTTGAGCCTTTGCTTCATTCTAACCAACTTTGTAACATCTTTTTCTTTACTTTAACTAGAAGTTCAAGAGAAGTTTTTTTTTTTTTGATTTTTTTTTTTAATATGGGAATGTATTTGACAATGATCCCTTTCTTTTTCTCTTGACTTTTGCCTCTCTCCTCCCCCACACTTATCTTTCGTTCTAACCCAAATTTTCAAAAAGTATCCCTTGTTTTTGCAATATGTCTCAAAATATATAATCCATCTTTAGAACAAGGGTAAGGATATAAGTATATTTAGGCTAGGTGTAAGTTCTGGTTACCAATAAAATAGCATATTTAATGTAGGCTCAAATTGGCTCACTAGTGGGGATGTTTTCTTAGAACATTAATAATGGATGGCTGTTTGGCTCTGGTTATAATCCTAATGCCTCTATCATATTCATGTTGTCACATGTGTCAATATAGTCTCAAACGGTTTAAAGCAAGTTCTAGAGAATCATGTAATCATAAGAGCACTCAAGAAAGAAATTAGATTGATTTGTATAATGCATCAATCATTATAGGCTCAAAAACTCACAAGGATGATTATACAAGTCAGATTAAGTCTAAACATGCTTCTTTCTCAATCAACATATCATATTAACATTGGCTCATAAAAAGGTTGACATCAAGCTCAATTCTCATGAAAATCTTCTCACTAATAAATCTGTTTTAGACTTATGCAATTCATATCTCATCATTGTATTAAAAAGGAACTAGAACACATTAAAATAATAATAATAATAATAAAGACTCATAAAAAAAAATAGTAGACAAAAATAAAAGAAATCCTAAATCGTTCCCCCCACACTTAATTCTTACATTGTCCTCAATGTAAGTCTATTAACCCAAATGAAAGAATCATGTGTAAGAGAAAAGAACTAATAACATAAGAATAAGAATAACTAAGACTCAAAACAAAACAAACTCATGCAACCTAATTAATCCTAAAATACTAAACAAAAATTAACAAGTAAACATAAAAAGATTAAAATCAAACTGACAAGGTATGTCTCAAGTCTCCCTTACTCAGACCTGTTCAGAATGAATACTTCTAAATTGCTTAAAACACAACAAACTTTTTTTTTTTTTTTTGAAAGAAGAAATCAAACTGACAAGGTATGTCTCAAGTCTCCCTTACTCAGACCTTGTTCAGAATGAATACTTCTAAATGGCTTAAAACACATCAAAATTTTTTTTTTTTTTTAAATTAGCAAAATATGTCTCTTACCCCCTACTAAAGGTAGAATTTAGGAGATATTACCTGCAGAGGTTGCTAACCACTTATTATAACTGAGACACAACAAACAAAATGTTAGATAATGTCACAAAGACAGAGTGCAATCCACTCCTTGCTCGTTCATATCTCTTTTTCTTTTTCCGAGCGTTTGCGAAACAACCATAGCAGATAAATACTCATAAGCTTGGAGCTTTTTGAGTAAATCTTCAATGGTTGTAGTAGAAATTATGGTTCTCCTTGCCTCTGAAAACATGAATCCATTATCCACAGCATTATCTAAATATGAAAGCAAATTACTAAAATAACCATTAATATTAAGCAAACCAATGGGTTTCTTATTTGTGACCAAAGATGACCAAGAAGCCACGCAAGCTATTTCTTCCAATGTACCCAGACCTCCTGGTAAAGCAATGAATGCATCGGCAGAATGGTACATGATTGTTATCCGTTCAGGGATACTCCAGACTTGTATTTCCTTACCCACGGTAGGTCCACAAAAACCTGTGAATAGTTTTGGCACGATTCCTAGAACTGGACTTCCTCCGGCGTGTGCTGCTGTAGCGACTGCTCCCATTAAACCCGTACTACTGCCTCCATAAATCAACTGGATCTTTTGTTGGGCAAGTATTACTCCAACTCTTATGGCTTCATCAGCGAATATTTTATTTTTCCCTGGATAAGCACCTCCAAAGACACAAATTTTTTCAATGCGCTGGGACGAAGTACTTTCCATTTTTTTTTCAAGTGCCTGAAAGAGAATGAGTACATGGTGTAATATATAGAGGACTGAGTAATGAATCAGACAAGAGTAATAATGTCGCCGAAAGTGTATTTGACCTGTCAGAAGAAAATGTTAACCTAACAAAAGATTTTTGCGTGATTTCAGGAAGAAAATCAAAAAGAGAAGAAAAATCAACCGTAAAAGACCAATGCAAAAAAAAAAAAACGAGAATAATTACACAAATCTAACAACACGTAAATTAAACCGAAATAAAGTTATTGCAAATCAAACCAAAAGCTGAGAAGTCATTTATTGTAGTTGTGATTGTGGCTCACATCTTCCTCTGGTTTTACGTCCAGAAACGGCTTAAACGCCTTCTATGAGTCGAGGATATGCTTCCCATCCAGTTTTCTTACAAGCTGACAAACAGGGTCTTTTAACATCAGATTCCCAAGATGTTGCCATTCCCTTTGGAATTGCGGCCATAAATCAAGAATTTCTCTTTGTACGTCTCCACTAGGATGCGTCTCAAGAGAAAGTTGGATATTACCCAAATTCTCCTTACTCAGACCATCCTTAATGAATTCAATTTTATCATCTTGATTAGAGGACGGAATCCCAATAGAACGACATTTACCGTTACACGTCCATCGTGCACATTTGTGGCAATTTGAACTCATGCGCTTTGCTCGTCGCTTCTTTGCAAAAGTGCTTCTACCTGTACCTGGTAAATGCAAAACAGGAAGATATTCATCTTCACGTACCTTGGCTTCAATTATCCAACGTATGTCTTCAGGAATCCCTTTGTGCATAAGCATTCTTAATCTTTCAAATCGAACTTGGTAAAGCTTCAGTAAAATATTTCGAGGAAAAGGAGGAAATCGTTTCTGTAATCTTGTGAGAATATCATCCATCTTGAAAAGAAAAAAAATTAAAGAGAAATTGAAAGAGAAATTTATATACAATATCAGTTTTGTGGGTAGCTGATGGAACCGACTTAAATAATCACGGAGTACCGTTATCCGCCATTTAACCGGGGTTAAAAAAATGTATTTTTTTTTTTTTGAAGATTAGTAAAAATTATATTTACATCTAGTTATTTTCAAAACAAGGATCAGAAAGAAAAACAACCTCTTCTTGAGTAACATGATTTTCCAAAAAGAGTTTGAGTCTTTGTCCATTTACCTTGAATACGTTACCATTTTGAGGATTCTCAATGTCAACTGCTCCATAATGATACACATGCTTAACCACAAATGGGCCAGTCCATCTTGATCTCAACTTACCAGGAAATATGTGAAGTCTAGAATTATAAAGTAGAACTTTTTGCCCAACATCAAATGTTTTTCTTGAAATTAACTTGTCATGAAAGGCTTTAGTTCTTTCTTTATGAATTTTAGAATTCTCATATGCATCATTTCTGAGTTCCTCAAGTTCATTTATTTGTAATTTCCGTAAATTAGAAGCGTCATCAAGGTTTGAGTTGAACATTTTAATGGCCCAATATGCTTTATGCTCAAGTTCCACAGGTAAATGACAAGGTTTTCCATAAACTAGCCTATAAGGAGACATGCCCAATGCTGTTTTAAAAGCTGTTCGATAGGCCCATAATGCATCGTTAAGTCTAAGAGACCAATCTTTGCGATTTGGATTAACCGTCTTTTCCAAAATTTGTTTAATCTCCCTATTTGCTAATTCTACCTGTCCATTTGTCTGCGGGTGATAAGGGGTTGCAACTTTGTGTGTAATGGCATATTTCTTCATTAATGTTTCAAAAACCTTGTTGCAAAAATGTGTTCCCCCATCACTTATGATAGATCGAGGAATTCCAAATCGACTCAAAATATTTTCTTTTAAAAATTTAATCACTGTTTTGTGATCATTATTTCGACATGGAATTGCCTCTATCCACTTTGAAACATAATCTATTGCAACTAAAATGTATAAGAAACCAAAAGATGGTGGAAATGGTCCCATGAAATCAATACCCCAACAGTCAAAAATTTCAATTACAAGAATTGGGTTCAAAGGCATCATGTTTCTTTTCGAAATGGAACCTAATTTTTGACAACTTTCACATGACTTGCAAAAATTATATGCATCTTTGAATAAAGTTGGCCAGTAAAATCCACACTGTAAAATTTTTGCAGCAGTTTTCTTTGATGAAAAATGACCACCACATGCCTCGGAATGACAAAACTTAATTACACTACTTACCTCATTGTCGGGAATGCATCTTCGAAAAATCTGATCAGGACAATATTTGAACAAGTAAGGGTCATCCCAGTAGAACTTCTTTACCTCATTCATAAACTTCCTTTTATCTTGGGGGCTCCATTGAGAAGGAATTTTTCCTGTAGCAAGAAAATTAGCAATGTCAGCAAACCAAGGTGTCGTGGAGACAATTAGAAGTTGTTCATCAGGAAAAGTATCATTTATTGGTGAGGTTCCAAAAGATTCATCACAAACAAGTCTTGATAAATGATCAGCCACCACATTTTCTACTCATTTTTTATCTCGAATGGTGATGTCAAATTCTTGCAGCAAAAGGATCCACCTCAGCAACCTAGGTTTTGCATCCTTCTTAGAGAGAAGATATTTTAAAGCTGCATGATCACTAAAGACAACAATTGATGATCCAACAAGGTAAGATCTGAATTTATCCAATGCAAAAACAACTGCAAGTAATTCCTTTTCTGTAGTGGAATAATTCATTTGGGCTCTATTTAAAGTTTTACTTGCATAGTAAATTACATGTGGTTTCTTATCTTTCCTTTGTCCTAACACAGCACCAACAGCATAGTCACTAGCATCACACATTATTTCAAATGGTAAAGACCAATCAGGAGATCTCATAATAGGAGCAGTAATGAGCATATTTTTGAGTTTTTCAAAAGCATCTTCACAATCTTTAGTCCATTCAAATGCAGTGTCTTTCATTAAAAGATTACATAGAGGTTTAGATATCGTGCTAAAATCTTTTATGAATCTTCTATAAAAACCTGCATGTCCCAAGAATGACCTAATGTCCTTTACTGTCTTTGGTGTGGGTAGATTAGCAATCAATTCAATTTTTGACTTGTCTACCTCAATCCCTTTTGCAGAAACAATGTGACCTAGTACAATACCTTTAATGACCATGAAATGACATTTTTCCCAATTAAGAACAAGATTTTTTTCTTCACACCTAATCAATACATTTTTCAAATTGGCTAAGCAATCATCAAATGAATCACCAGAAACAGAAAAATCATCCATGAAAATCTCAAGATTACGTTCAATGATGTCACTAAAAATACTAAGCATGCATCTTTGAAATGTGGCAGGGGCGTTACATAATCCAAATGGCATTCTACGATATGCAAAAGTACCAAAAGGACATGTAAAAGTGGTTTTCTCTTGGTCCTCAAGTGCAATGGCAATTTGATTATACCCAGAATATCCATCTAGAAAATAATAAAACTCATGCCCTGCAACTCTTTCTAAGATTTGATCCATGAAAGGCAAAGGGAAATGATCTTTCCTCGTCACTGAGTTAAGTTTCCTGTAGTCAATGCACATGCGCCAACCAGTAACAGTCCTAGTTGGAATTAATTCATTGTTTTCATTTTTAACTACACTAACTCCACATTTCTTAGGTACGACTTGAGTAGGACTTACCCATTTGCTATCAGAGATAGGATAAATGATTCCATTATCTAGAAGTTTAATGACTTCATTTCTCACTACTTCTTTCATATTAGGATTAAGCCTTCGTTGCATTTGTCTAGAGGGTTTAGCATTTTCCTCTAAATAAATATTATGTGTGCAGATTAATGGGCTTATTCCCTTTATGTCAGCTAAGGTCCATCCTAATGCATTTTTGTGCATTTTCAAAAGTTGTAACAACTTACCTTCTTGTAGTTCATCAAGATGTGAAGAAATTATGACTGGAAAAGTTTCATTCTCACCCAAAAAGGAATATTTTAGCTCGGATGGCAATGGTTTTAAATCCAGCTTGGGTGGTTCAATAGTTGATGGTACAATGACATTTGTGAGTGATGGAAGTTCCTCAAACTTTTGTTTCCAACAATGCTTATCCTGAAAAAAATTTAACAAAGAATCAGTGTGTGAAATTTCTGAAGCATTATCAAACTCACATTCAATTAAATAAGCTTCTAAAGGATCATGGAATGTGGTAGTGGTGAGATGTTCATGAACAAGTTCTTCAATGAAATCCACTTCATGTACTTCTGAATCATCACCAGGTTGCTTGCAAATGTTGAACACATTTAATTCTAAAGTCATATTTCCAAAAGAAATGTTCAAAATACCATTCCTGCAATTTATCAGAGCATTAGAAGTTGCAAGAAATGGACGACCTAATATAACAGGAATTTGAACATTTGGATTTGAAACAGGATGTGTGTCCAAAACAATAAAATCAACAGGGAAGTAAAAATTATCAATTTGAACCAAAACATCTTCAACTATCCCTCGAGGAATTTTTACAGAACGATCAGCTAGTTGAAGTGTCACAGGTGTTTCCTTGAGTTCACCTAAACCTAACTGTTGATAAACAGAAAAACGCAAAAGATTAACACTAGCACCAAGATCAAGCAATGCACGTTCTATTCTAGTGTTTCCAATGATGCATGAGATTGTTGGACATCCAGGATCTTTGAATTTTGGTGGAGTAAGGTGCTGAATGATTGAGCTCACACTTTCCGTCCGAAATGCTTTCTTTTGTACATTATGTTTCCTTTTAAATGTGCACATGTCCTTCAAAAATTTAGCATAAGATGGAACTTGTTTGATTGCATCCAATAAAGGAATGTTAATCTTAACTTGTTTGAAAAGTTCATAAATTTCTGCATTTTGATTCAAATTCTTTATTGTTTGCAACCTTTGAGGAAAATGAGCAGGATGCATACCTTTTTCTTTGTCCAAATTTTCAAGAAGTTCAGACTTACCATCATCCTTACCGTTACTTTTCGGAGGGGAAGGAGGATCTTGGTCTTTTGATGGAATGTTTTTGTCAATTGCCTTTCCACTTCGAAGAGTTGTGATAGAATTGGCATTTTCCTGTTGAGTTTCATTGGAGCAAGAAACAAAACATTGAGTAGAAGGGTTAGGCTGAGGTTGAGCAGGAAACTTACCTTTTTCTTGAGTGCGTAATGAAGCTGTCAATGTGGACAAGGTGTTTTTGATCTCATTGATGTCCTGTGAAGTTTGGTTATTCACATTTGCTTGTGTTTGCATGAATGCTTACAATGTCTCTTCCAAGGTTTGTACACGTGAAGGTTGATAGGAAAAAGTGTTGCCCGGCTTTTGAGATTGTGGTACCTGAACATGATTATTATTCCGCCAAATGAAGTTGGGATGATTTCTCCATTCAGAGTTATACGTTTCAGAGTAAGGAGAAGGAAAAGGCTTTTTAAATGTGTTTATGGAATTTACTTGATCATGCAACGCTTCTTTAAGAATGGGAATGTTTGGACATTCAGAAGTGGGGTGTCCCATGATTTCACAAATTCCACAACTTTCTTCATTTTTAACCGTTTTGACTTCTTTTACTTCTCTAAGTTCCATGGCTTCAATCTTTCTAGCCAAATTAGCTACTTTAGCTTTTATCTCATCTTCTTGACTAAAATGATATTTACCTCTGTTAGAAACAAGATTAGATCTATTGGAACTTTCAGAGGAATTATCTGTGTGCCAGGCTTGAGAGTTATCTGCCAAATGGTCTAGGTAGTCAAAGGCTTCTTCAGGTTCTTTTTCTAGAAACTCACCGTTACACATTGTTTCAACAAATTGTTTAGTTTCGGGAGTTAAACTTTCATAAAAGAAACTAATAAGACGCCATTTTTCAAAACCATGATGTGGACAAGAACTTAACAAATCTTTAAAACGCTCCCAGCACTGAAAAAATGCTTCATTTTGATTTTGATTGAAATTTTGAATCTGTCTTTTCAAAGCAGTAGTTTTATGTGCTGGGAAAAATTTCTTTAGAAACTCAGTTTGTAATTCTTGCTATGTGCCAATTGACCTTGGTTTTAAATTATGAAGCCAAATTTTTGCTTTATCTTTTAAAGAAAAAGGAAATAATTTTAGCTTGACAATTTCATTTGTACATTGTTGGTCATTAAAGGTGACACATACATCTTCGAAGTCTTTTAGAAACGAGTAAGCACTTTCCGATTCTAACCCATGGAAATTTGTAAGCAAAGCTATCATACCTGGTTTAAAACGAAAGTTGTTTGCATTGAGAGGAAAAATAAAACAAGAGGGTGATGAGCTTCGAGTTGGTTGCAAGTAGTCACGCATGGTGCGTACTTGTCTGTTCTCATCTTCAGCATGAACACTTTCATTGTCAGCCATGTTAGGAGTTGTATTAGAAAGATTACCTGAAAAAGTTTCACAATAAAATCCAACTAAACGACGAGATCTAAAATCACGTCGCCAAACAAGCATAAAACAAAGTTAATATACAGATTAGGCGGTATAACCAGCAAATAAAAATAAAACAAAGTTAATATGCAATATAAATATAAATATATAGAAAATTAGGCGGTATAACCAGCCAATAAAAATAAATATACTTATAAACTTATATACTTAGTATTGCCTCCCCGGCAACGGCGCCAAAAACTTGATGGAGACTCAATTAAGAGTTGTAAACCCAAGTGCAGGTTATGTTCAAGTAATAAATTCTCGGGTGTCCGAGGTCGAACCACAGGGAAGCGTATTAGTAAGTATAAGTTTATAAATATATAAGAAAAAGAAAGTAAACAAGATATTAGGGAATCAACAACAAAACAAGATAAACAAGATATTAGAGAACAAAATAAACAAAATAACATAAAAGAAATTAAACAAGATATAAAAAACAATAAGAAAAGATGTTGAGGTTAGAGAATCCACTCTTGGTGTTATGCTAAGATTAATCTTGTTTTATTACACAATTGAAATCCACACATAAAGGAGGTTCCAATCGGAAGGTTTAGCAATTCAGTCCAAATTGTCCAACGTCCATAGCATATGATATTATGTTCATTTGGTATCCTCAAAACTCATAAAAAGAGTCCAAGCATTCCTTATGCCAAGGTATATGTCTACAACAAATCAAGGTTATGAAACCAAGCATTTACTGTGCCATTTTCCTTGTCAATAATGAATCAAGATCCCTACTTTGTAAGTATGATTTTAAACCAAAAGAAAATATTATCTATACTAGTGTTTATAAATGATGATTCATTTTAGCTCATGTTTAAGAGACTAACCTTAGCATTTACCAAAAGCTTCACCTCATCACCTCAACAATATGATTAGCAACACATACTAGATATGGATAAAATGAAAAGAAATGTAAGAAGCATAAGTAAATAAAAAAAGAAAACTAGAGAAAGGAAAGAAGAAGAAAACTTAGAGAATTTTATTACAATGGCTAATATCCTACCAATCTATAATAATACTCTTACAATCATCCAAGGCCCTCTATTTATACACATTTTGGAGAGCTAAATGACAAGAGACAAGCTTTATAAATTTCAAAGGTAGGTATAATAGGTGGGTGCATTTTTCTAACAATTTTCGTCATATTGTATGACAATTCTGATCAGCCAGCTTGATGGTCGATTTTGTCAATGTTGAAGGCTCGATCTGATCAAATGGTCTTCTAGAAAAATATACCCCTATCAGTTACGGATCCATAGCCGTTGGAATCAGATCATTTGCTCATGTGGATCGGAAGACATGGTCAAAATACCAAAACAGGTCAGCACAGACGTCATTGCACATCAGCCAACTTGATGGTCGATTTCGCTAGGGAAAACGACTCCGTTTCAAGAAGGGTAAAACATGAAAAAGATAGATATGCCTCTTAGCTATGCACTGTAAAAATTTCAGCCTTAATGCTTCAGTGAAACTCTAGATATAGCTGATATGGAAAAAGGTGTCGGAACTGGAACTGAATTGGATTTGCCCTTAATTCTTGATTTAACCTAGTAATCTGAAATCACTCAAAGAAACTCGTGAAAAACACCAAATTACATAAAAAATATAAAAGATCATAAACACAAGTAGACTAAGCAATAATAACTCGTATTTGACACAAAACAATAATAAAACATAACTAAAAACTATATAATTATACGAGTTATCATAATGCAACCTAAATGATATGATATACTTTAAATGCCTTAGCATATTCTAAATGAAATGAAATATTCTAAGTTATATGATATATGAAATGAAATGACCTAGGTAACATAATATATTCTATATGAAATGAGATGTCCTAAGTCATATGATATATTCTAAATCAAATAAAATATCCTAAATGATATAATATATATCCTAAATGAAATGAAATAACCTAGGTAACATAATATATTCTATATGAAATGAAATAATTTAAATGACATGGCAAATATGAATGATATGGCATATAATTTGAATGACATGAAATATAATATGCATGAAAATAAAAATGAAAATGACAATGCATGAACATAATATGTACTAAATAATATGACAAAAATAACTAAATAAAAAGCATAGGATATCATGAAATATTCAAAACCATATAATAAACAATGTAACATCAAAAAATATAAATCAAAATAATAACAATACCATAGGAATTATCATAGCAAAAATCACACATTATATAAAATGCATGAATATGGAAAATGCAATGCATGAAAATGTATTTTTTCCTTTAATTAAGGAAATCCGTATATCTAAAAAGATATCCAGCTACCTTAGGAAAATATGTCAAATTAAATATTCTAAAACCAAAATACTTTGTGATTGTTTGAAAACAATTTTGAAAAGCTTAGGTTAAAAATAAAAACTTAGCTAAACCCTTTTTTAAATGGCTCTAATTTCCTAAGTTTAAAAATCCGGACTTGACCACCCTTAACTCGAGACTTAAAAAATCATTTTTAGAGTTTAAAAAGGCTTAGAAACTACCCAAAGTCAGTAGTTAAACTTCCTAATCAGCCCTCTCTAAGTAACTTAACAAAAACAGAAAAATGATTTCCCTTCAAATTCAATTCTGACTCCAGTGTGCAGTTTTAAGCCACGATTTTTTACCCTATTTTTAAAAATTCAAAAAAATCTAAAAAAAGTACTAGAGAGTTAGGACATATAAAAATACACGGGAAAAAATCATCTTAATTTTCTGATTAAAGATGAATGCCCAAAAAATCAGGAAAGTACAAGTGCTGGGTGAAAAAACTGTTTTGCCAAAATACATTTTTGCCTTTGATAAAATCATTTAAAAATCAAAGTAAAAATATTTAAGACTCACAAAATGACTCACAAACAGTAGCTAGGAATTTTTAAAAGTTAGATAAAAATTGGCAAGTAGAAAAAAAATCACAAAGGTAGAATAATCAATTTGACAAACCGTAATTTTCCACAAGTGTGCTCAAGAGAGCATGCCTTTGAACCATTAATTGGCCTAAGTCATTAGTCAAGTGGCAATGACATGGAATGCATGAAAAATACAGCAAATATGATGCATGAAATGCATGATTTTAAACCTAAATGTCATGAAAAAATGTATGGCATCAATATAGTGACCTAGACCTAAATGAACTTGCATGGCATTTAATGCAACCTAGGTCTAAAATACATGGGCATGCATGGCAAAATAAACCAAACCTAACAACTAAAATATGCATGGCAATAACACAAACACAAGGCATGCTTAAACCAAAAACTCAACCAAATGTCATGAAAATGCAAACCTATCATCTAACATATCAAAAATGCAAACACAAGGCAAAATAATGAGGTAGCCGAATGGTCTAAGGTTCCAAACAAGCATGACATTTTCACAAACACTTGATATACTTAAACAAAATACTCAATCAAATGTCATGCAAACGCAAATCTATCAACTAACATGGCAAAAATGCACACACAATGCAAGATACATGAAGTGGCCGAATGGCCTAAGGTTCCAAACAAGCATGGCATTTTCACAAAAACTTGATATACTAACATGCTCAACTAAAATATAACACTCAAATCATGCAAACACAAAGTAGAGATATTAAAACTAACAAGCATTTTCACAAACACTTGATATACTAACATGCTCAACTAAAATATAACACTCAAATCATGCAAATACAAAGTAGAGGTATTAAAACTAACAAGCATTTTCACAAATACTTAATATACTAAATATAAAACATCAAAAAATTTAAACATTATGAAAACAAAAAATTGAAAATGCAAGAATATGATTATAAACTCATAAATGGCAACAAACAAGCATCCAAATTAAAGCAAACTTCAAGTATATGTAGTAGGTGAAGATTTAAAGCATCAAGACTAAAAAATAACCAAAATAACATGATAAATTAAGACAAAACATCAACTATATAAAAAAAAAAATCTGGGCCATTCGGCCATGGTAAAAAAAATAAGATAAAAAATGTAAGAACTTTTTAAGAAAAAGATGAAGAAATAACTTAAAAAGAACAAAAAAAAACATTTATTTAAAAAGAAAACTCACCAAATAATAATAAAAAAAAACAAAAACAAGAATGGAAAATCAAGAAAGTGCAAGAGTTGGTGCTAAAAGCAACTCAAGAAGCTATCTTTCAAGCTTTTTCTTTTCAAACTTTCCTTTCTTTTCTAAACTTTTCTTTTTTGCTTTCAACCAAGGAGAGAAAACTAAGCAAAAACCAAGAAGAAATCTGAAAATGAAGTGCTGAAAATAAAAAATCAGAATACCCCCTATAGTGCTGGCAGAAATTTACCTCTCTCCTCCCTAGGATGTTGTCATTTTTACTCCAACCAATTTCCATACAAGGGCTAGTGATTCAAGGTGAAAAATCATGAAATTATCACCCTTAGATTAGGCCATCAGCTGTCCATAATTATAGCTATTCAAGAATAATGTTGACATTCTCCCTCTTCATGCATTGGCCCATGTGGCTTATTTGCAATGGCTTGATAAAAAAAACCACTAACTAACTCTTAATTCTTGGCCTTTTGATTGAAAAATCAGAAGCTTCTTCCATCTTTTGGGCCTTGGCTGGCCAGCACTCCCTTTTCCAGCCCAATTCTGATTTTCTGAAAGGCAAGAAAAGCCCTTTTCGGTTGCTTGGATAAAATTACCGTTTTGCCCCCCGGATGCAAATAAATGGCAAAAGGACTTCAAATTCAAATTTTATTTTTTTAATAATTTCAAAATAATAAAATATTTAATTCTGGAAGATTTCAAAAAATTTCAAGTCTGTTTGCTATTTATTTGGATTTTTTCTTCCAAAAATGCCCTTTTATGCCCCCACATTTTACCTTTTTTAAACGAGCTCCAAATCAATATTTTTATTCACCAATCTCTTCAAAATAATTTAAAAGTGTGATATGGAAGTTTTCATAATTTGTGGAACTCATTTGGTATTTTTTCGGGATTTATCTGCTTGAATTACTACATAAGAGGCCCAGGATTTGGACATTTTGCAAACGAACTCCGAATTAAGATTTTATTTCTCCAATATCTTCAAAATAATTTAAAAATGAGATTTGCAAATTTTCAGAAATTTTGGAGTCCATTTGCTATTTTTCAGGATTTATCTTCTTGAATTTCTACATAAGAGACCCGGGATTTGGCCATTGTGCAAACGAACTCCGAATCAAGATTTTATTTCGCCAATCTCTTCCAAATGATTTAAGAATGAGATTTGCAAATTTTCAGAATTTTTGGAGTCCATTTGCTATTTTTCTCAAATTTTCCAATTTTGCCATTTTGCCTTCGAAACCCGGTTTTGCTCAAAACAAGTTCGTTTTTCAGATTTTCTTCAAACTGAGCCTTGGGATATCCCTTTTTAATCATTCCTCATCCATTGGGGGCTTTAATCTTACCAAGTCGGGCCATTTCTGTAATCCTTCCCGATTTCACTGAAATTCACCAAAAATCTTAATTCTCGGTTTTCTCCCGGATTGACTTTTCTTTCAGTTTTTATTTCAAGTGGCTTCTCCCTTACCCGTAGTCAGTGCTTATCTTTCATTTGAAACCTTCAATTTTGACCAATTCGATCATTTAAGTACTTTTCCCCAAATTTCCCGATTTAGGGTTTCCTTTCTACTGAATCTCCATAACCCAACTTTCGAACTCCATATCTTTCAATATAGACCTTGGATTATCAAAATTCTTTCGCCATTTTTCAATTGAACTTCAAATCTTGATTTTGAAAGTGGGTTGACTTTTTTAGTAGTTGACTTTTCAGGGTTGACTTTTTCAGGATTGACTTTTTTCGGGGTTGACTTTTTTGAGTTTGACTTTTTATGCTCGCTCTCTTAAACTAAGTCTTGGAGTACCACCTGCAGGATGAAAAAAGTCTTTTTACATTCTGAAACATCAATTTAGGAAGAAAACTTACCTGTTTTAGTGGTCCGGACAAAAATAGGTGTCTACAGCTGCCCCTCTTTGGCTATTGCTGAGAATCAGGAATCAGGCAAAAATAAACCAACACTAATTTTGTACGATTAGTGAAATCACATGTGAAGGAAAGGGAAAAGGGTTTTCTTCTTTCTTTTTCATCTTTTTTTCATTTTTTCATTTTTTTTGAAAAACTTGTAAATTGAACATTTTGTCCTTAAATTGAATTCCCTGACTAATTAAGGCTTGACCCGTCTTAAGGAAACGGGTTCGATTTGCAAGAGAATAAAAGACCTCAACGATGGTCTCGGGTTCTTGTCCTGTCTTGTGCTAACCTTACAGGTATGGGTGAAACTGAAAATTGAAAAAGACCGGGATGAAACCAGGGAATTGAAGGCATGGGTGAAACCATAAAATTGAAAGAGATCTAGATGAGACCAAGGAATTTGAAGGCATGGGTGAAACCATGAAATTTGAAAATGATTTGGATGGAACCAAAAATTGAGATGCATAGATGAAACCAAAAATTTGAAAAAGATCTGGATAAAACCAGAGGTTAAAGTCATGGGTGAAACCATAAAATTGAAAGAGACCTGGATGAAACCAGGGAATTGAAGGCATGAGTGAAACCATAAAATTGAAAGAGATCTGGATGAAACCAAGGAATTTGAAGGCATGGGTGAAACCATGAAATTGAAAGAGACCTGGATAAAACCAGGGAATTGAAGGCATGGGTGAAACCATAAAATTGAAAGAGATCTGGATGAAACCAAGGAATTTGAAGGCATGGATGAAACCATAAAATTGAAAGAGATCTGGATGAAACCAAGGAATTTGAAGGCATGGGTGAAACAATAAAATTGAAAGAGATCTGGATGAAACCAAGGAATTTGAAGGCATGGGTGAAACAATGAAATTGAAAGAGATCTGGATGAAGCCAAGGAATTTGAAGGCATGGGTGAAACCATAAAATTGAAAGAGATCTGGATAAAACCAAGGAATTGAAGGCATGGGTGAAACCATTAAATTGAAAGAGATCTGGATGAAACCAAGGAATTTGAAGGTATGGGTGAAACCATAAAATTGAAAGAGATCTAGATGAAACCAAGGAATTTGAAGGCATGGGTGAAACAATGAAATTGAAAGAGATCTGGATGAAGCCAAGAAATTTGAAGGCATGGGTGAAACCATAAAAATGAAAGAGACCTGGATGAGACCAAGGAATTGAAGGCATGGGTGAAACCATGAAATTGAAAGAGATCTGGATGAAACCAAGGAATTTGAAGGTATGGGTGAAACCATAAAATTGAAAGAGATTTGGATGAAACCAAGGAATTTGAAGGCATGGGTTAAACAATGAAATTGAAAGAGATCTGGATGAAACCAAGGAATTTGAAAGCATAGGTGAAACCATGAAATTGAAAGAGATCTGGATGAAACCAAGGAATTTGAAGGCTTGGGTGAAACCATGAAATTGAAAGAGATCTGGATGAAAGCAAGGAATTTGAAGGCATGGGTGAAACCATGAAATTGAAAGAGATCTGGATGAAACCAAGGAATTGAAGGCATGGGTGAAACCATGAAATTGAAGAGATCTGGATGAAACCAAGGAATTTGGAGGCATGGGTGAAACCATAAAATTGAAAGAGATCTGGTTGAAACTAAGGAATTTGAAGGCATGGGTGAAACCATGAAATGGAAAGAGATCTGGATGAAACCAAGGAATTTGAAGGCATGGGTGAAACCATTAAATTGAAAGAGATCTGGATGAAGCCAAGGAAGTTGAAGGCATGGGTGAAACCATAAAATTGAAAGAGATCTGGATGAAACCAAGGAATTTTGATGGCATGGGTGAAACCATAAAATTGAAAGAGATCTGGATGAAACCAAGGAATTTGAAGGCATGGGTTAAACCATAAAATTGAAAGAGATCTGGATGAAACCAAGGAATTTGAAGGCATGGGTGAAACCATGAAATTTGGAAGAGATCTGGATGAAACCAAGGAATTTGAAGGCATAGGTGAAACCATGAAATTGAAAGAGATCTGGATGAAACCAAGGAATTTGAAGGCATGGGTCAAACCTTGAAATTGAAAATGATCTAAATGGAACCAGAAATTGAAATGATACAGATATCTTGGATTGATGCAAATGTTTCTAAATGAGGATGCAAATGTCCCTACGAATCATATTCATGTGAGTGGTTCATGAATGGTGTAATTGCAGCTACAATGAAGATACAATAATCCTAGAAATGATGCACTTGCTTGAGATGATGTGAATGCAACTACTCATGGAATAATGGAAATACGAATACTCATGATTTATGCAAATGTTGCTGACACGGTGCAGATGCGAAGTTTAATAAATAGATGAATGCTCATGAGTGATGCAAATGCCCCTGATCACTTTCCTAGATTTTGACTCAGCCTTTCCAATTCACTTTTCCTTTTCAAATCAAAGTATATCTTCATTTCATTTTTCAATCTTTGGCTATTCTCTTTGCCCCAACAGTTTTCAAACTCTTATTGGCAGGAGTCTGCTTGCTGAGTTTTATTTCTTCTTCTCATATTTGGAAGTCAAGGTTAACCATAATAGTTCCACACCTTTGAGTTAGAAAAAACCTTATCTTATGTTAACATAAAAAATGGGTATATCAAAAATATTTTTTATTTTCCTTTTTTGAAAAATAATTTTTCTTTTTTAATGAAAACTTCTGAGTTAAAATTTTAACCCCACAATACGTAATGTAAAAATCTTTTGAAGATTGATGATCATGGTTATAAATTTTCCTAAGTGTCAATTTGGGTCTTTCAAATTGAATTGACAAGGCTTGGTACAACATGATTTTGGTTTTTTTTTTTTCAGGAAAGCTTCACAACAAAAAATGTATGTCCTTTCTAGGCTTACAAATGGAACAGATTTTATAAATCATGAATTCAATAAGAACCAAACAAATTCAACTTTCTTTTAGTTTTCGTATCAAGGCATTTTGGCAAGCGTCAAGATTGACTGGGATGTTTAAACTGGAAAGTTTAATCTTGGAAGGAAAAAGTTTCAGTTTTTGAAATCAATCATCCAAATGAGAGTTGACAATTTGGGGGGTTCAGGAATTCCTAGATGTTCCCCGATGACCGCTTCTTTAAGATGATATTTTCTTTTGTGGTATTGGTACTATCATAGATGGCATCAAAAATTCCCATTTTACTCTAGACCGCCTGTTTTTGGGTTTTCGCCCTAGAGTCCCATTCTCTCCAATTTGTTCTTTTTTCTTCTTTTTTCATTGTTTTACCATTCATTTGAGAATTATAAATTCTTCCTTAGTGAAATGATAATTCGATGAGATGGGATAAAATCTGAGGAAAAACCCTTCTAGTTAAATATTCATGCTTGATCAAAATAGACTTTTAAAGCACGTAATGTAGGCCATGTCTCAGGGTTCAGAAAGAAAGGATAAATAGGCCCAAAGAATGTGAAAGGATAAATAGGCCCAAAGAATGTGTTTGAGGGTAATCAGATCAAGGATCCTTTCTTTGAGGAGGATTCTCTTTGAAACATTTATCCCATTTGGACTTTTCATTCCTTTTGACTTTGCTCTTTTTCTTCCTTGCTTTTGGCTTTCATTTGCAATCGCTTTTTCACACACTTTTTTTTTGGGTATGTTTTTTCTTTTGTTTTTCTTGGCTTTCATTTTTCCATCTTTTCCTTTTCCTTTGACAGAGTGAGCCCGTATTTATTCGGGGCTTCATTTGCTTTGTATATGTCTTTTGAGCTAGGACTCATTTTTCTGTTATCTTTGAGAAGATATTTCCTTGCATTTGCCCCCAGTGTAGAGAGTGATCCTTGATTAGGGTTTAAAGAAAAAAGAATTATTTCGGCTCAAAAAGGGGTGACTATGGATAATTTTTTTGTGCGAAAGGGATATGAAAGATGGTCATTTCTCATGTCAAGCAAGAATATTCACATTGAAAAGCAATCCCCAGGGGAAATAGATATTCAGAATTTCATTTTGCACTTTGGAATCATCCGAATTCCCATATGCATGATATCACAAATTTTCTTTTTTTGCCCCAATGATTCATGCGTTAGTCCATCCTTTTTTTACCATAAAACCATCATTTCCACATATGATGCCCCTGTTTGATTAACCATGAGAATTTGTATCAACGAGGAACATAGCAAGTCTAGGTCTGTACTAAAAAGACTGAATTTCAAATATGAGTTCTTTGAAGAGACAAGGAAAATATGACCCAAAATGGGTTTTCTCTGGGACAAGGGATAATCTAGTTTAATCATTGTGCCCCAGGGTGTCAATCATTAAGTGATGTTTGGGCAATTAGTGTTTTGTGGTTTGTTGAAAATGACATGAATGGTTTTGGCACAACCTTGACACAGACCAAATTACCATGATCTAAATTCTTGAAAGAAAGTCTCATTTGTTTGAATTTCAAGGAGTTCAATTTTTTTTTGAAAAGTTCGTTCCTTTGTTTATAACCTAGACTAGGATCTACATCTTTGCTTATTCTATCATTCATATTCCTTGAAGCATTAGGTCTTTCAAGTGTTCTTGGTTTAAGAGATTTAGGCTTAGGAAAACCTAAAAGAGAGGGGAGAAGGTATTGGGTCATTTGTAACAATGATCATCAATCTTCTTGAGACTATCCATTACTAAAACTTCCTTAATGCTCATTTTTTTTTCCAATTATTGTTAAAACACAACAAACACAAAGCATTTAAAAATCAAAATTCATTTAATTCTTATGAATGTCGACATGAGACAAGTGTTTTCATAATAAGGTCTGAAACTAAATGCATAAAAACTTCCCCTTGACATGTTCTCCCTAATTCAAATTGGCTATTTCTCGATACCTTTTTCGACCTTTCCATCTTCTTCCCCTATTATGACATCCATAATGGTCTCATCTTTCCCATTCAGCAGATTCTCCATGCTGTCTGTCCTTTGTTTCTTCCCCACACCTAACTGTCCTTTATTGATGAGTGCTTGAACCTTTCGCTTCAGACATAAGAAATTTTCTGTGGAATGTCCCCGAATCCCAGAATGATAATCACAATATGCATTCTCGTCATACCAGCTTGGATATGGGGGTTGGATAGGCTCCACTGGAACTTTAGTGAGGAGCTGCTCTTCGACCAGCTGGGGCAATAGTTCAGAGTAAGACATGGGGAGGGACTCAAACTGATCTCTTTTTCGGATATTCTTTGATTTCCTTTGACTGACAAAAGGTTGAAAATTTACTGGATTCTGAGAGGCCATTGGGTATAAGTATGAACCCTGGGGTACATAATTCATAGAAGGACAGGGTGGAGGGTATGAAGTAGCCAGAATATACGGGGCAAAGTCTCCCATGGCTTGGACATCTCCCTCTTTCTTTTTGGGCGACCTGTTTCTCTTTGCATTAAATGTTTTACCTCCTTCGAGTTTCCCGGCCTTGATTGCATTTTCGATCATTTCCCTGGAGATTACCATATTCGAAAAATTCTTCATGGTGTTGCCAACAAGTATATCGTAGTATGGGGCCTGTAGTGTATTCACAAAAAGGACAGTGGTTTCTTTATGAGTTAAAGGTGGTTGTACTTAGGTAGACATGTTCCTCCACCTCTGAGCATACTCTTTGAAGCTCTCAGTAACCTTTTTCTCCATATTTTGCAAGGTGAGACGATCAGGTGTCATGTCGGTCACATGCTTGTACTAGTTTAGGAAAGCCCTAGCCAAATCATTCCAAGAGCGAATCCGATCCTTGCTCAACTGACTACACCACCTAATTGCGGACCCGCTGAGGCTATCCTGAAAGTAGTGGATCAGAAGCTTATCATTATCTATATAACTTGCCATCTTTCAGCAAAACATAGTAATATGGGCTGACGGATCAGTCGTCTCGTCATATTTCACAAAGTCAGGGACCTTGAATTTAGGAGAGATAACTAAATCGAAGACCAAGCATCGTTCTTTCGCCTCCACACTCCCGAATATGTTTGTATTTTCTACTGCCCAGAACCTTTCATCTAGCAACTGATATTTCCCTTGGGAATCTTCCAACTCTACCTCATTAACCATTTTCAACTTTGCCTGTTCAGCTAGATCATTTGAATTTAAGACATTGATGGGGTTAACTGTGTTCTGGGCATCCATCATTACGACCTCATTCTGACCATTTCATTCCTCAAATTCTTCTCTGACGGCCAAGTTTTTAGTGTGTCCCTTGATTACGATGGATATTAGCTCCATCAATTTAATCATCTGATCTTTAGATTCTGCTTGAGACTTTGCCAGCTGTTCTCGCGATTCTTCCTGTACCCTTTCCATTCTTTCTATTCGAGCAACTTGTTCATTCTCCATAGCACTAGCCAAAATTAAAAGGGTGACTTAGTACTTCTTATACCTCTGATTTGAAATAGAAATTCTTTCAAAGACTCTTAAAGCCAAGCCAATTTCTATTTTATTCCCCCAAAGTGCGTGTCATGATGAAGGAGCCATGAATGCAATTTGATACACATAAAGCCTAAACAATATGATGTATGGACATGTATAGTGAAAACATGCTGATCATATATGTAATAAATGCAATCACGATGCCAACATGTTGCAAGCAAAGAATAAACAAATCAATGCATGGATATATGCAATGAATGATCATGTATATTTCAGCATATTTCCCAATGAATGATCATATACACTATGAATGCAACACGATGTCAATTATGATACATGCAAACAATGAATGATTGATACAGAGTATATACAAAGAAAATCATGCTGACCATGTGTGTCATGAACGTATCTTGATGTTAATATGACAGATTAATGCATGAGCATATATAGAGAAATCATGCTAACTACGTTTGTCATGAATACAACCCAAAGTCAACATGATGCATGTAAAGAATAAACAAATTAATGCATGGATATATACAGAAAAATCATGCTGATTATAAGTGCATGAGTGCAACCTGATGCTAACATGATACATGTATGAATGTATGGTATGCCAAATAATTGATCGGATGCAAAATGCAAAGGGAAATATATCATGGAGGAAAAAAGAATCGGAGGAACTTAATCATCAACATCTCATAAATTTGAAGCATAGTCAATTCATTCCCATATCAATTGTTCACAATGGTATAAACCATGTTTTACAAAATCTGAGCAGTAGTTAAAACTGTCTTTTACAAACACTTTATTCTTCCTAGCATCCTAAGGATATAAAAGCCGGCTACTGAAAAAGTGGAATCCTATTACATCATATAAAACCAAAGTCTTTCCACCTCAATGTTGTAAATCTCCCAATCCTAATGACGCTTTCCCAGCCTTCTATCAATCAGTGTCGTTGGATCCAACCACTTGGCATTTATAAAAGACTGCACTTTCTTTTTGAATGCTATACAGTCTTCAATGCTATGGCCAGCAATTCCACAGTGATAATCACATCTTGCATTTGGATTATGCCACTTTGGATATGGTGGTAATAGGGGTTTCAATGGGACACATGCAACAATGTGATTTTGGATCAGTATAGGGAGAAGCTCTCGGTAGCTGATTGGAAAGGGATCAAAAGGCCTTTGGGTCTTATCCTGGGTTCGTTTCTTAGTCACACATGACCTAGGATTTGGGGCACTTGGTGGTGGCACTAAGGTTCAAACCGAAGTATTTACATAGGGATGTGGCGGAACAGCATGGTAAGGGTATGGATTTGGACATGGGGCCTTTGGAGGTTGTACATAGCTCGAGGTTCCTATCCCAGATGCTGGATAAGGTGATTGATGAGGGAAGAAATATGAACTGGGAGTTGGTGGTGATGGAATGGGATTCAGGTTTCCCGTAGTGGTCATCCCAATAGACGATTGGACCATAGTAGGGTGGGGATATTGGCTTGGACCTAGAACACTTTGCAGGTATGGTACATGATCCGAGGTTTCTATCTTTGGTATCAGGCTCTCAGGTTTAACCATTTTCACGATTTTGTCCATAATTTCATCAGGATTGCAACCTTTGTGGCATTGAAAAGCGTAGGATCCAGCAAGGATTGTATGTTCTGGACCTAATGGTTTTGCTTGATCCGAAGACGATACAGAGCCCTAAGAAAGTTCCTCTTTACTCTTACCCATATCCTCAACCATTTTCAGCAATTTGGCAAGCTGTTCCTTCACCTCTCGGATTTCATGTCCACATTCCTCTTGATTTCGTTCCAAAGCACCCAGTCGTTCCTCCGATTCATTCCTCATATCTCGAACCCCTTTCATGCAAATGAAAATGTCATGAGATTAAGAATACAATTGTGAATGTACATGCTCTATTCCTATGTGCATGAATATACTGATGATTAATGCATGAACATATACAGAGAAATTATGATGACTATGTATGCTATGGATGCAATCTAATGCCAACATGATGGATTTAAAAAATGAATAAATTGATGCACAGGTATATACAAATAATGACCATGTTTGTATTCTACAATGAATGACCATGCATGCTATGATGTCAAAATGATACATGCTAAGAATAAATGAATTAATACAAAGGTAGGTACAAAGAATGACCATGTATATCACAAATGTATTCTACAATGAATAACCATGCATGTTAGGACTGTGACATGATGTCAACATGATACAAATAAATTAACCAATGATTACACGAAATTGGTGGGACCTAAATCTTGATTATTCAAAAATCTCATTATGCAAGATTTGCCTCCAAATTTATGATTTTTTGAAACAAGTTTTTTTCTATGAAAAACCAATCATATTATTTTCAAAAGAATTTCGGGGTAGTGGATCCTACTATGGTACAATGTCCAAATGTTCATGCAACTCTACCAGTTTTATGAAATCATCAAATGAAATTACCAACTGTTTATTGCAAAGAATGAGATCACTAACACAACCAAAAATGTACATGCTCTATTCACACATGTATGAAATGTGCAAAATGCAAAAATGCTTGAAAAAGGATTTTTATTTTTTTGAAACAACTAATGAATATTTTGCCCCGACAAATATCTACTTATATAGGTATCACAGTGCCTTTGGGACAGATTAACACATTTATTACAGGCGATGTACGTACATCGTTGCCCGATCTACAAAACTTATTCAGAGTGTAAAATAGGTAACAAAAGGTTTAGAAATGTCCCTCCATGTGTTCCTATCTTCGGTATATCTAACGAAAATCCGGCATGGCTTCGCCTAGGTTCACTATATGAGAGTGAATTGATTCTAAAGGCCCCGAATTACTCCTCACTGTTGCCGGTGAAGGCTAGTAAGGCACCCCCATAAAAGCAGGTTCAATTCGTAAGAGTATATTTTCCTATGCCCGTATAGAGGATTATCACGAAGGCATTAGGTACTTTATACTCCGAAAGTGTTTCACTAGCCCATATGGAGGATCATCACGAAGGCGTAGTTACTTGATAACTCGTATAATTATATAGTTTTTAGTTATGTTTTATTATTGTTTTGTGTCAAATACGAGTTATTATTGTTTAGTCTAATTGTGTTTATGATCTTTTATATTTTTATGTAATTTGGTGTTTTTCACAAGTTTCTTTGAGTGATTTCAGATTACTAGAATTAAGGGCAAATCTAGTTCAGTTCCAGTTCCGACACCTTTTGCCATATCAGCTATATCTCGAGTTTCACTGAAGCAATAAGGCTGAACTTTGTATCCCTGCAAAGCTAAGAGGCATATCTATCTTTTTCATGTTTTACACTTCTTGAAACGGAGTCGTTTTCCCTAGCGAAATCGACCATCAAGTTGGCTGATGTGCAATGACGTCTGTTCTGCACCGTTTTGGTATTTTGACCATATCTCCCGATCCACGTGCGCAAATGATCTGATTCCAACGGCTATGGATCCGTAACTGATAGGGGTATATTTTTCTAGAAGACCATTTTATCAGATCGAGCCTCCAACATTGACAAAATCGACCATCAAGCTGGCTGATCAGAATTGTCATACAATATGACGAAAATTGTTAGAAAAATGCACCCACCTATTATACCTACCTTTGAAATTTGTAAAGCTTGTCTCTTGTCATTTAGCCCTCCAAAATGTGTATAAATAGAGGGCCTTGGATGAGTATTGGGATACAATTGATACATTGGTAGGATAGCCATTGTAATAAAATTCTCTAAGTTTTCTTTTTCTTTCCTTTCTCTAGTTTTCTTTTTCTTCTTACATTTCTTTTCATTTTATTCATATCTAGTATGTGTTTCTAATCATATTGTTGAGGTGATGAGGTGAAGCTCTTGGTAAATGCTAAGGTTAGTCTCTTAAACATGAGCTAAAATGAATCATCATTTATAAGCACTAGCATAGATAATATTTTCTTTTGGTTTAAAATCATACTTGCAAAGTAGAGATCTTGATTCATTATTGACAATGAAAATGGCACAGTAAATGCTTGGTTTCATAACCTTGATTTGTTGTAGACATATACCTTGGCATAAGGAATGCTTGGACTCTTTTTATGAGTTTTGAGGACACCAAATGAACATAATATCATATGCTATGGACGTTGGACAATTTGGACTGAATTGCTAAACCTTCCGGTTGGAACCTCCCTTATGTGTGGATTTCAATTGTGTAATAAAACAAGATTAATCTTAGCATAACACCAAGAGTGGATTCTCTAACCTCAACATCTTTTCTTATTGTTTTTTTTATATCTTGTTTAATTGCTTTTATGTTATTTTGTTTATTTTGTTCTCTAATATCTTGTTTACTTTCTTTGTTATTGATTCCCTAATATCTTGTTTATTTTCTTTGTCTTATATATTTATAAACTTATACTTATTAATACGCTTCCCTGTGGTTCGACCTCGGACACCCGAGAATTTATTACTTGAACATAACCTGCACTTGGGTTTACAACTCTTAATTGAGTCTCCATCAAGTTTTTGGCGCCGTTGCCGGGGAAGCAATACTAAGTATATAAGTTTATAAGTATATTTACTTTTATTGGCTGGTTATACCGCCTAATTTGTATATATTTACTTTTATTGGCTGGTTATACCGCCTAATTTGTATATATTTATTTTTATTGGCTGGTTATACCGCCTAATTTATTTTTATTGGCTGGTTATACCGCCTAATTTTGTATATTAACTTTGTTTTATGCTTGTTTGGCGACGTGATTTTAGATCTCGTCGTTTAGTTAGATTTTATTGTGAAACTCTTTCAGGTAATCTTTCTAATACAACTCCTACCATGGCTTACAATGAAAGTGTTCATGCTGAAGATGAGAACAGACAAGTACGCACCATGCGTGACTACTTGCAACCAACTCGAAGCTCATCACCCTCTTGTTTTATTTTTCCTCTCAATGCAAACAACTTTTGTTTTAAACCAGGTATGATAGCTTTGCTTCCAAATTTCCATGGGTTAGAATCGGAAAGTGCTTACTCGTTTCTAAAAGACTTCGAAGATGTATGTGTCACCTTTAATGACCAACAATGTACAAATGAAATTGTCAAGCTAAAATTATTTCCTTTTTCTTTAAAAGATAAAGCAAAAATTTGGCTTCATAATTTAAAACCAAGGTCAATTGGCACATGGCAAGAATTACAAACTGAGTTTCTAAAGAAATTTTTCCCAGCACATAAAACTACTGCTTTGAAAAGACAGATTCAAAATTTCAATCAAAATCAAAATGAAGCATTTTTTCAGTGCTGGGAGCGTTTTAAAGATTTGTTAAGTTCTTGTCCACATCATGGTTTTGAAAAATGGCGTCTTATTAGTTTCTTTTATGAAAGTTTAACTCCTGAAACTAAACAATTTGTTGAAACAATGTGTAACGGTGAGTTTCTAGAAAAAGAACCTGAAGAAGCCTTTGACTACCTAGACCATTTGGCAGATAACTCTCAAGCCTGGCACACAGATAATTCCTCTGAAAGTTCCAATAGATCTAATGTTGTTTCTAACAGAGGTAAATATCATTTTAGTCAAGAAGATGAGATAAAAGCTAAAGTAGCTAATTTGGCTAGAAAGATTGAAGCCATGGAACTTAGAGAAGTAAAAGAAGTCAAAACGGTTAAAAATGAAGAAAGTTGTGGAATTTGTGAAATCATGGGACACCCCACTTCTGAATGTCCAAACATTCCCATTCTTAAAGAAGCGTTGCATGATCAAGTAAATTCCATAAACACATTTAAAAAGCCTTTTCCTTCTCCTTACTCTGAAACGTATAACCCTGAATGGAGAAATCATCCCAACTTCAGTTGGCGGAATAATAATCATGTTCAGGTACCACAATCTCAAAAGCCGGGCAACACTTTTTCCTATCAACCTTCACGTGTACAAACCTTGGAAGAGACATTGCAAGCATTCATGCAAACACAAGCAAATGTGAATAGCCGGACTTCACAGGACATCAATGAGATCAAAAACACCTTGTCCACATTGACAGCTTCATTACGCACTCAAGAAAAAGGTAAGTTTCCTGCTCAACCTCAGCCTAACCCTTCTACTCAATGTCTTGTTTCTTGCTCCAATGAAACTCAACAGGAAAATGCCAGTTCTATCACAACTCTTCGAAGTGGAAAGGCAATTGACAAAAACACTCCATCAAAAGACCAAGATCCTCTTTCCCCTCCGAAAAGTAATGGTAAGGATGATGGTAAGTCTGAACTTCTTGAAAATTTGGACAAAGAAAAAGGTATGCATCCTGCTCCTTTTCCTCAAAGGTTGCAAACAATAAAGAATTTGAATCAAAATGCAGAAATTTATGAACTTTTCAAACAAGTTAAGATTAACATTCCTTTATTGGATGCAATCAAACAAGTTCCATCTTATGCTAAATTTTTGAAGGACATGTGCACAGTTAAAAGGAAACATAATGTACAAAAGAAAGCATTTCTGACTGAAAGTGTGAGCTCAATCATTCAGCACCTTACTCCACCAAAATTCAAAGATCCTGGATGTCCAACAATCTCATGCATCATTGGAAACACTAGAATAGAACGTGCATTGCTTGATCTTGGTGCTAGTGTTAATCTTTTGCCTTTTTCTGTTTATCAACAGTTAGGTTTAGGTGAACTCAAGGAAACACCTGTTACACTTCAACTAGCTGATCGTTCTGTAAAAATTCCTCGAGGGATAGTTGAAGATGTTTTGGTTCAAATTGATAATTTTTACTTCCCTGTTGATTTTATTGTTTTGGACACACATCCTGTTTCAAATCCAAATGTTCAAATTCCTGTTATATTAGGCCGTCCATTTCTTGCAACTTCTAATGCTCTGATAAATTGCAGGAATGGTATGTTGAACATTTCTTTTGGAAATATGACTTTAGAATTAAATGTGTTCAACACTTGCAAGCAACCTGGTGATGATTCAGAAGTACATGAAGTGGATTTCATTGAAGAACTTGTTCATGAACATCTCACCACTACCACATTCCATGATCCTTTAGAAGCTTATTTAATTGAATGTGAGTTTGATAATGCTTCAGAAATTTCACACACTGATTCTTTGTTAAATTCTTTTCAGGTTAAGCATTGTTGGAAACAAAAACTTGAGGAACTCAGAAATGATGCATATGAGAATTCTAAAATTCATAAAGAAAGAACTAAAGCCTTTCATGACAAGTTAATTTCAAGAAAAACATTTGATGTTGGGCAAAAAGTTCTACTTTATAATTCTAGACTTCACATATTTCCTGGTAAGTTGAGATCAAGATGGACTGGCCCATTTGTGGTTAAGCATGTGTATCATTATGGAGCAGTTGACATTGAGAATCCTCAAAATGGTAACGTATTCAAGGTAAATGGACAAAGACTCAAACTCTTTTTGGAAAATCATGTTACTCAAGAAGAGGTTGTTTTTCTTTCTGATCCTTGTTTTGCAAATAACTAGATGTAAATATAATTTTTACTAATCTTCAAAAAAAAAATCATTTTTTTTCCCGGTTAAATGGCGGATAACGGTACTCCGTGATTATTTAAGTCGGTTCCATCAGCTACCCACAAAACTGATATTGTATATAAATTTCTCTTTCAATTTCTTTTTCATTTTTTTTTTCAGGATGGATGATATTCTCAAAAGATTGCAGAAACGATTTCCTCCTTTTCCTCGAAATATTTTACTGAAGCTTTACCAAGTTCGATTTGAAAGATTAAGAATGCTTATGCACAAAGGGATTCCTGAAGACATACGTTGGATAATTGAAGCCAAGGTACGTGAAGATGAATATCTTCCTGTTTTGCATTTACCAGGTACAGGTAGAAGCACTTATGCAAAGAAGCGGCGAGCAAAGCGCATGAGTTCAAATTGCCGCAAGTGTGCACGATGGACGTGTAACGGTAAATGTCGTTCTATTGGGATTCCGTCCTCTAATCGAGATGATAAAATTGAATTCATTAAGGATGGACTGAGTAAGGAGAATTTGGGTAATATCCAACTTTCTCTTGAGACGCATCCTAGTGGAGACGTACAAAGAGAAATTCTTGATTTATGGTCGCAATTCCAAAAGGAATGGCAACATCTTGGGAATCTGATGTTAAAAGACCCTGTTTGCCAGCTTGTAAGAAAACTGGATGGGAAGCATATCCTCGACTCATAGAAGGCGTTTAAGCCGTTTCTGGACGTAAAACCAGAGGAAGATGTGAGCCACAATCACAACTACAATAAATGACTTCTCAGCTTTTGGTTTGATTTGCAATAACTTTATTTCAGTTTAATTTACGTGTTGTTCGATTTGTGTAATTATTCTCGTTTTTTTTTTTTTTTGCATTGGTCTTTTACGATTGATTTTTCTTCTCTTTTTGATTTTCTTCCTGAAATCACGCAAAAATCTTTTGTTAGGTCAACATTTTCTTCTGACAGGTCAAATACACTTTCGGCGACATTATTACTCTTGTCTGATTCACTACTCAGTCCTCTATATATTACACCATGTACTCATTCTCTTTCAGGCACTCGAAAAAGAAAAAAAAATGGAAAGCACTTCGTCCCAGCGCATTAAAAAAATTTGTGTCTTTGGAGGTGCTTATCCAGGGAAAAATAACATATTCGCTGATGAAGCCATAAGAGTTGGAGTAATACTTGCCCAACAAAAGATCCAATTGATTTATGGAGGCGGTAGTACGGGTTTAATGGGAGCAGTCGCCACAGCAGCACACGCCGGAGGAAGTCCAGTTCTAGGAATCGTGCCAAAACTATTCACAGATTTTTGTGGACCTACCGTGGGTAAGGAAATACAAGTCTGGAGTATCCCTGAACGGATGACAATCATGTACCATTCTGCCGATGCATTCATTGCTTTACCAGGAGGTCTGGGTACATTGGAAGAAATAGCTTGCGTGGCTTCTTGGTCATCTTTGGTCACAAATAAGAAACCCATTGGTTTGCTTAATATTAATGGTTATTTTAGTAATTTACTTTCATATTTAGATAATGCTGTGGATAATGGATTCATGTTTTCAGAGGCAAGGAGAACCATAATTTCTGCTACAACCATTGAAGATTTACTCAAAAAGCTACAAGCTTATGAGTGTTTATCTGCTACGGTTGTTTCGCAAACGCTCGGAAAAAGAAAAAGAGATATGGACGAGCAAGGAGTGGATTGCACTTTGTCTTTGTGACATTATCTAACATTTTGCTTGTTGTGTCTCAGTTATAATAAGTGGTTAGCAACCTCTGCAGGTAATATCTCCTAAATTCTACCTTTAAAATTTGACATTGGGGACAATGTCATATTTTAGTAGGGGGTAGGGACATATTTTGTTTAAAAAAAAAAAAAAAAATTTGTTGTGTTTTAAGACATTTAGAAGTATTCATTCTGAACAAGGTCTGAGTAAGGGAGACTTGAGACATACCTTGTCAGTTTGATTTAATCTTCTTCTTCAAAAAAAGAAAAAAAAAAAAAAAGCATGTTTAGACTTAGTGTGTTTTTTAGTTACTTTCAATACTATAATGAGATATGAATTGCATAAGTCTAAAACAGATTTATTAGTGAGAAGATTTTCATGAGAATTGAGCTTGATATCAACCTTTTTATGAGCCAATGTTAATATGATATGTTGATTGAGAAAGAAGCATGTTTAGACTTAATCTGACTTGTATAATCATCCTTGTGAGTTTTTGAGCCTATAATGATTGATGCATTATACAAATCAATCTA
This sequence comes from Fremontodendron californicum, assembly GCA_030761205.1. Lineage (NCBI taxonomy): Eukaryota > Viridiplantae > Streptophyta > Magnoliopsida > Malvales > Malvaceae > Fremontodendron > Fremontodendron californicum. The sequence continues at coordinate 13,736,825 of JAULJL010000037.1, forward strand.
ATTTCTTTCTTGAGTGCTCTTATGATTACATGATTCTCTAGAACTTGCTTTAAACCGTTTGATACTATATTGATACATGTGACAACATGAATATGATAGAGGCATTAGGATTATAACCAGAGCCAAACAGCCATCCCTTATTAATGTTCTAAGAGAACATCCCCACTAGTGAGCCAATTTGAGCCTACATTAAATATGCTGTTTTATTGGTAACCACAACTTACACCTAGCCTAAATATACTTATATCCTTACCCTTGTTCTAAAGATGGATTTTTATATTTTGAGACATTAAAAAAAAAAAAGGGATATTTTTAGTTGAAAATTTGGGTTAGAAACAAAAGATAAGTGTGGGGGAAGAAAAGAAAAGAAAAAGTTAAGAGAAAAAGAAAGGGATCATTGTCAAATACATTCCCATATTAAAAAAATAAAAAAAAGAATCTTCTCTTGAACTTCTAGAAAAAGATGTTACAAAGTTGGTTAGAATGATGCAAAGGCTCAACATGAATATTTAGCCTATGTTATTATGTGCTTTATAAGAGTTTTGAGAAGTTTTATTTGTATGATCTTATTATGTCTCTAAAATCTATGAACTCTTTGGAACCTTTGTGATATCTTTATCCTTTTGTTCTTTAACCACATTATAACCCTTTGGCCCCATTACAACCTTGAATAAAGACCTCTTGATTTATGAAGTTGTATGATCTAAATAGTGGAGAATAGGTGGACAAGCAAGCATATGGTAGAAGTGTTTTCATGAGATTGATTGAGTGTAAACACTTTACCACTACTTTAAAGAGTGAAAATCAAGAGAGTATCCCATGTGAGAAGTTGAGATTAAGTTTGAATATGCACTATTTTGATTGAAATATGTTATGTTAATATTGGCTTAACTCATTTATTTACATTCAAGCAAGATTTTTTGTGAATTTCTTTAAGCTATTGATTAGTTTTTAAGACTTTTCCAATGATTATCTCTAATTTATATTGGAAGGATTAGTTATAATTATTATTTTTAGTTTTTCTTATGTCTTCAATGTTTGTGGGTATCGTCCTAGTAAACCCTCACGAGACTAAACTCGTCCACTAGGGACACCTAGGGGTTTAAAGGCTTGTGTCACATGCTAAGTGCCACCGTGATTTCCTACGAAAATGGATTAGATTAGATTTTCTTATTTTATTTTTATTGAGTCGTTGCTAGGGACTAGCAACAATCTAAGTGTGGGGGTGTGATAACTCGTATAATTATATAGTTTTTAGTTATGTTTTATTATTGTTTTGTGTCAAATACGAGTTATTATTGTTTAGTCTAATTGTGTTTATGATCTTTTATATTTTTATGTAATTTGGTGTTTTTCACAAGTTTCTTTGAGTGATTTCAGATTACTAGAATTAAGGGCAAATCTAGTTCAGTTCCAGTTCCGACACCTTTTGCCATATCAGCTATATCTCGAGTTTCACTGAAGCAATAAGGCTGAACTTTGTATCCCTGCAAAGCTAAGAGGCATATCTATCTTTTTCATGTTTTACACTTCTTGAAACGGAGTCGTTTTCCCTAGCGAAATCGACCATCAAGTTGGCTGATGTGCAATGACGTCTGTTCTGCACCGTTTTGGTATTTTGACCATATCTCCCGATCCACGTGCGCAAATGATCTGATTCCAACGGCTATGGATCCGTAACTGATAGGGGTATATTTTTCTAGAAGACCATTTTATCAGATCGAGCCTCCACCATTGACAAAATCGACCATCAAGCTGGCTGATCAGAATTGTCATACAATATGACGAAAATTGTTAGAAAAATGCACCCACCTATTATACCTACCTTTGAAATTTGTAAAGCTTGTCTCTTGTCATTTAGCCCTCCAAAATGTGTATAAATAGAGGGCCTTGGATGAGTATTGGGATACAATTGATACATTGGTAGGATAGCCATTGTAATAAAATTCTCTAAGTTTTCTTTTTCTTTCCTTTCTCTAGTTTTCTTTTTCTTCTTACATTTCTTTTCATTTTATTCATATCTAGTATGTGTTTCTAATCATATTGTTGAGGTGATGAGGTGAAGCTCTTGGTAAATGCTAAGGTTAGTCTCTTAAACATGAGCTAAAATGAATCATCATTTATAAGCACTAGCATAGATAATATTTTCTTTTGGTTTAAAATCATACTTGCAAAGTAGAGATCTTGATTCATTATTGACAATGAAAATGGCACAGTAAATGCTTGGTTTCATAACCTTGATTTGTTGTAGACATATACCTTGGCATAAGGAATGCTTGGACTCTTTTTATGAGTTTTGAGGACACCAAATGAACATAATATCATATGCTATGGACGTTGGACAATTTGGACTGAATTGCTAAACCTTCCGGTTGGAACCTCCCTTATGTGTGGATTTCAATTGTGTAATAAAACAAGATTAATCTTAGCATAACACCAAGAGTGGATTCTCTAACCTCAACATCTTTTCTTATTGTTTTTTTTATATCTTGTTTAATTGCTTTTATGTTATTTTGTTTATTTTGTTCTCTAATATCTTGTTTACTTTCTTTGTTATTGATTCCCTAATATCTTGTTTATTTTCTTTGTCTTATATATTTATAAACTTATACTTATTAATACGCTTCCCTGTGGTTCGACCTCGGACACCCGAGAATTTATTACTTGAACATAACCTGCACTTGGGTTTACAACTCTTAATTGAGTCTCCATCATTACTTTACTCCCACTTAAAAGGACGGAACCCGGGTAGAGGATTCATGTTATGCAAATGCAAATACAGTGTGTGAGGAGGAACAAAACAAACCTGTCACCACCTATTCTACACCCCTTATTCTAAATACCCCACTAAAATAAAAAAATGTAAAGCATCAGTCAAGCAAACATATAAATATACACAACAAAATAACCAGAAAACAAATAATAATATGAATGCACATGACAATGGACATATTTAAAACATTTTTTATTTTCAAAATTCTCTTTTATTTTAAAAATATGGGAATTAAAATTAAATACCAATTAAACCAACAAAACGAGACTTAGATAACACACGACTAATTCTAGGCTTGACTCTCTAAAAAAAAGTTCCAGTGGAGTCGCCAAGCTGTCGCAACCTAAAAAAAATAACAAGTCTCATCGCAAGACTTTATTATTCATTAAGCGTGACATAAAAAAAAATCGAGGAAAAGTCGACTTAATTCCTCTAGAAAAATGAAGGTTCTGAAAATGACCTTGAAAAAAGACATGGAGTCGCCACCAATCTTTTTTAGCTAGGTGTGATCGGCCATCTATCAAAACCGGTTTTATAAAATATTTTAAAATTAATTAAAACATTTTTAAAACCAATTTCAAGTCTGCGTTTTAAACCAGAGAAATCAAAGAAACGGGTTCGGGACTCGGTTACGTGTGGGGAAGGATTAGCACCCCCACAACGCCCGTATAAAACGGTACCTTATTAATCATGTGTTATCTCAAGTCTCGGTAAAAAATCGGTTTTAAATTTAGTATTTCAAATTAATTCTCAATTTAAAGAAAAATAATTCCATTTTTAATTGAAAATGATCCGGAATTTATAAATTCAAAATTTTCCTATATTCCCCAACAAACGTGGCAAATTATAGAAATTTTTATTAGTTTTGGAAAACTTTCTGAATCATTCTCATTTTAAAGAAGATATTCTGTTATTAATGATAATTGATGATATCCTCCCCAACAAACTCGGTAGAGAACTCATGAATTATTTTAACTCGGGAATATCTTTATTTTATTGAAAATCATTACCTTTTTGAAAACATTATAAAATATGTATGACATAAATAAAATGACATAGCAAAGTCTAAATAATATAATGCAACCTAAATGATATGATATGCTTTAAATGCCTTAGCATATTCTAAATGAAATGAAATATTCTAAGTTATATGATATATGAAATGAAATGACCTAGGTAACATAATATATTCTATATGAAATGAAATGTCCTAAGTCATATGATATATTCTAAATGAAATAAAATATCCTAAATGACATAATATGTATCCTAAATGAAATGAAATAACCTAGGTAACATAATATATTCTACATGAAATGAAATAATTTAAATGACATGGCAAATATGAATGATATGGCATATAATTTGAATGACATGAAATATAAAATAATGCTATCATATAATATGCATGAAAATAAAAATGAAAATGATAATGCATGAACATAGTATGTACTAAATAATATGACAAAAATAACTAAATAAAAAGCATAGGATATCATGAAACATTGAAAACCATATAATAAAAAATTTAACATCAAAAAATATAAATCAAAATAATAACAATACCATAGGAATTATCATAGCAAAAATCACACATTATATAAAATGCATGAATATGGAAAATGCAATGCATGAAAATGTATTTTCTCCTTTAATTAAGGAAATCCGTATATCTAAAAAGATATCCGGCTACCTTAAGAAAATATGTCAAATTAAATATTATAAAACCAAAATACTTTGTGATTGAAAAAAATTTTGAAAAGCTTAGGTTAAAAATAAAAACTTAGCTAAACCCTTTTTTAAATGGCATTAATTTTCTAAGTTTAAAAATTCGGACTTGACCACCCTTAACCCGAGACTTAAAAAATCATTTTTAGAGTTTAAAAAGGCTTACAAACTACCCTAAGTCAGTAGTTAAACTTCCTAATCAGCCCCCTCTAAGTAACTTAACCAAAACAGAAAAATGATTTTCCTTTAAATTCAATTATGACTCCACTGTCCAGTTTTAAGCCACGATTTTTTACCCTATTTTTAAAAATTCAAAAAAATCTAAAAAACATACTGGAGACTCAAGACATGTAAATCTACATGGGAAAAAATCATCTTAATTTTATGATTAAAGATGAATGCCCAGAAAAATCAGAAAAGTACGAGTGCTGGGTGAAAAAACTGTTTTGCCAAAATACATTTTTGCCTTTAATAAAATGATTTAAAAATCAAAGTAAAAATATTTAAGACTCACAAAATGACTCACAAACAGTAGCTAGGTATTTTTAAATGTTAGATAAAAATTGGCTAAGTAAAAAAAAAGATCACAAAGGTATAATCAATTTGACAAACCGTAATTTTCCACAAGTGTGATCAAGAGAGCATGACTTTGAACCATTAATTGGCCTAAGTCATTAGTCAAGTGGAAATAACATGGAATGCATTAAAAATACAGCAAATATGATGCATGAAATGCATGGTTTTAAACCTAAATGTCATGAAAAAATGCATGGCATCAATATAGTGACCAAGACCTAAATGAACTTGCATGGCATTTAATGCAACCTAGGTCTAAAATACATGGACATGCATGGCAAAATAAACGAAACCTAACAACTAAAATATGCATGGCAATAATACAAACACAAGGCATGCTTAAACCAAAAACTCAACCAAATGTCACGAAAATGCAAACCTATCATCTAACATATCAAAAATGCAAACACAAGGCAAAATAATGAGGTAGCCGAATGGTCTAAGGTTCCAAACAAGAATGGAATTTTCACAAAGACTTGATATACTTAAACTAAATACTAAATCAAATGTCATGCAAATGCAAACCTATCAACTAACATGGCAAAAATGCACACAATGCATGATACATGAAGTGGCCGAATGGCCTAAGGTTCCAAACAAGCATGGCATTTTCACAAACACTTGATATACTAACATGCTCAACTAAAATATAACACTCAAATCATGCAAACACAAAGTAGAGATATTAAAACTATCAAGCATTTTCAAAAACACTTGATATACTAACATGCTCAGCTAAAATATAACACTCAAATCATGCAAATACAAAGTAGAGGTATTAAAACTAACAAGCATTTTCACAAATACTTAATATACTAAATATAAAACATCAACAAATTTAAACGTTATGAAAATAGAAAATTGAAAATGCAAGAATATGATAATAAACTCATAAATGGCAACAAACAAGCATCCAAATTAAAGCAAACTTCAAGTATATGTAGTAGATGAAGATTTAAAGCATCAAGACTAAAACAATAACCAAAATAACATGATAAATCAAGGCAAAGCAACAACTATATAAAAAAATCTGGGCCATTCAGCCATGGTAAAAAAAATAAGATAAAAAATGTAAGAACTTGTTTAAGAAAAAGATAAAGAAATAACTTAAAAAGAACATAAAAAAACATTTATTTGAAAATAAAACTCACCAAATAATAATCAAAAATAGCAAAAACAAGGATGGAAAATCAAGAAAGTGCAAGAGTTGGTGCTAAAAGCAACCTCAAGAAGCTATCTTTCAAGTTTTTTCTCTTCAAACTTTCCTTTCCTTTCTTTTCTAAACTTTTCTTTTTTGCTTTCAACCAAGGAGAGAAAACTAAGCAAAAACCAAGAAGAAATCTGAAAATGAAGTGCTGAAAATAAAAAAATCAGAATACCCCCTATAGTGCTGGCAGAAATTTACCTCTCTCCTCCCTAGGATGTTGTCATTTTTACTCCAACCAATTTCCATACAAGGGCTAGCGATTCAAGGTGAAAAATCATGAAATTATCACCCTTAGATTAGGCCATCAGCTGTCCATAATTAAAGCTGTTCAAGAATAATATTGACACTCTACCTTTTCATGTATTGGCCCATGTGGCTTATTTGCAATGGCTTGATCAAAAAAATCACTAACTCTTAATTCTTGGCCTTTTGATTGAAAAATCAGAAGCTTCTTCCCTCTTTTGGGCCCTGGCTGGCCAGCACTCCCTTTTCCAGCCCAAGTCTGATTTTTTTGAAAGGCAAGAAAAGTCATTTTCGGTTGCTTGGGTAAAATGACCGTTTTGCCCCCCGGATGCAAATAAATGGCAAACAGACTTCAAATTTAAATTTTATTTTTTTAATACTTTCAAAATAATAAAATATTGAATTCTGGAACTTTTCAAAATTTTCTGAGTCCGTTTGCTATTTATTTGGATTTTTTCTTTCGAAAATGCCCTTTTATGCTCCCACATTTTACCATTTTTTAAATGAGCTCCAAATCAATATTTTTCTTCACCAATATCTTCCAAATAATTTAAAAGTGTGATCTGGAAGTTTTCATAATTTTTCGAACTCATTTGGTATTTTTTCGGGATTTATCTGCTTGAATTACTACCTTGGAGGCCCGGGATTTGGCCATTTTGCAAACGAACTCCGAATCAAGATTTTCTTTTGCCAATATTTTCCAAATAATATAAAAATGAGATTTGCAAATTTTCAGAATTTTTGGAGTCCATTTGCTATTTTCCCGAGATTTATCTTCTTAAATTATTGCATAGGAGACCCGGGATTTGGCCATTTTGCAAACGAACTCCGAATCAAGATTTTATTTCTCTAATCTCTTCCAAATTATTTAAGAATGATATTTTCAAATTTTTAAAAGATTTGGAGTTCATTTGCTATTTTTTCGGGATTTATCTTCTTGAATTTCTACATAAGAGACCCGGATTTGGCCATTTTGCAAACGAACTCCGAATCAAGATTTTCTTTCTCTAATCTCTTCCAAATTATTTAAGAATGATATTTTCAAAATTTTAAAATATTTGGAGTTCATTTACTATTTTCCGAGATTTATCTTCTTGAATTTCTATATAAAAGACCCGGAATTTGGCCATTTTGCAAACGAACTCCGAAGCAAGATTTTATTTTGCCAATCTCTTCCAAATGATTTAAGAATGAGATTTGCAAATTTTCAAAATTTTTGGGGTCCATTTGCTATTTTTCCCAAATTTTCTAATTTTGCCCTTTTGCCTTCGAAACCCGGTTTTGCTCAAAACAAGTCCGTTTTTCAGATTTTCTTCAAACTGAGCCTTGGGCTATCCCTTTTTAATCATTCCTCATCCATTGGGGGCTTTAATCTTACCAAGTTGGGCCATTTCTGTAATCCTTCCCGATTTCATCGAAATCCACCAAAAACCCTAATTCTCGTTTTTCTCCTGAATTGACTTTTCTTTCAGTTTTTCTTTCAAGTGGCTTCTCCCTTACCCGTAGTCAGTGCTTATCTTTCATTTGGAACCTTCAATTTTGACCAATTCGATCATTTAAGCACTTTTGCCCAAATTTCCCGATTTTAGGGATTTCTTTCTACTGAATCTCCATAACCCAACTTTCGAACTCCATATCTTTCAATGTAGACCTCGGATTATCAAAATTCTTTTGCCATTTTTCAATTGAACTTCAAATCTTGATTTTGAAAGTGGGTTGACTTTTTTAGTAGTTGACTTTTCGGGGTTGACTTTTTCAGGATTGATTTTTTTCGGGGTTGACTTTTTTGAGTTTGACTTTTTATGCTCGCCCTCTTAAACTAAGTCTCGGAGTACCACCTGCAGGATGAAAAAAGTCCTTTTACATTCTAAAACATCAATTTAGGAAGAAAACTTACCTATTTTAGTGTTCCAGACAAAATTAGGTGTCTACAGGGTCATTTCTAACAATGATCATCAATATTCTCAAGACTATCCATTACTTCATATGAAAACCCCTTATTATTGTTTACCACAAATTTTCTCAAAGTTTCATTTGTTTTTGCAAATTCAAATTAGTACTAAAATATGATGAACACAAAACAATTAAATTCAAAATTTATTTATTTCATTTAAATGTCAACATGAGACAAGTGTTTACATGCATCATAAATCCTAATATGATCATGCACCATGTTTCTTATGACACTTGGCTTTTCCATCTTCAAAACTTATCGAACCAGCCTTGATGAGATCCCTGACCTTGTATTTCAAAGCGGGGCAATTCTCCATTGAGTGGCCTTGATTGCCAGAATGATAATCGCAACACTCATTTGCGACATACCAGCTCGGATAAGGGGGATTCAGAGGCTCTAATTGCATGGGTGTCACAAGGTGATTCTGGACGAGTTGAGGTAGTAGCTCACTATATGACACGGGAATCAGGTCAACTTGATTTCTTTCTTGCTTTATAAATCCATGTATGCCTTTCTTTCCTATCCTGACATCCCCACTTGTCTTACCATGAACGAACAGTGGCTTCTTTCTATTATCTGATTTCTGTTTCTTCTCAAGATCTATCTGCCTGTTACTGATTAGTGCTTGAACCTTTCGCTTTAGAGAGGGACAATTTTCTGTGGAATGACCTCAAATCTCGCAATGATAACCACAAAATGCATTTTCATCATACCAGCTTGGGTATGGGGGTCGGATAGGCTTTACGAGCACTCGAGTGAGAAGTCGATTTTCAACAAGCTGGGGCAACAACTCTGAGTAAGAGATGGATAATGGCTCAAACTGATCTTTTTTTTCGAATATTCTTTGACTTCTTCTAGCTGGCCTGAGGTTGGAGATTTGTCAAATAATTACATTGAGAGGACATCTAGTATAAGTAAGGATCCTGATATACATTGTTCACGGAAGGGTAGAACTGATGTTACATGGATTGTGGAGGATATGGGACAAAGCTTCCCATCTGTTGTCCATCATAGGTGATAGATTGGATATTTTTACTTTTCTCTGGGGTTCCCAATTTCCCTTGCTACCGGATGTCTCACTTACTTTGAGCTTCCCATTCTTGGCTATTTCCTTCATTATCTCTTTTGAGATTATCCTACCCATGGAGTCCTTCATGGCATTACTAGCGAGCTCATCATAACATGGGGCCTGCAGTGTATTTGCAAATAGGACAACAGCTTCTTGTTCAGTTAAGGGTGGCTGTACCTGGGTTGCTATATCTCTCCATCTGTGAGAATACTCTTTGAAACTTTGAGTGGCCTTCTTCCTCATACTTTGCAAAAAGAGACGGTCCGATGCCATTTCAGTCATATGCTTGTATTTGTTATAAAAAGCTTTAGCCAAATCACTCCAAAAACAAATCTGATCCCTACTCAACCGATTATACCATCTGCTTGCAGACCTACTGAGGCTATCATGAAAACAATCGACCAATAACTTATCATTATCAGCATGGCTCACCATCTTGTGGCAGAACATTTTGAGGTGGGTTGTTGGATCAGTTGTCCCGTCGTATATCTCGAAGTTGGGGACCTCGAATTCAGGTTGAATAACTAAATCAGGAACCAAACTAAATTCTTTTGGATCCCATTCCAAAATATCTCTGTTTCCCCTAGCACACAAAGCTTCCCTTTCTAACAGCTGGTAGCTCACTGGTAGTGTATCTTGTAGCTGTGTATCTTGAGAATTCTGCCTTTTGATTACTGCTACCCTGTAGACACCTAATTTTGTCCTGATCCCTAAATCAGGTACATTTTCTTCCTAAATTGATGTTTCAGAATGCTAAAAGGCTTTTCTCATCCTGCAGGTAGTACTCCGAGACTAGTCTAAAAAGGTCAAACTCGAAAAAGTCAACCCTAAAAAGTCAACTACTAAAAAGTCAACCCACTTTCAAAATCAAGATTTAAGGTTCAATTGAAAAACGGTGAAAGAATTTTGATAATCCGAGGTCTACAATGAAAGATATGGAGGTCGGAAGTTGGTTATGGAATCTCAGTAGAAAAGAAACCCTAGTTCGGAAAATTTGGGGAAAAGTGCTTAAACGATCAAATTGGTAGGAATTGAAGGAAAATGACTACGGGCAATGGAGAAGCCACTTGGAAGAAAAACTGATAGAAAAGTCAATTCGAAAGAAAATCAAGAATTAGGGTTTTTTGGTAGATTTTGGTGAAATTTTGAAGAATTACATAAATGGCCCGATTTGGTAGATCTAAAGCCCTTAATTGATGAGAAATGATTAAACAAGGATAGCCCATGGCTCAATTTGAAGAAAATCTGAAAATCGGACTTGTTTTGAGCAAAACCAAGTTTCGGAGATAAAAGGGCAAAATTGGAAAATATGGGAAAAATAGCAAATGAACTCCAAAAATTCTGAAAATTTGCAAATCTCATTCTTACATCATTTTGAAGAGATTGGAGAAAGAAAATCTTGATTCGGAGTTCGTTTGCAAAATGGCCAAATACCGGGCCCACTATGCAGAAATTCAATAGGATAAATCCCGAAAAAATAGCAAATGAACTCCAAAAATTATGAAAATTTGCAAATCTCATTTTTAAATTATTTGGAAGAGATTGGCAAAAGAAAATCTTGATTCTGAGTTCGTTTGCAAAATGACCAAATCCCGGGTCCCCTATGTAGTAATTCAAGTAGATAAATCCTGAAAAAATAGCAAATGAGCTCCAAAAATTATGAAAACTTCCAGATCACATTTTTTAAATTATTTGGAAAAGATTAGTGAAGAAATATCTGGATTCGGAGCTCGTTTAAAAAAGGTAAAGTTCGGGTGCATAAAAGGGGCAATTTCAAAAATAAATCTGAAATAAATAGCAAATGGACTCAAAATTTTTTGAAAACTTCCAGAATCAAATTTTTTATTATTTTGGAAATATTGAAAAAAAAGAAAATTCTAATTTGGAGTCCTTTGCTATTTATTTAGGTTCGGGGGGTAAAAAGGTTATTTCACCAAAGAAACCAAAAAAGGAAAATTTGTAATTGAGGAAAACATGAAAGAATAAGGAATTGCTGGGATTTTTTCGTCACTTGGTCAACCAGCATAGAGGAGAAGAAGGAAGCTTGAACAATTTAATTCCTTAGTCACTATCAAGCCAAATGCTACCACTAACACCTTGCAAATGGTCCCCCTTCATCCAATGGCTTAGGTGCCTTGTAGGAAAGTTGAATGCACCATCCAATGGCCAAGTTTAAATGCCAAGATGACATTTTTATTTGTCATGAAAGAACCCTCATCTAATGGCCAAGAATGGAAGAAAAAAGATGAGCACAATTCATCCAAAGGTGAGCATCCATTCGCTTAAGCAAGGGAGTACATGGGATTGTCTCTTTTCATCCAATGGCTTAGGCCATCTACAAGGGCTGAGTACACATGCTTAGGGCTGGATTTAATCTACAAGATGTCATTTTTATGTTGTCCTCATCCAATGACCAAGAATGGAAGAGCACAACTCATCCAAGGATAGGCACTCAAGAGGGCAAACAAGGGAGTGCATGGGATTGGTCCTCTTTTGCATCTAAGGGATGAGGTTACTACAAGGGCTGAGTAAATATCTTAAGGGCTGCTATCAAGTGGCAAGATGACATTTTTATGTTGTCATCAAAATATCTTAATCTAAAGGCCAAGATTGGAGGAGAAAAGTGTAATTTCCATCCAAGGGTGAGAGGCCATTCGGCCAAGCCATTAGAGGGGGGTGATTTCATTTTTTTTATATGTTTTCTGGCTGAAGTCAGTAGCTAATTTAGCAAAGAAAAAGGTTTTGAAAGAAAGAAAAAAAAAGGTTTTCAATAGAGAGCTTGAAGGTAGTCATCTCTACCAAGCTCTAGCATAGCTTTCTTCTTGTTTTTCATGGTGTTTTCTTGATTTTCTATCTTATTTTCCTACTACATTTTTCATAGAAATAAAGTTTATTAATGTTTTCTTAACTTTTCATCTTTTCTTCTTCATCAAAATGGTGGAAAACAAATTTTTTTACATGGTTTTATGCTTGGCCGAATATGGCATGTTTGCTTGCCTTGGTTTTCTTTTTCTTTCTTCCTTGCATGTTGTTGTGAAAAATGATTTTTAGAAGGTTTTTTAGAGTATTTTATATTCTGATTTTTTACAAAAAGATGAAGCAAAAAGGTTGAAATGGCTACATGATCTTGGCAAGACCAAGTGACCATGGTTAGGGGAGAGGCCATGCCCATTTTTACCTACCATGATGCTTACCTTAATTTTTTTGTTTAACATGGTTTATTTTCTGTTTTTTTGAGATGGAAAGGCTTCATGATCTTGGCAAGACCAAGTGATTATGGTTAGGTGAGAGGCTATGCCCATTTGATGCCAAGCAAGGAGCTTAACTTTCCTTGTTTTATTCATTAGTTTTGCTTGTTATTTGCTTTGCATGGCTATGTTTAATTTTTTATATGTTGTTTACATTATGTTCTTTGTCATATTTGTTTCTATATTTCATTTCCATGCATGATACTGTGTCCTTGAAGATTCGACCATTGTGTCATATGCTCATATTATGCATTTTTTTTATGTATCATGTCTTATTTTATAAACATGTTAGCATTTTTCATATATTGTCATATGGTCACTCGGCTACTCCATCTTAGTATGCTTTGCATGTGCATTTTCATCTTGCTTCTTGGCTTGTTTGCATCTCCATGCCATGAGTTAGCATATCTTGATATTTAGTATGCCTTGCATATGCATTTTTATTTTGTTTCTTGACTTGTTTGCATCTCCATGCCATAAGCTTGTACATTTTGATTTTAGTATGTCATATGCTTGTGAAAATGCTATGACAAAATTCCATCATTTGGGGTATATGACCATTCGGCTATTCTATTTAGTATGCCTTACATGTGTTTTTTTATCTTGCTTCTTGACTTGTTTGCATCTCCATGCCATGAGCTTGTGCATTTTGATTTTAGTATGTCATATACTTGTGAAAATGTCATGACATTAGGCATCTTGATATGAGTTGTCATGTACTTGTGCCATTTACTAGATAGGATTACATTAGAGTATCATGTAACTACATTCGGCCTCTTCATGTATCCCTTGCCTTGTCATGCATTTGCGTTTTGTTTAGGTAAAATGCTTTGCATTATCATATCTTGAAATTGTGTATTGGTTGCTGTTTGTTCCAGCATTAGCATTAGTCTCATTGGTCATTGTATGTTCATAGTATTGCTATGCATGTTCATTACATTTTAGGTGTAGGCCATATTGGTATTGCCATGCATATTGAGTCTTAAATCATATTGGTATTGTCATGCATTACTATGTTATTTAGGTCTTAGGTTACATTAGTATTTTCATGCATATTCATAACATATTAGGTCCAAGTCATATTTGCATTATCAAACATTGCATGCATATTAAGTTAGGATAGCATTTATTGCCATGCAAACTCATGCTAGGATTTTAGGTTATTTTGAATTGTCATGCATTTCTTTTACCATTTAGGCTTTAGACCATGCATTTCATACATTTCAGTTGTTGTATGTTCATGCATTCCATATCATTGCCACATGATTTATGACTTAGGCCAATCAATGGCTCAAAGTCATGCTCTCTTGAGCATACTTGTGGAAAATTAAGGAATTGTCAAATTAATCATTCTATCTTTGTGATTTTTTTACTTAGCCAATTTTTTTCCAATGTTTTTAAATGTTTTAGCTACTGTTCTTAGGTCTTAAGGATGATCTCCAACAATTTTTACTTCGATTTTTGAATGACTTTATCCAAGGCAAAAAGATGTGTTTTAACAAAACAGTTTTTTTTTTCACCTAGTACTCGAACTTCTCTGATTTTTTTGGGCAGTCATCATTAATCAAAAAATTAAGAAATTTTTTTCTCTTGTAGTTTTACATGTTTTGAGTCACCATTATTTGTTTTAGATTTTTTTGAATTTATAAAAATAGGTAAAACAATTGTGTGACAAAACCGGACAGTAGAGACAGATTTGAAATCAAAAGAGAAATAATGGTTGAATTTGGCTAAGGCATTTAGAGGGTGTCGGTTAGAAGCTTTAGCTACTGTCTTAGGGTAGTTTCTAAGCCTTTTTAAACTTTAAAAATGATTTTACAAATCTCGGGTTAAGTGTGATCAAGTCCGGGATTTTAAACTTAGGAAATTAGAGCCATTTTAAAAAGGTTTGATAGGGGTTTTAATCTTTATTCAAGTTTTTTCTCAAAATTGTTTTCAAACAATCACAAAGACTTTTTTTTTTTAGAAAATCTAATTTGACATATTTTCCTAAGGTAGCCGGATATCTTTTTAGATATACGAATTTCTTTATTTAGAGGAAAAAATACATTTTCATGCATTGCATTTTCCATGTTCATGCATTTTATTTAATATGTGATTTTTGCTATGATATTCTATGGTATTATTATTATTTTGATTTATATTTTATGATGTTATATTGTTTGCCATATGATTTTGAATATTTCCTGTTATCCTATATTTTTTATTTAGTCATTTATTTTTGTCATATTATTTAGCATATACTATGTTCATGCATTTTTATTTTATTTTTATGCATATTTTATGATAGCATTATTTTATGGTTCATGTCATTTCTTGCCACTTAGATCTATTCCATGTCATTTAGGTTATATTATTTAGAATATGCCATGTCATTTAAAATATGCCATATCATTTAAAATTGCCATGTCATTTAAATCATTTTATCTCATTTAGAATATACCATAACACTTAGGATTTTTCATTTCATCTAGAATATACTATGCCATTTAAATTATGTAATATCATTTAGGTTGCATTATATTATCTAGACTTTGCTATGTCATTTTATTTATGTCATACATGTTCATGTACATATTTTTTAAATGTTTTGAAAAAGATAATGATTTTCAATAAAAATAAAGATGTTCCCGTGTTAAAATAATTCATGAGTTCTCTACCGGGTTTGCTAGAGGGAATATCATCAATTATCATTACTAAAGGAATATCTTTCTTTCAAAAAACGAGAATGATTCGAAAAGTTTTCCAAATAAATAAAAACTTCTATATTTTGCCGATTTTGTCGGGGAATATAGGAAAATTTTGAATTAATAAATTTCGGATCATTTTCAATTAAAAATGGAATTATTTTTCTTAAGATTGGGAATTAACTTGAAATACTAAATTAAAAACCAACTTTTTACCGAGACTTGAGATAATACATGATTAATAAGGTATCATTTTATACGGGCGTTGTGGGGGTGCTAATCATTCCCCCACGTAACCGAGTCCCAAACCCGATTCTTTGATTTTCTCTGGTTTATAACGCAAACTTGAAATTGGTTTTAAAAATGTTTTAATTAATTTTAAAATGTTTTATAAAATCGGTTTTAATAGGTGGCCGATCACACCTAGCTAAAAAAGATTGGTGGCGACTCCATGTCTTTTTACGAGGCCGTTTTCATACCCTCGACCTTTTATTTCAATCTAGAGGAATTAAGTCATCTTTTTCTCTGCTTCTGTTTTCCGCCTCACTCGAACGGCCCTCCCGCAATCGGGATCACGTATCGACAGCTTGGCGACTCCACTGGGGAATTTTTAGAGAGTCAGGCCTAGAATTAGTCGTGTGTTATCTAAGTCTCGGTTTTGTTGGTTTAATTGCTTTTTAATTTTAATTCCCATATTTTTAAAATAATAAAGAGAATTTTGAAAATAATAAAATGTTTTAAATATATCCATCTTCATATGCATGCATATTATTATTTGTTCTCTGGTTATTTTGTTGCGTATATTTTTGCTTGACTGATGCTTTACATTGTTTGGTTTTAGTGGGGTATTTAGAATAAAGGGTGTAGCATAGGTGGTGACAGGTTTGCTTTGTTCCTCCACACACACTATATTTGCATTTTCATAACATGAACTCTCTACCCGAGTTTCAACCTTTTAAGTGGGAGTAAAGTAACTACGCCTTCGTTATGATCCTCTGTATGGGCTAGTGAAACACTTTCGGAGTATAACGTACCTAATGCCTTCGTGATAATCCTCCGTACGGGCATAGGAAAATATACTCTAACGAATTGAACCCGCTTTTTATCGGGGTACCTTACTAGCCTTCACAGGCGACAGTGAGGAACAATTCGGGGCCTTAGAACCGATTTACCTTCATATAGTGAACATAGGCGAAGCCATGCCCGATTTCTGTTAGATACCCGAAGTTTAAGAACACATGGAGGAACATTACCAACCTTTTACCATCTTTCTATATGTTAGATTTTACAAATTGGGTGATGATGAACGAACATCATATCGCTCGTAATAAATTTATTATTTTGTCCCAAAGGCGTCGTAATGCCAAAGCTCTGTTAAAATTTTCGAGATTTTTTTTTAAGCATGTTGTTATTTATGTTATATTTGTGAATTCGTTTTTTTACTAATCTATTTCTTTATGTTTTCTTTTCTTTGACATGCATCATAGACATCATCATACACTTGGAGTTTATTGGCCTCGGGATAGTCATCAACCCAAAGGACTTTCATGGAGTGTCAGGTTATTTCAGTGACAGAAGATCATACAGTAGTCAGGGCACAGTCCGAAAAATATCAGAGGGAAAATAGTGACTGCCTTAAGAAAGATTATGTGTCAGTATTGCCAGAAAGGGTCAAAGTGGATTCTAGACAGAATAATCTCCGAGGGTTAGTCGATATTTGGAATCAGTGGAACATATCAGAGAAAGAAGCCTTCACTCATAAATATGGAGATATAGCACTCTTAATTCCGATTCAAGTCAATAGTGGGTTTATTCAGGCTATGGTACAGTTTTGGAATCCTGCTTATAGATGTTTTACTTTTAACAAAGAGGATATGACCCCACTGATTGAAGAATATTCAGCACTGTTATGTATTGGATGTCCTAATCCTGATTGGGTACATTTGAAGGAAGTGAAACCTTCAGGTTTAAAGAGGAAAGTGGCTAGGATCACAGGAATGGATACAACATGGGTTGAGAGTCATGTGGATACAAAGCAGAAAAATGGATGCATTCCGTGGGAAACTCTCCGACAATTGATATTGGGTTATTCAGACAAAGAAAAAGCCAGGGACATCTTCTCTCTAACCATCTACAAATTAATCATATTCCCGAAGATATTGGGTCATGTGGATATAGCCGTGTTTGATTTCTTTGAAAAAGTTGGAATAGAAGATCAACCCATCTCCGGCCATCCTAGCTGAAACTATCCGATCTTTGAATTTTTGCAAAAGGGAAGGACAAGGGAGAATCAAAGGGTGTGTACAACTCCTTTATATTTGGATTCAAAGTCACTTTTGGAAGATAGAAAAGGTTTCCTTCAAACCGTACATGAAGTCTTTAGTTCCGATTAGGGAATTCCTTCGAAATGATTGGCTTGAAGATGGAGATGAAGGGAAATGGGTCAACATGTTCCAGAATCTAAAAGGGGAGATGGTGATTTGGAGAGCTCCATGGATGGTTCCTATGTCGATTATGTACAAATATGGGGACAACTCGGAAGTTCCACTACTCGAAATTTGGGGTCTGTGAGTTATGCGCCTCTGTTGGTGCAAAGACAAGTTGAGTCTCGGCAATTCACACCCGTGACTCATAAGCTAGGATCATTAGAGTTCACTTATAGAGAGGATGGGTATTCTGGAAAGGTGCGGGTATTGATTGAAGTATGGAAGAAAACTCACCGGATAAAAGTTGCCAGATATGCCAACATCGTCACACCTGATTACCTGGTATGGAGGGAATTAAGGGTTAATGATAGGCTGTTGACATCAGATGGGGAAAAGGTCCAGTTCATGAATCCGCCACCGAGGGAAATGCCATCAGAGCTAGAAATCACAAGGGCGGAATTTGAAAAAAAAAGACCCAGATGAGCAAGGAGATTGCCCGACTACAAGAAGAGCTTGAGGACATGAAAAATAGGGAATCAGCTCGAGAAAGGGAAAAGGAAAAGATCAAGAGAGAAAGAGATACTGCTAAGGGCGATCTTCAGGAATTACACTTGGAGAACAAGAGGTACCGCTTCGAGTTCATATTTGAGGGGACCCTCAAGACTTTCGGGGAATGGGAGCATGAGGTCAAAAACCTCAAGAAGGAGAATAACTACTTGAAAGAGAGAGTGAAGCATAAGGAAGCCCGAGCCAATCAACTGGAGAAGCAAGCTAAGAAAAGCTTACACGATGATGCTTCTGCTGATGCGTCAAGGGGCCGTGAACAAGTAAGGGTCAGATTGAAGAGCAGGGCAATCAAAAGGAGATTGTGAAAGAAAGTCTAAGATCCGAGGAAGTCACTATAGGACTAATTTTGTAATAGCATTTTGAAAAGCGAATTATGGACTTATCTTAGGCAATGATCCTTTTATTCTATTTGTGATGTATTTAGTTCCAGGAAATCAATGAAAGACCGTTCGGTTGAAATTATCCCGGGGCCAATACTTTCAAATGCATTCATATTTTATATATTTTATTTGTTCCTTCGTACATTTACTCATATTTATAATCATTCATTTTTGAAATTCGTTTATGTTCATACACTTAGCCACTTATTTATTCCTTTTACTTATTCATTCATTCATATTCATACACTTAAACACTTATTTATTCATTTCACTTGTTCATTCATTTATTCTTTCATTTTATTTGATTGATTCATTGACATTTTGACATACATTCATTCTTCATTTTTTATAAAACATAAAAAAGGATTTGTCAATAAATTCTAATTCATGGTTTTCAAAACTAAAGGTACAATTGGTCGCACTCAGAAAGAATCAGATTTTCGACACCCTTACGATACTCGATCTCAAGCTAGGGCTATGGAGAACGATCAGCTTGCAGAATTGAAAGAATGGAAAAAACTCAAAAGGAACTGCAGGAACAGTTAGCTAAATCTCAGGAGGAGTCACGAGAACAAATGACTAAACTCATGGAAATGATGAGTGCCGTGATAAAACAAAAAGGACCGGGAGAGAATTCGGTTACTGGGAAAATGGTGGTAATTGAAGAGGATCAATTTGAAAACATACAGGAAAAGAGCCAAGAGCAACTAATTGGGGTAGCCTCCTATGTTTATATCCAGACAGCTGCTAAGACACAGAACTATGTTCCCAGAAAGGGTAATATGGGAGCTGACCCAAATAATGTTAACATTCCAGACTTTGAGGAACTAGCTGAAAAGGAAAAAGCAAAGATGATTGAGCTAAAAAGGGTCGAAATGGCAGAACCACAGAAAAAAATCAACTGCTAGAGGAAAGGCTGAGGGCCGTTGAAGGGGCGGAGTTATTTGGCAGCCTGGATGCCAAAGAAATGAGTTTAGTGCATTATCTAGTAATTCCCCCAAAGTTCAAAGTACCAGACTTTGAGAAATATAATGGGACTACCAATCCATCAGCACATCTGACCATGTAATGCAAAAGAATGACGGGGCATGATGATAATGAGAAACTGCTTATCCATTGTTTCCAAGATAGCTTGACAGGGTCTGCAACCCAATGGTACAATCAACTGGGCCATACCAAGATTTGTTCATGGACGGATTTAGCTAGGGCTTTCATGGAGTATTATAAGCATGTATCTGACATGGTACTTGATAGGCTGTCAATACAGAACATGGAAAAGAGGACCACTGAGAGTTTCAAAGAATACTCGTAAAGGTGGAGGGATCTGGCACACAATTGCAACCTCCTTTAACTAGCAAAGAAACTATAGTGCTTTTCATCAATACCTTGAAAGCACCCTATTATGATAAATTGGTGGGGAATGCCACCAAGGACTTTGCAGACATGGTAATATCTGGAGAGATGATAGAGTCGGCCTTTAAGATTGAAAAAATGGAAGGGGGTGAGTTTTCTACTCCAAGAAAGGTTTTCCCTGCTAGGAAGAGAGAGAAGACCCATGCATTTAGTATCAACCAATACCCATATACACCTCCCACACCATATAGACCAACAAGGCCCTATACTCCTACCATATCTTATGCACCTCCTACACCCTACGCACCTTACCCGAGGTATAATCCTTACTACCCCAATGTGAACCACCTTACCCAAAATCCCTTCCCTTATACCAATATACCACAACAGTCGTTTCCAACTGGCATATCCCCACAGATAAACCTTCCCCGAAACACTATCCCAAACACTCAGGGAGCCGGGCGCAATAACCAACGTTCATAAAAGAACGATCAAAAACCCCAACTTGACTCGATTCCTACCACCTATGGCGAGCTATATCCTAAACTGTTGCAGGGTCAACTTGTTGCACCTGTGTACCTCAAGCCTCTAACACCGCCATATCCAAGGTGGTACAATGCAAAAACTAACTGCACGTACCATGCAGGAATTCAAGGACATTCGATTGAAGATTGCCTGGCCTTTAAAAAGAAAGTCCAAAGCCTGATCAATGCCAGAGTTGTGAAGTTTGGGGCAAAGAATGGGTCGAATGTAGTGTGGAACCTATTGCCAGATCATGTTGAGAATCGAATAAATGCTGTATGGACAGGGAAAGTCAGAAGGGTAAAAAGGGATGCCAGGAAAGTCAATACTCCAACATTGACAGTATGGGTCGAGATGGTTAAGGCAGGAATGATAGGGGATGCAGACAGTTTAAAAATGGTTGCAAAAAGGGTGCAGAATTGGTGCCCATTCCATAAGTGTGGAGGTTATATCACACATGACTACGGGGACTTTCTGGCTAAAGTCCAAAAGATTATGGATGATGGGGAGGCCCAGTTTTACGAGGAGACAGAGGAGGAAGTAGAGGTTATTGAGAATGCAGCTGGCTACGAGATAGGAAGACTCTTGATCATCTATTATGATGAACCATAGGAGAAAGTTATGTCAGTCGTTGAGGAAAGTGCACCTAAGTTAATCATTGATTTGCCTGTTTCCTTTTCGTACAAGGAAAACAAAGCTGCACCATGGAAATACGACTGCAGCATGGTTATGCCTGGGTCTTTGAGTAAGCAAGATATCACAGGTGTTATGCTCCTTAGGGTGTTGAACAGGGGTTAACAGGAAAAGATAGAGGAACGGACAATGGGAAAAAAGTAGTTGAACCAATCCATATTGAGATGGATTCTTCAAAAGAAGTAGAAAGGGGGTCAACCCCGATAAACAGAATAAAAGAGCCGATGAATGAGAAAGAAGCCTGCGAGTTCTTAAAATTCATAAAGCATAGTGAATATAGCGTGGTTGAGCAACTGCAACGCCAACCAGCTAGAATTTTAATCTTATCTTTGCTTTTGAATTCGGAGCCACATAGAAATGCCCTGTTGAGAGTGTTGAATCAGGCATCTGTGGCTAACAACATATTGGTAGAAAAATTAGACAGGCTGGTGGGAAACATCGCGGCAGACGACCATATATATATATTTCAGTTATGAGGAAATACCACCCAATGGTATTGGGTCAACAAAGGCTCTTCACATAGCTACCACTTGCAAGGGGCACATATTACCAAGGGTCTTTTTAGATAATGGTCCTTCATTAAATGTGATTCCCTTAGCAACCCTGTCCAAATTGCCAGCAGATAATTCTTTTATGCTGCCAAGCTGCACGGTGGTCAGAGCCTTTGATGGTACCAGGAGAGATGTAATGGGAACTATTGAGGTTCCTTTAGAGATAGGCCCATACACCTATACAGTGAACTTTCAGGTCATGGATATTAATTCATCCTATAATTACATATTGGTAAGGCCGTGGATACATTCAGCAGGGGCTATACCTTTGTCTCTCCACCAAAAGCTAAAATTTGTGATAGTGGGGCGTTTGGTCACTGTATCAAGAGAATAAGACGTAATAGCCTCTGCATCTACTGAATCTCCTTATGTTGAACCCAATAAAAATGTTGTAGAATATTCCTTTCGGTATTTGGAATTCATAAATATGATTTTCATCGTTGAAGGATGAAAATTTTCGAAACCAAGGTTGTCCAAGAACACAGGGCTAGGGGTAAGAACTACCGTGGGAAAAGGCTGCAGGGCTAGAAAAGGTCTCGAAAAATATCTTCAGGGGATAGCCTGAGCAATGGAAGTAGTGGGAAAGAAAGACCGATTTGGCCTAGGGTATCTTCCGAAGGCCCATGAGAAAAGGAAACAAGTTGAAAGGAGTCGACAAAGAAGGATGGCCCGTCTTGCGAGTATGGATATTGAGTGGGAGCCTATGACATTCCCACATATCCTTCACAGCTTTCACTCAGCCAGTTCTCTGTTCGGAGAAAAGAATTCTGATGATGTGCTCGTAATGATCGAGCAAGCCTTCGAGAGATTCCAGGTGAATGGGGATGAGCATATGTATGATACGAGGATTTGCACGACTGGGGAAGAAAGAATTGAAAGTGAGAATTCTAACTGGATGGTGCGACCTTGTCCACCAGGATATAGACTAACCAATTGAAGTGCAATCGAGATGCCCACAGTTTTTAGGTCTATTCCAACGTAATGCTTTAAACAAATCTTAAATATCTTTGTCGGAAGATATTAAGAATTTCTTTTGTAATGGGCTTTTGTCTAAAAGTTTTCATCCAATAAATAACAAACATGATGCATTTCCTTCATATTGATGTGTCCATATTCTTTCATTTATGCTATTTATTTTGCTTCGATTGTATAAAAGTTTTCCTATATTATTTCTTCCCCACCTATTTACAGGTGTACGGATGCAGAATATGAGGACCTTCCTGTCAGTAATTCTGAAATTGATTTTGAGAGGCCCATTTGCACGGGTGATGAGGCCGACGAAGATATTGAGGATTATGGTCTACCTCCGGACTTATTAAGAAAAATAGAACAATAAGAGAAACAAGTACTTCCTCATGAGGAGCTATTGGAATTGTTGAATTTGGGAAGTAGTGAGGAGATAAAAGAGGTTAAAATCGGGACTACATTGTCGTCATCAATAAAGGGTGAATTGATAGCCTTGCTCCGGGAATATGTAGATGTATTTGCATGGTCATACCAAGACATGTCGAGTTTGGATCCAGACATTGTGGTTCATAAGCTCCCTTTAAGGCCAGAGTGCAAGCCAATTCAGCAAAAGTTGAGAAGAATGAGGCTGGACATGCTGTTAAAGGTAAAAGAGGAGGTGAAGAGGCAGTTTGATGCTGGATTCTTAGACGTGGCAAAATATCCGAAATGGGTGGCAAACATTGTTCCAGTACTAAAGAATGATGGCAAGGTGCGTATGTGAGCCGATTACCGAGATTTGAACAAGGCCAGTCCCAAAGATAATTTTCCTTTGCCTCACATTGATACTTTGGTGGATAATACGGCAAAGAGTTCTTTGTTTTCTTTCATGGACGGATTCTCGGGATATAACTAGAAAACCATGTTTGTTACAATGTGGGGAACATTTTGCTACAAGGTAATGCCGTTTAGGTTGAAAAATGCTGGGGCAACGTATCAGAGAGCCATGGTGACCTTGTTTCATGACATGATGCATAAGGGAATTGAGGTTTATGTTGATGATATGATTGTAAAGTCACAAGGAGAAAAGGAGCATATTGCGAATCTTAGAAAACTCTTTGAAAGACTAAGAAAGTTTCATAAACCCGGTAAAATGCACTTTTGGAGTCACTTCGGAGAAATTGTTGGGTTTTGTTGTCAGCAAAAAGATAATTGAGATTGATCCAGATAAAGTGAAGGCCATCCTGAATTTGCCACCTCCACGTACTCAAAAAGAAGTAAGAGGTTTTTTGGGGAAATTGAATTACATTGCTCGGTTTATTTCTCAGTTAACCGATAAATGTGATCCAATATTTAAGTTACTTTGAAAATGTGATCCAGGAGAATGGGATGAAGGGTGTTAGATTGCTTTCGAAAAGGTTAAGCATTATCTATGAAATCCACCAGTATTAATGCCACCGACTTCGGATAAACTGATGATATTGTATCTATCAGTATTTGAGAGATCCATGGGTTGTGTTTTGGGGCAGCTTGATGAGACTGGAAAGAAATAACAGGCGATTTACTATCTCAGCAAGAAGTTCACAAATTATGAGTTGAAATATTGGTCGCTAGAAAAGTTGTGTTGTGCCTTAGCTTGGACTGCTCGAAGACTCCGACAGTACATGTTGTATCACACAACGTGGTTGATCGCCAAGCTAGATCCAATCAAGTACATGTTGGAAGCACCTTCTTTGTTAGGGAGGACGACAAGATGGCAGGTTTTATTGTCAGAATACGACATTGTATATGTGAGTCAGAAAGCTATCAAGGGCAGTGTAGTGGCTGAATTCTTAGCAAGTCGGGCAGTGGAAAATTATGAGCCGTTGAACTTTGATTTTCCAGAGGAAGATTTGATGTATGTTTCGCAAGCAGATGAGTTTCCCTTGAAAAAGAAAATATGGAAGATGTACTTTGACGGGGCATCCAATGCCATGGGGCACGAAATCGGTGCAGTGCTCATATCCCCAGAAGAAGATTATTATCCCTTCACTGCCAAATTGGATTTTGATTATACAAACAATACGGTTGAGTATGAGGCGTGTACTATAGGCCTTCGTGCAGTAGTGGACAGAAAAATCAAAGTTTTGGAAGTTTTCGAAGACTCAGCCTTAGTGATATACCAGTTACGGGGAAAATGGGAAACCCGAGATACAAAGCGAATCCGATACCAAGAAATCATATTGAGTTTACTGGAGGAGTTTGAAGAAGTAAGTTTCAATTACTTCCCTTGAGAAAAAAATTGGATGACGGATGCTCGGGCTACTTTGTCATCAATGTTTAAAGTGAATGAAGGGGCGGAAGTCGTGCTTATCAAGATGAACATATATGAGTCTCCTGCCCACTGCTTGAGTATTGAAGAAGAAGCAGATGGTATCCCTTGGTATAACGAAATCTTGCAGTACATCAAGAGTCAACAGTATCCAGAACAGGCAACAGAAAATGACAAGAGGACTCTGAAAAGGCTAGCAATAGGATTTGTTCTAGACAGCGAGATTCTCTATAAGAAAGGGAAAGATCAAGTCCTATTGAGATGTGTCGGGTCTACCGAAGCTCGAAGAATCATAGAGAAAGTCCATGAAGGGATATGTGGCACCCATGCTAATGGTTACATGCTTGCTAAGTAGATTATAAAGGCATGATATTATTGGCTGATGATGGAAGGATATTGTATCAATTATTCTCGAAAATATCATAAATGCCAGATCTATGCAGATAAGATTCATATGCCACCATCGCCATTGCATGTCATGATCGTACCATGGCCATTCTCGATGTGCGGGATGGATATGATTGGGCCTATTACCCGAAAGCTTCAAATGGACATCGTTTCATCCTAGTGGCCATAGACTATTTCACAAAGTGGGTGGAAGATACTTCTTATACGAATGTAACGAAGTTGGTGGTATGTAGATTTGTTAAGAAGGAAATCATATGACGATATGGATTGCAAGCAAGAATTATTTTAGATAATGCTCTGAATCTGAATAATAAGATGATGAGAGAGGTATGTGCTCAGTTCAAGATCACGCATCACAATTCGGCACCTTATCGTCCGAAGATGAATGGGGCAGTAGAAGCAGCCAACAAAAACATCAAGAAGATTGTCGAGAAGATGACTGATGTGTACAAGGATTGGCACGAGATCTTGCCTTTTGCTCTTCACGTATATCGCACTTCGGTTCGCACATCTACAAGGGCAACGTCGTTTTCTTTGGTATATAGTACGGAAGCAGTGTTACCTATTGAAGTTGAGATTCCTTCACTTCGGGTTTTGATGGAGGTTAGCCTAGAAGAGGCAGAATAGGTTAGATCTCGTTATGAAAAGCTGAATCTCATCGAAGAGAAAAGATTGAAGGCAATTTGTCACGGGCAGTTTTATCAGAAAAAGATGATTCGAGCCCATAACAAGAAGGTTCGACCCAGAAAGTTTCGAGAATGAGAGTTGGTACTAAGAGAAATTCTCCCCATAGTGAAGGATCCACGAGGAAAATGGGCTCCAAATTGGGAAGGACCCTATGTGGTAAAAAGAGCTTTTTCTGGAGGAGCATTGATTCTAACTCAAATGGACAGGGATGATTTTAGACATCCCGTGAATGCTGATGAACTGAAGAAGTATTATGCTTAAAAAAAAAGGGGTATGATGCTATGCACATGGGAATTCAAATGATTCCAAGTGTAGAAATGGAAATTCTATATATCTATCTCCCCTGAGAATTGCTTTTCAAAGAGAATTTTCATGCTTGATATGATGAATGGCCATCTTTCATTTTTCCTTCACTAAAAAGAAATTATCCCTAGTCACCCTTTTGAGCCTTAGGAATTACTTCTTTCGTTGAAAACCTGATTAAGGATCACCTTCTACATTGAAAGGCAAATAAGAGGAAAAATAATCAAAAAAGTCATGGCAAAAAAAAAAAAAAAAAAAACAAGAGAGAGCCATTGGAAAATGTGAAATCAAAGAATGGCAAATAAAAGCCAGCAATGAAAAAGAAAGGAAAAAAGAAAAGTCCAAAAAGGGGAAAAATGTCTCAAGAATGAATTTCTCTCAGGAAATGATCCTTGATCCAATTACCCTTAAACAAATTTTGGGCCTATTTTATCCTTTCCTTGTAAACCCGAACTTTGGCCTGCATTACGTACTTTAAAAGTCCATTTTGATCAAGCATGGATATTTAATTTGAAAGGTTTTTCTTAGAATTCATCCCATCTTTTGAATTGACATTTTTACCTTGGAAGCATTTAGAATTCTCAGATGCATGGCCAAAAAAAAAAAGGAGAGGTTTAAGCCGAAAACCCGCAAAGGGCGACTTAATACCGAATGGGGGACACCTGAGTTGAAAACCCGTAAAGGGCAGCTCAAGTACTGATTAAGGTTTGAGTCAATGCTCCGTGTAAAGGGGGAGAAAGTATTTGAAAACCAGAGAAAAAGGGAACAACTCAGTCTGACGTAACTACGGAAGCCGAGGGATTACCCAAGTAAATTGAACGTCCAAGAGAAATTTCAGATGATTTGAAAAATGAAGGGTCCAAGATATTCCGCATCCGGGGCATCAACAAGCTATAACTTTACATTTTGTTTCTTATATCCTTGATATCCACTTTTATCATTTTAAAACATTTTGTTGCAATAAATTTTTGTTACCCCTTTTATGACGGTTGCTTGTTTCATACTTTCTTTCATACATTTTTGAGATTGCATTTTGTTTGTTATTAAATTGAATGATGATTAGTAAACATAAATTTTTTAATAAAAGAGAGTTTAAAAGTATTACTAAGGAATAGATCTAAATCTTAGAAAAAGTTTGGAAACCATTAATCCTGATGGAAAATTCACCAAGAAAAAGAAAACAGTGAATGTGTTGGAGACTCCGCCATGAAGTCAAAATTTTGGGAATTTCAGTGAAGTCAAAAACTGGGACTGTTTGACAAATTATCTTGAGTAAAGGGTTCTTTAAGTGGGGCATCAGTGAACAATTGAAGACTCCATCATGAAGTCGAATAATCTGTGAACCTCAAAGAAACCATGGATTAGAAATCATGACACAATCATTTAACTGTATTCATCCTTAGGAAACATACAAGCATTTGCAAAGCATGTCATTCTCATCATTGCATTTAGCTAACATTGCAGGAATCAGGAAAACTTTGGCTTCCCCGAATCGAACTCGTTCTGTTTCTCAAATGAGTCGAGCCTCGAGACCACCGTCGAGGCATGTTTCTTTTAAATCGAACTCGTTCTACTTCTCAAATGAGTCGAGCCCCGAGACCACCGTCGCGGTATTTCCTTTTGTTTTAAACCGAATTCATTCTGTTTTATCAAATGAGTCGAACCTTGAGACCATCGTTGAGGTATTTCCTTTTGTTTTAAATCGAATTCAATCTATTTTATCAAATGAGTCGAGACTTGAGACCACCGTCGAGGTATTTCCCTTTGTTTTAAATCGAATTCATTCTATTTATCAAATAAGTCGAGCCTTGAGATTGTCGTCAAGGTATTTTCATCACGGGTAAGGCTTTCGGGCACCATTTTTAAGACCTTCAGGCATAATTTTTCAAATCACGAGTAAGGCCTTCAGGCACAATTTTTAAGACCTTCGGGCACAATTTTTAAGACCTCCAGGTATAATTTTTTCAAATAACAGGTAATGCCTTCGGGCACCATTTTTAAGACCTCCAGGCATAATTTTTTCAAATAACGGGTAAGGCCTTCGGGCACCATTTTAAGACCTTCGGGCACCATTTTTAAGACCTTCAGGCATAATTTGTCAAATCACGAGTAAGGCCTCCAGGCATAATTTTTAAAACCTTCGGGCACAATTTTCACTTTTGCAAATCGAACTCGTTTCCTTAAGACGAGTCGAGCTTTGATTAGTCAGGGAATTCAA
The DNA here is from genome assembly GCA_030761205.1 of Fremontodendron californicum. NCBI lineage: Eukaryota > Viridiplantae > Streptophyta > Magnoliopsida > Malvales > Malvaceae > Fremontodendron > Fremontodendron californicum. The sequence continues at coordinate 13,765,674 of JAULJL010000037.1, forward strand.
TTTAAGGACAAAATCTTCAATTTACAGCTTTTTCAAAAAAAAATGAAAATGAATGATGATGATGATTGAAAACCCCTTTCCCTTTCCTTCACATATGATTTCATTAACCGTACACAATTAGTGTTTGTTTATCTTTGCTTGATTCCTGGTTCTCAGCAATAGCCAAAGAGGGGGGCAGCTGTAGACACCTAATTTTGTTCGAACCCCTAAATCAGGTACATTTTCTTCCTAAATTGATGTTTCAGAATGTTAAAAGGCTTTTCTCATCCTGCAGGTGGTACTCTAAGACTTAGTTTAAAAAAGTCAAACTCGAAAAAGTAAACCCCCCCAAAAAAGTCAACTACTAAAAAAGTCAACCCACTTTCAAAATCAATATTTGAGGTTCAATTGAAAAATGGTGAAAGAATTTTGATAATCCGAGGTCTACATTGAAAGATATGGAGGTCGAAAGTTGCGTTACGGAATCTCAGTAGAAAGAAACCCTAGTTCAGGAAATTTAGGGAAAAGTGCTTAAACGATCAAATTGATCAAAATTGAAGGTTCCAAATGAAAGATCAGTACAGACTACGGGTAATTGAGAAGACACTTAGAAGAAAAACTGATAGAAAAGTCAATTCGAAAGAAAATCGAGAATTAGGGTTTTTTTGGTGGATTTCGATGAAATTTGGAAGAATTTACAGAAATGGCCTGATTCGGTAGATCTGAAGCCCTTAATTGATGATAAATGATTAAACAAGGATAGCCGAAGGCTCAGTTTGAAGAAAATCTAAAAATTGGAGTTGTTTTGAGCAAAATCGGGTTTCGGAGGCAAAAAGGCAAAATTGGAAAATATGGGAAAAATAGCAAATGAACTCCAAAAATTCTAAAAATTTGTAAATCTCTTTCTCAAATCATTTCGAAGATATTGGGGAAAGAAAATCTTGATTCGGAGTTCGTTTGCAAAATGGCCAAATGACGAGCCCACTATGCAAAAATTCAACAAGATAAATCCCGAAAAAATAGCAAATGAACTCCAAAAATTCTGAAAATTTGCAAATCTTAATTTTAAATTATTTGGAAGAGATTGGCGAAAGAAAATCTTGATTCGGAGTTCGTTTGCAAAATGGCCAAATCTCGGGTCCCTTATGTAGTAATTCAAGGAGATAAATCGTGAAAAAGTAGCAAATGAGCTCCAAAAATTATGAAAACTTCCAGATCACATTTTTAAATTATTTGGAAAATATTGGTGAAGAAAAATCTGGATTCGGACCTCGTTTAAAAAATGGTAAAGTTCGGGTGCATAAAAGTGGCAATTTCATAAATAAATCCGAAATAAATAACAAATGGACTCAAAAAATTTTAAAGACTTCCAGAATTCAATTTTTTATTATTTCGAAAGTATTGAAAAAAGAAAATTCGAATTTGGAGTCCGTTTGCTATTTATTTAGGTTCGGAGGGCAAAAAAGTTATTTCACTAAAGAAACCAAAAAGGGCAAATTTGTAATTGAGAAAAATATGAAAGAAGAAGGAATTGCTGGGATTTTTTCTTACCTTGGTCAGACAGCATAGAGAAGAAGAAGGAAGCTTGAACAATTTAATTTCTTAGTCACTATCAAGCCACATGCTACCACTAACACCTTGCAAATGGTCCCCCCTTCATCCAATGGCTTAGGTGCCTTGTAGGAAAGTTGAATGCACCATCCAATTGTCCAAGTTTAAATGCCAAGGTGAATTTTTTTTTTGTCATGAAAGAACCCTCATCTAATGGCCAAGAATGGAAGAAAAAAGATGAGCACAATTCATCCAAGGGTGAGCATCCATTCGGTTAAGCAAGGGAGTGCATGGGATTGTCTCTTTTCAACCAATGGCTTAGGCCATCTACAGGGCTAAGTACACATGTTGAGGGCTGGCTTTAATCTACAAGATTTCATTTTTATGTTGTCCTAATCTAATGACCAAGAATGGAAGAGCACAACTCATCCAAGGTTAGGCACTCAAGGGGGAAAGCAAGGGAGTGCATGGGATTGGTCCTCTTTTGCATCTAAGGGCTGAGGTTACTACAAGGGCTGAGTACACATCTTAAGGGCTGCTATCAATTGGCAAGATAACATTTTTATGTTGTCATCAAAATATCTTAATCTAAAGGCCAAGATTGGAGGAGAAAAGTGCAATTTCCATCCAAGGGTGAGAGGCCATTCGGCCAAGCCATTAGAGGGGGTGATTTCTTTTTTTTGATATGTTTTTTGGCTGAAGTCAGTAGCTAATTTAGCAGAGAAAAAGGTTTTGAAAGAAAGAAAAAAATGGTTTTTAATAGAGAGCTTGAAGGTAAGTCATCTCTACCAAGCTCTAGCATAGTTTTCTTCTTGTTTTCATGGTGTTTTATTGATTTTGTATCTTGTTTCCTACTACATTTTTCATAGAAATAAGGTATTTTAATGTTTACCTAAGTTTTCATCTTTTCTTCTTCATCAAAATGGTGGAAAACAAATTTTTTTACATGGTTTTATGCTTGGCCGAATATGGCATGTTTGCTTGCCTTGGTTTAATTTTTCTTTCTTCCTTGCATGTTGTTGTGAAAAATGATTTTTAGAAGCTTTTTAGAGTATTTTATATTCTGATTTTTTACAAAAAGATGAAGCAAAAAGGTTGAAATGGCTACATGATTTTGGCAAGACCAAGTGACCTTGTTTAGGGGAGAGGCTATGCCTATTTTTACCTACCATGAAGTTCACCTTAATTTTTTTTGTTTAACATGGTTTATTTTCTGTTTTTTTGCGATGGAAAGGCTTCATGATCTTGGCAAGACCAAATGATTATGGTTAGGTGAGAGGCTATGCCCATTTGATACCAAGCATGGAGCTTAACTTTCCTTGTTTTATTTACTAGTTTTGCTTATTATTTGCTTTGCATGGCTATGTTTAATTTTGTATATGTTCTTTACATTATGTTCTATGTCATATTTGTTTCTATATTTCATTTCCATGCATGATATTGTGTCCTTGAAGATTTGGCCATTGTGTCATATGCTCATATTGTGCATTTTTTTTTTATGTATCATGTCTTATTTTATAAACATGTTTGCATTTTTCATATATTGTCATATGGTCATTCGGCTACTCCATGTTAGTATGCTTTGCATGTGCATTTTCATCTTGCTTCTTGGCTTGTTTGTATCTCTATGCCATGAGTTAGCATATCTTGATATTTAGTATGCCTTGCATGTGCATTTTAATTTTGTTTCTTGACTTGTTTGCATCTCCATGCCATGAGCTTGTACATTTTGATTTTAGTATGGCATATGTTTGTGAAAATGCTATGACAAAATGCATCATTTGGGGTATATGACCATTCGGCTATTCCATTTAGTATGCCTCACATATGTTTTTTTTTTGTCTTGCTTCTTGACTTGTTTGCATCTCCATGCCATGAGCTTGTGCATTTTGATTTTAGTATGTCATATGCTTGTGAAAATGTCATGACATTATGCATCTTGATATGAGTTGTCATGTACTTGTGCCATTTACTAGATAGGATTGCATTAGAGTATCATGTAACTACATTAGGCCATCCCCTGCCTTGTCATGCATTTGCATTTTGTTTAGGTAACATGCTTTGCATTATCATATCTTGAAATTGTGTATTAGTTTCTGTTTGTTCCAGCATTAACATTAGTCTCATTGGTCATTGTATGTTCATAATATTGCTATGCATGTTCATTACATATTAGGTCTAGGCCATATTGGTATTGCCATGCATATTAAGTCTTAAATCATATTGGTATTGTCATGCATTACTATGTTATTTAGGTCTTAGGTTACATTACCATTTTCATGCATATTCATAACATATTAGGTCCAAGTCATATTTGCATTATCAAGCATTGCATGCATATTAAGTTAGGATAGCATTTATTGCCATGCAAACTCATGCTAGGCATTTAGGTTATTTTGAATTGTCATGCATTTCCTTTACCATTTAAGCTTTAGAACATGCATTTCATACATTTAATTTGCTGTATGTTCTTGCATTCCATGTCATTGCCACATGATTTATGACTTAAGCCAATCAATGGCTCAAAGTCATGCTCTCTTGAGCATACTTTTGAAAAATTAAGGAATTGTCAAATTGATTATTCTATCTTTGTAATTTTTTTACTTAGCCAATTTTTGTCCAAGGTTTTTAAATGTTTTAGCTACTGTTCTCAGGTCTTTAGAATGATCTCCAACAATTTTTACTTTGATTTTTGAATGACTTTATCCAAGGCAAAAAAAATGTGTTTTGACAAAACAGTTTTTTTTTTCACCCAGTACTTGAACTTCTCTGATTTTTCTGGGAAGTTATCTTTAATCAAAAAATTGAGCCAATTTTTTCTCGTTTATTTTTACATGTTATGAGTCTCCAGTATTTGTTTTAGATTTTTTTTTTAATTTTTAAAAATAGGAAAACATCGTGTGAAAAAACCGGACAGTAGAGACAGATTTGAAATCAAAAGAGAAATAATGGTTGAATTTGGCTAAGGCATTTAGAGGGGGTCGGTTAGAAGCTTTATCTACTGTCTTAGGGTAGTTTCTAAGCCTTTTTAAAATATAAAAATGATGTTATAAATCTCGGATTAAGGATAGTCAAGTCCGGGATTTTAAACTTAGGAAATTAGAGCCATTTTAAAAAGGTTTGGTAGGGGTTTTAATCTTTATTCAAGTTTTTCCTCAAAACTATTTTCAAACAATCACAAAGTCTTTTTTTTTAGAAAATCTAATTTGACATATTTTCCTAAGGTAGCCGGATATCTTTATAGATATACGAATTTCTTTATTTAGTGGAAAAAATACATTTTCATGCATTGCATTTTCCATGTTCATGCATTTTATTTAATATGTGATTTTTGCTATGATATTTTTCATGGTATTATTATTATTTTGATTTACATTTTATGATGTTATATTGTTTGCCATATGATTTTGAATATTTCCTGTTATCCTATATTTTTTATTTAGTCATTTATTTTTGTCACATTATTTAGCATATACTATGTTCATGCATTTTTATTTTATTTTTATGCATATTTTATGATAGCATTATTTTATGTTTCATGTCATTTCTTGCCACTTAGATCATATTCCATGTCATTTAGGTTATATTATTTAGAATATGCCATGTCATTTAAGATATGCCATATCATTTAAAATTGTCATGTCATTTAAATCATTTTATCTCATTTAGAATATACCATGACACTTAAGATTTTTCATTTCATCTAGAATATACTATGCCATTTAAATTATGTCATATCATTTAGGTTGCATTATATTATATAGACTTTGCTATGTCATTTTATTTATGTCATACATGTTCATGTTCATGTTCATGCTCATATTTTTTAAATGTTTTGAAAAAGATAATGATTTTTAATAAAAATAATGATATTCCCGAGTTAAAATAATTCATGAGTTCTCTACCGGGTTTGCTGAAGGGAATGTCATCAATTATCATTAATAAAGGGATATCTTTCTTTCAAAAAACGAGAATGATTTGGAAAGTTTTCCAAATAAATAAAAATTTCTATATTTTGCCGATTTTGTCGGGGAATATAGGAAAATTTTGAATTAATAAATTTCGGATCATTTTCAATTAAAAATGGAATTATTTTTCTTAAATTGGGAATTAACTTGGAATACTAAATTAAAAACCAACTTTTTACCAAGACTTGATATAACACATGATTAATAAGGTACCGTTTTATACGGGCGTTGAGGGGGTGTTAATCCTTCCCCGTACGTAACCGAGTCTCGAACCCTATTCTTCGATTTTCTCTGGTTTATAACGTAAACTTGAAATTGATTTTAAAAATATTTTAATTAATTTTAAAATATTTTATAAAACCGGTTTTAATAAGTGGCGAATCACACCTAGCTAAAAAAGATTGGTGGCGACTCCATGTCTTTTTACGAGGCCGTTTTCATACCATCGACCTTTTATTTCAATCTAGAGGAATTAAGTCGTCTTTTCCTCTGCTTATGTTTTTCGCCTCACTCGAACGGGCCCCCCGCGATCGGGATCACGTATCGTTATACCCGAAACGGGCAAGGGAGGAAATTCTCTGAATCATTTCCTAAGGCGTTCGATTTTTCTTTTGCAGTAGAATTCTCAACCTGCCCCTTTTCTTTGACAATGGCGGGCATAAGCTCCATCAGCATAATCATTTGCTCTTGGACTTCTTCTTGAGTTCTAATCACTTCTTCCTTCATCCCTTACTGAACCTGATCCATTCTCTCTATTCTAGCCAAATACTTGACCTCTTTAGTTTTTTTGTCTCTCAGTAGAGTCCTCAATATGCCCTTTGCCTTTGACAGTGGCGGAAATCAATTCCATCAGTTTAGCTTTTTGTTCTTGGTAATCTTCCTGATTTCTAGTTAGCCTTTCTTGTGTCTCCTACAAAGCCTGTCTCATTCCTTCCATTTTATCTGAGTTCCCGCCTTCCATGAATCCTGACAAGTGTTGTATAGGTTCTCAGTGATTCTTATACCTCTGATTTGAAAAAAAAAAAAAAGATTTCTTTGAAAGCTCTTAAAGCTAAGCCAATTTCTATTTCATCTCATTAACTTATTTCATGATGAATGAGCCATGAATGTTGTAAATGTAACACGATGCAAATATGATGCATGCAAAGAATAAATAAGTCAATTTACGAACATATACAAAGAAATCATGATGACTGTGTCTGTCATGAATGCAACCTGATACCAACATGATACATGTGAAGAATAAACAAATTAATTCATGAACATATACAGAAAAATCATGCTGACTATGTTTGTCATGAATGCAACCTGATGCCAACATGATGCATGTAAAGAATGAATAAATTGATACACGGATATATACAGATAATGACCATGCATGTCATAAATGTATTCTACAATGAATGACCATACATGCTATGACTGTAACATGATGTCCATATGATGCATGTACAGAATTCAAAAATTAACAAAAGGGTATATACAAAGAATGACCATGTATATCACAAATGTATTCTACAATGAATGACCATGCATGTTAAGGACTGTAACATGATGTCAAAATGATACATGTAAAGAATAAATTATTTAACACAAAGGTATATACAAAGAAATTAATCAATGACTACACGAAATTGGTAGGACCAAATTTTGATTATTCAAAAATCTCATTATGCAAGATTTGCCTCTAAATTTAATCTATGATTTTTTTGAAACATGTTTCCTCCACAAAAAATCAACATATTATTTTTCAAAAGAATTTCGGGGTAGTGGATCTTACTATGGTACAATGTCAAAATGTTCATTCAACACTACCGATCTACAATTCTTATTCAACCAATGAATGTTTATGAAATCATCAAATGAGATTATTATCACCATCCGTTTATTGTAAAGAATGAGATCAAAAATACAATCATAAATGTACATGCTCTATTCACATATGCATGAATGTGCAAAATGCAAAATTTTTAAAAAGAATTTTTATATTTTCAATTTCAAAAAGTTAATAAACATTTGCCCCAACAGTATCCACTTATTTAGGCATCACAAAGCCTTTGGGGCAAAAATTTAAATTTACTACGGGTGATGTACGTTCATCCTTGCCCGGTTCATGATGCTTGTTCGGGATGTAAAAATAAATAGCAAGAGGTCAGAAGTGTTTCTCCATGTGTTTTTAACTTCGGGTATCTAACGGAAATCCAGCATGGCTTCGCCTAGGTTCACCATATGGAGTGGTAATAGGTTCTAAAAAGGCCCCAAATTGTTCCTCACTGTCGTCGGTGAAGGCTAGTAAGGCACCTCGATAAAAGTGGTTAGAGCTTATTTCCCTAGTCCATGTGAATTGTTAATCACGAAGGTGTAGGTACTCTAGTACTCCGGAAGTGTTTCACTAGCCCATGCAGATTGTTAATCATGAAGGCTTAGTTACTTTGCTCCCACCTAAAAGGGATGGAACCCAGGTATAGGGCTCATGTTATGCATATACACGTGTAGTGTGTGAGGAGGAACAACAAATCTTTCACCACCTATTCTACAATCTTTATTCTAAATGCCCCAACAATTTATTAAAACAAAGATCAAGAATAGTGTAATGCATTAACCAACCAGAGAGCAGTAATAATATGCATGCAAATGAACATATTAAAAACATTTTGTTATTTTCAAAAATTCTCCTTATTTAAAAAAAATATGGAAAATATAATTAAATATCAATTAAAACCGACAAAACCGAAACGTTTTATAACACACGACCAATTCTAGGCCTGACTCTCTAAATGTCCCCAGTGGAGTCACCAAGCTGTCGCAACCTAAAAAGTCACAAGTCTCATCTCAAGACATTACTCGTTAAGTGTGACATTAGGGGAAACAGAGGAAAAGATGACTTAATTCCTCTTGAAATAAAATGAGGGTTTGAAAACAGCCTCAAAAAAGAAATGGAGTCGCCACCAATCTTTTTTTTTTTGCTAGGTGAGATCGGCCACCTATTAAAACCGGTTTTATAAAACATTTTAAAATTAATTAAAACATTTTTTAAAACCAATTTCAAAGTCTGTGCTTTTAAACCAAAGAAATCAAAGAAGCGGATTCGGGAGTCGGTTACGTGAGGGGAAGGATTAGCACCCCACAACGCCCTTATAAAACAGTACCTTATTAATCGTGTGTTATCTCAAGTCTCGATAAAAGTTGATTTTAAATTTTGCATTTTAAAATAATTCCCAATTTAAAGAAAAATAATTCCATTTTTAATTGAAAATAATCCAAAATTTATTAACTCAAAATTTTCCTATATTCTCCAGCAAACCCGGTAAAATAAAAAAAATTTTATTTATTTGGAAAATCTTCGAATCATTTTCATTTTTTGAAAGAAAGATATTCCATTATTAATGATAATTGATGATACCTCCCTAGCAAACCCGACAGAAAACTCATGAATTATTTTAACTCGGGAATATCCTTATTTTTTTTTATTGAAAATCATTATCTTTATTAAAAACACTTTAATAAGATGAATATGAATATGTAAATTATTACTAATGACATGGCAAAATATGACATAGCAAAATCTAGATCATATAGCATAATCTAAATAGAATGGCAACATCTAAATGACATGGTGAAATCTAAATGACATGGCATAAAATTAATAACATGACATGATAAGAAACATAAAATAATATTATAATAAAATATGCATGAAAATGAAAAAAAGCAATGCATGAACATAATAAATCCTAGATGATATGGTAAAATAATTAATGACTAGGCAGGAAGCATAGAATAACATAAAATATCCACAACCATATAACAATCAATATAACATCATGAAATATAATCAAAGTAATGGCATCATTATAGAATATTCATAGCAAAAATTATATATCATAGAATATGCATGAACATGGAATATGCAATGCATGAAAGTGTATTTTTTTCCTTTAAATAAGGGCATCCGTATACCTAAAAAGATATCCGGCTACCTTAGGAAAAGACTTAAATCATATTTTTCAAATCAAAAATATTTTGTGATTGGATTGAAAATAATTTGAAAATTTTTGGATGAAAATGGCACCATGGCCGAAACCCCCTTTAAAAAAGCTTTATTTTCCTAACTTTGAAAAGCCGAGTTTGACCACTCTTGACCCGACTTTTATAAAATCAAATTTTATGATTAAAATGACTTAGAAATTAACCTGGGACAGTAGCTATTGTTCTAAATCAACCCCCTTTTAATGCCTTAACCAAAACAGAAAATTATTTTCTCCTTGAAAACAAATCTGACTTTTCTAACCAGTTTTTAAACGTGATTGTTTTACCTATTTTAAAATTTTCAAAAAATCTAAAAAAATTATAGGAGACTCAGAACATGTCGACCTCTATGGGAAAAAATCAGCTTAATTTTTGGACTAAGGATGACCTACCCGAAAATTCATGAAAATTAGAACACTGGTGAAAAACTGTTTAACCAAAAAAAAAACATTTTAAAAAACCTTTGATAAAAAGGTCCAAAAATCAGAATAAAAATATTAGAGACTCCTCTAAAGTCCTATAATCAATGGTAAAAATTTCTAAAAATTTGGACAAGGGTTGCCTAATGAAAAAAAATCACAAAGGTAGAAAATCCAACTTGTACCAATCTTAATTTTCCACAAGCATGCTCATGAGAGCTTGGCTTTGAGCCATTGATTGACTTAAGTCAAAAATCAAGTGGGATGAGATGAAATGTATGAGAAAATAGCAAGTTAAATGCATGAAATGCATGACCTAATGCTTAAATGACATAAAAAATATGCATGGCATAGAAGATGACCTAATGCCTAACATGAGATAGAAATAAGCATGGCAATAAATGAATACCTAAGACCTAATATGAGATAGAAACTTGCATGGCAATAAATATGACCCTAGACCTAATGAACATGAAAATATGCATGGAAATACAAGATGACCTAAGACCTAATAAACATGAAAATATGCATGGCATACAAAGATGACCTAAGACCTAATAAACATGAAAGTATGCATGGAAGTATTATGAACATATAATGACCAAATGAACATAATAATGATGCAAGAATATGGCAAAAAAAATACACAATCACATGGCATAATGATGCAAAGCATGAATGAAAGCATGATAGTCAAACAATCAAGATGAAAATGCAAATACACAAGGCAATAAAAACCCATGGTAGCCAAATGGTCATATGAAAATGTAAGAGTATGGCAAGGAAATAACACAAACATATGGCATGCCAAATATGTAAAACATAAATGAAGCATAGTAGCCAAATAATCATGATGAAAATGAAAAAATATGGCTAAGCAAATACACAAACACATTGTATGGAAATAATGCAAAGCATGAACAACTTGATGTAATAAAAACAGAAAAATAAAGTTAGTAAATAAAGTAAGTAGACATGAGAATAAATGAAAAAAATAGAAAAATAAAAACAAGTAAAGAGAGTAGAAATAAGCTCCATATTTTGATTATTGTAGAAAGCAAAAACATCAAAACAAACTAACCTACCACAACCAACATAGGAATAAAATCAAACACAAGACAATCGCACATAAAGGAGGACCATTCGGCCATAGCAAGAAATGTAGTAACAAATTTGTTTTTGATATTTTTTATGAAAACACAAGATAAGAACCTTAAAAGGGATTTTTAAAAACCTATATTTCATAATAAAATAACCAAAAATCATATGGAAAATGAGCAAATCATCATATAAAAAGAAAGAAAAATGCAAGAGTTAAGTGCCAAAAGGCTACCTTTCAAAGCTATCTTTCAAGCTTCCTTCTATTCAAAATTTTTCTTTGCTTTTCTACCACTTAGCTATTGCTCAAACATGAAAATACTCAGCCAAAAAAACCTCCTCAAAATGAAAATCCCCCTCCCATTTTATAGGCAGCTGAATGGTCCTCCATGTTGACATAATGTTGTCATTTTTTTCCTAGCTAGTAAGATCCAAAGGCCACTAATCAAAGATGATAAAAATGTGAATTTACAACCATAGGATGAAGTGATTAGCTCCTAACCATAACCATCTGTCCAAGAATCCTAACCATAATGTGCTCATCATTTCTCTTGTTTCATTAATTTGGCCACTTGGCAAGATCACAAAGGCTCAATCAAATAAAAATACCACATTGCTATTCAATTTTGGCCCTTAGATGAGAGAACTCAGCCATTCCTTCCCCTCTTCATGGGCTGGCCGAATGGCCCTTAAAATTCCAGCATCTTCTCTTTTTATTTTTAAATTGCATAAATGGCCATCTTCGGTTTTTTGGTAAAATTACACTTTAGCCCCCTAAACTTGATTAAATTGAAAAAGAACCCCAAATTTAGATTTTATTTTTCCAATACCTCCTAAATAATATAAAATTGAGTTATGAAAGTTTTCATAATTTTCTGAGCCCGTTTCCTATTTTTTCCGGATTTATCTTTGAAAGTTTTGGTTTGGTGCCTCCCAAATTTAGCCTTTTTCAATTGAGCTCCAATTTGGATTTTTCTTCACCAATCTCTTCCAAATAATATAATATTGAGATCTGGAAGTTTTGGTAATTTTCTGAGCTCGTTTCCTATTTTTCCCAGAATTTTCTTTTGAAATTTCATCTTAGTGCACCCGAACTTTGCCATTTTTCAAATGAGCTCCAATTTTGGATTTTTCTTCGCCAATACCTTCCAAATAATATAAGATTGCGATCTGAAGGTTTTGATAATTTTTCGAGGTCGTTTCCTATTTTTCCCGGATTTATCTTATGGAATTTCAGCTTAGTGCACCCGAACTTTGCCATTTTTCAAATGAGCTCCAATTTTGGATTTTTCTTCACCAATCTCTTCCAAATAATATAAAACTCAGATCTGGAGGTTTTCATAATTTTCCAAGCTCGTTTCCTATTTTTTTGGATTTTCCAATATTGCCCTTTAACCCCCGAAACCTCGATTTTACTCAAAACAGGTCCAATTTGCAGATTTTATTTTTCCATTGCCTTTGCTAGATATTGAATTGGAGTTGGTCCGAAAATGCCCAATTTGTACGATCAAATTCCCCTCCGATTTGATTTTTCCTTTTTCCAATATATGGAATTTTCTCGTTTTTCAGTTTTTCCTCCAACCGGCTCTTTTCTCGGAATTACTTCAAACTGAGCCTTGGGATGTCTTTGTTTACTCACTCTTCATCAATTATGGCTTCAACTTGACCGAATTGGGTCATCTCTGCAGTTTTCTCCAATTTTGCAAAAATCACCAAAAACCCTAATTTTCGATTTTCCTTCTAAATTGACTATTCCTTTGGTTCTGCTTCCAATTGGCCTTTCCAATACCCGTAGTCATTGATTGTATTCCATTTGAAAACTTCAACTTCGACCAATTTGATCGTTTAAGCATTTTTCCCTAAATTTACCTAATTAGGGTTTTTTTTTTCACTGAATTTCCATAACCCATCTTCCGAACTCAATATCTCTCGTTGTAGACCTCGGATTATCAAAATTCTTTCACCATTGTTCAATTAAACCTTGAATCTTGATTTTGAATGAGGGTTGACTATTTAATGGTTGACTTTTTGAGGTTGACTTTTTTGGGGTTGACTTTTTTCGGATTGACTTTTCATGCTTGACCTCTTAAACAAAGTCTTGGAGTATGAGAAGAGATTTTCTGCATTCTAAAACATCACAAGGAAGAAATTACCTAGTTTAGGGGCCCGGACAAAATTAGGTGTCTACAATCATAAGAGCACTCAAGAAGGAAATCATATTGATATGTATAATGCATCAATCATATAGGTTCAAAACTCACTAGGATGATTATACAAGTCAATATTAAGTCTAAACGTGCTTCTTTCTCAATCAACATATCATATTAATAATAGCTCATGAAAAATAGTGATATCAAGCTTAATTCTCATGAAAATCTTACCATTAATGATCAGTTTCAGACCTATTCAATTCATATCTCATCATAATATGGAAAGTAACTAGAACACACTAAAAACAAACTAAACTAAGCTAAACTAAACTAAACTAAACTAAAGGAAATCCTAAATTCTTCCCCCCATACTTAATTCTTACATTGTCCTCAATGTAAAGTTATTAACCCAAATGCAAGAATCATGTCCAAAAGAAAAGAACTAGTAAATAATCTAAAGAAAAACAATAAAAGATAGAATGATGGAGAGTAAGGAATAGCAAATCTGATTATAATATGAGCTCTCCATCCTTTTGGGTTGCCTCCCAAGAAGCGCTTGGTTTATTGTCCTCAGCCTGACTTGGACCCATGCCATCATTCTTCAACATAATTTGGCTCATAGAGTGGTAACTCCTCGACATCTTGCATTGGCAAGTTCTCATGTAAGGCTTCAATCTATGGCCATTTACCTTGAATGCTTTATCTATTTTTGGGCTCTTTATTTTAATTGCACCATGAGGGAAAACATTAGTAATAATAAAAGGTCCAACCCAACGAGAACGTAATTTACCTGGAAACAACTTAAGGCGTGAATGGAAGAGAAAAACTTTTTTTCCAACAACAAAGTCCTTTCTTGATATCATCTTATCATGGAACGCTCTAGTCTTTTCCCTGTAAATCCTAGAATTCTCATATGCACCATTCCTTATCTCATCCAGTTCTTGTAAGCGAAGTTTTCTTTGCTTACCTACCTCATCCATCTCCATGTTGCATTGTTTGATAGCCCAATATGCTTTATGTTCTAATTCAACCGAAAGATGATAAGGCTTACCATAAACAAGTCGATAAGGAGACATACCAATGGGTGTCTTATATGCTGTCCTATAAGTCCAAAGTGCATCATCCAGACGTAAACTCCAATCCTTTTGATTTGGATTGACAGTCTTTTCAATGATGGATTTTACCTCTCGATTTGACACTTCAGCTTGCCCACTAGTTTGAGGATGATAGGATGTGGAAACCTTATGTGTGATGTTATACCTTCTTAAAAGTGCTTCCATGGACCTATTAAAAAAGTGAGTACCTCGATCGCTGATTATGGCCTTTGGTGTTCCAAACCTTGCAAAAATGTTAGTCTTCACAAAATCTAAAGCAACTTTAGAATCATTAGTCCGAGTGGCTTTTTCTTCCACCTACTTTGAAACATAATCAACGGCAAGTAAATATAAAGATTACCAAAAGAAGAAGGAAAAGGTCCTATGAAATCCATGCCCGATACATCAAAAATTTCAACAATAAGTATTGGAGTTTGAGGCATTTGATTTCTAACACCTAAATTACCTATTCTTTGGCAATGATTACATGACTTGAAAATGAGGTATGCATCTTTGAAGAAGGTAGGCCAATAAAATCCAGAATCGAGTACTTTCATAGCTGTTCGTTTGGATCCAGAGTGTCCTCCACATGCATAAGAGTGACAAAAGGTTAGAATATAATGGAATTCAGATTCAAGTACACACCTTCTTATGATCTGATCGGAGCAATGCTTCCAAAGGTAAGGGTCATCCCAAATATATTATTTGGCATCACTCTTGATCTTATTTCGTTGGGCTGTGGTCAACTCTTGTGGCAACTTCTTGGTGACTAAGTAATTAACAATATCAGCATACCAAGGAGTTGTTGTGCTCATGGAAAAGAGTTGCTCATCCAAAAAGTTCTCATGCAACAGTAATGCATCCTTTTCATGAACTAAACGGCTAAGATGGTCCGCAACCAGGTTGTCACAACCTCTCTTATCTTCAAATCAAACTCTTGTGAGAGAAGTATCCATCTAATCAACCTTGGTTTGGCCTCCTTCTTAATGAGCAAGTACCTAAGGGCTGCATGGTCAGAAAATACAATTACTTTAGTACCAATTAAATTAGAACAAAATTTTTCCAAAGCAAATACAACAGCCAAAAGTTTTTTTTCAGTAGTGGAATAGTTTAATTGAGCATCATTAAGAGTTCGGGAGGCATAATAAATGGCATGTGAGGCTTTGCCAACCCGTTGGCCTAAAACAACTCTGATGGCATAGTCACTAGCATCACACATGATTTCAAAAGGTACATTCCAATCTGGTGGTTGCATGATAGAAGCTGATGTCAAGAGTCCCTTCAATGTTTCAAAAGCCTCTTTGCATTTATCATCAAAGTGGAAATCCACATCTTTTTGTAACAGCTTGAAAAGAGGTAGTGTTATTTTTTAGAAGTCTTTGATAAATCTTCTATAGAAACCTGTATGTCTAAGAAAAGAACGGGCCTCTCTCACATTTGTGGAAGATGGTAAAGAATGCATAATATCTATTTTAGATTTATTTACTTCTATTCCCTTAGAAGAAATAACATGGCCTAAAACTATTCCTTGTTTTACCATAAAGTGACATTTTTTCCAATTCAATTCAAGGTTAGTTTTCATGCATCTTTTAAGTACAAGGATAAGGTTCTCTAGGCATCTATCAAAAGAATCACCATAGACACAAAAATCATCCATAAAAACCTCTATGATGTTTTCTACATAATCTGAAAAGATGCTAACCATACACCTCTGGAATGTAACTGGTGCATTACATAGACCAAATGGCATACGTCGGTATGCAAAAGTGCCAAATGGACATGTGAAGGTGGTTTTCTCTTGGTCCTCCGGAGCAATTGCAATCTAATTGTAACCTGAAAATCCATCAAGAAAACAATAATGAGAATGGCCAGCTAACCTTTCAAGCATTTGATCAATAAAAGGTAAAGGAAATTGGTCTTTGCGAGTTGTTGAATTAAGTTTGCGATAGTCAATACAAACTTGCCACCCAGTTTGAATTCTAGTAGGAACAAATTCATTCTCATTATTTTTTACAACAGTTACAACAGACCTTTTAGAAACTACTTGGACCGGGCTCACCCATTTGCTATCCGAGATAGGATAGATCACTCCAACATCTAGGATCTTCAGTATCTCCTTTTTCACAACCTACATCATAGGCGGGTTTAATCTTCGTTGTGCCTCTCTTGTTGGTTTTGGCCCTTACACTAACAAAATTTGGTGCATGCACATGGAAGGGCTTATTTCCTTGATATCGGCAATTGTCCAACTAATTGATGTCTTATGCTCTCTAAGCACCCGGATAAGTCGTTCTTCTTACAAAGGTGTGAGCTCTTTTGCAATGATGACCGGTAATGTGTCCTTTTCACCCAAGAACACATATTTCAAATGATCCGGTAATGGTTTCATCTCCAAAGTTGGTGCCTGCAAAATGGAAGGTAGAAGTTTCTCATCAGATATAGGTAAGTCAATGTAAGAAACATCATACCTTTTATCAAGAGATGGCAACACTTGTAGAGATTCAAGTTCCTCTTTCACATGTTCACTCAAGGCTAGTTCTTTTCCACAATCAGATTTGAGATGGTTGCTAATGGTTACTTCCAAACTATCTTCACCATCTAACTCATAAGCTTGCTGCATCAAAGAGTCAATTATGTCAATAGAAAAAATAGAATGCACATCACTAGGATACCTCATGGCCTCTTAACTATTGAAACGGATTATCTCGCCATCAAATTCCATAGTGAGGGTGCCATCATGCATATCTATTTTAGTCCTAACTGTTTTTAAGAATGGTCTCCCTAATGGAATGGATGTTGGATTAGAAAAAATCTCATCTTCCATCTCAAGTACATAGAAATCAACGGGAAAGACCAACTCATTAACTTGTACAAGGACATCTTTTATAACTCCCCTAGGATAAGTGTTAGAAAGGTCAGCAAGTTGTATTATAACACCGGTTTCCTCTAATGGTCCTAGATTTAATGAAGCATAAATTGATATGGCATGACATTAATGGATGCTCCTAGATCTAGCATAGCACGCTCAAACTTGGTTTTTCCTATCTTACAAGGAATGCTAAACATACATGGATCCTTGCATTTAGGTGTGAGTTTCTTTTTAAGAACAGCTGACACATTTTCTCCCACACTTACCTTTTCATTCCCTTTGAGCTTCCTCTTAGAAGTGCACAATTCCTTTAGAAACTTGGCATATCTTGACACTTGATTAATAGCATCTAGTAGAGGAATGTTCACTTCTACTTTCTAGAAGGTTTCCAAAATTTTCTTCTCTTGCTCCTACTTCTTGGACTTTGCTAACCTGCTAGGAAAAGGTGGAGAGGAGTTACATAAGAAGGAAAATATGGTTTAGGAGTTACCTTTTCTTGTGGCTCATTGGGATGTGAAGATGATGTCATGATGTTATCCTCCCCTTGAGCACTATCTTTTTGTGGGGTCTTGAGTTGTTTCCCACTTCTTAGAATTATAGCATTGGCATTTTCTCTGGGATTCACTATGGTTTGGGAAGGTAATTTTCCAGAATCCCTTGCTTGGATTTGACTTATTGTTGTTGCCATTTATCCCATTTGAGTCTTTAATTGACTCATCCTTGTTGCCATTTGTCTATTTTATTTCCTTTGTTTCCTGTTGCAATGCCTTTGTTTTCGTTAAATTTGAATTGTATTAGTAGAAAGGGCTTTAACAAGATCTTCAAGAGAAGTACCTGAATTTTGAGTGGGTGGAACTTGTTGTCAGGTTTGATATGATTGTTGAACCCTTTATTGATAACCCGGTGGTCTATTGTCAAATGGTGGAGGAGCAGCTTGTGATTGGTTTCCTCTATAATTGAAGTTTGGATGATCCCTCCATCCTGGATTTAAGTGTTAGAGTAGGGATCATACTTCCTTGGTTGGTTCTGAAATCCACCCATGGCATTCACATGTTCATTGGTATCCTCTAGTGTTGGGCACATATCAGTTTGATGCCCCATGGTAGAACATATGCCAAAAGCCTTAATTTGCTGTATATTACCTACAGCCAATTGTTGCACTAGAGAAGTCAGTTGAGAAATTGTTTGTTCAAGGGATGATGTACTTACCTCATTAACTTTCTTGGGTTATGGTGGTGGATCTTGTCTCATTGATAATTGTTAGGAGTTAGTTGCCATGTTGGAGATGAGAGATCTAGCAGCTTTGGGAGTTTTATCAACTAGAGCTCCCCCATTTGCTGCATCTATCATACTAATCTCCATGGCCATGAGTCCTTCATAGAAATATTGGATGAGAAGTTGTTCACTTATCTGATGGTGTGGACATGATCCACAAAGTTTCTTGAACCTCTCCCAATATTCATATAAGGACTCTCCATTGTATTGCCGAATCCCACATATCTCTTTTCTAATGTTGCCAGCTTTAGATGCTGGGAAATACTTTTCCAAGAATGATTTCTTCATACCATTCCATGTAGTTATGGCCCAGGATGGTAGATAATAGAGCCATTCCTTTGCCGAATCAGCTAGAGAGAATGAGAAGGCTCTCAACGTAATTTACTCTTCCGTGACCCTGTTGGCCTCATGCTTAAGCAAACTACATGGAATTCTTTGAGATGCTTATTTGGATCCTCTCCTGCTAAACCATGAAAAGTTGGGAGAAGATTAATCAAATCAGATTTTAATTCAAAAGCTACCTCAAGATTAGCATATTCAATGCATAATGGTTGTTGACCCAAGTCCAGAGTAGCTAGCTCCTTGAGAGTTCGATTTTCAGCAGCCATCTCTCCTTGTTCCTCTTGGATGGTTTGGATCAACTCTTCGATTGTTCTATGGGTGGAAGCTATGAATTCCCGAATTCTCCTAAGTCCTAAGTGAGGTCTTCTTCTTTGGGAGATTGGGTCATTCACTGAAAAAGAAAACAAGAAAATAAACTAATTAAAACAGAAAATAAGAATAAACCAAATAACTAATAAACTAAATAAAGCAATCCCTGGCAACTGCGCCAAAAATTTGATGCACTCAAAAGAGTATATCTTATTTAACCTTGCACTAAAAAGATCAGTTGTAAAGTATAGTAGTTAGCAAGGGTCGAGTCCAAAGAGATTGGTTTTCTATTTATAAATTATTGGCTAATAAATTAGATTCAAAGAAAACAAAAGTAAAAAGAGGAATTTCTAGATGTTTTTAAACACTAAAGCAAACAAGAAAAGTAAAAACACAAATAAGTAAGATGAAATCAAATATAAGAGAAATGTGGTTAAGGTTTTATTCTCCACCACTAGACATCATTGAGAATCAATAATCAGATATATCAACATCAATTAACTATCAAAATTATCAACCGTAGATAACAACAAGCTCTGTTACCCCAATCTTTCCTTAGTTCATCGTTAAATAGAACAAGCTCTCTATTTAATCTCTAACCACTAGACAACCTAGAATAAGCTCTCTAGATTTAATGTAATGGCAGCTTTATAAGCTTGGATTGTTTAACCTATGTTATGTTCCACTTTGCAATTAGCGAAAACTTGACCATAATCATTAATCACAAATTGTCACTTATGAATAGGAAATCAAGACAATTACACGGATCAAGACTCCTAAACTAGCAATAGACAATTTTCAAGATCTATCTAGTTGATCACCCTAAATAAATCAAGACAACATCATAAACAAATTTTATGGAAGAACATAAGCAATTTTGATAGAAAACCAATTATAGATAAATCTAAAAATCAATTAAAAAACTTGTCTAGGGCTTTGAAATCACCCTTAACCAAAGAGAAGTTTAGCCTTGCATAAGCCTAGTTAACACAAACATGAATATTCAAAAGAAACTAAGAAGAAAAATAAAATAAAACTAAGAGATTAGAGAAGAAGAAGAATATTGATAAATATTCAAAACATGTCCTAGTTTGTGGCTCAAAAGATGGTATGTATAGAGTTTTAAAACCTTGGAAACCCTTTCTTGCTGATCAAGGAAGCTAGGAGGCAAAATAGTGCAAATTTGGCAAAATTTGGATTTTTTTGCGATTTTTACGATTTTAGGGGTAGTAGGGTCGGCACCACGGCGCCAACCTTGCTGACTTGTGGGCTTTGGCGTCGCCGAGCTCCCTATCTTCGATTTCTTGGCTGCTGCATCTTCTTGCACTTCTTCAGTTGATTTGGATAACCATTTTTTGTCCGATTTGGGCGTGTAAACTACCGTTGGAAAGGTATTCAAGTCAACTTCAAAAGTCAAGAGGAAGTTTCTTCAAATAAAGAATTTAACATCATTATTTCCTAGCAACAAGCTTCGGAGGTCAAATATGTCTGATCGCTTTGCACTAAGAATTTGATCTTTTTAGCTCCCAAGTCTTCTTCCATCTTATGATTGTGACTTTATAAGCTCTTTAACATCATATTTGACATGTTTTGACTTAATCTCTTCGAAAATACCTATAACTCACAAAACCATAATAAAATGTCAAGAATCTTAAGAATTAAAGCACAAAGTATAAGGAAATAATATATGAAAATGTATGAAATTAAGCATTTATCATAAACTCATATATATTAATATTTTATATATTCTAAAAAATAATATATACTAAAATTATCTTTATGAATAAATTATAATATTTTTATAATATTAAATTAAAAATAATTAATAAAAAAATGAGGTGAAATAGTTTGAAGCGGTTATTGATGTAATCGACATCCATTGGAGATAGAGATTTTCAACATCTATGCAAAAATGGAACAGAAGTGGATAAGACATCCCCACCTCTCTCTGTTCTATTACCATCCTATGTGTAATGATCACACTAAATATGTACAACAAAAGTATTAATATAAATGATTGCTATAATGCATTAAAAGAAAGGTCCGTTTAACCGGTGCCCATAGGCATTGGTTAAGGATTATTTATTTACCTCTTTAGGAAATTTTTTTCATTTAATACATTACTTTTACTGAATTAAAAGAAAATGATGCATTAGTTATATTTTTCTTTCTATATTTATCACCTTAACCAGTGCCACAAGGCACTGATTAACATTTCCCTTAAAAGAAATAGTATGAAAAGTAGATAGTTCATGTTAAAAAAAATAATTCTTATGAAGTGTAATAAAATAAGTATTAATTAGAAATAAGAGTTCATTTTCAAAAATTACATACTAAAATAATCATATGAAAATAAATATGAGAAATGTTAACCTATATCTAGTGGTATTGATTAAGTTGATATTTTTATTAAAAAAAATGCAATTAATCAATTGTCTTTTTATTGAACTAGAATTTTCCACACTCACTCTATGAGTGAAACTATATTTAAAAATAAATAAATAAATTATGTTTAAAAATTAAATATAAAAAATGGGTAATCTATTTAAATGGATAATTTTTTAGAAAAGTGGGTAAAAATTTAGTATTTATTTTAAGTGGGTAGTTTTTTAGAAGATTGAATGGTTTTAAAAGTAAATAGATAATTTTTTTATTAAAAATATAATATAAAATATTAAAAGACATAATTATTTTTATTTAATTTTTTAATTTAATTTGGTTTTTTTATACTTTCATCAATTGAGTTGGTGTCACTTGACTCGTGACACCAACTCAGTCACTCCTTTTATAATAGTATAGATTTAGTAGGGATGGGAATGGAGTGGGATGGAGACGAAGACGGAGATTGCTTTATCCACCTCCGCCTCACTCTTGCATGGAGGTTGGAAACCTCCACCTCCATGGATGTCGATTACATCCATAATCGCTCCACGGTAACCCTAATTTTTTAATATTATTTTTAACTTAATATTGTACAAAATTATCTTGTAATTTATTCATGAACATAATTTTAGTATATAAAATTCTTTAATATATATAACATTCATATATATATATATATATATATATATATATATATATATACTGAAAGTGTATATATAAAATATTAATATATATATATATGATTTTAGTATATATATCTAATACTAAAAATATAAGGGAAAATATATAATATTTTAAGGGGTAAGAAAGTAATTTCAAAGGGCAGGGCGGAGCGAAGCAAGTATTTACCAAAACCACTTTGTTCCATCCCGCCTCGCTTTTCAAAAAAAAAATACTCTTCATTCGGAATGGATCGATGCGAAATCCATTGATCGGATCGGGTTTTGTCATCCCTAAAATTTAATAAAATTAATGCATTAAATGTAAAAAAAAAAAATTAAATAATAATTAAATAATTTTTAATAAGTGTCTATAAATACTAGTTAATTGAATCCATAAAATATTATATAATAAATCCTAAAATAATAAAATATTTTATGTAGAAGTGCGTACACAATTTTGGATTATAGTAGATATTCATTTTAATTGAAGATAAAAAATACTTAACTAATCAAAAATAGACAATCAATTTTAAATGCGAACATCACAAATATGGCAAACATCAAACGTAAAATATGTACAAAAAGTCATACATTAAATCACAAAATTGATATGAAAAATAAACATAAGAAATAAAAATAATACAGAAGATAGATAAATAAGAGCATAAACAAAAATAAGACCTAAAACTAATGAATCTCAAATCTCAAACTAATATAAATATTGTCTGAACTCTATATACTATAGATGAAATCAATCCTTTACCAATTTAAATATAATATTGCTTGTCACGTGTGTGAAAAGTTTTTTTATTATTATTATTTTGATGAAGAAATAAAGAAAAAAAAAGGAAAACAAAGAGGGAAGGAAAGATAAAACAAAACAGAGAAAAAAATTTATGTATTCGTGTTATTTTTTGTGTCATAATTGTATTCAAGGTAATATATATTTATTTTGACACGTTAATAATTCATTTTATATAGATTTAGACACGTTAGTGTATTTGTATTGTATTCGTGTTATTTTTTCCTGTCGTATCATGTTTTAGTTATTTTCTCCGTGCCGTGTAATCTCCGAAATTGCCAGTCTAATTGGTATTATTCAAATAGCTCTTAATTTTGTGTCATATGTCGTATAATGATTGGTTATTTTTTTTTAAAATAAGATCATATTAATATTTTGTTTTTTATATTACTGAATTAAAAATTATTGTATTGATAAATGATCGATAAAATTAAAATATTCATAACAATATGAGATTGGTTGAAGTAAGTGGAATTTTTTTAAAACGTTATGTATTGAATCAAAAGAAAAATATTATTATGATGAAATGGTAAAAAAAATTATGTTAAATGATGTTATAAGGTATCATTATTATTTGATAGTTGTTAGATTTAGATTTTACGAGTTTTTTATAACTCATAATATGAATACGAATGATGTATATCAACATAATTTAAATGAATTAAATTTTGATATCCATCATAATAATTTTAGTTATAAAGTACATATTTTTGGTATATATTAAAATATAAAGTGCATTTAAATCTCAAATATCGATAATAATCACATACATTTAATTTGGAACAATGTTTTATGATTTCTATCTTCTTGCAAAAGAAAAAACACAAGAAATGAGACAAAGGAAATATAAAAAAGAACATTTTGACAACACTTTTGTGAAGGATATCAAACATGTCAGTTTACTTGATAAGTACTTAATTTCATACATTTTCATGTATTCCTTTCTTATACTTTGTGTTTTAATACTTAAGTTCCTTGACATTTTACTATGATTTTATGAATTATAGGCATTTTGGAAGAGATAAAGTCAAAACATGTCAAATATGATGTTAAAGAGTTTATAAAGTCACAATCATAAGATGGAAGAAGACTTGAGAGTCAAAAAAATCAAATTCTTAGTGCTAAGTGATTAGGCAGATTTGACCTCTGGAACTTGTTGCTAATAAATCATTATGTTAAAGTCATTATTTGAAGAAACTTCCTCTTGTCTTTCGAAGCTGACTTGAATACCTTTTTAACGATAGTTTACACGTTCAAATCAAACAAGAAATGGTCATCCAAATCAGTCGACGAAGTGCGAGAAGATGCAGCAGCCATGAAACCGACATCAGCAGGTAAAAACCACTAAGTCAGCCCACCCGGTGCCGCGGCGCCGACCCTACTATCTTCAAATCCGAAAAAAAATCGAAAAAGTCGAAAAACTTACCTATCTTGCAAGTGCCACGATATGCAAAGTTTTTTATTGAATTGTGCACTTCTAAAAGGAAGCTCAAAGGGAATGAAAATGTAAGTATGGGAGAGAATGTGTCCGCTGTTCTTCAAAAGAAACTCCCACCTAAATGCAAGGATCCAGGTATGTTCACCATTCCTTGTAAAATAGGCAACACTAGGTTTACACATGCTATGCTAGACTTAGGAGCATCTATAAATGTTATGCCATATTCGATTTATGCTTTTTTGAAACTAGGACCATTAAAAGAAACCGGTGTTATTTTACAACTCGCTGATCGTTCTATTACTTATCCAATAGGAGTTGTAGAAAATGTTCTTGTGCAAGTTAATGAATTGGTCTTTCCAGCTGAATTTTATGTGCTTGACATGGAAGATGAGATGTCTTCTAACCCAACACCTATTTTATTAGGGAGACCATTCTTAAAAACAGCCAAGACAATAATTAATGTTAATGATGGCACACTCACTATGGAATTTGATGGTGATGTAATCCGTTTTAATATCTTTGAAGCCATGAGATACCCTAGTGATGTACATTCTGTTTATGCAATTGATACATTTGACTTTTTAGTGCAGCCACCTTTTGAGTTAAGTAGCAAAGACATAGACATCAACAAACACCTTGGCATGGAGACCTCTAAAGATGAACCTGTTTTAAGTGAACATGTGGAGGAAGCATTGGCATCTTTGAAAGAGTTACCACCTTGTAATAAAAGGTTTGATGTTTCAACTATTAATCTTCATTTATCTAATGAGAACCATCTACCTTTTCGTTTGCAGACATCAACATTGGACTTAGAACCACCACCGGATCATTTGAACTACTCAAGAATACGGTGTGGATGATGGCATGGGTTTAAGTTAGGCTGAGGACAATAAACCAAACGCTTCTTGGGAGGCAACCCAAAAGGATGGAGAGCAAATATTATAATCATATATGCTATGCCTCACTCTCCATCATTCTATATTTTATTGTTTTTCTTTAATTTGTTTGTTTGATTAGTAATTCTTTTCTTTTACACATGATTCTTTTAATTGGAGGATAATAGAATTACATTGAAGACAATGTAAGAATTAAGTGTGGGGGGAAGAATTTAGGATTTTCTTTAGATTTGTTTTGTTTTTAGTGTGTTCTAGTTACTTTCCATACTATGATGAGATATGAATTGAATAGGTCTAAAACTGGTTATTATTGAGAAGATTTTCATGAGAATTAAGCTTGATATTATTTTTTATGAGCCAATGTTAATATGATATGTTGATTGAGAAAGAAGCATGTTTAGACTTGATATTGACTTGTATAATCATCCTTGTGAGTTTTGAGCCTATATGATTGATGTATTATACATATCAATCTAATTTCTTTCTTG
The DNA here is from genome assembly GCA_030761205.1 of Fremontodendron californicum. Lineage (NCBI taxonomy): Eukaryota > Viridiplantae > Streptophyta > Magnoliopsida > Malvales > Malvaceae > Fremontodendron > Fremontodendron californicum. The sequence goes on from JAULJL010000037.1 coordinate 13,791,425, forward strand.
AGTGCTCTTTTGATTAAATGATTCTTTAGAACTTACTTTAAACCTTTTTGAGACTATATTGATGCATGTGACAACATGAATATGATTGAGGCATTAGGATTATAACCAGGGCCAAACAGTCATCCATTATTAGTGTTCCAAGAGAACATCCCCACTAATAAGCCAATTTGAGCCTACATTGAATATGCTATTTTATTGGTAACCACATGTTACACCTAGCCTGAACACATTTATATCTTTACCATTGTTCTAAAGATGAACTAGAATGTTTGAGACATATTGCAAAAACAAAGGATATTTTTAGTTGAAAATTTGGGTTAGAACAAAAGATAAGTGTGAGGGAGAAAAAAGGCAAAAGTCAAGAGAAAAAGACTAGGAAACATTGTAGAAATATTTTCCCATGTAACAATGGGAGGGCCTTTTGTTCCACTAGAGCATGAATGCTCCAGTGGAAAAAAAGGATCAACAACGGTTTATCGTGCTGGCACCTTGTTACCCAAACCCTTACATCGGTGCGGTTGGGATGAGCGGTAAGATTAGCTCCGGTGAGATTAAAAACAACGGTGGAGGTGAGATTAGTTACTGTAGAGGTGAGATTGAGTACTGTGTGGTGAGATTAAAATTAGTGGTAGGATATGTGTTTAGATTCAAAAGCAGCAGTGACGGTGAGTTTAATTGTAGTGAAAAGAGAAAATGACTATTAAGGACATTAGATAAAAATGTGTATATATATATACATATAATAAAATTTTTAGTTTATTTGATATTTATAAAATTAATAAATAATTAAAATTATATTTATATTTATATCAAACAATAATTTTATTAATAAAAATTACAAAATATATCAAATAATATTTTTCTATTTATTTTTTATTATTCATGTAATTATTTATTTTCATTTAATTCCTATTAATTTTATAATAATAAAATTTATATATTTCTTAAATTATTCTATAAAAATAAAATGTATATGTATTATAAAATAATAAAATTTATTATATATTTATTATATTAAAAATAATAAAAAAATAACCCAAAGAGTTAAGATGGTAAAAAAACCTCTTACTGAAGGGCCTTTTGTTCCACAGGAGCATTGCTCCAGTAGAAAAAAAAAAGATCAGCACGATCTACTATGCTGACATCTTATTATCCAAATCCTTATATCAGTGTGGTTAGAATAAAAAATTGCTCCAACCGTACCAAAACGCGACTCGCTTTGAATCCAAAGGGAGGTCAGGTAAATGAAAGTTATTGTTTTGCAAGTAAAGATGATTGAATCGTGGGCGCTGGATCAAGAACCGGTCGGTTGTTGAACTCAGTTTTTGTTTTATATATGTATTTTTCTTTTTCGATTTCAACGATGAAATGTTTTTCAGGCCTTTTCTTTGCTCCTAAAACTCTTTTGGAAAGTGAAGTACCAAACATATCACATCTGTGCTGGTGCCGAGACAAAAGGAAAGAACAATTATTAAATTCACTGACTTTCTTAATCCTTATTATTATACTTAAAATTAAAAAAATATTCTACAGCAATGCGGGTCGATTTTCTAATATTTTCAAACATATATATTTTAATTCTTAAAAAAAAAAAATTATCTTCAAAATTAAATATCAGTTTAATTTGATATTGATCAATATATAAATTTTTTTAACAAAATTTAAAATAAAATAGATTAAAGTATACTCTACCTTCTTGAATTCAACTACATGAATATATATATATATATATATATATATATAATATTACAAGGTACATCCTTACTTGGTAAGATCTACTAACATGGACACTTAAATAGATATATTATATTTTTGATATGCCGGATAAGTTTAATTTTAATTATAAATTATATTTAAAATTAGAAATTAGAAATTTTCAAAAAATATATATATTTATCCAAAATTTTCAATTTTATATTTAACAAATCTTATCTATTCACTTAACCTTTAAATATACATCATATTTTAAATTTAAAACAAAAACATTTTCTATTAAATCCTAACTTCTATCAAAAACTTATTTTAAATTTAAAAAGCTATCAAATATGCTAGGATTTATACTTAATAAATTTTATCTTGTCACTTATTAAATATATATTTAACAAATTTTATTTTATATTTCTAATCATATCATATATATATATAATGTTTATGTGGATGATTTATCTTTCTAAAACATAGAATAATGTTTAAAATATGTTATTTATTAAATAAATTTATTTAATAAATTATTTAAATTCAAAATTAAAATCTATCAAAATTTTTAAAATTTTGTATAAACTTTGAATTTAAACATATTATCGCATTCTCAATTTATCTTTTCTTTTTAAATTTAACCAAAGTTCTAATATATGCATCATAATTTTGAATGCATCTCTTGATCAAAATGGATTAGATTTGGTTTTCATATTTTGAATTTGTAAGATAAATTTAAATTTTTAAATCTCAAAAAAGAAATTTACTAAACCACACCCTTATAAAGAGATGTGCCTTTTTATGATCTTTGAGACTTTAGATCCTTGGAATTTCTCACTTTGTTATGTGTTCTCAATTCATATATTTGATTTACGTTGTAATCAAATATTTTTATTATTGGTTTATCTTTTTTTAGTCCATTACTTTTATATATATTTTTTAAATTGATTATCTTTTATGTATAATATTTGTGTTTGCTTTAATCTTTTAATATTTCTTCCATGTTTTTATGTTCTATAGTTGCCATAGTATATAAAGTGGTTTTAGTATACTGCTTCTCCTAACTCGGAAGTTTTTTTTTTTTTTTTGTAATTTTTTTTTACTATGGGTGAATTTTACTTTGCAAGCCAAATTTTCATATTGATTTTGTAATCCGTGTATTTAAAAAATGCATGCCTGACATATTGTTATCAAGTTTTTTCAATCTCATAATCTCGTGAAGCTTTGACTTATATAAAGGCCAACTCTTTAAATAAATTTTTTTTTTAAAATCTCCTTTTTTTGGATTTGTTGATTTTAATAACATTAAGCAATGAGACATATTAATTTTAAAATTATCAAAAAATTTCAAAATTTTTAAAAGTAAAGTATGTCATTCAATCTGTATATAGTTTATCTTAATTTAAACTTTTCAAATAAGTATGAAAATTCTTAAATTCCATGATCGATATTGATAATGAGGTCTCGAATCCCAAGTTCTTCTAACCATAACCATTGTTTTCAAATTAGACAAATTTATTGATTATGCATGAGTATATTAAACTTTTAGACTAAACCTCACCCTCATAATTAGGCGTGTTTCTCTAAATTTCTTGACATTTTTAGCCTTAAAGATTTTTCACTTTGGAACTTATATATATATATTATAAAGTACATGGAAACATGATAAGATATGCTTATGGAGATAATTTATTTTCATGACATGTAAGATAATTTTAAAAAAATACTTATCAAATATCTCTATTTATTTAATAAATTATGCATTATTTTACAATTACAATTAAATTTATTCAATTCTTAAAATTTAGTTATTTATCTAGGTATTAAAAGATATAAATTTGAGTTTGACTTTCACGTCTTTACAAAAAATTGATTTATCAAAGTTTTAAATTTGGCTACATCATTATGGTTACATCATTATCCATTTAAACAACTTTTTTTCTAAATTAAAATCAATATATAATTATTTATCTGGGTTTAGATATGGCTACATCATTATCGAAGTTTTAAACAAATTTTTTTAAAATTAAAATCAACACATAATTATTTATCTCTATTTTAGGGTTACATATAATATTTGTATTTAGCAAATGAATTGAAGTACCAAATTTTTTTGATGAAAAGAAAAAATGAATTTAAATTTGCAAATGAATTGAAGTAACAAAATTTTTTGATGAAAAGAAAGATGACTTTAAATATGCAAAATGTTAAGTTTCTTTTAAATAAATAAATATTGTTTCTAATATACCATGTATATATGTACATTTATGAATGTATAATTATATATAGTAGATTAATAAGAAGATATATTATAATATAAAAATTAAAAAAATTAAAGTCATGAATATAAAACAAAAAAAAATCTGTGCATCGCATGGGTTAAAAAAACTATGGAAAAGTGATCATCGAGAAACATTTAGGAATTCCTAAACCTCCCAAATTGCCAGCTCTCATTCTGAGGATTGACTTCAAAACTGAGACTTTTTCCTTCCAAGATTAAACTTGCCGGTCTAAACATCCTAGCCAATCTTGACGCTTGTCAAAATGCCTTGATATGAAAACTAAAAGAATGTTGAATTTGTTTGATTCTCAAGGAATTCATGATTTATAAAACCTGTTCCATTCGTGAGCCTAGAAGGGACATACATTTTGTTGTGAAATTTTCTTTGATCAACCAAAATCTTGTTATACCAAGCCTTGCTAATCACAAAAAAAAAAAAAAAAAAAAAAAAACCAGATTGACACTTAGAGAAATTTTTAACAATGATCATCACTCTTCAAAAGATTTGTACCTCACACACTGTGGGGTTAATATTCTAGTTCAAAAGTTTTCAAAATAAGAAAACAAATAAAGATATTTTTTTGAAATACCCAATTTTGATGTTGACATGAAAAGTTTTTTTTTTAACCCAAAGGTGTGGAACTACTAGGGTTAATCTTGATTTCCAAATATGAAAAGAAGAAATAGAACCCGGCAAGCAGATTTCTGTCAATAAGAATTTGAAGACTGTTGGGGCAAGGAGAAAAGCCAAAATGATTAGAAGTTATACTCTGATTTGAAGAGGAAAAATGAATTGGAAAGGCTAAGCCAAAGTTTAGAAAATGATCGGGGGCATTTGCATATTTTCATCAAGCATTTGCTTAATGTCAATCTTGGCCTTTGCATTTTTTCATGAAGCATTTGCATCATTATCGATCTTTGCATTTGCATCATGTAGAAGCATTCTACATGTTGTCAATCCTCGCATTTGCATCATTTAGAAGCATTTGCATAATGTCAATCTTTGCATCTACATCATTCCATGAAGTAGTTGCATCATTCTGAGAGCATTTGCAGTTGCATTTAGAAGCATTTGCATCAATTCAAAACATTTACATATGCAATATGAGGTATGTGCATCCTGTTAATCATTTGCACCAACATCAAAAAGCATTCACATCTTCTCAAAATCTTCAGATTAATTTTCAACAAATTTTCAAAGATTATTGTTAAGACCATTTTAAAGACCTTCGGGTACCATTTTTAAGACCTTCGGGCATGATTTTTCATCACGAGTAAGGCCTCTGGGCACCATTTTAAAGATCTCCGGGCACCATTTGAAAGACCTTCAGGCACCATTTTTAAGACCTTTGGGCATAATTTTTCATCACGGGTAAGGCCTCCGGGCACCATTTTAAGGACCTTCGGGCACCATTTTTAAGACCTTTGGGCATAATTTTTCATCACGGGTAAGGCCTCCGAGCACCATTTTTAAAGACCTTCTTCAGGAACCATTTTTAAGACCTTCAGGCACCATTTTAAAGACCTTCGGGCACCATTTTTAAGACCTCCGGGCATCATTTTAAAGACCTCCGGCATAATTTTTCATCACGGGTAAGGCCTCCGGGCACCAGTTTTAAAGACCTTCGGGCACCATTTTTAAGACCTTCGGGCACCATTTTAAAGACATTCGGGCACCATTTTTAAAACCTCCGGGCACCATTTTAAAGACCTTAGGGCACTATTTTTAAGACCTCCCGACATAATTTTTCATCACGGGTAAGGCCTCCGGGCATCATTTTTAAAGACCTCCGGGCACCATTTTAAAGACCTTCGAGCACCATTTTAAGACCTTCGGGCATAATATTTCATCACGAGTAAGGACTCCGAGCATCATTTTAAAGACCTCCGGGCACCATTTTAAAGACCTTCGGGCATAATTTTTCATCACGGGTAAGGCCTTCGGGCACCATTTTAGAGACCTCCGGACACCATTTTTAAGACCTCTGGGCACCATTTTTAAGACCTTCTTGCATAATTTTTTATCATGGGTAAGGCCTCCGGGCACCATTTTAAAGACCTTCGGGCACCATTTTAAAGACCTTCGGGCACCATTTTTAGAGACCTTTGGGCACCATTTTTAAGAGCTTCGGGCATAATTTTTCATCAAGGGTAAGGCCTCCGGGCACCATTTTAAAGACCTTTGGGCACCATTTTAAAGACCTTCGGGCACCATTTTAAAGACCTTCGGGCACCATTTTTAGAGACCTTTGGGCACCATTTTTAAGAGCTTCGGGCATAATTTTTCATCAAGGGTAAGGCCTCCGGGCACCATTTTAAAGACCTTTGGGCACCATTTTAAAGACCTCCAGGCACCATTTTAAAGACCTTCAGGCACCATTTTAAAGACCTTCGACCACCATTTTTAAGACCTTCGGGCACCATTTTTAAGACCTTCGGGCACCATTTTTAACACCTTCGGGCATAATTTTTCTTTTGAAATGGAACCCGTTTCCTTAAGACGGGTCGAGCCTTGATTAGTCAGGGAATTCAATTTAAGGACAAAATCTTCAATTTACAACTTTCTCAAAAAAAAAATGAAAGAAATGAAAAAATGACGAAAAAGAAGAAATGAAAAAAGAAAACCCCTTTCCCTTTCCTTCAAATGTGATTTCACTAACCGTACAAAATTAGTGTTTGTTTATCTTTGCCTGATTCCTGATTCTCAGCAATAGCCAAAGAGGGGCAGCTGTAGACACCTAATTTTGTCCGGACCCCTAAATCAGGTACATTTTCTTTCTAAATTAATGTTTCAGAATGCTAAAAGGTTTTTTTCATCCTGCAGGTGGTACTCCGAGGCTTCGTCTAAGAAAGCAGACAGAAAAAGTCAAACTCAAAAAAATGTCAACCCCAGAAAAAATCAACCCCAAAAAAAGTCAACTACTAAAAAAGTCAACCCACTTTCCAAATCAAGGTTTGAGGTTCAATTGAAAAGCAGTGAACGAATTTTGATAATCTGAGGTTTACATTGAAAGATATGGAGTTCGAAAGTTGGGTTACGAGATTCAGAAGAAAAAAAATCCTAATTCGGGAAATTTGGGGAAAGTGCTTAAACGATCAAATTGATCGAAATTGAAGGTCTCAAATGAAAGATAAGCACTGACTACGGGTAATGGAGAAGCTACTTGGAAGAAAAACTGATAGAAAAGTCAATTCGGAAGAAAATCGAGAATTAGGGTTTTTGGTAGATTTCGGTGAAATTTGGAAGAATTATAGAAATGGCCCAATTCGGAAGATATAAAGACCTTAATTGATGAGAAATGATTAAACAAGGATAGCCCAAGGCTCAGTTTGAAGAAAATCTAAAAATCGGACTTGTTTTGAGCAAAATCGGGTTTTAGAGGCAAAAGGGCAAAATTGGAAAATATGGGAAAAATAGCAAATGAACTCCAAAAATTTTGAAAATTTGCAAATATTATTCTTAAATAATTTTGAAGAGATTGGCGAAAGAAAATCTTGATTCGGAGTTCGTTTGCAAAATGGCCATATATCGGGTCTCCTATGTAGTAATTCAAGTAGATAAATCCTGGAAAAATAGCAACCGAGTTCCAAAAATTATGAAAACTTCCAGATCATATTTTTAAATTATTTGGAAGATATTTGTGATGAAAAATCTGGATTCGAAGCTCGTTTAAAAAATGGTAAAGTTCGGGTGCATAAAAGGGGTAATTTCGAAAATAAATCTGAAATAAATAGCAAATGAACTCGAAAAATTTTGAAAACTTTTAGAATTCAATTTTTTATTATTTTGGAAGTATTGAAAAAATAAAATTCAAATTTGGAGTCCGTTTGCTATTTATTTAAGTTCGAGGGGCAAAAAGGTCATTTCACCAATGAAACAAAAAAGGGCAAATTTGTAATTGATGAAAATATTAAAGAAGAAGGAATTGCTGGAATTTTTTCTTCCCTTGGTCAGCCAACATAGAAGAGAAGAATTAAGCTTGAACAATTTAATTCCCTAGTCACTATCAAGCCACATGCTACCACTAACACCTTGCAAATGGTCCCCCCTTCATCCAATGGCTTAGGTGCCTTGTAGGAAAGTTGAATGCACCATCCAATGGCCAAGTTTAAATTCCAAAATGACATTTTTATTTGTCATAAAAGAACCCTCATCTAATAGCCAAGAATGGAAGAAAAAAGATGAGCACAATTCATCCAAGGGTGAGCATCCATTCGGTTGAGCAAGGGAGTGCATGGGATCATCTATTTTCATCCAATGGCTTAGTCCATCTACAAGGGCTGAGTACACATGTTAAGGGCTGGATTTAATCTACAAGATGTCATTTTTATGTTGGCCTCATCCAATGACCAAGAATGGAAGAGCACAACTCATCCAAGGGTGGGCACTCAAGAGGGGCAAGCAAGGGAGTGCATGGGATTGGTCCTCTTTTGCATCTAATGTCTAAGGTTACTACAAGGGCTGAATACAAATCTTAAGGGCTGCTATCAATTGGCAAGATGAAATTTTTATGTTGTCATCAAAATATCTAAAGGCCAAGATTGGAGGAGAAAAAGTGCAATTCCCATCCAAGGGCTAGGGAGCTATTCGGCCAAGGCTAAAGGGAGTAGGATGTTTTCATTTTTTCAGAAGTTTTTTGGCTGGAAACAGTAGCTAATTTGGCAAAGAAAAAGGTTTTGAAAGAAAGAAAAAAAAAGTTTTCAATAGAGAGCTTAAAGGTAGTCATCTCTACCAAGCTCTAGCCTAGCTTTCTTCTTCATTTCCATGGTGTTTTCTTAATTTTCTATCATGTTTTCCTACTACATTTTTCATAGAAATTAAGTTTTTTAATGTTTACTTATGTTTTCATCTCTTCTTCTTCATTAAAATGGTGAAAAACAATTTTTTTTTCTATGGTTTCATGCTATGGCCGATTATGGCACATTTACTTACCTTGTTTTTCCTTTTTATTCCTCTTTCTTGCATGTTGTTGTGAAAAATGATTTTTACAAGGTTTTTAGAGTATTCTAAGGTTCTGATTTTTTACAAAATATGAAGCAAAAAAGGTTGAAATGGCTATATGATCTTGGCTAGACCAAGTGAACCTGGTTAAGAGAGAGGCTATGCCCATTTTTACCTACCATGAAGCTCACCTTATTTTCTGTTTTACATGGTTTATTATCTATTTTATTGAGATGGAAAGGCTTCATGATCTTGGCAAGACCAAGTGATTAGGGTATGTAAGAGGCTATGCCCATTTGATACCAACCATGGAGCTTAACTTTCCTTGTTTTACTTACTAGTTTTGCTTGTTATTTATTTTGCATGTCTATGTTAAATCTTATATATATATATATATATATATGTTCTTTACATTATTTTCTATGCTATATTTACTTATATATTTCATTTTCATGCTTGACATTGCATCCTTGCATATTCGACCATTGTTGTTCATATGCTCATGTTGTTCATTTTTTTCATGTATCATGTCTTACATGTTTGCATTTTCTTGGTATTGTTCCATGACCATTCGGCAATCTCATTTTTGTTTGCCTTGCATGTGCATTTTCCTTTTGTTTCTTAACTTGTTTGCATCTCCATGCCATGAACTTGTATATTCTGATTTTAGTATGCCATGTGCTTATGAAAATGCTATGATAAAAATGCCATCATATTGTTCCATGACCATTCGGCAATCCCATTTTTGTTTGCCTTGCATGTGCATTTTCCTTTTGTTTCTTAACTTGTTTGCATTTCCATGCCATGAGCTTCTGCATTTTGATTTTAGTATGATATATGCTTATGAAAATGTCATGACATTATGCATCTTAATATGATTTGTCAGGTACTTATGTCATTTACTAAATAGGATTGCATTAGAGTCTCATATGACCATTTGGCTTTTCATGCATCCCTTGCCTTGTCATGCATTTGCATTTTGTTGAGGTAACAAGCTTTGCATTATCATATCTTGAAATTATGTATTAGTTGCAGTTTGTTCCAGCATTGACATTAGTTTCATGAGTCATTGTATGTTCATAGTATTGTTAGGCATGTTCATTACATTTTAGGTCTAGGCCATATTGGTATTGTCATGCATATTGAGTCTTAATTCACATTGGTATTATCATGCATTACTATGCTATTTAGGTTTTAGGTGATATTAGCATTTTCATGCATATTCATAACATATTAGGTCCAAGTCACATTTACATTATCAAGCGTTGCATGCATATTGAGTTAGGATAGCATTTATTGCCATGCAAATTCATGCTAGGCATTTAGGTTGCCATGAATTGTCATGCATTTCCTTTACCATTTAGACCTTTAGACCATGCATTTCATACATTTCTTTTGCTGTATGTTCATGCATTCCATGTCATTGCCACTTGATTTGTGACTTAGGCCAATTAATGGCTCAAAGTCATGCTCTCTTGAGCATACTTGTGGAAAATTAAGGAATTGTCAAATGATTGTTCTACCTTTGTGATTTTTTTTACTTAGCCAATTTTTGTCCAAGGTTTTTAAAATTTTTAGCTACTGTCCTTAGGTCTTTAGGATGATTTCCAACAATTTCTACGTTGGTTTTTGAATGAATTTATCAAAGGCAAAAAATGTGTTTTGACAAACATTTTTTTTCACCCAGTACTCGAACATCTTTGATTTTCTGGGCAGTCATCTTTAATAAAAAAATTAAGCCAATTTTTTCTTATGTAGTTTTACATGTTCTGAGTCTCCAGTATTTTTCTTATATTTTTTTGAATTTTAAAAATATGCTAAAAAGTCGTGTGGCAAAACCGGACAGTAGAGGCAGATTTGAAATCGAAAGAGGAATAATGGTTGAATTTAGCTAAGGCATTTAGATGGGGTTGGTTAGAAGATTTAGCTACTGTCTTAGGGTAGTTTCTAAGCCTTTTTAAACTTTAAAAATGATTTTATAAATTTCGGGTTAAGGGTGGTTAAGTCCGGGATTTTAAACTTAGGAAATTAGAGCCATTTTAAAAGGGTTTGGTGAGGGTTTTAATTTTTATTCAAGTTTTCCTCAAAAAAATTTTAAACAATCACAAAGTTTTATTTTTTTTAGAAAATCTAATTTGACATATTTTCCTAAGGTAGCCGGATATCTTTTAGATATACGAATTTCTTTATTTAGAGGAAAAATACATTTTCATGCATTGTATTTTCCATGTTCATGCATTTTATTTAAATGTGTGATTTTTGCTATGATAATTTCCATGATATTATTATTATTATTATTATTTTAATTCACATTTTATGATCTTATATTTGTTTGCCATATGATTTTGAATGTTTCATGACATCCTATGCTTTTTATTTAGTTATTTTTGTCATATTGTTTAGCATATACTATGTTCATGCATTATTATTTTTATTTTCATTTTCATGTATATTATATGCTAGCATTATTTTAATTTCATGTCATTTCTTGTCATTTAGGTCATATTCCATGTAATTTAGGTTATTTTATTTATAACATGCCATGTCATTTATAATATGTCATATCATTTAAAATTGCCATGTCATTTAAATTATTTTATCTCATTTAGAATATACCATGATACTTAGGATTTTTCATTTTACCTAGAATACTATGTCATTTAAATTATGTCATATCATTTAGGTTGCATTATATTATCTAGACTTTGCTATGTCATTTTATTTATGTCATACATGTTAATGTTCATATATTTTTTTTAAAATGTTTTGAAAAAGATAATGATTTTCAATAAAAATAAAGATATTCCCGAGTTAAAATAATTCATGAGTTCTCTACCGGGTTTGCTGGAGGGAATATCATCAATTATCATTAATAAATGAATATCTTTCTTTCAAAAAATGAGAATGATTCGGAAAGCTTTCCAAATAAATGAAACTTTCTATATTTTGCCGATTTTGTCGGGGAATATAGAAAAATTTTGAGTTAATAAATTCTGGATCATTTTCAATTAAAAATGGAATTATTTTTCTTAAAATTGGGAATTAACTTGAAATACTAAATTAAAAACCAACTTTTTACCGAGACTTGAGATAACACACGATTAATAAGGTACCGATTTATACGGGCGTTGTGGGGGTGCTAATCCTTCCCCGCACGTAACCGACTCCCGAACCCGCTTCTTTGATTTCTCTGGTTTATAACGCAGACTTGAAATTGGTTTTAAAAATATTTTAATTAATTTTAAAATGTTTTATATAACCGATTTTAATAGGTGGCTGATGACACCTAGCTAAAAAAGATTGGTGGAGACTCCATGTCTTTTTACAAGGCCGTTTTCATACCCTCGATCATTTATTTTATTTCAATTTCGAGATGAATTAAGTCGTCTTTTCCTCTGCTTCTATTTCGACCCTCACTCGAACGGGTTCCTCGCGATCCGGGACCACATATCGACAGCTTCGTTTTTCTAGAGGAATTAAGTTGACTTTTCCTAATTTTTTTTAATGTCATGCCTAAGGAAAACAAATAATAAAGTCTTGCGATGAGACTCGTTGTTATTGTCGTTAATATTTCTTAGAGTTATCGACAGGGCAAAATTGGAAAATCTGGGAAAAATAGCAAATTAACTCCAAAAATTCTGAAAAATTGCAAATCTCATTCTTAAATAATTTTGAAGAGATTGGCGAAAGAAAATCTTGATTAGGAGTTCGTTTGCAAAATGGCCAAATTCCGGGTCCTCTATGTAGAAATTCAAGAAGATAAATCCTGGAAAAATAGCAAATGAACTCCAAAAATTCTGAAAATTTGCAAATCTCATTTTTAAATTATTTGGAAGAGATTGGTGAAATAAAATATGGATTCAGAGTTTGTTTGCAAAATAGCCAAATCTCGGGCCCTCTATGTAGTAATTCAAGCAGATAAATCCCAAAAAAATACCAAATGAGTTCCAAAAATTATGAAAACTTCCAGATCACACTTTTAAATTATTTGGAAGATATTGGTGAAGAAAAATCTGGATTTAGAGCTCGTTTAAAAAATGGTAAAGTTTAGGAGCACAAAAGGATAATTTTGGAAGAAAAAATCCAAATAAATAGCAAATGGACTCGAAAAAATTTGAAAACCTCCATAATTCAATTTTTTATTATTTTGAAAGTATTGAAAAAATAAAATTTGAATTTGGAGTCCGTTTGCCATTTATTTATGTTAAGGGGGCAAAAAGGTCATTTTACCCAAGAAATCGAAAAGGGCTTTTCTTGCCTTTTAGAAAAATAAAACATGGGCTGGAAGAAAAGGGGTTGGCCGGCCAAGGCCCAAAAATGGGTCGACATTTTCTGATTTTTAATCAAAAGGCCAACAATGAAGAGTAAGTTATTTTTTTGATCAAACCTTTGCAAAGAAGCCACATGGACCAATGCATGAAGAGGGAAAGTGTCAACATAATGGCTTAAGATTCTTGAACAGTGGTAATTGTTGATAGTTGATGGCCTAATCTAAGGGTGATAATTTCATATTTTAAACATCTTGGATCAATAGTCTTTGGATTAAAATTGGTGGAACGAAAAATGACAACATCCTAGCCTAGGGAGGGCCATTCGGCCACTACAAGGGGAGCACTCTCTCTTTTCATTTTCAGTGATTCACTCTCTATTCTCTCTTGGTTTTGGCTGATTTTTCTCTCCATTGTTGAAGGGCAAAAAGAAAAGTTTAGAAAAGAAAATAAAGTTAGAAGAGAAAAATCTTGAAAGATAGGTTCTAGAGGTTGCTTTAAGCACCATACTTTTGCACTTTTTTGATTTTCCATTCTTGATTTGTTGTTTTCATTTAATATTTGGTGAGTTCTTTTGATTTTTCTTTTTAAATAAATGTTTTTTAACATTCTTCTTTAAGTTCCTTCTTGATTCTTTCTTGTAAAAAGCTTTTGAAATCTTTTTTTTCTTTTCTTGTTTGAGGTGGCCGAATGGCCTAGTTTTTTGATAGTGTTGTTTGCATTTTTTATTTCATGTTATTCTTGATATTTAACAAGTTTTGATTTTTTTAAATCTTCTTATAATACATAAATATGAAGCTTGTTTTAATTTGGTTGCTTGCTTGTTTCTATTTTTGAGTCTATTATCTTGTTATCATTTTTATTTTACTTGTCTTGCATTTTTGATTTTCTGTTTTCAAAATGTTTAAGTTTGTTTATGTTTTATATTTTGTAATCTATGTGTTTGTGAAAATGCTTATTGGTTTTCATGCCTTTACTTTATATTTGCATGATTTGAGCATTATTATTTAGCTATGCATGTTAGTATATCATGTGTTTGTGAAAATGCCATGCTCATTTTAAGCATGAGACCATTCGGCCACCCTATGTTGTATGCTTTGTGTGTGCATTTTTGTTATGTTAGTTGATAGGTTTGCATTTTCATGATATTTGGTTGAGTATTTTGTTTAAGCATGCCATATGTTTGTGTTATTGCCATGCATTTTTTAGGTTTAGGATTGGTTTGCTTTGCCATGCATATTCATGCATTTTAGACCTAGGTTCCATTAAAGGCCATACAAGTTCATTTAGGTCTAGGTCATTTTATTGATGCCATGCATTTTTCATGTCATTTAGGTTTTAAATCATGCATCATATTTGCTGTATTTTTCATGCATTTCATGTCCTTTCCACTTGACTTATGACTTAGGCCAATCAATGGTTCAAAGTCATGCTCACTTGAGCTTACTTGTGGAAAGTTAAAGAGTTGTCAAATTGATTATTCTACCTTTGTGATTTTTTTTTACTTATCCAATTTTTTGCCTAACTTTGCAAAAGTGTTAGCTACTGTTTGTGAGTCTTTTAGAGAGTCTCTAATATTTTTACTTTGATTTTTAAATGATTTTATCAAAGGCAAAAGAATGTGTTTTGCCAAAACAGTTATTTCACCCAGTACTCGTACTTTCCCGATTTTTCTGGGCAGTCATCTTTAATCAAAAAATTAAGCCCATTTTTTCCTGTGTAGTTTTACGTGTCTTGAATCTCCAGTAACTCTTTTTAGATTTTTTTGAATTTTTAAAAATATGGTAAAAGATCGTGCTTTAAAACTGGACAGTGGAGGCTGAATTGAATTTGAAGAAAAATCATTTTTCTGTTTTGGTTAAGTTACTTAGAGAAGGCTGATTAGGAAGTTTAGCTACTGACTTAGGGTAGTTTATAAGCCTTTGTAAACTCTAAAAATGATTTTTCAAATCTCGGGTTAAGGGTGGTCAAGTCCGGGATTTTAAACTTAGGAAATTAGAGCCATTTAAAAGGGGTTTAGCTAGGTTTTTATTTTTAATCTAAGCTTTTCAAAATTGTTTTCAAACAATCACAAAGTATTTTGGTTTTAGAATATTTAATTTGATATATTTTCCTAAAGTATCCATATATCTTTTTAGATATACGAAATTCCTTAATTAAAGGAAAAAAAAAATACATTCTCATGCATTGCATTTTCCATATTCATGCATATTATATAATATGTAATTTTTGCTATGTTTAATTTTCATGATGGTGTTATTATCTTTGATTTGAATTTTTGATATTATATTATTTGTTATATGGTTTTGAATATTTCATGATATCCTATGCTTTTTATTTAGTTATTTTTGTCATATTATTTAGCATATACTATGTTCATGCATTATTATTTTTATTTTTATTTCCATGCATATTATATGATAGCATTATTTTATGTTTCATGTCATTTAGATTATATGCCATATCATTTATATTTTCCATGTCATTTAAATTATTTCATTTCATATAGAATATATTATGTTACCTAGGTCATTTCATTTCATGTAGAATATATTATGTTACCTAGGTCATTTCATTTCATTTAGAATATATCATGTCACTTAGTATATTTTATTTCATTTAGAATATAGCATATAACTTAGGATATTTCATTTCATTTAGAATATGCTAAGACATTGAAATTATATCATACCATTTAGGTTGCACTATATTATATAGACTTTGCTATGTCATTTTATTTATGTCACACATATTCATATTCATATTTTTTTTTAAATGTTTTGAAAAAGGTAATGATTTTCAATAAAATAAAGATATTCCCGAGTTAAAATAATTCATGAGTTCTCTGTCGGGTTTGCTGGGGAGGATATCGTCAATTATCATTAATAACGAAATATCTTCTTTAAAATAAAAATGATTCGGAAAGTTTTTCGAACTAATAAAAATTTCTATATTTTGCCACGTTTGTTGGGGAATATAGAAAAATTTTAAGTTAATAAATTTCAGATCATTTTCAATTAAAAATGGAATTATTTTTCTTTAAATTGGGAATTAACTTGAAATACTAAATTTAAAATCGACTTTTTACCAAGACTTGAGATAACACATGATTAATAAGGTACCGTTTTATATAGGCGTTGTGGGGGTGCTATTCCTTCCCCACACGTAACCGAGTCCCGAACCCGCTTCTTTGCTTTCTCTGGTTTAAAACGCAGACTTGAAATTGGTTTTAAAAATGTTTTAATTAATTTTAAAATATTTTATAAAACCGATTTTAATAGGTGGCCGATCACACCTAGCTAAAAAAGATTGGTGGCGACTCCATGTCTTTTTCAAGGTCATTTTCAAAACCTTCATTTTTCATGAGACTTGTTATTTTTTAGGTTGCGACAACTTGGCAACTCCACTGGGGACTATTAGAGAGTCAGGCCTAGAATTAATCGTGTGTTATCAAAGTCTCGGTTTTGTTGGTTTAATTGGTATTTAATTTTAATTCCCATATTTTTTTTAAAAAATAAGGATAATTTCAAAATTAATAAAATGTTGTTAAATATGTCCATATTCATGTGCAAACATATTATAATTGTTCTCTGGTTATTTTGGTGTACATATTCATTTATTGATTAATTGATAACTTATGTTGTTTAATCTTGTTGGGGCATTTAGAATAAGGGATGTAGAATAGGTGGTGAAAGGTTTGTTATTTCTCCTCACACACTACACTACACGTGCATTTGCATATCATGAATCCTATACCCGGGTTTCGTCTTTTTAGGTGGGAGTAAAGTAACTAAGCCTTCGTGATTAACAATCCGCATGGGCTAGTGAAACACTTCCGGAGTACTAAATTACCTAGCCTTTGTGATTAACAATCCGCATGGGCTAGGGAAATAGACTCTAAAGAATTGAACCTGCTTTTATCGGGGTCCCTTACTAGCCTTCACCGGCGACAGTGAGGAACAATTCGGGGCTTTTAGAACTAATTCACCTTCATATAGTAAACCTAGGCGAAGCCATACCGTATTTTCAATTAGATATCCCGAAGTTAAGAACACATGGAGGAATATTTCCAATCCTTTTACCTTCTATTCTACTTATCGAATACATTTATTTTTGAAAATCGGACAATGATGAACGTACATCACAATGCTCGCAATAAGTGTTGGTATTTAGTCCCAAGGGTCTTATAATGCCGAAATTTTGTTGGCATCCTCAGGGATAATTATTGTATTGAATTATATATTTTTTTATTATTATTCGAATTTATTCCTGTTACTAATTCATTTTCTTTTTCTTTTTGTTGTTTTTTTTTTTTGGCATTCTTGGAAGGCTTTTGGTTTCGAGATAATATTCAACCAAAAAGGGCTTCCATGGAGGGTCAGAATGTCTCAGTAGTCGAGAAGCATTTAGAGGTTAGGAAGTAGTCCGAGAAAGGTCAACAGGATAATGGGGATTGTTTGAAGATGGGGTATGTTTCAGCATTGCTAGCCGAGGTTGATCTTACTAGTAGGCAAAATGATCTCCGGGAATTGATGGATATATGGAATCAATGGAACATATCAGAAAAAGAAGCCTTCACTCAGACTTATAGGGACATAGCACTGTTAGTTCAGGTTAAGGTCAGTGGTGAGGTGATCCGGGCTGTGTGCAATTTTGGAATCCCGCTTATCGGTCTTTTTACCTTCGACGGAGAGGATATGACTCCAACCATAAAAGAATATTCGACCTTGCTACATATTGAGAACGTTATTCCCAACCGTATTTATTTGAAGGATACAAAGACGTCGGGTTTCAAGAAAAATGTGTCTAAAATTCTGGGAGTGGAAAGAAATTGGGTTGAAAGCCATGTTGTCCAAAAGGGGTAAGCTACTGTATATCATGGGATATTTTATAGACCTTAATCCATAGCCATTCAAGTAAGGAGATAGTTAGGAATATTTTTGCTTTGTCTATCTATGGTTTAGTTATATTCTCAAAGACATTAGGGTATGTGGATGTGGAGATATTTGATGTTTTTGAGAGGCTTGAGCAGAGGATAAACCCAGCCCCGCCAATTACAGCAGAAATAATCTGATCCCTGAATTTCTGTAGACGGGAAGAAAAAGGGCGTTTTATAGGTTGTATACAGCTCTTTTACATATGGGTTCATAGCCATTTTTGTAAATAGGAGAATTTCCCTCTTCGCTCGTATTGGAAGTCTTTTGCACCAATTGGTTAATTTCTTAAGAGGGATTGGCTTGAAAATATGAATGAGGAACAATGGATCAACATATTCTGGAATATCAGGGCTGAGATGATAATTTGGAGAGCTCCATGGATAGCTCCTATGCCGACATTGTACAAATGCGGAGATAAAGCTTCGGTTCCATTATTGGGAGTACGGGGAGGAGTGAGCTATGCACCACTGCTGGTACTAAGACAATCGCAATCCCGTCAGTTTACTCCTATGACCCATGACCTTAGTAATTTGGAATTTGCTTATGGAGAAGATGGATACTCGGGAAAGGTACGTGAGATTGTAGTAGCATGGAAGGAAAATCATCGGGTGGAGGTAGCTAGATATGCCGACATCGTCACACTTGATTACCTGGTATGGAGGGAATTGAGGGTTAATGATAGGTTGTTGACATCAAATGGGGAAGAAGTTCAGCTCTTGAGTTCGCCACCCAAGGAAGCGCCATCGGAGTTAGAAATTTTAAGGGCAGAATTCGAAAAAGAAAAGGCCCAAATGAGCAAGGAAAATGCCCGATTGCAAGAAGAGCTTGAGGAAATGAAAAATAGGGAATTAGCTCGAGAAAGAGAAAAAGAAAAGATCAAGAGAGAAAGGGACACTGGTAAAAGCGATCTTTAGGAATTACACTTGGAGAACAAGAGGTACCGTTTCGAGCTCAAATTCGAGGAGACTCTTAAGACTTCCGGGGAATAGGAGCAAGAAGTCAAAAACCTCAAGAAGGAGAAGAACTATTGGATAGAGAGAGCAAAGCATGAGGAAACCCGAGCCAATCAATTGGAGAAACAAGCTAGGGAAAGCTTACAAGGTGATACTTCTGCTGACATGTCAAAGGGCCATAAACAAGTAGGGGGTCAGATTGAAGAGCAAGGCAATCAAAAGAGAACAGTGAAAAAGCTCCTAGAACCGAGGGAGTTATTAAAGGACCGGTGTTTTGTAATAGCATTTTTAAATTAGGATAGACAGATTATCAGATTGTCTTAAGCAGTGATCTTTTTTCTTTGATGTATTTAGTTCCAGGAAATCAATGAAAAACCGTTTGGTTGGAATTATCCCGGGGCCAATACTTTTAAATGCATTCATCATTCATTTGTTCTTTCCTTTATATATTTTGTTTTTTCATTCATTTATATTTATAATCATTCATTCATTTGTTCTTTATAAATTGTTCATACACTTAGTCATTTATTTATTTTTCCATTCATTTATTCTTTATAATTAGTCATTCATGTTCATACACTAAGTCATTTACTTATTTGTTCATTCATTAACATTTAGTCATTTATTCATTCATTCGTTTTCATAAAATAAAATAAAAAAATGTGTGTCAATAATTTCTAATCCATGATTTTTAAAACTAAAGGTAAAATTGGTCGCACCCAGAAAGAATCAGACTTTCGACACCCCTACAATACTCGATCTCAAGCAAGAGCTATGGAGAACGATCAGCTTGCTAGAATTGAAAGGATGGAAAGAATTCAAAAGGAACTGCATAAACAATTGGCTAAGTCTCAAGAGGAGTCACGAGAACAAATGACCAAACTCATGGAGATGATGATTACCATAATGAGGCAGAAGTGGTCAGGAGAAAATTTAGTTACCGAAATAGGGGCAGTAAACCAGGAAAATCGACCAAAGATGGTACAGAAGAATGGCCAGACATCCCAGCCTGTGGGAAATGAACTTTCGACTGGGGCAGCATCCTATATTTACATCCAACCAGCGATCAAAGCACAGAATTCTGGTCCTAAAAGGGGTAACATTGGGGTTGATCCAATTGATGTGGACGTTCCAAACTTTGAGGAATTAGTCAAAAAGGAAAGGGCGAAGATGACTGAACTGAAAAGGGTGGAAACGATAGAATCCCAGAAAATATATCAGCTGCTGGAGGAAAGATTGAGGGCAGTTGAAGGAGAGGAGCTATTTGGCAGTTTAGAATCCAAAGAGATGAGTTTAGTGCACGGTCTGGTGATTCCTCTAAAGTTCAAAGTACTAGACTTTGAAAAATATAATGGAACTACTAACCCATCAGCACATCTGACCCTGTATTGTCGGAAGATGACTGGACATGATGAAGACGAAAATTTCTAATCAACTGTTTCCAAGATAGCTTGATAGGGTCGGCAACTCGGTGGTATAACCAGCTTACCCGTACTAAGATCCGTTCCTGGATAGATCTAGCCAAAGCTTTCATGAAACAATACAAGCATGTGACAGACATGGTGCCTGACCGTCTAACTCTCCAAAACATGGAAAAGAAAGCTACTGAAAGCTTTAAAGAATATTCTTAAAGATAGAGAGACCTGGCTACACAAGTGCAACCCCCTTTAACCAACAAGAAAACTATAGTGCTTTTCATCAATACCCTGAAAGCACCTTATTATGATAAATTGGTGGGAAGTGCCACCAAGGACTTTGCAGATATGGTGATATCTGGGGAGATGAAGAGTCTGCTATTAAGAACTGGAAAATGGAAGGGGGTGAGTCTGCTACCCCGAAGAGAGTTTTTCCTGCAAAGAAGAAGGAGGAGACACATGCAGTCAGTTTCAATCAATACCCCTATACACCTCTTACACCATACATACCTCCCAGGCCTTATACTCCTACTACATCTTATGCACCTCCGAAACCTTACACACCTTACCCGGGGCATAATCCTTACTACCCCAATGTGAACCACCTTACCCAAAATCCATTCCCCTATACCAATATACCACAACAACTGTTTCCAACTAGTATATCCCCACAGATAACCCTTCCTTGAAACACTGTCCCAAACACTCAAGGTCTCGAGCGCAACGACTATCGTTCACCAAGGAACGATCAAAAACTCCAGTTTGATCCCATTCCTACCACCTATGGTGAGCTATATCCTAAACTACTACAAGGCCAACTTGTCGCCCCTGTATATCTTAAACCTTTGACCCCACCATACCCAAGACGGTACAATACAAATACCAACTGCGCATATAATGCAGGAATTCAGGGGCATTCAACGGAGGATTGCATTGCCTTAAAAAAAAAGTCCAAAGTTTAATCAATACCAGAGTTGTGAAGTTTGGGTCAAAGAATGGGCCGAATATAGCGGGAAACCCATTGCCCGATCATGTTGAGAATTGGGTAAATGCAGTATTGACAGGGAAAGTCAAAAGGTTAAAAAGAGATGCCAAGGAAGTCAAGACTCCGATGTTAACAGTATAGGTCAAGATGGTTAAGGCAGGAATGGTAGAGGATGCAGACAGTTTAAAAATGGTTGCAAAAGGGGTGCAGAATTGATGCTCATTCCATAAATGTTCAGGTCAGATCATACAGGACTGTGGGGACTTTCTGGCTAAAGTCCAAAAGATGATGGATAATGGATAATGGAGAGGCCTAATTTTACGAGGAGACAGATAAAGAAGTAGAGGTTATTGAGAATGCAACTGGCTATGGAATAGGAAAACCTTTTATCATCTATTATGATGAACCAGAGAAGACTACTCCGGTTGTTGAGGAAATTGCGTCTAAGCTCATCATGGATTTTCCTTCTTCCTTTTCATACAAGGAAAACAAAACTATACCATGGAAATATGACTGCAGCGTGGTTATGCCCGGTCTTCAAGTCAGCAAGATATTACAGGTGTGGAACACTTAACACGAAGTGGAAGGTGTTATGCCCCTGAGGTTGTTGAATAGGGATCAACAAGAAATATGGAGGAATGGACAAAGGGAAGAAAGCAGTTGAACCAATCCATATTGAGATGGATTTGTCAAAAGAAGCAGAGAGGGGATCAGCCCCGATAAATAGGATGAAAGAGCCGGTAAACAAGAAGGAGGCCTGCGAGTGTTTAAAGTTCATAAACATAGTGAGTATAGTATGGTTGAGCAATTGCAGCGTCAGCCAACAAGAATCTCCATCTTATCTTTGCTATTAAATTCAGAGCCACACAGAAATGCCCTATTAAGAGTGTTGAATCAAGCATACGTGGCTAAAAACATATCGGTAGAAAAGTTAGAAAGGCTGGTCGGAAACATTGCGGCAGACGACCATATATTTTCAGTTATGATGAAATACCACCCAATGGTATTCGGTCCACAAAGGCTCTTCACATAACAACCACCTACAAGGGGCATATACACCAAGGGTGCTTCTAGATAATGGTTCTTCATTAAATGTAATGCCCTTAGCAACCCTGTCTAAGTTGCCAGTTGATATGTCTTATATGTTACCGAGTTGCACAGTAGTCAGGGCTTTCGATGGTACCAGGAGAGAGGTAATGGGAACTATTGAGGTTCCTCTGGAGATAGGACCATGCACCTATACGGTGAACTTCCAGGTCATGGATATTAATCCATCCTATAATTGCTTGTTGGAAAGGCTGTGGATACATTCAGCAGGGGTTGTACCCTCGTCTCTCCATCAAAAGCTGAAATTTATGATGGAAGGCCGTTTGATCACTGTATCAGGAGAAGAAGACATAATAGCCTTTGCATCTACTAAATCTCCTTATGTAACCCAATGAAGATGCAGTAGAATGTTCTTTTCGGTCTTTGGAATTTGTAAATGCGGTTTTCGTCGCTGAAGGACGAAAAATTCCAAAACCAAGATTGTCCAAGAACACAAGGCTGGGAGTAAGAATCACAGTGGGATAAGGCTGCAGGGCTGGAAAAGGTCTTGGGAAATATCTTCAAGGGATGGCTCGAGCAATGGAAGCAGTAGGAAAGAAAGACTGGTTTGGCTTAGGGTATCTTTCGAAGGCCCATGAGAGGAGGAAACAAGTTGAAAAGAACCGACAAAGGAGGATGGCCCGTCTCACGGGTATGGATATTGAATGGGAACCCATGACTTTCCCACCAATCCTTCACAACTTATGCTCTGCTGGTTTTCTATTCGGAGAAAAAAATTGAGAGGATGTACTCATAATGATCGAGCAAGCTTTTGAAAAATTCCATGTGAATAAAGGGGGGCTGATTCAGGATATGGTGATTTGCATGACCGAGAAAGAAGAGATGGAAAGTGACAGTGCAAACTGGATGGTGCGACCTTGTCCACCAAGATATAGACTAACCAATTGGAGTGCGACTCAGTTGCCTATAGTTTTTAAGTCTATTCCAACGTAATACTTTAAAAAACAATCTTAATTATCTTTAACCAGAGATATTAAGAGTTTTTTCTGTAATGGGCTTTTTGTTTAAACATTTTCATTCAATAAATAACAAGCACAATGCATTTTATTCATATTGATGTGTCCATATTCTTTCATTTTTGTTATTTATTTTGTTTTCATTATATATATTTTCCTATTGTTTCTTCTCTACCTATTTACAGGTGTACGAATGCGAAATATGAGGACCTTCCTGTCAGTAATTCTGAAATTGATTTTGAAAGACCCATTTGCACGGGTGATTTTGAGGCTAACGAAGAAACTAAGGATTATGGTCTACCTCCGGATTTATTAAGGAAAATAGAAAAAGAGGAGAAACAAGTACTTCCTCATAAGGAATTATTGAAAATGATAAATCTCGGAAACGGTGAAGAGATAAAGGAAGTCAAAATCGAAACTTCATTGTCATCATCAATAAAGGGTGAATTGATAGCCTTGCTCCAAGAATATATGGATGTATGTGCATGGTCTTACCAAGACATGCCAGGGTTGGATCCGGATATTGTGGTTCATAAGCTCCCTTTAAGGCCAGAATGCAAGCCAATTCAGCAAAAGTTGAGAAGAATAAGGTCGGACATGCTGTTAAAGATAAAAGAAGAGGTGAAGAAGTAATTTGATGCTGGGTTCTTAGAGGTGGCAAAATATCAGAATGGGTAGCGAACATTGTTCCAGTATCAGAGAAGGATGGCAAGGTGCAGATGTGCGTTGATTACAGAGATTTGAACAAAGCCAACCCTAAAGATAATTTCTCTTTGCCCCATATCGATACTCTGGTGGATAATACGGTGAAGAGTTCTTTATTTTCTTTCATGGACGGATTCTCAGGATACAATCAGATTAAGATGGCACCAAAAGATATGGAGAAAACCATATTTGTTACAATGTGGGGAACCTTCTGCTACAAGGTAGTGCCATTTGGGTTGAAGAATGTTGGGTAACATATCAGAGAGCCATGGTGACCTTGTTTCATGATATGTTGCATAAGGGAATTGAGGTCTATGTTGATGATATGATCGCAAAGTCACAAGGAGAAGAGGAGCATATTGCGAATCTTAAGAAGCTCTTCGAACGACTAAGGAAGTTTAGACTCAAGCTAAATCCGGCAAAATGCACTTTTAGAGTCAACTTGGGAAATTTGTTGGGTTTTGTCGTCAGCAAAAGAGGAATCGAGATTGACCTGGATAAAGTGAAGGCTCTTCAAAATTTGCCACCACCTCGTAGTCAAAAGGAAGTAAGAGGCTTTCTGGGGAGATTGAATTACATTGCTCGATTTATTTCTCAATTAACACACAAATGTGATCCAATATTTAAGTTGCTTCGAAAACGTGATCCAGGAGAATGGGATGAAGGTTGTCAGATTGCATTTGAAAAGGTTAAACATTATCTATCCAATCCACCCGTATTAATGCCACCTATTCCGGATAAACCAATGATATTGTAATTATCAGTATTTGAGAGATCCATGGGTTGTGTTTTGGGGCAGCTTGATGAGACTAGAAAGAAAGAACAGGCAGTTTACTACCTCAGTAAGAAGTTCACAGATTATGAGTTGAAATATTCGTCGGTAGAAAAGTTGTGCTATGCCTTAGCTTGGACTGCTCGAAGACTAAGACAGTACATGTTGGACCATAAAACGTGGTTGATTGCCAAGCTAGATCCAATCAAGAACATGTTGGAAGCACCTTCTTTGTCAAGGAGAACAACAAGATGGCAAGTTTTATTGTCAGAGTACGACATTGTATATGTAAGCCAAAAGGCTATCAAGGGTAGTGCAGTGGCTGAATTCTTAGCAAGTCGGGCAGTGAAAGATTATGAGCCGTTAAACTTTGACTTGCCGGATGAAGATTTGATGTATGTTTCACAAGCAGATGAGATTCCCTTGAAGAAGAAAGTATGGAAAATGTACTTTGATGGCGCATCTAATGCCATGGGGCATGGAATCGGTGCAGTCCTCATATCCCCAGAAGAAGATTATTATCCTTTCACTACTAGATTGGATTTTGATTGTACAAACAATACTGCCGAGTATGAAGCGTGTACTATGGGCCTTCGTGCTGCAGTGGACAGAAAGATCAAAGTATTGGAAGTTTTCGGAGACTCAGCCCTAGTGATATACCAGCCATGAGAAGAATGGGAAACCGGAGATACAAAGCTAATACGATATCGAGAATGCATACTGAGTTTATTGGAGGAATTTGAAGAAGTGAATTTCAATTACTTCCCTCGATACCGAATGGCAGATGCTCTAGCTACTTTGTCATCAATGTTTAAAGTGAATGAAGGAGCTGAAGTGGTGCCAATAAAGATGAGTATATATGAGTCTCCTACCCATTGTCTGAGTGTTGAAGAAGAAGCAGATGGCCTCCTTTGGTATAACGACATCTTGCAGTACATCAAGAGTCAACAGTATCCAGAACAAGCAACAGAAAATGACAAGAGGACTCTGAGAAGGCTAGCAAATGGGTTTTGTTCTAAATAGTGAGATTCTCTACAAGAAAGGAAAAGACCAAGTCCTATTGAGATGTGTCGGATCTGTCGAAGCTCGGAGAATTATAGAATAGGTCCATGAAGGGATATGTGGCACTCATGCTAATGGTCACATGCTTGCTAAACATATTATGAGGGCAAGGTATTATTTGTTGCAAATGGAAGGAGATTGTATCAGTTATTCCCGAAAGTGCCATAAATGCCAAATTTATGCAGATAAGATTCATGTGCCGCCATCGCCATTGCATGTCATGACTGCACCATGGCCCTTTTCAATGTAGGGAATGGATATGATTGGACCTATTACCCCGAAAGCTTCAAATGGACATTGTTTCATCTTGGTGGCCATAGATTATTTCACAAAGTGGGTAGAAGCTGTTTCCTATGCAAATGTAACAAAGTTGGTGGTATGCAGAATTGTTAAAAAAGAAATCATATGCCGTTATGGATTGGCAGCAAGAATTATTTCAGATAATGCTCTCAATTTGAACAATAAGATGATGAGAGAAGTGTGTACTCAGTTCAAAATCACAAATCATAATTCAGCACCTTACCGTCCGAAGGTGAATGGGGCAGTAGAAGCAGCCAATAAGAACATCAAGAAGATTGTTGAGAAGACAACTAATGTGTACAAGGATTGGCATGAGATCTTGCCTTTTGCTCTTCATGCATATCGTACTTCGGCCCGCACATCTACAGGGGCAACGCCGTTTTCTTTGGTATGCGGGATGGAAGCAGTGCTACCTATTGAAGTTGAGATCTTTCACTTCGGGTTTTGATGGAAGTTGGCCTAGAGGAAGTAGAATGGGTTAGAGCTCGTTATGAACAGTTGAATCTCATTGAGGAGAAAAGATTGAAAACAATTTGTCACAGGCAGTTGTATCAGAAAAGGATGATTCGAGCCCACAGCAAGAAAGTTTGTCCTAGACAGTTCCGAGAGGGGGAGTTGGTACTGAGGAAAATTCTCCCTATAGTGAAGGACCCGCAAGGAAAGTGGGCTTCGAATTGGGAAGGACCCTATGTGGTAAAAAGAGCTTTTTCTGGAGGAGCATTGATTTTAACTCGGATGGACGGAGAAGATTTCAGAAATCCCGTGAATGCTAATGAACTGAAAAAGTATTATGCTTAAAAAAAAGTGTGATGCTGTGCACATGGAAATTCGAATGATTCCAAATGTAAAAATGGAAATTCTATATATCTATCTCCCCTGTGAATTGTTTTTCAAAGAGAATATTCATGCTTGATATGATGAATGGCCATCTTTCATATTCCTTTCACTAAGAAAGAATTATCCTTAGTCACCCCTTTGAACCTTAGGAATTATTCCTTTCTTTAAACCTTGATCAAGAATCACCCTCTATACTGGAGGGCAAATGTGAGGAAAAATAATCAAAAAATCATGACAAAAAGAAAGCCATCAGAAAATGTGGCAAATGAAAGCCAACAAAGCCACACAAAAAAAGTCCAAAAAAAAAGTCCAAAAAAGGACAAATGTTTCAAGAATTAGTTCTCCTCAGGAAATGATCCTTGATCCAATCACCCTTAAACACACTTTGGGCCTATTTTATCCTTTCTTTCTAAAACTGAACCTTGGCCCTACATTACGTGCTTTAGAAAGACCATTTTGATCAAGCATGGATATTTAATTTGAAAGGTTATTCTCAAAATTCATCCCATCTTTTGAATTGATATTTTTACCTTGGAAGCATTTAGAATTCTCAGATGCATGGTAGAATTAAAAAAAAATGAAAATGAAAAAAGAATGTAAAAGGAGAGGTTTAAGTCAAAAACCAACAAATGGCGACTTAATACCGAATGGAGGACACTTGAGTTGAAAACTCGCAAAGGGCGACTCAGGTACTAATTAAAAGTTCGAATCAATGCTCCATGTAAAGGGGGAGAAAGTATATGAAAATCAGAAGAAATGTGAACAACTCAGTCTGATGTAACTACGGAAGCCGAGAGGTTACCTAAGTAAATTGCTTGTTCAAGAGAAATTTCAGATGGTTTGAAAATGAGGGGTCCAAGATATTCCGCATCCGGGGCATCTACAACCTATAACTTTACATTTGTTTCTTATATCCTTGATATTTATTTTTACTATTTTAAAACATTTCTTGTAATAAATTCTTGTCATCTTTTTTATGACATTTTTGCTTAATTCATATTTTCTTTCATACATTTTTGAGATGCATTATGATTGTTATTAAATTGAATGATGATTGGTAATAAAAAATCTTTAAATAAAAAGATTTCAGAGTATTACTAAGGAATAGATTTAAATCTTGGGAAAGGTTTGGAAAGTTCACCAAGAAAAGACAACAGTGAACATGTTGGAGATCACGAAGTCAGAAAATTTGTGAATTTCAACGAAAGTCAGAAACTGAGATTGTTTGACAAGTTATCTTGAGTGAAGGATTCCTTAAGTGGGGCATCAATGAACAATTGAAGACTCCGTCATGAAGTCGGATAATCTGTGAACCTCAAAGAAACCATGGATTAGAAATCATGACACAATCATTTGATTGCATTCATTTTTAGGAAACATACAAGCATTTGCAAAGCATGTCATTCTCATCATTGCATTTTGCTAACATTACAGAAATCAGGAAAACTTGGACTTCCCTATTTTTCAAACGAGTCGAGCCCCGAGATCACCGTCGAGATACGTTTTCTTTCCAAACCGAACTCATTTTGCTTCTCAAATAAGTCGAGCCCCGAGACTGCCTTCGAGGTATGTTCCTTTCATTTTCAAGTTAAATTTATTTTTTCCAAATGAATCAAACCCAGAATCATTCTTAGTATTTCCTTTTGTTTTAAATCGAATTCATTCTATTTTATCAAATGAGTCCAGCCTTGAGACCACTGTCGAGGTATTTCCTTTTGTTTTAAATTGAATTCATTTTGTTTTATCAAATGAGTCGAGCCCTGAGACCACCGTTGAGGTATTTCCTTTTATTTTAAATCGAATTCATTTTGTTTTATCAAATGATTCGAGCCTTGAGACCACCGTCGAGGTATTTCCTTTTGTTTTAAGTCGAACTCATTCTGTTTTATCAAATGAGTCGAGCCTTGAGATCGTCGTCGAGGTATGTTTCTTTTATTTTCAAGTTAAATTTATTTTTTCCAAATGAACCAAACCCAGAATCATTCTTAGTATTTCCTTTTGTTTTAAATCGAATTCATTCTGTTTTATCAAATGAGTCGAGCCTTGAGACCACCGTCGAAGTATTTCCTTTTGTTTTAAATCGAATTCATTCTGTTTTATCAAATGAGTCGAGCCTTGAGACCACCGTTGAGGTATTTCCTTTTGTTTTAAATCGAATTCATTCTGTTTTATCAAATTAGTCGAGCCTTGAAACCACCGTCGAGGTATTTTCTTTTGTTTTAAATCGAATTCATTCTGTTTATCAAATGAGTCAAGCCTTGAGACCGCCGTCAAGGTATGTCCAAAACATGGGTAAGGCCTCCGGGCACTATTCTTAAGACCCCCGAGCACTATTTTTAAGACCTCCGGGCATCATTTTTAAAGTCACATACAGCGCATTTTTTTTTTCCAAATCACGGGTAAGGCCTCCAGGCACCATTCTTAAGACCTCTGGGCATTATTCTTAAAGTCGCATACAACGCATTTTTTTTCAAATCGCGGGTAAGGCCCCGGGCACCATTTTTAAGACCTCCAGGCACCATTTTTAAGACCTCCAGGCATAAGTTTCCAGAGTTTTTACATTTGCTTGAACAAGTCTTTGGTGGTGATAACCAAAGCCTCTGGTGGAGATATCCAGAGTTTTACATTTGCTTGAACAAGTCTTTGGTAGTGATAGCCAAAGCCTCTGGTGGAGATATCCAGAGTTTTACATTTGCTTGAGCAAGTCTTTGGTGGTGATAGCCGAAGCTTCTGGAGGAGATACCTAGAATTTTAAACACAGCTTAGCACAAGATAGGTTAAGCCTTCGAGACCATCGTCGAGGTCTTTTCTTCTCTTACAAATTGAACTCGTTTCCTTAAGACGGGTCGAGCCTTGATTAGTCAGGGAATTCAATTTAAGGACAATATCTTCCATTTACAGCTTTTTTTCAACAAAAATAAAAATGATGAAAAATGAAAGAAAAAAAAACCCCTTCTCTTCACATTGGATTTCACTAACCGGACAAATTTAGTATTTGTTTATCTTTGCTTGATTTCTGATTCTCAGCAATAGCCAAAGAGGGGCAGCTGTAGACACCTAATTTTGTTCGAACCACTAAAACAGGTATGTTTTCTTCCTAAATTGATGTTTCATAATGTAAAAAGACTTTTTTCATCCTGCAGGTGGTACTCCGAGACTTAGTCTAAGAAGGCGAGCATAAAAAGTCAAACTTGAAAAAGTCAACCCCAAAAAGTCAACTACTAAAAAAGTCAACCCACTTTCACAATCAAGATTTGAAGTTCAATTGAAAAATGGTGAAAGAATTTTGATAATCCGAGGTTTACATTGAAAGTTATGGAGCTCGGAAGTTAGGTTACGGAGATTCAGTAGAAAGGAAATCCTAGTTCAAGAAATTTGGGAAAAAATGATTAAACGATCAAATTGGTTGAAATTGAAGGTTCCAGATGAAAGATAAGCACTGAATACGGGTAATGGAGAAGCCACTTGAAAGAAAAACAGAAGAAAAGTCAATCCGAAAGAAAATCGAGAATTAGGGTTTTTGGTGGATTTCGATGAAATTGGGAAAAATTACAGAAATTGCCCGATTCGATAAGACTAAATCCCCTAATGGATGAGGAGTGATTTAAAAAGGGTAGCCCAAGACTCAGTTTGAAGAAATCTGAAAATTGGACTTGTTTTGAGCAAAATCGGGTTTCGGAGGTAAAAGGGCAAAATTGGAAAATCTGGGAAAAATAGCAAATGAACTCCAAAAATTTTGAAAAATTACAGATCTCATTCTTAAATCATTTCGAAGAGATTGGCAAAATAAAATCTTGATTCGAAGTTCGTTTGCAAATGGCCAAATCCCGGGTCCCCTATGTAGAAATTCAAGAAGATAAATCCCAAAAAAATAGCAAATGAACTCCAAAAATTCTCAAAATTTGCAAATTTCATTTTTTAAATTATTTGTAAGAGATTGGTGAAATAAAATCTGGATTCGGAGTTCGTTTGCAAAATGGCCAAATCCCGGGCCCTCTATGTAGTAATTCAAGCAGATAAATCCCGAAAAAATACCAAATGAGTTCAAAAAATTATGAAAACTTCTAGATCACACTTTTAAATTATTTGGAAGAGATTGGTGAAGAAAAATCTGGATTTGGAGCTCGTTTAAAAAATGGTAAAGTTTGGGAGCACAAAAGGGCAATTTTGGAAGAAAAATCCAAATAAATAGCAAATGGACTTGGAAAATTTTGAAAACTGGCTGGCCAAGGCCCAAGAATGGGTAGAAATTTTTGGATTTTTAATCAAAAGGCCAACAATGAAGAGTAAGTTAGTTATTTTTTTTATCAAGCCTTTGCAAATAAGCCATATGAACCAATGCATGAAGAGGGAGAGTGTCAACATAATGGCTTAAGATTCCTGAATAGCTGTAATTGTGGATAGCTAATGGGCTAATCTAAGGGTGATAATTTCATATTTTAAACATCTTGGATCAATAGCCTTTGGATTAAATTGGTGGAATGAAAAATGACAACATCCTAGCCTAGGAAGGCCATTTGGCCACTACAAGGGGAGCACTCTGTCTTTTCATTTTAAGCGATTCACTCTCTATTCTCTCTTGGTTTTGGCTGATTTTTCTCTCTATTGTTGAAAGGCAAAAAGAAAAGTTTAGAAAAGAAAAGAAAGTTAGAAGAGAAAAGGCTTGAAAGATAGCTTCTAGAGGTTACTTTTAGCACCATACTCTTGCACTTTCTTTGATTTTCCATTCTTGATTTGCTATTTTCATTTAATATTTGGTGAATTTCTTTTGATTTTTCTTTTTAAAGTGTTTTTTAACATTCTTCTTTAAGTTCCTTTTTTATTCTTTCTTGTAAAAAGCTTTTGAATTTTTTTTTCTTTTCTTTTTTGAGGTGGCCGAATGGCCTAGTTTTTTAATAGTTGCTGTTTGCATTTTTTATTTCATGTTATTCTTGATATTTAACAAGTTTTGGTGCTTTAAATCTTCTTCTAATACATAAATACGAAGCTTGTTTTAATTTTGTTGCTTGCTTGTTTCTATTTTTGAGTCTATTATCTTGTTATCATGTTTATTTTACTTGTCTTGCATTTTTAATTTTCTGTTTTCAAAATGTTTAAGTTTGTTTATGTTTTATATTTTGTAATCCATGTGTTTGTGAAAATGCTTATTGGTTTTCATGCCTTTGCTTTATATTTGCATGATTTGAGCATTATTCTTTAGCTATGCATGTTAGTATATCATGCGTTTGTGAAAATGACATGCTCATTTTAAGCATGAGACCATTCAGCCACCCTATGTTGTATGCTTTATGTGTGCATTTTTGTTATGTTAGTTGATAGGTTTGCATTTTAATGATATTTGGTTGAGTATTTTGTTTAAGCATGCCATATGTTTGTGTTATTGCCATGCATTTTTTAGGTTTAGGATTGGTTTGCTTTGCTTTGCCATGCATATTCATGCATTTTAGACCTAGGTTGCATTAAATGCCATGCAAGTTCATTTAGGTCTAGGTCATTTTATTGATGCCATGCATTTTCCATGTCATTTAGGTTTTAAATCATGCATTTCATGCATCATATTTGTTGTATTTTTCATGCATTTCATGTCCTTGCCACTTGACTTATGACTTAGGCCAATCAATGGTTCAAAGTCATGCTCACTTGAGCATACTTGTGGAAAATTACAGAGTTGTCAAATTGATCATTCTACCTTTGTGATTTTTTTTACTTAGCAATTTTTTGCCTAACTTTTCAAAAGTGTTAGCTACTATTTGTGAGTCTTTTAGAGAGTCTCTAATAATTTTACTTTGATTTTTAAATGATTTTATAAAAGGCAAAAGAATGTGTTTTGGCAAAACAGTTTTTTCACCTAGTACTTGTAATTTCCCTATTTTTCTGGGCAGTCATCTTTAATCAAAAAATTAAGACCATTTTTTCTCGTGTAGTTTTACGTGTCCTGAGTCTCCAGTACTTTTTTTTAGATTTTTTTGAATTTTTAAAAATAGGGTAAAAGATCATGCTTTAAAACTGGACAGTGGAGGCAGAATTGAATTTGAAGGAAAATCATTTTTCTGTTTTGGTTAAGTTACTTAGAGGGGGCTGATTAGGAAGTTTGGCTACTGACTCAGGGTAGTTTCTAAGCCTTTTTAAACTCTAAAAATGATTTTTTAAATCTCGAGTTAAGGGTGGTCAAGTCCGGGATTTTAAACTTAGAAAATTAGAGCCATTTAAAAGGGGTTTAGCTAGGTTTTTATTTTTAATCTAAGCTTTTCAAAATTGTTTTCAAACAATCACAACGTATTTTGGTTTTAGAATATTTAATTTGATATATTTTCCTAAGGTAGCCAGATATCTTTTTAGATATACGAATTTCCTTGATATATTTAATTTGATATATTTTGGTGTTATTATCTTTGATTTAAATTTTTGATATTATATTATTGGTTATATGGTTTTGAATATTTCATGATATCCTATGCTTTTTATTTAGTTATTTTCGTCATATTATTTAGCATATACTATGTTCATGCATTTTTATTTTTATTTCCATGCATATTATATATAGCATTATTTTATGTTTTATGTCATTTAGATTATATGCCATATCATTTATATTTGCCATGTCATTTAAATTATTTCATTTTGTATAGAATATATTATGTTACCTAGGTCATTTCATTTCATTTAGAATATATTATGTCACTTAGGATATTTTATTTTATTTAGAATATATCATATAACTTAGGATATTTCATTTCATTTAGAATATGTTAAGACATTTAAATTGTATCATACCATTTAGGTTGCACTATATCATCTAGACTTTGCTATGTCTTTTTATTTATGTCACACATATTCATATTCATATTTTTTTAAAATGTTTTGAAAAAGGAAATGATTTTAAATAAAATAAAGATATTCCTGAGCTAAAATAATTCATGAGTTTTCTGCTGGGTTTGCTGGGAGGATATCATCAATTATCATTAATAACGGAATATCTTCTTTAAAATAAGAATGATTCGGAAAGTTTTTCGAACTAATAAAAATTTCTATATTTTGTCACGTTTGTTGGGGAATATAGAAAAATTTTGAATTAATAAAATTCCGGATCATTTTCAATTAAAAATGGAATTATTTTTCTTTAAATTGGGAATTAACTTGAAATACTTAATTTAAAACCGACTTTTTATCAAGACTTGAGATAACACATGATTAATAAGGTACCGTTTTATACGGGCGTTGTGGGGGTGCTATTCCTTCCCTACATGTAACCAAGTCCCGAACCCGCTTCTTTGATTTCTCTGGTTTAAAACGCAGACTTGAAATTGGTTTTAAAAATATTTTAATTAATTTTAAAATATTTTATAAAACCGGTTTTAATAGGTGGCCGATCACACCTAGCTAAAAATGATTGGTGGCGACTCCATGTCTTTTTCAAGGTCATTTTCAAAACCTTTATTTTTCAAGAGAAATTAAGTTGACTTTTTTTGGTTTTTTTTTAATGTCACGCTTAACGAATAATAAAGTCTTGCGATGAAACTTGTTATTTTTTAGGTTGCGACATTTATATCAACATTATAAAAGGAAATGCAAAAAAAAAAAAAAATTACTATACATATTTTTTCCATTAGAGGTGTCCATGGGTCAGGCTGGATCCGAGCCTAGAAAATTTTATATTTGCTTGTTCAAGTCCGATTCGAAATGGGCCGAGCCCAAAATCCTATTTCACTATTTAAAAAAGTATTAAAATATTATTTTTATATTTATATAATTAATTTTAAGTAAAAAATATTTTTTATTAAATGAATAGTAATCTAGGTCGGACTAGACAAGATCGGGTTGACCTGGATTATAAAAATCCTATCCAAGACCGGCCCAAGTGGACAGGTCTATTTTCCATGATGGCCATAATATTTTATGTCTACTACTCTTCATTTTCCTAACTACTAATGCCACAAAAACAAACCCCGTAGACATCTAATTTTGTCCAGACCTTTTAAAATCAATTTTGATTTTACCCTCGACTCAAGTCCGGGTTTAACATTTATAGAAATTTTTGTGGTCACAATTTTGCATTTTTTTAAATGCTTTTTCTTTTGAACTTTAATTGACAAATTAAAATTGGACCTTAAAATTATCAATTTTTAAATTTCAATTTAGACCAGGTCAAAGAAAAATTATGATTGATTATAATTTCAAGTTATTGTAGCTTACAGTTACTCTTATGAATTCAGAGAAATGATTTTTCTTAAATTTATCTTGCTCTGCCTAGAGACTTTACTAAGTTAACCTAAGCCAAAAAAAAAAAAAAAGAGATATGTCTCCTTATTTTTACTTATAGTGATGAATCCTTTATGAAATTTATTTATTTTCGCATGCTTCACGTCATATCTAAAAGCATCTCACCTAAGCATCCTTCTTTTATTAAGATCCTTTTCAAATGAAATCCAAATATGAAAATTCACATATAAGATCTAACATCACAAGTTAAAAAACTATTTACGCAATTGACACATGAAAATATTTCTATAAACACTTAAGTGAGATATATTTAAATAATATAAAAATATTTTATTATTTTAATAAAAAAATATTATTACATATATGGAAGTCGAAAGTGCTGAGCAAGGGTAGAATATATGTCTTTTTATCAGAATATAGCTAAAAAAATTATTTATCAAAATACCGTTGTTTTCAGATTAATTCTCAAAATCTGCTTGCTTTAAAACTAACTCGGAAATCGCCATCCCCCATGACGATTTTCCAGCGTAAAATTTTCAAAAAACACCAAGGGAAATCGCCATGGGGGGTGGCGATTTCCTTTGGTGGTATTTTTTTTTAATTTTTTTACTTAAATTAAAAAAATAAAATTGCAAACTTGTTTTTAAAATTTTATTTTAACTTTAAAAATTGCAAATTAAATAAAAAAGTTTATCTTGTTTTTTTTTTTTAATATATATTAAAAGTTTTTAATTTTTTAATTTTATAAAAAATAAAATTTAATTTATTACTAAAATTTTATAAAAAATAAAATTTTTTTCTTATTAAAATTTAAAAAAGAAAATTATATTTCTTATTAAATTTTTATATAAAAAATTTTATTTCTTATTTAAATTTTATATAAATAAAAATTTTGATTTCTTATTTAAATTTTATATGTGAGATCTGTAACAAACAGGTATAAAAAAAAAAATTATCTTCGCTTGTTTTTATTTTTTTAAATATATATACTAAAATTTTATAATTTTTATAGTTTTTTAATTCTATAAAAAATGTAATTTAATTTTTATTGAAATTTTATAAAAAATTAAATTAAATTAAATAAAAATAAAATAAAATATATTATTTTAATTTTATAAAAAGTAAAATTTTATTTCTTATTAAAATTAAAAAAAATATATTTGTTATTAAAATTTTATATAAAAAATTTTATTTCTTATTTAAATTTTATATAAAATACAATTTTATTTTTAAAAATGTATTTCTTATTTAAATTTTATATAAATTAAAATTTGATTTGTTATTTAAATTTTATATAAAAATTAAATTAATTTCTTATTTGAATTTTATATAAAATTAAAATTTTATTATTATTTTAGTTTTATGCTGTAGAAAATATTGGAATTTGATTTCTTCTGCAATAAATGGGACTAATGATTTAGGGTTAGGGTTTCAACTATTTTTCAGTGAATCAACCCTGCAAAAAATATTGGAATTGGATTCCTTATGCAATGGATGGGACTATTGACCAGATTTAGGGTTAGGGTTTCAGCTATTTTCCAGTGAATAAAATGCTACAGAAAATATTGGAATTGGATTCCTTCTACAATAGATGGGACTAATGATTTAGGGTTAGGGATAGGTTTTAGCTATTTTCCAGTCAATCAAATGCTGTAGAAAATATTGGAATTGGATTCCTTCTGCAATGGATGGGACTAATTATTTAGGGTTAGGGATAGGTTTCAGCTATTTTTCAGTCAATCAAATGCTGCAGCAAATATTGAAATTGGATTCCTTCTGCAATGGATGGGACTAATGATTTAGGGTAAGGGATAGGTTTCAGCTATTTTCCAGTCAATCAAATGCTGCAGAAAATATTAGAATTGGTTTCCTTCTGCAATGGATGAGACTAATGATTTAGGGTAAGGGGTAGGTTTCAGCTATTTTCCAGTCAATCAAATGCTGTAGAAAATATTGGAATTGGATTCCTTCTGCAATGGATGGGACTATTCGACAGTCTGGTACAAAGGATGGGATTTATCAACAGTTTTTGCATTGAATGAGTTATCAGTTTTTCAGTCAATTAACCCTAGACAGAAAATGGGAATCAGATTCCATCCTGTACAAAGGATGGGATTTGTCATCCGGTACAACATAATGAACCATTATAAATTCATAATACTGATGAAGGTTTACAATACCCCCTACAACAATTTTTCAATTATAATTTTTTCTGAGTAATAATACCTTCTCATTCTCATCCTTCTATATTTCTTCTTTCTTTTGCCGAGTGATAATACCTCCATTCTCATCCTTCTTAGTTTCATTACTACACAACATGAGCAACAGAGTGATCGCATTGGTCTACTATAATGGCCAAATTCATAATACTGACGAAGGTGCTACCTTTGATTGTGAACGTCCTAAAAGTTTTCGTGTTGATGAAGACGTCACATTAGAGGAACTGAAGCTGCAAATTCATACAAAAATTAAAGCTGGAAATAGAAAAAGAGTTTCAGAAATTAAGTATAGGCATCCTCTTTCTATTGGTGAAGGATGTGTCCTATATAGAACATTTCCACTTGAAGATGATGATGATGTCAGATGCATGTTTTATGCTCATGAGACATTTGCAAATGTTGGTGTACTTGAGTTATATGCTGACATAGAGGATGTTCACGATAATTGTGGGCCTTCAAATGTTCGCACTATAAGAAACTTTTCCACAGAAGATGATGATTCTGGGTCGTTCTATGTTCACACTACATACGACGTTCCCACAGAAGAAGTCGTTCTGCTATCTCAAGCTACAACGTTTCATAATTCATTAGTCTCACAAACAATTCCTACTACCCTCGAATTTGAGCCAGTTGGTGTTGATCATGTTCCGCCACTTGGAGTCCATGGTGAATATGTTGGTGACTTAGTGAGCAGGAAAAGGATGCTGAATTCGCAAGTGATGACAACAGTGATTCTGACCCAAACGTCGTCCTTGCTGAGATCAACACTCATGAAGATCTTCCCCCATATGAGGCTGCATCCTATATGCATACCCTGGATCTGGAGGCAATGTAAGTGCTAGAATTTCCTGAGTATGCTCATCCATTAGCTACGCCTTTGACATTTGATCCATCTATAGTTGATTTGTTTGTTGGGTTACAATTTCCAACGAAAAAGGTTGTTCTTTAAGCTATTAAGCACTATAACATCAAAAACTCTGTAGATTACAGAGTATTTGAATCTGAGCGGACCAAATATTATGCCAAATGTATAATGTATGGGAAAGGGTGCAATTGGAGAATAAGGGCAACTTTTATGAAGAAGAAACAAGCATGGGAGATTAGAAAATATGAAGGGCCTCATACTTGCACATCGGGGAGGATTTCACAAGATCATTGCAAGTTAGATTCTAATATGATATGTTCATGCATTCTGTCATTGGTCCAAGCAAATCCGGAGATCTTCGTTTTAGTATTGATCGCTGAGATGCGAATTCGGTATGGATATATTACCTCCTATAAGAAAGCGTGGAAAGCAAAGCAAAAGGCAATTGTTCGAGTTTTTGGCGATTAGGATAGATCGTACAATGAGCTACCTAAATGGTTAGGTGCAATGCAATATTTCGTGTCTGGTACAATTGTGGAATTGCAAACGGTACCTGCATATCACGCTGATCGACTGGTCCAGGGCAAGAGAATATTCCATCAACTCTTTTGGACATTTAAGTCGTGCATTGAAGGGTATCTGTATTGTAAACCTATTGTGCAAATAGACAGTACTTTCTTATATGGAAAATACAAAGGAACATTATTGTTAGCTATTGCACAAGATGGCAACCGAAACATATTGCCAATTGCCTTTGCCATTGTGGAGGGTTAGACAATAGAGGCTTGGTCATTCTTTCTCGCTAATTTGTGTAAACATGTGACAAAACAGCCTGGCATATGCTTGATGTCTGATCGACATGAAGCCATCAAAGCTGCGATTAGACGCAATGGTAGTGGATGGAATCCTCCACATATATATTCAGTGTACTGCATTCGACACATTAGAGCTAACTTTATTAAGAAGTTTAACAATAAGGAATTGCGTCGACACATTGTTAACATGGGTATGGAATCGAATCATAGTTATTTTATCTCTTATATTTCCTTTAGTATATAAAATAATACTGAAATTCACAAGTCTTTTGTTTTTAATTTTATTAGGATACGAGTTGAGGCGACCGAATTTTCATTTCATGTATGAGAATCTTCGTGGAGAAAATACAGAGGCGGCTAATTGGCTTGATAGGATCCCCAAGGAGAAGTGGGCCCAATCATATGATCAAGGAAGACGTTATGGCCATATGACAACCAACCTAGCTGAATCTATCAATTCGGTGTTGAAGGGAACGCATCATCTTCCCATTACTACTTTAGTGCAATCAACATATTATAGGTTGGCTACACTTTTTGTTAAGATGGGGAACAAGCAAATTGCAATGATGGAGGGAGGGCACAGATACTGTGAAATAGTCATACAGACTATGCAAGAAAATCGCAGGAAAGCTAACTCCCACTTTGTTCGTAATTTTACGCAAGCAAATCAATATTTTCTGATTTGAGAGTTAGTTGATCCACAAGAGGGTGTTTCTGCAATGAAGTACAAAGTCAAGCTTAGTGACATGTGGTGTGACTGTGGGAAGTTTCAAGCACAAAGGTTCCCTTGTTCACATGTAGTTGCTGCTTGTGCACATGTCCATGTAGATTGCATGCAATATGTGGGCAATATCTATAGACTGGAAACTATATTGAATGTTTATAGACATGAGCTCGAAGCAGTTGGAAATGAAGGTTATTGGCCTCAATATGATGGTCCAAAAGTGTGTCCAATCAAGAAATGCGGAGAAATCCACATGGTCGGCCAAAATCAAGTCGTATTCGTAATGAAATGGACCTCAGGGAGAAAGGCCAACCAAAACGTTGTGGATTATGCAAAAATGAAGGTCATAGCCGTCGAAAATGTCTGCATCAATCTGCCACATCGGGGGAGAGTTCGCATCAACAATAAAGGAATTACATATTTTCATAACCTGTAATATTTACATATTTTGCCATTAAGGAAAAATGTTATGCAAGTTTTTTTATACTTATCTTGTAATTTGGATTATTATTTTATATAAAATTAAGAAATTTTATAAAAATATATTGAATAATATATTTTATTACTTTTTTAAAAATCAA
Source organism: Fremontodendron californicum (assembly GCA_030761205.1). NCBI lineage: Eukaryota > Viridiplantae > Streptophyta > Magnoliopsida > Malvales > Malvaceae > Fremontodendron > Fremontodendron californicum. The sequence goes on from JAULJL010000037.1 coordinate 13,832,064, forward strand.
ATAACAACATTAACATTTTAGTTAGATATGCTGAATAAAAAAATTAAAAATAACAATTAATTTCCCAACAAATTTAAAATAAATAACATGAATGCAAAACATATAAATTTATATATTACAAATTTAAAATACATTATTCTCATTATATTGATAAAAGTACATTTATTCTAATTATTGCGTGGTGTAGAGCAACAGTATCGAGCTCTCCTAGTGCGTGGTGGTTGGACCCGTCGTTCAACCTCGTCAGTGGCACGTATTCGCGGTCGACCACGACCTCTTGCTCTAACCGCCACTAGTTCCGGTTGTACGTCATCCATCATTTCTTCTGTATCAAAAATTTGAAACCCACTGCTGGAGGAGCCAACACCTAGTTCACCCATAAAGGGAACCTGACTACTAGATGGACCCAGAAATTGATGTACCATCAATGCTGACGCAGGGGTTCCAAACTGATACATTGATGTTAGATATACTGAACTTGGACTTAGGATGGGGAGCTGGTCATCTAACCTCGTCATTGGCGATTATGATCGATAAAACTCATCAACGTCATATCTGGGGTGACTAACAGAATAACGATGACTGGATGGTACTCCATGATCCCATTTAGGTTCAGGATGACTAAATGACATCCTCGATGCTGTGACCTCCGATGAGGCCGGTTGACGCGTCCGCCCACGTTGTCGGCTAGGTCTAGGAGCTTCCATATCCTGTGTAGGAGGGACTGGAGTTGAAGTTCTTCCGGTAAATGGCATACTCCTAACATCTTCATACACCGACGGTGGACAAACAAAAGGCCGACCTTCATTTTTATACCATCCTATGTAATCATCAGATGGGTTGAAATTATTACCAACAATCGGATAACCTGTCGGAATTCGTTGACAACGCATATTCCACCAATGGATCCAATGTTCATGCTTCGCAGGCCAGAATTCCTCATGATGGCCACGCATGTCAATCTTGTGAAGCTTATCAAGGTTCACGGGGCTTGAGGAATTGGTTGTTGCATCCCAAATTGTCGCAACACCCTGTCAGATTGGTGCCACTCTACATATGAAAAGCATATCAATGTTGTGTTTGCTTTCCATATATTACAATTATTGTAGGCATCCGATGGGAGGCATGTCATAATTTCACTTGAGGAATATGGCATCTACAGAAACTGCGAATAATTATTACAAATTATTAGTTTCATATGGATTAAATACAAAAATACTTGAATGTAACAATCGAAATATTTACCTTATCATATCCTACTCGATCTAGTCGCAATCTTATACTTGCACGGTCGGTCGGAGTCTCGGTAAAATCTCTATTCCTACTCCTACTCCACCTGTTAAAATGCATATAAAATCTTAATAGACCTATAAAAATACAAGTTCGTACAAAATTAATAAAATAGTAAAGATTATTACCTGCTTGCAAGGGGGTATACAGCCGAAACATCCACGCGCCAAGCAAGAAATGACAGCTGATACCAAGCCCATGATTGTAGAAGCACTAAACATCCACCTATGTCATGGCTTTTTGGAACTGTAGCCCGGCACAGTTCTCTATACAAAACCGCCAAACACGCAGAACCCCAACTATAATTTGCCACATGCTCTAAATCACGTAGTAATGGAAGATACATTAAATGTACCCGACTGCTCGATTTGTCAGGCATTAGTAATCCTCCAATCAAACGTAAAATACATGCTCTAGCAGCATATTGTATTTGTTCTTCAGTTGCGTGTAATGGAAGATTTTGAAATGATTTCAACCAATTTAGTCTCACCGTTGAGCCAGATACATACTCATCTGGAGGTACCGCACCCAATAGATTTTGACACTCTTCATTCCAATCAAGCAAGCTTTTGCCTGTAACTGCATCGCCATGGACCGGAAGTCCAAGTTGAAGCGCAACATCTTCTAGAGTTACCGTGCATTCACCAAATGGAAAATGAAAAGTGTGCGTCTCGGGTCTCCATCGTTCGATCAATGCACTGATTAAGTCGGGTTGTATCAAAAATCGTCGAATTTGAGTTGCGTGATAAAATCCGGCTCTTCTTAAGTGGTTGATAATAGATGGATGCGAGTCCTCAAATGTAAATTTTCTCGAACGTAACACGCGACAAGTATCCTGTTGATAATTAATTTTATTAAATAAAATAATTATAAAAATTAATATATTATAAAACTATAATAATTAGAAAATTAAACAATATAAAAATTAAAAAAAATTCTAAAACTATAAAATAACAAAACAATAATAATATAAAATTTTAAAATTATTTATATAATTATTAAATAATTAAATAATATAAAAATAAATAACTATAAAATGAAAAAAACTATAATAATTAAAAAATTATAAAACTATAATAATAAAAAATTGTATAATATAAAAAATAAAATTATATAAAACTATAAAATGAAAAAATAATAAAATAATAAAAATTAAAAAATTAAAAAACTATAATAATAAATAATTAAACAATATAAAAAATAAATAATTATAATACTATAAGATGAAAAAATAATACTAATTAAAAAATGATAAAACTATAATAATTAAAACATTAAAAATATAAAAATTATAATATAAAACTATAAAATTACAAAATAATAATAATTAAAAAATTACTAAAAATTGATAATGTAATACAAATATAACCTCTTTAAATATAACCTCTTATATGTGATTTTCTTGCAACCTCAATAGTGATGATGAAGCCATTTTTAAATATTGTTGTAGAAAAAAATTATTGGTAGAAAAAAATTGATTGTAGAAAGAAGAAAGAAAATAAAAATAAGTTGTAGAAAATGAGGGGGGTTATTTATAGATGAGTGGTGTGTGTGGGGGGGATTTTGAAGGCAACGGTCAAGTTACCGTTGCCTTCAAAAAAATTTGATTTTTTTTTTTTGTATTTTTTTTTTGTTTCAAAAGGTTATATAGTAAAATTTAACTAAAAAAAATTTAAAAAAAAATTCATAAAATTTAAATAAGAAATATACCGTTGGACTTTGAACTTTTTTTTTAAAAATTCAATTTAATTTTTTTATTTAATTTGCAATTTTTAAAATTAAAATACAAATTTTAAAAACAAATTTGAAATTTTTTTTTTAAATTTAAGTAAAAAAAAAAAAAAAATACCACCAAGAGAAATCGCCACCTCTCATGGCCATTTCCCTTGGTGAAATTGAAAAACTTTCAAAATACACCAACGGAAATCGCCATGGGGGTGGCGATTTCCCTTAGTGTATTTTGATTTTTTTTTTTTAAAAATACACCAAGGGAAATCGCCACCCCCCACGGCGATTTCCCTTGGTGTTTTTTGAAAATTTTAAAAATTTTACACTGAAAAATCGTCATAGGGATGGCGATTTCCCAGTTGGTTTTAAAAGAAGCAGATTTTGAAAATTAATCTGAAAATAACAGTATTTTGGTAAATAATTTTTTTTAACTATATTTTGATAAAAAAAAACCTAGGATATACCGTGCAAATGCATATATTAAATAATATAAAATGCCTGGCCGATGGGAAGTTCTAGCATCAGCGTTACACCGTGCGCTTTCAATAAGCTTTTGATCGATTAAATAAGTAACCGATCAACAATTTTTTATATGATAAAAATATAAATTTTTAAATTACATAATTTTGTTATTAAGTAATATAATGTATTCTGTAAATTATAATGTTATTATATAATTTGATAAAAAAAAAGTTATAAAATTCTAAATTCAAATGTTAAACTAAATTATGAAATATATCATCTATTCATTTAAGAAAATCTTGTAATATGTAATTTTCAAAGGAAAAGGTGACAAATTTAGATTACACAATTTTATTATCAAGTAATCTAAAATATTCTATAAAATGTAATGTTATCATGTAATTTGATTACAAAAATTTATAAAATTCTAAATCCCAAAAGTTAAACCAAATTATTAAAAAAAAAAAAAAACATTACTTATACATTTAAGAAATTTGTAATATGTCAACTATAATATGTAATTTTCAAAGAAAAAATGCAAAACTTAGATTACATAAGTATAGTTTAATATATTCTATAAACTATAATGTTATCATGTAATTTGATAAAAAAAAAGTTGTAAAATTATAGATTCAAAAGTTAAACTAAATTATATATATAAAAATATTATCTATACATTTAAGAAATCTTGTAAACCCTAAGTAAATGATATATAATTTTCAAAGAAAAAGAAGCAAAGAGATTACATAATTTTGTTACCAAGTTGTCTAATATATTCTATAAATTGTAATGTTATCATGTGATTTGAAAAAAAAAAATGATAGCATGAAAAACTAAGACATGCATGGCATTTTCACAAACACAAGGCATGCTTAATTCAAAAATCCAACCAAATATCATGCAAATGCAAAAACCTAACAACTAGCATGACAAAAATACAACACACAATGCAAAACACATGGAGTAGCCAAATGGCTCCAAGCTTCAACAAGCACGGCATTTTCACAAACACTTGGTATGATAGCATGAAAAACTAAGTCATAACACAAAAATCACACAAGCATTTTCACAAACACCTAATATACCAAATCTAAAACATGCTTACTAAGATATAAAACAAGAATCATGCAAAGAATCACACAAGCATTTTCACAAACACTTAATATGCTAACTATAAAACATGCTCAAATTTAAACAACATGAAAACAGAAAATTAAAAATGCAAAAACATGATATCTAAGACATAAATGGCAACAAACAAAGCAACCAAATTAAATATAACTTAAGAACATGAAATAACATAATATTTAAAACATCAAAAATAAAGAAAATAGCATAAACAACATGGTAAAATGAATCAAAAACAACAACTTAAAATAAATAATGTAGGCCATTTGGCCATGGTGAGTTTATTGTAAAAACAAAATGTAAGAAAAATATACTTAAGAAAGGAAATGAAGGAAGAACAAGAAACATTATTTTAAAATGAAAACTCACCAAGTAGCTTTTGAACGGATTAAGCTATAAACCCTTAGAGTAGCTTTTGAACGGATTAAGCCACAAACCCTCTCACAAGTAGCTTTTGAACGGATTAAGCTATAAACCCTCAGAGTAGCTTTTGAACGGATTAAGCTACAAACCCTCAGAGTAGCTTTTGAACGGATTAAGCTACAAACCCTCAGAGTATCTTTTGAACGGATTAAGCTACAAACCCTCAGAGTAGCTTTTGAACGGATTAAGCTACAAACCCTCTCAACAAAAACACTATGACTCACCACCCGGATAATCCTAATACAAGTGTATAGACTATCTCACAAGGGGTGATGGGTGATCTCAACCAAAGGCCAAGACTCCTTATTTATAAGGTGAGCACCTCCTTGGCTTGACATTACAAAGGGATGTGGGATTGGGACTTAGGCTCAAAAATGAAAATCTCTAACTTAACTCTTGATTTTTAATCACTTGATTGAAAAAATCCTAAGCTTCCTCCTTCCTTTGGGCTTGGGCAGGCCAGCACTTCTCTTTTCCAGCCCAGCTCTGATTTTTGAAAGGCCCAAAGAAGCCCTTTTCGGTTGCTTGGGTGAAACGACCATTTTGCCCCCCGGATGCAAAATAAATATCAAACGGGCTCCAAATTCAATTTTTCTTTTTTTAATACTTCCAAAATAATAAAATATTGAGTTCTGGAAGTTTTCAAAATTATCCGAGTCCGTTTGCTATTTATTTGGATTTTTTCTTCCCAAAATGTCCTTTTATGCCCCTACTTTTTACCATTTTTTAAACGAGCTCCAAATCAAGATTTTTCTTCACCAATATCTTCAAAATAATTAAAAAGTGTGATCTGGAAGTTTTCATAATTTTTGGAGCTCATTTGGTATTTTTTCGGGATTTATCGGCTTGAATTACTGCATAGGAGGCTCGGGATTTAGCCATTTTGCAAACGAACTCGGAATCAAGATTTTCTTTCGCCAATCTCTTTCAAATAATTTAAAAATGAGATCTGCAAAATTTCAAAAGTTTTGGATCCCATTTGCTATTTTTTCGGGATTTATCTTTTTGAATTATTGCATAGAAGCCCGGGATTTGGCCATTTTGCAAACGAACTCGGAATCAAGATTTTCTTTCGCCAATCTCTTCCAAACAATTTAAAAATGAGATCTGCAAATTTTCAAAAGATTTGGAGCTCATTTGCTATTTTTCCGGGATTTTCCTTTTTGAATTACTGCATAAGAAGCCCGGGATTTGGCCATTTTGCAACCGAACTCCGAATCAAGATTTTCTTTTACCAATCTCTTCCAAATGATTTAAGAATGAGATTGACAAATTTTCAGAATTTTCGGAGTCCATTTGCTATTTTTCCCAAAATTTTCCAATTTTGCCTTTTAACCTCCGAAACCCGGTTTTGCTCAAAACAAGTCCGATTTTCAGATTTTCTGCAATCTGAGCCTTGGGCCATCCTTTTTAATCATTCCTCATCCATTGAGGGCTTTGGTCTTACCAAGTCGGGCCATTTCTGTGATTCTTCCCAATTTCACTCAAATCCACTAAAAACCCTAATTCTCGGTTTTCTCCCGGATTGACTTTTCTTTCGGTTTTTCTTGCAAGTGACTTCTCCATTACCCGTAGTCAGTGCTTATCTTTCATTTGGAACCTTCAATTTCGACCAGTTTGATCATTTAAGCACTTTTCCCCAAATTTCTCGGATTAGGGTTTCTTTTCTACTGAACCTCCAAATCCCAACTTCCGAACTCCATATCTTTCAACGTAGACTTCGGATTATCAAAATTCTTTCTCCATTTTTCAATTGAACTTAAAATCTTGATTTTGAAAGTGGGTTGACTTTTTCAGTAGTTGACTTTCTGGGGTTGACTTTTTCGGGGTTGACTTTTTTCGGGGTTGACTTTTTTTTAAGTTTGACTTTTTGTGCTCGCCCTTTTAAACTAAGTCTCGGAGTCTCACCTGCAGGATGAAAACAGTCTTTTTATACTTGGAAACATCAATATGGGAAGAAAACATACCTATTTAGTGGTCCGGACAAAATTAGGTGTCTACAGTTACATAATTATGTTATCATGTACTCTAATAAATTACGTAATTTGTAACAAAAACACATAACTTGATAAAAAAAAGTTGTAATCTTGTAAAACTAGAACTGTAACTAAATTACAAAATATATTATCTTTATGTTTATGTATAATATATTTTGTAATTCTTTAAGAAAAAAATGTAATTTAAAAAAAAAAAAAACGTAAACTTTGTACTTACAAAGAAAATAAACTTATTTTCTAAAAAAAAAAAAAAAATCATTGGATATTCGAATATCTAAAATTAGCTTCCTATTAGAGGGGATATTCAAATATCTTTGGAGACATTCGAATATTCTCATTTTAGTTTTTTTATTTTTTCCGTTTTAAAATTATAAGTTGTAAATACATATTTGATTACATAATTTTGTTATTATGTGATCTAATCATTTAAGTAATTTGTAACAATATCACGTAAATTCCATAAAAAAGTTGTAATTACAAAATATATTATCTTTATATTATAAATCTTGTAATTCCTTAACAATATCATGTAATTTGGTTAAAATAAATTTTAATTTTCAAAATAAAGATTTTAAAATTTGTTGTTATCATTTTTTCTTATCTTGTGTAAAAAATTATATTATTGATAATAAAAACAAGTAATTATAACTAGATTTAGTATTTCACTCTTTATAATAAAAATTGTAAAAAACATTAAATTCTTAAGAAAAATTGTGAAGGTAGTAAAACTTGTAATACAATTTTGTATTAACTTATGCAAACAAATTATGTAACTTAGCAAATAAATTATGTAAACATAATAAAAATTGATATTATCACTTTCTTAATCTTTTGTAAAAATTTATATAACTTAGAAAATAAATTATGCAAATATAATAAAAGTTGATATTATCACTTTTTCTTATTTTTAAAAAAAAAATATGTTATTCATACTAAAAATAGATAATTACAACAACATTTAGTACTTTACTCCCTATAATAAAAATTGTAAAAAAACACAATTTCTTAAAAAAATGTAAAAATAATAAATTTTGTAATATTATTTTATATTACTTTATCTTAAAAAAATCATGTAACATAACAAATAAATTATGTAAACGTAATAAAATTAATATTATCATTTTTCCTTATCTTTTATAAAAAAAAAATGTTATTGATAATAAAATAGATAATTATAACATGATTTGATAATTTATTTTTTTCTTTGTCAAGTTAATCGATAAAAATTTAAAGATGTGGTATAATACAAATCATGCCACATAAGGAGCTAATGCCAAACTCTCTCCGAGTCGATTCTTGGGTAAGACCTAAGAATTTCCCTAAGAAAAAAAGAACTTAAGTCTCGTTTAGCGTTTGTGTTAGCATAATTTTTAAAGTTAAAAATTATGTTTCATCACAACCTCAATGTTAAATAGGTAAAAAAATTTAATTTATGCGGTTAAAATCATTGATTGATAACCAAAATCAAAAAGCTAAAATAATAAAATTTTTGCGGTTTGAAACTGACTTTTGAGTAAAATAACTTTATTATCCTTATATTTTTAAATATTTATTATTTTAAACATATATCTTTTTAACATTTTAAATTTTTACAGCATTTTTTTCGCAAAACAATATCAAATACTTAAAAGTTTTTAAATTATATTTTTTCGTACACTTTTTAAATACGTTTTTTCTGATCCAAAATAAAATTTTATCAACCTAAACTTTTTCAGCCCTTAATCGTTACATCATGCTGTCGTTTAACCTCTCTTTGAAAATGAGTGAAGAAAAATGAAAACGGAACCGAAAACAATATTTAAGGAAATCCGTCTTTATTCATTGACGAAGTTGAAGAAAGGCGCAAAGTACTAGTAGCCTTGTGTTGAATAGTGAAAGTGGCTGAGTAGCCGACTTGCCGCTCCGGCATTTGCTGCCACACCGCATTGAATAAAGAAGTCGGTGGTGTAGGGTTTTAGTAGAGGAAAAAGAAAAGAATAGAAGAAGGAAGCGATGGTGAAACTCACGGCCGACTTGATTTGGAAGTGCCCTCACTTCTTCAATGCCCTCAAGGAGCGAGAATTGGATCTTCGAGGTGCTGCTTCTCTCTCGCTCTCTCGCCCCACCCCAACCCTAATTATAATCTCAAAATTCCCTTTCTTTAGAGGTTAATCTTTTTTTTTTCCCCTCCACCAGGTAACAAAATTGCTGTAATCGAAAACTTGGGTGCTACCGAGGTATGTATTTACTTTGGTTGTGCCCATTTTTAGCTCTTTTAACTCATGCATAGCTTTCGTTTACTTGTGGGTTTTTTTTTGTTACATTGGCTCAATGACAGGACCAATTTGATACCATAGATTTGTCTGACAATGAGATTGTCAAGCTGGAAAACTTCCCTTATCTTAACCGCTTGGGTACCTTACTTCTAAACAACAACAGAGTTACGCGTATCAATCCCAATATTGGGGGTAAGTTCTTAACAGTAGTATGTGCCCTATGCCTTTTCACATTCTCTCTTTGTAGGAAGCCTCTTATGCACTTCACATTTCCTTGTTCCACAGAGTTCTTGCCGAAATTACATACGTTGGTTCTCACGAACAACCGGCTGGTGAACCTAGTGGAGATTGATCCTCTTTCATCACTTCCTAAGCTGCAGTTCCTTAGCCTATTGGACAATAATATTACAAAAAAACCTAATTATAGGTTCTATGTAATTCACAAACTAAAATCACTTCGTGTTCTGGATTTCAAGAAAGTCAAGGCTAAGGTGATTGGATATGCTAAACTATTATTTTATCCTTTTAAACAAACTTAGTTTAATCTGTTTTGTTATGCTTTTGCTGTTGAATAAATGTGTATGATATGTGAAATTGCTGTGGTTAATTGAGAAACTTCTGGCTACATACCTGTATTCATTCTTCTGAGAGTATTTGCCTATTTGAACCTTTAGCTTTATAAATCTGAACTTCCTTTTCGACATTGTTTTGCTCGTTCATGGTTTATTATGAATAAAAAAAAAATTTTGCGGCAGCAAGTGTAGGTTCATGAAGTGCTGTTCTGTGGTGACTGATTGAGAGTTGCATAATCAATGGAATAATATTGGATGTTAGAATGGTATTTTAGCTAGTCTCCTTATTGTGTTCTGGCCTAGACTCCATTATAGGTGCATTGATGATTAGGAAAAGATGTCCTGAATTCTGCCTTTTGTTCAAAATCACAATTCCTTCTTTTAGCCTAGTGCTGTAGGCTTGGATTATTGGTTTGATGTAGCTTAATATATTTTCTGCATCTTTCGGTTGGTGGAGAAGAAAAGGGGGAGGGGGGGTTAATGTACTAATTTTCCATATTTTTAATTCCTCATGTAACTACCATCTGAATGAATTTCTAATAATTATGCTTCATGGGTCGCAGGAGAGACTGGAAGCTGAAAATCTCTTTGCATCTAAAGAAGCTGAAGAGGAAATGAAGAAAGAATCTACAAAGACATTCACACCAAAAGAGGTTCCAAGTGTTTTAGAAGTTGCAGAGGAAGAACAAATGCCAAAAGTAGTTGCCCCAACACCTGAGCAAATTATAGCTATCAAGGTATTACCTTTTTCTAGTAATGCTAGTTTGAAACTAGGATAATAATGTTGATAGTGTTTTAGTTTTCATAATGGTTGCGTTTCTAATGGTTTTGCTTATGCATCTTAGAAAGGCTTTAGAGAACTTTATCAGGGATTGGGATGAGGATGAAATGAAAAAAAAATGATAGTAATCAAGGGTAATATGGGAGAAACCTGCCTTCTGACTACTTCAGTTGCTCGCACAAAAGCATGCTTGGATACCATTTACAAATACGTAAGAAACTTAAAAAGAGCATAAGAATCAAACTTTGACTAACAAGAATCTTGACCAACTTTGTTATACATTGTATGATAACTATTTAGATTCTCATTTGAGGTTTGGCCAAAAAGGTAAAATGGCCCTCCTTTTAGAAATACCCATTAGTTTTGAAGTTTGACCACTTTGAATTTTAAAATTTAAATTAATTTAATTATCTCATTAATTAAATAAAAATTCAAATCAAACAACGGAAAGAGATTTAGCAAGCAAATGACCACTACCTCCATGCACCGCATTCTAGGTTGGTAGTGATTTATGTTTCTATTTCCGTTCCATGAACCAAATCGATCTATGTTTCAAGTAACTTTTTGGCATCAAGATTTGGGGATTAATAATGGTCTTAAGGGAAAACCCTTTTTTTCTGTAATAGACTCTACGGTGGATTAAATCTTGATGATATGAGTTATAAAATGTGAATGATGATTGCATCTTTTTTATATTTAACTAACAGCACTTGTATAGTGTTAGAATTAGAGGTTGATGTCTGAGGCATCTCAAAAGCAACTACTCTTCCTAATGGAAGGTAGTTTAGGATGATTGGTGTCATCAAGAACTGTTTGCAAATATGAAAAGAAGTTTTATTAGGCTTAGTGATGACAATAAAGGTCATATAACTTATAAAGTGGAACTAAAATGCCCTTGAATCTTGTGGAAGAACCTATTAGGCAGTTCATTTGAGGGTTGTTAATCGCAGTCGTAAAAGGGTCATAAAACTAAGAAAAAGTAGTACTAAAATGCCCCTGAATCTCTTGGAAGAACCTGTTAGGCAGTTTGTTGAGGGCTGTCTATCACAGTCGTAGTTGGCAACCAGGAATTGAAGTTTGATGATATAAATTACCAAAACTTATTAGGGTTGCATTTGGATTGAGAGATCTTGGAAGATTGCTGATGACCTCAAACCTCATTGCAGGTCATCTTCCCTTGTTTGGTTTGATGGGAAATATAAAAAATTCTGTATCCTTATATTCTCTTATGCCCCAGAATAACCTGTTTTATTGGTCATCTCCTTACCTCCCTAAGGAGTTGAGAATCTAAAGGTACCAACTTGGTAAAGTCGGATTAATGGTTCTCAAGACAAAAATACCCCTACTTATGCCATGGAAATGAATGATAAAAGACTTAACCTTACATTTGAAATCCCAGTTTACATGATTACTTTATAAAGAATGGGGTCGGTTTATCAATTAATATGAATTAGGAAATGATGAATTAAATTGAAATAGTGTTAGAGAAATATGTTGGAAATAGCTTAGGTTAATACCAGGCAATGCTATTCTAGGAAACTAAGTATTGGAAGTTTTCCTAGTATGACCAAATGTAATTTTGTGTGGTTACTAGAAGTTAGATGCCTTAATCCTGAGTATGGGAGCTTCAAGGGCGAAATAGAGGGATTGGAAAAGAGGAGAAAGGAGAGGGTAAGGTACCCCTTGTGTTATTGCTTAAGAAAGAAGTGGAAAGGAAAGGGAGGCTAATGCTATTAACCTTGTTTGTTTAATGGGTGGAAAGGAAAAGATTATCATTTATTTTACAATGATATCCTTGATAGGCCAAACTGCTATTGACAGAAGGATAATTTTGTCTATATGATTTAAAATATTTAGCGAGGAATACTTCTCCAATCCAAAGGGTTTTAAAAATATGAAGGTTTTGGATGTGTCATGTACCCCCTTCAAATGCCTTCCTTTCCATTGGAATGTTCTCCAAACACGGGAGAGGTTCCACTACCCTCTCTTCCGTTTTCCTTTCCTTTCTTTCCTTCTAGCCAAACATAGGGTCAGGTAATCTTCCCTATTTCAAAGCAATTCACGCCAAGCTTTTAAGTTACAATCTGACATTGACTTCCATAATATATGTAAGTTTTTAGTTTTGCCTTGCTTCATAGTTCTTGCTTAAGGCTACTAATTGCTTTATTCCTCAATTTAAGAATTTATATTACATGCTTGAGTTTGATATATATTAGCAAAGATTTGAAAAAGTTTTAAAAAGTTGCCCATTTAATTACACAAGTTGGTTGACAAAGTCTAAAGTACTCTTGACTTTCTTTTCTATTGCAAATAGACTGTATTAGTTTTAGATTTAGTCCTGCACTTTATGGTGATGGTGATTACTGATTTGATGCATGAATATGTGAAAATTACCACTGTTTAATGGACTCAGTGAACATGTCAATTAATGTATTCTTTCTTTCTCTTTTAGTTTCCAAAATTTTGTTATATTTGTGGTCCAAGTCAAAATGCACAGACCCACAAAAATATCGAGCAAGAAGATGCCTGATGAGTTTTGTTGAAAGAGAACACTTCAAGGACACAGAGACCCCGGTGGCAGTCAATGTTAAATCTTACATCTGTTATAAGATTGTGGCTAGTCGCACTCACCCTCTCACACACACATCTTGACAAGAAACTGTATTAGTGGGAAGGAAATCATACATTTATGATAAGAATGGTCTAAATGGGTAGTACTTTTGAGAATGGTTGAGCAACCTTCTGAGATTAGTTAGTTTTGGCACTCGGGTTTAGAATGTAAAAACAATATTTGTCAAGAAAAGGTTGTGCACTGCTTTTTATTTGCCTAAAGCTTGCATATTTGTGATTTATTTGTGGCTTAAACTACATAAATGGTCATTGATAATTCTTGTCATGTTTGTAAATGACTTCTGCATCTTTTGTACTGCATACTTATGACTAAATTCTGATATTGTTTAGATTTATTTGACCTGTAGGCGGCCATTGTGAATTCTCAGACTTTGGAAGAGGTTGCAAGACTCGAAAAGGTGGTTGCTTAATTGCATGAGTGGCTTTTAAAGAGATTGTCATTTAGATTTCTTTCTTAATTTTAACATTACATTCTGGATGGTTCTTTGCTTGAGCAGGCATTAAAGACAGGTCAGCTTCCTGCAGATTTGAAAATTACGGGTGATGATACCAATGCTGCTAAAGGGAGAGATGAAAAAAAGGTTTCTGATATTCAAAATGAGTCCAATGTTGAACCAGATAATATGGATGAAGAAAAGAATGAGGAACCTGCACCCATGGAACAGGTATGTAGATATTTGTTATGTGGATTCTGAATTGAGTCTTTGTGCTCTTATTAGCTTTTTCTTCTCCTTGCACATGCTGCTCTTCCAACAGGCCGAAGGTATGTAAATATTTTAAATTGTTTTGGCATATTGGAAGGTATACTACGTGTATCTTTATATGTGGGTGTAAGCTGTGTCCATGCTTCATAGATGTCCAAGGCTAGTATTTGTTTTAAAGCTTAAACCCCAAACTTGAATGCTATTACGTGTATTTACAAAGATATGTTCAAGATAATAAATTTACCTAATAACTTATTGTAACAATTTTTTTATATTTCTTTTAAAAGACCCTTTATTAATTACTTAGTTAAAATTAATTTAAATGTCTTTATATATTTAATACTTCTTCTCTCCCATAAAAGTTGTCATTGCTTGATTTTTCATGGTCAAGTACAGTGTTGTCAAGGGCGCAAGGCGCATTCTAGGCGCTAGAACCTTTATATTGCCTCAGGCGTAAGGCACAAAAAAAGCGCTTGCTTGAGTGAAGTAAGGCGCAATATGTATATGTGTGTTTTTGTATATGTGTTTATATATATATATTTATATATAAAACAAGCTTAAGATATATAATTATGTTAATAAACTCTAAAAAGTAGTCTAATTTATCTGCAAAACATGCAATTTTTTTTGTTGCCCAATATGCATGATTTCTTTATGATCCCATGTTTGTTGTTGAATACTCAAATATTGAAAAGTAGAGAGTTGGATACTATCTCATTTCTTATTAGTAAAGGTACATCTAATGAAAAAAGTTAAAATAACATAAATTAAAGAGAATTTCAATTAGTTGGGCTTTTTTTACGCCTATCGCTTTACAAAAAAGCGTGTCTAGACGCACCAGGCGTGTGCCTGATCAAATGCACCTCGCCTGAAAGGGTCTGAGGCATTTTTGTTATCTAATGCCAAGGCGCAAGGCATAGGCGCGCTAGGCACACACCTTGACAACACTGGTCAAGTATATCGAACTTTGAGCTATTTTTTTTATACATATATATATATTTATTTGTTTTGAAAAGACTCTTTATTAATTACTTAGTTAAAATTAATTTAAATGTCTTTATATATTAATGACTTCTCTCCCATAAAAGTTGTTATTGCTTGATTTTTCATGGTCAAGTATATCTAACTTTGAGCTCCTTTTATTTGAATTTATTAGTGATTAAAATGTAAAAAAAAAAAAAAAAAAAAAGAGTTTACAAACTTTTGAATTAGTTTTTGATATATATTTTTTAAAATTTGATTCACTAAAATATATAAAATAATTTAAGCCAAAATTGAAAAAAGTTGACCGTCAAAAAGTCAAATAGTGACAACTTTAGTATGATGGTGGGAGTATATTTTTTGTTGCCGTACCTCCTTCATGCCTGTATCTTTATTTTGTAAAAGTTGTTGTCCTATCAATTTTATGCTGGATTGCATCTGTGTCTGTGTCTATGCACATGGTTCCCATATATATATATTAGAGGTGTTCATGGATCGGGTCGGGTTCGGATCGGGCCCATGTATGGTATCAACACTATATTTGTTTGTCCAAGCTCGGCTTGGCCCGACCTGAAATATGGGTCTCAAATTTTGTCCAAGCCAGTTCATATTTGTAAATGGATAGCCCAAACCCGTTTAGATCCGTCCATATTTTTTTTTTTAAATATATATTATTTTTTATTTAATCTTTAATAATTTTATATTTTTTCTTTTATTAAGTTCTTAAACATGGATAACTTAACATATTTTTTAATTTTTACACTATAATATTATATATATTTAATCTTTATATGACATAAATTACATAATATATATAAAAATAAAAATAATATATTATTCAATTAGAAAACGGGCCGGGCCGGGTTCGGGCCTTGAATGTTGGAGCCAAGGCCCTATCTATTTTTTAAACGGGTCTTATTTTTTTGTCCAAGCCTATTTTTCAGGTCTAATATTTTTGTCCTAGCCCTCCCAAATATGGGCGGACCTTCGGGCTTGGGTGGGTAGCTCGGCTTTTGGATAGGTCTAATATATATATATATATATACACAGACACACACAACACACACACAACACACACACACACACACACACACGCATATATATATATATATATATATATATATATATATATATATATATATATATATATATATGTTAAAATGGCCACTTGGCTTAATTCAAGAATGGGGTTTGGGTAATGATCTTAAGTTTGAACCATAATGCTGCCTCTTACATTAAAATAAAAAGAAAAAAGAAAAAACAGCTAACAATTTATAAATGATCTATTAACTAGCTTAAAAGACCTAAAGCACCCTTGAGCTCAACCTTGACTTATTTATTAAACAAGCTTGAAAATAAAGGGCAAGCTTGCCCTTCATTTATAAGCTTAATGATTGAGCTCTAAAAATAGTTGAGTTTTGAGTAAATTTGTTAAATTTTATGTCTTAGCACGTTGCTCAGTTTTATGATTCATGGCGTAGTACAAATTCTTAGACTTCATAGATTTGTTCTACTCCTGCCTGATTTTTATTAGTGACAGACCATTCTTTTAGTGACACTGTTGTGAAGATTTTTAAGTTTTGTAATTTGTGATAAGTTAGTTACCTGTGTAATCATTGATGATTTTATGTGTTCCATCTTGAGATAAGTCTGGTTTGTTCGACTTCTAGGTTTCTTATGCTTCTAATAGCCATCATGCAGGTATAGAGTTGTAGATACATATAAGTTCTTTATTTTTTAATATATGTTTGTCAGTTATATATTTGTTTATTAGTTTATCTGTGGTCATGTTCTGTTTTTGGCTAATCTGATAGTGGTCTCATTATTATGTTTTCGTGGCTCTTTTTTGTTCTTCAGGAATAGCATTTGTAGATTCTTAGATTCTATAGCGGCCTACTTGAATGGTTGGCTCTGCAACAAAGGATTTGGGTTATTGAATTTCGCATTATTAGGAATAACAATGCTAGACCTGGGAACTTCTCTTTTGCGCTTATATTTATGGTCTTGAACATGTATAACCATGATGATAAATGTGTGAACCTATCTTCTCCCCTATTGCTGCTTGTATTCGTATAGTCTCTTTACTTGTGAAATAAGCAACCGCTCTCATAGGTAAAATTGGTGCTAATTGCATTACTGATTTTGACATAGTTGTGAATGTATCTGCTTGAGGTAGGTAACTACTTAGGACGAAGCTTGGATTTACTTTTTTATTTTTTTATGTTTGCTTGTTGTCTCTGGAATTTGACTTGTCGAAAATTGATCGATCGAGCAAAAAGACCAGATTTGATTTGACTATCACTCTAAAACTGAAATGCTCGAATATGATTTAACTCCAACCCATCAACTACATACGTGAATCTGATTCCAATCTGCGGTAACTACATTTATGAATTTGTATATTCTTCTCATTTGAATTTCAATTTAATTAAAAATGGTAATTATAACATAAATAAATTGTTATAAAAAAAATAAAAAACCATCTAAATTAACCCAATTTGAATTGATTAAAAAAAAAAAACCTAACTTTGCATTGGAGTATATGATTATTTGATTTAATTGTAATGCAAGTGTATAACTCATTTTCAAAGAATCGATTCAAATGTATCAATCAAAATGAGAAAAAAAGGAAAAGAGAAATCCAACTTTTAAAACTTAATGAGAAAAAGGAAAAGAAGATTCCAACTTTTAAAACTTGATGTCAAACTTCAATCTCAAAAATATTTAGCATTTAGCAAATAATGAAACTAAAAAATTTTAATTATCCAAAAAAAAAAACTAAAAACTAAAAACTTTAGCATTTAGCAAATAATGTTATAAACTCACAAGAAGAGTCTCGTAAGCGTGTAAGGCAACAAATATTATATTATATTAAATCTAAAATCAGTGTCTCAAGTAACTTTAAAATAACAATTTTGCAAAAATTCATATTCTCCAAATTGATGGATTCGATCTCATGCCCAAATAATAACAATTAATATTTAAACATGAATGCAATGAAAAGTGAAACGTAATATATTAAAGAGTTCGCAAATCTTCAAAATCATACTCATAAACTTTTAATGTGATTAAACAATTACATAAAAAATATATGACTAGGAATCATATTGAATTTAGAGTTCATAATAGCCCATGTATCAATGAATACCAAAAGCTTTCTCGAGGTTGAGCCATTTGTAACAGAATAGAAGTTTGTAGAAAATAGAGAGAATAGACCAGAAGAGAAAAGAGAAAGTTTAGAGAAGAAAACTGATATTTTCATTCATGATTCGTCTGTTGCAAGTATTGGCATATATAAGCAATGGACATAGTATTGATAACCAACAACCTGATAACCATGATCCAATAAAAATATAATAGCTGTCAGTTTTCCTTTTACAAGAATTATTCTAAATAGACTAATAGCTAGCTGCTATGTCATCCTGGTAGTTATACTTCATCCCTGCTCATTTCTGCTACCAGCTCTTCACCATTTGATTTGTCTGTTGCTGGCTCAACTGTGAAAGATTCAGCTTTACCTCCTATCAGCTCAGCTACTGATTCGGCTCCAATCATTGTCAGCTTGGCCTTCAGCTCCCCTGTGTCATTTTCTTCAGCTCCTAACTTCACTGTTTCTTGCAGCTTCCTCACACTAGTAGCTTCAGCTACTGGTTTCATCACACCATCCATGTGTTTCGATACCTTTCCAAGGTAGGGAATTTTTTTGTATTAACAAAGTGATTCAAGGTCATAATAAAAATCTTATCTTATCATCTTTTTCCCCTCGTGGCCGAAACTCACGGGAGAGAACAATTCTCTCTAAAGTTTGCGCCTAAGATAGAAGAAGGTGGAGGCAACTTTTCTCTCTAGGTCAAATTGGATTGGAGAACAATTCTCTCTTCTACCTTCTCAAGGTTTTTGGCTAGGAAAGAAAAGATGATAAAACAATTTTTCTCTTTGCTCTCTAAAAGGTGCGGCAGCCCTATCAAGTAAAATTGTTTTTGCGTCTCACTTATAATGGTGCGGTTAGGGCTTAGAAATAAGGAAAACAATTTTCCTATTTTCCTACATGGAGGAGGCGGCTAGCAAGGGGTTTTATACCCATGCATTAGTCGAAACCTTAGCTTAGAATTTTTACAAATCCTATTTTAGCTTATTGAATTTAATTAAACATTTTAATTAAATCCTTATCCATTTAAGTTTTTTTTTTCAGTCAAGTCATATTTAATTGAATCCCAATTTTAATCCGAAAAATATGATTTAATGTGTGTGACCTATTAGGCTTCCAATATGTTGGCAAGGAATATAAATTATAATATAAGATTAGCAAAAATCAACTAATTTATATTCAAGATCATGAGCAACATCTAATAAGGCATCATAACCACCCAATATTGGAGAGTCAAGATAAGTTTAACAAAACCTTTCAGTGTTCAATCTGTCAGTATAATTCAATCCTTTCACCATATATCTCGAAAAGACCATGGGTATGGTGCAGTGTATACTCAAAAAATCTTTCCTTGTTAGTTCTTACTGCTTATAGTTAACATTATGAACTTAGAGAAACGATTTCTTTTAAATTCATCTTGCTCAGGCCAAAGATTTCATCAAGTTAACTTAAGCCAAGAACAAATGAGATATGTCTCCACATTATCACTTGGAGTGGTGAATCCTTTCTGAACTACTCATTTATCTTCGCATGCTTCATGCCATAACCAAAAGTACCCTACCTAGACATATCTTATTTAGGACATGTTCAGATGAAATCAAAGTATGAGAATTCAAATATAAGATAACCTCATATCACAAATTTTATGAAAACAAATTTTATTTAGGACTATTTCAATTTTTATTCAATTCATGTTTATGAAAACAATTTTCAAAAACACTTGAATAAAACTAAACTTATTTACTTGAGTCCTAATCCAATTAGGATTCTCTAAAATAAAATATTCCAGTTAATTAAACAATTTAATTAGATTCTTAACATCTTAGAAAGTATTTCTCAATTAGGATTTTATATGAAACATGTAAATCAATTTGGAAATCCTTATCAAATAAGAATTTGTTCATGGAATTTGAGTGCACTCCTAACTCTTAGGAATTCTAGATTGATTAGGAAACAATTTCCTCAAGAACCAAAATTTTCCAAAAATAGAAGGTGATGCCCTAAATCACAACTTTTGTGTCTAGCTGCCACCCACAAGAGGAAAGCTGTTTGGCACCAACAACCACCCATCATGGTGGCTAATTGATGGCTCCCACTCACTTTCTCCTTTTATTTTGAGCCAATTACAACCTCCAAATATGAATCATATTCATATAAACAAAGTTGCCCAAAAATTCCAGGAAGCATGCAAACAGTTTTGCATCTCTTTGAGAGGTGTTTTGAGCAATAAAACAAAACCAAATTAACCACAAAAAAATTCCAGCATCATCACAGAAATGTTTAGGCATCAAGAACTTAATTTCATGAATTTTTTAACAATCCAAAACATGCCAAAACCGAAATTTACAACAAGCCATGCAAAAAGTTCTACACTTGTGTTCTTTGGAAAATCATGCACCAAAACCAATCCAAATCGAACCGAGAGCATGTTTCTTTAACTCCTTTGTGTTATGCAATTATGTGGTAAAGTTTTCATTGATCAAATCAATTTTAAAACAAGTTTTAAACCCTTTAAAACTGCCAAGAACAAATTGCATACAAAGTTGTCCAGAATTGAAATCAAACAAGAAAACATTTTTTCTTGATGGAAAGGTTGCTAAATCAACACACAATTCTATCAAATTGAATATTACCAAGAATTGAGAATGCTAATCACAAGAAAATTGTAAGTAAGGCTCTGATACCAATTGAAGGGATTCGGTTACATGCTCAAACAAAAATAAGCATAATATTTAAAATTCTAATATCATACATCATAGATGTACAGTGAAAACATAATCTTTGTAACCAACAATACCTGAATCTCCCAAGGATCATACTTACAAACTTTAATTTGATTAAAAACAATTTAAAATTGCAATCATGTGATTCAAGAAACATTACCTACTTTAGATATTGTTCTCACAAGTGAATTCCCAAAGGCTTGCCCGAAATCTTTATCACCAAGAAAGTCTTTGTTAAGTCACCAAAGCCTCCCAAGTTTTAGGCCTCCAATGGTGATCCACACAACCACAAGCTAGGACTTTTCCAATGTAGAGACAATCTTGCACTAGCAAGATGAAAAAAGTCCAAAGCAAAAGCAATCTCCTTGTGTGCCGAAACCCCTTGGAGAACTCTTTTCCTTTATCTTTGATGATCTGCGACAAAGGATGTATCAAGAATAAGGTTCTTTTATTTTTTTTCTCTTTTGGCTAGTCTTTTCTTGGAGAACAATTCTCTTTTATGGCTAGGGTAGAGAGAAAAACAAGAAAGCAAGAAAGCTAGGGTAGCAACTATGATAACAACTTATGAATACAACTCTCAAGTACCAAGTATGTAAAAACTACTTGAGGTGTGCGACATGCATGGTTTATATAACCCCCAAGGTATGTTGCCACTTATGACTAGGATTCCAATAAAATCATTTTCTTAACACTTTAATTAAATCCCTTATTCTTTTGATTTTGTTCAATAAGTCCTACTTCATTGGATCTCAATTTAATCCTACTTTAAGATTAATGTGAGTGGCCTATTGGGTTTCCAACATGTTGGCAATTAAATATAAATTACAATCTAAGTTTTAACAAAAATCAAATAACTTATATTTAAAAACCATGAGCGACATCTAGCAAGGCATCATAGCCCACCTAAATGTTATTTATGATTTTGACTTAACCTTTCAGTGATCAATCTACTAGGGTAATTCGGTTCTTTCAACAAATATCCAGAAAGACCATAAGCATGGTGCAATGTCTACTTATGAAATCTTTCCATATTAGTTCTTGTCGCTCTTGGTTAATCTTAGTGAATTCTATAATGTTCTCAACATCCAAATTCATCATGTTTTAGCCAAATACTTTATTAACCTAAGCAAAGAACAAGTGAGATATATTTCCTCAAAATCACTTAAAGTGGTGAATCCTCTCTAGACTACTCGTTTACCTTCGCATGCTTCATGCCATACCCAAAATCACTCAACCATAAACATCCTATCTTGGGTCCCATTCAATTGAAATCAAAGTATGACAATTCATATACAAGATAACATGGCATCACAAGTCAGAGGACTAGTTACACAACTGTCACATGAGAACTTTTTCATAGACACTTGAGTTAGATACTAAATAGAATTCTCATTGTGGTCCATGTTTAGTGAACTTTTTGTCACAACAAGAACCTACATGTTATCCCCAAGTATCTCGATACTTCAATATACGAGATCGATTGCTTACTTCATCTATAAGGAGGCTTAACTTGTACCAGTCTTTGAGTATTGTCAATGCCCTGTCTTTACAATACAAGGACTAGGAACTATTTTAGAAACATCTCTTTGATGCATAAGGATCTCATAATTATAACTCTTTATAATTCCTTTGCAAGGCCTGTTATGTTCGACCGACTTCATCCAATTAGTACTTAGTAACTCTTACTTTCGTTTGCTAATGATGAAGGAAAACCTTTAATCACATATTAGATGAGTGACTGATATGCATAATTGGTAGTATAACCTTGACCAGTTCGATTCGCTCTAGGACATTATCCAACACCTTATTCAAAAGGTAAGCAACAATTTCTAAGGCATATCCCCAAAAGGATATTAGAAAGTCTACCTTAGTCATCACGGAACAAACCATGTCCAAGAGGGTTCGATTTCTCCATTCGAAAACTCTGTTATGCTATGGAGTTCCTAGTGGAGTCCATTGTGATAATATCCCATTATCAGTAAGAAGATCTAAGAATTCCTGGCTTATATATTATCTTCCTTGATTGGATCTAAGAGTGAGAATACTTTTCCTAGTTTGCTTTTCTACTTCAGCCCTAAACTCTTTGAACTTTTCAAAAGCTTCGTACTTGTACCTCATTAGGTACACAACCATATCTCAAATGATATTAGTAAAGGTTATGAAGTAAGAAAAGCCTCCTCTAGTGGTAGTGTTCTATGGCCCACATACATCTGAATGTATTACGCCCAATTAACACTCCAGCTCTTTCACCTTTTCCAGTGAAAGGTATTTTGGTCATCTTACTAAGGAGACAACATTCACAAGTACCATATAATTCATAATCAAATGAATCCAAGTAATCTAGTTTATGCAACTTGGCTACTCTTGTCTCATTGATCTGACCAAGCCTACAATGCCAAATGTATGTCTTACTTGGATCATATTTTCTTACTCTCTTATCAGGTCTAAGACATGTATTCTATTATGGAAAGTTGTCGATCCAAAATAGATCCCATTTAGAGTAAATGAACAACTATTGCCATTTACTCTAAATTAAAAACCATCATTCATAGCAAGGTATGAAATCGAAATGATATTTCTAGATAGCACTAGAACTTAATAACATTCTTTTAGTTTCAGGAATAAGTCAGAAGGTAAAGGCAGATTACAAGTTCTAATGGCCAATGCTGCAACTTTTGCACCATTACCAACTCTTAGGACTATCTCACCTTTACTAAGTTTTCTATTGTTCTTCAACAAATTTATGTCATTACATAAATGTGAACCACATCCTGAATCAATTATCCAAGAATTTGAAATGGCAGCAGAAAGGTTTAGCTCAATCATAAAAATTGTTACGTCAGTAACTTCTATACGTTTCCATTAACATGTCAAGATTGCATCGTTCCTTTTATTGAGAACATTTCCCAATCTAATATACTAGTCCAAACACTTTGGGTTATGGCATCAAATATGCATCGCATTGCAATAAACAAATTTCCTATTTAACAACCTAAATTTGGAAAAGTATGTATTAGTTATTCATGTATTATTAGTAACTAAATAAGATAAGGTATTGATAACTCGTATAATTATATAGTTTTTAGTTATGTTTTATTATTGTTTTGTGTCAAATACGAGTTATTATTGCTTAGTCTACTTGTGTTTATGATCTTTTATATTTTTATGTAATTTGGTGTTTTTCATGAGTTTCTTTGAGTGATTTCAGATTACTAGGTTAAATCAAGAATTAAGGGCAAATCCAATTCAGTTCCAGTTCCGACACCTTTTGCCATATCAGCTATATCTGGAGTTTCACCAAAGCATTAAGGCTGAAATTTTGACAGTGCAAATTTAAGAGGCATATCTATCTTTTTCATGTTTTACACTTCTTGAAACGGAGTCGTTTTCCCTACCGAAATCGACCATCAAGTTGGCTGATGTGCAATGACGTCTGTGCTGACCTGTTTTCGTATTTTGCCCATATCTTCTTATCCACATCAGCAAATGATCTGATTCCAACGGCTATGGATCAGTAACTGATAGGGGCATATTGTTCTAGAAGACCATTTGATCAGATCGAGCCTCCAACATTGACAAAATCGACCATCAAGCTGGCTGATCAGAATTGTCATACAACATGACGAAAATTGTTAGAAAAATGCACCCACCTATTATACCTACCTTTGAAATTTATAAAGCTTGTCTCTTGTCATTTAGCTCTCCAAAATGTGTATAAATAGAGGGCCTTGGATGAGTATTAGGATACATTGTACATTGGTAGGATATTAGCCATTGTAATAAAATTCTCTAAGTTTTCTTCTTCTTTCCTTTCTCTAGTTTTCTTTTTCTTTATTTACTTATGCTTCTTACATTTCTTTTCATTTCATTCATATCTAGTATGTGTTGCTAATCATATTGTTGAGGTGATGAGGTGAAGCTCTTGGTAAATGCTAAGGTTAGTCTCTTAAACATGAGCTAAAATGAATCATCATTTATAAACACTAGTATAGATAATATTTTCTTTTGGTTTAAAATCATACTTGCAAAGTAGAGATCTTGATTCATTATTGACAATGAAAATGGCACAGTAAATGCTTGGTTTCATAACCTTGATTTGTTGTAGACATATACCTTGGCATAAGGAATGCTTGGACTCTTTTTATGAGTTTTGAGGACACCAAATGAACATAATATCATATGCTATGGACGTTGGACAATTTGGACTGAATTGCTAAACCTTCCGATTGGAACCTCCCTTATGTGTGGATTTCAATTGTGTAATAAAATAAGATTAATCTTAGCATAACACCAAGAGTGGATTCTCTAACCTCAACATCCTTTCTTATTGTTTTTTATATCTTGTTTAATTGCTTTTATGTTATTTTGTTTATTTTGTTCTCTAATATCTTGTTTACTTTCTTTTTTATTGATTCCCTAATATCTTGTTTATTTTATTTTTCATATATATTTATAAACTTATACTTACTAGTACGCTTCCCTGTGGTTCGACCTCGGACACCCGAGAATTTATTACTTGAACATAACCTGCACTTGGGTTTACAACTCTTAATTGAGTCTCCATCAAGTTTTTGGCGCCGTTGCCGGGGAGGCAATACTAAGTATATAAGTTTATAAGTATATTTATTTTTATTGGCTGGTTATACCGCCTATATTTATTTTTATTGGCTGGTTATACCGCCTAATTTTCTATATATTTATATTTATATTGTATATTAACTTTGTTTTATTTCTATTGGCTGGTTATACCGCCTAATCTGTATATTAACTTTGTTTTATGCTTGTTTGGCGACGTGATTTTAGATCTCGTCGTTTAGTTAGATTTTATTGTGAAACTTTTTCAGGTAATCTTTCTAATACAACTCCTACCATGGCTGACAATGAAAGTGTTCATGCTGAAGATGAGAACAGACAAGTACGCACCATGCGTGACTACTTGCAACCAACTCGAAGCTCATCACCTTCTTGTTTTATTTTTCCTCTCAATGCAAACAACTTTCGTTTTAAACCAGGTATGATAGCTTTGCTTCCAAATTTCCATGGGTTAGAATCGGAAAGTGCTTACTCGTTTCTAAAAGACTTCGAAGATGTATGTGTCACCTTTAATGACCAACAATGTACAAATGAAATTGTCAAGCTAAAATTATTTCCTTTTTCTTTAAAAGATAAAGCAAAAATTTGGCTTCATAATTTAAAACCAAGGTCAATTGGCACATGGCAAGAATTACAAACTGAGTTTCTAAAGAAATTTTTCCCAGCACATAAAACTACTGCTTTGAAAAGACAGATTCAAAATTTCAATCAAAATCAAAATGAAGCATTTTTTCAGTGCTGGGAGCGTTTTAAAGATTTGTTAAGTTCTTGTCCACATCATGGTTTTGAAAAATTGCGTCTTATTAGTTTCTTTTATGAAAGTTTAACTCCCGAAACTAAACAATTTGTTGAAACAATGTGTAACGGTGAGTTTCTAGAAAAAGAACCTGAAGAAGCCTTTGACTACCTAGACCATTTGGCAGATAACTCTCAAGCCTGGCACACAGATAATTCCTCTGAAAGTTCCAATAGATCTAATCTTGTTTCTAACAGAGGTAAATATCATTTTAGTCAAGAAGATGAGATAAAAGCTAAAGTAGCTAATTTGGCTAGAAAGATTGAAGCCATGGAACTTAGAGAAGTAAAAGAAGTCAAAACGGTTAAAAATGAAGAAAGTTGTGGAATTTGTGAAATCATGGGACACCCCACTTCTGAATGTCCAAACATTCCCATTCTTAAAGAAGCGTTGCATGATCAAGTAAATTCCATAAACACATTTAAAAAGCCTTTTCCTTCTCCTTACTCTGAAACGTATAACCCTGAATGGAGAAATCATCCCAACTTCAGTTGGCGGAATAATAATCATGTTCAGGTACCACAATCTCAAAAGCCGGGCAACACTTTTTCCTATCAACCTTCACGTGTACAAACCTTGGAAGAGACATTGCAAGCATTCATGCAAACACAAGCAAATGTGAATAACCAAACTTCACAGGACATCAATGAGATCAAAAACACCTTGTCCACATTGACAGCTTCATTACGCACTCAAGAAAAAGGTAAGTTTCCTGGTCAACCTCAGCCTAACCCTTCTACTCAATGTCTTGTTTCTTGCTCCAATGAAACTCAACAGGAAAATGCCAGTTCTATCACAACTCTTCGAAGTGGAAAGGCAATTGACAAAAACATTCCATCAAAAGACCAAGATCCTCCTTCCCCTCTGAAAAGTAATGGTAAGGATGATGGTAAGTCTGAACTTCTTGAAAATTTGGACAAAGAAAAAGGTATGCATCCTGCTCCTTTTCCTCAAAGGTTGCAAACAATAAAGAATTTGAATAAAAATGCAGAAATTTATGAACTTTTCAAACAAGTTAAGATTAACATTCCTTTATTGGATGCAATCAAACAAGTTCCATCTTATGCTAAATTTTTGAAGGACATGTGCACAGTTAAAAGGAAACATAATGTACAAAAGAAAGCATTTCTGACGGAAAGTGTGAGCTCAATCATTCAGCACCTTACTCCACCAAAATTCAAAGATCCTGGATGTCCAACAATCTCATGCATCATTGGAAACACTAGAATAGAACGTGCATTGCTTGATCTTGGTGCTAGTGTTAATCTTTTGCCTTTTTCTGTTTATCAACAGTTAGGTTTAGGTGAACTCAAGGAAACACCTGTTACACTT
Organism: Fremontodendron californicum; assembly: GCA_030761205.1. Classification (NCBI taxonomy): domain Eukaryota; kingdom Viridiplantae; phylum Streptophyta; class Magnoliopsida; order Malvales; family Malvaceae; genus Fremontodendron; species Fremontodendron californicum. The sequence continues at coordinate 13,859,608 of JAULJL010000037.1, forward strand.
CAACTAGCTGACCGTTCTGTAAAAATTCCTCGAGGGATAGTTGAAGATGTTTTGGTTCAAATTGATAATTTTTACTTCCCTGTTGATTTTATTGTTTTGGACACACATCCTATTTCAAATCCAAATGTTCAAATTCCTGTTATATTAGGCCGTCCATTTCTTGCAACTTCTAATGCTCTGATAAATTGCAGGAATGGTATTTTGAACATTTCTTTTGGAAATATGACTTTAGAATTAAATGTGTTCAACATTTGCAAGCAACCTGGTGATGATTCAGAAGTACATGAAGTGGATTTCATTGAAGAACTTGTTCATGAACATCTCACCACTACCACATTCCATGATCCTTTAGAAGCTTATTTAATTGAATGTGAGTTTGATAATGCTTCAGAAATTTCACACACTGATTCTTTGTTAAATTCTTTTCAGGATAAGCATTGTTGGAAACAAAAACTTGAGGAACTCAGAAAAGATGCATATGAGAATTCTAAAATTCATAAAGAAAGAACTAAAGCCTTTCATGACAAGTTAATTTCAAGAAAAACATTTGATGTTGGGCAAAAAGTTCTACTTTATAATTCTAGACTTCACATATTTCCTGGTAAGTTGAGATCAAGATGGACTGGCCCATTTGTGGTTAAGCATGTGTATCATTATGGAGCAGTTGACATTGAGAATCCTAAAAATGGTAACGTATTTAAGGTAAATGGACAAAGACTCAAACTCTTTTTGGAAAATCATGTTACTCAAGAAGAGGTTGTTTTTCTTTCTGATCTTTGTTTTGAAAATAACTAGATGTAAATATAATTTTTTTTTTAACCCCGGTTAAATGGCGGATAACGATACTCCGTGATTATTTAAGTCGGTCCCATCAGCTACCCACAAAACTGATATTGTATATAAATTTCTCTTTCAATTTCTTTTTCATTTTTTTTCAAGATGGATGATATTCTCACAAGATTGCAGAAACGATTTCCTCCTTTTCCTCGAAATATTTTACTGAAGTTTTACCAAGTTCGATTTGAAAGATTAAGAATGCTTATGCACAAAGGGATTCCTGAAGACATACGTTGGATAATTGAAGCCAAGGTACGTGAAGATGAATATCTTATTGTTTTGCATTTACCAGGTACAGGTAGAAGCACTTTTGCAAAGAAGCGACGAGCAAAGCGCATGAGTTCAAATTGCCACAAATGTGCACGATGGACGTGTAACGGTAAATGTCGTTCTATTGGGATTCCGTCCTCTAATCGAGATGATAAAATTGAATTCATTAAGGATGGACTGAGTAAGGAGAATTTGGGTAATATCCAACTTTCTCTTGAGACGCATCCTAGTGGAGACGTACAAAGAGAAATTCTTGATTTATGGCCGCAATTCCAAAGGGAATGGCAACATCTTGGGAATCTGATGTTAAAAGACCCTGTTTGCCAGCTTGTAAGAAAACTGGATGGGAAGCATATCCTCGACTCATAGAAGGCGTTTAAGCCGTTTCTGGACATAAAACCAGAGGAAGATGTGAGCCACAATCACAACTACAATAAATGACTTCTCAGCTTTTAGTTTAATTTGCAATAACTTCATTTCGGTTTAATTTATGTGTTGTTAGATTTGTGTAATTATTCTCGTTTTTTTTTGCATTGGTCTTTTACGGTTGATTTTTCTTCTCTTTTTGATTTTCTTCCTGAAATCACGCAAAAATCTTTTGTTAGGTTAACATTTTCTTCTGACAGGTCAAATACACTTTCGGCGACATTATTACTCTTGTCTGATTCACTACTCAGTCCTCTATATATTACACCATGTACTCATTCTCTTTCAGGCAGTTGAAAAAAAAAATGGAAAGTACTTCGTCCCAGCGCATTAAAAAAATTTGTGTCTTTGGAGGTGCTTATCCAGGGAAAAATAACATATTCGCTGATGAAGCCATAACAGTTGGAGTAATACTTGCCCAACAAAAGATCCAGTTGATTTATGGAGGCGGTAGTACGGGTTTAATGGGAGCAGTCGCTACAGCAGCACACGCCGGAGGAAGTCCAGTTCTAGGAATCGTGCCAAAACTATTCACAGGTTTTTGTGGACCTACCGTGGGTAAGGAAATACAAGTCTGGAGTATCCCTGAACGGATAACAATCATGTACCATTCTGCCGATGCATTCATTGCTTTACCAGGAGGTCTGGGTACGTTGGAAGAAATAGCTTGCGTGGCTTCTTGGTCATCTTTGGTCACAAATAAGAAACCCATTGGTTTGCTTAATATTAATGGTTATTTTAGTAATTTGCTTTCATATTTAGATAATGCTGTGGATAATGGATTCATGTTTTCAGAGGCAAGGTGAACCATAATTTCTGCTACAACCATTGAAGATTTACTCAAAAAGCTCCAAGCTTATGAGTATTTATCTGTTACGGTTGTTTCGCAAACGCTCGGAAAAAGAAAAAGAGATATGGACGAGCAAGGAGTGGATTGCACTCTGTCTTTGTGACATTATCTAACATTTTGTTTGTTGTGTCTCGGTTATAATAAGTGGTTAGCAACCTCTGCAGGTAATATCTCCTAAATTCTACCTTTAGTAGGGGGTAAGGGACATATTTTGCTAATTTAAAAAAAAAAAAAAATTGATGTGTTTTAAGCCATTTAGAAGTATTCATTCTGAACAAGGTCTGAGTAAGGGAGACTTGAGACATACCTTGTCAGTTTGATTTTAATCTTTTTATGTTTACTTGTTAATTTTTGTTAAGTATTTTAGGATTATTTAGGTTGCATGAGTTTGTTTTGTTTTGAGTCTTAGTTATTCCTATTCTTATGTTATTAGTTCTTTTCTCTTACACATGATTCTTTCATTTGGGTTAATAGACTTACATTGAGGACAATGTAAGAATTAAATGTGGGGGGAACGATTTAGGATTTCTTTTATTTTTGTCTACTATTTTTTTTTTATGAGTCTTTATTATTATTATTATTTTAATGTGTTCTAGTTCCTTTTTAATACAATGATGAGATATGAATTGCATAAGTCTAAAACAAATTTATTAGTGAGAAGATTTTCATGAGAATTGAGCTTGATGTCAACCTTTTTATGAGCCAATGTTAATATGATATGTTGATTGAGAAAGAAGCATGTTTAGACTTAATCTGACTTGTATAATCATCCTTGTGAGTTTTTGAGCCTATAATGATTGATGCATTATACAAATCAATCTAATTTCTTTCTTGAGAGCTCTTATGATTACATGATTCTCTAGAACTTGCTTTAAACCGTTTGAGACTACATTGATACATGTGACAACATGAATATGATAGAGGCATTAGGATTATAACCAGAGCCAAACAGCCATCCATTATTAATGTTCTAAGAGAACATCCCCACTAGTGAGCCAATTTGAGCCTACATTAAATATGCTGTTTTATTGGTAACCAGAACTTACACCTAGCCTAAATATACTTATATCCTTACCCTTGTTCTAAAGATGGATTATATATTTTGAGACATATTGCAAAAACAAGGGATACTTTTTGAAAATTTGGGTTAGAACGAAAGATAAGTGTGGGGGAGGAGAGAGGCAAAAGTCAAGAGAAAAAGAAAGGGATCATTGTCAAATACATTCCCATATTCAAAAAAAAAAAAAAAATCTTCTCTTGAACTTCTAGTTAAAGTAAAGAAAAAGATGTTACAAAGTTGGTTAGAATGAAGCAAAGGCTCAACATGAATATTTAGCCTATGTGACTATGTACTTGTAAAGAGTTTTGAGAAATTTATTTGTATGATCTTATTATGTCTCTAAACTCTATGAACTCTTTGGAACCTTTGTGATATCTTTATCCTTTTGTTCTTTAACCACATTATAACCCTTTGGCCCCATTACAACCTTAAAAAAAGACCTCTTGATTTATGAAGTTGTATGATCTAAATAGTGGAGAATAGGTGGACAAGCAAGCATATGGTAGAACTGTTTTCATGAGATTGATTGAGTGTAAACACTTTACCACTACTTTAAAGAGTGAAAATCATGAGAGTATAGTGAGAAGTTGAGATTAAGTTGAATATGCACTATTTTGATTGAAATATGTTATGTTAATATTGGCTTAACTCATTTATTTACATTCAAGCATGAATTTTTGTGAAATTCTTTGAGCTATTGATTAGTTTATAAGACTTGTTCAAAGATTGTCTCTAATTTATATTGAAAGGATTAGGAGTAAATATTTTTAGTGTATGTAGTTTACTTATATTTTAGTTTTTCAATGTTTGTGGGTATCGTTCTAGCAAACCCTCACGAGACTAAACTCATCCACTAGGGACACCTAGGGGTTTAAAGGCTTGTGTCACATGCTAAGTGCCACCGTGATTTCCTACGAAAATGGATTAGATTAGATTAGATTTTCTTATTTTATTTTTATTGAGTCGTTGCTAGGGACTAGCAACAATCTAAGTGTGGGGGTGTGATAACTCGTATAATTATATAGTTTTTAGTTATGTTTTATTATTGTTTTGTGTCAAATACGAGTTATTATTGCTTAGTCTACTTGTGTTTATGATCTTTTATATTTTTATGTAATTTGGTGTTTTTCATGAGTTTCTTTGAGTGATTTCAGATTACTAGGTTAAATCAAGAATTAAGGGCAAATCCAATTCAGTTCCAGTTCCGACACCTTTTGCCATATCAGCTATATCTGGAGTTTCACCAAAGCATTAAGGCTGAAATTTTGACAGTGCAAATTTAAGAGGCATATCTATCTTTTTCATGTTTTACACTTCTTGAAACGGAGTCGTTTTCCCTATCGAAATCGACCATCAAGTTGGCTGATGTGCAATGACGTCTGTGCTGACCTGTTTTCGTATTTTGCCCATATCTTCTTATCCACATCAGCAAATGATCTGATTCCAACGGCTATGGATCAGTAACTGATAGGGGCATATTTTTCTAGAAGACCATTTGATCAGATCGAGCCTCCAACATTGACAAAATCGACCATCAAGCTGGCTGATCAGAATTGTCATACAACATGACGAAAATTGTTAGAAAAATGCACCCACCTATTATACCTACCTTTGAAATTTATAAAGCTTGTCTCTTGTCATTTAGCTCTCCAAAATGTGTATAAATAGAGGGCCTTGGATGAGTATTAGGATACATTGTACATTGGTAGGATATTAGCCATTGTAATAAAATTCTCTAAGTTTTCTTCTTCTTTCCTTTCTCTAGTTTTCTTTTTCTTTATTTACTTATGCTTCTTACATTTCTTTTCATTTCATTCATATCTAGTATGTGTTGCTAATCATATTGTTGAGGTGATGAGGTGAAGCTCTTGGTAAATGCTAAGGTTAGTCTCTTAAACATGAGCTAAAATGAATCATCATTTATAAACACTAGTATAGATAATATTTTCTTTTGGTTTAAAATCATACTTGCAAAGTAGAGATCTTGATTCATTATTGACAATGAAAATGGCACAGTAAATGCTTGGTTTCATAACCTTGATTTGTTGTAGACATATACCTTGGCATAAGGAATGCTTGGACTCTTTTTATGAGTTTTGAGGACACCAAATGAACATAATATCATATGCTATGGACGTTGGACAATTTGGACTGAATTGCTAAACCTTCCGATTGGAACCTCCCTTATGTGTGGATTTCAATTGTGTAATAAAATAAGATTAATCTTAGCATAACACCAATAGTGGATTCTCTAACCTCAACATCCTTTCTTATTGTTTTTTATATCTTGTTTAATTGCTTTTATGTTATTTTGTTTATTTTGTTCTCTAATATCTTGTTTACTTTCTTTTTTATTGATTCCCTAATATCTTGTTTATTTTATTTTTCATATATATTTATAAACTTATACTTACTAGTACGCTTCCCTGTGGTTCGACCTCGGACACCCGAGAATTTATTACTTGAACATAACCTGCACTTGGGTTTACAACTCTTAATTGAGTCTCCATCAGGTATTAGATCATTCATTGGTTCTCCCACTATTTTTTTTCTCTCAAAATAATAGCCCTCCCTATTTTACAGAAAATCTACTAGTTTTTCTAGTGGGCTATGACCCTTTTCAACTTGTTGCAACTTTGAGTGACTCAATACCCTCTATGTAGAAAAATAAGAAAAACTATTTTCCATATTATTAAGCCTAGCTGCACATTACATAAAAGGTGAGAAGCAAAAATAGTTCTTGCTATGTTAGTCGTAGCTTGTAAAGCTAGAGGAGAAAATAGTTTTTTCATCTTTTCTTTCTAGCCACACACCTTATGAAGGTAGAAGAGAGAATTGCTCTCTAATCAAAGTTGGGCAAGAGAGAAAAAAAAACTTACATCCTTGTCTTCTATCCTAGGTGCAAACCTTAGAGAGGAAAGCTTTTGATTATGACCTTGAGTCACTTTGCTAGCACAAAGCATTCCCTACCTTGGAGAAGGTGAGGCCAAACACTTAGATAGCTCAACCTCAACAAAGCTCTTGGTGTTCATGTATACATGGGCTGTTTAAACTCTAGATTACGATATCTAAGAGTTAAAGTATGATTCCTAATCATTTGTTTGTTATACAATTGCTCAATCACATTAAAAGTTTACAAGTATGATCCTGAAGGATTAGGCCATCTCTTTGATATTGTCACATCCCAAGTCCGGGAGTGTGATCGGCCAGAGACAAGTATATGCCCTTGTCACCGAAGCCTTAACCATTCATCTACCTACAAAATTTTGGCATGACCCCGCCCAATATGGGGGTTACTGAACCTGCAAAACATGAATAATAATAATAATAATAATAATAATAATAATAATAATAATAACGCATGACATCCTAGTTAGGACACCTCCTAATAGGAGTAACCGAGATGCCCCGCAGCAGACGCGTAAAGTGAACCATAAAGTACATATATGTATACAATGCCAAAAATGTAAACAACAATCTCGGTCTTCGACCGGATAACTACATGACACATAATACAACATACTTAGACAAAATAACATACGACACCCCTAGGTGACTGTGCACGACTCCTCCATCAAGCAACGGATCACCTCATCAAAACGGTATATCATGCTCACCGACTATTGGTCATGAGCAAGCTGGCGGGGTGGATGAGGGATTGGGTCAATCAGTATCTGAAAAAGAAAAATAACTAAAGGGTGAGTCATAAGGACTCAGTGAGCAAACGCAGAATTAGTAAAGTCTATGGAAAAGACTCGCAAGTCATATATAATATCACCTTGATGTTCCTATTCAACATCACAAACAACTATAACATCCGGTAGGGTCCGTAGACTCCTACAAATACAAAATCAGTAGGGCACAATGGTAGCCTACAAATACGGTAGGGCACAATGGCAGCCTACAAATCCAGCAGGGCACAATGGTAGCATACAAATCCGGTAGGGGACAATGACAGCCTACAAATTTGGTAGGGCACAATGGCAGCCTACAAATCCGATAGGGCACAAAGGCAGCCTACAAATCCAGTAGGGCACAATGCTAGCCTACAAATTCAAGCATAGCTTAACATTACAATAAACATGCAGCACATAACGTTTAAATAAGCACACAAGTAAGGAAACAATGTGGCTCCATAGAGTCGACCACTCATGTGTCAATCCCGGATTATTACATAATTATCACTTGTCCATTCCTTGGACCTTTTCTTTACGTCTTTACGAGAATTCAATACCATAAGGTAATTCTACGTCATACACACTACCATTTACCAAGTCTAGTGCATTATAATCCATCACCGATACATTCATACAATCATAGTCAGTATGTCATAACATAATCTAACGATCCTACGTCCATCGCTACGCGTTTACTCACGGTGCTCATAGCGAGAGAAACTAGATCCTCGTGCTCCGGAGCTACTAACCACGAACTCAACTAGTCCGTGCTCCTAGCACATAAACAATCATTTCATAAATATTTTATAATTATGAAACATTCATGTTGTCCAAATTGTACCTAATTAGCTACTATTTGAAATTTTACAGCTTAACAATTTAAGCTTTATAATTTTTACACCTAGCTCGGATGGAAATCCGGAGCAATGATCAACTAGAAAGTTGCTCCCCCGAGCTAAGCAAAGCCAATAGTGGCCTCGGATGGTGGTGGAAGTGGCGGCACAAGGTGGTTGGCCACCATGGTGTATTCAGCCAAACTTGGATTTCCATCTCCAGGCCACTTTTTTAATCAACCAACCCCAAATAATGGATGTAGAGGTTGATTTAGGACTACACATGGTGGTGGTTTAAGGTGATGACTATGTTGGAAACCATCTAAGGCAAAAATGGCCATAAAGAGAAACACATAGTTTCTCTTGGTTTCTTGAAAAACTAACACCAAATAAGTAATCCTCACCTTCTAGATGATAAAAATATGTATTTTGTTGGCTTGGTGATGAGTAGAATTCAAGAGATCAAGCTTACAAGCTTTTGGTTATGGAGTTTTCACTTGGTTAGGTTTTCTCTTAAGGAAGAAGATGAAAAAACCCTTAATGCCTAAGGAGAATGGTCTCACGGCTGAACATGGGGTTATGGCATACATTTTATGGCCATTTATCCCATGCCAAATGTCAACCAAGGAGACTATAGCCCACTTTTATCTTTTAGTGCCTAAGCGGGCCACATCAAATTTTTACGCTCGAAAGCTCGTTTTTCGTTTTTCTCGATACAGATGTGTTTAAAATATAAATTTACACTAGTACGCAAGTTTTTGAAATTTTTCGATATCCCGAGCACCAAATTCGAGCCCCGGTCCGTTTACGGATCAACATGTTGACTTTTTCAGTTTTAGCTCTGATTCTCATTCATCATTTTATGTCTATATGAATCCATTTATTCACTTAAAACCTTTTTCGGACCTTCCTGCGACCAATTCTCGATTTTCACTCTTTTAAGCTAATTAAGGGCGTACCCGATTTCCACTTAATTTTTGAGTTTTGAAAAAATGTCAAATTTTGAATCTAAGCATCATATTGAGATCCTCTATGATCACGGAGTCTATTGGTACCATATTCGAACCAAAAATAAAATTTTGGGTAAAATGGCCAAAATACCCATGGTTCATATTTTACCAATTTTGTGCCGATTAGATTTTCCAATAATCCTGATCAGTAATATATCATATTTTAACACTATGTGAAGTTAAAATACCAAATTTTACGGGCTTTACATTGTCTCGATTGCGATTCTTGACTCGTGGTCAATTTAAGGCTAAACCTCTCAAATAGCCGATTAAACCCCTCACTCTAAAAATTATTAATATAACAATAAGACCAGATGGTAGTGTGCTTTTCTTACAAGCATACATAAACTTGATCCACCGTCTATGAATCATTTAAAGAGACCCGAGTCGATCTCTATCTTACGAGGGTCTTACAATTCTCCCCTTTAAGAAAATTCGTCCTCGAATTTTCCTAATTGTGAACTTATTGAATAATTCATTTAAAGAGTTACGTACCTACTCTAGGAATAATTGGGGGGTATTGTCTCCTCATGTATCTTTCAAGTTCCCAAGTAGCTTCCTCCTCCCCATGATGATTCCATAGAACATTCACCGAAGAAATCTCCTTCGATCGGATCTTCCTAACTTGCCTTTCTACTATGGCTATGGGTTCTTCTACATATGACATGTGTGGATTTACCTCTACCGCCTGCGGTTGCAACACATGGGAGTCATCGGGGAGCTGAAGCATTGACACATGAAATACCGGGTGCACAGCGGCTAACTCAGGAGGAAGGGCCAACTCATATGCTATTGCCGCATGTCATCGAAGTAACTCAAACGGTCCAATGTATCTTGGACTCAACTTTCCTCTCTTGCCGAATCTCATGACACCCTTAAACGGAGACACTTTCAAGAACACATGATCCCCCACATCAAACTCTAGTTCCCGACGTCTATTATCGACATAAGACTTTTGCCGACTCTATGTCGCTCGCATTTTGTCATGGATCAACTCCATATTTCTCAATGCTTCCCGAACTATATCTGGACCTAATAATGGATGATCACCCACCTCGAACCATCCCACTGGAGACCTACACTTCTGGCCATACAATGCTTCATATGGTGCCATCTGTATGGAACTTTGATAACTGTTATTATATGCAAACTCAATCAAAGACAAGTGCTGATCCCAGCTACCCTCAAAATCTAAAACACATGCTCTTAGCATGTCCTCTAAAGTCTGGATGGTCCTCTCAAACTGACCATGAGTTTGGGGATGGAACGCTATACTGAATCTCAACTGAGTACCCAGTGCCCTTTGAAATGATTCCCAAAGCCTCGATGTGAACTGTGTGCTGATAACTCTAGGAAATATAGTTATTTTATCACCTTTTATGTATTTAAATCGGCTAAGTCCTTAAGGATTTTATTAGGATTTGATTAGTTTTAGATATTTTTATATTTATTTTAATTATCCATTTTATGTTTAAAAATAGTTATTTAGTTGTTATTTATGTGTTTTTATAGGTCCAAGGTGATCTGGAGCTTCGAGGTGCAAAACAACAAAAATCAGTGCATTCAAATGAGTAGGCAGATTCGACCTCCGGAGATTGTTTCAAGAAAACCTCGATCTTAAAGACTTCAAATGAGAAAACTTCCTCCTTGACATTTTAAGCTGACTTCCATACCTTTCCAACGGTATAAGGAATGTCAAAATCGAACAAGATTTGCCAGTAAAAACAGCTGATGAAGTTTGAGAAGCTAACAGGAACCATTTCGGACAAACGGTGGAGAAACACCAAGGAGGTAGTAGTAGTGACGGCGCGGTGCCAAAATCTGGCACCGTGGTGCCAAGGGGCATGAACAGTACCCACAAAAATGCAAAAACACAAATTTTACCTATTTTGCTTGGGAACGAAGTTTCGGACTTTAAGAGGCCTTGGACACTTTAAATAGGACTCTTTTAGGTCAGAATAAAGAGGATTAGACATCTAGAAACCTAATTCTCTCAAGAAGATAGTAGCCACCAACTTCTCTCAAGAAGATTTGAAGATTGAAGACTCAAGAACTAACAACTCTTAGTTTCTTCTTTTCTCTTTTCTCTTCTTTATTTTTCTTGTGTAGTTGATGATGGTTAAACTATTTGAATATTTGTTTTCATTAATTATCATGAACTAAATCTCTTTTACTAGGATTTCAATGGAACTCAACACATAGTTTGAATTTACTTTCTCTCTCTAGCATGATTTAATGATTAATTGAGTTGTTTGTTCATTCTTGTTCTCAATGCTTCTAATTGCTTAGCTACCAATTAGATTGATTTGTTAACCTAAATACAACTAGACATAGGGAGTTTAGTGTTAGACATGGATTGAATGACACATGTTTCATATTCATTTATTAGGATGAATCGATCTGCAGGTAGGGTAGAAATATACTTACTTGTCATGTGTAACCATTGTTAGAGCCTAAGCTTAATGAGTTCTTCTTTAATAAAATTATCATAGACATATAGTTAATTGGTTAGGAGGAATATTTTTATAAGACCATCGACATATGCTTATAAATAGATTAGAACTCTAGGTTAACAACTCAGGGTCATTAATCAAGTGAACAGGTAGAGAGAGATTCAAGTGAAGTGTTGAGGAAAGTTGTAATCCTAGGCTTTTATAATTAATTGAACTCAATCTTTTTAATTTACTTGCTTTTATTTTTAGTTTCTTTTAAATTTGATTACCATCTTTTATTATTTGTTTAGATAAGATTAAGTGTGTTAATTTTAGTACTTAACAATTTTAATAACAATTTCTCGTGGGTTCGACACTCTACTTCTCATTATATTACTTGTTTGCGATACGTGCACTTGCGTGGTAAATTCGACAAGATGTGCCTCTATCTGACACAATAGAAATAGGCACTCCATGCAAAGGCACTATCCGGTCCAAATATAGTCTAGCATATTGGGTTGCGGTATATATAGTGCGCATTGGCAAAAAACGTGCGGACTTAGTCAATCTATCGACAATCACCCATATCGAGTCGAATCCTTCTGTTGACCTAGGCAACCCCGTGACTAAATCCATCATAATCTTGTCCCATTTTCATTTAGGGACATCCAAGCTCTGAAGTGTACCTGGCGGTTTCTGATGTTCGGCCTTAACCTGTTGGCACACCAAGCATCTAGCCACAAAGTTGGCTACATCCTTCTTTATGCCTTCCCACCAATAATGTGCTCGTAGATCATGATACTGGAAACAAGGTGCATAGTGTAGGATGAGCTATGAGCTGCCTCAAGGAGTCTATGTCGTATATCTCCTGCCAATGGTACCATGAGGCGGTCATGTAACCATAAAGTTCCATCATCATCTATACGAAACTCGTCGCAGCTTCTTTCCTATGCAAAAATCATCATCATGTTGCAACCGTTTTACCTCGTCCACTAACGATGACCGTACTTGCACATGGGCTAACATCTCCCCCATGTCGGTAATAGTAAGTACTACACCATCATTGAGGAAATTCCTTACTTCCCGGACCATATGTCTCCTCTGTACTGCTATATGGGCTAAGCTACCCATGGACTTCCTACTCAAGGCATCCGCGACAACATTGTCCTTGCCGGGATTATAAATGATGGTACAATCATAATCCTTGAGTAATTCCAACCACCTCCTCTGTCTCAAATTCAGCTCACGCTGATCATATATATACTTGAGACTCTTGTGGTCTGTATAAATCTCGCATGATCGACCATACAAATAGTGTTGCCATATCTTTAATGTGAAAATAATGGCTGCCAGTTCCAAGTCAAGCGTGGGGTAATTCTACTCATGCCTTTTCAACTGTCTCGACGCATAGGCAATAACCCTGTTCTTCTGCATCAATACACAGCCCAAACCTATACGAGAAGCATCACAATACACCACAAAGCCATCTGTCTCATTTGGCAATGCTAACACTGGTGCTGAAGTCAAGAGTTCCTTAAGTTCATTTAAGCTTTTTTCGCACTCATCTGACCAAAGAAACTTAACATTCTTCTGTGTTAACCTGGTTAGTAGTGCAACTATCCTCGAGAACTTCTCCACGAACCTCCTATAATATCTAGCTAACCCTAAGAAACTCATGATCTCTGTTACTGTAGTCGGCCTCTCCCAGTCTCGTACTGCCTTAATCTTCCTAGGATCCATAGAAATACCTTCCCTCGAAACTATATGGCCAAGAAAGCTCACACTCATTATCCAAAACTCACACTTGGAGAACTTGGCAAACAGTTTGTGTGCTCGAAGAGTCTCGAGGACTATACGGAGGTGTTCCCTATGTTCCTCTTCACCTCGCGAATACACCAAGATATCATCGATGAACACAATCAATAACTAGTCAAGGAAGGGTTTGAACACCCTGTTCATCAAATCCATGAACGCTACCGGTGTATTCGTCAGTCCAACCGACATGACCAAAAACTCATAGTGTCCATATCAAGTGCGAAAGGCCATGTTGAGAATATCTTCCCTCCTGATGCGAAGTTGATGGTACCCCGATCTAAGATCTATCTTAGAAAAACACTGAGCTCCCTCCAGCTGGTCGAATAAATCATCGATCCTAGGCAACGCATACTTATTCTTTGTCGTCACCTTATTCAGCTGCCTGTAATCAATACACAACCGTAACGATCCATCCTTCTTCTTAACAAATAAAATCGGAGCACCCTAAGGAGAAGTACTCGGACGTATAAAGCCCTTATCAAGAAGATCCTGCAACTAAACCTTTTGTTCCCTTAGCTCCAACGGAGCCATAAGGTAAAGAGGAATGGATATCGGCTGTGATCCTGGGGGTGCATCTATGCAAAACTCAATCTCCCTATCCGGTGGGAATCCTGGCAGCTCCTCGGGAAAAACATCAAGGAAATCCTCTACCACGGGAATCCCTCTCAAATCCCGAGACTTCATCTCAGCATCATATACATACGCCAAAAATCCTTGGCAACCCTTTGCTAACAGTTTCCCAGCACTAATTACCGAGATCAAGTGAGGCGAAGTCGTTCTACAATCTCTTTGATACCTCAACACATGTTTACCCGGTATTTTCAACACTACCACCTTCTTGTGGCAATCCAATACCGCATGGTGCGCAGACAACTAGTCCATGCCCAAAATCACATCAAACTCAAGTATATCTAGCTCAATTAGATCTACCAAAAATATCTCATCCTCGATCCGCATTTTACATCCTTTTAATATCTTGTTCACAGAGTAAACCTCCCCTACCGGAGTAAGCACTATCAACGGATCATTTAACATATGAAAATTCATGTTCAAACACGAGGCAAAGGAAGGGGATATAAAGTAGTGCGTAGCACCCGAATCAAATAATACTACAGCCTTCTTGGAACAAATATCTAACGTACCTGTCAAGTCGGCGTTCGACGCCTGCACGTCTAGAGGATTCAGCACAAATACCCTGGCTTTTCCTCGACCCTCTGTAGTCTGTCCTCTACCCCTCATAGTCTGTCCCTACCTCCAGACTATGTACCTCTGCCAGTTGTGCCTCTGCCCATTGATTGGGCCACTGATCCAGTAGTAACGGCTGGCGTAAGAACTGGGGGAAATGCAATTGTAGTGTACGTGGGTCGAGAAAAATTTAGCGGACAGTCCTTTTTCATATGCCCCGACTGACCACATCTGAAACAAGTACCAGGCCTTTCGCATAGTCCAAAATACGGATAACCACAACTCTGACAATGGGGAGCTCCTGATCTCCCAGTGTTATCTGATGACTAGGTAACTGGTCTAGTCTGACTGCTCTATCCCCGAACCACTATACCAGCACCACTAGGTGCTCCTATCCGCTTGCACCAGACTATCTAAAACCCTGTCTCCCAGTCCTGGCCTTCTTTCGAGGATCATGGTCAACCTACCTCTCTTTGGCCCGTCCCTCAAATCGTAAGGCTGCATCAAGAACATCGGAGTACGTAGAGGTCCTTATCAATGGTACCGCCCTAAATAAGTACTCTCTAAGGCTATTAGCAAATCTCTTAGCCTTCATAGTATCAGTCATCACCATATGTGGCGCATACTTCGCTAACTGATTAAACTTAGTATCATAATCCAACACTGACATGTCTTCAGTCTGTTTCAGTAACTCAAACTCCCGAGCCTTAGCATCTCGTAGACTCTCAGGCATAAATCGCTCAATAAAGGCATTGTAAAACTCAAACCATTTTAATGAAGGGCTACCCACTGGCCGGCTCCTCAATAGGGTCTTATACCACTCATAGGCCACCCCCGTCAACTGATAACTAGTCAACTCCACGACCCTAATTGGCGAGAATCCGAGGGCCATACATAACCAATCACATACATCCACAAAGTCCCGGGGATCTGAATCAAGCTCAATCCCAAAAAATATCGGTGGCTTATTCTGTCGAAACTCATATAATGTCACTGGGAGATACCCCCTCTGTTGGGCAGGCTGCTGCCCCTTAGGGGGATTTTGTGGCTGTGGAGGACCTGGAGGAGCCTGGTCCTATCTCTGTAGCCTCTGATCTGCTAGTAGATCTATCAAGGTCCTAACCTCTCAACAGCTAACTGTTCTACCCTATCATCTACTATTGACCCCCTAGCAGATCCAGCGATCTGGTCTCGTTCTCCAGGTACGGGATTCGGACATCCCGTGGAGACTTGATCGGGAACCCCATATGGTTGTTCCCTATGCTTACCCCGTATTCTTAGCACCGGGGGCATAGTAACCTGAGAAAGAAACTTAATCGTTAGGTACCCTCGTTTATCCAACCTCGTACTATCAACTATAACCGACAAGTGATCCTTTACATGATGGACACGTGTACAATCACCGACCTCTAGACAATGCTCTGATACCAACTTTGTCACATCCCAAGTCCGGGAGTGTGACTGGCCAGAGACAAGTATATGCCCTTGTCTCCGAAGCCTTAACCATTCATCTACCTAACGAAATTTCGGCATGACCCTGCCCAATATGGGGGGTTACTGAACCTGCAAAACATGCATAATAATAATAATAATAATAATAACACATGACATCCTGGTTAGGACACCTCTTACTAGGGAGTAACCGAGATGTTCTGCAGTAGACGCGCAAAGTGAACCATAAATTACATATATGTATACAATGCCAAAAATGTAAACAACAATCTCGGTCTCCAATGCATGACACATAATACAACATACTTAGACAAAATAACATATGACACCCCTAGGTGACTGTGCACGGCTCCTCCATCAAGCAACGGATCACCTCGTCAAGACGATATATCATGCTCACCGACTATTGGTCACGAGCAAGTTGGTGGGGTGGATGAGGGACCAGGTCAATCAGTATCTGAAAAAGAAAAATAACTAAAGGGTGAGTCATAAGGACTCAGTGAGCAAACGCATAATTAGTAAAGTCTATGGAAAAGACTCGCAAGTCATATAAACTAATATCGCCTTGATGTTCCTATCCAACATCACAAACAACTATAACATCCGATAGGGTCCGTAGACTCCTACAAACCGATAGGGCTCGAAAGCTCCTACGAAATTGGTAGGGCACAATGGTAGCCTATAAATCCGGTAAGGCATAATGGCAGCCTACAAATCCGGTAGGGCACAATGGCAGCCTACAAATTCAGTAGGGCACGATGGCAGCCTACAAATCCGATAGGGCACAAAGACAGCCTACAAATCCAATAGGGCACAATGGTAGCCTACAAATTCAAGCATAGCTTAACATTATAGTAAACATGCAGCACACAACGTTTAAATAAGCACACAAGTAAGGAAACAATGTGGCGCCATAGAGTCGACCACTCATGTGTCAATCCCGGATTATTACATAATCATCACTTGTCCATTCTTGGACCTTTTTCTTACGTCTTTACGTTCATACAATCACAGTCAGTATGTCATAACATAATCTAACGATCCTACGTCCATCTCTACGCGTTTACTCACAATGCTCTTAGCGAGAGAAACTAGATCCTCGTGCTCCGAAGCTCTACTAACCACGAACTCAGCTAATCTGCGCTCCTAGCACATAAACTGTCATTTAATAAATATTTTATAATTATGAAACATTCACGTTGTTCAAATTGTAGCTAATTAGCTACTATCTGAAATCTTAGAGCTTAGCTATTTAAGCTTTATAATTTTTACACCTAGCTTGGATGGAAATCCGGAGCAACGATCAACTAGAAAGTTGCTCCCCCGAGCCTAGCAAAGCAAATAGTGGCCTCAGATGGTGGTGGAAGTGGCGGCACAAGGTGGTTGGCCACCATGGTGTATTCGGATAAACTTGGATTTCCATCTCTAGGCCACTTTTTAATCAACCAACCCCAAATAATGGATGTAGAGGTTGATTTAGGACTACCAATGGTGGTGGTTTAAGGTGATGACTATGTTGGAAACCACCTATGGCAAAAATGGCCATAAAGAGAAACACATAGTTTCTTTTGGTTTCTTGAAAAACTAACATCAAATAAGTAATCCTCACCTTCTAGATAGTAAAAATATGTATTTTGTTGGCTTGGCAATGAGTAGAATTCAAGAGATCAAGCTTACAAGCTTTTGATTATGGAGTTTTCGCTTGGTTAGGTTTTCTCTTAAGGAAGTAGATGAAAAAACCCTTTATGCCTAAGGAGAATGGTCTCACGGCTGAACATGGGGTTATGGCATACATTTTATGGCCATTTATCCCATGCCAAATGTCAACCAAGGAGACTATAGCCCACTTTTATTTTTTAGTGCCTAAGCGGGCCTATATGAAATTTTTACGCTCGAAAGCTCGTTTTTAGCTTTTCTCGACACAGATGTGTTTAAAATATCAATTTACACTAGTATGCAAGTTTTTGAAATTTTTTGATATCCGAGCATCAAGTTCGAGCCTCGGACCTTTTACGGGTTAACATTTTGACTTTTTTGGTTTTAGCTCTGATTCTCATTCTGATTTTACCAATGGCATTCTAACAACATTTTATGTCTATATGAATCCATTTATTCACTTAAAACCTTTTTCGGACCTTCCTGCGACCAATTCCCGATTTCACTCTTTTAAGCTAATTAAGGGCGTACCTGATTTCCACTTAATTTTTGAGTTTTAAAAAATGTCAAATTTTCAATCTAAGTATCATATTGAGATCCTCTATGATCACGGAGTATATTGGTACCATATTCAAACCAAAAATAAATTTTTGGGTAAAATGACCAAAATACCCCTGGTTGATATTTTATTGCTTTTGTGCCGATTACATTTTTCCAATAATCCTGATCAGTAATATATCATATTTTAACACTATGTGAAATTAAAATACCAAATTTTACGGGTTTTATGTTGTACCAATTGCCATTCCTGACTCGGGGTCAATTTAAGGCTAAATCTCTCAAATAGTCGATTAAACCCCTTACTCTAAAAATTATTAATATAACAATAAGACCAGATGGTTGTGTGATTTGTCTACAAGCATACATAAACTTGATCCACCATCTATGAATCATTTAAAGAGACCCGAGTCGATCTCTGTCTTACGAGGATCTTACAGATATATATTATGTTTTACTTTCCGCTGAGTTCATGTTCATGATTAAATTGTTATTGTTTGAGCATGACGCCAAATCCATCAATAAAGTCACCATGGCTCTTTGGAAAGTTTCCCCAATGTTTTTCAATCCAAACGGCATCACCTATTAATAAAAAGTTTCCCACATTGTTATGAATGTGGTTTTCTCCATGTCTGCTGATGCTATCTTAATTTGGTTATACCTTGAGAACCACCCATGAAAGAGAATAAGGAGTGTTTTGCGATATTATCCACCAAAGTATCAATGTCTGGAAATGGAAAATTGTGCAACCAAAACACGTTCTCCTCATTGGAATACACGATATTGATGCTTTGGATTCCGAAGAAAAACTTTTCTTCCCTTCATTTTCTTGAAAATCAAAGTTCGTTCTAAACATCATGCCTTGGCCAAAGACTTTATCAAGTTAACTGAAGCCAAGAACAAATGAGATATATCTCCGATGTCACTTGGAGTGGTGAATCTTCTCTGGATCACTCATCCATCTTCGCATGGTTCATGTCATACCCAAAATTACCCTCCCATAAGCATCCCTTCTTGGGACCCGTTCAGATGAAATCAAAGCATGACACTCCCCATACAAGATGACCTGGTATCACAAGTCAGAGGACTAATTTACACGACTAGCCCGTGAGAACATTTTTCATAGACACTAGAGTGACATACCAAATAAAGTTCAAACAAACTTGTTCAACAGACAAGCAACTACATGTTATCCCAAGTATCCCTCATACTTCAGCCTATGAGATCGGTTGCTTACTTCATAAGTAAGAAGGCTTAACATGTACTAGTCTTTGAGCATTGCCAATGCCCTATCTTGGCAATACGATGACCAGGAATAGTTTTAGGAACATGGCTTTGATGCATAAGGATCTCATAATAATAACTCTTTATAATTTCTTTGCAAGGATTTTATGTCCATGGGTTTCATCCGATTAGTACTTAATAACTCTTTATTATCATACTAACATGAAGGAAAACCTTGTATCACTAAAATATGGTGATGGGTTTGCATTATTAACTGTATATCCCTTGTCCAATCTAATTGGCTCTAGGGCATATACTAATAGGTAATCCACGCGCATTTGCACCTTTCCATCTTTCTTTGGTACTAGGACTATATTGGTCACCCATTCAGGATATTTTGACACGTCCAGGAATCCTACATCGAACTGTTTGTTTACATATTTTATTTTTAACAACAATTTTCCCCTTATCCTTATAAAGTTTTGCTAGATAGGCTTACATCTGGCTTTAGAGGTAACTTATGGAGTAGGATATCAGTCTCAAGTCTCGGCATATCTTGATAGGACCATGCAAACACATCTACATAGTCCAGGAGTACATTTATCAATTCTTCCCTCATGAAAGATGAAAATGAGGTCCCAATTTTAACTTATTCTCTTTATTATTCCCTAAATTTGCAACTTCAATTGGCTCTTTATAAGGCAAATTTTGTTTCTCCTCATGTTCTACCAATCTCAGTATGTCCGAAGGTAAAGCAAAATCATTCGAATCCTTATCAGAATCAAAACCATCCATGCAAATGGGTCCCTCGAAATTAATTCCTGGGTCGCTGACGGGATTATCCTTGTATTCATTGTTTGGATACCTGAACGTAAGTAGGATAAAAATGATATATTAAAATATTAAGGCAAAGAATAAATGAATAAAAATGAACAAATGGACAATGTCATAATGTGATCCTTCATGGGACCCCGTCTATATAACGTAAAAATATGTGGGGAAAGAGGAAAAGAAAATAAAAAGGGAGTTGCCACCGATCTTTGTTGGCTAGGTGTGATCGGTCACCTATTAAAACCGATTTTATAAAACATTTTATAATTAATTAAAACATTTTCAAAAAACCAATTTTAAAGTCTGCGCTTTAAACCAGAGAAAAAACAAAGGCGGGTTCGAGAGTCGGTTACGTCACGGGGAAGGATTAGCACCTCCATAACGCCCGTATAAAACAGTACCTTATTAATTATGTGTTATCATGAAGTCTCGATGAAAGTCGGTTTTAGTTTAGATATTTAAAAATAATTCCCTCTTAAAGTCAATCATATTATTTGAAAATGTTCCAGAATTTATTAATGCAAAATTTTCCATGTTTCTCGGCAGACCCGGCAAAACAGAGAAACTTTTATTTACTTTGGAATTCTCTAAATCACCATCGTTTTGAAAAAAGGATATTCCGTTGTTAATGATAATTGATGATATCTTCCCCGGCAGACCCAACAGAGAACTCATGAATTATTTTAACTCGGGAATAACCTTGTTTTGTTAAAAATCATTAGATTTTATGCATTTAAAATCATTTAAAAA
Organism: Fremontodendron californicum; assembly: GCA_030761205.1. Lineage (NCBI taxonomy): Eukaryota > Viridiplantae > Streptophyta > Magnoliopsida > Malvales > Malvaceae > Fremontodendron > Fremontodendron californicum. The sequence continues at coordinate 13,880,474 of JAULJL010000037.1, forward strand.
ATGATCATGGATATGCAAATTATTACTAAGATACAAATATAAATTAAACAACATGCATAATTATCATGGCATGTCAAACGTTTTATTATGAAATGGCAAAAGAATTAATGACATGGCATACATGGCATGACCAATAATTCATGACATGGTATATATGATATGGCAAATAGCTCATGACATGGCAAGAGAATTTAAGACATGCCATAGATGGCATGGAAAAGAATTCATGGCATGACATACATAACATGGCAAGTAACTCATGACATGGCATACATGACATGGCAAATAATTCATGACATGGCATACATGACATAAGCACCAATCATAAAAATGACATCATCATAGAATATTTATAATCAACACATCATGATCAAGAATAACATGAATACCAGATCACAAAATGAAATCAGTATAGAATCATAATGATCAAGATGTCATATGTAAACATCAATTATTAATGACCTAATCATGGAATATGCATGAACATAGAATATGCACACAACATTATTTTTAAAATTATTTTTCATGGATTTTCTCTTTGGTGAAATTATATAAATGGCATGCGTCAGGAAATTTCACCGAACTACCCGATAGACCCGATAAAGTTTTGGAAAAATATCTTTTCGCATGACATGTATATAATTTTGGATAAAACGAAAACCATACCTTACGATTTTATAAACCAGTGTGTTGAATAATTTCCTAACCTCCCAGACAAACTCGGCAAAGATTAATAACTAATCTCGCCAAATGTCTAGGAAACCGAAAAATATGTTTTTATGCTAAATTAAGTAACAACATTTTAAAATATGCAATGCATGAAAATGTATGTGTTTCTCTCTTGAAGAGAGGATATCCGAACACCTAAAAAGATGCCCGATTACCTTTGAAAGAAACTTAAGTTGGATTTCAAAATCGAAAGACTTCGGGCACGAATTTTGGCTTGGATTAAGGAGGCATTCGAATGCCATTGTTTGACATCCAAGTATCTTAAAATGAGCCTTGAATGCCATATTTTGAAAGCCAAAAAAAAAGGTTAAAAATGATGCAATTTTTGAAAGGAAGAATCAAGATGGCCAAATGGCCTTAGTGTAAGAATCTTAGTTTTCGTTCGGTTCTGAAGATCATTTTACTTTCCCATGATCTAATTTTCTAAAAACCAATTTTTTTTTTCACCTTAAGAACTATGAAAACAACCCCAAAACAGTAACAACATGTTTCGGCCAGCCCCTCCCCTTTGGTGGAAAAAATTGAGACCTTTGGTAGCTTTAAAACTTGTTTTGGCTCCTAAAAAATCGGTTTTACAAAGCTATATTTTAGACCTTTATAAAAAATTAAAAAAAATGAAAAAAAATGAAAAAATCAATTTAGACTCAATAAATTATAAAATAAATGAGGCAAAAAAAGTTTTTTATTTTGATAAAAAATGCATGATAAAATATTGCCCAAAATCAGCATATCCAACTTACAAAACATTACTTTTCCCAACTAGTTTGAAAATTAGGTTTTGGCTATGGACCATTGGTTGATCCTAACCAAAACCATGCTGTAAATGAGTTGAAAACATATTTTTATAGCAAGCAAAATGGTTAGCTCAAGGTTGACTCGTTGGACATAAATCCGACCTAACCAATCTCTTGGTAAAAACCAAGGTCATCAAGCTTACAAACATTTTTTTAAAAGGGAAATAAGCAATATAAATCACACAACCAGCAAGATATATATACATATATATCAAAATGAAAATATACAAGCAAGAAAAGGTAAATGAACAAGAGAAAACAAGGTTGGTTCAAGGCTAGCCCCTTGGATGCTAGATCCGACTATAGCCATCACTTAGTAAAACCAAGATCATCAAGCTCAAAACCCTTTTTTTATCATCATTTTTGTAAAGAAAATAAAGGAAGAACATTAATCTTACCACAATAGAACAACCCAGATCACAATGGAAAGCAAAAACATAGGCGAAATACAAGCACAACAACAAAGCATCGGTTCGGCCAAGAGAGGAAAAATAGAGGAGAAAATGTTGTTTACTTTTGTTTCTTTGAAAAGGATAAGAGGATGAAAAAAAACCTTTAAGAAAACCATTTTGATGCCTTTGTTTTTCTTAAGAAAATGAAATGAAAAACAACATAGAAAAGAAGAGGAAAATGAAAAAGAAAATAAAGAACAAGTAGCGAAGAAAGCTACCTAGCAAAGCTTCCAATAAAACTCTCCAACCTCCTCTTTTTTCTCTCTTCATTTCCTTTCTCCTTAGGCATTTTAGCTACTGTCGTTCTCCCTAAATGGTAGTGAATTGTGTAAAAAATGAAGGCCTCCCTTTGCCTCTACTGCTTTTCCACATGGCTATCTCTCCAAAAATTAGGGATCAATTATCATTCCTATTGGCCCAAAATGCCATGTCATATATTCTTGTCCCCTCTCTCTACATCTCTTTTTTAGCCACTTGGCTTGATCATGTTGCTTAGCCAAAAATATCTTCCTAGTGTCATCTAATCTATCCACTTGGCTGTTGGTGTATGCCTTAGAGCGAATCAAATTAACCTTGAGATACATAGTCAATTAAGCATACCTTTCACTATGATGATAGTGATACAAGATTTTCCTTCATGTTAGTACAATGATAAGGAGTTATTAAGTACTAATCCGATGAAGCCCATGGAACATAATGGCCTTGTAAATGAATTATAAAGAGTTATAATTATGAGATCCTTATGCATTAAAGCCTTGTTCCTCAAACTGTTTCTGGTCATCGTATTGCCAAGACTAGGCATTGGAAATGCTCAAAGACTAGTATATGTTAAGCCTTCTTACTTATGAAGAAAGCAACCAATCTCATACAGGTTGAAGTATGGGATACTTGGGATAACATATAGGTGCTTGTCTGTTGAACAAGTTCACTGAACATGGCCCTCCAAGAGAACTTCATTTGGTAATATATCACTCTAGTGTCTATGATAATGTTCTCTTAGTAACAGTCATGTAAATTAGTCCTAAGACTTGTGATACCAGGTCATCTTGTATGGAGAGTGTCATACTTAGATTCCATCATGAACGGGTCCCAAACACGAGGATGCTTATGGTAGGGTGTTATTGGGTATGACATGAACCATACGAAGATGAATGAGTGATCCAGAGAGGATTCACCACTCCTTGTGATATTGGAGACATATCTTGTTTGTTCTTGACTACGATTAACTTGATTAAGTCTTTGTCCAAAGCATGATGGATTTAGTAGAAAAGTGTTTCTCTAAATTCATAAGGTTAATCATAAGTTGCGAAGAACTAATATGGATTGAATATGAGTAAACACTGCCCCATGCTTGTCGCAACCTAAAAAATAACAAGTCTCATCGCGAGACATTTACTCGTTAAGTGTGACATTGGAAAAACAGAGGAAAAGACGACTTAATTCCTTTTGAAATAAAATGAGGGTTTGAAAATGACCTCGAAAAAGACATAGAGTCGCCAACAATCTTTTTTGGCTAGGTGTGATTGGCCACCTATTAAAATCGGTTTTGTAAAACATTTTAAAATTAATTAAAACATTTTTAAAACCAATTTCAAGTCTGCGTTTGTAAACCAGAGAAATCAAAGAAGCGGGTTCGGGATTCAGTTACGTGAGGGGAAGGATTAACACCCCCATAACGCCCGTATAAAACGGCACCTTATTAATCGTGTGTTATCTCGAGTCTCGATAAAAAGTCGGTTTTAAATTCGGTATTTCAAATTAATTCCCAATTTTAAGAAAAAGAATTTCATTTTTAATTGAAAATGAACCGGAATTTATTAATTCAAAATTTTTCTATATTCCCCGACAAACGCGGCAAAATATAAAATGTTTTATTTATTTAGAAAATTTTTCGAATCATTCTCGTTTTAAAGAAGAAATTCCGTTATTAATGATAATTGATGATATCCTCCCCGACAACCCGGAAGAGAACTCATGAATTATTTTAACTCGGAATAACTTTATTTTATTTGAAACCATTATATTTTCAAAATATTTTTTAAAAAAATATGAATATGTGTGACACAGTATAATCTAAATGACATGAAATAATCTAAATGAAATGATATAACCTAAGTGTCATAATATATTCTAAATGAAATGATATAACCTAAGTGACATAATATATTCTAAATGAAATGAATATAACGTAAGTGACATAACATATTCTAAATGAAATGAATAACCTAAGTGACATAATATATTCTAAATGAAATGATATAACCTAAGTGACATAATATATTCTAAATGAAATGATATAGTCTAAATGACATGAATTATTCTAAATGACCTAATATAATTTAAATGACATGGCATATAAGTTAAGTGACATGAAATTAATATGAAACATAAAATAATATTATCATGAAATATACATGGAAATAAAAATAATAATGCATGAACATAGTAAATGCTAAATGATGTGACAAAAATAAATGACTAAATAAAAAGCATAGGATAACATAGAATATTCACAACCATATAACAAACAATATAACACCATAAAATATAAATCAAAATAATGACATTACCATAGAAATAATCATAGCAAAAATCATATATCATATAGTATGCATGAACATGGAAAATGCAATGTATGAAAGTGTATTTTTTCCTTTTAATAAGGAAATCCGTATACCTAAAAAGATATCTGACTACCTTAGGAAAAGACGCCAAATTAAATTTTCTAAAATCAAAAATACTTTGTGATTAGTTTAAAAACAATTTTGAAAATCTTGGATAAAAAAATGACCATGGCTGAACCCCCCTTTACAAATGGCTCTATTTTCCTAACTTTGAAAACCCGAACTTGACCACCCTTGACCCAAGCTTTATAAAATCATTTTTAAAGATTAAAATGGCTTAGAAATCAACCTAGGATGGTAGATAAGGTTCCTAATCAGCCTTCTCTTAATGCCTTAGCCAAAACAGAAAATTATTTTTCCCTTGAAACCAAATTTAACTTTATTGTCCAGTTTTAAAGCGTGATTTTTTAACCTATTTTTAAAATTTCCAAAAAATCTGAAAAACTTATGGAAGACTCAGAACATGTCAAACTATATGGGAAAAAATTGGTTTAATTTTTAGACTAAGATCCGCCTACGAAAAAAATCACGAAAGTCAGAACACTGGGTGAAAAACTGTTTTGCCAAAAAACATTTTTAAGCCTTTGATAAAATCATTCAAAAATTTAAAAAAAAAAAACATTGGAGACTCCTCTAAGGACCTACAAACAGTAGCTAAAGTTTCTAAAAATTTGGACAAGAATTGCCTAAAGAAAAAAAAAATCACAAAGGTAAAAATTTCAACTTGACAACTTCTCAATTTTCCACAAGCATGCTCATGTGAGCTTGGCATTGAGCCATTGATTGGCCTAAGTCAAAAATCAAGTGGTATGATATGAGATGCATGAACAAACAACAAGTTAAATGCATGAAATGCATGATTCAAGGCCTAAATGACATAGAAAATGCATGGCATATAGAATGACCTAATGCCTAACATGGACTTGCATGACAATTAATGCAACCTAAACCTAAAAATGCATGAAATGCATGGCAATATAAATGTAACCTAGACCTAGAAAATGCATGGCAATAACACAAACACATGGCATACTAAATCAAATACACAAATTCATGGCATGGAAATGCAAGCATGTCAACTAACAAGGTGAAAATGCAAACACAATGCAAGAAATGAAGGGGTAGCCGAATGGACATAAGCCTAAATGGTAAAATCCTATCGTGGCATTAACACAAACACATGGCATACTAAATCAAATACACAATATTATAGCATGGAAATGCAAGCCTATCAACTAAATAAGATGAAAATGCACATACAAAGCATATATCTAAGGTAGCCGAATGGACCTAAGATCTAAATGATGAAATTCTAAGCATGGCATTACCACAAACACATGACATACTAAATACAGGACTAAAAAGGAAACATGCTAAACCAAGCAAACATGATGCAAAGGTAAGAATGTAGCTAGACATTTTCACAAACACATAGTATGGTAAAATCACAAAACATGAACAACTTAACATGTTGAAAACAGAAAATTGAAAATGGCAAACAAAGTAAGTAGACATGGAAGCAAAATGATAAAATCAACAAAAAATAATAGTAAATAAATGAGAAAGGTTGAAAATAAGCTCCATATCTTGATTATTTTTAAAATTTTAAACATCAAAATATGCTAGAACATCACAACCAACATGGAAAATGAATCAAACACATCCCAAGCACAAACATAGGCTATTAGGCCATCTCAACAAAATAGAGAAAAAATTTGGTTTTTGATTTTTCTTAAGAAAGCATAAGATAGGAGCTTTATGAACTTGTTTTGAATAACAATTTTATTTCATGAAAGAAAATAAAAATAACCATGAAAATACCAAAATCATATCAACAAAGTATGGAGGAGAGCATGAAAGAACATAGCTACCTTGCTGTAGCTTTCCAAATCAAAGAGTAGTAAGAAAGCCCTTCTTTTTCCTTTATTTTTTCTATCTCTTTTTTCTTCACTATAGCTATGCCCTCTCTCTATTCAGCCAACCCTAGCAAAAATGAAACCCCCTCCCCTAACTATGGTAGTCGAATGGCCTCTAGAATGGTGTAGGATGTTGTCATTTTTTCCTAGCCAATTTTTAATCCAAAGGCCACTAATCCAAGATGCTTTTTATATGAAATTACCACCATTAGATTAAGTAATCAGCCCCTAACTAATACAGCTGTTCAAGAATATGTTGCCATTATGTTGACATTCTCCCTCCTCATGCATTGGTCCATGTGGCACAATTACAAAGGCTTGATAAAAAAAATAACTACCTTACTATCCACTATTGGCCTTTGGATGCAAGAACTCTGCAAAATCACTCTCTATTATGGGCGTGGCCGGCTGACCCTTTATATTCTAGCCCAATCTCCATTTTTTTAATTGCAAGAAAAGTTCTCTTTGGTTTTTTTTGGTAAAATGACCTTTTTGGCCCCCGAACCTAATTAAATAGCAAACGGACTCCAAATCCAAAATTTATTTTTCAATACTTCCTAAATAATAAAAAATTGAATTCTGGAAGTTTTCATAATTGTTCGAGCCCATTTGCTATTTTTCTCGGATTTTTCTTCCAAAATTTCCCCTTAGTACACCCGAACTTTTTACCATTTTTCAAAATAGCTCCGAATCTAGATTTTTCTTCAGCGATCTCTTCCAAATAATTTAAAATTGAGACCTGGAAGTTTTTATAATTTCTGAGCTCATTTGCTATTTTTTCGGGATTTATCTTCTTGAATTTCAACTTAGTGGGCCCGATATTTTCCATTTTGCAAACGAGCTTCGATTCTGGATTTTCTTTCTCCAATCTCTTCCAAATAATTTAAAATTGAGATCTGGAGATTTTCAAATTTTTTTGAGCTCATTTGCTATTTTTTCGGGATTTTATCTTCTGGAATATCAACTTAGTGGGCCCAAAATTTGCCATTTTTAAACGAGCTCCGAATCCGAATTTTTCTTCGCCAATCTCTTCCAAATGATTTAAGATTGATATCTAGATATTTTTCAGAATTTTTGGAGCACATTTGCTAATTTTTTGGGATTTTCCAAATTTGCCCTTTTACCTCCGAAGCCTGGTTTTACTCAAAACAAGTCCGATTTCCAGATTTTCTTTTTCTGTGTCTTTGTCATATTTTGAATTAGAGTTGGTCCAATAAAGCTCAATTTTTATGATCAAATTCCCCATCGATTTGACTTTTATTTTTTTCAATCAAGAATTTCCTCGTTTTTTGTCTCCTCCAATCGGCTCTTTTCTCAGAATTTCTTCAAATTGAGCCTTGGGCTATCCTTGTTTCTCACACCTCATCAATTAGGGGCTTTAGTTTTTCCAAATCGGGCCATTTCTGCAATTTTCCCAATTTCACCAAAATCCACCAAAAACCCTAATTCTCGATTTTCTTCCAAATGGACATTTCCTCCAGTTTTGCTTCCAAATGGCCTCTCCATTACTCGTAGTCATTACTTATCTTTCATTCAGAACCTCCAATTTTGACCAATTTGATCGTTTAAGCATTTTCCCCAAATTTTTTGAACTAGGGTTTTCTTTTCACTGAATCTCCGTAACCCAACTTCCGAACTCCATATCCTTCATTGTAGACCTCTGATTATCAAAACTCTTTCACAATTGTTCAATTGAACTTTGAATCTTGATTTTGAAAGTGGGTTGACTTTTTAGTGGTTGACTTCTCAGAGTTGACTTTTTCAAGATTGACTTTTTGTGCTTGCCTTCTTCAACTAAGTCTCGAAGTACCACCTGCAGGATGAGAAAAGACTTTTTGCATTTTAAAACATCATTTAAAAAAAAAAAACCTGATTTAGTGGTCTGGACAAAATTAGGTGTCTACAATGCTCATGCGCTATCCGCGATATATGGTGAAAGGACCATATTACACCAACAAGCTGGTTGCTGAAAGGTTCTAAAAGGTCACGCTAACTTCAAATATTTGGGAGGTCTTGATAGGTTGCTAGATCCCGCTCTTGATCTATGAAAACAAGTTAATGAGATTAACTTATGTTCATTGCCAACATATTGGGAACCTAGAGGGTCACACACATAAGAACAAATATATATGGATTAACATGGTATTCTGATTAAGGTAAAACTTAATGGAATAAAGGATCTATATTGAGGACTTGATTGAAGAAGTTCAATTAAGAAAGATTAAGACATAATTGAGATTTGAGAAATCGAAGGACAATGTCTTAATGAGATAAGAGGAATCAAGAAGTCTTATCTAGTATACTCGATTTTGACATAGAGATGTGCAAGGTGAATTTCTAATAACTATACTATATTGGAATAATTAATGAGATGATATTAATATATTAATAACATGAATTGTTCATAAGGAGAAAGAAAATTTAATTACTTTCGTTTAGAAATTAATCTATCTAATAAATAAGCATGATAAATTAGAATGGGTCCAAAGTGACTATTCTAATTTAGGACTGTCCACTAAAGATGGTTGGCCCAACTTAAGGTATTAAGATTGTTGGACCATTATTATTATTAGATAATATAATGGGCCTATTGATCCATCTTAGAATTAAAGAGTTTAAGTCCAAGTGGATTAATGAAAATCTTGTGCAACAAGCTACAGGCGGCCGGCCAAGCTTAGTGAGATAGGGATCAGGGTTTGCGCCACTATATAATCTGGTATAGAGGCTGTAGCCGCCTGAGGCACTTTTAATATACTTGTGATATTCTAATTTTTCTTGAGAAAAAGTTTGGTTTCAAGAAGAGAACCCTTCTTTAGCAAAACAGTGAAATCGCAGCCTCCCTATAGCCAAAAATCTTTGCCGCAATTTCTCTTATTCTTGGTGTTTTCTTGCCGCCACTTCACCTTGTTAAGTGCGATTGATTTAGGGAGAAAAACACAAGGATATAGATCTTTTGATTGTGACCTTAGGATCAACTTGCTAGCACAAGTGAATCGCCATACCTTAGAGAAGGATCCATCAGCTGTTTGTGTGGACTAGCTCTAGAGGAAGGACAATTGTGCTTCTTGGGGTCTTGGACTAGTTGAAAGCTTTGTAGATCTTTGATTCGAGATTTGGATCTGCAACTTAAGGTTACGATATCTTAAGTAGGTAACTTCTAAATCATATGGGTGATTTAATTAGTTTTGAATGTCATAAACCTATGCTAAACACAAGCCTAAGATCCTGTTGTACTTCGGGTGTTTCTTTGTTTATTTCCGCTACACTTTGATTATCATGTTTATGCATGAGGCCGAAATAGTGTATTCCCAACAATGGCATCAGAGCCAAGGTTCTGTAGTTTACATGAGGTTTGTGCATGTCAATTCTTGGTGATATACAAGTTAATGTGTTGTGTATTGATTTTGGCATGATTTCGGTTCCTATGTTTGGAAAGAAAAGTTGTTTTCTTTACTTTGTTAAATCTGGACAACAGCTGTATAATGACTTTAATCATGTTTAAAATTGTTTAAACAATATATTAAAATTGTTTTAATCAACAAGGATTAAAGCCATGACATGTCTTAGTAAACCTGACAAGTTTTGATGTCAAAAAAACATAGTTTTGAGTTTTGTAAGCTGATTTGGGGATGATATAAAATTGGTTTTTTTAGATGTTTAAGATCTGGAAATTTTATGTTGCATGCTGCCATTGAAGTTCCAAAATTGATTTAAGCTTAAAACGTTTAAGCGAAGTTGTTTTTGGACATGAAACGTTGATACTACAAGGCTGAAATTTTCTGGACTGTTTTGTAGGTGTTTGCATGCCATAAAAATTCGAGCATAAGTGTGAAACGTTCCACATGTTTTCTAGGAATTTTGGAAAGCATCTAAGGTGAATATGATTCATCTATGATGGCTGGTTTAGGCATGGAACATGACTGGATAAAGTGGCAATTGTTGCTACACGCTAGTAGGCCGAACTGCGATACCAAAGAGGCAATTGTTGCCGAAATGAGTGCAGCTGTAAGGGGCAGCCATTAAGCTCTTTTAGGGCATCCAGTAGCCACTGTAGATGGCATACAATAGTCTGATCACAGACTGGTAGCGGCCATTCGATAGGCCAAAGAGATTGCCTGCGCCTAGGACTCTAAGATTTAGAGTCCTACTCCAACAAGGAAACTGTTTCCTAGTGGGAGTGTGAACCCTAAAGGTTAGGAGAGACATGTAGTATGATTAGGTAAGAATTACCTAATGAGACTTTAAGTTCGTAAAGAGTTAGGATGGATTGCAAACTTAAAGACTCGGTTTAAGACAATTAGATGTCCTAAAATGTTTAGGATATTATGTTTGCTAGAATGTTTTGCCCTAATTAAGACAAGCAACCTAAAAGTTAGGTAAAGTCTGATTTCAAGATAGCCTTCTTAATTGTTAAGATGTTATTAAAAGTGTTTTAATAGCTGGAACTGAAATTGCTAGAATGATTTGATAATTTGTCTCAAATTTGTTTGATGACATTTATGCAAATAGTACACAAAATCACCAGGTGACATTGACTATGCATGTTTTTAATTCATGCTTATAATATGATTATGTATGCATGAAGGATGGCTATGGACTAGACCTTAGTATGACTAGGGAATGTATGGTTGAATTTTCCTATTGGTATTTTATAAATAAGGGTTGCGCACCCTGCCTTCCCTTTTTCATTCCGGAGTTGTAAATTCTCTTCTCATCTAACTCCCCTCGAATGGAACTCGAGGTTTCTGATAAAGCAATGTAATTTTTATATTCTTTATAGACTTAGATTTAGGATAGGAAGTAAAATTCCCAGGTTATAAGGAGATATGGTGCCAAGAAGAAGCAACCAAGGAGATTACCAACAAAGCTTTCGAAGACTATGTATGGGATCCCCTAGGAATTTGACCAACTAGTTTCCTAATGGCTCAAGGAAACTAGATTAGAATAAAGTCCATAATCATCCTAGTAGATTGCATGTGATAGATTTATTCTGAATTATATTATGAGATGTATGTAATTGAATGAATGCTATGCCTATCAATCAAGTATGAAATCAATGAGACCTATATAGAAGTTAAATAAAATCCCTCATTAAATTATATTGGGTCCATGTTACGCATGATAAGTTGCCTTCCACCATCATAACAAGATAACCAGAGTTCTTCCATTCGTAGGCTTATTGAGTCACTCAGGGTAAAACTTATGTACGAACATGTTTGAGTTATTGAAGGTAGGTCTTACTCAACTAGTTGTTATGAAATCCGGATGCGCAAAACTTGATCACATGACATTTAGAGGCATAGTTAGGCGAAATGCATATGATGTATTTAGGCAAAGAATTGTCACCTAACTAGACCTAGGAGTTGCATAGAGATGTAATTCGTAAACTAAGTTACCTATTCAATTAGTTTCAACATAGCTTGTTGAGGCACTCAAGGTTATGCTGGAATGAAAGGGGTCCTAGCTCTTTAAGAAGTTTAAGAGTTAAATTTCTCGAAGTAGTAGAGGGCTATTATTTTGTTAAAATAATGAGAATAATCATTTAAGTATTAAAGCCTGACATAAATGATTACTACTTGCTATTTATTGACTGTTAAATGTTTTGATTCATATAGGATATAAACGCTAAAATGGCAAACGCATTAACACTGAGAAGCAAACTTAATGCTAATAAGTTAACTGGACCAGACTTCTTTGACTGGTTTTGCAATGTTAAGATTGTCTTGACACAGGAAATGAAAGCTTATGTTCTTGATAAGCCCATCCCAGGTGAACCTGCTTCTGATGCAACTGAGGAGGAGAGGGTGGCCTATAGAGTTCATAGAGATGATCTCGTACAAGCAACATATTTGATGTTGGCTAATATGGCACCCGATCTCCGAAAGCAGCATGAGGCCATGAATGCTCAGGATATCATCCTTAACCTTAGGGAACTATTCACTAAGGAGAATCATACTGAGAGATTTGACATCTCAAAAGAATTATTCCAAACAAAGATGTCAGAGGGAAGCCCAGTGAGGCCTCATGTACTTAAGATGATTGGGTATATTACCCGATTAGAGCAGATTGGATGGGTTACAGATCATGATCTAAGCATTGATCTAATCATTACTTCACTACCTGAGAGCTATTCACAGTTTGTGTTGAACTTCAACATGAACAACTTAGAGGCTACCCTTTCTGGGTTATTGAATATGTTCACACAGGCTGAGCAAACCATTGTTAAGGAAAAGTCATTTGTCCATTTAGTCCCTTCCTCTAAATCGAATAAGAAGAAAAAAAAAACTAGATGGGATGTACCTCCTGCTTCAAAGAGTTTGAATCCCGATGATGGTGTTGCAAAGAAAGCAAAGGATAAGGATAATACTAACAAAGCTTGCTTCCGTTGTGGGAAAACTGGTTATTGGAGGCGCAATTGCAAGGAGTACCTTGAGTCTAACAAGGGAAAGAAGCTGACAGGAGTTTCAACTTCAGGTATAATTTGATTCACTCCTCTTGGTATATGATACCTATCATTTGGTACTAAATATGTATGACATATTGTAGGGACCAAAGGAAAGGAGTAGTAAAGCTGGACCATCAAGATGGCAAATGAGTTTGATGCTACATCAGAGTTTGCCGCTCTTATGGGTTTTTAATAAGACTTTTTAGTTATGATTTATTTAGAATCATTTGATGTTTTCATTGGCATTATAATCCAATGATGAGGATATTTTATTTATGTTTTCGAAACATATTGTTTTGTTGGGATAGGATGCGATGCTTATTTAGTTTCCTCTTAAATAAATTAGTTATAGAATAGTTCTATAACATAGTTTTATATATTATACAACTTGCAAACTATCATGAATACCATTTAGCTTAGTGATGTGGAATTTGAATTGTTATTTAATTAGTCCTTTAACATCTATATATGTAGGATTTAGTGGGAGCTATTAATAACTTTTTGAATGGTAAAATGTTATGATAAATTGCCATCTTCGAGAAATGCAATTAGTAGGAAACGTTCAATACTTGAAAAGATTGCACATTTATATTAAAGGTTTTTAAGACTAACTCTTTTGTTTTGGCTTGCAAAAGGAGTTTTATATGGATCATTAGCTACTAGCTAGCAAGTAGATTCCAATAGTTGTTATAGAGACAACTGAGCCATTTGAATAGAATCTAGGTCTAGTTGTGATCCGAATTATTAACCTTGATAATGAGATTATCATGTATATGACAAAGCATATTCTCGATGCACTTAAGCTATGTCCTAGTAGAGACACAATTACTAATCGAAAAAGTTTGGCATTGGATGCGTTAGTGATTGGCTTAGTGCAAGTGAGAGATTGTTGGTGTATGCCCTAGATTCAATCAAATTGAGCTTGAGATACACAGTCAATAAAGCATACCCTTCACTATGATGATAGTGATACAAGGTTTTCCTTCATGTTAGTACAATGATAAGGAGTTATTAAGTACTAATTGGATGAAGCCCATGGAACATAATGGCCTTGCAAAGGAATTATAAAGAGTTATAATTATGAGATCTTTATGCATTAAAGCCTTGTTCCTCAAACTGTTCCTAGTCATCGTATTGCCAAGACGGGGCATTGGCAATGCTCAAAGACTAGAATATGTTAAGCCTTTTTACTTATGAAGTAAGCAACCGATCTCATACAGGTTGAAGTATGGGATACTTGGGATAACATATAGGTTCTTGTCTGTTGAACAAGTTCATTAAACATGGCCCGTCAAGAGAACTTCATTTCGTAATATATCACTCTAGTGTCTATGATAATGTTCTCTTAGTACCAATCGTGTAAATTAGTCCTCAGACTTGTGATACCAGGTCATCTTGTTTGGAGAATGTCATACTTAGATTCCATTACGAACGGATGCCAAACACGAGGATGCTTATGTAGGGTGTTATTGGGTATGAAATGAACCATACGAAGATGAATGAGTGATCCAGAGAGGATTCACCACTCCTTGTGATATTGGAGACATATCTCGTTTGTTCTTGACTACGATTAACTTGATTAAGTCTTTGGTCAAAGCATGATGGATTTAGTAGAAAGTTGTTTCTCTAAATTCATAAGGTTAATTATAAGTTGCGAAGAACTAACATGGATTGAACATGAGTAGACACTGCACCATGCTCATGCGCTATCCGGGATATATGGTGAAAGGATCGTATTACACAAACAGGATGGTTGCTGAAAGGTTTTAAAAGGTCACGTTGACTTCACAATATTTGGGAGGTCATGATGGGTTGCTAGATCCTGCTCTTGATCAGTGAAAACAAGTTAATGAGATTAACTTATGTTCATTGCCAACATATTGGGAACCTAGAGGGTCACACACATAAGAACAAATATGTATGGATTAAACATGGTATTCTAATTAAGGTAAAACTTAATGGAATAAAAGATCTATATTGAGGACTTGATTAAAGAAGCTCAATTAAGAAAGATTAAGACATAATTGAAATTTGAGAAATCCATGGACAATGTCTTAATGAGATAAGAGGAATCAAGAAGTCTTATCTAGTATAGTCGACTTTGACATAGAGATGTGCAAGGCGAATTTCTAATAACTATACTATATTGGAATAATATCATGAGATGATATTAATAGATTAATAACATGAATTGTTCATGAGGAGAAAGAAAATTTAATTGAGAATTAAATAACTTTCCTTTAGAAATTAATCTATCCAATAAATAAGCATGATAAATTAGAATGGGTCCAAAGTGACTATTCTAATTTAGGACTGTCCACTAAGGATGGTTGGCCCAACATAAGGCATTAAGATTGTTGGAACATCATTATTATTAGATAATATAATGGACCTATTGATCCATCTTAGAATTAAATAGTTTAAGTCCAAGTGGATTAATGAAAATCTTGTGCAACAAGCTATAGACGGCCGACCAAGCTTAGGGAGATAGGGATCAGGGTTTGCTCCACTATATAATCTGATATAGAGGCTGTAACCGCCTAAGGCACTTTTAATATACTTGTGATATTCTGATTTTGCTTTAGAAAAAATTTGGTTTCAAGAAGAGAACCCTTTCTTAGCAAAACAGTGAAATCGTTGCCTCCTTACAACCAAAAGTCCTTGCAGCAATCCCTTCTATTCTTGGTGTTTTCTTGCCGCCACCTCACCTTGTTGAGTGAGATTGATTTAAGGAGAAAAATAAAAGGATATAGATCTTTTGATTGTGATCTTAGGATCAACTTGCTAGCACAAGTGAATCGCCATACCTTAAAGAAGGATCCATCAGCTGTTCGTGTGGAATAGCTCTAGAGTAAGGATTGTGCTTCTTGTGGTCTTGGACGAGTTGGAAGCTTTATAGATCTTGGATTCGAGATTTGTATCTGCAACTTAAGGTTACGATATCTTAAATAGGTAACTTCTAATTCATATGGGTGATTTAATTAGTTTTGAATGTCACAAGCCTATGCTAAACACAAGCCTAAGATCCTGTTGTACTTCAGTTGCTTCTTTGTTTATTTTCGTTGCACTTTAACTATCATGTTTATGCATGAGCCCTGTAGACACCTAATTTTGTCAGGACCACTAAAATAGGTATGTTTTCTTCCTAAATTGATGTTTCAGTATGTAAAAATATTTTTTTCATCCTGCAGGTGGTACTCCAAGACTTAGTCTAAGAAGGCGAGCATAAAAAGTCAAACTTGAAAAAGTCAACCACAAAAAGTCAACTACTAAAAAAGTCAAACCACTTTCAAAATCAAGATTTGAAGTTCAATTGAAAAATGGTGAAATAATTTTGATAATCCGAGGTCTACATTGAAAGATATGGAGTTCGGAAGTTGGGTTATGAAGATTTAGTAGAAAAGAAACCCTAGTCCAAAAAATTTGGGGAAAAATGCTTAAACGATCAAATTGGTCAAAATTGAAGGTTCCAAATGAAAGATAAGCACTGAATAATGGTAATGGAGAAGCTACTTGGAAGAAAAACTGAAAGAAAATCAATTCGAAAGAAAACTAAGAATTAGGGTTTTTAGTGGATTTCGATAAAATTTGGAAGAATTACAGAAATTGCCTGATTCGATAAGACTAAAGCCCTAATTGAGGAGTAGTGATTAAACAAGGATAGCCCAAGGCTCAGTTTGAAGAAAATCTAAAAATCGGACTTGTTTTGAGCAAAACCAGGTTTCGGAAGCAAAAGGGCAAAATTGGAAAATTTGGGAAAAATAGCAAATGAACTCAAAAAATTCTGAAAATTGCAGATCTCATTCTTAAATCATTTCAAAGAGATTGGAGAAAGAAAATTCGGATTCGGAGTTCGTTTGCAAAATGGCCAAATCTCGGGTCCCCTATGTAGAAATTCAAGAAGATAAATCCCGGAAAAATAGCAAATGAACTCCAAAAATCATGAAAATTTGAAGATCTCATTCTTAAATTATTTGGAAGAGATTGGCAAAAGAAAATCCGGATTCAGAGTTTGTTTGCAAAATGGCCAAATCCCGGGCCCACTATGCAATAATTCAAGCAGATAAATCTCGAAAAAATACCAAATGAGTTCCAAAAATTATGAAAACTTCTAGATCATACTTTTAAATTATTTGGAAGATATTGTTGAAGAAAAATATGGATTTGGAGCTCGTTTAAAAAATGGAAAAGTTTGGGAGCATAAAAGGGCAATTTTGGAAGAAAAATTCGAATAAAATTGCAAATGGGCTCGAAATTTTTTGAAAACTTCCAGAATTCAATTTTTTATTATTTTGGAAGTATTGAAAAAATAAAATTTGAATTTGTAGTCCGTTTTCTATTTAGTTATGTTCGGGGGGCAAAAGATCATTTTACCCAAGAAACCGAAAAGGGCTTTTCTTGCCTTTTAGAAAAATGAAGCATGGGCTGGAAGATGAGGGGTCAGCTGGACAAGACCCAATGGTGGGCAAATTTTTTTTGATTTTTAATCAAAAGGCCAACAATGAAGAGGAAGGTAGTTATTTTTTTGATCAAGCCTTTGTAATTGAGCCACATGGACCATTGCATGAAGAGGGAGAATGTCAACATAATGGCTTAAGATTCTTGAATAGCTGTAATTGTGGATAGCTGATTACCTAATCTAAGGGTGATAATTTCACATTTTAAGCATCTTGGATTAATAGCCTTTGGATCAAAATTGGTTGAAAAAAAATGACAACATCCTAGCCTCTAGAAGGCCATTCGGTCACTACAAGGTAAAGGGGGTCTCTCTTTCATTTTCAGCTATTCACACCCTTGTTTGGCTGATTTTCTCTCCATTTTTGAAAGGCAAAAAGAAAAGTTTAGAAAAGAAAAGAAAGTTAGAAGAGAAAAAGCTTGCAATATAGCTTTTAGAGGTTGCTTTAAGCACCATACTCTTACACTTTCCTTGATTTTCTATTCTTGATTTGCTGTTTTTATTTGATATTTGGTGAGTTTCTTTTGATTTTGATTTTAAAATAAGTGTTTTTAAGCTTTTTTTTCAAGTTCTTCCTTCATGCTTTCTTGAAAAACTATGGAAAATCATTTTTTTTATTTTTCTCTAAGTGGCCGAATGGCCTTATTTTTTTAATGGTTGCTGTTGTGCTTTTGTTTGATGTTGTTAGTAATGTCTAACATGTTTTTGATATTTCATATCTTCTTCAAATAACAAAATATGTACTTTGTTTTAATGTTGTTGCTTATTTACCTCTATTATTGATTCTTTCATCTAATATTCATGTTTATTTTCCTTGTTTTTACATTTTTAATTTTCTGTTTTCAAAATTTTCATGTTGTTCATGATTTGCATTTTACTATGCTAAGTGTTTGTGAAAATGTCTAGTTTTGTGCATGCCTTTACTTCATGTTTACATGGTTTAACATGTTTCTTTTTTAGCTTTGCATTTTAGTATGTCATGTGTATGTGAAAATGTCATGCTAGGATTCCATCACATTGAGCATATAGACCATTCTGCTCCTCTTTTATTTATTTATTTATTTATTTATTTTTTATGCTTTGCATGTGCATTTTCATCATGTTAGTTGATAGGTTTGTATTTCCATGATATGTTTTTGTGTGTTTTGTTTTAGCATGCTATATGTTTGTGTTATTGCCATGCATTCTTTAGGTTTAGGTTGTGCTTGTATTACCATGCATTTCATGCATTTTAGACCTAGGTTGCATTAACTGCCATGCAAGTTCATTATAGGTCTAGGCCATATTATTCATGCTATGCATTTTTCATGTCATTTAGGTTTTAAATCATGCATTTCATGCATTCAATTTGTTGTATGTTCATGCATCTCATGTCTTGCCACATGATTTATGACTTAGACCAATCAATGGTTTAAAGTCATGCTCATTTTGAGCATACTTGTGGAAAATTAAAAAGTTGTCAAATTGATTATTCTACCTTTGTGATTTTTTTTTTTACTTTTAGCCAATTTTTGTCTAACTTTTCAAAAGTATTAGCTACTGTTTGTGAGTCTTTAAGAGAGTCTCTAACTTTTTTACTTTGATTTTTAAATGATTTTATCAAAGGTAAAAAAATGTGTTTTGGCAAAACAGTTTTTTCACCCAGTACTCGTATTTTCCCGATTTTTCTGGGCAGTCATATTTAATCAGAAAATTAAGCCAATTTTTTCCTGTTTATTTTTACATGTTCTGAGTCTCCAATATTTTTATTAGATTTTTTTTTGAATTTTTAAAAATAGGGTAAAAAATCGTGCTTTAAAATTGGACAGTAGAGGCAGAATTGAATTTGAAGGAAAATCATTTTTCTGTTTTGGTTAAGTTACATTGAGGGGGCTGATTAGAAAGTTTAGCTACTGACTTAGGGTAGTTTTTAAGTCTTTTTAAACTCTAAAAATGATTTTTTAAATCTCGGGTTAAGGGTGGTCAAGTCCGGGATTTTAAACTTAGGAAATTAGAGCCATTTAAAAAGGGTTTAGCTAAGTTTTTATTTTTAATCTAAGCTTTTCAAAAAAAAAAAATTCAAACAATCACAAAGTATTTTTGTTTTAGAATATTTAATTTGATATATTTTCCTAAGGTAGCCGGATATCTTTTTAGGTATATGGATTTTCTTAATTAAAGAAAAAAAAAATACATTCTCATGCATTGCATTTTCCATATTCATGCATACTTATAATATGTGATTTTTGCTATGTTAATTTTCATGATGGTGTTATTATCTTTGATTTAAATTTTTGATATTATATTAATTGTTATATGGTTTTGAATATTTCATGATATCCTATGCTTTTTATTTAGTTATTTTTGTCATATTATTTAGCATACACTATGTTCATGCATTATTATTTTTATTTTCATGCATATTATATGTTAGCATTATTTTATATTTCATGTCATTTAGATTATATGCCACATCATTTATATTTGTCATGTCATTTAAATCATTTTATTCCATTTAAAATATATCATGTTACCTAGGTCATTTCATTTCATATAGAATATATTATGTCACTTAGGATATTTTCTTTCATATAGAATATATCATGTTACATAGGTTATTTCATTCAATTTAGAATATATTATGTCACTTAGGATATTTCATTTCATTTAGAATATGCTATGACATTTAAATCATATCATACCATTTAGGTTGCATTATATTATCTAGACTTTGCTATGTCATTTTATTTATGTCACACATATTCATATTCATATATATATTCTTAAAATGTTTTGAGAAAGGTAATGATTTTCAATAAAATAAAGATTATCCCGAGTTAAAATAATTCATGAGTTCTTTGCCGGGATTGCTGGGGAGAATATCATCAATTATCATTAATAATGGAATATCTTCTTTAAAACGAGGATGGTTCGAAATTTTTTCCAAAATAATAAAAATTTCTATATTTGGCCACGCTTGTTGGGAAATACAGGAAAATTTTGAATTAATAAATTTCGGATCATTTACAATTATATTTTTCTTTAAATTGGGAATTAACTTGAAATACTAAATTAAAAATCGACTTTTTACCGAGACTTGAGATAACACGATTAATAAGGTACCGTTTTATAAGGGAGTTGTGGGGGTGCTAATCCTTCCCCACACGTAACCGAGTCCCCAACCCGTTTCTTTGATTTCTCTGGTTTAAAACACAGACTTGAAATTGGTTTTAAAAAAAATATTTTAATTAATTTTTAAAATGTTTTATAAAACCGGTTTCAATAGGTGGCCGATCACACCTAGCCAAAAAAGGATTGGTGGCGACTCCATGTCTTTTTCAAGGTTATTTTCAAAACCTTCATTTTTCTAGAGGAATTAAGTCGACATTTCCTCGATTTTTTTAATGTCACGCTTAACGAATAATAAAGTCTTGCGATGAGACCTTGTTATTTTTTAGGTTGCGACAGCTTGGCGACTCCGCTGGGGAGATTAGAGAGTCAGGCCTAGAATTAGTCGTGTGTTATCTAATTCTCGATTTTTGTTGGTTTATCCGGTATTTAATTTTAATTTCGACATTTTTTAAAAAGATAAAAAGGAATTTTGAAAATAATAAAATGTTTTAAATATGTTCATATTCATTCACATGCATTTTATTTGTTTCTTAGTTATTTAATGTTGTAAATTACTATTGCATTCTTGTTGGTTAATGCGTTACACTATTTTTAATCTTGTTTTTAATATCTTGTTTGGGCATTTAGGATAGAGGTTAGGATAGTTGATGAAAGGTTTGATTGTTTCTCCTCACACCCATTGCACTAGCATTTGCATATCATGAGCCCTATACCCGGGTTCCGTCCCTTTAAGTGGAAGTAAAGTAGCTAAACTCTCGTGATTAACAATCCGCATGGGTTAGCAAAATACTTCCGGAGTATAAACTACCTAAGCTCTCGTGATTACTAGCCTTCACAGGCGACAGTGAAGAACAATTCGGGACCTTTCATATAGTGAACCTAGGCGAAACCATGCCGGATTTCCTTAGATACCGAAGATAGGAACACATGGAGGGACATTTCTAAACCTTTTGTTACATATTTTACATTCTGAATAAGGGTTGTGGATCGGGCAATGATGAACGTACATCGCCTGTAATAAATGTGATAATCCGCCCCAAAGGTTTTGTGATGCCTAAATGGTTGGATACTGTTGGGGCAAATGTTCATTAACTTTTTGAAATAAAAAAAATAAAATTTTAAAACATTTTGCATTTTGCACATTTCATACATATATGAAAAGAGCATGTACATTCATGGTTGTATTTTTATCTCATTCTTTGCAATAAACAGTTGGTAATAATAATCTCATTTGTTTGATTTCATAAACATTCATTGGTTGTGTAGACACCTAATTTTGTCCAGACCACTAAAACAGGTATGTTTTCTTCCTAAATTAATGTTTCAGAATGTAAAAAGACTTTTTTCATGCTGCAGGTGGTACTCCGGGACATAGTCTAAGAAGGCGAGCATAAAAAATCAAACTTGAAAAAGTCAACCTCAAAAAGTCAACCCTAAAAAGTCAACTACTAAAAAAGTCATCCCACTTTCAAAATCAAGATTTTAAGTTCAATTGAAAAATGGCGGAAGAATTTTAATAATCTGAGGTCTACATCAAAAGATATGGAGTTCGGAAGTTGGGTTATGTAGATTCAGTAGAAAGAAAACCCTAATTCGGGAAATTTGGGGAAAAGTGCTTAAACGACCGAATTGGTCAAAATTGAAAGTTGCAAATGAAAGATAAGCACTGACTACGGATAATGGAGAAGTCACTTGAAAGAAAAACTGAAAGAAAAGTCAATCCGGAAGAAAATCGAGAATTAGGGTTTTTGGTAGGACTAAAGACCCTAATGGATGAGGAGTGATTAAAAAAGGATATCCCAAGGCTCAGTTTGAAAATCTAAAAATATGACTTGTTTTAAGCAAAACCGGGTTTCGAAGGTAAAAGGGCAAAATTGGAAAATTCTAAAAAAATATGTTATTTTTTAGGTTGCGACAGCTTGGCAACTCCACTGGGGACTATTAGAGAGTCAGGCCTAAAATTAGTCGTGTGTTATCAAAGTCTCGGTTTTGTTGGTATTAATTGGTATTTAATTTTAATTCCCATATTTTTTTTAAGGATAATTTCGAAAATAATAAAATGTTTTTAATATGTCCATATTCATGTGCATACATATTATAATTGTTCTCTGGTTATTTTGGTTCATATATTCATTTATTGATTGATTGATGATTTATGTTGTTTAATGTTGTTGGGGCATTTAGAATAGTGCATATAGAATAGGTGGTGAAAGGTTTGTTATTTCTCCTCACACACTACACGTGCATTTGCATATCATGAATCCTATACCTGGGTTCCGTCCTTTTAGGTGGGAGCAAAGTAACTAAGCCTTCGTGATTAACAATCTGCATGGGCTAGTGAAACACTTCCGGAGTACTAAATTACCTAAGCCTCGTGATTAATAATCCGCATGGGCTAGGGAAATAGACTATAATGAATTGAACCCGCTTTTTCGGGGTGCCTTACTAGCCTTCACTGGCGACAGTGAGGAACAATTCGGGGCTTTTAGAACTAATTCACCTTCATATAGTAAACCTAGCGAAGCCATGCAGGATTTCCAATTAGATATCCCGAAGTTAAGAACACATGAAGGAATATTTCCAATTCTTTTACCTTCTAATCTACTTTCCGAATAAGTTTATTTTTGAAAATCGAACAATGATGAACGTACATCACAATGCCCGTAATAAGTGTTGATATTTCATCCTAGAGATGTTATAATGCCGAAATTTTGTTGGCATCCTCAGGGATAATTATTGTTTTGAATTATATGTTTTTTGTATTATTCGTATTTATTCCCATTACTAATTCATTTTCTATTTCTTTTTGTTGTTGTTGTTTTTTTTTTTTTTTTTTTTTTTTGCATTCTTGTCATCATTTTTGCACATTTGAAAGTTACTAGCCTCAGGATATTATGCAACCAAAAGGGCTTTCATGGAGGGTCAGAGTGTCTCAGTGGTCGAGAAACATTTAGAGGTTAGGAAACAGTCCGAGAAAGGTCAGCAAGATAATGGGGACTGTTTGAAGATGGGATATGTGTTAGCATTGCCAGCCGAGGTTGATCTTACTATCAAGCAAAATGATCTCCAGGAATTGATAGATATATGGAATCAGTGGAACATATCATAAAAAGAAGCCTTCACTCAGACTTATAGGGACAAAGCACTGTTAGCTCAGGTAAAAGTCAGTGGTGAGGTGATCCGGGCTATGGTGCAATTCTGGAATCCCGCTTATCAGTGTTTTACCTTCAACCGGGAGGATATGACTCCAACCATAGAGGAATATTCGACCTTGCTGCATATTGAGAATGTTATTCCCGATCGTATTTATTTGAAGGATACAAAGACGCCGGGTTTCAAGAAAAAGGTGTCTAAAATTTTGGGAGTGGAAAGAAATTGGGTAGAAAGCCATGTTGTCCGAAAAGGGGTAAGCTACTGTATATCATGGGACATTTTACGGGCTTTAATCCATAGCCATTCAAGCAAGGAGACAGTTAGGAATATTTTTGCTTTGGCTATCTATGGTTTAGTTATCTTCCCGAAGACATTAGGGTATGTGGATGTGGCAATATTAGATGTTTTTGAGAGGCTTGAGCAAAGGATAAACCCAGCCCCGACAATTATAGCAGAAACAATCCGATCCCTGAATTTCTGTAGACGGGAAGGAAAAGGACATTTTCTAGGTTGTATACAGCTCCTTTACATATGGGTTTAGAGTCATTTTTGTAAACAGGAAAATTTCCCTCTTCGCTCATATTGGAAATCTTTTGCACCAATTGGTGAATTTCTTAAGACGGATTGACTTGAAAATAGGACTGAGGAACAATGGATCAACATATTTTGGAATATCAGGGCTGAAATGATAGTTTGGAGAGCTCCATGGATAGCTCCTATGTCGACATTGTACAAGTGTGGAAATAAAGCTTCTGTTCCATTATTAGAAGTATGTGAGGAGTGAGCTATGCACCACTGCTAGTACTGAGGCAATCAGAATCCCATCAGTTTACTCCTATGACCCATGACCTTAGTAATTTGGAATTTTCTTATGGAGAAGATGGGTATTTTGGAAAGGTACGTGAGATTGTAGTAGCATGGAAGGAAACTCATCGGGTGGAGGTTGCTAGATATGCCGACATCATCACACCAGATTACCTGACATGGAGGGAATTGAGGGTTAATGATAGGTTGTTGATATCTGATGGGGAAGAAGTTCAGCATTTGAGTTCGCCGCCCAAGGAACTGCCATCAGAGTTAGAAATCACCAGCGCAGAATTTGAAAAGGAAAAGGCCCAAATGAGCAAGGAAATTGCTCAATTGCAAGAAGAGCTTGAGGATATGAAAAAGAGGGAGTCAGCCCGAGAAAGAGAAAAAGAAAAGATCAAGAGAGAGCGGGACACTGTTAAAAACGATCTTCAGGAATTACATTTGTAGAACAAGAGGTATCGTTTCGAGCTTAAATTCGAAGGGACTCTCAAGACTTCCGGGGAATGCGAACAAGAAGTCAAAAACCTCAAGAAAGAGAAGAACTATTGGGCAGAAAAAGCAAAACATGAGGAAGCCCCAGCAAATTAGCTGGAGAAACAAGCTAGGGAAGGCTTACACGATGATGCTTCTGCTGACAGATCAAAGGGTCGTGAACAAGTAGGGATTAGATGGAAGAGCAAGGCAATCAAAAGAGGACAGTGAAGGAGGTCTAGGATCCGAGGGAGTTATTATAGGACCAGTATTTTGTAATAGGTTTTTTTAGGAGAGACAGATTATCATATTGTCTTAAGCAGGGATCTTTTCTTTAATGTATTTAGTTCCAGGAAATCAATGAAAGACCGGTTGGTTTGAATTATCCTGGGGCCAATACTTTTAATGCATTCATCATTCATTTGTTCTTTCTTTTATATATTTCATTTTATTTGTTCATTCATTTATATTCATAATCATTCATTCATTTATTCTTTATAAATTGTTCATACACTTAGTCATTTATTTATCCATTCATTTATTCTTTATAATTAGTCATTTAAGTTCATACACTTAGTCATTTACTTAGTTGTTCATTCATTAACATTTGTTCATTCATTCATACATTCATACATTCATTTTTTTATAAAATAAAATAAGAACTGTGTCAATAATTTCTAATCCATGGTTTTTAAAACTAAAGGTACAATTGGTCGCACTCAGAAAGAACCAGACTTTTGACACCCTTACAATACTCGATCTCAGGCAAGAGCTATGGAGAACGATCAGCTTGCCATAATTGAAAGGATGGAAAGAATTCAGAAAGAACTGCAGGAACAGTTAACTAAGTCTCAAGAAGAGACACGAGAACAGATGACAAAACTCATGGAGATGATGAGTACTATGATGAGGCAGAAGTGGCCAGGAGAAAATTCAGCTACCGGAATGGGGGCAGTGAACCAAGAAGGTCGACTAGAAGTGGTACAGAAAAATGGCCAGACATCCCAACCTGTGGGAAATGAACTTCCAACTGGGGCAGCATCCTATATTTACATCTAACCAGTAGCCGAAGCACAAAACTTCGGTCCTAAAAGGGGTAATATCGGAGTTGATCCAATTGAGGTCGAAGTTCCAGATTTTGAAGAAATGGCAGAAAAGGAAAGGGCCAAAATGACTGAATTAAAGAGGGTCGAAACTGCTGAATCTAAAAAAAAAAAATAAGCTGCTGGAAGAAAGATTAAGGGTAGTTGAAGGGACAGAGTTATTTGGCAGTCTGGATGCCAAAGAGATGAGCTTGGTACACGATCTAGTAATTCCCCCAAAGTTCAAAGTACCAGTTTTTGAAAAATATAATTGGACCACCAACCCATCAGCTCATCTGACCATGTACTGTAGAAGGCTGACAGGGCATGATGATAATGAGAAATTGCTTATTCATTGCTTCCAAGATAGCTTAACAGGGTCAGCCACCTGATGGTACAATCAACTAAGTCGTACCAAGATTCGTTCATGGACGGATTTAGCCAGGGCTTTCATGGAATATTATAAGCATGTGTCTGACATGGTACCTGATAGGCTGTCTTTACAGAATATGGAAAAGAGGTCCAATGAAAGCTTCAAAGAATATTCGCAGAGATGGAGAGATCTGGCCACACAAGTGTAACTCTCTTTAACTAGCAAAAAAACCACAGTGCTTTTCATCAACACCGTGAAAGCACCTTATTATGATAAATTGGTGGAAAGCGCCACCAAGGACTTTGTAGATATGGTAATATCTGGGGAAATAATAGAGTCAGCTATTAAAAACGGGAAGATGGAAGGGGGTGAGTCTGCTACCCCGAAAAGAGTTTTTCCTGCAAAGAAGAAGGAGGAAACACATGCAGTAAGGTTCAATCAATACCCCTATACACCTCCTACACCATACACACCACCAAGACCCTATACTCCTACCACACCTTATGCACCTCCGACACCTTACACACCATACCCAAGGTATAATCCTTATTACCCTAATGTGAACCACCTTACCCAAAACCCATTCCCCTATACCAATATACAGCAACAACCATTCCCAACTGGTATATCCCCTCAAATAACCCTTTCTAGAAATACTGTCCCAAACACTCAAGGTCCCACGCGCAATGACCAACGTTCACCAAGGAACGATCAAAAACCCCAATTTGATCCGATTTCTACTACTTATGGTGAGCTATATCCTAAACTATTGCAGGGACAACTTGTTGCACCCGTGTACCTCAAACCTCTGACACCTCTATATCCAAGGTGGTACAATGCAAACACTAACTGCGCATACCATGCAGGAATTCAAGGGCATTCGACTGAAGATTGCCTGGCCTTTAAAAAGAAAGTCCAAAGCCTGATTAATGCAGAAGTTGTGAAGTTTGGGTCAAAAAATGGGCCAAATATAGCAGGAAACCCATTGCCCGATCATGCTGGGAATCGGGTAAATGCAGTATTGACAGGGGAAGCTAGAAGATTAAAAAGGGATGTTAGGGAAGTCAAGACTCCGATGTTGACAGTATGGGTTGAAATGGTTAAGGCAGAAATGGTGGAAGATGCAGATAGTCTGAAAATAATTGCAAAAATGGTGTAGAATTGGTGCCCATTCCATAGGTGTGGAGGTCATGCCATACAAGATTGCGGAGATTTCCTGGTTAAAATCCAAAAAATGATGGATAATAGGGAAGCCCAGTTCTATGAAGAGACAGAGGAGGAAATAGGAGTTATTGAGAATACAGCTGGTTATGGGATAGGAAGGCCATTGATAATCTATTATGATGAACTGGAGGAGAAGGTTATGCCAGTCATTGAGGAAAGTGCACCCAAGTTAATTATTGATTTACATGTTTCCTTTTCATACAAGGAAAACAAAGCTGCACCATGGAAATACGACTGCAGCACGGTTATGCCTGGGTCTTCGAGTCAGCAGGACATCACAGGTGTGGGGCATTTAACCCGAAGCGGAAGATGTTATGCTCCGGAGGCTACTGAACAAGGGTTAACAGGGAAATTCAGAGGAGCAGACAAAGGAAAGAAGGTAGTCGAGCCAATCCATATTGAGATGGATTTGCCAAAAGAAACAAAGAGGGAATCAGCCCCGGTTAACAAAATAAAAGAATCGGTATGTGAGAAGGAAGCCTGTGAGTTCTTAAAATTCATAAAGCACAGTGAGTATAGCGTGGTTGAACAACTGCAACGTCAACCAGCTAGAATTTGAATCCTATCCTTGCTTTTAAATTTAGAACCACATAAAAATGCCTTGTTAAGAGTATTGAATCAGGCATACATGGCTAACAACATATCCGTAGAAAAATTGGACAGGTTAGTGGGAAACATCGCAGCGGATGACTATATATTTTGATCACAGTATCAGGAGAAGAAGACATAATAGCCTCCGCATCTACTGAATCTCCTTATGTCCAGCCCAATGAAGATGCCATAGAATGTTCTTTTCGGTCTTTGGAATTCGTAAATGCAGTTTTTGTTGTTGAAGGACGGAAAATTCCAAAACCAAGGTTGTCCAAGAACACAAGGCTGGGAGTAAGAACCACAGTGCGAAAAGGCTGCAGGGCTGGAAAAGGTTTGGGGAAATATCTTCAAGGAATGGCCCGAGCAATGGAAGCAATAGGAAAAAAAGATCGGTTTGGCTTAGGGTATCTTTCGAAGGCCCATGAGAAGAGGAAACAGGTTGAAAGGAATCGGCAAATAAGAATGGCCCGTCTCACGGGTATGGATATTGAATGGGAACCCATGACTTTCCTACCAATTCGTCATAGCTTTCGCTCTGCTGGTTTTCTATTCAGAGAAAAGAATTCAGAGGATGTGCTTGTAATGATCGAGCAAGCTTTTGAAAAATTCCATGTAAATAATGGGGGGCTGATTCAGGATATGGTGATTTGCATGGCCGAGAAAAAAGAGATGGAAAGTGGCAGTACAAACTGGATGGTGCGACCTTGTCCACCAGGATATAGACTAACCAACTAAAGTGCGACTGAGTTTCCCATAGTTTTTAAGTCTATTCCAACGTAATACTTTTAAAAAAGCAATCTAAATTATCTATACCCAGAGGTATTAAGAGTTTTTTCTGTAATGGGCTTTTTTTTTAAACATTTTCATTCAATAAATAACAAGCACAATGCATTTTATTCATATTGATGTGTCCATATTCTTTCATTTTTGTTATTTATTTTGTTTTCATTCTATATTTTCCTATATTGTTTCCTCTCCACCTATTTACAGGTGTGCGGATACGGAATATGAGGACCTTCTTGTCAATAATTCTGAAATTGATTTTGAAATACCCTTTTGCAGGGGTGATGTTGAGGCTAACGAAGATACTGAAGATTATAGTCTACCTCCGGATCTATTAAGGAAAATAGAACAAGAGGAGAAACAAGTACTTCCTCATAAGGAATTATTTGAAATGATAAATCTGGGAGATGGTGAAGAGATAAAGGAAGTCAAAATCGGGATTTCATTGTCATCATCAATAAAGGGTGAATTGATAGCCTTGCTCCAGGAGTATGTGGATGTATTTGCATGGTCTTACCAAGACATGCCAGGGTTGGATTCGGATATTGTGGTTCATAAGCTCCCTTTAAGGCAAGAGTGCAAGCCAGTTCAACAAAAGTTGAGAAGAATGAGGCTAGACATGCTGTTAAAGATAAAAGAGAAGGTGAAGAAGCAATTTGATACTGGATTCTTAGAGGTGGAAAAATATCCAGAATGGGTGGCAAATATTGTTCCAGTACCAAAGAAGGATGGCAAAGTGTGGATGTGCGTTGATTACCGAGATTTCAACAAGGCCAGCCCCAAAGATAATTTCTCTTTGCCTCATATTGATACTCTGGTGGATAATACAGCGAAAAGTTCTTTATTTTCTTTCATGGACGGATTCTCAGGATACAATCAGATCAAGATGACACCGAAATATATGGAGAAAACCACATTTGTTACAATGTGGGGAACCTTCTGCTACAAGGTAATGCCATTTGGGTTGAAGAATGCGGGGGCAACATACCAAAGAGCCATGGTAACCTTGTTTCATGATATGATGCATAAGGGAATTGAGGTCTACGTTGATGATATGATCGCAAAGTCACAAGGAGAAGAGGAACATATTGTGAATCTTAAGAAGCTCTTTGAACGACTAAGGAAGTTTAGACTCAAGTTAAATCGGACAAAATACACGTTTAGAGTCACCTCGGGGACATTGTTGGTTTTTGTCGTCAGCAAAAGAGGAATTGAGATTGATCCGGATAAAGTGAAGGCCATTCAGAATTTGCCACCACCTCACACTCAAAAGGAAGTAAGAGGCTTTCTGGGGAGATTGAATTACATTGCTCGGTTAATTTCTTAGTTAACCGAAA
Organism: Fremontodendron californicum; assembly: GCA_030761205.1. Lineage (NCBI taxonomy): Eukaryota > Viridiplantae > Streptophyta > Magnoliopsida > Malvales > Malvaceae > Fremontodendron > Fremontodendron californicum. The sequence continues at coordinate 13,910,825 of JAULJL010000037.1, forward strand.
GTGTGATCCAATATTTAAGTTACTTCGAAAACGTGATACAGGAGAATAGGATAAAGGTTGTCAGATTGCATTTGAAAAGGTTAAACATTATCTATCCAACCCACCGGTTATAATGCCAACTATTCTAGATAAACCAATGATACTGTATTTATCAGTATTTGAAAGATCCATTGGTTTTGTTTTGGGGCAGCTTGATGAGACTGGAAAAAATAACAGGCAGTTTACTACCTCAACAAGAAGTTCACAGATTATGAGTTGAAATATTCGTCGGTAGAGAAGTTGTGTTGTACCTTAGCTTGGACCGCTCGAAGACTCAGACAGTACATGTTGTACCACATAATGTGGCTGATTGCCAAGCTGGATCCAGTCAAATGCATGTTGGAAGCACATTCTTTGTCAGGAAGAACGGCAAGTTGGCAGGTTTTATTGTCAGAATACGACATTGTATATGTAAGTCAAAAAGCTATCAAAGGCAGTGCAGTGGCTGAATTCTTAGCAAGTCGGGCAGTGGAAGATTATGACCTGTTGAACTTTGACTTCCCGAATGAAGATTTGATGTATGTGTTGCAAGTAGATGAGATTCTTCTGAAAAAGAAAGTATGGAAAATGTACTTTGATGGCCCATGTAATGCCATGGGGCATGGAATCGGTGTAGTGCTTATATCTCCAGAAGAAGATTATTATCCTTTCACTGCCATATTGGATTTTGATTGTACAAACAATACTGCCGAGTATGAAGCATGTACTATGGGCCTTCGTGCTGCAATGGACAGAAAGATCAAAGTATTGGAAGTTTTCGGAGACTCAGCCTTAGTGATTTACCAGCTACGAGGAGAATGGGAAACCTGAGATACAAAGCTAATCCGATACCGAGAACTTATATTGAGTTTATTGGAGGAGTTTGAATAAGTGAATTTCAATTACTTTCCTCGAGAAAAAAATTGGATGGCAGATGCTCTAGCTACTTTGTCATCAATGTTTAAAGTGATGAAGGGGCTGAAGTTGTGCCAATAAAGATGAGTATATATGAGTCTCCTGCCCACTGTCTGAGTATTGAAGAAGAAGCAGATGGCCTTCCTTGGTATAATGACGTCTTGCAGTACATCAAAAGTCAACAGTATCCAGAACAAGCAACAGAGAATGACAAGAGGACTCTAAGAAGGCTAGCAATGGGTTTTGTGTTAGACAGTGAGATTCTCTACAAGAAAGGAAAAGACCAAGTCTTATTGAGATGTGTCGGATCTGCTGAAACTCGGAGAATTATAAAAGAGGTCCATGAAGGGATATGTGGCACTCATGCTAATGGTCACATGCTTTCTAAATAGATTATGAGGGAGGTTATTATTGGTTGACGATGGAAGGAGATTGCATCAGTTATTCCTGGAAGTGCCATAAATTTCAGATATATGCAAATAAGATTCATGTGTCGCCATCGCCATTACATGTCATGACTGCACCGTGGCCCTTTTCAATGTGGGGAATGGATATGATCAGGCCTATTACCTTGAAAGCTTCAAATGGACATCGTTTCATCTTGGTGGCTATATATTATTTCACAAAGTGGGTAGAAGCTACGTCCTATGCGAATGTAACAAAGTTGATGGTATGCAGATTCGTTAAAAAAGAAATCATATGCCGTTACTGGTTGCCAGCAAGAATTATTTCGGATAATGCTCTCAATTTGAACAATAAGATGATGAGAGAAGTGTGTACTCAATTCAAGATCACACATCATAATTTGGCACCTTACCGTTCGAAGATGAATGGTGCAGTAGAAGCAGCTAACAAGACTATCAAGAAGATTGTTGAGAAGATGACCAATGTGTACAAAGATTGGCATGAGATCTAGCCTTTTGCTCTTCATGCATATCGTACTTCAGTCCGTACATCTATAGGGGTAACGCCATTTTTTTTGGTATACGGGATGGAAGCAATGCTACCTATTGAAGTTGAGATCCCTTCACTTCGGGTTTTGATGGAAATTGGCCTAGAGGAAGCAGAGTGGGTTAAAGCTCATTATGAACAGTTAAATCTCATCGAGGAGAAAAGATTGAAAGCAATTTGTCACGGGCAGTTGTATCAGAGAAGGATGATTCGAGCCCACAACAAGAATGTTCGTCCCAGACAGTTCCGAGAAGGGGAGTTGGTACTGAGAAAAGTTCTCCCTATAGTAAAGGACCCGAGAGGAAAGTGAGCTCCGAATTGGGAAGGACCCTATGTGGTAAAAAGAGCTTTTTCTGGAGGAGCATTGATTTTAACTAGAATGGACGGGGAGGATTTCAGAAATCCCGTGAATGCCGATGAATTGAAGAAGTATTATGCTTGAAAAAAAAAATGTGTGTAATGCTGTGCACATGGAAATTCGAATGATTCCAAGTGTAAAAATGGAAATTCTATATATCTATTTCCCCTATGAATGGTTTTTGAAAGAGAATATTCATGCTTGATATGATGAATAGCCATCTTTCATATTTCTTTCACTAAGAAGAAATTATCCTTAGTCATCCCTTTGAGCCTTAGGAATTATTTCTTTCTTTAAACCTTGATCAAGGATCACTCTCTACACTGGAGGGCAAATGCGAGGAAAAATAATAAAAAAAATAATGGCAAAAAGAAAGCCATCGAAAAATGTGGCAAATGAAAGCCAACAAAGCAAAAAAGAAGAAAACAAAGTCCAAAAAGGAACAAATGTTTCAAGAATGAATTCTCCTCAGGAAATGATCCTTGATCCAATCATCCTTAAACATATTTTGGGCCTACTTTATCCTTTCCTTCTGAACCTAAACCTTAGCCTGCATTACGTGCTTTAAAAGCCCATTTTGATCAAGCAGGGATATTTAATTTGAAAGGTTATTCTCAGAATTCATCCCATCTTTTGAATTGATATTTTTACCTTGGAAACATTTAGAATTCTCAGATGCATGGTGAATACAAAAAAAATAGAAATGAAAAAAGAATGTAAAAGGAGAGGTTTAAGCCGAAAACCCACAAAGGGCGACTTAATACCAAATGGAGGACACTTGAGTTGAAAACCCGTAAAGGGCGGCTCAAGTACTAATCAAAGTTTGAATAAATGCTCCGTGTAAAGGGGGAGAAAGTATCTGACAATCAGAGAAAAGGGGAACAACTCAGTCTGATGTAACTATGGAAGCTAAGAGGTTACCCAAGTAAATTGCTCGTTCAAGAGAAATTTCAGATGGTTTGAAAAGGGGGGGTCCATGATATTCCGTATCCAGGGCATCTACAACCTATAACCTTAAATTTGTTTCTTATATCCTTGATATTTGTTTTTACTATTTTAAAGCATTTTTGCAATAAATTCTTATTATTTTCATGACAATTTTTGCTTGATTCATGTTTTCTTTTATACATTTTTGAGATGCTTTATGATTGTTATTAATTGAATGATGATTAGTAATAAAAAATCTTTAACTAAAAGGATTTCAAAGTATTACTAAGGAATATATTTAAATCTTGGGAAAGGTTTAGAAAGTTCACTAAGAAAAGAAAACAGTGAATGTGGTGGGAACTCCATCACGAAGTAAAAAAAAAAATCTGTGAATTTTAGCGAAAGTCAGAAACTGAGACTGTTTGACAAGTTATCTTGAGTGGGGCATCAATAAACAAATTGAAGACTCTGTCATGAAGTCGGATAATCTGTGAATCTCAAAGAAACCATGGATTAGAAATCATGACACAATCATTTGATTGCATTCATTCTTAGGAAACATTCAAGCATTTGCAAAGCATGTCATTGTCATCATTGCATTTAGTTAACAGTGCAGAAATCAGGAAAGCTTGGACTTCCCCAAATCGAACTCATTTTGCTTCTCAAACGAGTCAGGCTTCGAGACCGCCATTGAGGTATCTTCCTTTCATTTTCAAGTTGAAATTATTTTCTCCAAATGAATCAAACCCATAATCATTCTTAGTATTTCCATTTGTTTTAAATCGAATTCATTTTGTTTTATCAAATGAGTCGAGCCTTGAGACCACCGTCGAGGTATTTCTTTTTGTTTTAAATCGAATTCATTTTGTTTTATCAAATGAGTCGAGCCCTGAGACTGTCGTCAAGGTATTTTAATCACGAAGGTAAGACCTCCGGGCACCATTTTAAAGACCTTCGGGCACCAATTTTTAAAGACCTTCGGGCACTAGTTTTTAAAGACCTTCAGGCACCAATTTTAGAAGACCTTCGGGCACCAGTTTTTAAAGACCTTCGGCACCAGTTCTTAAAGACCTTCGGACACCAGTTTTTAAAGACCTTCAGGCACCAGTTTTAAAGACCTTCGGGCACTAGTTTTTAAAAACCTTCGGGCACCAGTTTTTAAAGACCTTCGGGCACCAGTTTTAAAGACCTTCGGGCACCAGTTTTAAAGATTTTCGAGTACTATTCTTAAGACCTTCGGGAACAATTTTTTCTTTTGAAAATCGAACCCGTTTCCTTAAGATGGGTCGAGCCTTGATTAGTCAGGGAATTCAATTTAAGGACAAAATCTTCAATTTATAGTTTTTTCAAAAAAAAAATGAAAAAAGATGAAAAAAAAAAAACCCCTTTCCCTTTCCTTCACATGTGATTTCACTGACCGTACAAAATTAGTGTTTGTTTATCTTTTCCTGATTCCTGATTCTCAGCAATAGCCAAAGAGGGGCAGCTGTAGACATCTAATTTTGTCCGGATCACTAAAACAGGTATGTTTTCTTCCTAAATTGATGTTTCAGAATGTAAAGACTTTTTTCATCCTGCAGGTGGTACTCCGAGACTTAGTTTAAGAGAGAGAGCATAAAAAGTCAAACTTGAAAAAAGTCAACCCTAAAAAGTCAACTGCTAAAAAATTCAACCCACTTTCAAAATCAAGTGTTGAAGTTCAATTGAAAAATGGTGAAAGAATTTTGAAAATCCGAGGTCTACATCGAAAGATATGGAGTTCGAAAGTTGGGATATGGAGATTCAATAGAAAGGAAACCCTAATCCGAGAAATTTGGGCAAAAGTGCTTAAACTATCGAATTGGTCAAAATTGAAGGTTCCAAATGAAAGATAAGCACTGACTACGGGTAAAGGAGAAGCCACTTGAAAGAATAACTGAAAGAAAAGTCAATCCGGGAGAAAATCGAGAATTAGGGTTTTTGGTGGATTTCGGTGAAATCGAGAAGAATTATAGAAATGTCCCGACTTGGTAAGACTAAAGCCCCAATGGATGAGGAATGATTAAAAAGGGATAGCCCAAGGCTCAGTTCTAAGAAAATCTGAAAATTAGACTTGTTTTGAGCAAAACCGGGTTTCGGAGGCAAAAAGGCAAGATTGGAAAATTTGGGAAAAATAGCAAATGGACTCCAAAAATTTTGAAAATTTGCAAATCTCATTCTTAAATCATTTGGAAGAGATTGGCCAAAGAAAATCTTGATTCGGAGTTCATTTACAAAATGGCCAAATCCTGGGTCTCTTATGTTGAAATTCAAGAAGATAAATCCCCAAAAAATAGCAAATGGATTCCAAAAATTCTGAAATCTTGCAAATCTCATTTTTAAATTATTTGGAAGATATTGGCAAAAAAGAATCATGATTCGGAGTTCGTTTGCAAAATGGCCATATCTCGGGCCTCATATGCAATAATTCAAGCTGATAAATCTCGAAAAATACCATATGAGTTCCAAAAATTATGGAAACTTACAGATCACACTTTTAAATTATTTGGAAGAGATTGGTGGAGAAAAATCTTGATTTGAAGCTCGTTTAAAAAATGGTAAAATGTAGGGGCATAAAAGGGTATTTTTGGAAAAAAAATCCAAATAAATAGCAAACGGACTCGAAATTTTTTGAAAACTTCCAGAATTCAATATTTTATTATTTGGAAAGTATTAAAAAATAAAATTTCAATTTGGAGTCCGTTTGCCATTTATTTACATCCGGGGGGCAAAACAGTCATTTTACCCAAGCAACCGAAAAGGGCTTTTCTTGCCTTTCAAAAAAATCAGATTTGGGCTGGAAAAGAGAGTGCTGGCCTTCCAAGGCCCAAGGAAGGGAATAAGCTTATGATTTTTCAATCAAAAAGCCAAGAATTAAGAGTTAGTGATTTTTTTGATCAAGCCATTGCAAATAAGCCACATGGGCCAATGCATGAAGAGGGATAGTGTCAACATTATTCTTGAACAGCAGTAATTATGGATAGCAGATGGCCTAATCTAAGGGTGATAATTTCATGATTTTTCACCTTGAATCACTAGCCCTTGGATGGAAATTGGTTGGAGTAAAAATGACAACATCCTAGGATAGGAGATAGGGGGAATTCGGCCAGCATAAGGGCAAGGGCTCTCTCATTTTCAGCTCACTTCATTTTTCATGTTCTCTCTTGTTTTGGTGAGTTTTCTCTCCATTGTTTCAAAGCAAAAAGAAAAGTTTAGAAAAGAAAAGAAAGTTTAAAGAGAAAAAGCTTGAAAGATAGCTTCTAGAGGTTGCTTTTAGCACCAACTCTTGCACTTTCTTGATTTTCCATTCTTATTTTTGCTATTTTGATTATTATTTTGGTGAGTTTTCTTTTTAAATAAGTTTTTGTTTTTTATGTTCTTTTTAAGTTCTTTCTTCATCTTTTTCTTAAACAAGTTCTTACAATTTTTTTTTCTTTCTTTCTTACCATGGCCGAATGGCCTATATTTTTGTTGTTGTTATTTTGCTTTGATTGTCATGTTATTCTTGTTTTTTTTAGCTTTGATGCTTTACATCTTGCAACCTAAAAAAGTAACAAGTCTCATCACAAGACTTTTTTATTCGTTAAGCATGACATAAAAAAATCGAGGAAAAGTTGACTTAATTCCTCTAGAAAAATGAAGGTTTTGAAAATGACCTTGAAAAAGACATGGAGTCACCACCAATCTTTTTTAGCTAGGTGTGATCGGCCACCTATTAAAACTGGTTTTATAAAATATTTTAAAAATTAATTAAAACACTTTTAAAACCAATTTCAAGTCTGTGTTTTAAACCAGAGAAATCAAAGAAACGGGTTCGGGACTCGGTTACGTGCGGGGAAGGATTAGCTCCCCCACAACGCCCGTACAAAACGGTACCTTATTAATCGTGTGTTATCTCAAGTCTCGGTGTAAAGTTGGTTTTAAATTTAGTATTTCAAGTTAATTCCCAATTTTAAGAAAAATAATTCCATTTTTATTTAAAAATGATCCGGAATTTATAAATTCAAAATTTTTCTATATTCCCCAACAAACGTGGCAAAATATAGAAATTTTTATTAATTTTAGAAAAACTTTCCGAATCATTCTCATTTTAAATAAGATATTCCGTTATTAATGATAATTGATGATATCCTCCCCAGCAAACCCGACAGAGAACTCATGAATTATTTTAACTCGGGAATATCTTTATTTTATTGAAAATCATTACCCTTTTTTGAAAACATTTAAAAGAAATGAATATGTATATGCATGACATAAATAAAACGACATAGCAAAGTCTAAATAATATAATGCAATCCTAAATGATATGATATAATTTAAATGTCTTAGTATATTCTAAATGAAATGAAATATCCTAAGTTATATGATATATCGTAAATGAAATGAAATATCCTAAATGACATAATATATCCTAAATGAAATGAAATGACCTAGGTAACATAATATATTCTACATGAAATGAAATGACCTAAGTAACATAATATATTCTATATGAAATGAAATAATTTTAATGACATGGCAAATATGAATGATATGGCATATAATTTAAATGACATGGAATATAAAATAATGCTATCATATAAAATGCATGGAAATAAAAATGAAAATAATAATGCATGAACATAGTATATGCTAAATAATATAAAAAAATAAAAAGCATAGGATATCATGAAATATTCAAAATCATATAATAAACAATATAACATCAAAAAATATAAATCAAAATAATAACAATACCATAGAAATTATCATAGCAAAAAATAACATATTATATAAAATGCATGAATATGGAAAATGCAATGCATGAAAATGTATTTTTTCCTTTAATTAAGGAAATCTATATCTAAAAAGATATCCGGCTACCTTAGAAAAATATGTCAAATTAAATATTCTAAAACCAAAATACTTTGTGATTGTTTGAAAACAATTTTGAAAAGCTTAGATTAAAAATAAAAACTTAGCTAAACGCTTTTTAAAATGGCTCTAATTTCCTAAGTTTAAAATCCCGGACTTGACCACCCTTAACCCTAGACTTAAAAAATCATTTTTAGAGTTTAAAAAGGCTTATAAATTACCCTAAGTCAGTAGCTAAACTTCCTAATCAGCCCCCTCTAAGTAACTTAACCAAAACAGAAAAATGATTTTCCTTCAAATTCAATTCCGACTCCACTGTCCAGTTTTAAGCCACGATTTTTTATCCTATTTTTAAAAATTAAAAAAAATCTAAAAAATATACTGGAAACTCAGGACATGTAAAACTAACGAAAAAATTGGCTTAATTTTCGGATTAAACATGAATGCCCAGAAAAATCGAAAAAGTACGAGTACTGGGTGAAAAAAACTGTTTTGCCAAAACACATTTTTTGCCTTTCATAAAATCACTTAAAAATCGAAGTAAAAATATTTAAGACTCACAAAATGACTCACAAACACTAGCTAGGGCTTTTGAAAAGTTAGACAAAAATTGGCTAAGTAAAAAAAATCACAAAGGTAGAATACTCAATTTGACAAACCTTAATATTCCACAAGTATGCTCAAGAGAGCATGACTTTGAACCATTAATTGGCTTAAGTCATTAGTCAAGTGGCATAAACATGAAATGCATGAAAAAAATACAGCAATTATGATGCATGAAATGCATGAGTTTAAACCTAAATGTCATGAAAAATGCATGGTATCAATAGAATGACCTAGACCTAAATGAACTTGCATGGCATTTAATGCAACCTAGGTCTAAAATGCATGGTCATGCATGGAAAAATAAACCAAACCTAACAACTAAAATATGCATGGCAATAACACAAACACAAGGAATGCTTAAACCAAAAACTCAACCAAATGTCATATAACAAAAATGCACATACAATGCAAAATAACATGAAATGGCCGAATGGCCTCAAGCTCCAAACAAGCATGGCATTTTCACAAACACTTGATATGCTTAAACCAAATACTTAATCAAATGTCATGCAAATGCAAACCTATCAACTAACATAGCAAAAATGCACATACAAAGCAAAATCAATGAGGTAGCCGAATGGCCTCAAGTTCCAAGCAAGCATGGCATTTTCACAAACACTTGATATACTAACATACTCAACCTAAACATGTCACTCAAATCAAGCAAATATAAAATAGAGGCATTAAAACTAACAAACATTTTCACAAACACTTGATATACTAAATATAAAACATCAACAAATTTAAACATAATGAAAACAGAAAATTAAAAATGCAAGAACATGATAATAAACTCAAAAATAGCCATAAACTAGCAACCAAATTAAAACAAGCTTCAAGTATATGTAGTAGAAGAAGATTTAAAGCATCAAAGCTAAAAAAAATAACAAGAATAACATGACAAATCAAAGCAAAACAAAAATAACAAAAATATAGGTCATTCGACCATGGTAAGAAAGAAAGAAAAAAAATTGTAAGAACTTGTTTAAGAAAAAGATGAAGAAAGAACTTAAAAAGAACATAAAAAAAAACCTTATTTAAAAAGAAAACACACCAAAGTAATAATCAAAATAGCAAAAATAAGAATGGAAAATCAAGAAAGTGCAAGAGTTGGTGCTAAAAGCAACCTCTAGAAGCTATCTTTCAAGCTTTTTCTCTTCAAACTTTCTTTTCTTTTCTAAACTTTTCTTTTTCCTTTGCAACAATGGAGAGAAAACTCAGCCAAAACAAGAGAGAAAATGAAAAATGAAGTGCTGAAAATGAAAGAGACCCCTCGACCTATAGTTGGCTGAAACTTACCTCTTTCCTCCCTAAGATGTTGTCATTTTTACTCCAACCAATTTCCATCCAAGGGCTAATGAATCAAGAGGTTTAGAACATGAAATTATCACCCTTAGATTAAGCCATCAGCTATCCATAATTATAGCTGTTCAAGAATAATGTTGACACTCTCCCTCTTCATGCATTGGCCCATGTGGCTTATTTGCAATGGCTTGATCAAAAAAATCACTAACCAACTCTTAATTTTTGGCCTTTTGATTGAAAAATCAGAAACTCCTTCCCTCCTTTGGGCCTTGGTCGGCCAGCACACCTTCTTCCAGCCCAAGATTGATTTTTTTGAAAGGCAAGAAAAGCCCTTTTCGGTTGCTTGGGTAAAATGATCGTTTTGCCCCCCCCCCGGATGCAAATAAATGGCAAACGGACTCCAAATTCAAATTTGATTTTTTAATACTTTAAAAATAATAAAATATTTAATTCTGGAAGTTTTCAAAAATTTTCGAGTTCGTTTGCTATTTATTTGTATTTTTTCTTTCAAAAATGCCCTTTTATGCCCCCACATTTTATCATTTTCTAAACGAGCTCCAAATCAAGATTTTTCTTCACCAATCTATTCCAAATAACTTAAAAGTGTGATCTGGAATTTTTCATAATTTTTGGAACTCATTTGGTAATTCTTCGGGATTTATCTGCTTGAACTACTACATAGGAGGCTCGGGATTTGGCCATTTTGCAAACGAACTCCGAATCAAGATTTTCTTTCTCCAATATCTTCCAAATAATTTAAAAATGAGATTTGAAAATTTTTAGAAGATTTGGAGTTCATTTTCTATTTTTTCCAAATTTTCCAATTTTGCCCTTTTGCCTTCGAAACCCGGTTTTGCCCAAAACAAGTCCGATTTTCAAATTTTATTCAAATTAAGCCTTGGACTATCCTTTTTAATCATTCTGCATCCATTAGGGGCTTTGGTCTTACCAAATCGGGCCATTTCTGTAATTCTTACCAATTTCACCGAAATCCACCAAAAATCCTCGGTTTTCTCCCAGATTGACTTTTCTTTCAGTTTTTCTTTCAAGTGGCTTCTCCATTACCCGTATTCAGTGCTTATCTTTCATTTGGAACCTTCAATTTCGACCAATTCGATCGTTTAAGCACTTTTCCCCAAATTTCTCGGATTAGGGTTTTTTTCCGCTGAATCTCCAAATCCCAACTTCCGAACTCCATATCTTTCGATGTAGACCTCGGATTATCAAAATTCTTTCGCCATTTTTCAATTAAACTTCAAATCTTGATTTTGAAAGTGGGTTGACTTTTTTAGTAGTTGACTTTTTTTGTTGACTTTTTAGGGTTGACTTTTTTAAGTTTGACTTTTTATGCTCGCCCTCTTAAACAAAGTCTCGGAGTACCACCTGCAGGATGAAAAAAAATCTTTTTACATTCTGAAACATCAATTTAGGAAGAAAACATACCTGTTTTAGTGGTCCGGACAAAATTAGGTGTCTACAGGTATGTTTTCTTCCTAAATTAATGTTTCAGAATGTAAAAAGAATTTTTTCATCCTGCAGGTGGTACTCCGGGACTTAGTCTAAGAAGGCGAGCATAAAAAGTCAAACTTGAAAAAGTCAACCCCAAAAAAGTCAACTACTAAAAAAGTCAACCCACTTTCAAAATCAATATTTTATGTTCAATTGAAAAATGGCTAAAGAATTTTGATAATCTGAGGTCTACATCGAAAGATATGGAGTTCGGAAGTTGGGTTATGGAGATTCAGTAGAAAGAAAACCCTAATCCGAGAAATTTGGGGAAAAGTGCTTCAACGATCAAATTGGTCAAAATTTAAGGTTGCAAATGAAAGATAAGCACTGACTACGGGTAATGGAGAAGCCACTTGAAAGAAAAACTAAAAGAAAAGTCAATTCGGAAGAAAACCGAGAATTAGGGTTTCTGGTGGATTTCGGTGAAATTGGGAAGAATTACAGAAATGGCCCAAATCGGAAGGACTAAAGCCCCTAATAGATGAGGAGTGATTAAAAAAGGATAGCCCAAGGCTCAGTTTGAAGAAAATCTAAAAATCAGACTTGTTTTAAGCAAAATCGGATTTTGAAGGTAAAAGGGGAAAATTGGAAAATTCTGAAAAATAGCAAATGAACTTCAAAAATTCTAAAAATTTTCAAATCTCATTTTAAATTATTTGAAAGAGATTGGCGAAAGAAAATCTGGATTCGAAGTTCGTTTGCAAAATGGCCAAATCCTGAGCCCTTTATGTAGTAATTCAAGCAGATAAATCCCGAAAAAATACCAAATGAGTTCCAAAAATTATGAAAACTTTCAGATCACACTTTTAAATTATTTGGAAGAGATTGGTGAAGAAAAATCTGGATTTGGAACTCGTTTAAAAAATGGTAAAGTTTGGGAGCATAAAAGGGCAATTTTGGAAGAAAAAATCCAAATAAATAGCAAATGGACTCGAAAAATTTTGAAAACTTCTAGAATTCAATTTTTTTTATTATTATTATTTTGAAAGTATTGAAAAAATAAAATTTGAATTTGAAGTCCGTTTGCCATTTATTTATGTTCGGAGGGCAAAAAGGTTATTTTACCTAAGAAATCGAAAAGGGCTTTTCTTGCCTTTTAAAAAAATGAAACATGGGCTGGAAGAAGGGGGTTTGGCCGGCCAAGGCCCAAGGATAGGTAGATAGTTTCTGATTTTTAATCAAAAGGCCAACAATGAAGAGTAAGTTAGTTGTTTTTGATCTAGCCTTGCAAATAAGCCATATGGACCAATGCATAAAGAGGGAGAGTGTCAACATAATGGCTTAAGATTCTTGAACAGCTGTAATTGTGGATAGCTGATGGCCTAATCTATGGGTGATAATTTCATGTTTTGAACATCTTTGATCAATAGCCTTTGGATGGAAATTGGTTAAATGAAAAATGACAACATCCTAGCCTAGGAAGGGCCATTCGACCACTACAAAGGAGAGTCATTCTCTCTTTCATTTTCAGCTATTCACTCTCTATTCTCTCTTTTTTTTGGCTGATTTTTCTCTCCATTGTTGAAAGGCAAAAAGAAAAGTTTAGAAAAGTAAAGAAAGTTAGAAGAGAAAAAGCTTGAAAGATAGTTTCTAGAGATTGCTTTAAGCACCATACTCTTGCACTTTCTTTGATTTTCCATTCTTGATTTGCTGTTTTGATTACTATTTTGGTGAGTTTCTTTTGATTTTTCTTTTAAAATAAGTGTTTTTAATATTCTTCTTCAAGTTCTTCTTCATTCTTTCTTTTTAAAAGCTCTTGAAATTTTTTTTCCTCTTGTTTTTGAGATGGTCGAATGGCCTAGTTTTTGAGTAGTTGCTGTTTACATTTTTTATTTCATGTTATTCTTGATATTTAACAAGTTTTGATTCTTTAAATCTTCTTCTAATACATAAATATGAAGCTTGTTTTAATTTGGTTGAATACTTGTTTCTATTTTTGAGTCTATTATCTTGTTATCATATTTATTTTACTTGTCTTGCATTTTTGATTTTCTGTTTTCAAAATGTTTAAGTTTGTTTGTGTTTTATATTTTGTAATCCATGTGTTCGTGAAAATGCTTATTGGTTTTCATGCCTTTACTTTATATTTGCATGATTTGAGCATTATTTTTTTAGCTATTCATGTTAGTTTATCATGTGTTTGTGAAAATGCCATGCTCATTTTAAGCATTCACCACATTCGGCCACCTCATATTGTATGCTTTGTGTGTGCGTTTTTGTTATGTTAGTTGATAGGTTTACATTTTCATGATATTTGGTTGAGTATTTTGTTTAAGCATGCCATATGTTTGTGTTATTTCCATGCATATTTTAGGCTTAAGATTGGTTTGTTTTACCATGCATATTCATGCATTTTAGACCTAGGTTGCATTAAATGCCATGCAAGTTTCATTTAGGTCTAGGTCATTTTATTGATGCCATGCATTTTTCATGTCATTTAGGTTTTAAATCATGCATTTCATGCATCATATTTGCTATATTTTTCATGCATTTCATGTCCTTGCCACTTGACTGATGACTTAGGCCAATCAATGGCTCAAAGTCATGCTCACTTGAGCATACTTGTGGAAAATTAAAGAGTTGTCAAATTGATTATTCTACCTTTGTGATTTTTTTACTTAGCCAATTTTTTGCCTAACTTTTCAAAAGTGTTAGCTACTGTTTGTGAGTCTTTTTGAGAGTCTCTAATATTTTTATTTTAATTTTTAAATGATTTTATTAAAGGTAAAAGAATGTGTTTTGACAAAACAGTTTTTTCACCGAATACTCGTACTTTCTCGATTTTTCTGGGTAGTCATATTTAATCAAAAAATTAAGCCGATTTTTTCTCGTGTATTTTTACGTCTTCTGAGTCTCCAGTATTTTTTTAGAGTTTTTTGAATTCATAAAAATAGGGTAAAAAATCGTGCTTTAAAACTGGACAGTGGAGTCAGAATTGAATTTGAAGGAAAATCATTTTTCTGTTTTGGTTAAGTTACTTAGAGGGGACTGATTAGGAAGTTTAGCTACTGACTTAGGGTAGTTTGTAATCCTTTTTAAACTCTAAAAATGATTTTTTAAATCTTGGGTTAAGGGTGGTCAAGTCTGGGATTTTAAACTTAGGAAATTAGAGCCATTTAAAAAAGCTATGTTTTTATTTTTAATCTAAGCTTTTTCAAAATTGTTTTCAAACAATCACAAAGTATTTTGGTTTTAGAATATTTAATTCGATATATTTTCCTAAGGTAGCTGAATATCTTTTTAGATATATGGATTTCCTTAATTAAAGGAAAAAATACATTCTCATGCATTGCATTTTCCATATTCATGCATATTACATAATATGTAATTTTTTGCTATGTTTAATTTTCATGATGATGTTATTATCTTTGATTTAAATTTTTGATATTATATTATTTGTTATATGGTTTTGAATATTTCATGATATCCTATACTTTTTATTTTAGTTATTTTTGTCATATTATTTAGCATATACTATGTTCATGCATTATTATTTTTATTTTTATTTCCATGCATAGTATGTGATAGCATTATTTTATGTTTCATGTCATTTAGATTATATGCCATATCATTTATATTTGCCATGTCATTTAAATTATTTCATTTCATATAGAATATATTATGTTATCTAGGTTATTTCATTTCATGTAGAATATATTATGTTACCTAGGTCATTTCATTTCATTTAGAATATATTATGTCACTTAGGATATTTTATTTCATTTAGAATATATCATATGACTTAGGATATTACATTTCATATAGAATATATCATGTTACCTAGGTCATTTCATTTCATTTAGAATATATCATATAACTTAGGATATTTCATTTCATTTAGAATATGCTAAGACATTTAAATTATATCATACCATTTAGGTTGCATTATATTATTTAGACTTTGCTATGTCATTTTATTTATGTCATACATATTCATATTTTTTAAAATGTTTTCAAAAAGGTAATGATTTTCAATAAAATAAAGATATTTCTGAGTTAAAATAATTATGAGTTCTCTGCCGGGTTTGCTGGGGAGGATATCATCAATTATTATTAATAACGGGATATCTTATTTAAAATAAGAATGATTCGGAAAATTTTCAAACTAATAAAAATTTCTATATTTTGCCATGTTTGTTGGGGAATATAGGAAAATTTTGAATTTATATATTCCGAATCATTTTCAATTAAAAATGGAATTATTTTTCTTTAAATTGGGAATTAACTTGAAATACTAAATTTAAAATTGAGTTTTTACCGAGACTTGAGATAACACATGATTAATAAGGTACGTTTTATACGGGCGTTGTGGGGGTGCTAATCCTTCCCCACACGTAACCGAGTCCCGAAACCGCTTCTTTGATCTCTCTGGTTTAGAACGCAGACTTGAAATTGGTTTTTAAAATGTTTTAATTAATTTTAAAATATTTTATAAAACCAGATTTAATAGGTGGCCAATCACACCTAGCTAAAAAAGATTGGTGGTGACTCCATGTCTTTTTCAAGGTCATTTTCAAAACCTTCATTTTTCAAGAGGAATTAAGTCGACTTTTCCTCAGTTTTTTTTAATGTCACGCTTAACGAATAATAAAGTCTTGCGAGGAGACTTGTTATTTTTTTAGGTTGTGACAGCTTGGCGACTCTGCTGGGGACATATTAGAGAGTCAGGCCTAGAATTAGTCATGCGTTATCAAAGTCTCGGTTTTGTTGGTTTAATTGGTATTTAATTTTAATTCCCACATTTTTAAAAAAATAAGGATAATTTCAAAAATAATAAAATATTTTTAAATATGTCCATATTCATGTGTATACATATTATAATTGTTCTCTGGTTATTTTGGTGCATATATTCATTTATTGATTAATTGATGGTTTATGTTGTTTAATCTTGTTGGGGCATTTAGAATAAGGGATGTAAAATAGGTGGTGAAAAGTTTGTTATTTCTCCTCACACACTACACGTGCATTTGCATATCATGAATCCTATACCCGGATTTCGTCCTTTTAGGTGGGAGCAAAGTAACTAAGCCTTCGTGATTAACAATCCGCATGGGCTAGTGAAACACTTCTGGAGTACTAAATTACCTAAGCCTTCGTGATTAACAATCCGCATGGGCTGGGGAAATAGACTCTAACGAATTGAACTCGCTTTTATCGGGGTATCTTACTAGCCTTCACCGGCGACATTGAGGGACAATTCGGGGCTTTTAGAACTAATTCACCTTCATATAGTAAACCTAGGCGAAGCCATGCCGGATTTCTAATTAGATATCCCGAAGTTAAGAACACATGGAGGAATATTTCCAATTTTTTTACCTTCTATTCTACTTTTCGAATACATTTATTTTTGAAAATTGGACCATGATGAACGTACATCACAATGCCCGTAATAAGTGTTGGTATTTAGTCCCAGGGGTGTTATAATGCCAAAATTTTGTTGGCATCCTCAGGGATAATTTTTTTTGAAATTAATTCTTTTGTATTATTCGAATTTATTCCCGTTACTAATTCATTTTCTTTTTGTTGTTGTTTTTTTTTTCTTTTTTTTTCATTCTTGTCATCATTTTTTGCACATGGAAGGTTATTGGTCTCGGAATAATATTCAACCAAAAGGGCTTTCATGGAGGGTCAGAGTGTCTCAGTGGTCGAGAAGCACTTAGAGGTTAGGAAACAGTCCGAGAAAGGTTAGCAAGATAATGGGGATTGTTTGAAGATGGGATATGTGTCAGCATTGCCAGCTGAGGTTGATCTTACTATCAGGCAAAATGATCTCCGGGAATTGATGGATATATGGAATCAATGGAACATATCAGAAAAAGAAGCCTTTACTCAGACTTATGGGGACATATAACTGCTAGTTCAGGTTAAGGTCAGTGGTGAGGTGATCCGGGCTGTGGTGCAATTCTTGAATCCCGCGTATTGATGTTTTACCTTCAACCGAGAGGATATGACTCCAACGATAGAGGAATATTCGACCTTACTGCATATTGAGAACGTTATTCCCGATCGTATTTATTTGAAGGATACAAAGACGCCAGGTTTCAAGAAAAAGGTGTCTAAAATTTTGGGAGTGGAAAGAAATTGGGTCGAAAGCCATGTTGTTCGAAAAGGGGTAAGCTACTGTATATCATGGGATATTTTACGGACCTTAATCCATAGTCATTCAAGTAAGGAGACAGTTAGGAATATTTTTGCTTTGGCTATCTATGGTTTAGTTATCTTCCCAAAGACATTAGGGTATGTGGATGTGGCGATATTTGATGTTTTTGAGAGGCTTGAGCAGAGGGTAAACCCAGCCCCGACAATTATAGCAGAAACAATCCGATCGTTGAATTTCTGTAGACGAGAAGGAAAAGGGCGTTTTATAGGTTGTATACAGCTTCTTTACATATGGGTTCAGGGCCATTTTTGTAAACAGGAGAATTTCTCTCTTCACTCATATTGGAAGTCTTTTACACCAATTGGTGAACTTCTTAAGAGGGATTGGTTTGAAAATAGGATTGAGGAACAATGGATCAACATATTCCAGAATATCAGGGCTGAGATGATAATTTGGAGAGCTCCATGGATAGCTCCTATGCCGACATTGTACAAGTGCAGAGATAAAGCTTTTGTTCCATTATTAGAAGTATGGGGAGGAGTGAGCTATGCACCACTGCTGGTACTAAGACAATCGGAATCCTGTCAGTTTACTTCTATGACCCATGACCTTAGTAATTTGGAATTTTCTTATGGAGAAGATGGATACTCGAGAAAGGTACGTGAGATTGTAGTAGCATGGAAGGAGACTCATCGGGTGGAGATAGCTAGATATGCCGACATCGTCACACCTGATTACCTGATATGGAGGGAACTGAGGGTTAATGATAGGTTGTTGACATCAGATGAGGAAGAAGTTCAGCTCTTGAGTTTGCCACCCAAGGAAGCGCAATCGAAGTTAGAAATTGCAAAGGCAGAATTCGAAAAAGAAAATGCCCAAATGAGCAAGGAAATTGCCCGATTGCAAGAAGAGCTTGAGGATATGAAAAAAAAGGAATCAGCTCGAGAAAGAGAAAAGGAAAAGATTAAGAGAGAAAGGGACACTGTTAAAAGCGATCTTCAGGAATTATACTTGGAGAACAAGAGGTACCGTTTTGAGCTCAGATTCGAGAGGTCTCTCAAGACTTTAGGGGAATGGGAGCAAGAAGTCAAAAACCTCAAGAAGGAGAAAAACTATTGGTAGAGAGAGCAAAGCATGAGGAAGCCCGAGCCAATCAACTGGAGAAACAAGCTAAGGAAAGCTTACACGGTGATGCTTTTGCTGACATGTCAAAGGGCTGTGAACAAGTAGGGGTTAGATTGAAGAGCAAGACAATCAAAAGAGGACAGTGAAAAAGGTCCAAGATCCAAGGGAGTTACTATAAGACCAGTGTTTTGTAATAACATTTTTAAATTAGGATAGACAGATTATCAGTTTGTCTTAAGCAGTGATCTTTTCTTTGATGTATTTAGTTCCAGGAAATCAATGAAAGACCGTTTGGTTGGAATTATCCTGTGGCCAATTCTTTTAAATGCATTCATCATTCATTTGTTCTTTCCTTTATATATTTTGTTTGTTCTTTCATTTATATTTATAATCATTCATTCATTTATTCTTTATAAATTGGTCATACACTTAGTCAATTATTTATTTGTCTATTCATTTATTCTTTATAATTAGTCATTCAGGTTCATACACTTAGTCATTTACTTATTTGTTCATTCATTAACATTTAGTCATTTATTCATTCATCCATTTTTATAAAATAAAATAAAAAATGTGTCAATAATTTATAATCCATGGTTTTTAAAATTAAAGGTACAATTGGTCGCACTCAGAAAGAATCAGACTTTTGACACCCCTACAATACTAGATCTCAAGCAAGAGCTATGGAGAACGATCAGCTTGCCAGAATGTAGTTCGAACTAAGGATAGACTTCATTCAAATAAGCCTTCACTTTCAATCCGTTAAAATGTATGGGTTAGGATGACCAGCTTTTGTACAAGAGTTTACCTAGAAAAAGCCTGATTGTGAGACCGACTCGGCAAAGAGAGAGGAAAGTCAACCAAGTGTTCAATCTATTAAATAGACTATTTTTCTTTCATTTTAGTTTACATATAAGTAAGATATTGAAAGGGGCAGAACGCTTTCTAAGCTAGACTTTCTCCTTACGTCCTTCGGGGCCTTATGTTTCAAAAAAGAGTCCTCACTTGTACTGTATGTACTGACTGCCTGCCTCAATACCCGCTGACTTACTAGTCACTTTACTGAGTTCCTAGGAACGAACAAGAAAGATTTTTAGCGGAACTGCAGGAACAGTTGGCTAAGTCTCAAGAGGAGTCACGGGAACAAATGACCAAACTCATGGAGATGATGAGTACCATGATGAGGCAGAAGTGGCCAGGAGAAAATTCAGTTATCGGAATGGGGGCAGTAAACTAAGAGAATCGACCATAGGTGGTACAGAAGAATGGCCAGACATCCCAGCCTGTGGGAAATGAACTTCCGACTGGGGCAGCATCCTATATTTACATCCAACCAGTGGCCGAAGCACAAAATTTTGGTCCTAAAAGGGGTAATATTAGGGTTGATCCAATTGATGTGGACGTTCCAGACTTTGAGGAATTAGTCGAAAAGGAAAGGGCAAAGATGACTGAACTGAAAAGGATGGAAACGACAGAATCCCAGAAAAAATATCAGCTGCTGGAGGAAAGATTGAGGGCAGTTGAAAGTGCGAAGCTATTTGGCAGTCTAGATGCCAAAGAGATGAGTTTAGTGCACGGTCTGGTGATTCCTCCAAAGTTCAAAGTACCAGACTTTGAAAAATCTAACTGAACTACCAACCCATCAACGCATCTGACCATGTATTGCTGAAAGATGGCCGGACATGATGAAGACGAAAAATTGCTCATCCACTATTTCCAAGATAGCTTGATAGGGTCCGCAACTCGTTGGTATAACTAGTTTACCCGTACTAAGATCCGTTCCTGGATGGATCTAGCCAAAGCTTTCATGGAACAGTATAAGCATGTGACAGACATGGTGCCTGACCGTCTAACTCTCCAAAACATGGAAAAGAAAGCTATTGAAAGCTTTAAAGAATATTCTCAGAGATGGAGAGACCTGGCTACACAAGTGCAACCCCCTTTAACCAACAAGGAAACTATAGTGCTTTTCATCAATACCCTGAAAGCACCTTATTATGATAAATTGGTGGGAAGCACCACCAAGGACCTTTCAGATATGGTGATATCTGGGGAGATGATAGAGTCTGCTATTAAGAACGGGAAAATGCAAGGGGGTGAGTCTGCTACCCCAAAGAGAATTTTTCCTGCAAAGAACAAGGAGGAGACACATGCAGTCAGTTTCAATCAATACTCGTATACACCTCCTACACCATACACACCTCCCAGGCCTTATACTCCTACTACATCTTATGCACCTCCGACACCTTACACACCTTACCTGGGGTATAATCCTTACTACCCCAATGTGAACCACCCTACCCAAAATCCATTCCCCTATACCAATATACCACAACAGCCGTTCCCAACTGGTATATCCCCATAGATAACCCTTCCTCGAAACACTATCCCAAACACTCAAGGTCCTGCGCGCAATGACTATCGTTCACCAAGGAACAATCAAAAACCCTAGTTTGATCCCATTTTTACCACCTATGGTGAGGTATATCCTAAACTACTACAAGGCCAACTTGTTGCGCCCATATATCTTAAACCTTTGACCCTACCATACCCAAGGTGGTACAATGCAAATACCAACTGCGCATATCATGCAAGAATTCAGGGGCATTCGACGGAGGATTGCATTGCCTTCAAAAAGAAAGTCCAAAGTTTAATCAATACCAGAGTTGTGAAGTTTGGGTCAAAGAATGGGCCGAATGTAGCGGGAAACCCATTGCCCGATCATGCTGAGAATCGTGTAAATGTAGTATTGACAGGGGAAGTTAGAAGGTTAAAAGGGGATGCTAGGGAAGTCAAGACTCTGATGTTAACAGCATGGGTCGAGATGGTTAAGGCAGGAATGGTGGGGGATGCAGACAGTTTAAACATAGTTGCAAAGAGGGTGCAAAATTGGTGCCCATTCCATAAATGTTCAGGTCATATCATACAGGACTGCGGGGATTTTCTCGCTAAAGTCCAAAAGATGATGGATGATGGAGAGGCCCAGTTTTACGAGAAGACAGAGAAGCAAGTAGAGGTTATTGAGAATACGGCTGGATAAGGAATAGGAAGACTTTTGATCATATATTATGATGAACCAGAGAAGACTACTCCAATTGTTGAGAAAATTGCGCCCAAGCTAATCATAGATTTGCCTTCTTCCTTTTCATACAAGGAAAGAAAAACTACACCATGGAAATATGACTGTAGCATGGTTATGCCCGGGTCATCAAGTCAGCAAGATATTACAGGTGTAGGGCACTTAACACGAAGTGGAAGGTGTTATGCCCCTGAGGTTGTTGAACAAGGATCAACAAGAAAGGATAGAGGAATGGACAAAGGGAAGAAAATAGTTGAACCAATCCATATTGAGATGGATTTGTCAAAAGAAGCAGAGAGGGGATCAGCCCCGGTAAACAAGATAAAAGAGCTGGTGAACGAGAAGGAGGCCTGCGAGTTTTTAAAGTTCATAAAACATAGTGAGTATAATGTGGTTGAGCAATTGTAGCGTCAGCCAGCAAGAATCCCCATCTTATCTTTGCTATTAAACTCAGAGCCACACAGAAATGCCCTGTTAAGAGTGTTGAATCAGGCATACGTTGCTAACAACATATTAGTAGAAAAATTAGACAGGCTGGTGGGAAACATTGCGGCAGACGACCATATATTTTTCAGTAATGATGAAATACCACCCAATGGTATTGGATCCACAAAGGCTCTTCACATAACAACCACCTGCAAGAGGCATATACTACCAAGGGTGCTTCTGGATAATGGTTCTTCGTTAAATGTAATACCCTTGGAAACCCTATCTAAGTTGCTAGTTGATATATCTTATATGTTACAGAGTTGCACAGTAGTCAGGGCTTTCGGTGGTACCAGGAGAGAGATAATGGGAACTGTTGAGGTTCCTCTGGAGATAGGCCTATGCACCTATACGGTGAACTTCCAGGTCATGGATATTAATCCATCCTATAATTTATTGTTGGGAAAGTCGTGGATACATTCAGCAGGGGCTGTACCCTCGTTTCTCCACCAAAGCTAAAGCTTGTGATGGAGGGTCGTTTGGTCACTGTATCAGGAGAAGAAGACATAATAGCCTCCGTATCTACTAAATCTCCTTATGTTGAACCCAATGGAGATGCCGTAGAATATTCTTTTTGGTCTTTGGAATTCGTAAATGCGGTTTTCGTCGCTGAAGGACAAAAAACTCCAAAGCCAAGGTTGTCCTAGAATACAAGGCTGGGAGTAAGAAACAAAGTAGGAAAGGGCTGCAGGGCTGGAAAACGTCTTGGAAAATATCTTCAAGGGATGGCCCGAGCAATGAAAGCAGTGGGAAAAAAAATCGATTTGGCTTAGGGTATCTTCCAGAGGCCTATGAGAGGAGGAAACAAGTTGAAAGGAATCGACAAAGAAAGATGGCCCGTCTCGCGGGTATGGATATTGAATGGGAACCCATGACTTTCCCACCAATCCTTCACAACTTTTGCTCTGCTGGTTTTCTATTCGGAGAAAGGAATTCAAAGGATGTACTCATAATGATTGAGCAAGCTTTTGAAAAATTCCATATGAATAAAGGGGGGCAGATTCAGGATATGGTGATTTGCATGACCGGGAAAGAAGGGATGGAAAGTGACAGTGCAAACTGGATGGTGCGACCTTGTCCACCAGGATATAGACTAACCAATTGGAGTGCGACTGATTTGCCTATAGTTTTTAAGTCTATTCCAACGTAATACTTTAAAAACAATCTTAATTATCTTTACCCAGAGATATTAAGAATTGTTTCTGTAAAGGGCTTTTTGTTTAAACATTTTCATTCAATAAATAACAAGCACAATGCATTTTATTCATATTGATGTGTCCATATTCTTTCATTTTTGTTATTTATTTTGTTTTCATTATATATATTTTCCTATATTATTTCTTCTCCACCTATTTACAGGTGTACGGATGTGGAATATGAGGACCTTCTTATCAGTAATTTCGAAATTGATTTTGAAAGACCTATTTGCACGGGTGATTTTGAGGCTAACGAAGATACTGAGGATTATGGTCTACCTCCGAATTTATTAAGGAAAATAGAACAAGAGGAGAAACAAGTACTTCCTTATAAGGAATTATTGGAAATGATAAATTTGGGAGATGGTGAAGAGATAAAGGAAGTCAAAATCGAAACTTCATTGTCATCATCAATAAAGGGTGAATTGATAGCCTTGCTCCAGGAATATGTGGATGTATTTGCGTGGTCTTAGCAAGACATGCCAGGGTTGGATCCGGATATTGTGGTTCATAAGCTCCCTTTAAGGCCAGAATGCAAACCAATTCAACAAAAGTTGAGAAGAATGAGGTCGGACATGCTGTTAAAGATAAAAGATGAGGTGAAGAAGCAATTTGATGCTGGATACTTAGAGGTGGCAAAATATCCAGAATGGGAGGCAAATATTGTTCTATTACCAAAGAAGGATGGTAAGGTGCGGATGTGCATTGATTACCAAGATTTGAACAAGGCCAGCCCTAAAGATAATTTCCCCTTGCCCTATATTGATACTCTGGTGGATAATACGGAAAATAGTTCTTTATTTTCCTTTATGGACTGATTCTTAGGATACAATCAAATCAAGATAGCACCGGAAGATATGGAGAAAACCACATTTGTTAGAATGTGGGGAACCTTCTACTACAAGGTAATGCCATTTGGGTTGAAGAATGCTGGGGCAACATATCAGAGAGCCATGGTGACCTTGTTTCATGATATGATGCATAAGCGAATTGAGGTCTATGTTAATGATATGATCGCAAAGTCACAAGGAGAAGAGAAGCATATTGCAAATCTTAAGAAGCTCTTCGAACGACTAAGGAAGTTTAGACTCAAGCTAAATCCGACAAAGTGCACTTTTGGAGTCATCTTGGGAAAATTGTTGGGCTTTGTCGTCAGCAAAAGAGCAATTGAGATTGACCTGGATAAAGTAAAGGCCATTCAGAATTTGCCACCACCTCGTACTCAAAAAGAAGTAAGAGATTTTTTGGGGAGATTGAATTAAATTGCTCGATTTATTTCTCAGTTAAGCGACAAATGTGATCCAATATTTAAGTTGACTCCAAAAAAACCGATTTTACAAAGATATTTTTTAGACCTTTATAAAAAATTCAAAAAAATCTGAAAAAATCAATTTTTACTCAAAAAATGATAAACTAAATGAGGTAGAAACAGTTTTTTATTTTGACAAAAAATGCATGGTAAAAATATTGCCAAAATCAGCATATTCAACTTACAAAACATTGCTTTTTCCAACTGGTTTGAAAAATTGATTTTGGCTATGGACCATTGGTTGATCCTAACAAAAACCATGCTGGAAATGAGTTGAAAACATATTTTTACAGCAAGCAAAACGGTTAGCTCAAAGTTTGCTCCTTGGACATAAATCCGGCCTAACCAATCTCATGGTAAAAACCAAGGTCATCAAGCTCATAAACCATTTTTTTTAAAGGGAAATAAGCAATATAAATCACACAACCAGCAAGATATATATATATATCAAAATGACAATATACAAGCAAGAAAATGTAAACAAACAAGAGAAAACAAGGTTGGCTCAAGGCTAGCCCCTTGGATGCTAGATCCATCTATAGCCATCACTTGGTAAAACATAGATCATCAAGCTCAAAAACCTTTTTTTATTATAAATTTTTTTTAAGAAAATAAAGGAAGAGCATCTATCCTACCACAATAGAACAACCCATATCACAATGGCAAGCAAAAACATGAGCAAAATAAAAGCACAACAACAAAGCATAGGTTCGGCCAAGAGAGGAAAAATAGAGGAGAAAATGTTGTTTACTTTTGTTTCTTTGAAAAGGATAAGAGGAAGAGAAAAACCTTTAAGAAAACCATTTTGAAACCTTTGTTTTTCTTAAGAAAATGAAATAAAAACAACATAGAAAAGAAGAGGAAAATAATATGAAAATGAAAGCTCTCTAACTTCCTCCTTCTTCCTCTTTTTTCTTTCTTCCTTTCCTTTTTTTCTTATGTGATTTTAGCTACTGTCTTTCTCCCTAAATGGTAGTGAATTGTGTAAAAAATGAAGGCCTCTCTTTGCATCTAATATGCCTTGGCCGAATAGCTCTATGGAGGGAACTCATGCTCTCTTCATTTTCCCTTTATGCATGCTTTCTTCATGCACTCATGGTCCCCCTTTGCACATGGCTATCTCTCCTAAAATTGGGGATCAATTATCATTCCTATTGGCCCAAAATGCCATGTCATATATTCTTGTCCCCTATCTCTACATCTCATTTTTAGCCACTTGGCTTGATCATGTTGCTTAGCCAAAAATATCTTTCTAGTGTCATCTTTTCTATCCACTTGGCTTCATCACATGGTCTTGGCCAATGATCATTCATCCTTATAATTAAAATGTCTCTCATTGGCCAAAAATGCTACATAAAGTGCTAAATGATGACTCATGTCTTTGCTTTGAAAAATATCTAACCTTTCCTACATCTTAGCCATTTGATCAAGTTTTTCTCTCCCTCTCTCTCTCTCCTAGCCAAAAATGGCCTGGAATATTCTAGGTTTTTCCCTTTTTTATTTTGCTAATTGGTCCTTCCTCGGTTTTCGATAAAATTTCATTTTCGTCCCCAAACTTGACCTATTCACATTTGGGCCCCAATTTTGGGTTTTTCGTATCCAATTCATCCTATCCAATATTAAACTCAGTTCTGAAAATTTTTGTAATTTTTAGAACTCGTTTTCTATTTTTTTGGATTTTCCTTTAAAATTGCGGTTTAGTCTTCGAATTTAGCCTATTTTCCTTTTGATCCCAATTTTGGGTTTTTTCTCTTTTTTTCTTCTTTCCATCCTAAAACTTAATTCTAGAAAATTTTGCAATTTTTTGAGCCCATATTTTATTTTTCTCGAATTTTCTAAAATCTCATTTTAGCCTATAAAACCTCGTTTTTTCTCGAACTGTGCTAATTTTTCAGATTTTCTTTTTCCATCCCCTTTGTCACATATTAAATTGGATTTAGACCCATTTGTCCAATTTTTATACCCGAATTCTTTTTCAATTTGATCTTTCCCTCTTTTCTCACAAATTGGAATTTTCATTTTATTTGATTTTGATCTCAATTTTCTAATTTCTCCTCCAATTGACTTTTCCTTCAATTACACTTCAAACTAGACCTTTAGGTAACTCCATTTATTGATTATTTCTCAATTTGGGATTTTAATTTCACCCAATTTGACCATCTACATAGTTTTTCCAAAATTTATAACTTTTAATGTATTCACTTGATCTTCATTTTTCAAATTGTTATTCAAATTGACTTCTCCTTCAATTCACTTTGAATTGGACCTTTAGGTACCTTTATTTATTGATCATATTCCAATTTGAATTTTCAATTTTGCCCAATTTGATTATTTACATACTTTTTTCGAAAAATTACAAATTTCCAATTTTTCCCTAAAATTGCAATTTCCAATTTAACTCACTTTTGTCCAATTCTTCTTCCAATTGATTTCTATTTTCGTTCTTTTCGAAATTGGACCTCAAGGTACCTCTATTTATTGATTATTGTTCAAATTGAATTTTCAAATTTATCCAATTTGATCGTTTACATATTTTTCCCCAAAAAATGAAGTTTCCAATTTGTCCAATTTATCTTTCAATTAGCTCATCTTCTTATTCCTCTTGAAATTGGACCTTGAGGTACCTCTATTTATTGATTATTTTTCAAATTGAAGCCTCAATTTTATCCAATTTGATCGTTTACCTAATTTTCCCCAAAATTGGAATTTGCATGCTTTTCTCAAAATTGAAATTTGCAATTTGTCTTTTCCACCTTCAATTTTTCTTTCTATCTTCAATTGTGGATCTCGAATTATCAAGATTGCTTCACCATTATTCAATTCTCCTTCAAATCTTGATTTTTCCAAAAAGTTGACTTTCATCAATCAAGTTGAGATTTTATTGAGACTCTTCAGCTTCGATTGCTTATTTTCACAAATTTTCTTGTTCCACAAGATCATCAAGGTTTGAGACCAAAATGGATCTACTGGACTGGCCCCTTACCTCATTGTGTGAGGATCCTGATGCTTGACATCTTAGGAAGCGACAGGTTGTCCCATGGCCTCGGTTTGGGAGGTCCTTCTCCCTTGTTATAATTGACTTGTCTTTCCACTTAAGCTACCATTTCCTTAGATCTGAATCCCTTCTCTTGTGTTTGGATCATCAGTCACCCTTTCCCTTTTTCCATGCTGTCATAAGCTCCAATATCTTAGCCATTTGTTCTCGTACCTCCTCTCAAACCCTGGTAATCCACTCTTCCATTTCTTGCTATGCCCTTTCCATTCTTTCTATCATTGCTAACTAGTCATTCTCCATGATTCTAACTTGTGAACATGTTTTATACAGATGTCGAATTGGTGGTTCGGAGTTTCTTGTTTTCTTTGCTATTTTTGTACCTTTATTTTATTAAATACCATAGATTAGAACTACATGTCATTATAAGATAGTGTTATTCTTCATGATTTATGGAATATATGATACGAATGAATGAATGCATTGTTGGAAGATCCAGACTCATGTTTATAACAATTATAATAAAACATGAAAGCGCAGTGGAAAATAAAGAAACAAAGAAACATCTGGATCTAACAGGATCTAAAGGTTTTCGGCTTACATGCTAAATATGAACATAAAATCAAACATGTCTTAAAGTGATTACTACTTAAGATCTTGTAACCCTAAGTTGCCGATCCAAACAGCATGAGTTCACCTTTTGAAGATCTCTTATGAGTTCCATAAAGATCACGAGAAGCACAATTGTCCTTCCTCCAACATATAGTTGATGCACTCAGAATAGTGTATCTTTTTAAACCTTGCACTAATATGATCAATTATATAGTAAAGTAGTAAGCAAGGGTCGATTCCACAGAGATTGCTCTTAATTTAAATGTTACTGATTTATAACTTTAGCTCTAAGAAAGTAAAAAGGGGTTTTAAGTTGTTTTGAAAAGAAAGTAAACAAGAAAAATAAGATTCAAAAGAATAATAGGATATCAAACAAGATAAAGTATGGTTAAGGTGTTAAGGTGTCATTCGCCACCACTAAACATCATTGAGAATCAATATCAGATTTATCAACATCAATAATCTATCAAAACTATCAACCTTAGATAACAACAAGCTCTACTACCTCAATCCTTCGTTAGCTTGTCGTTAAATAGAATAGGCTCTCTACTTAATCTCTAACCATCAAACAACCTAGAATAAACTCTCTAGATTCAACTTAATAGCAGCTTTATGATGAGAAGGATAGGTTGAACTAAGCAACAAACACATAAGCTCGGATTATTCCACTAAGGTTATGTTCCACTTTGTAATTATCGAAAACTTGACCATAATCATTAATCACAAATTACCACTTATGAATAGAAAATCAAGATAATTACGGATCAAGACTCCTAAACTAGCATTATATAATTATCAAGATATATCTAGTTGATCACCCTAAATAAATCAAGACAAAGATCATGAACAATTTTTATAGAAGAACATAAGCAATTTTGATAGAAAATCAATGTATGATAAAATCTGAATATCAATTACACAACTTGTCTAGGGCTTTGAATCACCCTTAACTAAAGAAGAATGTAGCCTAGCATAGGCATTGTTGACATAAACATAAAATTAAAAAGAAACTAAGAAGAAAACTATGAGAATGGAGAAGAAGAATATTAATTATTCAACCTCTTGTTCTCTCAAACTCGCTAAAACAAAACAAGAAAATCATATTACAATGTATAAAAGTGTGTGTTGCGGCTCTCCCCTTGTATCTCTATTAATAGGTAGCCTTTAAGTCCTTTATGATGAGTTACGACTAGGTTATAATGCATAAGGTAAAAGGGCAGCAGCTAGGGCAACTTATAAGGAAAGAATAGAGACTTGCAGCTGAGGTTTTAATGAGGAAGGAAAGTCTTTTAGCCGCAAGTCCTATTTTGACTAGGAAAATGTGTGTTTTTGGTAAGGGCTTTTAGAGAAGGCAAGTCTTGGTAGCCACTAATCCTACTTTGACTAGGATTTGGTTATTTGCAGCGAGGTTTCTTAAAGAAGGAAAGTTGGGCTGCTTGCTTGTCCTACTTTGACTAGGATTAGTTCTATATGGAAAGAAGGCTTGCCGCTACTCCTTATTTAACTAAGAGAATTGTGTTTTCAGCTAGGCTTTTAACAAGCAAAGAATTAAGGCAGCTGCAAGGATGGTTTTAAGGGTTTTTAGGGTTGTTTCAACTAAGGTTTTTAGGATGTTTAATATAACTTGCCACTAGCCATCTTTTGACCATAGGAGTAGGTTTTCAACTAGGGTTTTTAGTGGCAGCCACTAGGTTTCGTTTATGGAAGGTTTGGACTAGGTTAGCCACATATTTCTTCTTTATGCATTGGCAGCTTTCCTTATGCTTGAAACTTCATTTCTTGTCCAAATTCTTTCTTTTTAACTCCAAAGCATCCATTGTCTTCCAAAACACCTACAAAACATAAAACCTAAGTAAAATGTCAAGGAACTTAAGAATCAAAGCACAAAGTATAAGGAAAGTAGATAGAAAAATGTATGAAATTAAGCACTTATCAATATTCCACACGAACAGTTGATGGATCCTTATATAAGGAATGGTGATTCACTTGTGCTAGCAAGTTGATCCTCAGATCACAATCAAAAGGTATATTTCTTTTGGTTTTCTCTCAATTCCAAGACCACTACGAAACTATGGTGGAATGACAAGAACAACACAAAGAACAAGGAGGCTTGCGGCAAGAGCAAATCTCTCCTCAGATCACAATCAAAAGGTCTATTTCTTTTGGTTTTCTCTCAATTCCAAGACCACTAAGAAACTATGGTGGAATGACAAGAACAACACAAAGAACAAGGAGGCTTGCGGCAAAAGCAAATCTCATAGGGAGGTGGCAATAGTGGTGTTTAACTAAGAGATCGATGTTCTTTCGCAAAAAATCTTTTTTTTTCTTGGAAAAATCAGAACATTCAAGGTGTATTAGACTACTCTCTCTTGCGGCTAGGTCATCAATATATCATATATATGTAAGTTAAACTCTAGCACAAATTCACTAAGATTGGCCGGCCACACATCAAACTTGGAGTCCAAGTTTTTTCCTTGTGTCCACTTAAAGTTAAACCTTTTGATATCAAGATGGATCAATTGGTCCATGTCACTAACAATTAGTGTTATTAGGCCTATTTACTTAACACTTTAAGTTAGGATAATCATCCTTAGTTAATTAACTTAATTATAATGGCCTTATAGACTAGTTCTAATATCATGCATATAATCGCTAGATCAAGACTCATGATTAGGATTCAACTCACTTAAAAAAAATAAAAAAAAGGTTGACACTTAGAATACAACATTATTGAACCAAGTATACTTACATTTGAAGTCAACCATCCTTTGGACGCAAACAGTAAACTCCTCCATGGATGCAAATAATGCACCGTAATGAACGCCAATGCAATATAAACTTATATCAACTATAATGTCACAATCTTAAAAGAAAAAGATAAAGTATTCACTTGCTTACCTTTAAATTTGCAATATTATTCCACACATTCACATATGAAACTTTCAAATTCAACAATTTCTCTTGAAATTTTGACAGTGGGCTTCTTTGTGCTAACCTTTATAGTATTAGCTGTACAAATATACGATATATTGTATTGATAATTAGTAATTAAAAGAAATATATACATATTATACTTAAAAATATAACATCTTACTCAATTAATATAATAAGTAGAAATAAACATGGATTCATGGGTATGAAAATATAGTATATAAAGAAAATATCTCAATCCAGAAGAATTCCAAACAAAAAAAGATTACAACGAAATACAAAATGGTATATGATCTAAAAGCTATGCTAATGAGGTCCACATGCATGCCATTGCTCAATGGGACTTGTCCAACTTCATTCACCATCTTTTAAATTGTGTATACAGACATAACTAGTCCAGCGTAGGGGTCTACAAATCACAACAATTTTGATCTGGACCGCGTCATTATTCAACCAACATCAGAAGCAAATGTTGAGGTTGACCTAACATTATCAGTTTTCTTGGGGATGCACCGTATAATATGTAATGATATAAATTGCGAGAATATAAATAAATAATTTAATTATAAGAATTTTTCTTCATTTATAATTAACTAAAGAACTAAAAATTAATATATACATTCCTTTTTCTCTGGGAAGGGCAATTTGAAGTTGGATGCTTAATGGAGAATGTAATAGGTGTACTGAATTCCACATCCTTTTTTCTAATCTTTGAACCAATCTCAATAGGATAACCAACATCACCAGGTGGCAAGCATTAAAGATGCTTCATTGTCATGCACTAGATTTGATTTTTTGCTGACAATACTTGCTTTAAACCCCGTGCTCTTCCCACCAAAGTTAGATATTGCTCCTTTTTCAGTTTGGTTTTCAACACTAATGTCAGCAACAGGATTGACTTCGACCGAATTTTGTAACAGCGCATAAGAGATTCCTTAATGAAGTCCATTGTGCTTACATAGCTCATGACAGTCGAAGTCATATATTTCATGTTTCTTGACATTCTTGTTATGTCTTCAATCATAGTCGTTACATTCGATTCGAGACATTTCATATCCTCTCGAGAACCCTGAATATCTCAATGAAATATCAAATGATAAGTGTATAATTACATGCAATAATAAAAATGACAATTGACTTACTATAATTTTCAAAGTATGTATAGAATAATATATTACCTGTAAGTAAGCATGACGGGGTTATTTTTCTTCTTCTTTCAAAGGATTCATAATATACTGTTATGTAATGCCTTTACCTTAATTTTAGGAATAAAAAAGATAAACAACAAATAAATCATGTATAATTTATAAATAAGAACGAATTAATATATTTGTCAAAAATTCCTAATTTTTATTTAACTACTTGACAAAAGTCCTTCACATGAGAAAATAACTTAGCAACCTCATTTTTTCCCAAGCACTAATGCGTGGAACAAGTTCTGAATTTGAACCATTTATACATCGAACTCGGCAAAAAAGTCAAAAAAAAAAATTTATCTAGTCATCCAAGTAATATAGTCAATATCAACAGTAGCTTATCCTAAATGTTAAATTGAGGGAAAAAAAAAAGTTAAACGTGAGCAATTTCTAACTAGCCTCCAAAAAAGCACGCATCTAGTCAAGTATGATTTCAATGATTTGTCTTTTCTTGACTGAAAAGATTTGATAAAAAAAAAAAAAAAAAGCTTCTCATGAACATGTCTTGCCCAATTAAGTATCCCACTAAGCCCGTCCTTATTCAAATAAGAATAGTAATCATGAAAAAGCCACCAAATTGTAGTTGGACACATAAATTGACCTACAATATATAAGATCAATCTTGCCTTAAAATCTTCCCACTCGCCATCCAATTGTAGCATCTCTTTTTCAAGACTTCAAAATGTGATCTTTCTTTGGGTAGGAAGATTAAACCTCCTACAAAGATCAAGGCCATCTTGTCTTTCTATAACATTAGATATGCCAATACCTTTATTGCGCAAACCAAGTATCGCTCACATCCTCGATTGTTAATGCAATACTTTGCCCATACAACTTAATTGACAAAATTCTCAACCAGCCTTTTGCACAAATCTCTTTTCAGTATTCGACTCCTTAATTGTACCAGGACCCTAAATCCATCACTTTGAACAACATATTTTTTTTGTGCCTTCAGCTGCTCAAAAAGTTTGAACAAGTTGTATGTGTCGCAACCTAAAAAAATAACAAATCTCATTGCAAGACTTTATTATTCGTTAAGCGTAACATTAAAAAACCCGAGAAAAAGTCGACTTAATTCCTCTAGAAAAATGAAGGTTTTGAAAATGACCTTGAAAAAGACATAAAGTCGCCACCAATCTTTTTTAGCTAGGTGTGATCGGCCACCTATTAAAACCGGTTTTATAAAATATTTTAAAATTTTATTAAAATATTTTTTAAAACCAATTTCAAGTCTGCGTTTAAAACCAGAGAAATCAAAGAAACGGGTTCAGGACTCGATTACGTATGAGGAAGGATTAGCACCCCCAAAACGTCCTTATAAAACGGTACCTTATTAATCGTGTGTTATCTCAAATCTCGGTATATAGTTGGTTTTAAATTTAGTATTTCAAGTTAATTCCCAATTTAAAAAAAAATAATTTCATTTTTAATTAAAAATGATCCGGAATTTATAAATTCAAAATTTTCCTATATTCCTCAACAAACGTGACAAAATATAGAAATTTTTATTAATTTTGGAAAACTTTCCAAATCATTCTCTTTTTAAAGAAGATATTCCGTTATTAATAATAATTGATGATATCCTCCCCAACAAACCCGGCAAAGAACTCATGAATTTTAATTCGGGAATATCTTTATTTTATTGAAAATCATTATCCTTTTTTGGAAACATTTAAAAAAAATGAATATGTATATGCATGAAATAAATAAAATGACATAACAAAATCTAAATAATATAATGCAACCTAAATGATATGACATAATTTGAATGCCTTAGCATATTCTAAATGAAATGAAATATCCTAAGTTATATGATATATTCTAAATGAAATGAAATGACCTAGGTAACATAATATATTCTATATGAAATGTAATATCTTAAGTCATATGATATATACTAAATGAAATGTAATATCCTAAGTCATATGATACATTCTAAATGAAATAAAATATCCTAAATGACATAATATATCCTAAATGAAATGAAATGACCTAGGTAATATAATATATTCTACAGGAAATGAAATGACCTAAGTAACATAATATATTCTATATGAAATGAAATAATTTAAATGACATGGCAAATATGAATGATATGGCATATAATTTAAATGACATGGAATATAAAATAATGCTATCATATAATATGCATGAAAAAAAATGAAAATAATAATGCATGAACATGCTAAATAATATAAAAAAAATAATTAAATAAAAAGCATAGGATATCATGAAATATTTCAAGTCATATAATAAACAATATAACATAACTCAAAATCATAACAATATCATAGAAATTATCATAGCAAAAATCACATATTATATAAAATGCATGAATATGGAAAATGCAATGCATGAAAATGTATTTTTTCCTTTAATTCGGAAATCCGTATATCTAAAAAGATATCCGGCTACCTTAGGAAAATATATCCAATTAAATATTCTAAAACCAAAATACTTTGTGATTGTTTGAAAACAATTTTGAAAAGCTTAGATTAAAAATAAAAACTGGGCTAAATCTTTTTTTAAATGGCTCTAATTTCATAAGTTTAAAATCCCGGACTTGACCACCCTTAACCCGAGACTTAAAAAATCATTTTTAGAGTTTAAAATGGCTTAGAAACTACCCAAAGTCAGTAGCTAAACCTCCTAATCAGCCCCCTCTAAGTAACTTAACTAAAACAGAAAAATGATTTTCCTTCAAATTCAATTCTGACTCCAACGTCCAGTTTTAAGCCACGATTTTTTATCCTATTTTTAGAAATTCAAAAATATCTAAAAAAAATACTGGAGACTCAGGACATGTAAAACTACACGGGAAAAAATCAGCTTAATTTTGATTAAAGATGAATGCCCAGAAAAATCGGGAAAGTACGAGTACTGAGTGAAAAAACTGTTTTGCCAAAATACATTTTTGCCTTTGATAAAATCATTTAAAAATCAAAGTAAAAATATTTAAAACTCACAAAATGACTCACAAACCGTAGCTAAGACCTTTTAAAAGTTAGATAAAAATTGGCTAAGTAAAAAAAAAATCACAAAGGTAGAATAATCAATTTGACAAACCTTAATTTTCCACAAGTGTGCTCAAGAGAGTATGACTTTGAACCATTAATTGGCCTAAGTCATTAGTCAAGTGGCATGAACATGAAATGCATGAAAAATTACAGCAAATATGATGCATGAAATGCATGAGTTTAAACCTAAATATCATAAAAAAAATGCATGAAATCCATATAGTGACCTAGACTTAAATGAACTTGCATGGCATTTAATGCAACCTAGGTCTAAAATGCATGAACATGCATGGCAAAATAAACCTAACCTAACATTTAAAATATGCAAGGCAATAACACAAACACAAGGCATGCTTAAACCACAAACTCAACCAAATATCATGCAAATGCTAACCTGTCAACTAACATAGCAAAAATACACATATGATGCTAGAATACAAGGAGTGGCCAAATGGCCTATGGTTCCTAACAAGCATAGCATTTTCACAAACACTTGGTATACTAACATGCAAAACTAAAATATAACTCTCAAATCATGCAAACACAAAGTAGAAATACTAATAAGCATTTTCACAAACACTTGATATACTAACATGCTCAACTAAAATATAACACTCAAATCATGCAAACACAAAGTAGAAATACTAAAACCAAACAAGCATTTTCACAAACACTTGATATACTAACATGCTCAACTAAAATATAATACTCAAATCATGCAAACACAACATAGAGATACTAAAAACCAAACAAGCATTTTCACAAACACTTGATATACTAAATATAAAACATCAACAAATTTAAACATTATGAAAACAAAAAATTAAAAATGCAAGAACATGATATTTAAATCATAAATGGCAACAAACAAAGCAACCAAATTAAAACATGACTCAAATATATGAAGTAGAAGAACATTTAAAGCATCAAGATTAAAGAAAATAACATAAATAACATGATAAAATAAACAAGACAGCAACATTAAAAATAATATAGGCCATTCGGCCATGGTGAGGAAAATAATAAAAAATGTAAGAAAACTTTGTTTAAGCACAAGATGAAGAAAGAACTTAAAAGGAATATAAAAAAAAAAAAACACTTATTTAAAAAGAAAACTCACCAAATAATAATCAAAATAGCAAAAACAAGAATGAAAAATCAAGAAAGTGCAAGAGTTGGTGCTCAAGAGCAACCTCAAGAAGCTATATTTCAAGCTTTATCTCTTCAAACTTTCATTTCCTTTCTTTTCTAAAATTTTTCTTTTTGCTTTCACCCAAGGAGAGAAAAACTAAGCAAAAACAAGAGAAATCAGAAAAAATGAAGTGTGAAAATGAAAATTCTGCCTCCCTCCTTAAGCCAGCCGAATTCCCCCTCTCTTCTCCAAGAAATGTTGTCATTTTTTCCCAACCAATGGCTAATAATTCAAGGTGAAAAAAATCATGAAATTATCACCCTTAGATTAGCATATCAGCTGTCCATAATTACAGCTATTCAAGAATAATGTTGACACTCTCTCTTGGCCTATGTGGCTTAATCACAATGGCTTGATCAAAAAGAATCTCTAACTAACTCTTAATTCTTGGCCATTTGATTGAAAAATCAGAAGCTTCCTCCTTCCTTTGGGCCTTGGCAGGTCAGCACTTCTCTTTTTCAGCCCAAGTCTGATTTTTTGAAAGGCCAAAAGAAGCCATTTTCGGTTGCTTGGGTTAAATGACCGTTTTGCCCCCCGTATGCAAATAAATGGCAAACGGACTCAAAATTCAAAATTTCTTTTTTTAATACTTCCAAAATAATAAAACATTGAATTCTGGAAGTTTTTAAAATTTTCCGAGTCCGTTTGCTATTTATTTGGATTTTTTCTTCCAAAAATGCATTTTCATGCCCCCATATTTTACCATTTTTTAAACGAACTCCAAATCAAGATTTTTCTTCACCAATATCTTCCAAATAATTTAAAAGTGTGATCTAGAAGTTTTCATAATTTTTGGAGCTCATTTGGTATTTTTTTCGGGATTTATCTGCTTGAATTACTGTATATGAGGCCCGAGATTTAGCCATTTTGCAAACGAACTCCGAATCAAGATTTTATTTCGCCAATCTCTTAAAAATAATTTAAAAATGAGATTTGCAAAATTTCTGAATTTTTGGAGTCCATTTGCTATTTTTCCGGGATTTATCTTCTTGAATTATTACATAGGAAGCCCGGGATTTGGCCATTTTGCAAACGAACTCCGAATCAATATTTTCTTTCGCCAATCTCTTTAAAATAATTTAAAAATGATATTTGAAAATTTTCAGAAGATTTGGAGCTCATTTGCTATTTTTCCGGGATTTTCCTTCTTGAATTTCTACATAAGAGGCCCGGGATTTGGTCATTTTGCAAACGAACTCCGAATCAATATTTTCTTTTTCCAATCTCTTCCAAATGATTTAAGAATGATATTTGCAAATTTTCAAAATTTTCGGAGTCTATTTGCTATTTTTCCCAAATTTTCCAATTTTGCCCTTTTGCCTCCGAAACCCGATTTTGCTCAAAATAAGTCCGATTTTCAGATTTTCTTCAAACTGAGCCTTAGGCTATCCCTTTTTAATCATTCTTCATCCATTGGGGCTTTATTTTTATCAAGTCGGGTCATTTCTGTTATTTTTCCCGATTTCACCGAAATCTGCCAAAAATCCTAATTCTCGGTTTTCTCCCGGATTGACTTTTCTTTCGGTTTTTCTTTCAAGTGGCTTCTCCATTACCCGTAGTCAATGTTTATCTTTCATTTGGAACCTTCAATTTCGACCAATTCGATCGTTTAAGCACTTTTTCCTAAATTTCTCGGATTAGGGTTTCCTTTTTACTGAATCTCCAAATCCCAACTTCCGAACTCCATATCTTTCAATGTAGACCTCGGATTATCAAAATTCTTTCGCCATTTTTAAATTAAACTTAAAATATTGATTTTGAAAGTGGGTTGATTTTTTTAGTAGTTGACTTTCTAGGGTTGACTTTTTTAGGTTGACTTTTTTCGCGGTTGACTTTTTTCGAGTTTGACTTTTTATGCTCACCCTCTTAAACTAAGTCTCGAAGTACCACCTGCAGGACGAAAAAAGTCTTTTTACATTCTGAAACATCAATTTAGGAAGAAAACATATCTGTTTTAGTGGTCCGGACAAAATTAGGTGTCTACAGTATGGATTACAACGTGTGCAAACAAACCCTAAATATGTAAACAAAAAATCAATTATACAACTTAATGACTTTCATTTTTACTTTCATAAAATCTACATATTGTATACTTTCATTAAAACTACTTGACTTTAAAATATAACTTCTTACATCATACATTTTTTAAAATAAATGTTATCATCATCCACTTTTTGTCTTTTCAACTCTTCCATGTGAATTTTATAATACTCTTTATGTGCTTCTGTTTTCTTTATAAAAGGCTCATTTTCTTCCGCAGGCAAATGTTTTCATTTTGCTCCAAGTTCTCTACAAGCCTATAAGAAAAAGCTCATTAATTATGCCCTACTTAGTTTTCAATCGAAGTTCAGAATCTCAATACAACAACAATAGGAAAAAACATAACTCACTTGCATTGTCATCCTTGATTTTACAGTGACTGATACTGTATAAAGCAAACAACATAAACAATTAAGTCACATCAATTCAAATCAAATACAACAACTTAGAAACTAATGTTTTGTATGTGCTTATTTCTATGTCTAATATATTCAATTTATAAATAACTCAACAATTACTTACTAAGTAATTCAAAAAGGAATCCTTTGGCTTAATTAGTTTCATGTTCTTTTGACTTTTCTGTCGCACATTCCTATCATCCACAGTAGTCTACTCCATATCTCCTTCCACCATTTTATAGTCTTCTTCATTGACTTTCTCTTCTTTTCGATGATTACCATTCTCTTCTTCAACTTGTGCCATTTATTTTAATTTATAATAGATGAAAACATAAATTTTTCTACAAGAATAATTCAACAAATGAACAATTATATAAAGACAAATTATTTTAATACTGATTGTTAGGGTGAAATAATAACCTACGTTGACTATTACAATACTGGAACCTAGGTGAAAAGTACAATCATCTCATACATAACAATAAAAATTTTAGGTGCCAAGCCTAGACATAATTTATAATGCCATATCAAACAGAAATTAAAAAAAAAAAAAAAAAAGACAAATACTAAGAGAGGCTTGCGTACTGAAAGAAAGAATACCTTTTGATACAAAAGAGAGGAACAATCAACTAAGAGGGACAAAGGAACGACACTGTGGCTGAGAAAAGGTAAAAGAAGGAAAGAAAATGATGAATTGACGAGGGCTGAGACTGTGGCACAGAGAGATGTAGGAAGAGGGTGAAGGGCGTGATAAGATGAAGAAGGAGGGAGAAGGAAAGACAAATCTCAAAGTAAAGGAGAACGGCTGCGATGGAACCTTTGAAAGGCGATTGGCAAGCGGGGAAACCTCTAAAGGGCGATGGGCAAGCAACGAAACCTCAACAGGGCGATGGGCAGGTGGCTGAGGTTTCTTTGAGAGAGGGAAATTGAGCTTTTTAGAAGGAAAGAGAAAACACTGATAACTGCTTTTACTGTTGTTTGCTTTAAAGTTTTACCAGGTAAATAGGTTACATGAATTCTTTTTTTTTTTTTTTTTTCAACGGTTCAGATGAACCGATTAAAATTTTTAAGGGACATAATTTTTTAAACTGACGGGAAGCTTATATTGGGCGTTGATTGCAAAACTCTCGATTTTGAAGGGAGTTGATGGTAGAAGCTCCCGCTCTCGTATGAACTTTGTAATCGATCTTCGCTAATATGATTTTTATTAAAATATATATAATTATGTGTTAGACAAAATAATCAATGCGCCAATTCCAAACTGAGTAGGTAGCAAGCTGAAAATCGATCGAGACAAATTTTAATATATTTTAATTAATGATTATTTTTATAATTTAGTTATAAAATATATTCCGAATCCGATCAGACCAATACACACTTCTAGTGAAAAGCGACATACATGGTCATTGGTCAGGCTTGCATAAAAATCCAAGAAAGATTAAGGTGCAAATGAGTTCCATCGCATTCCAATTTCCAAGTGTACCCAAGTATGATGGAATCTAATGCATTTGAATCGCACCTCACGACCTCAAAGTTCCTTCGGTGGAGATTGGAGGGGCAAGATTTAGTTGAACCTTACGGTTGAAAATATTTCTCACCTTGCTATTTTTTAAATTTATTTTTAGAACTTTTCAATTTTTTATTAATTTATTTTGAAATTTGTTTATTTAAAGATTTTCAAATTATTTATTTATTTAATATAATATAATAAATTAAATATACAATTAATTAATTGAAATATTTAAATAAATATATAAAAATAATATTTATAAAAATTTTAAATTTAAATATTATTAAAATGTATATAAAAATAATTTATGATTACACCCTTTTTCGATATTCTTAAAGATCATTTTTTATTCTTATATGGATTATTATCCTGTACATTGATGGTAGAGTTTTTTAATTTCACAAGCGGAGTTTACATATTTTCGTAATTTTTTATACAATTTATATTTGTACAAATTGACTGTTGGATTTAACAATATAATCGTATTCGTCGTGCACGTAAAGTTTCGAATCGATCCGATATTCCTATCATATCGATCGAGAATATTATATTTTTCAATATATATTTAACGGTCGAAAGTTTTTTACGTTGGAACAAATAGTTAAATATTTTTAATTTACTCGAAACTCGACGTACATAATCTATATGAATAAAATATAAAATACAATTATCGAATTAAAAAAATATAAATCATATAAAAATTGCGAATTTTTTTAACCACGGTCGGTTCTTATATTATTACCACAGATCTTGTCCTAAAAGGTACCATTTTTAATCTCAACCCAAGTCAGGAGTAGAGCTGCTCATGGGTCGAGTCGGGTCAGGCCGCGGCCCGGTTTTTTTTTTTTGCCCAGTCCGGCCCTGGGTCGGCTCGGCCCGCCCGTTTAGGCCCGAAACACTGTTCATTGGAATAAAAAAATAATTTTTTTATTTTTTTATTTTTTATAATTAAAATTAAATAAAATAATAATATTATAATAAAAATTACGGCTCGGAACACAAAATATCCTGCCTAGGTCCGGCCCAATACGGGCCGGGCGGGCTGCCCGGCCCGTGAACAGGTCTAGTCAGGAGTAGAGGTGGCAATTGGGCGGGTTTAGGCGGGTTCGGGTCGGGTTCATTCGGGTTCGGGTTTATTCGGGTTCGGGTTCATTCGGGTTCGGGCTCATTCGGGTTCGGGTCCATCCGGGTTCGGGCTCATTCGGGTTCGGGTCCATTCGGGTTCTGGCTCATTCGGGTTCGGGCCCATTCGGGTTCGGGCTCATTCGGGTTCGGGCCCATTCGGGTTCGGGCTCATTCGGGTTCGGGCCCATTCGGGTTTGGGTTCAGGTTCGGTCTGGGTTCGGGTACGGTCTGGGTTCAGGTATGTTTTACATCATTTTATTTTATATTAGATGTAATCATTTTTACGTAATTTAAATATTTATATCTAAAAACAAATTATTAATTTATTATTTTTATACTTTTGCTATTATATGATATTTTTAATTATATTTATTTTTTAAAATTAATATTTGTTAGCACCAAAAGAATAAGAAATTAATTTGTTATATAAAATCAAATTTTGAAATAAGTTATTATAAAAAATATGATATATTATAAATTAATCATATTGATATTTAAAATAATTGATTTGATGAACTCGAATTTCAAAATATAAATACATTATAATTTATATTCACTATAAAATAAAAAACTTTTAAAAATAAATCCTGGCCTTCATCTATTCGTTTATATACTTATAAAATGCAAAAAATTTATGCTTATAGTCAAGATATATATATATATATATATATCAAGTACTTATATTTTTTTCATCAGTATAAAGTATAAATTATAAAGTAGTACTAAGAAAATATAATTTATATTTAAATTTTATGTAATAAATATATAATTAATATGATTATTTATTAATATATAATAAACATACCCAAAACCAAAAGGCCATAAAACCCAAAACCCCATTAAACCCACCCACTAAAATAAAATCACATTAAAGCCATAATCCAATTAAACTCACCCTAACCTAACCGTATAAGTATAACCCAAAAGGCCAAAATAATTGAATTATTGTTAATTTTTTTACCCTTATAGATTAATTGAATTATTGTCAATTTTTTTTTCACATCTCTAAAATTTTCAAGAATTTAAAATATTTAGATTGTAAATTCATCATGATATGAGACGTTAAAGTTATAACTTATAAGTACAAAATATAATTTAATAAAATTATTATTTCATCATCATATATATATATATATAATATTTTAAAATTTAATTAAATTATTAAAAAAATTAGAATAAAATTAATAATTAAAGTTATTGCTTTGTAAAAAAAAAAAAAAAAAAAAATTAATTGCAATTTGGTTATTTTTATTTTTAGTATTAAATTCGGGTTTGGGTTCGGGCCGGTCTCGGGTTCGGGTCCATTCGGGTTCGGGCTCATTCGGGTTCGGGCTCATTCGGGTTCAGGCCCATTCGGGTTCGGGTCTATTCGGGTTCGGGTCCATTCGGGTTCGGGCCCATTCGGGTTCGGGTCCATTCGGGTTCGGGCCCATTCGGGTTCGAGCTTTTTCGGGTTCGGGTTTTTGACTTTTTGGTCAAATCGAGTTTGAGCGGGTTCGGATTCGAGTTTTCCTGGACGGATTTTCGGGTTCGAGTTCATTTTGCCACCTCTAGTAAGTAGTGTATGTTTTGCTTTTACACGAACACATAAAAGAAAGGCTAACACCAGAGCAGGTAAACACTTAAGGATATGGCTAATTTTTGCGTATTGACTCCAACCCCAGTTCAAATTCGTTCTCATAGAACTGGATTCTTAAGATGCTTCTCTGAATCAGTTCTCAAGTTTCCTCTGCCGCCTGCAATTCGTCCTCGTTTAACTCCGAGAATCTTTTGTAACTACGATGATACCAATCGCAACAACCAGACACCGTCCTCTAAAGTTCAGCTCTATCGTGATATTGAGAGGTATAATTATGTCCTTTGTATTTTTCCAGTCCTGGAAATATTTTATGGATTCTTAATTTTACCTATCTATTCTTCTCCTGATGTGTTTTCAGATTACTTACAGACACTGTAAGGCAATCGCAAGGTTCTTGGGGTGGTTCAAGTGATTGGAGCCAAGTCGAGGTTCTATCTGATTTAATTTTCTTTTATTTTCTTC
Organism: Fremontodendron californicum; assembly: GCA_030761205.1. NCBI lineage: Eukaryota > Viridiplantae > Streptophyta > Magnoliopsida > Malvales > Malvaceae > Fremontodendron > Fremontodendron californicum. The sequence goes on from JAULJL010000037.1 coordinate 13,954,635, forward strand.
AGCCCACCTTGTCAAAATTGTGCATTAGTGATTTATTGTTTCTACTTTTCTATGTTTGTGATTTGGGTCTCATGTTTATTGATTATAAAACACCAAGGAAACACATAAACTAGTCATATTTTTATGCATTTGAGAAAGCTTCTTACTAATTCCTTCTTCTTCAACAATCTCACCTTATTGCTTGCTTAATCAATGGGACTAGTTTGATACATCCAGGGAGCATGGGTTCTCAAACCGAAAGGCTCAAAACCTAAGTCAGTTGTTCATTTTGTTGGTGGTGCATTTGTTGGAGCCGCTCCTCATCTTACTTATCGTTTGTTTCTGGAGCGCCTCTCAGAAAAGTAAGTGTCTTGCATTGGTGTACTCAATCGCCTGCTTACCAAACATTTGATTGAGGGGCAGTGAAATTTGACATTGTTGGTGTGGTAGTAATACAGCAAATTTATTTTTCTTAGAAGAAAGTTTATTTTAATGTCTTGTATTTCATGTAATTTGTTTTTAAATCTTTTAGACACATTCTTCTTAGCACCTAGTTCATTGTTGATTCTATCTTTGATCAGCCTCTTGACCTAAACTGCAATTTAATCTGACTGAAGCTAGACCCTAATAGGGTTATCTTACTGAGAAATAATGGAATTCACTATTTAACCTTTTCTGTAATCAAGGGGTGTTTTGGTGATCGCAACGCCATATGCTAGTGGGTTTGATTACTTCTTCATCGCTGATGAAGTCCAGTTCAAATTTGACAGGTGTTTACGGTTTCTACAAGAAACAGTGAGTTCTTAATATAATCTTCACAATAAATATTCTTCCAATTGAAATCTCCCCTCCCACCCTCCCACCTTTCCAAATTCCTTTTATGAAAGAAATTTGAAAGGTGACTTGAAGCTTCATCATACAGGTGCATGATCTTCCTACTTTTGGTATTGGCCATTCTTTGGGTTCTGTCATCCACCTTTTGATTGGTATTACTAGATCTTCTTATATGATATTCATACTAAGATGTAGCTGGTTTTGTTTGCAGCTGGTTATTTGATTAATGAATTCATTTTACAGGTTCAAGATATGCCGTGCAAAGAAGTGGGAATGTATTAATGGCATTCAACAACAAGGTAGTTCAACTTTTCATTGTGCATGTCTAAAGTTACTAAAAAATAAGGCAAGTTATGTGTGATTATGGAAGCATCTACAATCCCAAATCAAATTGGTCCCTCAAAAAGATTTTACCTTACAACTTGCATATCAAGGTGATTTGGAGAAACATTAAAATTTAAACAACACAATGAGTAAAAGACTCATCTTTCCCCTTTCTTTACTGTCTCTGCCATCTCAGCTGAAGTAAATAAAGAGATGGATAAGATCATCTTCACTTTGCATATTTCTTGTTTACCTTAAGGCAGAAACTGATCAGTTGATCTCATGTTGATTTTCTTTTTTTAGTCTGCATTTGACAGCTTACTATCGTCATAAGATAGCTACCATATAACTCCTTTTATGAATTGAAATGAGGTTGAAAAATCTATTTTATAATCTCGCAGGAAGCAAGCTCAGCTATCCCATTGTTCTCACCTGTTCTTGTGCCAATGGCCCAAAGCATTGGACCATTTCTATCACAAATTGCATCGTCGCCTACAATCCGCATGGGGGTAAAAACTAAGTCACTTGATTTTGTTTTTCCTGCATTACATGCAATGATGAAAATAATGTTTTCTAAAGCAAAAAATTTTTACCTGCTTCGTTTTTTTTAAAAATCATAATCACTACTTTTAGCCTGTTGATTGACATCATATGTTTGTTATAATTAGGAGAATTTCAGACTTGTTAAGTTCATAGGTTTGTTGACTACATGTAACTCTGGGTAAACATTACTTAATTTTGAGACGGCCCTATCCTTCCTTGGAATACTTTATTTGTTACCATTGTAGCCTTATTCTTTGATCTGACTCCTTTTTTCAGTTTTGATGCAATAAAAGCAACTTCAATTCTTCTCATACTCGACCTTTGTTAATTCTCTTTTTCTAAAGGATAGATGGTGTTAGGATACATTGCCTTTGGGCTCTGGTCGAGCATGATATCTTGGGTTCAATTTTTTATTCCTCTGCCTTGAGAACTCGGTTTTGGTTCTACTTGCACTTTATGTAGTTACCAATTTTCGCTTGTGGCCTTTAAATCTCACATGGAACTAGGAGCTATTGTGATTTAGAGAATTATATTAATACCCTTGTTGTGGATGGTTTCTTTGTAGTGTAGGCTCTATTTGGTTTATGGGAAATTTGAGGGAAGGAAAATGTCAAGGAAAATTTAAAGGAAAGAAAAATGAAATTCATCATATTGTTTGGATGACAAGAAAATAAATTTTTATATATGTTATTCAAGGTTAATAGAAAATATAAGGAAACAAAATAATTTATATTTTCAATTCTAAATATTAAATATAAATCTTAAATATTACTAGTATTTTTTTAAAACAATCAACTATACCAATAGATACTACTATGAATAAGCTGATACTGATGATATGGTTAGTTACTATAGTTTGTCATTGTCCAATAAGAACTATCGTCAATAAGTAATAATCACAGTTATAATCGTTAATAATTTTTTAACATTTTTCTCACTAAAACAAAATGCACGTCTTTCTACAAATCCTTGAAATTTTTTTCGTATCATAGACTTGTGAGTACCCACATTCAACATTTCCCTTAACACAATTAATTTTGACAAAAATCGTCTCTCTTGCGAACCCATTAACATCCACTAATTTGACCCTCCTCATTCTCTGTTGTTAGACCTACCAGCCATGACCACTCCCAAAAACTTCCAGCTTCTTCTCCATCTCTCTTTGTTTATTCCTTCTCTAGAATAAAGGTTGACTCATTGTCATTCATAGAACTTTCAAGCTCCATTGCTCCATCACTTTTGGTAGCATGAACGAATTGGAAGCTTAGACTCGCGGAAGGTGAACGCTGGTCAAAGCAACTAACCTATGCAAAGGATGTTGATGGCTTTTGGCTTGTTGTTTGAGCGAAGTAATATATCCCAATTTTTTATCTCACTTTCTTCACTTTTTTTAAAGGAAAGTAGGGCAAATCTTTTAGTTTTTGGTACAAAAGAGGTTGTAGCCTAGGGATAGGGGAAGGGGTTGCAGATGCTGAGATTCGAACCCCAAACCTGTTGGATGTCACCTCTTAAGAATGACTACATGAACCAATTGGGTTAAGCCCTTGGTTCGGGAAAATATTTTATTACTATAAATTTTACCCACATTTTCCTTCATCTTTTCCTCCGCAACCAACCAAAAAATAAAATTCTTGATTTTTATTTTCTGTTCATATTTTTCTTGAATTTAATAGGGTCTAAATGAATTTTTTGAAGGAATTATTGAGTCCTGATTCATGTTTGTATTTAATGGTACTAGGATAATATGAAGATCTCTAATTGCCTGTTTATCATTTTACAAGGAAGTATGGTCCAACATTAAAATTTGGTACTTAAAGAAGAACATTATGCGATGTGGTATCTTAATTGTCACTTTTTTTTTCTCTTGGTATGCCATTTAATTATCTCAAATAACAAAAACTGATGAGTGGTCTTCAACCAATCATATAATGTCATACATGGACAATGTGAAAAACAAAAAAACAAAAAATCCAAGGTTACCTAAAAATTCCACATCATCTTTGCAATTTTCCATTTTTGATGCCAACCAGTGGCATTAATGTGGATCTTTTATTGGTTTTTTTTTTTTTTTTTTTCTTTTTTTCCATTTTAACTTTCTTGTTTCTTTTCTTTGCATCACTTTATGTTTCTTTGGTTTCCATTTTTCTTCTTTCTTTCTCTTGAAAAGGTTTCATTCTCTTGCGTTAGTCTCTGGTCCCTAGTCACATTCTACTTTCTACTAGCTCCTCTCTCCTCTCTCCTTTTCCTTCCCTTTTCTTTTCAATTCTTTCTCTCTCTCCCCCTCTCTCTCTCGCTTGCTTGCTTTAAACCCTTAATTTAATTCTCTCCCTAAATCCACCTCCAAAACTCATCCTCAAATTGCATTCCTAATAGCCTTAAAAACAAAACAATTTCAAAAGAAAGCAAAAACAAAAAGAAGCAACATTCTATTTGTAACTGAGTGCCCAAATATGCATAGCCCCTCAGGAATTGAGAACAATGTGCTCAAGAAATGACAAGCTCAAATCTAGAATTGCAAAACGAATTTTACATGTTTGACTTGGTATTAAGGTTTTGCCCTTTGTGTCAGTAAGAGAGCCAGTGGTAGCAATAAGAGAATTGATGTCGCCAATGACGATGGTGGTGAGGATGACATTGTAGAAGTCCTTGAGGCTCAATGGCCTTGTTAACCTCATTTGATCCTTCGACCATGACAAGGATTTTTCACCTTTTGAGGGTTTATCACCCTTGGATTTGGCTTGGTAGATATCTTACCCTTGGTCATAGTGGAGCTAAGGGTGGGATAGATAGATATCTGTTTGATTTGGATAAAACGGTGATGATTTTGAAGGAAATGGGTAGGAAAGAACAAGGGATCCACCATGAATGGTGGCAATGAGAGAGAAAAGAGCATGATGTAGAGAGAAAATGAAGGAAAATTGGATAGAGAATGATGTTAAAAGAAATGGAAAAATAAAAATAAAATGAAGAATAGAGAAAAAGAAAGCTGAATTTATGGAGTATTCATAACCAATCATGTGATCACCCATTGTAGCTAGGCATCATCGCTTTGCCACTTAAAATTTCATATTGGATGATACAGAATTTTTAGGTTCTGTTGCCATTTCTTTTTTATATATCTACACATGCCGTCACAAGATAGGCTTAGATGTCATTAGTTTTATTTCATATCTCAACTAAATGGTTATACAAAAAACAGAGTGAGTTAAGATGTCACAGTTAATATTTTTTTAGTTTAGGTGCCAAATTGAACACTGTACTATACTTAATACTTAAGTTACCGTTTACATGATTAACTCTACTTAAAAGTGACTTTCTAATGCCATTTTCTTTCCAACTTTTAAGTATGATAGTTTGACATGAAGAGTGTCTTTCAATTGTTTTTTCTTATATCTGAACTAAAAGGAATGATATTGTTGGTTAAAATTGTCTTATGCTTCTTTTTCATTTTCATCAATTATGTTTTCCATCTAGAGGCAATACTTCATTTATTTCCTCAAACTTGAGTTATTCTTTACCAGTGGTTCCGGAATGAGTGACTCATCCCATTGTACACAAACTACTTGCAGGCTGAGATGACACTAAAGCAACTAGAGAGCCTTAGTCCTCCCATTTTGAAGCAGGTTCTTCCTTTAGTTGAGCAACTTCCTCCCTTGTACACGGACTTAGTGAAGGGAAGAGAAGAGTTTACTCCAAAACCAGAAGAAACTCGACGACTTGTATGTAAAATCCATAACTTTTTTAATTCCTAGGCTGTTGCATTACACATTCTTGTTTATCGGATCTTTCACCCTAGACAATATTTACTTGCCTACTTGGTGCTTGGACCTCATGGTAGATAGTTTTGAGCCATGACTACACTTTGGCATCTGGCTAATTGATGTTTCCCCCTATTGAGGTGGTTTCTAGAGAGCCCCTTTTTGTGGACCAATACTCTGATACTGATCTATGCAATCCCTCTCAGTGTATGTTCCAAGCCCAAAAAAGAAAGAAAATAGTATTAACTAGTTAAACTGGTTCAAGCTTTTTTCCTAGAACACCATAGGTAAAACATTTGAGATTTACGCAATGCTGGGAGGGGGAATAGAAAAACACCCAAGTATCAGCCTCCCTGTTTGAAAAAAGTATGTTGCTCATTTTTGTTGCTCCACTCCATTATTCCTGAAGTTTAAGGGGAATGTAGGGATGAGCGGCAGAGTTGATCAGATACTAATTCTGGCACTTCAGCCTGATGTTTTTGTAGAGAGATGCATATACGTAAATCTAGAACACTGAAGAGATACTAATTCTTGCAGTTTCAAGTGGAACTTGTTAAAAATTTCAAGATGGTGTACTTATTAATTGACTCGAAAAGTACTGCAAACTGCAGTTTCCTTCTGCACTGCTATTTTCTTCTGAGGTAACCTTGGGCTAACTTTTATACTTCTTTTTGATTCTTCACTTATTTTTCAGATAAAGTCATACTATGGCATTTCAAGAAATCTTCTAATAAAGTTCAAAGATGATTCAATCGATGAAACTCCAAACTTGGCTCAGGTGCTAAGTTCAGAGTCGGCCATCAGCTCAATACTAGACATGTCAATTCGATTGTTGCCTGGAGATCATGGGCTTCCTCTACAACAAGTATGCTTATCGCAAATTACTTTAGAATGCTTTTGCATGAATGAATGTACTTTTGGTCATATCAGGGTATAATTAAGAATAATGTGCTTTTGATTAAGCACAATTCCAGCAAGCAGTTTTCATAATACATCTATGTTGCAGGCTGTTCCAGATGTTCCACCCGCAATGGCAGAAGCGGTAAATCGTGGAAGTGAGTTTTTGGCAAATCTGAGTGTAGGAACATCGTGGGAGGCTGTTGCCAAAGAAGTCAGCAATACATTAGGTGTAGACTCAACTGTTCTTCGTGCAGAAATTTCAAAGGACGTCGACATTCTTGTGGACGTGATCACTTCCTGGATGGCTTCAAATTCAGGTGCAAAACTTTAGAACCCTGACGAGTAAGGATAGATATCCAACTAAAATCAACAAGGAACTGTTTTGATCATACTGGCAAGGAGCTATTGATATTGCCACAGATTCATTCCCCTTTGACATTTATATATCATGCTAGGGATGCACAGTTGCAGACATGAATTTCCACCAAATTTGTAATTAGCATGTGTTTGTATATACATACATTATAATTATATATATATATATATGTTTTTATAACAAACATGCAAAGCAAATCTGTAAAAGGAGAAAATTTCAATGCTATTTATGTTATATAAATACTAGACCAGATTTTGAAATTTGAACATGTTAGGTTATATATATAGAGGAGGGATCAATTTACATAATTTTATAACTTTTTATATGATTTAAATTTTAACGAACCGACCATTGGATTTAACAATATAATTGTACTCGTCGTGCACATAAAGTTGGAATCGATCCGACATCTTTATTATATCGATCGAGAATGTTGTCTTTTTCAATATATATTTAACGGTTGAAATTTTTTTACATCGAACAAATAGTTAAACATTTTTAATTTGTTCGAAACTCGACATGCGTGATCTACGTACGTGAATAGAGCATAAAATACGACGGTCGAATTAAACAAATATAAATCTTATAAAAAGTTATGGGAGTTTATAAAACTGATTTAGTTTTACATTAGTATAAGTGGATCACTTCTTTTATATATATATTTGTTGTTTTAGTTACTTTATGTTATTTGCTTTTTGTTTCGGTCAATATGTACTATTAGTCTCAGATTTAGTCTCTCTACATAATTCGAAGAATTTCACTACTATTTTGAGATTTTGAATTTCAGTCTTATTTTAAACGGTGTCAATTTTTTATCGTTAAATATGCTGATGTGGACATTGATGTGCTGACGTGGCATTAACCTTGCTTATGTGGCAAGCTTAATTTTTTAGGCAGCTAATGACGTGGAATTTTTTTTTACGTGGCTTACTAACTTGGATGGTCAAACGATGTAATTAATCCATTTACTTATATCAAAATATAAATTTAATCTCTCTACAATGATTTAAAAGCTTTGAAAACATAAAGAATGAAGCTGTGCAAGGCAACTAGAGGTGGTCATGGGCCGCGGTCCGTTTTTTTTTTCTCTGCCCAGGCCCGGCCCTGGGTAGCCCAAGCCCGCCCGTTTAGGCCCGAAATACTGTTCATTGGAATAAAAAAATAATTTTTTTATTTTTTTATAATTAAAATTAAATAAAATAATATTATTATAATAAAAATCACTGTTCCGGGCCGGGCCGGCCAGGAACATAAAATATCCTGCCCAGGCCCAGCCCGTATTGGGCCGGGCCTGCCGGGCTGCCCGGCCCGTGAGCAGGTCTAAAGGCAACCATGAAAAAAACATTTTCGGTTCTGTTTTAAGTTGGCTGTCTTTGAAGGTTTAAAGGTTCATTTCTTTGGTTTATACTTTTCCAGTTTTGATGAAAAAAAAAGAGGCCTTTCCTTTAGAAAACTGAAAGCTTTTAAAAACATGGAGAAAGGGAATGTTTAGAGTAGCTTAAGGGGTTCAAAAAACTATTTTGGATAGTACAACGAAGCCCGGACATGTACATGTGATATGAGTATAATCGGATACGAACACGACAACTTGATAATTTTTGAAAAATAAGGATAAAAAATATTTTATTATAATTTTTTTTTTATGTAAAAGACACTCGATGCAAATAAAATTATTGATACTTTTCTTTAATATATGCTCAAATTTTTTTCACAAAATTCTTTTGTCATTATACAAAATATGTAAATAGGCAATCCAATTTTCAAGTTTAATGTCATTACACAAAATTTGTATTAGCAATTTTTAATATTTTTTTATGAAGCAAATTCAATTCAATTATTTATTATTTTATTAAAGTAAAAATAATAAAAAAATTAGAAAAAAAATGTGTAGCAACTCCATATAAAATAATGTAAAGAAAACTCGTGTTTTTTTTATCAAATAATGCAGTTTTTAATAATGATATATTAAAGTAAAAATTAAAAAAAAAAAAAGAAAAAAGAAAAAAGAAATACTAAATCGGTAAACCCGCTGCTAGCATTTTCTCTCAATTTTCTCCCCTCACCCCTTGAACCCATTTTTCTCCCGACTCTCCATCTTCTTCCTCATCCCCATTTTCTATCAATTTTTCTTCCGGCAGTGTCATGCAATCATTCATCTTCTTTTCCCTTTTTTTAATCTATAATTTTTCTCTCAAAGGCAACTGCAGTGCTGCGGAGATGAGCTGATTGCAAGACATTGGAATTGAAAGTCTAGAAGTAGACAGAGCTTCATCACTTTTAAAACTTCAATCTTCAGTAATTCAAGAAATTAACAGGTGATTCTTGATTTCTATAAATTTTTTTACATTTTTTTTGTTATGATTTTATCATTGATTATTTGCTGGAAGTGTCTGTTAATTTTCTTGTGCTCTGCCATTCCTTGCTGAAAAATAACTTGGGCAAAAATATTCTTCATACCATGTCCATCTGTGTCCCTTCTATGACACCTGTGTCTGATTGCGTGTCCCGTATATATTTCGCCATGTCGATAGCGTGTCCGTGCCAGACACCGGTACGAGGGGCCCCGAGTCGGTGCTTCATAGGCAGTGGCGGATCTTGACATTTAATTTTGAGGGGACCAATTAAAATTATATTTTTTATTTTCATTTGAGGTATTCTACGAAAATTTTCTAATATAAAATGTATATGTAAATAATATACTAATAAAAATAAAAAATCTCATAAAATATATAAATTTTAGTGATTTATAAATTTATATCAATTTAATTTTCATAAAATTTCAACAAGTGAAAGCATCATACCTTGTAAAGGAATAATTTTTCATAAGCTATTAAGACAAGTCAATTTTATAGCATTATAACATAAATTAATATAAAAACTATCTTGAATTTTTGATAAAACACAAAAAGTTTAAGATTGTTCATATGAAGACAAGAATATGTGTACATATATATATATTTGAAATTTTAACAATAATTTTAGCTTTTTAAAGACGATTGGAAAGTGGTTACTCAAATGATTAAGCAAAACAAATTAAAAACGGTTACAAATATATAGAATAGAACTTAAATATATAAGAAAAGAAGTTATATTGAGAAAATTAGAAAGTCAATTTGATTTTTCTTAAGTTTACATGATTGTGATTCCATAATTGTAATAAGCTTATTGATCTTAAGTGTTTATAAATAGTGACCGGTGAATTCAATAAATAGATAAACAATAATGTTATTTAGCTCATTTTGTCAATGCATAAAATTAGAATAAAATTAATACTTAATAATTTTAATTTGGAGAGGCCAATTTAAATATATTTAATGTAAATATATATGCATATTAAGGAATTTCAAAATTTTTGGGGGAGCCAGGGCACCCCCTGGCTCCCATTATCATCCGCCTCTGTTCATAGGGGTCGTGTTTCGGTTCTGTCCTTTTACTTGCCACCATGATGTTTTAGAAACCCATTTTGGTAAAAAAAAATAAAAAAAAAAGGTCAATTTCTAAGAAATCAAAAGGCTTTTGAAAAATATGGGAGAAGGAATGGTTTTAAAAAGCTTCAAGGGCTCAAAGGTTGTTTTAGAAACCCATTTTTGGTAACAACTTAACCGAAACAAAACCTCAAAGACAACAAATGACCCAACCCACTCCAAACACTCAAACATAAAGCATAGCCCAACTCACCCCAAACACTCAAACCACACAAAACATAACAGGTGTCAAATAATTGTTCACCCATTCCGGATACTTTTAATATAGTAGAGTTATTGATATTAGATCTATTTGAACCTGATTGAACCGAATAAAATAACCCGAAAAGATCACAGTAGTTATTTGTTGCTATTTGAGCTAAGAAAGCAAATTTATTCGTCCAAGACAAAACCATAAAATATTTTTTGTATAATTTCTCTTCTGAAAAAACCTTTTGTGAAATAATATTTCAATAATCTTTAAGCGATACATACTATACTAGACCTGTTTTAAATTAAAGCCTTCATTTAACACACTCTCTTAATTAAATCAAATGTCCTTCAACAGTAGGCGGCATGCCATGCAATCTAATAAAAATATAACTAACAGCAACCAACAAAGGCAGCTGCAAACATTTTTCTCAATAGTATACTTGCCATCTTATGAAAAAAAGCTACTTTGTCCATCAAAACTCTCACCAATTAGCTATTAAATATTTGATTCTATGGAAACATTAGGTTTTCCACATACCATAATACTGCATCATAATCTGATAAACCTGATTATTTACATCAACAGGGAAGGCAGAAAATTGAAGTACAACCATGTTCTCAAACAAGAAGTAGAGACATTTGGAAGGTCAACAACCTCCATGCTCTATATAGCAATCTATTCTTCATGATAAAGATACAAGCCAAGACCAAATCGAGCACATGCCCTGCAGAAAGCTATTTCTTCTGCTGCAGCAACAGGATCTACAATGTTAATGTTGCTGGATGTTACTGTGCCAGTAGACTCGCGATGTGCCTGTATAAAAGTAAATACACATGTTTAAGAATACAACAGAAACAGATTTGTTAGCATTTCATTCCTAATGTAGAGACCTTCATGGAGCTAAAAGTTCTCATGCAATGATTGTCAAGTATTTTCACAATCTCAACCACATAGTCAAGTAGTCTTGAGGAATGGTGTTCCATCAGTTGGATATCCAATTTCTCAAAAAAGAATCAATACTCACAAAGTTGGGATAATCAGTACAGGTTTTACAGCATCAACCTGTTTAAATTTCTTAATTAGCGATCATAAGTTCTCCATTTTATACTTCAATCAATTGATAAAAATTATTCGTATTTGATTCTTTAAAAGAACTTGAAATTAATGGTCTCATAAAATTGTAAACTCCATATGGACTTCCAGTTAAAGAAAAAGGAAAAGCAGTCGTAATCCACTTCAACCTTACATGGATCATCCCCAGACATGCTTATAGTCTAGACTTAAAAAAATAGCCATTAAAACAACTCAGTTCATATTTAAATTGTCACAAATCCAACAGCACCTTCAGAGAAAGAGAAAGTAAAGGACTATATCAAAGAACCAAGTCTGGAGCAAGTATATAGTTTTAAGGCTTAGAGATTTCCTGTGATCAACTCTAATCTCAGACTAACTGAAAATTAAAATAGGCATTACATGCAATTCAGGTTGCTGGGGACGGAAGCCTTGCATAGGTGATACTTTTATTTGGAGCTGGAAAGGGAATCTCTATATTGTGCTCTACCAACAAAAATGAGCATGGCAAATTTGTGCCTTTACCCACATGATGGCACAAATATCCAGGAATATTCGTATATAAAATTTGCAATCACAACAGCCGTAACAAATTGAATGAAAGTCCAAAAGCTATCCGATATGGATATGTTCAATTTTTCCTATTTTTTCATATATTTAGAGGGTCGGACCTCCATATCCATGTCTGTTGGATATATGTCGGCCATAGCTACTTCAAAGAAAATGAAGAGTCGCGACAACATAGCTAATGATTTCAATGAAAAGAAATCGAGTTTATTAAGTTCTGGACAGCAACAAAGTGAAATAAGATTTTGACTGGGCAAGCAAAACCTCAAAATTTGGTAGTTGGTGCTATAATTTGAGAGTGAGACATCAACTAATGGAATTTTTGGAGGTGATTATTCTGGATTTAATGACAAATCAACGGGCTTCTGATGCAAGTTTGAATTTTCTTCAGTTCTAATGCAGAGAAAATTATTAACGCGTTTTTCCTAAACATGGATGGTAGAATTACAGTAAATGTATGGTAAAGGATTTTGGATCAAAACACTTCAACACGGTTATGACTAGGGATGACAAAACTCGACCCGCTACATGAATTCCGCACCGATTTGCCACGAATGTGGAGGATTTGTTTGCTTTTGAAAATCGAGGGACGGGTTTTGTCATGTGACTAGCATATTTGAAGTCCATTTATCAAACTTAGACTCTAAAGGTCATATTCCCGTGAGCAATTGCAGATTTAATCTTTTGATGATGCAGGAGCATCCAAACACTATACTAATTGATTATTTTGACATATTTCATATGTTTTCAATACTATTTTAGTCTAAGTTTGCTAGAAATGTTTTTATTTTTATTAAATCTCATGTGACTAGCATGTGATCTTTTAGTCTGAATAGCTAGGGAATAAATGCGGTTTTGTTATAACCAAGGGCTAGGATTAACAGAGCTACTGTAACCCTAGTATAAATAGTTTACTAGATCCTAGCTGTCCTAAACCAAACATCCACTGAAGTTATTATTTCTTGTTTGTATGACAACCTTTTTTACCCTATTTTCCACAGATATTCATTCCTCTTCCCCATCGTCTTCATGTTCAGACTAGGTTCATTAGTTGTACAACGAAAAATTCCTTCCTCGATGAGGCAATATTAAACCTTGGAAAAAAGTTGACCCCAACCAACCAAAGGAACAAGATTGAAGAGAAATTTGCCAATATTCTCCTTTTCAAAAGGATAATACAAATTGAAAATCTGGTTTTGGTTTCAAATTTTTTTCCTACATTTTATTTAGAAATAATTGTTAAAAGTAGAAACGTTTATAGTGATAGTGTTTCGTATCATCATCTAATCTGGTTTTGAATTTTTGGCCTAATCTGATTCTTATTCCTTGTTCTTTACTTCTAAAAATCACTTGGCTCAAGCTCAAACAAAGACTAAAGCTTAAGAAGCTTCCTGAGTCGAATGAGACAATAAAAACATAATCAATAATCAATTCTAGCATGCCAAAGCTAGCTTTTGTTGAAGTTTAAGCCAAGCTTGATCACCAAATCTTTGGCTTATGTCACATTTGTTGCAACCCTACTAAAAACCAGCATTAAGTTTCATATGACAGGACTATCATGTGCTCCCAGCAAAGGAAGGTGGCACTAGTAGAGTTCTACACTATAAATGATTTTGATTTTCCCTCATTAATGATAGTAGGTTTGAGCTCTTAATACCTAAGAATATTGGGATACAGAATTTCTCCACAACATCTTAGGCATCCTAATATTTCTGAATTTCAGTCAAAGACTCGAAGTTCCTAGTCAGCATACTTTAGAAACCTACTAACCCTAAATTGCAGCACAAGTTACCACTTAACTTTATAAAAAGGTCTTTGATACAGAATGCTAATAAGACAATTGAGGGATTAGCTTACTTAAGATTCTATTTTGTTACTCTTGTTATATTTATGGGGCCTAATTGTAATATTTAATTGAACTAAGATTATATTTAGTATTATACACTGACATTAGAGTTTAGTATATTAGTTTGTGTTTCTTATCCTATTAAGTTTTGCTTTCAAGTCAAGTTTATTAGTTTTCAATTAGGAGTCTTAAGCATTTTCTCTAACATCCTACTTGGGATAGGAGCAGTGTTGTCAAGGGCGCAAGGCGCACTCTAGGTGCTAGAACCCTTATATTGCCTTAGGCGCAAGGCGCAAAAAAAGCGCCTGAGTGAAGTAAGGCGCAATATTTATATGTGTGTCTATGTATGTATATATATAATAAGCTTAAGATATATGTGGTCCAGTTTATCTACAAAACATGCAATTTATTTTTTGCCCAATATGCATGATTTTCTTATGGTCCCGTATCTGTTGTTGAATACTCAAATATTGAGAAGTGGAGAGTTTGATACTATCTCCTTTCTTACTAGTAAAGGTACATCTAATGAAAAAAGTTAAAATTAAAGAAATTAAAGAGAACTTCAATCAGGCGAGCTTTTTTTACGCCTATCGCCTTACAAAAAAGCGCGCCTAGGCGCACCAGGCGTGCGCCTGATCAAATGAGCCTCGCCCGAAAGGGCCTGAGGCGCTTTTGTTATCTAACGCTAAGGCGCAAGGCGTAGGCGCCCTTGACAACACTGGATAGGAGTTCTAGTTCTTTTAGAATTAGGGTTGCTAGTAGCCTATATCAGTGTTGTCAAGGCGTGCGCCTAGGCGCGCCTACGCCTTGCGCCTTAGCGTTAGATAACAAAAGCGCCTCAGGCCCTTTCGGGCGAGGCTCATTTGATCAGACGCACGCCTGGTGCGCCTAGGCGCGCTTTTTTGTAAGGCGATAGGCGTAAAAAAAACTCGCCTGATTGAAGTTCTCTTTAATTTCTTTAATTTTAACTTTTTTCATTAGATGTACCTTTACTAGTAAGAAAGGAGATAGTATCAAACTCTCCACTTCTCAATATTTGAGTATTCAACAACAGATACGGGACCATAAGAAAATCATGCATATTGGGCAAAAAATAAATTGCATGTTTTGTAGATAAACTGGACCACATATATCTTAAGCTTATTATATATATACATACATAGACACACATATAAATATTGCGCCTTACTTCACTCAGGCGAGCGCTTTTTTTGCGCCTTGCGCCTAAGGCAATATAAGGGTTCTAGCGCCTAGAGTGCGCTTTGCGCCCTTGACAACATTGGCCTATATAAATATCAATGTACTATTTCTTTTGAATACAGACTATGATAAGAGATTTTTCAGCATTATTGCTATTGTGATTGTATGATGCAATCAGCCTTATGTGCGACTCCTAAAGAACCCTAGACGTGATGCTTAGTTTTTCTTTCTTCAATGGTTGTGTGATGCAATTAAGGAACCCCAGGTGTGATGCTTACTTTTTTTTTTCTTGGTTGTGTGATGCAATTAAGGAACCCTCGGTGTGAAGCTTTGTGATCTTTTCCTTTGTTGTTTCCCTTTTTCTTTATTCAATTTTCCCTATTTTCTTAAGAATTTCATATTATTGTTACCATAAAGCCAAGCCATCTAAGCTGTCCTGCATCAGTCTTGCTGCGCTCCAATATACAAATTGTTCGATGAGCATCCCCACCAAACCCCAGGGTCCTATCAGGCCATTGGATCCTTCATATGAGTACTAGTTTCAGACAAACGAAAAAATCCCTAGCTCTAAGTTCCACACTGCCACAGAGTTTTGGAACACACCTCCAAAGTAATCAACATCATCTAACAGTAAGTCTGAAAACATGAATTAAGATTGAATACAAAACGGTAATGATTTTAGGCAACTCAGTAAACAAGCTAGTTCCTTCCTAAGAAGGTATTTTTTTTGTTTTTATTTCTCAATTAACTTAAAGGTGAGGCCAAATGTTCCTTAAAAAAAAGTCAGATCAAAGGGAAGGAAAGGGGAAGACAAAACAAGAAAAGAAAAAGAATTGAATTGAATGAAAAGCAAGCTCAAATTGTTAGATTTTTACAGTGAGGATGATGTTTTTAACTTGTGAATTGGTGGTCCACTCCAAATTCTATGTAGAATGGAGAACAGTAATATATATAGGGAAGTAAAAGTGAAGAGAAGGAAGCAGACCTCTCCATCAGATCCTCGAATGGTGAGTCGATACACAACAGTGATGGTTCCATTGTCAGCGAATATAACATCACGTACTTCTCCACACCATCCTGTGAGAAATATTGAATCGACCAATTCTGAATGGTTTGCAATTCAAAGTGGACACAAAAAAAGGAAATTGAAGGAAAACAAAAATGAAAAGGAAGGGGGCAAACCAGGGGCATAGAAGCTCAACATGCGATTGGCATGGTACCTGGGGCGGTCAGATCAGATCAGATCAGATCAATTGGATTTTCAATTATGAGATTCAGATATTCTTAAATAAACAAAAGCTAGCAGTAGTACCAAGGGAGGAAGGTGGAAGAAGAAGAGTTAGGAGGGTTGATGATGTTATCAGGGATACGCTTGTTGAGGTCGCGCAGGATTTCGACAAGAGGGCGAGTGATGCAGGAGGAGTTGGAAGGCGAAAAGGACTTGTCCAGAGGCACTACGTAGTTTGAATTAGGGACGCCCTTTTTAGCATCATCGCTGCTGCTGCTGCTGCTGCTGCAATGGACAAGGCCAATGAATCGCGCTCTCCTCCTGCCCACACCCCGCACTACCAACCGCCCACTCCTATTGCTGTTTTTATAATTGTTGCTATCGGAGGAGAGCCGCGGCGGCCATTGCGAGAGGGAGACGCCGCCGCTTCGCGATTGTAATGCCATTTTTCTAATTCCCAAGTTCGTTTCGTCAAATGCCAACTGCCCTATTATTTATTCGCTTCCTTACTAGTCGTTCTATTACTAGTGTCTAAATGAATCAAAATTCGAAAACTCCTTCCAAAAAATTCGAACATGAATCTTTGTAAATTCGATTTGATAAAAAAACTAGATTATCGGACACCTACCCATTACGTGGGCGGATGAGAAAAAAATAAATAAAAATTATGTTAAAAATAAATTGATTAATGAATAATTATTTTTAAAAAATGGGTAGTTTTTTTTTTTTTTTAAATAGATAAATTTTTTCAAAGTAAAAATTATACAAAAAATTAAAAATACATCAATATCCTTTATTTTATTATTTGATATAATAATTAATTTGAACTTTTTGTAATTTAATCAATTGAGTTGGTGTCAATTGACTCGTGACACCAAATCAGTCATTTATTTTATAATAGTATAAATAAAAAATTCAAATTCGAGAAAACTCAAACTTGTACTCAATTTAATATTAAAAATAAAAATTATAAAATTATAATAAATAGTTTTTTATAAAATAAAAATTTTAATTATCAATTTTATTGTAATATTTTCAAAATGTTTTAATCAAATGTTAAAATTTAATTTATACTAGAATATGCCATCGTCGCACGACGGATTTACATATTTAACTTAGTTGTTTATATGTTTAATTTAATTATTTTTGTAAGTTTTGAACATAATTTTTATAATAATATATGACAGATCCAATCTTTAAGTCAATGAACTTGGAGTTTAAATCAAATCATTTATGATAAATTATGCAAAATATGTGATGAATTTAAATGAATAGATGTCTAAAATTATCAAATCTAATAGAAACAAACAATCTACTATTATTATTTTTGAGTTCTTAGGATTCAAGAGGTGTTTTTGAAATGTCTTCAGGGATAATTTTATCTTTTCCAATTTTCAATTTATTTTTATTTATTTTTGAGTGCTTAGGACTCAAGGGGTATTTTTGAAATGTTTTAGGGACAATTTTGTCCTTTTTAGTTCTAAGTTTCTAATTTTTTTTTAAATGATGTATTTAAAAGGGTTAGTCTGCACGATAATTCACGAGTCGATTTAAGATCCGTACTCGATCCGCTCGGAAAATAAATTAAAAAAGAAATTTATTTTATTAATTATTTTTATTTTATAGTTTTATTTTTAAATGATGTAATTAAAAGGGTTGATCTGCACGTTGACTCGCGAGTCGATTTAGATCCATACCCGACCCGCTCGAGAAAAAAATAAATTTCTTTAAGTTTTTTTCTTTTCTTTTTTAAATGATGTATTTAACATAACCGACCAGCACGGAAAAAAAAAAGTTAAAAAAATTATTAATTATGTTTTATTTTTAAAAGATGTATTTAAAAGGGTTGGTCCGTATGTTGACTCATGGGTCGATTTAGGATCCATACTCGACTCGATCGGGAAAAAAGTAAAAATAAAAATAAAAATTATTTTATTTTATTTTATTTTATTAATTATTTTTAGTTTTTTATTTCTTTTAAATGATGTATTTAAAGGGGTTGATCTGCACGTTTACTCACATCGATTTAAAATCTGTACCCGACCCGTTCGAGAAAAAAAAGTTAAAATAAAAAATTTATTTTATTAATTACTTTTATTTTAATTTTAAATGGTGTATGTAGATACCTAATTTTGTCCAAACCTCCTAAACAAGGTAAGTTCTTCATTCATCTTTTCGAAATGCAGAGAATCTCTCCTAATTTCACAGTTGGGTCTCTAAAACTTTGATTTGGAGGTCAACACAAAAAATTCAACACTAAAAAGTTAATTCCAAAAAAGTCAACTTCAAAAAGTCAACAAAAAAGTCAATTCACCTTCGAAAAGTCAACAATTAAAAAAGGTGAATTGAACAATGGTGAAGAAATCTTGACAATTGAAGATCCACAATTGAAGGTGGAAAGACAAAATTGCAAATTTCAATGTAGGAGAAAAGAATAAAATTTTAACTTTTGAGGAAAAGTACATAAACGATCAAATTGGATGAAACTGAAACCTCAATTTGAAAGATAATCAATAAATAGAGGTACCTCAAGATCCAATTTCACAAAGAGAAATCAATTGGAAGAAAAATTGGACAAGTTGGAAATTGCCATTTTGGGGAAAATTGAAAATTTTGCAATTTTGGAAAAAACCATGGAGATGACCAAATTAGGTAAAATTGAAGTCTTAAATTGAAGAATAATCAATAAATAAAGATATCCAAAGGTTCAATTTGAAATGGAATAAAAGGGAAAGTCAATTGAAAAGAAAAAAAAAAGCAAAAAAGGAGAATAAAGAGGAAATTCTCAATTTTAGAGAAAAATGAGAAAATCAAATCGAAAGGGAATTCGGATGTAAAAATTGGGCAAAATTGGTCCAATTCCAATTCAGTATATGAAAAAGGGGATGGAAAAAGAAAATTCGAAGAATTGGCCCGTTTTGAGTAAAATCGAGATTTCAGGGGTTAAAATGTGATTTTAGAAAATTAAAAAAAAAATAGAATCTGAGCTCGGAAAATTGTGAAACTTTCCAGAATTAAGTTTTAGGATGGAAAGAAGGAAATGAGAAGGAAAAAACCCAAAATTGGGACCAAAATGCAAATAGGCTAAATTCGGGGGATTAATTCGCAATTTTAGAGAATAATCCAAAAAAATGGAAAATGAGCTCCAACAATTATGAAGACTTGCAGAACTGAGTTTAATATTGGATAGGATGGATTAGAAAAAACAAAATCCAAAAATGGGGCTGAAATGAAAATAGGCAAAGTTCGGGAGAGCCAAAATGCAATTTTGGAGAATAATCCAAAAAAATGGAAAACGGGCTCGGAAAATTATGAAAACTTTTAAAACTGAGTTTAATATTGGATATGATGGATTGGAGGAAATTTTTTGAAATTGGAGTGTATTTGTAAATAAATCAAGTTTAGGGGCCAAAATGTAATTTCACTGAAAAATCGAAAAAGAACCAGTTAGCAAAATAAAAAAGGGAAGGACCTGGAATATTCCAAGACATTTTCAGCCATAAGAGATAGAGAGGGAGGAGAAAATTTGATCAAGTTTGATCCAATGGCCAAGATGTAGGAGAAAGTAGATATTCTTAAAGAAAGGTCATGAGTCACCACTTATAGCCTATGTGGCATTTCTTGGCCAATGCCATGTGAAGGCCATGTGGAGACCATGTGAAAGCCATAGGATAAGGCCAAGTGGATAAAAAATGCCAACTAGGAAGATATTTTTGGGTTAAGCTACATGATCAAGGCAAGTGGCTAAAAGATGTTGTAGAGAAAGGGGACAAGAATATTTGACATGGCATTTAAGGCCAATAGGAATGTTATTAGATCCTTGATATAAGGAGAGGTGGCCATGTGGAAGGGGGACCATGAGTGCATGAAAAATGCATGACTAAAGGCTAAAAAAAAGATGAGCATTCTCTACAAAAAAGAGGTCATTCCGCTAACACAAAAGAAGGGGTTTTTATCTACATTTTTTCACACACATTCACTACATTTTGAGAGCTAGAGGCAATAACTAAAATCCTCTAAGGAGAAAAGGAAAGGAAGAGAGAAAAAGGAGGGAGAAGGAGAGAGTTCTTGGAAGCTTTTGCTAGGTAGCTTTCTTCTCTACTTGTTCTTTATTTTTATTTTTTTTTATTTTATGCTCTTTTTCTCTTCATTGCTATGTTGTTTTTCATTAGATTTTTCTTAAAAACAAGTTTTTCACAATATTTTTCTTAAAGGTTCTTCTTCTTCTTCTTCTTTTTCAAAGAAACAAAAGAAAACAACATTTTCTCCTCTCTTTTCCATTTTGGCCGAAACATGTAGTTGTTCTTGTGCTTGTATTTTCTCATTTCTCTTGCTTGCATGTTGGATGTGGGTTGTTCTATTGTGGTAGTATAGATATTTCTCCTTTGGTTTCTTTAAAAAAAATGCAATAAAAAGGTTTGAGTGCTTGAGGATCTTGGTTTTTACCAAGTGATTTAGTTAGGTAGGATTATGTCCAAAGAGCCAACCATTGATCCAACCTTTATTTTTCCTTATTTGTTTATGTTTCTATCGTATATTTCATCATCTTCATATGCTTGTCTTGCTGAAAATGATTCATAATATATGGCATATTGTTTGTTTTTGTTGGGAAAATGATGTTAGTGCTTGATGACCTTGGTCTCCCACCAAGAGATGGTTAAGTGGGATTCATTTCCAATGAGCTAGCCTTGAGCCCATCATTTTTGTGTGCTGTAAAAATGTGTTTTCAAATTATTTCCAACTTTATTTTGGTTAGGATCAACTAATGGTCCATAGCCAAAATCTATTTTTCAAACTAGTTGGAAGAAAACAATGTTTTGCAAGTTGGATATGCTGATTTTGGGCAATATTTTCACTATGCATTTTTGGTCAAAATAAAAAAAATGCTTCTACCTTTTTTAGTTCATCATTTTCTGAGTCTAAACTGATTTTTCTAGATTTTTTTTGAATTTGTTATAAAGGTCTAAAAAATAGCTTTGTAAAACCGATTTTTAGGCACCAAAACAAGTTTTAAAGCTAGTAAAGATCTCATTATTCTTGCCAAAGGGGAGGGGCTGGACGAAATCATTAAGCTACTATTTTGGGATGTTTTTCATTTCAGTTCAAAGGTAAAAAATTGGTTTTACAAAAATAGGGTCATGGGTAGCTAAAATGAGCTTCAAAATCGAACAAAAACTAGATAATTTTGCACTAAGACCATTCGACCACCTTGATTTCTTTTCTAAAAAATTGCTTCACTTTCAATTTTTGCGGCTTTCAAAATGTTGCAGTCAAAGCTTGTTTAAAGATGCTCGGATGTCAAACAAGGGCATTTGATTGCCCCCTAATCCGAGCCCGAAATCTTTCATTTTAAAATATCCAACTTAGGTTTCTTTCAAAGGTAGTCGGACATCTTTTTTAGATGTTCGAATTTCCTCTCTTCAAGAGAGAAACACATTCCGTTTTCATGCATTGCATAGTTTAAAATGTTTTTACTTAATTTAGCATAAAAACGTATTTTCCAGTTTCTTATACATTTGGCGAGAATTAGTTCTTAATCTTTGCCGGGTTTGCCAAAGAGGTTAGGAAATTATTCAACGCACATGTTTATAAAATCGAAAGGTATGGTTTTCGTTTTACTTGAAATTATATACGTGTCACGTGAAAAGATATTTTTTCAAAGCTTTGCTGGGTTTGCCGGGGAGTTCGGTAAAATATCTCGGCACGTGCCATTTATATAATTTCATCAAGAATGAAACTCATGAAAATGAATTTCAAAATAATGATGTGTGCATATTCCATGATCATGCATATTCCATGATATCTACATTTGCCATCTTAATCATGTAAAGTCCATGTTTATGAATATTTCATGATGATGTCATTTTATGATCTAATATTCATGTTGCCATTTTGATCATGATGTGATTGTGAATATTCTATGATGATGTCATTTTTATGATTGGTACTTGTGTCATATATGTCATGTTATGTAAGCCACGTCGTGAAATATTTGCCATGTCATAAATCATATGCCATGTCATGAGTTACTTACCATGCTATGTATGTCATGCCATGAAATCTTTGCCATGCCATGTATGCTATATCATAAATTCGCTTGCCATGTCATGAGCTATTTGCCATATCATATATGCCATATCATGAGTTATTTGCCATATCATGTATAATATGTCATTAATTCTTTGCCATGTCATGTATGCCATGTCATTAATTCTTTTGCCATGTCATAGTAAAATGTTTGCCATGCCATGACAATTATGCATGTTGTTTAATTTATATTTGTACCTTAGTAATAATTTGTATATCCATGGTCATTTTTTTATATATTGTTTTCAATGCATAAAAATTAATGATTTTTAACAAAATAAGGTTATTCCCGAGTTAAAATAATTTATGAGTTCTCTGCTGGGTCTGCTAGGGAGGATATCATCAATTATCATTAATAACGAAATATCTTTTTTTTTTTCTCAAAATGAGGGTGATTCAGAGAATTCCAAAATAAATAAAAATTTCTCTGTTTTGCCGGGTCTGCCAGGGAACATCGAAATTTTTTTGCACTAATAAATTTCAGATCATTTTCAAATAACGTGATTGTTTTAAAAAGGGGGAATTATTTTAAATATCAAAATATAAAATCGACTTTCACCAATACTCGAGATAACACACAATTAATTAGGTACCGTTTTGGCACAAAGATTTGAGGGCGAATCCTTCGGGGAAAGGGGGAATGATAGGACCAAGATGGCCCAATTCTTAAAGATTCATTGCAAATTCCATATGGGCCATGTAGACACCTAATTTTGTCCGGACCACTAAATCAGGTATGTTTTCTTCCTAAATTGATGTTTCAGAATGCAAAAAGGTTTTTCTCATCCTGCAGGTGGTATTCCGAGACTTAGTCTAAGAAGTCGAGCATAAAAAGTCAAACTTGAAAAAGTCACCCACAAAAAAGTCAACCCTGAAAAAGTCAACTAGTAAAAAAGTCAACCCACTTTTAAAATCGAGATTTGAAGTTTAATTGAAGAATGGTGAAAAAATTTTGATAATCCGAGGTCTACATTGAAAGATATGGAGTTCGGAAGTTAGGTTACAGAATTTTAGTAGAAAGGAAACCCTAATTCGGAGAATTTGGGAAAAAGTGCTTAAACGATCAAATTATCCAAAATTGGAGGTTCCAAATGGAAGATAAGCACTGACTACGGGTAATGGAGAGGCTACTTGGAAGAAAAACCGAAGAATCAATTCGAAAAAAAATCGAGAATTAGGGTTTTTAGTGGATTTTGGTGAAATTGGGGAAAATTGCAGAAATGACCCTATTTGGTAATGACTAAAGCCTCTAATTGATGAGGAGTGAATAAACAAGGATAGCCCAAGGCTCAGTTTGAAGAGATTCTGAGAAAAGAGCCGATTGGAGGAAAAACGGAAAAACGAGAAAATTCCCGATCTGAAAAGAGGGAAAATCAAAACGGAAGGGAATTTGATTGTAAAAATTGGGTGTTTTCGGACCAATTCCAATTCAATAAATGACAAAGGCACAAGAATAGAAAATATGGAAATCGAACTTGTTTAGGGCAAAACCGGGCTTTGGAATCAAAAAGGCAAAATTGGAAAATTCCAGAAAAATACCAAATGAGCTCCAAAAATTCTTAAAATTTGCAGATCTCATTCTTAAATATTTTTGGAGAGATTGGAGAAAGAAAATCTTGATTCGGAGTTCGTTTGCAAAATGGCCAAATCCGAGCCCACTATGTAGAAATTCAAAAGGATAAATCCCGAAAAAAATAGCAAATGAGCTCCAAAAATTTTGAAAATTTGCAGATCTCATTCTTAATTTATTTGTAAGAGATTGGCAAAAGAAAATCCGGATTCGGAGTTCGTTTGCAAAATGGCCAAATCCCGGGTCCCATATGCAAAAATTCAAGTAGATAAATCCCGAAAAAATAGCAAATGAGCCCCAAGAATTATCAAAACTTCCAGATAAAAAAAAAAATTATTTGGAAGAGATTAGTGAAGAAAAATCTGGATTCGGAGCTCGTTTAAAAATGGTGAAAGTTCGGGTGCATAAAAGGGCATTTTGGAAATAAATCACAAATAAATAGCAAATGGACTCGAAATTTTTTTAAAACTTCCAGAATTCAATTTTTATTATTTCGGAAGTATTGAAAAAGAAAATTTGAATTTGGAGTCTATTCATTATTTATTTAGGTTCAGGGGTCAAAAAGGTCATTTTATCGAAGAAACCGAAAGAGGCCAATTTATAATTAAGGAAAACATTAAAGATGAAAGATTTGCTGAGATAATTCCTCCCTTGGTCAGCCAGCACATAGGAGAAGAAGGAAGCTTGATCAATTTAATTCTTTAGTCACTATCAAGCTCAAAATGCTTCCACTAGTACCTTGCAAATGGTCCCCCTTCATCCAATAGCTTAGGTGCCTTGTAGAAAAGTTGAATGCATCATCCAATGGCCAAGTTTAAATGCCAAGATGAAATTTTTATTTGTCATGGAAGAACCCTCATCTAATGGCCAAGAATGGAAGAAAAAAGATGAGCACAATTCATCCAAAGGTAGGCATCCATTCGGCCAAGCAAAGGAGTGCATGGGATTGTTTCTTTTCATCCAATGGCTTAGGCCATCTACAAGGGCTGAGTACACATGTTAAGGGCTAGATTTAATCTACAAGATTTAATTTTTATGTTGTCCTCATCCAATGACCAAGAATGGAGGAAGAAAGATGAGCACAACTCATCCAAGGGTAGAGGTCCATTTGGCCAAGCAAGGGAGTGCATGGGATTGTGTCATTATTTCATCTAAGGGCTGAGGTTATTAAAAGGGCTACAATCAATTGGCAAGAAGGTATTTTTATTGTGTCATCAAAAGACCCTACTCTAAAGGCCAAAATTGGAGGAGAAAAAGTGCAAAATCCATCCAATGGTTGGAGGGCCAACCGGCCAAGCATGAGAGAGAGGGGGGGAATGTTTTATTTTTCCTTAAGTGGCTGATCATTTGAGAGGGGAGGTCAATAGCTAATTGAGAAAAAAAAAAGGTTTTTGAAAGAAAGGAAGAAAAAGTTTTCTAAGAGAGCTTAAAGGTAGCCATTTCTACCTAGCTCTAGCATAGTTTTATTCTTGTTTTCCATGGTGATTTCTTGATTTTCTATCTTGTTTTCCTACTACATTTCTCATAGAAATCAAAGTTTTAAAAGGTTTATTTAAGTTTTCATCTTTTCTTCTTCATCAAAAATGGTTGAAAATAATTTTTTTTACAAGTTTTTACTTTGGCCGAATGAAGCATGAGTGATTGCCTTGATTTTTCTTCTTTTCTTCTATGCATGTTGTTGTGGGAAACATGATTTTAGAAGGTTTATTTAAGTTTTTTAATGTTCTGATTTTTTACAAAAAATGAAGCAAAAGAGGTTGAAATGGCTACATGATCTTAATACATATCAAGTGACCATGGTTAGGGGAGAGGCTATGCCCATTTTTACCAACCATGAAGCTCACCTCTATTTTGATTAGCATGGTTTATTTTCTGATATTTTGAAATGGAAAGGCTTCATGATCTTGACAAGATCAAGTGATTATGGTTAGGGGAGAGGCTATGCCCATTTTGTACCAACCATGGAGCTTAACTTTCCTTGTTTTGTTTACTAGTTTTTCTTCATATTCTTTTTACATGTCTATATTTATTTTGATCATGTTCTTCACATTATTTTTATGCTATATTTGCTTTTTATATTTTTTCATGAAATGATATTTCTTTGTAGGTTTTGGCCTTTATGTTCTCCTTGATTATATTTTGCATTTTTTTTCATGTATCATACTTTGCATGTTGCCATATTAGCATCACATTTTTACCATATGACTATTCGGCTACTCCCATGTTGTTTGCCTTGTATGTGTATTTTCATTTTCTCTTGTTGGTTTGTTTGCATTTCCATGTTAGATTTTTTGATAGGTCATTTGGCGATGTTGGATTTTTGGGCATGTTTGCATTATTTCTCATGTTTATTGTCATGTGTTTGTGAAAATGCCATGTTAGAATACCATATGACCATTCGGCCTCTTCCATTTCCTATGCTTTGCATGTACATTTTCATCATGTTATTTGATAGGTTTGCATTTCATGCCATAACATTATGTATTTTGACTTGGTTTGCCATGAGTTTATGTCATTTGCTAGATAGGATTACACTAGGTTGCTTAGTGGCCATTCGGCCTCTTTATGTATCGTTGCCTTCTGTATGCATTTGCATTTTGTTTAGGTACCATTGCTTTGCATTATTATGCCATAAAATTGTGTTTGAGTTGCTGTTTGTTCATGCCTTAGTATTATATTTTTTGGTCATTATATGTCCATGACATTCTCATGCATTCTCATCACATTCTAGCTCTAGGCCATCTTGGTATTGCCATGCATATTATGCCTTAAATCATATTGGTATTGCCATGCATTGCTATGGCATTTAGTTCTTAGGTCATATTAGTATTGTCATGCATATTCATAACACATTAGGTCTAAGTCACATTTGTATTATCAAGCATTTCATGCATATTAAGTTAGGATAGCGTTTATTGCCATGCAAACTCATGCTAGCCATTTAGGCCATCCTTGTATTGCCATGCATATTACGTCCTAAATCATATTGGTATTGCCATGCATTGTTATGTTATTTAGGGCTTAGGTCACTTTGTATTACCATGCATTTCATGTCACTTTAGGTCTAGGTTTCATTAGCATTGCCATGCATTTCATGCATTTTAGACCTAGGTTGCATTAAATGCCATGCAAGTTCATTTTAGGTCTAGGCCATATTCTCTATGCTATGCATTTTTTTTTTATGTTATTTAGGTTTTAAATCATGCATTTCATGCATTCAATTTGCTGTATGATCATGCATTTCATGTCATGCCACATGATTTATCACTTAGGCCAATCAATGGTTTAAAATCATGCTCACTTGAGCATACTTGTGGAAAATTAAAGAGTTATCAATTTGATTATTCTACCTTTGTGATTTTTTTTACTTAGCCAATTTTTGTCAAAGGTTTTAAAATATTTTAGCTACTATTTTTAGGTCTTTAGGAGAGTCTCTAATATTTTTATTTTGATTTTTAAATGATTTCATCAAAGGCAAAAAAATGTGTTTTGACAAAACAGTTTTTCACCCAGTACTCGTACTTTCCCGATTTTTTTGGGCAGACATCTTTAATCAGAAAATTAAGCCAATTTTTTCTCGTGTAGTTTTACATGTTCTAAGTCTCCAGTATTGTTTTTATATTTTTTTGAATTTTTAAAAATAGGTTAAAAAATCGTGTATTAAAATCGGACAGTAGAGGCAGATTTGAATTCAAAAGAAAGACAATTGTTCAATTTGGCTAAGGCATTTAGAGGGGGTTGGTTAAAAGTTTTAGCTACTGTCTTAGGATAGTTTCTAAAGCTTTTTAAACTATAAAAATGATTTTATAAACCTGGGGATAAGGTTGGTCAAGTCTAGGATTTTAAACTTAGGAAATAAAGAGCCATTTTATAAGGGTTTGGTAGGGGTTTTAATCTTCATTCAAGTTTTTCTTCAAAATTGTTTTCAAAAAATCACAAAGTATTTTGATTTTAGAAAATTTAATTTGATATATTTTCCTAAGGTAGCCGGATATCTTTTAGATATACGAATTTCCTTATTTAAAGGAAAAAATACATTTTCATGCATTGCATTCTCCATGTTCATGCATTTCATTTAATATGTGATTTCTGTTATGATATTTTCCATGGTATTATTATTATTTTGATTCACTTTTTATGATGGTTATTGTTTGTTATATGATTTTTGAATATTTCATGCTATCCTATACTTTTTATTTAGTCATTTATTTTTGTCACATTATTTAGCATATACTATGTTCATGCATTTTTATTTTATTTTCATGCATATTTCATGATAGCATTATTTTATGTTTCATGTCATTTTATGTCACTTAGATTATATTCCATGTCATTTAGGTTGTATTATTTAGAATATGCCATGTCATTTAAATCTGCCATATCATTTAAATTTGCCATGTCATTTAAACCATTTTATTCCATTTAGAATATATCATGTTACCTAGGTCATCTCATTTCATATAGAATATATTATTTCATTTAGGATATTTCATTTCACTTAGAATATACCATGATACTTAGGATTTTTCATTTCATCTAGAATATGCTATGCAATTTAAATTATATCATATCATTTAGGTTGCATTATATTATCTAGACTTTGCTATGTCATTTTATTTATGTCACACATATTCATATTCATATATATTTTTTAAAAATGTTTTGAAAAAGATAATGATTTTCAATAAAATAAAGATATTTCCGAGTTAAAATAATT
Source organism: Fremontodendron californicum (assembly GCA_030761205.1). NCBI lineage: Eukaryota > Viridiplantae > Streptophyta > Magnoliopsida > Malvales > Malvaceae > Fremontodendron > Fremontodendron californicum. The sequence continues at coordinate 13,983,313 of JAULJL010000037.1, forward strand.
CATGAGTTCTCTACCGGGTTTGCTGGGGAGGATATCATCAATTATTATTAATAACAGAATATCTTCTTTAAAACGAGAATGATTTAGAAAATTTTCCAAGTTAATAAAAATTTCTATATTTTGCCACGTTTGTTGGGGAATATAGAAAAATTTTGAATTAATAAATTCCGGATCACTTTCAATTAAAAAATGGAATTATTTTTCTTTAAATTGGGGATTAATTTAAAATACCAAATTTAAAACTGACTTTTTTACCGAGACTTGAGATAATACACGATTAATAAGGTACCGTTTTATACGGGCGTTGTGGGGGTGCTAATCCTTCCCAGCACGTAACCGAGTCCAGAACCCGATTCTTCGATTTTCTCTGGTTTAAAATGCAGACTTGAAATTGGTTTTAAAAATGTTTATTTATTTTTAAAATGTTTTATAAAACCGGTTTTAATAGGTGGCCGATCACACCTAGCTAAAAAAGATTGGGGGCGACTCAATGTCTTTTTTCAAGGTCATTTTCAAAACCTTCATTTTTCAAGAGGAATTAAGTCGAATTTTCCTTGTTTTTTCTTTAATGTCATGCCTAACGAATAATAAAGTCTTGCGATGAGACTCTCGTTATTTTTTTAGGTTGCGACAGGCCAAGATCCAAGAAGATCAAGGAAGCTATGCAAGGATTGGTGCAAAGGACTGGGCAAAATCTACAAGTCTTTTAAGCTAGGTCAAGACATTCAAGACGGGATTGAATGAAGAGGAACTAGCTTTGGTCCATGTGATCCAAGCAATTGAAGGGGCGACATAAGAGAGGATTGGTGTGGGCCAACTTTTGTTTCATTAATTGATGTGGCATGTGTGGGGTCATTCTAATTCATTAATTGATGTGGTAAGAGTGGGCTTTGTTTTAATTCATTAATCCACTTAGGCTTGTGGGCCTATTTATGTATTAAGTCTAATAGGTTTGTGAGGTCTACTTCATTAATCTAGTTGGACTTCTTTTAATTATTAGGTTTTGGTCTTGAGCATGTTAAGCCCTTACTATTATTAGTTTGCTTAAGCCTAGCCAACCTAGGTTATGTTAGATAGGCTATAAATAGCTTCTTAGCCGCCTATGGCTCATTAAGTCTTGTAATTCTGAATTTTATTCAATTGAGAGTATTTTCTCTTCTAGTTCTTGAAAGAACTTAAAGAACTTACCAAAGGTTTTCTTTTGTGGCGTTCACATCTTAAAACTATTTTTTATTGGGTCTAGATATTTAATCTGAATATTGGCTCTTTTGGGTTAGGATATTTCGAATTGTTTGTGGTTTAATGGTTTCCAATTCCCAAGGGTTCACATCAGTTTCTTTATTTTCAGCCACCTCTCTTTCTTTTTCACTCTTTTTTTTTGTCTTTTTCCTCTCGTGGCTCCACTCGATTTTCTTTATTTTCAGCCATCTCTCTTTATTTTTCACTTTCTCGTTTTCTCTCTTTTTTCGGCATTTCTCTTTCTTTTTTGCTCAATCTCTTTTTTCATCTCCTTCAACATCAAATTTATCCATTGACAATCTTGTTGCATAGTTTGCCACACTAAATCCGCCTCCTCCCTACGTGATAAGTTACTCTTGTGATACATCTTTAATATGCTGCAAAAACAAGATTGCTAGTGATAAAAGGATAAGATGAACTTCATTTCTTTTTTTTCTTTTTTTTTTTTGATTTAAGAAGATAAAAAACGATCAAGATCTAGAACGAATTTTGTAGATCAAGAATGCAAAAAGCACTAATCTTGATCTAATTCAACTTATAAGAACGAAACCCCAAAGCAAGACTGCCTAAAAACTCTAACCCCAAGACAAGAATACCTAAAAAGCTATAACCCCAAGACAAGAATACCTAATAGCTAAACCGCAAGGCAAGAATGCCTAAAAAACTGAAACCCCAAAGTAAAAGTTGAAAAAACCCCAAAATCTTTTTGAATGATAAAGAGGATGAAACCTAAAATCTAGCAAAACCCCAAAATCTTGTTAGAATGATAAAGAGGATGGAACCTCAAAATCTTGCTAGATTGATAAAAAGAATAAAAGATTAGACCTAATTGGAACCCTAAGCTCTGATACCAAATGATGTGAACCCTTAGGATTGAAATCCCTTAAACCCACAAACAATTCGAAATATCCTAACCCAAAAAAGCCAATATTCAGGTTAAAGATCTAGACCCAATGAAAACTAGTTTGAAGAACCTAGATTTGGTTGTGAACGCCACAAAGGAAAACCTCTGATAAGTTCTTTAAGTTCTTTCAAGAACAAGAAAAGAAAATACTCTTAATTGAATAAAATTCAAATTATAATACTTAATGAGCCATAAGCGGCTAAGAAGCTATTTATAGCCTATCTAACATAACCTTGGTCGGCTACGCTTAAACAAACTAATAATATACCTTAGTCAGCTAACACCTAATAATACTAAGGGCTGAACATGCTCAAGCCCAGAAACCTAATAATTAAAACAAGTCCAACTAGATTAATGAAGTAGACCCCACAAACCTATTAGACTTAATACATAAATAGGCCCACACTTACACGTCTAAGTGGATTAATGAATTAAAACAAAAACCACTATTGCCACATCAATTAATGAATTCGAATGGCCCCACACATGCCACATCAATTAATGAAACAAAAGTTGGCCCACACCAATCCTCTCTTATGTCGCCCCCTCTATTGCTTGGATAACATAACATGGACCAAAACTGGTTCTTTCACATTCAAGCCCATCTTGAATGTCTTGACCTTGCTTAAAAGACTTGTAGTTTCTGCCCAAGTCCTTTGCACCAATCCTTGCATAGCTTTCTTGATCTTCTTGGATATTGGCCTATATGGAACTTGCAATGAATCTTTAATAATTGGGCCATCTTGGATCCTATCATTCTCCCTTTCCTTGAAAGGATTTGCCATCGAATCTTTGCCGTGTTTGTAACAATGACGGTTCTAGGCAGGCTTCTTCAAGTTGATGGTCAATGCCTTGTATGGGTGGCAACCCATCCTGCATCTCCTCTGAAAATAACTCCTTGAACTCCTGCAACGAAGAAATAGCCATGTCGCAACCTAAAAATAAGAACATAACAACAAGTCTCATCGTGAGACTTTATTATTCGTTAGGCATGACATTAAAAATTTGAGGAAAAGTCGACTTATTTCCTCTTGAAATAACATGAGGGTTTGAAAACAACCTCGGAAAAAGACATGGAGTCGCCACCAATCTTTTTTGGCTAGGTGTGATCGGCCACCTATTAAAACTGGTTTTATAAAACATTTTAAAATTAATTAAAATATTTTTAAAACCAATTTCAAGTTTGCGTTATAAACCAGAGAAAATCGAAGAATCGGGTTCAGGACTCGGTTACGTGCGAGGAAGGATTAGCACCCCTACAACGCCCGTATAAAACGGTACCTTATTAATCATGTGTTATCTCAAGTCTCGATAAAAAGTTGGTTTTTAATTTAGTATTTCAAGTTAATTCCCAATTTAAAGAAAAATAATTCCATTTTTAATTGAAAATGATCCGGAGTTTATTAATTCAAAATTTTCCTATATTCCCCGACAAAATCGGCAAAATATAGAAATTTTTATTTATTTGGAAAACTTTCCGAATCATTCTCGTTTTTTGAAAGAAAGATATTCCTTTATTAATGATAATTGATGATATCCCCTTCAGCAAACCCGGTAGAGAACTCATGAATTATTTTAACTCGAGAGTATCTTTATTTTTATTGAAAATCATTATCTTTTTCAAAACATTTAAAAAATATGAACATGAATATGTGTGACATAGTAAAGATGATATAATAAAGTCTAGATATTATAATGCAACCTAAATGAGATGATATAATTTAAATGGCATAACATATTCTAAATGAAATGAAATATCATAAGTAACATGATATATTCTAAATGAAATAAAATGATTTAAATGATATGGAAAATGTAAATGATATGGCATATTTTGAATGACATGGCATATTCTAAATAATATAATCTAAATGACATGGAATATAATCTAAGTGACATGAAATGACATGAAACATAAAATAATGCTATCATGAAATATGCATGAAAATAAAATAAAAATGCATGAACATAGTATATGCTAGATAATGTGACAAAAATAAATAACTAAATAAAAAGTATAGGATAGCATGAAATATTAAAAAAATCATATAACAAACAATAACCATTGTAAAAAGTGAATCGAAATAATAATAATACCATAGAAAAATATCATAGCAAAAATCACATATTAAATAAAATGCATGAACATGGAAAATGCAATGCATGAAAATGTATTTTTTCCTCTAAATAAAGAAATCCGTATATCTAAAATGATATCCGGCTACCTTAAGAAAATATGTCAAATTAGATTTTTAAAAACAAAACTTTGTGATTGTTTGAAAACAATTTTGAAGAAAAACTTGAATGAAGAATAAAACCCCTACCAAACCCTTTTAAAACTGCACTAATTTCCTAAGTTTAAAATCCTGAACTTGAGCACCCTTAACCCCGAGATTTATAAAATCATTTTTAAAGTTTAAAAAGGCTTAGAAACTATCCTAAGACAGTAGCTAAAGCTTCTAACCAACCCCCTCTAAATGCCTTAGCCAAATTCAACCATTGTTTTTCTTTTGAATTCAAATCTGCCTCTACCGTCCGATTTTGACACGCGATTTTTTAGCCTAGTTTTAAAAATTCAAAAAAATCTAAAAAAACTACTGGAGACTCAGAACATGTAAAAATACACGAGAAAAAATTGGCTTAATTTTATGATTAATATGACTACCCATAAAAATAGGGAAAGTGCAAGTACTGGGTGAAAAACTATTTTGCCAAAACATATTTTTTTGCCTTTGATAAAATCATTTAAAAATCAAAGTAAAATTTTTGGAGATCATCCTTTAGACCTACAATCAGTAGCTAAAACATTTTAAAAACCTTGGACAAAAATTGGCTAAGTAAAAAAAATCATAAAGGTAGAATAATCAATTTGACAACCCTTTAATTTTTCACAAGTATGCTCAAGTGAGCATGACTTTGAGCCATTGATTGGCCTAAGTGATAAATCATGTGGCATGACATGAAATGCATGAAATGCATGGTTTAAAGCCTAAGTGATATGGAAAATGCATGGCATAAATAACCTAAATGGCTAGCATGAGTTTGCATGGCAATAAATGCTATCCTAACTTAACATGCATGAACTAGTGTCTAAATGACATTAAAAATAATGAAAATGGCCTAGTGCCTAAATGACATGGGAAATGAGATGGCATATGAAAATGGCCTAATGTCTAAATGTCATGGAAAATAACATGGCATATGACATGTAAAATGACATAGAATAATAAAATGACCTAAACTTAAATGACATATAATAATTAAAATGGCCTAAGGCTACATGTGAAATGGCATGGCATATGAAAATGGCCTAATGTCTAAATGTCATGGAAAAATAACATGGCCTATGAAAATGGCCTAATGCTTAAAGAAAATGCACATGGCCAAGTGGCCTAGGAACCAAAGTGTTGTGAGAAATGTCATGTAAAATGACCTAACTAAATGCTATGGAAGATGATATGAGAAATGGAAATGGCCTAAACTATATGACAATAGCCCCACGATGCAAAAATATGACATAAGTCAAAAGAACAAGATGGTTAGCAAGAATATAAATATACATAAAGATAAACAATAATAGAAATAAGCAAGTTAAAGTAAGCAAATAAATAACAACGAGATGAGCTCCATGGTTGGTATATTGGACAAAGCCCCCTAACCATTATCTCTTGATTTTCATCAAGGTCATGAAGCCTTTTCAATCTCAAAATCATAAAAAATAACTAAGGTAAGAAAAAAATATGGAGATGAGCTCCATGGTTGGTATATTAGACAAAGCCCACCCTAACCATTATCACTTGATTTTCATCAAGATCATGAAGCCTAACCATTGTTTTATTTATTTTTTTTGAAAAGCAAGAACAACAAGAAAGATGTAAAAAAATGGTAGGAAATCACATGGAAAACAAGAAATAAAGCATGAGGAAGAAGAAGAAGAAAAAATGTAGTAGCAATGGTAGAATGGCTACCTCAACAAAAGCTTTTCTTCCTTTCTTTCAAAAACCTCTTTTTTTTTCGCAATTAGCTACTGACTTCCAGCCTTCAACCTTGTGAAAAAACTGATCAGCCCCCTTCCCTAATGACTTGGCCTAATGGCATGCCCACCATTGGATGATTTTTGCATTTTTTCTCCTCCAATTTTGGCCTTTAGATTAAGATAATTTCATGACAACATAAAAGTGTCATCTTGCCAATTGATAGCAGCCCTTAAGATGTGTACTCAGCCCTTGTAATAACCTCAGCCCTTAGATGAAAATGAGGACCAATCCCATGCACTCCCTTGCTTGGCCCTTTGAGTGCCTACCCTTGGATGAGTTGTGCTCTTCTATTCTTGGCCATTGGATGAGGATTATTTCATGACAACATAAAAATGTCATCTTGGCATTTAACCCCAGCCCTTTACATGTGTACTCAGCCCTTGTACATGGCCTAAGCCATTGGATGAAAAGGAACAATCCCATGCACTTCTTTTCTTGGCCGAATGGATTTCCACCTTTGGATGAGTTGTGCTCTTTCATTCTTGGCCATTAGATGAGGGTTCTTTCATGACAAATAAAAATGTCATCTTGGCATTTAATCTTCGATAAAATGACCTTTTTGACCCCCGAACCTAAATAAATAGCAAACAGACCCCAAATTCAAATTTTCTTTTTTCAATACTTCCAAAATAATAAAAAATTGAATTCTGAAAGTTTTCAAAGTTTTTCGAGTCCATTTGCTATTTATTTCGGATTTATTTCTAAAATTGCCCCTTAATGCACCCGAACTTTTGTCATTTTGTAAATGAGCTCCTAATCCAGATTTTTCTTCACCAATCTCTTCCAAATAATTTAAAAGTGTGATCTGGAAGTTTTCAATATTTTTGGAGCTCATTTGCTATTTTTTCGGGATTTATCTGCTTGAATTTCTACATAGGGGACCCGAGTTTGGCCATTTTGCAAACGAACTTAGAATTTGGATTTTCTTTCGCCAATCTCTTCCAAATAATATAAGAATGAGATATGCAAATTTTCAGAATTTTTGGAGCTCATTTACTATTTTTTCGGGATTTATCCTTTTGAATTTTTGCATAGTGGACTCGGGATTTGGCCATCTTGCAAACGAAATCCGAATCAAGATTTTCTTTCTCCGATCTCTTTGAAATGATTTAAGAATGAAATCTACAAATTTTCAGAATTTTTGGAGTTCATTTGCTATTTTTCCCAAATTTTCCAATTTTGCCCTTTTACCTCCGAAGCCCGGTTTTGCTCAAAACAAGTCCGATTTTCAGATTTTCTTCAAACTGAGCCTTGGGCTATCCTTGTTTAATCACTCATCAATTAGGGGCTTCAGTCTTACCGAATCGGGCCATTTCTGTAATTCTTCCAAATTTTACTAAAATCCACCAAAAACCCTAATTCTCGGTTTTCTTTCGAATTGACTTTTCTTCAGTTTTTCTTTCAAGTATCTACTCCATTAGTCAGTGCTTATCTTTCATTTGGAACCTTCAATTTTGAACAATTTGATCGTTCAAGCACTTTTCCCCAAATTTCCTAAACTAGGGTTTCCTTTCTACTAAAATTATGTAAGCCAACTTCTGACCTCCATATCTTTCAATGTAGACCTCGGATTATCAAAATTCTTTCACCATCTTTCAATTGAAATTCAAATCTTGATTTTGAAAGTGGGTCGACTTTTTCAATAGTTGACTTTTTTGGGGTTGACTTTACTGGGGTTGACTTTTTTGAGTTGATTTTTTTTGTCTGCCTTCTTAGGCTAAGTCTCGGAGTACCACCTGCAGGATGAGAAAAGCCTTTTTGCATTATGAATCATCAATTTAGGAAGATTACATACCTGATTTAGTGGTTCGGACAAAATTAGTTGTCTACAAGCCAAACTAGGAAGAGATTGGTTAATTTCATCAAGATTAAGAACCTCACTCTCCTTTGCATGAAAACTCGTGTTTGTCTATTCTTTTCCCTCTACAGGAATTATCTTTTTTTCCTCTCGTGACTCCACTCTCGGTTCTTTATTTTCAGCCACTCCTCTTTCTTTTTCACTCTCTTTTTTAGTCTTTTTCCTCTCATGGCTCCACTCGATTTTCTTTATTTTCAGCCACCTCTCTGGCCTTTGAGATGCTTCAATGATTCAAGTTGGTGTGGATCACAAAGTCCTTAGGCCAAAGGTAGTGCTGCCATGTCTCTAGAGCTCGAACAAGAGCATTGAGCTCTTTGTCATAAGTGGGGTAATTCAGGGCCACCCCTCTTAGGTTCTCACTGAAGAAAGCTATTGGTCGCCTTTCCTGCATCTCCAATTCCTATTCCTGAGGCATCACCTTCAATCTCAAAAGTTTTGTTAGAGTTAGGTAATGCTAATACATGTGTAGAACATAACCTTTCTTTAAGAGTAGCAAATGCATTCTCTTAATCAATGCCCCAATGAAGAACTTTGTTGATATCACAAGACATTTGCTTCCAAAGGCAGAAGTTATGCATATCAAGAATCCATCTAAGACATATGTTGTCGAAACTTTTTTTTTTCCATAGGGAGAAAGAAGAAAAGGTTCAAGAAAAAGGCATTCAACATAAGGGATGTAACCTCTAAGCGAAAATTCAAGAAAGTTTGGAAACCAAGTAAAAAAAGCAAGGTTAAGTGCTTCAATTGCAATAAGATGGGGCATTTTACAAAAGAGTGCAAAGAGCCTAAAGTACGTATATCTTCTTCTACTTTATTTGTGCATGTTATGTCATGTACGCTTATGGCTGAATCTGACTCTTCATAGGTTATTGATTTAGGTGCCACCGACCACATCATAAGGGATCGTGGCTTGTTTGTCAACTATCGAAAGATACCAGCTCGGATTAAATGGGTCTATTGTTTGGTGGGATCAATTAGTGACCAATAGGAGGAGGAATCATGAAAAACCTATAGAGACATGGGGTGAGTTGAAAGCTCTCATGATAAGGAGGTTTGTACCTAGCCACTACTATAGAGGCCTCTACCAAAAATTACAAAACCTTACCCAAGGTTCTAGGACTGTAGAGGATTACTATAAGGAGATGGAGGTGGCTATGATTCGGGCCAATGTAGAGGAGGATAGGGAAGCCACTATGGCTAGATTCTTGAGTGGTTTGCATAGAGATATAGCCAATGTAGTTGAGTTGCAGCTGTAGACACCTAATTTTGTCCAAGCCCCCTAAACCGGGTAGATTCTCTTTTTCAACTCCCCGGAACGCAAAGAGACTTCCATCATTCCATAAATGGGTCCCCAAGACTTTGTTTCGGAGGTCAGCGCCAAAAGTCAACTCAAAAAAGTCAACTCCAAAAAAGTCAACCCTAAAAAGTCAACCACTGAAAATGTCAACTCCCAATCAAAATCAAGGTTCGAAGTTGAATTGAACAATGGCAAAAGAATTTTGATAATATGAGATCTAGAGCAACAGATATGGAGTTCGAAAGATGGGTTGCGAAAATTCAGTGTAGGGGAAAACCTAATCCGGCAAATTTGGAGAAAACTGCAAAGATAGCCCAATTCGGTAAAATTGAAGCCCCCAATTGATAAAGGATGAATAAAGAAAAATAGCCTAAGGCCCAGTTTGAAGTGGATCCCAAAGAAGAGACGGTTAGAGCAAAAACGAAAAAACGAGAAAATTCCCGAGTTTGAAAAGGGGAAAACTAAATCGAAAGGGAATTTGATCGTAAAAATTGGGCGTTTTCAGACCAGTTCAAATTCAATATAGGACAAAGGAAGTGGAAAAAGAAAATCCAAAAATCGAACCCGTTTTGAGTAAAACCGAGGTTTTTAAGGTTGAAGGGCATTCTCGAAAAATCCCAAAGAAAATTCCGGGAAAAATAGCAAACGAGCTCGAAAAATTATGAAAACTTCCAGATCTGAGTTTCATAATTTTTGGAAGGGATTGGCAAAGAAAATTCAAAATCGGAGCTCATTTGAAAAATGGCAAAGTTCGTGTGCAGTAACCCGAAATTTTTAAAGATAATTCTGAGAAAAATAGCAAACGAGCTCGAAAAATTATGAAAACTTCCAGATCTGAGTTTCATAATTTTTGGAAGAGATTGGAAAAGAAAAATCCGGAATCAAAACTCATTTGAAAAATGGTAAAATTCAGGTGCACTAACCCGAAATTTCGAAAGATAATTCCGGGAAAAATAGCATACGAGCTCGAAATTATGAAAACTTCCAGATCTAAGTTTTATAATTTTTGGAAGAGATTGGTGAACAAAAATTCAGAATTGGAGTTCATTTGAAAAATGGCAAAGTTTGGGTGCACTAACCTGAAATTTTGAAAGATAATTTCGAAAAAAAATAGGAAACGAGCTCGAAAAATTATGAAAACTTCTAGATCTGAGTTTTATATTTTTTGGAAGAGATCGGTGAAGGAAAATCCAGAATTGGAGCTCATTTGAAAAAGGCTAAATTTGGGAGGCACTAAACCGAAATTTTAGAGCAAAATCCGGGAAAATAGCAAATGAGCTGGGAAAAATGTGAAAACCTCCAGAACCAAGTTTTATATCGAATAGGAGGAGTTGGAAAATAAAATTTCAAAATTGGGGTCTATTTGTAATTAAAATAAGTTTTGGGGCCAAAATGCAATTTTATCGAAGAAATCGAAAAGGGCTAATTTGCAAATAAAAAAAAGTTGAATGGACTGGAAATTTCTAGGCCATTTTCGACCAGCAGCTAATCAAGTGGAGAAGGGTGGAGATTTATTCCATTTCATCCAATGGTCATAATCAAGTTGCAAGATAGCATATTTTTTGTCTTGCAAGTGGTCATTCCTCATCCAATGGCGTAGGTGCTTTGTAAAAAGATGAGTACATCCTTCAATGGCCAAGATCAAATTGCAAGATAACATTTTTATTGTCATGAAAATATCTTTGATCCAATGGCTTAGATTGTTGGAGAAAAGATGAGCACATATCATCCAATGGTGAAGGAGCATAGGAGACAAAGCTTAAAAATGAAGCAACTCATACACTCTCATATTTTTTAAGGGGGTCGGCCATCACTAAGGCGAGAGGTCAGATTTTACAAAGGTAGTAGCTAAAAAGGAGAGAAAAGGAAGAGAAAAAAATAAGGAAAAAATAAGGGATTTTCTTACTACTCTTTGATTTGGAAAGCTAAAGCAAGGTAGCTATTTTCTTCCATGCTCTCCTCCATGCTTTGTTCATATGATTTTGTTATTCCTTTTTTATTTTCATTTTATTTTCTTTCATGAAATAAAATTGTTTTTTAAAACAAATTTCAAAAGATTTCTTCATGTTTTATCAAATAACCAAGTTTGTCAATTTTTTTTCATACATGTTCCATGCTTGGCCGAATGATGTATGATAATTTTGTGCTTGTTCTTGCTTGATACTTCTTTCTTGGTTGGTTGTGTTCATGTTCTTAACTCTCGGTTGATTTGTGGTAAGATAGATCCCCCTATTTGTTGCTTCATGTTCATGCATTCATCTCATCCCCACTTGATTTTTGACTTAAGCCAACCAATGGCTCAAAGCCAAGCTCTCATGAGCATGCTTGTGGAAAAATGAAAGGTTGTGCAAGTTGGATTTTCTGATTTTTCTCAACATGCATTCCTTGTCCAAATTTAAAGATTTTTTAACCACAGGTTGTAGACCCTTTAAGGAGCCTATAGTAGTTTTTTTTTGGATTTTTCTATTAAAGGTTTAAAAATGGATTTTGACAAAAACGTTTTTTAACTCACTGTCTTGATTTTGGGTAAAAATCGGTCATAGTATCCATGCTCCAAAAATTAAGATGATTTTTTCCCATAGAGGTCGACATGTTCTACGTCTCCCATAATATTTTCAGAATTTTTTGAAATTTTTTGGAAGGGATAAAAAATTGGTTTCCAAAACTTCCAATGAGAGTCAGTTTTGTTTTTAAGAAATACTAATTCTCTGTTTTGGTTAGAATATTAAGAGGGGCTGCTTTGGGGCATTAGCTAAAGTCTTAGGTTAATTTTCAAGTCATTTCAATCATAAAATTTGATTTTATAAAAGTCGGGTTAAGGGAAGTCAATCCGGATTTCAAAACTAGGAAAATAGGGCCTTTTCAAATGGGGGGTTCGGCCAATAGGCCATCTTCATCCAAAAATTCCACTTCTTTTAAATCCGAGCCCAAATTCTTTGGCTTTTGAAAATCCGATCTAAGTCTCTTCCTAAGGTAGTCGGATACCTTTTTAGGTATGCAGATGTCCTTAATCTAAGGAAGAAATACATCTCCATGCATTGCATTTTAAAAATGTTTTTATTTAATTTGTCATAAAAACGTATTTTTCGGTTTATTACACATTTGGCATGAATTAGTTCCTGATCTTTGTTGGGTTTGTCGGGGAGGTTAAAGAACTATTCAACGCACGTGTTTATGGAATCGAAATGTATGGTTTTCGTTTTACTCGAAACCATGTAAATATCACATGAAAGAATTATTTTTCAAGCTTTGCCGGGTTTGCCGGGAAGCATAGTAATATTTTTTGACATATTCTATTTATATGATTCCTCACATGAATTATACATTCCAAGTAATGTTATGTGCATGTCATCATTGTAGACACCTAATTTTGTCCGAACCACTAAAACATGTATGTTTTTTTTTCTAAATTGATGTTTCAGAATGCAAAAAGACTTTTCTCATCCTGCAGGTGGTCCTCCGAGACTTAGTCTAAGAAGTCGAGCATAAAAAGTCAAAATTGAAAAAGTCAACCCCGAAAAAGTTAACCCTAAAAACTCAACTACTGAAAAGTTAACCCACTTTCAAAATCAAGATTTGAAGTTCAATCGAAAAATGGTTAAAGAATTTTGATAATCCGAGGTCTACATTGAAAGACATGGAGTTCCGAAGTTGGGTTACGAAGATTCAGTAGAAATGAAACTCTAGTTCGAAAAATTTGGGGAAAAGTGCTTAAACGATCAAATTGGTCAAAATTAAAGGTTCCAAATGAAAGATAAGCACTGACTACGAGTAATGGAGAGGCTACTTGCAAGAAAAACTGAAGGAAAAGTCAATCCGGGGGAAAACCGAGAATTAGGATTTTTGGTGAATTTTGGTGAAATTTGGAAAAATTGCAGAAATGGCCTGATTTGGTAAAAGTAAAGCCCATAATTGATGAGGAGTGAGTAAACAAGGATAGCCCAAGGCTCAGTTTGAAGAAATTTTGAGAAAAGAGCCGATTGGAGGAAAAACGAAAAAAAGAGGAAATTCCCGACAGTGAAAAAAGGAAAAATCAAAACGGAAGGGAACTTGATCGTAAAAATTGGGCTTTTTGGACCAACTCCAATTCAATATATGAAAAGGCCCAGGAAAAGAAAATCTAAAAATCGGACTTGTTTTGAGCAGAACCGGGCTTCGGAGCCAAAAGGGCAAAATTGGAAAATTTGGGAAAAATAGCAAATGAGCTCCAAAAATTCTAAAAATTTGCAGATCTTATTCTTAAATCATTTCGAAGATATTGGAGAAAAGAAAATCTGGATTTAGAGTTCGTTTGCAAAATGGCCAAATCCCGGGTCCACTATGTAGAAATTCAAAGAGATAAATCCCGGAAAAATAGCAAATGAGTTCGAAAAATTCTGAAAATTTTCAGATCTCATTCTTAAATTATTTGGAAGAGATTGGCGAAAGAAAATCTGGATTCAGAGTTCGTTTACAAAATGGCCAAATCCCGGGCCCACTATGCAAAAATTCAAGCAGATAAATCCCGAAAAAATAGCAAATGAGCTTCAAAAATTATGAAAACTTCCCTATCATACTTTTAAATTATTTGGAAGAGATTGGTGAAGCAAAATCTGGATTCGGAGCTCGTTTAAAAAAGGTGAAAAGTTCGGGTGCACAAAAGGACAATTTTGGAAGAAAAAATCTAAAAAATAGCAAATGGACTCGAAATTTTTTGAAAACTTCTAGAATTCAATTTTTTATTATTTCAGAAAATTTTTGAATTTGGAGTCTGTTTGTTATTTATTTAGGTTCGGGGATCAAAAAGGTTATTTTACCAAAAAAACCAAAAAGGGCTTTTCTTGCAATGGAATTGGGCTGGATTTTAAGAGGGCAATCAGCCAAGCCCATGATGGAGATTAATTTTGCTGAGCCATTTCATCTAAGGGCCAAGAAGGAGAGGAAGGTTGTTATTTTTGTGATCAAGCCTTTGAATTTGCAACACATGGACCAATGGTTGGAGGGAGATAATGTCATAATTATGATTCTATTTATGACATCATCTTCATGACATCATAAATCTAGAGGCTGATTATTCTAATATAATGGTGGGATTTTTACATAGAAGGCATCTTGAATGATAGCCATTGGATGGAGAAAAAATAACCAACTTTCTTCTAGAAGCATAGACCATTCGGCCAAGGTTAATTAGAGGGGGGCTGAGCAGTTTTTACAAGCTTGGAGGCTGGAAAAGAGGCAGTAGCTAAGGAGAAAAAGAGAGAAAAAGAAAAGGAAAAAGAGAGGAGAATAAAGGAGAAAGAAAAGAAAGGTTTTTGCTAGTTTCTTCTTGATTTGGAAAGCTAGAGCAAGGTAGCTATGCTCTTTCATGGTTATTTTTCATATTTTATTGATATGATCTTGTTTTTTGATTGATATTTTTTCTTTTTTATGAAATAAACTTGTTTCTAAAGAGCTACTATTTTGTTTTTTAAAAAAAGAAAATAAAAAACAACAAGTTTTCATCAAAAATTCATCATGGCCGAATGGTTGCTGTTTTGAGTAAATGATTTTGTGTTTTATTTTTATTCATGAGTTTTGTGGTAGGTTAGCTTGGTTGTGGTAGTTTATTAACCATGTTATGTGTTTGTGACAATACCATGCTAAATTCATATTGTTACATTTGGTCATGATGAAAATTTTGGAGCATGTTTGCTTTTTTATCATGTTTGCTTGTTTAATATGTTTCCATTGATCTTCATGCATATATACCATGCTATATTCATGTTCTTAATTTGTCCATGATGGATTTTTATACATATTTGCATTGTTTATAATGTTTCCTAGTTTATTGCTTCCATGGGTTTGTGTTATTGTTTAGCTAGGATTATACTATGTGATTTGGGGGCTATTCGGTCAACATGATTTGGTTTTGTGTGTGCATGTTCATTTTGTCTAGTTGATAAGTTTGCATTTCATGCCATAACATTGTTTATTTTGATTTGGTTATCCATGTGTTTGTGTTATTGGCTAAATAGGATTGCATTAGTCTATTTTAATGGCCATTCGGCCCTCGTATGTGTTTCTTCCTTGTGTGTGTATTTTCATTTTGTTTAGGTACCATTGCTTTACATTATTATGCCATGAAATTTTGTATTAGTTTCTATTTGTTCATGCATTAGTATTAGGTTTATCGATCATTATATGTGCATGACATTTTCATGCATTCTCATGACATTTAAGATCTAGAATCATATTGGTATTGCCATGCATATTCCCATGCATGTAAAGTCTAGAATCATATTGGTATTGCCATGCATTTGCTATGCTATTTAGGTCTTAGGTCACTTTGTATTGCCATGCATTTCATGTCACTTTAGCTCTAAGTCTCATTTGCATTATTATGCATCTCATGCATGCTTAAGTTAGTATTACATTTATTGCCATGCAAACTCATGCTAGGCATTAGGTTATTTTGTGTTGCCATGCATTTCTCACATCATTTAGGTTTTAAATCATGCATTTCATACATCATATTTGCTGTATTCTCATGCATTTCATGTCATGCCACATGATTTATGACTTAGACCAATCAATGGTTCAAAGTCATGCTCACTAGAGCATACTTGTGAAAAATTAAAGAGTTGTCAAATTGATTATTCTACCTTTGTGATTTTTTTTTTACTTAGCCAATTTTTGTTTAACTTTTTAAAAGTGTTATCTACTATTTATGGGTCTTTAGGAGAGTCTCCAACATTTTTACTTTGATTTTTAAATGATTTTATGAAAGGCAAAAAATGTGTTTTGGCAAAATAGTTTTTTCACCCAGTACTTGTACTTTCCCGATTTTTTTGGGCAGTCATCTTAAATCAAAAAATTAAGCCTATTTTTTCTCGTGTAATTTTACATGTTGTGAGTCTCCAGTATTTTTTTAGATTTTTTTTGAATTTATAAAATAGGTTAAAAAATTGTGCTTTAAAACTGGACAGTGGAGGTAGATTTGAATTTGAGGGAAAATCATTTTGCTGTTTTGGCTAAGTTACTTAAAAGGGGCTGATTAGGAAATTTAGCTTCTGTTTTTGGGTGATTTCTAGGCCATCTTAAACTTAAGAAATGATTTTTATAGAGTTCGGATCAAGGGTGATCAAGTCCAGGATTTTAAACTTAAGAAATTAGAGCCATTTTTAAAAGGGTTTGGCTAGGGTTTTAATGTTCATTCAAGCTTTTCAAAATTGTTTTCAAACAATCACAAAGTATTTTGGTTTTAGAATATTTAATTGGATATATTTTTCTAAGGTAGCCGGATATCTTTTTAGATATACGGATATCCTTAATTAAAGGAAAAAATACATTCTCATGCATTGCATTTTCCATATTCATGCATACTATATAATATGTGATTTTTGCTCTGATAATTTCAATGTTGTTGTTGTTATTTTTTATTTATATTTTTGGTATTATGTTGTTTGTTATATGGTTTTGAATATTTCATGATATCCTATGCTTTTTATTTAGTTATTTATTTTTGTCACATTATTTAGCATATACTATGTTCATGCATTATTATTTTTATTTTCGTTTTCATGCATATTACATGATAGCATTATTTTATGTTTCATGTCATTTCATGTCACTTAAATTATATTCCATGTCATCAAGATTATATTATTTAGAATATGCCATGTCATTTAAAATATGCCATATCATTTAAATTTGCCATGTCATTTAAATCATATCATTTCATTTAGAATATCATGTTATTTAAGTTATTTCATTTCATTTAGAACATATCATGTCACTTAGGTTATATTCATTTCACTTAGAGTATATTATGACACTTAGGTTATATCATTTCATTAGATTATTTCATGTCATCTTTATTATGTCACACATTTTCATATTCATATTTATTTCAATATGTTTTAAAATAAGACAATGATTTTCAATAAAATAAAGATATTCTCGAATTAAAATAATTCATGAGTTCTCTGTCGGGTTTGCTGGGGAGGATATCATCAATTATTATTAATGACGGAATATCTTCTTTAAAAACGAGAATGATTTGGAAAATTTTTCAAAATAATAAAAATTTCTATATTTTGCCACGTTTGTCGAGAAATATAGGAAAATTTTGAATTAATAAATTCCGGATCATTTTCAATTAAAAATGGAATTATTTTTTTTAAATAGAGAATTAACTTGAAATACTAAATTAAAAACCCACTTTTTTTTTTTAATTTTACAGAGACTTGCGATAACACACGATTAATAAGGTACCGTTTTATACGGGCATTGTGGGGGTGCTAATTCTTCCCCACACATAACCGAGTCCCGAACCCGCTTCTTTGATTTCTCTGGTTTAAAACGCAGACTTGAAATTGGTTTAAAAATATTTTAATTAATTTTAAAATATTTTACAAAACCGATTTTAATAGGTGGCCGATCACACCTAGCTAAAAAAGATTTGTGGCGACTCCATGTCTTTTTCATGGTCATTTTCAAAATCTTCATTTTTCAAGAGGAATTAAGTCGACTTTTCCTCGGTTTTTTTAAATGTCACGCTTAACGAATAATAAAGTCTTGCAATGAGACTTGTTATTTTTTAGGTTGCGACAGCTTGGCGACTCCGCTGGGGATATTTGAGAGTCAGTTCTAGAATTAGTCGTGTATTATCAAAGTCTCGGTTTTTGTTGGTTTATTCGGTATTTAATTTTAATTCCAACATTTTTTAAAAAAATAAAGGAGAATTTTGAAAATAATAAAATGTTTTTAAATATGTCCATACTCATGTGCATGCATTTTATTATTATTCTCTAGATATTTAATGTTGTATATTATAATTGCTTGTCGGTTAATGCGTTACACTATTCTTGGATGTTGTTTTAATAAATTGCTGGGGTATTTAGAATAAGGGGTGTAGAATAGGTGGTGAAAGGTTTGTTGTTCCTCCTCACACACATTGCACTTGCATTTCCATAACATGAACTCTCTACCCGGGTTCCATCATTTTAAGTGGGAGTAAAGTAGCTACGCTCTCGTGATGATCCTCCGCATGGGCTAGTGAAACATTTTCGGAGTATAAATTACCTAAGCTCTCGTGATGATCCTCCGCATGGGCTAGGGAATTATACTCTAACGAATTGAACCCGCTTTTATCGGGGTGCCTTACTAGCCTTCATAGGCGACAGTGAGGAGCAATTCAAGGCCTTTTAGAACTTCGTTCACCCACATATAGTGAACTATAGAGCAGCATAGGCGAAGCTCTGCCGAATTTTTGATAGATATACCGAAGTTAGGGAAACATTGAGGGACATTTCTAACCTTTTGTTACCTATTTTACATTCTGAATAATTATTGTAGATCTGGCAATGATGTACGTAGATCGCCCGTAATAAGTTTAATACCAAGCCACGGAGGCATCGTGATGCCTAAATGAGTCGATACTGTTGGGGCAAGTGTTCGTAAACTTTTTAAACTTGAAAATATCAAAACATTCTTTTTCAAACTTTTTTGCATTTTGCACATTTCATGCATGTGTGAATAGAGCATTTACATTAATCGTTGTATTTTTTATCTCATTCTTTGAAATAAACAATTGGTAATAATCTCATTTGATGATTTCATAAACCGGTAGTGTTACATGAACATTTGCATATTGTACCATACTAGGATCCACTATCCCGAAATTCTTTTGAAAATAATATGTTTGGTTTTTCATAGAGAAAACATGTTTCAAAAAAAAAAAATCATAGATTAAATTTGGAGGCAAATCTTGCATAATGAGATTTTTGAATAATCAAGATTTAGGTCCCACCAATTTCGTGTAATCATTGGTTAATTTATTTGTATCATTTTGACATCATGTTACAGTCTTAACATACATGGTTATTCATTGTAGAATACATTTGTGATATACATGTTCATTCTTTGTACCTACCTTTGTGATTAATTCATTTATTCTTTGCATGTATCATTTTGACATCATGTTACAGTCATAGCATGCATGGTCATTCATTGTAGAATACGTTTATGACATGCATGGTCATTATTTGTATATACCTGTGCTTCAATTTATTCATTTTTTTTAAAAAAATGCATCATGTTGGCATTAGATTGCATCTATGACATACATAGTCATCATAATTTATCTGTATATGCTCATGCATTAATCATTAGTATATTCATGCATATAGGAGTAGAGCACGTACATTTATAATTGTATTCTTAATCTCATAACATTTTCATTTGCATGAAAGGGGTTCGAGATATGAGGAAAGAATGGGAGGAACGATTGGTTGCTTTGGAACGAAATCAAGAGGAATTTTGACATGAGATTCGAGAAGTGAAAGAACAACTCGCTAAATTGATGAAAATGGTTGAGGCTATGGGTAAGAGTAAAGGGGAACTTTCTTAGGGCTATGCATCGCCTTCGGATCAGCCAAAACCATTAGGTCCAGAACATACAATCCTTGCTGGATCCTGCACTTGTCAATGCCACAAAGGATGCAACCCTGATGAAATTGTGGACAAAATTGTGAAAATGATTAAACCTGAGAGCCTGATGCCAAAGATAGAAACCTCAGATCCCAAACAGTCCGTGCAATTGGTCCTAGGTCCAAACCAGTATCCTCACCCTACTATGGCCCAATTGCCCACTAGGATGATCACTACTGGAACCCTGAATCCCACTCCATCACCACCAATTGGCAGCTCGTATTTCTTCCCTCATCAAGTACCTTATCAAGCATCCGGGATAGGAACCTCGAACTATGTACAACCACCAAGGGTCCCGTGTCCAAATCCATACCCTTACCATGCTGTTCCGCCACCTCTCCATGTAAACACTTCGGTTCGAACCTTAGTGCCACCACCGAGTGCCCCAAATCCTAGGCCATGTGTGACTAAGAAACAACCCAAGAACAAGACTCAAGAGCAGTATGATCCCATTCCAATCAGCTACAGAGAGTTTCTCCCTATACTGATCCAAAATCACATGGTTGCCTGTATCCCGTTGAAACCCCTGTTACCACCATATCCAAAGTGGTATAATCCAAATGCAAGATGTAATTATCATTGTGGAATTGCTGGCCATAGCATTGAAGACTGTATAGCCTTCAAAAAGAAAATGCAATCTCTTATAGAGATCAAGTGGATCGATCCAATGACTCTGATTGATAGAAGGCTGGGAAAGCATAATTAGGATTGGGAGATTTAAATCAATGATGTAGAAAGACTTCGGTCTGATATGATGTAGTGGGATTTCACTTTTTCAGTAGCCGGCTCTTATAGCCTTAGGATGCTAGGAAGAATAAAGTGCTTGTAAAGACAGTTTTAACCACTGCTCATGATTTTGTAAACATGGTTTATACCATTGTGCATGTTGATTTGGGAATGAATTGGTTGTGCTTCAAATTTATGAGATGTTGATGATTAAGTTCCTCTGATTCTTATTTCCTCCGTGGTATCTTCCCTTTTGCATAATGCATCCGATCAATTCTTTGTCATACCATACATTTATACATGTATCTTGGTAGCATCAGGTGGTATTCCTGACAAACATAGTTAACATGATTTTTTCTGTATATGTTCATGCACTAATTTTCTTATTACATACATCATGTTAGCATTAGGTCACATTCATGGCACACATGGTCAGCATGATTTTCTTTGTATATACTCTGTGTCAATCATTCATTGATTACATGCATCATATTTGACATCATGTTGCATTCATAGTGTATATGATCATTCATTGGGAAATACACTGAAATATACATGGTCATTCATTGCATAAATTCATGCGTTATTGTTTATTCTTTGCTTGTATCATGTTGGCATCGTGATTGAATTTATTACATACATGGTCAGCTTGTCTCTATTGTATATGTTCGTACATCACATTGTTTATGTTTCATGAGCATCAAATTGCATTCATGGCTCATTCATCACGATATGCATTTGAGGGGATAAAATGGAAGTTGGCCTGGCTTTAGGAGTCCTTGAAAGAATTTCCATTTCAAATCAGAGGTATAAGAAGTACTGAGTACTTTTTCAATAACAGGCTAGAGATATGGAGAATGAACAAGCTGCCTGAATGGAAAGAATGGAAAGGGTCAGAAAGAATTGTGAGAACAGCTGGCAAAGTCTCAAGTAGAATCTAAAGATCAGATGACTAAATTGATGGAGCTAATGTCCACCGTAATCAAGGGATACACTGAAAACTTTGCCACCAGAGAAGGGTTAGAGGCACAAAAGGGTCAGAGTGAGGTCATGATGTTGGATGGCTAGAACATAGTTAACCCCAGCAACACCCTGAACTTAGACGATCTAGCTGAACAGGAAAAGTTGAAAATGGTTGAGTTAAAAATGGCTGAGTTGACAGATTCCCGAGGAAAATATCAGTTGTTAGATGAAATGCTCCGGGTAGTGGAAGGTATAGATGTAATTGGGAGTGTAGATGCGAAAGAACGTTGCTTGGACCTCGATTTAGTCATTCCTCATAAATTTAAGGTCCCAAACTTTGTAAAATATGACGGGACGACTGATCCGTCAGCCCACATCACTATGTATGTCGAAAGATGACAAGTCATATAGATAATGAGAAGCTTCTGATTCACTACTTTCAAGATAGCCCCAGCAGGTCCGCAATTAGGTGGTATAGTCAGTTGAGCAAGGATCAGATTCTCTCTTGGAATGGTTTGGTTAGGGCTTTTCTAAACCAGTACAAGCATATGAACGATATGGTGCCTGACTATCTCACCTTGCAAAATATGGAGAAAAAAGCTATTGAGAGCTTCAAAGAGTATGCCCAGAGGTGGAGGAACATGTCCACCCAAGTACAACCACCTTTGACACAAAAGGAAATCACCATCATTTTTGTGAGTACACTGAGCCCAATACTATGACAGACTCGTCGGCAATGCCTCAAAGAATTTTGCAGATATAGTAATCTCAGGGGAGATTATTGAGAATGCTATCAAGAATATGAAACTTGAAGGAGAATGAACATCCAATGCCAAGAGAAATAGGGCACCTAGAAAGAAAGAGGAATATGTCCAAGCTATGGGATATTTAGCCCCATATTCCCAATTTCGGTCATACCAATCATGTTATCCTACTAAGGTATCCTTACCTACCAACCCAAGCACCTAATCCTATACCAATTCTTGCAACAAGGCCTGTTTCCAGAAAACGACCACGGGATAACCAAGAAAGAAATGCAATCCCCATCCCTAACCTGCTGCCATTACTAATAAAGAATCAGTACCTTACCCCGGTACCTTTGAAAATAGCTCCGAATCCATCAGCAAGAAGTTATGAACTTGACAGCAAGTGTGATTATCACCTGGGGGTAGTTGGGTATTCAACTGAAAAATGCAGACAACTGAGGGAAAGGATTGAAAGTCTTATCGCGATGGC
The DNA here is from genome assembly GCA_030761205.1 of Fremontodendron californicum. NCBI lineage: Eukaryota > Viridiplantae > Streptophyta > Magnoliopsida > Malvales > Malvaceae > Fremontodendron > Fremontodendron californicum. The sequence continues at coordinate 14,006,022 of JAULJL010000037.1, forward strand.
ATTTTGACACCAAAGCTTATCAATTAGTGGAAGTCCGCTTTACCGTAAATCAATTTCTTTCGGGGTTTTATGACGAGAATTACTATCTTTGAAGGATGTCAGCAGGAGCATTTTGATGCATGTAGTTTCAAACTTCATGATGAAAGCACTCGTCTTATGTCGACATTCATATGAATTAAATGAATTTTGAATTTTAAATGCTTTGTGTTTGTTGTGTCTTAACAATAATTTGAATTTGCAAAAAAAGCATTAAGGAAGTTCTAATAATGGACAGTCTGGAGAATACTGATGATCATTGTTAGAAATGACCCAATACCCTCTCCCCTCTCTTTTAGGCTTTCCTATGCCTAATTCCTTTGAATCGAGACCACACGGAAAACCTAATGCTTCAAGGAAAATGAATGATTGAACTTCATAAAACCATTGTCATCATGGAATAAGCAAAGATGTAGACCCTAGTCTAGGCTATGAACAAAGGAACGAACTTTTTGAAATTTTTTCGAATTCCTTGAAATTCAAACAAATGAGACATTCTTTCAAGAATTTAGATCATGGTAATTTGGTGTGTCAAGATGTGCTAAAACCATTCACGCCTTTACCAAAAACGACAAAACACTAATTGCCCAAACATCACTTCATGATTGACATCCTAGGACAGAATGATTAAACTAGATTATCCCATGCCCAGAGAAAACCCGTTTTTGGGTCATATTTTCCTTGTCTCTTCAAAGAACTCAGATTTGAAACTCAACTTTTTCAAAATAGACCTAGACTTGCTATGTTCCTCGTTGATACAAATTCTCATGGTTAATCAAATTGGGGCATCATATGTGAAAATGATGGATATATGGTGAAAAAAGACGGGACTAACGCATGAATCTGTGAGGCATGCGACAAAAAAAGAAGAAAAAAAAAGGAAAAATAGTGATATCATGTATATGAGAATTCATATGTTTCCAAAGTGCAAAATGAAATTCTGATTATCTATTTCCCCTGGGGATTGCTTTTCAATGAGAATATTTGTGCTCGATATGAGAAATGGCCATCTTTCATATCTCTCTCACAAAAAAGAAACTATCCATAGTCACCCCTTTTGAGCCAAAAGAATTATTTCTTCTTTGAACCCTGATCAAGGATCACCCTCTACACTGGGGGGAAAATGCGAGGAAAGATCTTATCAAAGATGAGTCCTAACTCAAACGACAGATACAAAGCAAACTAAGCTCCAAAATGAATACGGGCTCGCTCTATCGGAAGTAAAGAAAAAGGAAAAGATGGCGAAATGGAAGCCAAGAACAAAGAAAAAGAAAAAGTGTGAAAAAGTATGGAAAATGAAAGCCAAAAGCAAGGAAGAAAAAGAGCAAAAGTAAAAAAAAAAGGAAAGAAAAAAAAAAGAAAAGTCCAGAAGGGACAAATGCCTCAAAAGGGAATCCTCCTCAAGAAATGATCCTTTATCTGGTTACCCTCAAACACATATTTTGGGCCTATTTATCCTTTCTTTCTTAACCCTGAACCATGGCCTACATTACGTGCTTTAAAAGTCCATTTTGATGAAGCATGAATATTTAATTTGAAGGGTTTTTCCTGGGATTTTATCCCATCTCATCGAATTCTCATTTCATTGTGGAAGAATTTAGAATTCTCAAGTGCATGGTAGAACAACACAAAAAAAAAATAAAAATGGAAAGAATGGGACTCTAGTGCGAAAACCCAAAAATGGTGGTCTAGAGTAAATTAGGAATTTCCGATGCCATTTTTGATAATGCCGATACCACGAAAGAGAAAGTCATCTTAAAAAAGTGGTCATCGAGGAATATCTAGGAATTCTTGAACCTCCCAAATTGTTAGCTCTCTTTTGAAGGATTGATTTCAAAAACTGAGACTTTTTTTTTCTTCCAAAATTAAACTTTCTCGTTCAAATATTCCGGCTAATCTTGACGCTTGTCAAAATGCCCTGATATGAAAACTAAAAGAATGTTGAATTTGTTTGATTCTCAATGAAATCATGATTTATAGAACCTGTTCCATTTGTGAGCCTAGAAGGGACATACATTTTTGTTATGAAATTTTCTTTGATCGACCAAAATCTTGTTATACCAAACATTGGCAATTCAAATTGAAAAACCCAGATTGACACTTAGAGAAATTTTTAACAGTGATCATCAGTATTCAAAGGATTTGTACATCACACACTGTGGGGTTAATATTTTTTCAAAAGTTTCCAAAATGAGAAAACAAATAAAGATTTTTTGAAATACCCATTTTTGATGTTGTCATGAGATAAAGGTTTTTCTAACCCAAAGGTGTGGAACTACTAAGGTTAATCTTGATTTCCAAATATGAGAAGAAAAAATAGAACCCGGCAAGCAGACTTCTCTCAATAAGAGTTTGAAAATTATTGGGGCAAAAGAAATAGCCAAAGATTGAAAAATGAATGGAAGTTATACTCTGATTTGAAGAGGAAAAATGAATTGGAAAGGCTAAGCCAAAGTCTAGAAAAATGATCAGGGGCATTTGCATCTTTTCATGAAGCGTTTGCATCATTATTGATCTTTGCATTTGCATCATATATAAGCATTTTTGCAAATTGTCAATCCTTGCATTTGCATTATTTAGAAACATTTGCATAATGTCAATATTTGCATTTTCATCATATAGAAGCATTTGCATATTTTTGACCTTTGCATTTCATCCTTCTGTGAAGTAATTGCGTTATTTGAGGATCATTTGCATGTACACCATGAAGCATCTGCATCAGCATCAAGAAACATTTACATCAATTCAAAACATTTACATTTGCAACATGAGGTATGTGCATCCTGTTAATCATTTGCACCAGTATCAAAAAGCATTTGCAGCTTCTCAAAATCTTCAGGTTAATTTTCAACAATTCTTCAAAGATCATTCTCAAGGCCTCCAGGCACCATTCTTAAGACCTCCGAGCATCATTTTTAAAGTCGCATACAGTGCATTTTTCCAAATCATGGGTAAGGCCTCCAGGCACCATTCTTAAGACCTCCAGGCATCATTTTTAAAAGTCACATACAACACATTTTTTCCAAATCATGTGTAAGGCCTCTGAGCACCATTCTTAAGACCTCCGGGCATCATTTTTAAAAGTCGCATACAGCGCATTTTTTCCAAATCACGAGTAAGGCCTCCGGGCACCATTCTCAAGATCTCCGAGCATTATTTTTAAAGTCGCATACAACGCATTTTTCCAAATCACGGGTAAGGCCTCCGGGCAGCATTTTTAAAATCGCATACAGTGCATTTTTCCAAATCACAGGTAAGGCCTCTAGGCACCATTCTTAAGACCTCCGGGCATCATTTTTAATGTCGCATACAGCGCATTTTTTCCAAATCAAGGGTAAGGCCTCTGGGCACCATTCTTAAGACCTTCGAGCATCATTTTTAAAGTTGCATATAGCGCATTTTTTCCAAATCACAGGTAAGGCCTCCGGGCACCATTCTTAAGACCTCCGGGCATCATTTTTAAAGTCGCATACATGCATTTTTCTAAATCATGGGTAAGGCCTCCGGGCACCATTTTTAAGACCTCCGAGCATCATTTTTAAAGTAGCATACAACGTACTTTTTCCAAATCACGCATAAGGCCTCCGGGCACCATTTAAGACCTCCGGGCATAATTTTTTCTTTAAATCATGGATAAAACCTCCGGTCACTATTTTTAAGACCTTCGGGCAATATTCTTTTACAAATCGAACTCGTTTCCTTAAGACGGGTCAAGCCTTTATTAGTCAGGGAACTCAATTTAAGGACAAAATCTTCAATTTACAGTTTTCTCAAAACAAAAAAAAAATGAAAAAATTAAAAAAGATGAAAAAATTAAAAATGGAAAAAAATGAAAACCCCTTTTCCTTTCCTTCACATGTGATTTCACTAACCGAACAAAATTAGTGTTTGTTTATCTTTGCCTGATTCCTGATTCTCAACAATAGTCAAAGAGGGACAGCTGTAGACACCTAATTTTGTCCAGACCACTAAAACATGTATGTTTTCTTCCTAAATTGATGTTTCAGAATGCAAAAAGACTTTTCTCATCCTGCAAGTGGTACTCTGAGACTTAGTCTAAGAAGTCGAGCATAAAAAGTCAAACTTGAAAAAGTCAACCCTAGAAAAGTAAACCTTAAAAATTCAACTACTAAAAAGTTAACCCACTTTCAAAATCAAGATTTGAAGTTCAACTGAAAAATGGCGAAAGAATTTTGATAATCCGAGGTCTACATTGAAAGTTGGGTTACGGAGATTCAGTAGAAAGGAAACCCTATTTCGAAATATCTGGGGAAATGTGCTTAAACGATCAAATTGGTCAAAATTGAAGGTTCCAAATGAAATATAAGCACAAAATACGGTAATGGAGAGGCTACTTGGAAGAAAAACTGAAGGAAAAGTCAATCCGGGAGAAAAACGAGAATTAGGATTTTTGGTGGATTTTGGTGAAATTTGGAAAAATTGCAGAAATGGCCCTATTCGGTAAAAATAAAGCCCTAATTGATGAGGAGTGAGTAAATAAGGATAGCCCAAGGCTCAGTTTGAAGAAATTCCGAGAAAAGAGCCGATTAGAGGAAAAACGAAAAAACGAGGAAATTCCCGACAGTGAAAAAAGGAAAAATCAAATCGGAAGAGAATTGGATCGTAAAAATTGGGTGTTTTTGGACCAACTCCAAGTCAATTTATGAAAAAGGCCTAGGAAAAGAAAATCTGAAAATTGGACTTGTTTTGAGCAAACCAGACTTCAGAGGCAAAATGGCAAAATTTGAAAATTTAGGAAAAATAGCAAATGAGCTCCAAAATTTCTAAAAATTTGTAGATCTCATTCTTAAATCATTTCAAAGAGATTGGCAAAAGAAAATATGGATTCGGAGTTCGTTTGGCAAATGGCCAAATCCCGGGTCCACTATGTAGAAATTCAAAGAGATAAATCCCAAAAAAATAGGAAATGAGTTCCAAAAATTTTGAAATTTTCAGATATCATTATTAAATTATTTGGAAGAGATTGGCGAAAGAAAATTTGGATTCAGAGTTCGTTTTCAAAATGGCCAAATCTCGAGCCCACTATGTAGAAATTCAAGCAGATAAATCCCGAAAAAAAATAGAAAATGAGCTTCAAAAATTATAAAAACTTCCAGATCATACTTTTAAATTATTTGGAAGAGATTGGTGAAGAAAAACTTGGATTCGGAGCTCGGTTAAAATTGATGAAAAGTTTGGGTGCACAAAAGGGCCAGTTTGGAAGAAAAAATCCAAAAAAATAGCAAATGGACTTGGAAAATTTTGAAAACTTCCAGAATTTAATTTTTTATTATTTTGGAAGTATTAAAAAAAGAAAATTTGAATTTGGAGTCCGTTTGCTATTTATTTAGGTTCGGGGGTCAAAAAGGTTATTTTATCGAAGAAACCAAAAAGGGCTTTTCTTGCAATGGAATTGGGCTCGATTTTAAGAGGGCAATCAGCCAAGCCTATAATGGAGATTAATTTTTGCAAGATGGTGCAAAAGCCATGAATTTTATTTATGAAGCACTTAATGATGACAACCTCAACTTGGTTTCTTCTTATGCTACCTCCAAAGAAATATGGGAAAAACTTGAGCAACTTCATAGAGAAAAGAAAGAGGAAATTATCCAAAATGAAATGTGTCTCATGGCTCTTGAAGAACCCGAGGTATCCTCTTGCTCTTGTGATTCAAATTCTCATTCTTTTGATGAATTGCAAAATGCCTATAATGATTTGTTTTTTGAATTTGAATCTATGAACTTGAGATACAAAAAGATGATTTCTAAACTAAAGGTTGAAAATGAATTTTTGGTAAAAACAGAGGATGATTTGGAAAAACAAAATGAGAAATTTAAAATGAATTTTGAAGCTTGCCAAAAAAAATGAAATTTTAGAAAAAGAGAATTTAGACTTGAAAATGAAATTTGAAAGCTTGAAAAATGAAAAACAAATTTTTTGAAAAATCTTTTCACTTGAAAATGACCAAATGTGCTAATTTTAATTATCATGGTCATAATAAACATACTTGTCCTATTAAGAAAAAGATTCCATACAAAGTTAGCCAAGTATGGGTTCCAAAAGGAACAAGAGACTTAGTAACTAACTCTCTAGGAACCCAAAGCAATTTGGGTACCAAAATCTAAATGATTGTCTCTTGTAGTTGTGTTAGAGAAAGGAGGGACAAAATGCTTTGATTGGATGCTCTAGACACACAAAATGGAATATGGGTAACCTCTAAGCCTAAAGCTTTTTGGATGAGAAAATTGGTTGCCTATTCAAGTTTCATTATATACTATGCTTTTTATTTAGTTATTTATTTTTGTCACATTATTTAGCATATACTATGTTCATGTATTATTATTTTTATTTTCATGCACATTACATGATAGCATTATTTTATGTTTCATGTCATTTCATGTCACTTAAATTATATTCCATGTCATCTAGATTATATTATTTAAAATATGCCATGTCATTTAAAATATGCCATATCATTTAAATTTGCCATGTCATTTAAATCATATCATTTCATTTAGAATATCATGTTATTTAAGTTATTTCACTTCATTTAGAACATATCATGTCACTTAGGTTATATTCGTTTCACATAGAATATATTATGACACTTAGGTTATATCATTTCATTAGATTATTTCATGTCATCTTTATTATGTCACACATTTTCATATTCATATTCATATTTTTTAAAATATGTTTTAAACTAAGATAATGATTTTCAATCAAATAAAGATATTCCTGAATTAAAATAATTCATGATTTCTCTGCCGGGTTTGTTGGGGAGGATATCATCAATTATCATTAATGACGGAATATCTTCTTTAAAAACGAGAATGATTCGGAAAATTTTCCAAAATAATAAATTTCTATATTTTGCCATGTTTGTCGGGAAATATAGGAAAATTTTGAATTAATAAATTTCGGATCATTTTCAATTAAAAATAGTATTATTTTTCTTTAAATTGGGAATTAACTTGAAATACTAAATTAAAAACTGATTTTTTTTTTTACCGAGACTTGCGATAACACACGATTAATAAGGTACCATTTTATACGGGCGTTATGGGGGTGCTAATCCTTCCCATACGTAACCGAGTCCCGAACCCGCTTCTTTGATTTCCCTGGTTTAAAACGCAGACTTGAAATTGGTTTTAAAAATATTTTAATTAATTTTAAAATGTTTTACAAAACCAATTTTAATAGGTGGCCGGTCACACCTAGATAAAAAAGATTGGTGGCGACTCCATGTCTTTTTCAAGGTCATTTTCAAAATCTTCATTTTTCAAGAGGAATTAAGTCGACTTTTCCTCGTTTTTTTTAAATGTCACGCATAGCGAATAATAAAGTCTTGAGATGAGACTTGTTATTTTTTAGGTTGCGACAATCATGTTGTGATTATGAATATTTTATGATGATATCATTTTGTGATTTTTCCATGTCATTCATATGCCATTCACATGCCATGTCATTCATTATACCATGTCATTCACAAGCCATGTCATTCATATGCCATGTCATTCATTGTGCCATGTCATTTCACATGCCATGTCATTCATATGCCACGTCATTCACATGCCATGTCATTCATATGTCATGTCATTCATATGCCATGTCATTCATTATGCCATGTCATTCACATACCATGTCATCAAGAATTTTCCATGTCATTCACATGCCATGTCATTTTATGCCATGTCACCTATGCCATGTCATCCATATAACATGTCATTTGCCATGTCATTTATAGTTTAAGTGCATTTTCATGCCATGCCATTCATGACATGTTATCATTTCATGCCATTTGGCCATCCACATGTCATCACCATGCATTCGGCCATTCATATGCCATCACCATGCCATTCGGCCACCATGACATTTTATTTATGATCTATGTCATTTATGCCATATCATTCATATAGCATGTCATTTGCCATGTCATTTAGTGTTTGAGCTCATTTTAATCCATGATTAAGCATGTCATGCCATCCATGTCAATACCATGACCATTCGGTCACCATGACATTTCATTCATGTCATTCTATTTTCATGACACAACATTCTTATGCCATGTCATTATGCTTATCTAGCCTTGATTTGCTATGTCATTTTCATTCACATGACATGTATTATCATGCTATGATATTCATAACATTTTTAATAAATAAAGCAATGTTCCCGAGTTTAAATAATTCATGATTTTCTCTGCTAGGTCTGTCGGAGAGGATATCATCAATAATTACGAAGGAATACCCTTTTCTAAAACAAAATGATTCGAAAATTTTCAAAATAAATAAAACTTTCTATGTTTTGACGAGTTTTTCGGGAAACATGAAAAGATTTTTGGTATTAATGAATTTCGAGTCATTCTCAAACAATGTAATATTATGTCATGTCATCACTTTATGCCATGCCATCTTGCTTGTCATGTCAATTTCATTCATATGCCATGTCATTTTATGCCATGTCACATGCCATGTTGATTTCATTCACATGCCACGTCATTTTATGCCATGTCACATGCCATGTCATTTTATGCCATTTCATATGCCATGTCATCTTGCTTGCCATGTTGATTTCATTCACATGCCATGTGATTTTACACCATGTCATTTTATGTTATCCATATGCCATCTCGTCTTGCTTGCCATGTTGATTTCATTCACATGCCATGTCATTTTATGTCATCCAATATGCATGTCGTCTTGCTTGCCACGTTGATTTCATTCACAGGCCATGTCACATGCCATGTCATTTTATGTCATACATATGCCATGTCATCTTGCTTGCCATGTTGATTTCATTCACATGCCATGTCACATGCCATGTCATTTTATGTCATACATACGCCATGCCGTCTTGCTTGCCATGTTGATTTCATTCACATGCCATGCCATTTTATGTCATACATATGTCATGTCATCTTGCTTGCCATGTCAATTTCATTCACATGCCATGTCATTTTATGTCATCCATATGCAATGTCATCTTGCTTGCCATGTTTATTTCATTCACATGCCATGTCATTTTATGTCATACATATACCATGTCATCTTGCTTGCCATGTCGATTTCATTCACATGCCATGTCACATGCCATGTCATTTTATGTCATCCATATGCCATGTCATCTTGCTTGCCATGTTGATTTCATTCACATGCCATGTCATTTTATGTCATCCATATGCCATGTCATCTTGCTTGCCATGTCAATTTCATTCACATGCCATGTCATTTTATGTCAAGTCACATGCTATGTCATTTCATGCCATCCATATGCCATGTCATCTTATATGCCATGTTGATTTCATTCACATGCCATTTTTCATGCCATGTCATTTTGTTTGTCTTGTCGATTTCATTCACATGACATTTATTATTATACCACACCATTTTTCGTGCCATGTCATTTTATTTGCCATGTCGATTTTGTTCACAAGACATTTATTCTAATGCCATGTCACTTTGCTTGCCATGCCATGATAAATATGCATGCCTATTTAATTTTCGTCTTAGCAACATGTTTGCATATTCATGGTTATTTTCAATAAATTTTCAAACACATGGAAAATAGATAATATTTCTATAAATCAAGATTATTCCCAAGTTAAAATAATTCATTCAAGAATTTTTCTTCTTCTCATCTCACTTCCAGATAAAATGTTGTCTCTATTTCTATTTCTCTCTCTTTCTCTATCCCTCTATCTTTAGTCGTTGGACTTTGATGCACTCAAAAGAGTATATCTTATTTAACCTTGCACTAAAAAGATCAATTGTAAGTATAGTAGTTAGCAAGGGTCGAGTCCACAAGGATTGGGTTTTAATTTATAGGTTATTAGTTTATCACTTAAGTTCAAAGACAAGAAAAGAAAAGGGGGTTTTAAGATGTTTTAAAACTAAAGCAAAAAATAAAAGTAAGAAGCAAATAAGTAAAATAATATCAAATATGAGAAATATGGTTAAGGTTTCATTCTCCACCACTAAACATCATTGAGAATCAATGATCAGATCTATCAACATCAATTAACTATCAAAATTATCAACCGTAGATAACAGTCTCCCGTGTTACCCCAATCCTTCCTTAGTTCGTCATTAAATAGGACAAATGCCACTACTTAATCTCTAACTATCAAATAACCTATGATAAACATCATTAGATTCAAAGTGATAGCAGCCTTATGATAAGAAAGATAGGTTGATCTAAGCAATAAACACATAAATATGGATTCATTCAACTTAGGTTATGTTCCACTTTGCAATTAGCGAAAACTTGACCATAATCATTAATCACAAATTGCCACCATTAAATAGGAACTCAAGACAATTACACATCATGTCTCATAAACTAGCATTAGATAATTATCAAGATCTATCTAGTTATGCACCTAAATAAATCAAGACAAAGATCATCAACAATTATTATAGAAGAACATAAGCAATTTGATAGAAACCAATGATAGATAAATCTGAAAATCAATTACAAAACTTGTTTAGGGCTTTGAAATCACCGTTAACCAAAGAAGAGTTTAGCCTTGCATAGGCATTATTAACATAAACTAAAAATTAAAGAGAAACTAAGAAGAAAACTTGAAGAATGAAGAAGAAAATCAGGATACAATGCTAGTAGAAGTGTGTTATGGCTATCCCCCTTGTCTCTAGTTATAGGCAGCAACTAGGGCTTCTCTCCTTGTGATTTGCGGCTAGGGTTTTAATAAAGAAAGGTTATTTGTGGCTAGGGTTTTTTCTACCGCTAGGGTTGTTTAGGAAGATATTCCAATGCCAATTTGGATGACCATTTCTTGTCCGATTTAGGCCCATGAGATACCGTTGGAAAGGTATTCAAGTCAGCTTCAAAAGTCAAGAGGAAGTTTCTTCGAATAAAGAATCTAAAATCATGTTTTCTTAGCAAAAAGCTCCGGAGGTCAAATCTGCCTTCTTGTTTTGCACCAAGAATTTGATCTTTTTAACTCCCAAATATTTTTCATCTTGTGATTGTGATTTTGTAAGCTCTTTAACATCCTAATTGACATGTTTTGACTTCATCTCTTCCAAAATACCTACAAAGCATAAAAACCTAGTAAATGTCAAGGAACTTAAGAATCAAATCACAAAGTATAAAAAAATTAAATAGGAAAATGTATGAAATTAAGTACTTAACAAACTTTCATATTTTCAGGGTTTTTTGCCTTTTTCTTTTTTGCTTTCATATACATAGTAGCACTAAAAAGAGAAAACTAAGACAATCCCATTTTTTGTTTACTTCTCCTTGATTCAACTTTAACTTTGTTTTTTAGCAAATGAAAATAAGAGAAAGATGGAGAAAGAGAAAGAGAGAGAAATAGAAATAGAGACAACACTTTGTCCGGAAGTGAGATGAGAACAAAAAAGATTCTTGAAGGGTAAATAAGTCTTTCCCATTTCCTTGTTAAGAATTTTAAAATTTAAAATTTCCTTTTTACAAATTATTTTTACATATTATACCATTTAGCAATTATTCTCTTTTAGAAGGCATGTTTTTCATATTTATCCTAGAAATATTAAGGGGCCTCACACTCTGCATTTTCCACTTCTCCCCCTTAATCTGAGCTTCTCTAACTGTCACAAACTCACTCTCTGCAGAGATCAAAGCTTTAGATTTGAAGACAAAAAAAAACCCAGAAATCTTTGCTTAAAAGAAGATTTGGGTATGCCTTTTTTTCTTCGTTGCTTTGTTGTCTTTGCTGCATTTTGCATCTCTTTCTTTTCTTGTTGTTTTGATCTTGATGTAAAGAAAGCATTTTTTTTGTAGTTTGGTTTAAGATAGATTTGGAGTTTTTTGGAGTTATTCTTGTAGTAGCTTTTGTGAATGTGTGTGGTTTATGTGAAAAATGAAGGTTTTTGAGCTTTAGACTTTGTTGGATATTTTTAGTGATTGAATGTCAAGTGAATAAAGGAAAAAAAAAAGATAAATTTCCATCGTCAACAGATGATATTTTCGTTAATTACACGTCAAATGTCATCATTTAGTTAACGATTATTCTCATGGTTTTATAAACGAAAGGATCATATTGATACGAAACTTCGAAACTGAAGATTTGATTATTATGTTTTGAAGTTTGTAGACCAATATAAAATAAGTCCTATAGTTTGAAAACCATTGATGTAATTAACTTTATTAACAAAATATAAATCATATAAAAATTTATGAAATGATATAACACTAAATTAGTTTTCTTTGTTTAAGTAGATCACTCTTTGTGTATATATATATTTAGAAAATGTTAACCAGTGCGCACTGATTAAGATAATATTTAAGGAAAAAAAAGTATAAGTAATGAATTGTTTTTTCTTGAATTTGATAAAAGAATTTATATTTGATGCGCTAACAGTGTATAAATCTCATATACTGTCAGTGAATCATAACAAAACACCTCATTAATTAGTAAAACAAAAAATAAGAAAAAACTTATAAATAAATATTAATGAGGTGTCTTTTTTTTTATATCGATTTCTAAAATATTTATAAGTTCTTTATTTTTTGTCTTACACATTAATGAGATGTCTTATTGTGGTTCACTGACAGTGTATGAGACTTATAATTGTCAGTGCATCAAATACAAACTTTTGATAAAATTAATGCATTAAATACAATTTTTTTCTAAAATAATAATTAAATAATCCTTAACCAGTGCATATATGCATTAGTTAAAGAGACTCTATATATTTAAATATATATATATGAGAGAGAATATCGAGTGGCAGAATGGGAAAGCATTCCTCGTACCTCTAGATGTCCTTAAGGATCGTAATAGCTATATGTTGTAGGGATGGCAATTTGTACTGCGGATTCGGATATCCGCGGATATCCGATTCATTTTTTGCGAATTCGAATTTGCGGATTCGGATGAAAGTCGTGTAGACACCCAATTTTGTCCGGGTCATTTAAAACCAATTTTTTTTTGTCCCCCTCTCAGGTTTAATATTTTTGTAAAAGTCACGGTCACGATTTTAGATTTTTAAAATGTTCTAAATTATATATCCTTTTTAGCTTTAATTGCTCGAATAAAATCGGACCTTAAAATTACCAATTTTAAAATTTAATTTAAACCCGAGGTGAAAAAGTTTAATCTTGAGCTTTCAAGTTGATCCTATATAGATTTTTAAAATAAACATTTTAATTAAAAAATGTTTGAAAAGTTTAAAAATGAATAAAATATGATGGCAGGGTAACATAGACATTACCCGTCCTTTCTTTCTTTAGTTTAATCTACTCCATTTATTTTCTTAAATCTAAGGGTTCACAAATGGTGATAAAAATTAAAAGGTAGTTATGTGGATAAAAAAAGACCCTTGGATCAATTGATCCAAGGGTCCATATTTAGGTTAAAAGATGAGTTATAAAAGGGGTCATTTTAATACAGGAAAGTGGGGGTTATTTTGGAAAAGACAGAGGTGGCTACTACTAGGGGGAATGAAATGGAAATAAAAGAAAGAAAAAGAAGGAGCTCCAGGGGAGGCGGTTAATGAAAAGAAAGGTTAAAAGGGAATAAAAAAAAAAGGAGAGCTTCTAAAGGAGTGGGATCTTGTGGGAGCTACAAGTGGGGTTTTGAAAAAATAAAAAAAATAGGGAACCATAAGGTTGGCAGCTATAGAAGAAAAGGGGAAGGAATTAAAATAATATAAAAAGAAAAGAAAGTTGGGTAGAAGAAAAAGGTAGTTGGGGCTAGGAACAAAGGGGGGGCCACGGCTAAATAAAAAGAGAATCAAAGACATTTGATTTGATTTTGATTTCGTGGAAGAGCCAAAGGGAATCAAATTTTCCAGGCATCAGATAAGTGAAATTTCTTTGTGCAAGCTTGATTTCTACTGAGTTGTATTTTATTTCCCATTTCTTAAGCTTTAATATTTTCATTCTCTTTAATTTCCACTTACTTTAACTTGTTTATCATTTTCCTTAACTTAAAAACAAAAACCCAAAATCCAAATTCTTATTCGAAGTGTGGGATTTATTTCTCAATGAAATTTTGTCTTGAGAGAATTATTACGTCATCTTAAAGTGGGTTTTGTTTATGGTAGAGATGGTTGTTGAGGAGGGGAAAAGCAACGTTGAAGGAGCAGAGAAGAGGAAGAGATTAGGAAAGGCCAAAGCTGATGCTGTTAAGTACCAGAAGCTCCTTGCCCAAAAGGTTGGAGGAGTAGAGTGAGCGCAGGAGCAGAGGTTGAAGGAGCAGCGTGAGCGTAGAAGCGAGAGCTGGGCCAAGAAGAGATCTAGGCTATCTGTTGCCTCTAAGCCATCCGTCGCAGCTTAATTATGCCACAAGGTTTTGTATTTCAGTCGGTTGTGCAATTCTGATTTTTAAATCTTATTATAGGTTGAGGTAATTTTGATTGTTCAATTTTCAAGAGTCAACAATCTTTTGGGGTATCACATGAATATTATGCTTTAAATTTTTGTGACATTATATTGTGAGTGCTTACCTATTCTTTTGGGAATGGTTAATTACTGACTAGTTCGCATTTTAATATTTTATTTCTTAACTTGCAAAAGCATGTTCATAATGCTCAAGATATCCCCATGGTGTAAAATTTTGTCGGGTTGCAAAGATGGTTTTTCCCTTTGTTATCCCACTCCTATAGTTTTTCTGCATTGGTCAATCTATCTGGAGTCGAAGTTCAGGCATGCATGTTAATTGTTAAAAAATAATGACCCCCCGAGGATTCTTGGTTCAGATTAACTAATAGTCCGTAACCAAGTTTGTTTTTATTCTCATGATATATCGGGGCATATCAATTTTTTCGGATTATGTGATTATGGACTCAAAATTCCTAACCATCCTTTATTTTTCTGGAAATGTTTTTAAAATTCAAAAACAATTTTTCAAGACTATTTTCGAAGTAAAAACTTTTTTAAGACTTTCGGACATTTGTTTTCGAAACCTCCAGGTTACAATTCTTCAAATCCTCTAGGCATTGTTTTTTTTTTTTTTTAACTTCCAGGTGCCATTTTAAAAAAAATATCATTTTTGCTAAATCCGATTTAAGTATCTTCCTAAGGTAGTCGGATAGCTTTTTAGGTATACGGATGTCCTTACTTCAAGGAAGAAATACATCTCCATGCATTGCATTTTCAAAATGTTTTTACTTAATTTGTCATAAAAATGCACTTTTCGTTTTATTAAACATTTTGAGAGAATTAGTTCCCGATCTTTGACGGGTTTGTCGGGGAGGTTACGGAATTGTTCAACGGATGTGTTTATAGAATCGAAATGTATGGTTTTCTTTTCACTTGGAATCATGCGAATATCATATGAAAGAATTATTTTCCAAGCTTTGCCGGGTTTGCTGGGAAGCATGGTAATATTTTTCGACATATGCTATTTATTTGATTCCTCACATGAATAATTCATTTTAAATAATGATGTGTGCATGTGATCATGATGTGATTATGAATATTTTATGATGGTGCCATTTTGTTGATTATACCATGTCATTCATATTGTCATGTCATTCATTTTTCCATGTCATTTAGATTATATTTCATGTCATTCATTCGCCTGCCATGTCATCCATATTGCCATGTCATTCACATGCCATGTCATCTTATGTCATCCATATGCCATGTTATCTCGCTTGTCATGTCGATTTCATTCACATGCCATGTCATCTTATGCCATGTCATCTTATGTCATCCATATTCCATGTCATCTTGTTTGCCATGTCCATTTCATTCACATGCTATGTCATTTAGGCATTAGGTCATCTTTTATGCCATGCATATTTTCTATGTCATTTAGGCATTAGGTCATGCATTTCATGCATTTAACTTGCTGTTTATTCATGCATTTCATATCATTACCACTTGATTTATGACTTAGGCCAATCAATGGCTCAAAATCATGCTCACTTGAGCATACTTGTGGAAAATAAAAGAGTTGTCAAATTAATCATTCTATCTTTGTGATTTTTTTTTACTTTAGCCAACTTTTTTTCTAACTTTTTAAAAGTGTTAGCTACTGTTTGTGGGGCTTTAGGAGAGTCTATAACATTTTTAATTTGATTTTTAAATGATTTTATCAGAGGCAAAAAAATGTGTTTTGGCAAAACAGTTTTTCATCCAGTACTCGTACTTTCCCGATTTTTCTGGGCAGTCATCTTTAATCAGAAAATTAAGTTAATTTTTTTCGTGTAGTTTTACATGTTTTAAGTATCCAGTATTTCTTTTATTTTTTATTTATTTTTAAAAATAGGTTAAAATTACTGCATCAAAATAGGACAGTAGAGGCAGATTTGAATTCAAAAGAAAAACAAATGTTGAATTTGGCTAAGGCATTTAGAGGTGGTTGGTTAGAAGCTTTAGCTACTGTCTTAGGATAGTTTCTAAGTCTTTTTAAACTTTAATTTTTTTTTTATAAATCTCAGGTTAAGGGTGGTCAAGTCTGGGATTTTAAACTTAGAAACTTAGAGTCATTTTTAAAGGGCTTGGTTAGGGTTTTAATCTCATTCAAGTTTTTCTTCAAAATTGTTTTCAAACAATCAGAAAGTTTTTTTTTAGAAAATTTAATTTGACATATTTTCCTAAAGTAGCCGGATATCTTTTTAGATATACGGATTTTTTTAATTAAAGGAAAAAAATACATTTTCATGCATTGCATTTTTCATATTCATACATATTGTATAACAAATGATTTTTTTTACAATTTCTATGATATTGTTATTATTTTAATTTATATGTTATGGTGCTATATTATTTGTTATATGATTTTGAATATTTCATGCTATTCTATTCTTTTTTTAGTCATTCTTTTTTGTCACATTATTTAGCATATGCTATGTTCATGCCTTTATTATTTTTATTTTATGCATAATTCATTATTATCATTATTTTATGTTTCATGTCATTCCATGTCATTTAGATAATATTATTTAGAATATGCCATGTCATTTAAAATATGCCATATCATTTAAATTTGCCATATCATTTAAATATTATTCATTTCATTTAGAATATCATGATACTTAGGATATTTCATTTCATTTAGGATATGCTATGCCTTTTAAATTATATCACATCATTTGGTTGCATTATATTATCTAGACTTTGCTATGTCATATTATTCATGTGCCACATTTTCATATTCATATGTTTTAAAATGTTTTGAAAAGATAATGATTTTCAATAAAATAAAGATATTCCCAAGTTGAAATAATTCATGAGTTCTCTGCCGGGTTTGCTGGAGAGGATATCATCAATTATCATTAATAACGGAATATCTTCTTTAAAACGAGAATGATTCGGAAAATTTTCATAAATAATAAAAAAAAGTATATTTTGCCACGCTTATTATGAAATATAGGAAAAATTTGAATTAATAAATTCCGGATCATTTTCAATTAAAAATGAAATTATTTTTTCTTTAAATTGGGAATTAACTTGAAATACTAAATTAAAAATCGACTTTTTATCGAGACTTGAGATAACACACGATTAATAAGCTACCATTTAAAATGTTTTACAAAACTGGTTTTAATAGGTGGTCAATCACACCTAGCCAAAAAAGATTGGTGGCGACTCCATGTCTTTTTCAAAACCTTCATTTTTCAAGAGGAATTAAGTCGACTTTTTCTCGGTTTTTTTTAATGTCACGCTTAACGAATATAAAGTTTTGCGATAAGACTTTGTTATTTTTTAGGTTACGACAGCTTGGCGACTCCAATGGGAAAATTAGAGAGTCAGGCCTAGAACTAATCGTGTGTTATCAAAGTCTCGATTTTGTTGGTTTAATTGGTATTTAATTTTAATTTCCACATTTTTTTTAATAAGGAGAATTTTGAAAATAATAAAATGTTTTGAATATGGCCATACTCATGTGCATGCATTTTATCCTTGTTCCCTAGTTATTTAATGTTGTATATTACAATTGCTTGTTGGTTAATGCATTACACTATTCTTGAATATTTTTTTAAAATAAATTGCTGGACATTTAGAATAAGGGTTGTAGAATAGATGGTGAAAGGTTTGTTGTTCCTCCTCACACACTACACTTGCATTTGCATAACATGAGCTCTATACCCGAGTTTCGTCCCTTTAAGTGGAAGTAAAGTAGCTACATTCTCGTGATTAACAATCCGCATGGGTCAGCAAAATACTTCTGGAGTATAAATTACCTAAGCTCTCGTCATTAGCAATCCGCATGGGCTAGGGAAATATACTCTAACGAATTGAACCCGCTTTTATCGGAGTGCCTTACTAGCCTTCACAGGCAACAGTGAGGAACAATTCGGGGCCTTTTAGAACCGATTCACCCTCATATAGTGAACTTAGGCGAAGCCATGCCAAATTTTCTTTAGATGCACCGAAGTTAGGAACACTTGGAGGAATGCTTTTGATCTTTTACCATGTATCTCTACATTCTGAATAAGCATTGTAGATCGGGCAATGATGAACGTACATCGCCCGTAATAAATGTGATAACTCACCCCAAAGGCACCGTGATGCCTATATAAGTAGATATTTTTGGGGCAAGTGTTCATTAACTTTTTGAAATTCAAAATACAAACATTCTTTTTCAAACATTTTTGCGTTCTGCATATTTCATGCATGTGTGAATAGAACATGTATATTTATGGTTGTATTGTTGATCTCATTTTTTTTGCAAGAAATGGATGGTGATAATAATCTCATTTGATGATTTCATAAACCGGTAGTGTTACATGAACATTTGTGTATTATACGATAGTAGGATCCACTACCCCGATATTCTTTTGAAAATAATATGACTGGTTTTTTATAGAGAAAACATGTTTAAGAAAATCATAGATTAAATTTAGAGGCAAATCTTGCATAATGAGATTTTTGAATAATCAAAATTTGGTCCCACCAATTTCGTGTAGTCGTTGATTTCTTTGTATATACTTTGATGTTAATTCATTTATTCTTTGCATATATCATTTTGACATCATGTTACAGTCCTAACATGCATGGTTATTCATTGTAAAATACATTTGTGATATAGATAGTCATTCTTTGTATATACCCTGGTGTAAATTTATGAATTCTTTACATGTATCATTTTGACATCATGTTACAATCATAGCATGCATGGTCATTCATTGTAGAATACGTTTATGACATGCATGGTCATTATTTGTATATACCTGTGTATCAATATATACCTGTGTATCAATTTATTCATTCTTTTACATGCATCATGTTGGCATCAAGTTGCATTCATTCATTCATAGTCAACGTGATTTTTCTGTATATATCCATGCATTAATTTGCTTATTTTTTCATGCACCATGTCAGCATCAGGTCGCATTCATGACAAACATAGTCAGCATGATTTCTCTGTATATGTTCATGCATTAATTTGATTACTCTTTAAATGCATTGATTTGTTTATATAAATCATGTTGACATCGGGTTGCATCCATGGCATACATAGTCATCATGATATGCTCATGCATTCATGACACACATGGTCAGCATGATTTTTCTTTGTATATACTCTATGTCAATCATTTATTGTTTACATGCATCATATTTGACATTGTGTTGCATTCATAGTGTATATGATCATTCATTGGGAAATACACTAAAATATACATGGTCATTCATTGCATATATCCATGCATTGATTTTTCTTATTCTTTAAAAGCTTCATGTTAGCATCATGTTGCATTTATAGCATACATGGTCAACATGTTTCCACTATATATGACCATACATCACTTTGTTTATTCTTCACACGCATCAAATTGCATTCATGACATTCATAGCTTATTCATCATGAAACACATTAATAAGATGAAATAGAAATTGGCTTAGTTTTAAAAGAGCTTTCTTCGTCAGCTAAAAGCTGTGACCCCAACAGCAAGTGCGAGTATCACATTGGGCCAATTGGGCATTCGACTGAAAAATGCAGACAACTGAAAGAAAGAATTGAAGGTTTTGTCCATGATGGCATTTTGACTCCAAAGCTTATCAAACAATGGAAATCTGTTTTACCATAGATCAATTTCCTCTTGAAGAATTTTGAGGATAAAAATTGTTATCTCCGAAGACATGTCAATAGGAAAATTCTAATGCACGTAGTTTCATACCTCATGATGAAAACACTTGTTTCATGTCGGTATCTATATGAACTAAATAAATTTTGAATTTTAAATGCTTTGTTTTTGTTGTGTTTTAACAATAATTTGAATGTGCAAAAACAAGCATTAAGGAAGTTCTAATAATGGAAAATCTTGAGAATATTAATGATCATTATTAGAAATGACCCAATACCCTCCCCATTCTCTTTTGGGCTTCCCTATGCCTAAATCCCTTGAACCAAGACTACTTGAAAAACCTAATGCTTCAAAGAATATGAATGATTAAACTTCATAAACCATTGTCATTGCAAAATAAACAAAGATGTAAATCCTAGTCTAGGCTATGAACAAAGGAACGAACTTTTTGAAAAAATTTCGAACTCCTTGAAATTCAAACAAATGAGACATTCTTTCAAGAATCTAGATCTTGGTAATTTGATATGTGTCAAGGTTGTGCTAAAACCATTCATGACCTTTCCAATAACCACAAAACACTAATTGCTCAAACATCACTTCATGATTGACACCTCGGGGCACAATGGTCAAACTAGATTAACCCATGTCCTAGAGAAAACCTGCTTTTGGGTAATATTTTCCTTAGTACTTCAAACAAGCCTAAGATTGAAACTCATCATTCTCATTGTAAACCTAGATTTGCGATGTTCCTCGCAATGATACAAATCCTCATGGTTAATCAAATTGGGCCATCATATGTGGAAATGATGGATACATAGTGAGTAAGGATGGATTAATGCATTAATCATTGGGGGCATGAGACAAAAAAATCAAAAAAGAGAAAAAAGGAAAAAGAAAAAGAAAAAGAAAAATTGTGATATCATGCATATGAGAATTCTCATAATTCCAAAGTGCAAAATGAAACTTTGATTTATCTATTTTCCCTGGGGATTGCTTTTCAATGAGAATATTTGTGCTTGATATGATGAGTGGCTATCTTTCATATCCCTCTCACAAAGAGAAAATTATCCATAGTCACTCTGTTTGAGCCAAAAGAATTCTTTCTGCTTTGAACCCTGATCAAGGATCACCCTCTACACTGGGGGGCAAATGTGAGGAAAGATCTTCTCAAAGATCACGAAAAAATGAGTCCTAGCTCAAAGACAGATACAAAGCAAATTGAGCTCCGAATAAATACGGGGTCACTCTGTCGAAGTAAAGAAAAAGGAAAAGATGGCGAAATAGAAGCCAGGAATAAAAAAAAAACAAAAATAAAAAAGTGTGAAAAAGTATGGCAAATGAAAAGCCAAAAGCCAGGAAGAAAAAGAGCAAAGTCAAAAAGAATGAAAAGTCCAAAAAGGACAAATGCTTCAAAGAAAATCCTCCTCAAGAAATGATCCTTGATCTGATTACCCTTAAACACATATTTTGGGCCCATTTATCCTTTCTTTCTGAACCCCGAACCATGGCCTACATTACGTGCTTTAAAAGTCCATTTTTATTAAGCATGAATATTTAACTTGAAAGGTTTTTCCTCAGATTTTATCCCGTCTCATCGAATTATCATTTCACTAAGGAAAAATTCAGAATTCTCAAGTGCATGGTAGAACAACAAAAAAAAAAAAAAAGAGAGAAAGAAGAAATAGGAAAAAATGGGACTCTAGGGCGAAAACCCAAAAATAGGCGGTCTAGAGTAAAATGAAAATTTTTGATGCCATCTATGATAATACCGGTACCACAAAAGAGAAGGTAACAAAAGAAGTGGTCATCGAGGAACATCTAGGAATTCCTGAACCTCCCAAATTGCCAGCTCTCATTCGGAGGGTTGTCTTAAAAAATGAAACTTTTTTCCCTCCAAAATTAAACTTTCCGGTTTAAACATCCCGGCCAATCTTGACGCTTGTCAAAATGCCTTGATATGGAAACTAAAAGAATGTTAATTTGTTTGGGTTCTCAATAAATTCATGATTTATAAAATCTGTTCCATTTGTGAGCCTAGAAGGGACATATTTTTTTGTTGTGAAGTTTTCTTGAAAATAAAAAAACAAAATCTTGTTGTACCAAGCCTTGTCAATTCAAATTGAAAAACCCAAATTGATAGTTAGGGAAATTTCTAACAATGATCATCAGTCTTCAAAAGATTCGTACATCACACACTGTGTTGGCTCAGAAGTTTTCCTTAAATAAGCAAAATTGTTTTTCAGAAAGAGAAAATTAAAATATTTTTGAAATGCCCATTTTTGATGTTGACATGAGACAAGGGTTTTTCTAACCCAAAGGTGTGGAATTACTAGGGATAACCTTGACTTCCAAATAGGAGAAGAAGAAATAGAACTCAGCAAGCAGATCTTTGTTGATGAGAGTTTGAAAACTGTTGGGGCAAAGAGAATAGCCAAAGATTTAAAAAAAGAGTTGAAGATATACTCTGATTTGAAGAGAAAAAAATGAATGGGAAAAGGCTAAGCCAAAGTCTAGAAAAAATGATCAGTGGCATTTGCATCACTCATGAGCACTCATCTCTTTATTAAGCTTTGCATCTGCACCGTGTCAGCAAGCATTTGCATCATTCATGGGTATTAGCATTTGCACTATTTCATGAGCATATGCATTCTACCTTTAGAAGTATATCCTTCATAGATATTTGTATTCGCATCATCTCAAGCAATTGCATCATTTCTGGGATCATTGCATCTTCATTGTAGTTGCAATTACACCATTCTTGAACTACTTACATGAACATAATTCGTAGGGTTACCTGCATCTTTTCATGAAGCATTTGTATCATTATTAATCTTCGTATTTGCATCAATTAGAAGCATCTTGCACATTACTAGACATTTGCATTTGCACCATGAAGCATTTGCATCTTATTCAATATCTGCATCTGCATTTAGAAGCATTTGCATCAATCCAAGACATATGCATTTTCATTTAGAAGCATTTGCATCAATCCAAGACATCTGCACCTACATCAAGAAGCATTTGTATCAATTCAAGACATTTTCATATGCACCATGAAGCATTTGCATCTTACTTAATATCTGCGTCTGCATTAAGAAGTAGTTGCATCAATTGAAGACATTTGCATTTGCATCATGAAGCATTTGCATTTCATTCTGCATCATTCCAAGAAGTATCTGCATCAAGAAGGACTGTTTGACAATTTATCTAGATTAAAGGTTCCACAAGTGGGGCATCAGTGAAAAGTTGAAGACTCCGTCATGAAATCAAATAGTTCGTGAACTTCAAAGAAACCATGGATTATAAATCATAACACAATCATTTGATTGCGTTCATCTTTAGGAAACATACAAGCATTTGCAAAGCATGTCATTCTCATCATATTATTTAGCTAACATTGCAGGAATCAGGAAAACTTTGGCTTCCACAAATTGAACTCGTTCTGCTTTTCAAATGAGTCGAGCCCCGAGACCATTCTCGAGGTATTTTCTTTTGTTTTAAATCGAATTCATTATGTTTATCAAATGAGTCGTGCACCAAGACCATCGTCGTGGTATTTTCTTTTGTTTTAAATCGAATTCATTCTGTTTATCAAATGAGTCGAGCCCCGAGACCATCGTCAAGGTATTTGCTTTTGTTTTAAATCGAATTCATTCTGCTTCTCAAATGAGTCGAGCCCCGAGACCATTGTCGAGGTATTTCCTTTTGTTTTAAATCGAATTCATTCTGTTTATCAAATGAATCGAGCCCCGAGACCATCGTTGAGGTATTTTCTTTTGTTTTAAATCGAATTCATTCTATTTATCGAATGAGTCAAGCCCCGAGCCCATCGTCGAGGTATTTCCTTTTTTTTAAATCGAACTCGTTCTGCTTATCAAAATGAGTTGAGCCCTAAGACTATCGTCGAGGTATTTCCCTTTGTTTTTAAATCGAACTCGTTCTGCTTCTCAAATGAGTCGAGCCCCAAGACCATCATCGAGGTATTTCCTTTTGTTTTAAATCGAATTCATTCTGTTTATCAAATGAATTGAGCCCCGAGACCATCGTCGAGGTATTTCCTTTTGTTTTAAATTGAATTCATTATGTTTAGTGAATGAGTCGAGCCCCGAGCCCATCATCGAGGTATTTCTTTTTGTTTTAAATCGAACTCGTTCTGCTTCTCAAATGAGTCGAGCCCCGAGACCATCGTCGAGGTATTTCCCTTTTGTTTTAAATCGAATTCATTATGTTTATCGAATGAGTCAAGCCCCGAGCCCATCGTCAAGGTATTTCCCTTTGTCTTTAAATCGAACTCGTTCTGCTTCTCAAATGAGTCGAGCCCCGAGACCATCATCTAGGTATTTCCTTTTGTTTTAAATCGAACTCATTCTGCTTCTCAAATAAGTCGAGCCCTAAGACCATCGTCGAGGTATTTCCTCTTGCTTTAAATCGAACTCGTTCTATTTCTCAAATGAGTCGAGCCCCGAGATCACCATCGAGGTATTTTCTGTTTAAACCCAACATTGCTGACACTAGGCTGTTTCAATTTCTAGATAAGACCCGGAGACCATCGTCGAGGTATTTTCTTCTTCTGCAAATCGACCTCGTTTCCTTAAAACTGGTCGAGCCTTGATTAGTTAGGAAACTCAAATTAAGGATAAAATCTTCTATTTACAGCTTTTTCAATAATAAAAAAAATTGAAGAAAACTCCTTTCTCTCATTCACATGTGATTTCACTGACCGGACAAAATTGTTGTCTATTTTATCTTTGCCTGATTCCTTATTCTCAGCAATAGCCAAAGAGGGGCAGCTGTAGACACCTAATTTTGTCCGGGCCTTTTAAATCCAATTTCGATTTGTCCCCCTCTCGGGTTTAATATTTTTGTAAAAGTCACGGTCGCGATTTTAGATTTCTAAAATGTTCTAAATTATATATCCTTTTTAGCTTTAATTGTTCAAATAAAATCGGACCTTAAAATTACCAATTTTAAAATTTAATTTAAACCCAAGGAGAAAAAGTTTAATCTTGAGCTTTCAAGTTGATCCCATTTAGATTTTAAAATACAAATTTTAATTAAAAAATGTTTGAAAAATTAAAAAATGAATAAAATATGATGGATGGGTAACATAGACATTACCCTTCCTATCTTTCTTTAGTATAATCTAGTCCATTTATTTTCTTAAATCTAAGGGTTCACAAATAGTGATAAAAATTAAAAGATAGTTATGTGGATAAAAGAAGACCCTTGGATCAATTGATCCAAGGGTCCATATTTAGGTTAAAAGATGAGTTATAAAAGGGGTCATTTTAATACACAAAAATGGGGGGGTTATTTTGAAAAAGGCAAAGACGGCTACTGCTAGGGGGAATGAAATGGAAATAAAAGAAAGAAAAAGAGGGAGCTCTAGGGGAGGCGGTTAAGGAAAAAACAGATTAAAAAGGAATAAAGAAATAAAAAAGAAGGGAGAGCTTCCAGGGGAGTGGGATCTTGTGGGAGCTACAAGTAGGGTTTTGAAAAAATAAAAAGAATAGGGAGCCATAAGGTTGGCGGCTATAGAAGAAAAAGGGAAGGAATTAAAATAATAGAAAAAGAAATAAAGAAACTAGGTAGAAGAAGAAGGTAGCTGGGGCTAGGAACAAAAAGGGGCCACGACCGAATAAAAAGAGAAACAAAGACATTTGATTTTGATTTCGTGGAAGAGCCAAAGGGAATCTAATTTTCCAGGCATTAGATAAGTGCACTTTCTTTGTGCAAGCTTGATTTCGACTGAGTTGTATTTTATTTCCCATTTCTTAAGCTTTAATATTTTCATTCTCTTTAATTTCCACTTACTTTAACTTGTTTATCATTTTCCTTAACTCAAAAACAAAAACCCAAACTCCAAATTCTTATTCGAAGTGTAGGATTTATTTCTCAACCAAATTTTGTCTTGAGAGAATTATTACGTCATCTTAAAGTGGGTTTTGTTTATGGTAGAGATGGTTGTTGAGGAGGGGACAAGCAACGTTGAAGGAGTAGAGAAGAATAAGAGATTTGCAAAGGCCAAAGCTGATGCTGTTAAGTACCAGAAGCTCCTTGCCCAAAGGTTGGTGGAGTAGAGTGAGCGCAGGAGCAGAGGTTGAAGGAGCAGCGTGAGCGTAGAAGCGAGACCTTGGCCAAGAAGAGATCTAGGCTATCTGTTGCCTCTAAGCCATCCATCGCAGCTTAATTATGCCACAAGGTTTTGTACTTCGGTCGGTTGTGCAATTCTGATTTTAAAATCTTATTATAGGTTGAGGTAATTTTGATTGTTCAATTTTCAAGAGTCAACAATGTTTTGGGGTATCACATGAATAGTATGCTTTAAATTTTTGTGACATTATATTATGAGTGCTTACCTATTCTCTTGGGAATGGTTAATTACTGACTAGATCGCATTTTAATATTTTATTTCTTAACTTCCAAAAGCATGTTCTCAGTGCTCAAGATATCCCCATGGTGTAAGATTTTGTCGGGTTGCAAAAATGGTTTTTCCTTTTGCTGTCCACCTCCTATAGTTTTACTGCATTGGTCAATCTATCTGGGGTCGAAGTTCAGGCATGCATGTTAATTGTTAAAAAATAATGACCCCTCGGGATTCTTGGTTCGGATTAACTAATAGTCCGTAACCAAGTTTTTTTTTTATTCTCATGATATACCGGGGCATATCAATTTTTTCTGATTATGTTATTATGGACTCAAAATTCCTAACCATCCTTTATTTTTCCGAAAATGTTTTTAAAATCCAAAAACAATTTTTCAAGACTGTAGATACATAATTTTGTCCGGACCACTAAAACATGTATGTTTTCTTCCTAAATTGATGTTTCAGAATGTAAAAAGACTTTTTTCATCCTGCAGGTGGTACCCCGAGACTTAGTTTAAGAGGGTGAGCATAAAAAGTCAAACTCAAAAAATTCAACCCCGGAAAAAGTCAACCCTGAAAAAGTCAACCCAAAAAGTCAACTACTGAAAATATCAACCCACTTTCAAAATCAAGATTTGAAGTTCAATTGAAAAATGGCGAAAGAATTTTGATAATCCGAAGTCTACATTGAAAGATATGGAGTTCGGAAGTTGGTTTATGGAAATTCAGTAGAAAGGAAACCCTAATTCGGGAAATTTGGGGAAAAGTGCTTAAACGATCGAATTGGTCAAAATTGAAGGTTCCAAATGAAATATAAGCACTGACTACAGGTAATGGAGAAGCCACTTGAAAGAAAAATTGAAAGAAAAGTCAATCCGGGAGAAAATCGAGAATTAGGGTTTCTGGTGGTTTTCGGTGAAATCGGGTAGAATTACAGAAATGGCCTGACTTGGTAAGATTAAAGCCCCCAATGGATGAGAAATGACTAAAAAGGAATAACCCAAGGCTCAGTTTGAAGAAAATCTGAAAATCGGACTTGTTTTGAGCAAAACCGGGTTTCGGAGGCAAAAGGGTAAAATTGGAAAATTTGGGAAAAATAGCAAATGGACTCCAAAAATTCTGAAAATTTGCAAATCTCATTTTTAAATTATTTGGAAGAGATTGGTGAAAGAAAATCTTGATTCGGAGTTCGTTTGCCAAATGGCCAAATCCCGAGCCCCTATGTAGTAATTCAAGCAGATAAATCCCGAAAAAGTACCAAATGAGTTCCAAAAATCATGAAAACTTCTAGATCACACTTTTAAATTATTTGGAAGAGATTGGTGAAGAAAAATCTTGATTTCGAGCTCGTTTAAAAAATGGTAAAATGTGGGGGCATAAAAGGGCATTTTTGGAAGAAACAAATCTAAATAAATAGCAAACGGACTCAAAAAATTTTGAAAACTTCCAAAATTCAATATTTTATTATTTTTAAAGTATTTAAAAAATAAAATTTGAATTTGGAGTCCGTTTGCCATTTATTTGCATCCGGGGCGCAAAATGGTCATTTTACCCAAGCAACCGAAAAGGGCTTCTTTGGCCTTTCAAAAAATCAGACTTGGGCTGGAAAAGAGAGTGCTAGCCTGCCAAGGCCCAAAGGAAGGAGGAAGCTTCTGATTTTTCAATCAAATCGCCAAGAATTAAGAGTTAGTTAGAGATTTTTTTTTATCAAGCCATTGTGATTAAGCCACATAGGCCAATGCATGAGGAGGGAGAGTGTGAACATTATTCTTGAACAGCTGTAATTATGGACAGCTGATATGCTAATCTAAGGGTGATAATTTCATGGTTTTTTCACCTTGAACTACTAGCCATTGGACAAAAATTGGTTGGGAAAAAAATGACAACATTCCTTGAAGGAGAGAGGGTCCATTCGGTTGGCTTAAGGAGGGGAGCAGATTTCATTTTTCTTCACTTCATTTTTTCAAATTTCTTATTGTTTTGCTTAGTTTTTTCTCTCCTTAGTTGAAAGCAAAAAGAAAAAGTTTAGAAAAGAAAGGAAATTTGAGGAGATAAAGCTTGAAATATAGCTTCTTGAGGTTGCTTTTAGCACCAATTCTTGCACTTTCTTGATTTTCCATTCTTGTTTTTGCTATTTTGATTATTATTTGGTGAGTTTTCTTTTTAAATAAGTGTTTTTTTTATGTTCTTCTTAAGTTCTTTCTTCATCTATTTCTTAAATAATTTTTACAAATTTGTTTTCTTATTTTTTCTTTAATGGCCGAATGACCTATATTTTTCTTTATTATTTTTGATGTTTTTTCTTTAACTTATCATGTTATTTATGTTATTTTCTTTAATCTTGATGCTTTAAGTGTTCTTCTACTTCATATACTTGAATCATGTTTTAATTTGGTTGCTTTGTTTGTTGCCATTTATGATTTAAATATCATGTTCTTGCATTTTTAATTTTCTGTTTTCATAATGTTTAAATTTGTTGATGTTTTATATTTAGTATATCAAGTGTTTGTGAAAATGCTTGTTAGTTTTAATATCTCTATTTTGTGTTGCCATGATTTGAGTGTTATATTTTAGTTGAGCATGTTAGTATATCAAGTGTTTGTGAAAATGCTTGTTTGGTTTTAGTATTTCTACTTTGTGTTTGCATGATTTGAGTGTTATATTTAAGTGGAGCATGTTAGTATATCAAGTGTTTGTGAAAATGCCATGCTTGTTGGAGCTTGAGGCCATTCGGCTACTCAATGTGTTTTACATTGTATGTGCATTTTTGCTATGTTAGTTGGTAGGTTTGCATTTGTATTTGATTGAGTATTTAGTTTAAGTATACCAAGTGTTTGTGAAACTGCCATGCTTGTTAGGAATCATAAGCCATTTGGCCACTCCATGTATTCTAGCATCATGTGTGCATTTTTGCTATGTTAGTTAATAAGTTAGCATTTGCATGATATTTGGTTGAGTTTTTGGTTTAAGCATGCCTTGTGTTTGTGATATTGCCATATTTTAGATGTTAGGTTAGGTTTATCTTGCCATGCATGTTCATGTATTTTAGACCTAGGTTACATTAAATGCCATGCAAGTTCATTTAGGTCTAGGTCACTATATGGATGCCAAGCATTTTTTCATGACATTTAGATTTAAACTCATGCATTTCATGCATCATATTTTCTGTAATTTTTTATGCATTTCATGTTCATGCCACTTGACTAATGACTTAGGCCAATTAATGGTTCAAAGTCATGCTCTCATGAGCACACTTGTGAAAAATTAAGGTTTGTCAAATTGATTATTCTACCTTTGTGATTTTTTTTACTTAGCCAATTTTTATCTAACTTTTAAAAAGTCTTAGATACTGTTTGTGAGTCATTTTGTGAGTTTTAAATATTTTTACTTTGATTTTTAAATGATTTTATCAAAGGCAAAAATGTATTTTGACAAAACAGTTTTTTTCACCCAGTACTCATACTTTTTCGATTTTTCTGGGCATTCATCTTTAATCAAAAAATTAAGCTGATTTTTTCCAGTGTATTTTTACATGTCCTGAGTCTCCATTAGTTTTTTATATTTTTTTGAATTTTTAAAAATAGGATAAAAAATCGTGGCTTAAAACTGGATGTTGGAGTCAGAATTGAATTTGAAGGAAAATCATTTTTCTGTTTTGGTTAAGTTACTTAGAGGGGGCTGATTAGGAAGTTTAGCTACTGACTTTGGGTAGTTTCTAAGCCTTTTTAAACTCTAAAAATGATTTTTTTTTTAAGTCTCGGGTTAAGGGTGGTCAAGTCTGGGATTTTAAACTTAAGAAATTAGAGCCATTTAAAAAAAGATTTAGCCCAGTTTTTATTTTTAATCTAAGCTTTTCAAAATTGTTTTCAAACAATCACAAAGTATTTTGGTTTTAGAATATTTAATTTGACATATTTTCCTAAGGTAGCACGATATCTTTTTAGATATACGAATTCCTTAATTAAAGGAAAAAATACATTTTCATGCATTGCATTTTCCATATTCATGCATTTTATATAATATGTGATTTTTGCTCTGATAATTTATATGATATTGTTATGATTTTGAGTTATGTTATATTGTTTATTATATGACTTGGAATATTTCATGATATCCTATGCTTTTTATTTATTTATTTTTTTTGTTATATTATTTAGCATGTTCATGCATTATTATTTTCATTTTTTTTCCATGCATATTATATGATAGCATTATTTTATATTCCATGTCATTTAAATTATATGCCATATCATTCATATTTGCCATGTCATTTAAATTATTTCATTTCATATAGAATATATTATGTTACTTAAGTCATTTCATTTCATGTAAAATATATTATATTACCTAGGTCATTTCATTTCATTTAGGATATATTATGTCATTTAGGATATTCTATTTCATTTAGAATTTATCATATGACTTAGGATATTACATTTCATTTGGAATATATCATATGACTTAGGATATTACATTTCATATAGAATATATTATGTTACCTAGGTCATTTCATTTCATTTAGAATATATCATATGACTTAGGATATTACATTTCATTTAGAATATATCATATGACATAGGATATTACATTTCATATAGCATATATTATGTTACCTATGTCATTTCATTTCATTAAGAATATGTCATATAACTTAGGATATTTCATTTCATTTAGAATATGTTAAGGCATTCAAATTATGTCATATCATTTAGGTTGCATTAAATTATTTAGATTTTGCTATGTCATTTTATTTATGTCATGCATATACATATTCATTTCTTTTAAATGTTTTCAAAAAAGGATAATGATTTTCAATAAAATAAAGATATTCCCGAGTTAAAATAATTCATGAGTTCTCTGCCGGGTTTGCTGGGGAGGATATCATCAATTATTATTAATAACGGAATATCTTCTTTAAAAAGAGAATGATTCGGAAAGTTTTCCAAAATTAATAAAAATTTCTATATTTTGCCACGTTTGTTGGGGAATATAGGAAAATTTTGAATTTATAAATTCCGGATCATTTTTAATTAAAAATGAAATTATTTTTCTTTAAATTGGGAATTAACTTGAAATACTAAATTTAAAACCAACTTTATACCGAGATTTGAGATAACACACGATTAATAAGG
Organism: Fremontodendron californicum; assembly: GCA_030761205.1. Lineage (NCBI taxonomy): Eukaryota > Viridiplantae > Streptophyta > Magnoliopsida > Malvales > Malvaceae > Fremontodendron > Fremontodendron californicum. The sequence goes on from JAULJL010000037.1 coordinate 14,037,542, forward strand.
TATCGTTTATACGGGCGTTTTGGGGGTGCTAATCCTTCCCCATACGTAATTGAGTCCCAAACCCGTTTCTTTGATTTCTCTGGTTTTAAACGCAGACTTGAAATTGGTTTTAAAAAATGTTTTAATTAATTTTTAAAATATTTTATAAAACCGGTTTTAATAGGTGGCCGATCACACCTAGCTAAAAAGATTGGTGGCGACTCCATGTCTTTTTCAAGGTCATTTTCAAAACCTTTATTTTTCTAGAGGAATTAAGTCGACTTTTCCTCGGGTTTTCTAATGTCACGCTTAACGAATAATAAAGTCTTGCGATGAGATCTTGTTATTTTTTAAGTTGCGAAAAGACTATTTTCGAAGTAAAAACTTTGTAAAGACCTTCGGGCATTTGTTTTCGAAACCTCCAGGTTACAATTTTTCAAATCCTCTAGGCATTGTTTTTTTTTTTTTTAAACCACCAGGTGCCATTTAAAAAAAAAAAAACTCTAGGTTCGTTTTTGCTAAATCCGATTTAAGTATCTTCCTAAGGTAGTCAGATACCTTTTTAGGTATACGGATGTCCTTACATCAAGGAAGAAATACATCTCCATGCATTGCATTTTCAAAATGTTTTTACTTAATTTGTCATAAAAACGTACTTTTTGTTTTATTAAACATTTTGCGAGAATTAGTTCCCGATCTTTGCCGGGTTTGCCAGGGAAGTTATGGAATTGTTCAATGCACGTGTTTATAGAATCGAAACGTATGGTTTTCTTTTTACTCGAAATCATGCAAATATCATATGAAAGAATTATTTTCCAAGCTTTGCCGAGTTTGTCAGGAAGCATGGTAATATTTTCTGACATATGCTATTTATGTGATTCCTCACATGAATAATTCATTTTAAATAATGATGTTGCATGTGATCATGATGTGATTATGAATATTTTATGATGGTACCATTTTGTTGATTATACCATGTCATTCATATTGCCGTGACATTCAATTTGCCATGTCATTTAGATTATATTCCATGTCATTCATTCGCGTGCCATGTCATCCATATTGCCATTTCATTCACATGCCATGTCATCTTATGTCATCCATATGCCATGTTATCTTACTTGTTATCTTATGCCATGTCACATGCCATGTCATCATGTCACATGCCATGTCATCCATATGCCATGTCATCTTGTTTGCCATGTCGATTTCATTCACATGCCATGTCATTTAGGCATTAGGTCATCTTTTATGCCATGCATATTTTCTATGTCATTTAGGCATTAGGTCATGCATTTAACTTGCTGTTTGTTCATGCATTTCATATCATTACCACTTGATTTATGACTTAGGCCAATCAATGGCTCAAAGTCATGCTCACTTGAGAATACTTGTGGAAAATTAAAGAGTTGTCAAATTGATTATTCTACCTTTGTGATTTTTTTTTTACTTAGCCAATTTTTGTCTAACTTTTTAAAAGTGTTAGCTACTGTTTGTGGGTTTTTAGGAGAGTCTCTAACATTTTTACTTTGATTTTTAAATGATTTTATCAAAGGCAAAAAAATGTGTTTTGGCAAAACAGTTTTTCATCCAGTACTTGTACTTTCCCAATTTTTTTGGGCCGTCATCTTTAATCAAAAAATGAAGCCAATTTTGTTTCATGTATTTTTACATGTTCTAAGTCTCTAGATTTTTTTTTTTTTATATTTTTTTGAATTTGTAAAAATATGTTAAAAAATTGTGTATCAAAACAGGATAGTAGAGGCAGATTTGAATTCAAAAGAAAAACAAATGTTGAATTTGGCTAAGGCATTTAGAGGGGGTTGGTTAGAAGCTTTAGCTACTGTCTTAGGATAGTTTCTAAGTCTTTTTAAACTTTAAAAATGACTTTATAAATCTCGGGTTAAGGGTGGTCAAGTCCGGAATTTTAAACTTAGGAAATTAGAGCTATTTTTAAAGGGCTTGGTTAGGGTTTTAATCTTCATTCAAGTTTTTCTTCAAAATTGTTTTTAAACAATCAGAAAGTTTTTTTTTAGAAAATTTAATTTGATATATTTTTCTAAAGTAGCCGGATATCTTTTTAAATATATGGATTTTCTTAATTAAAGGAAAAAATATATTTTCATGCATTGCATTTTTCATATTCATACATATTGTATAACATATGATTTTTTTTATTTATAATTTCTATGATATTGTTAATATTTTAATTTATATGTTATGGTGCTATATTATTTGTTATATGATTTTGAATATTTCATGCTATTCTATGCTTTTTTTAGTCATTCTTTTTTGTCACATTATTTAGCATTTGCTATGTTCATGCCTTTATTATTTTTATTTTATGCATATTTCATTATTAGCATTATTTTATGTTTCATGTCATTCCATGTCATTTAGATAATATTATTTAGAATATGCCATGTCATTTAAAATATGCTATATCATTTAAATTTGCCATTTCATTTAAATCTTATTCATTTCATTTAGAATATCATGATACTTAGGATATTTCATTTCATTTAGAATATCATGATATTTAGGATATTTCATTTCATTTAGGATATGCTATGCCTTTTAAATTATATCACATCATTTAGGTTGCATTATATTATCTAGACTTTGCTATGTCATATTATTCATGTGCCACATTTTCATATTCATATGTTTTGAAAAAGATAATGATTTTCAATAAAATAAAGATATTCCCGAGTTAAAATAATTCATGAGTTCTCTACCGGGTTTGCTGGGGAGGATATCATCAATTATCATTAATAAAGGAATATCTTCTTTAAAACGAGAATGATTCGGAAAATTTTCAAAATTAATAAAAATTTCTATATTTTGCCACGCTTGTTGGAAAATATAGGAAAATTTTGAATTAATAAATTTCGGATCATTTTCAATTAAAAATGGAATTATTTTTCTTTAAATTGGAAATTAACTTGAAATACTAAATTAAAAATCGATTTTTTATCGAGACTTGAGATTGCACACTATTAATAAGGTACCATTTTATATGGGCGTTGTAGGGGTGCTAATCCTTCCCTGCACGTAACCGAGTCCCGAACCCGATTCTTCGATTTTCTCTGGTTTACAACGCAGACTTGAAATTGGTTTTAAAAATGTTTTAATTAATTTTAAAATGTTTTACAAAATCGGTTTTAATAGGTGGCCGATCACACATAGCCAAAAAAGATTAGTGGCGACTCCATGTCTTTTTCAAAACCTTCATTTTTCAAGAGGAATTAAGTCGACTTTTTGTTTGTTTTTTTTAATATCATGCTTAACGAATATAAAGTCTTGCGATGAGACCTTGTTATTTTTTAGGTTGCGACAAGTCGGATTCGGATATTATAATTACTATCCGCAACAGGTTCGAAGCGGATGCAGATATAAACCCTCGGATATCCATTATCTGAATCTGCATAAGTTATGCAGATTCCAATAGCGGATTCGTATTTCCGAATCCGGTTTTTGTAAAACACATAAAGTTTTGCTTTTGAAGAAACTTGAACCTAGGCCTGCAATGTTATCCACCAAAGACTTAACCAAGTGAGCTAAGCTTCAAATTTGAAATAACATGCTACTAAAATTAAATTATATTTGGTATAATGAAATATAATATTAATTTAAAAATATTTTTTCAAAATAAAATATAATAATAAATTAATTAATTATGTTAAATACCTTTAAATTTAAAAAATTCAAGGTACTTTTATAAAATAATATTTGATGACTTAATCAGCTTAATTAGTTAAATCACTCTAATGACAATATTTATTTTATTTTTTTTACAAAATGATCTTGTAACGAAGTTATGTACTTTAGTACTTATGTTAATTAAAATAAATATTAAAATATAATTTGTTTTCTAATACGACATAAGTATATATATATATATATATATATATATATATATATATATATATAGAGAGAGAGAGAGAGAGAGAGAGAGAGAGATGTTTTAAGTATAAATCTTAAGAATCAAACTTTTATTAGCTTACAAAATTATACATAAATTTTTTTTTTCGTCTTTTATTCTTTAATTTATTCAACAATATAAAAGTAAATTTTGTTTAATACAACATAAATATTTATATATATATATATGTTTTTAAGTATAAATCTTAATAATCAAACTTTTATTAACTTAAAAAATTATACATAAAATCCTCTTTCATCTTTTATTCTTTAATTTCATTGGACAATATAAAAGTATAATGATAAAATAATTATAAAATTAAATTAGTTAATATATGTTAAACATTTATAAATTCTAAATATACATGACATTTTTATTTAAATGTATAAACCTTAACAAATTATATACATATATGTATATATAATTCTTTGAAACCCTTTACACGACATGAATACTCGAACGTGTCAAAATCTATATAACACGAATTATTAATGTGTCATAATTTATATTAATATATATACCTTAAACACGATTATGAAACGTTAAAGTACACAATTATGAACGATATGAATACACGTATTGACAAGTCTAAATAAAATACACATCATTCTCAATTACCTATTTTATGTACTTTATTCTAAATTGTATGAAAAAATATTGTATGCATTTCGTCTAATCGTATTCCATGTCAACGTGTTTGACTTGATTCGGATCAAAGTTTTGAACATAACTTTTTAAATCATGTTTGATTTGACTTGAATATTAATATAAAATATTTTAATAATATTTATCAATATTTTTAGTATTTTTAGTATTTTAATATTTATCACTATATTTAAATAAAAGATAAAATTTAAGGATTTATTTATTTATTTATTTATTTATTTTAACATTATAAAATAGCATAATAAAAGAAACATTCAATATAAAATAGCATAATAAAAAGAAACATTCAATTTTTTTATTTAAGGATTAAAAAAGAAATATTCAATCTATTATATTTCATTTCAAGAGTTAAATTAATGTTTAATATTTTCTTTATGCAGTATCCAATTCAGTTTGAGATTCAGCTAGCACATGTGTTGTTGAGAAAGAAGAGTAATCTTTCATAGTTGATATATTTAGGTTATATGTTTGTTTTTAGTTTATGAAACAAATACTTTTAGTTTATGGAACTAATTCCTTGTATTACCTAAGTTATTTTTTGTATATTGAAATTGTTATTTTCTTATTTAAGTTGTTGTTCTTGTATTTTACGCTTTATTTGTTGTTAATTATGAGTGATTTTGAATTTAAAATTAATTTTTGTTTGATTTTATCAATTTTTTTTTTTAAATTTGACTTATCATATTCGAATTTTTTGCGGATTCCGATATCCGACGGATAATGTTAATTAATTCGGATTCTGATAGTAATATTCGGATTATTGCGGATAATAAACGGATTCGGATTTCAAAGCGGAATTGCGGATTCGGATAATACAGAAAATGACAGATATCCGACCCGCTATCATCCCTAATATGTAGTGAGACAAATCTTAATCTATTGCTTGTCTTCAGATTTGCAATATAAGAGTGTAGACACATGCAAATGTGTTCATTTAATTTATATTTAGGACTGAAATCAAGTCAAAATACGCGCCAAATACTGAAATCATCTCACCATCAACTCATGAGGACTTCTGAGCTGATAATTAGAATAACGCAAGTAGCAGCTCAAGCTTGAGTTGAATAGTTAACGAGCCCTTACTCGTTTCTGTTTGACTAGCCCATCTTCTATGTTTGATCGTCCAGCCCTTGAACCACTACTCGGTTTTTGGATGCTGAAAGAGCTCGCTTCACAGCTTCACCATTTTACCCCAACTATATATTATTATACTTGAGTGGAAACTGGAAACAAGTCAGTCTAGTGCATGTACTATGAATGCAATTTCTTTTTTAGATAAGTATGAATAGCAAGAATCATAAACCAATAAAGTGTGAGCTCATCTTATACTACAAGAGATAGATTGAAGCAACCATCTTCTAAACTATGCATATTCCAAGAAAGTCCTAAAAGGAAACAGGTAAATCAGAAAGAAGCATGGACCTCTTAATGTGAACCACAATAAGCTTAATCTACTGGTAACTTTGCAAACCAAATCTGCCATATTGTTTAACATATAAATAAGAGTAGTTCTTCATTACATAGAAAGTTTACTAGACAAACCTTACTACTGACTAGACATTCACAATTCATTTGGAACACATTCTGGAGTATCTGAAACCTTTCGGTTTGCAAAAAGCTCTTTAAGAAGTTTCGATTCATTCTCAGCATCAATCAATCTGTTACTCAGTACAGAAACTGCATCCTTATATGCATCAAATTTCCCTATCCACCCAGCTTCAAAATCTTTAATCTTATCCTCAATTAACAGTCTATTAAGCCTCTCTTCTTCTTCTTGTATCAGCCGCTGCTTTTCTATTTCCCTAGTGCTCAGAACTAACCCCCCAGACCCACTAACATCCTTGTAAAGCGGTTCATCAGGCAGGGGACAACGTGCTCTGTACTCAGCAAAAGCTCGGTTTGTTTCCTTCAAAGCCTTTCTGTATCCATCTAATAGATTTTCCATCAAATAGAGCTCTCGCTCAAGCCTATAAACCTCCACCTGTCTATTATGCTGCTCTTCATACTTGGCCTTCTGCAAATGCTCGATAATGCTATCCCTTCGTTGCAACTCATGGAGCAACATTTGTTGATGCGTACTCGAATCTCCATAAGCCTGTTCTTTTGCAGCATACAACATTCTTGCTTTGCCAATCCAATGCTGCATTTGATCCATGCACATATCAAAATCAGAAGACTTATCAACCCATTGCCCATCAGTTCTCAACCGCTTATTGCTACCATTCAAAGAATAATGAGAAATATCATTTTCATGACCAATCTCTCTCTTGTTACCATTACTCAGAAATGACGAGACACCAGGAACTGTCTGAGCATCATCCCTAGACACAAGAAATTCCCCTGATGAGTTATCACGAATGTGCAACCCAGTTGTAAAAGGGAGATCTGCAGTTTCCATTGCTTCAAGAAGATTTGTTGAATGTACACCCTCCAAATTGTCACCTTTTGGTGAAATAGGAAATCCTTCTTCATGCTGTTCCACTTGTTCATCTTGTTCCTCTTCCTTTCCTCCCTCTTCTCCCTCTCCCATCTCTCCCCAGACTTCTCCCTCTCCTTCCTCTCCTTTTTCTTGTTTCTTTTCCTCCACCATGTCAACATCGCCAACATCACCAAGATTACAATGCCTTAAGAAATTCTCCCCACCCACATCCATATAGCTGTCTCCATCCGTATAGCTGTCTTGAGGTTCACCCCCCTTACTTTCCTCACAATCCATAACATCCTCATCCCCAATAGCCTCCTTTTCAACACCATCCTTATTCATCAAATTATCCTGCCCACCAAGACTCAACTCAATATTATGCTCCTCCAACTGTGATCCCCCATGAGATTCATTAACCAAATCAGCAGCCATCTTGAAATCCCCAGGAATATTATGCTCTTCCTCTTCCTCCTTGGCCTCATAAACATCCACTTTTGGTTTCTCCAGCAGCAGCTCTTCTTTCTGGAATTTTATCAAACACTGCATATGAGAGGCATAGTAACAATTCCCTAATTTAGGGGCAGCCATGAGCTCTTTCTCCACCATAAACCAAATCAAACCAGCCCAATCTACCTTCTCAAAATGGCCTTCTTTTATCATTTTGGTCCAGTTCAACACCTCCACTGGCATCATCCACGTATCCTCGTGCAAAAGCACCCAATTTGACACCAATTCCTCAACAAAGCCTATCGATTCCTTTGATTCTTCAATTTCCACGATGCTATCCTTATCCTTATCCTTCTTCACAGACAACTTCAAAGCACGGGCTAAGTCCGCCCGGTTGACCCCAATGCGACATCCATTAACGTAGCTACAACGCGATTGCGAGTTGTACGTAGCGATCAACTGCGCGATCAGATCGCCTCGAAAGTTCCCATCGAATTCCAAATGAACAAAATCCCACAAACCAAGTCGCTTCAGGAGCTTTTCGTGCGATGAGAAATCTAGGGTTTTGTTGGGGACAAAAGGAATGGGCCTTAGGACTTCAGTTAGTATTTCCAGCTTCTTCTGGGCCTTTCTCTCTTGAGCGCGTCGTTTCGTGGCCGCCTTCTTGCGTTTAGGACCCCCGCCACGGCGAGAGCCAGTGGTGGTGGTGACATGGAGGTCAGTGTTTGGTGGAGATGAAGGAACAGGCAAATCTGGGTAGTCTACGTTAGCTTCTTCTTCGATTAGGTCTTCTTGATCATCCAATTTGTCTTGGGCTTGAAGGGTTTCTAGGATTAAGTTTTTAGGCGATTCATCTAGCTGCTGGGGCATATCAGGGTTAGGGTTTTGGTTGGGGTCTGGTTGTGGTTGATCTGGACGATCACTGGGAATGGCCATGGGGATTAAGGTGAATTTTTTTTGGGAGCAAATTGTTTAATCCAAAGATCAGATCAGAGAAACACAGTTGGGAGAACACGAATAGATGAGACGGAGGATTTACAATTCCTTCACTTGAATCCATTTCAGATGTATATATTATTATTAGCTTTGACCGCTATTAAAACAAATAAAATTTAATTTTTGCAATATTATTAATAGGCAAATGTTGATTTTTTTTTTATCATAATATAGTTAAAAAAAAAAAATTATTTATCAAAATATCATTATTTTTAAATTAATTCTCAAAATTCGCTTTTTTTAAAATCAGTTAGGAAATCGTCATCCTCATGACGATTTTTCAGCGTAAAATTTTTAAAAAATTCAAAAAACACCAAGAAAAATTACCATGGAGGTAGCGATTTTTCTTGATATATTTTAAAAAAATTTCGGAATACACCAAAGGAAATCGCCACCCCCCATTGCGATTTCTCTTGGTGTAAATTTAAATTTTTTTCAATTTCACTAAGGGAAATCGTCATGAGGGATGGCGATTTCCCTTGGTGGTATATATATATTTTAATTTTTTTTTAATTAAATTTAAAAGTCCAATGGTTAAAAAAAAATTACAAATTTATTTTTAAAATTTGTATTTTAATTTTAAAAATCGCAAATTAAATTAAAAAAATATTTATATTGGTTTTTTTTTATTTTTTATAAATATATATTATAATTTTTTAATTTTATAAAAAAATAAAATTTAATTTATTATTAAAATTTTATAAAAAAATAAAATTTTATTTCTTATTAAAATTTGAAAAAGAAAATTATATTTCTTATTAAATTTTTATATAAAAAATTTTATTTCTTATTCAAATTTTAAATTTTATGAAAAAAAAAATTTATAAATTTTTTTGTTAAATTTTATTATATAACCTTTTGAAAAAAAAAATTATAATAAAATACAAAATATATAAAAAAAAAAATTCAATACTTTTTGAAGGCAACGGTAACTTGACAGTTGCCTTCAACCCCCCCCACACACACCACTCATCTATAAATACCCCCTCATTTTCTACAACTTATTTTAATTTTCTTTCTTCTTTCTACTATCAATTTTTTCCTACCAAACAATATTTTTTTCTACAACAATATTTAAAAATGGCTTCATCATCACTATTGAGATTGCAAGAAAATCACATATCCTCGGTTATATTTAAAGAGGTAAGTAAATTGTTATAATATTATTTGTATTACATTATCAATTTTTAGTAATTTTTTAATCATTATTATTTTGTAATTTTATAGTTTTATAATTTTTATAATTTTAATCTTTTAATTATTATAGTTTTATAATTTTTATAATTATTATTTTTTTATTTTATAGTTTTATAATTATTTATTTTTTATATTGTTTAATTTTTTATTATTATAGTTTTTTCATTTTATAGTTTTATATTATATTATATTATATTATTATAGTTTTATAATTTTTTAATTATTATTGTTTTTTCATTTTATAGTTTTTTATTTTTTTTTATTTTTTTTTAATTATTTAATAATTATATTTATAATTTTAAAATTTTATATTATTATTGTTTTGTTATTTTATAGTTTTAGAATTTTTGTTTTTATATTGTTAATTTGTTAACTATTATAGTTTTATAATATATTAATTTTTATAATTATTTAATTTATATAATTAATTATTAACAGAATACTCGTCGCGTGTTACGTTAGAGGAAATTTACATTGGAGGACCAGCATCTGTCTATTATCGACCATTTAAGAAGAGCCAGATTTTATCACGCAACTCAAATTCGACGATTTTTTTTACACCACGACTTAATCAGTGCGTTGATCGAACAATGGAGACCCGAGGCGCACATTTTTCATTTTCTATTTAGTGAATGCACGATAACTCTAGAAGATGTTGCGCTTCAACTTGGACTTCCGGTCCATGGTGATGCGGTTACAGGCGGAAGCTTGCTAGATTGGAATGAAGAGTGTCAAAATCTATAGGGCGCGATACCTCCAGATGAGTATGTATCTGGCTCAACGGTGAGACTAAATTGGTTGAAATTCTTTCAAAATCTTCCATTACACTCAACTGAAGAACATATACAATATGCTGCTAGAGCATATATTTTACGTTTGATTGGAGGATTACTAATGCCTGACAAATCGAGCAGTCAAGTGCATTTAATGTATCTTCCATTACTATGTGATTTAGAGCATGTGGCAAATTATAGTTGGGGTTTTGCGTGTTTGGCGGTTTTGTATAGAGAATTGTGCCGGGCTACAGTTCTAAAAAGCCATGACATAGGTGGATGTTTAGTGCTTCTACAATCATGGGCTTGGTATCGGCTGCCATTTCTTGCTCAGTAAGTGGATGTTTCGGCTGTATACCCCCTTGCAAGCAGGTAATAATCTTTACTATTTTATTAATTTTGTACGAACTTGTATTTTTAAAGGTCTATTAAGAATTTATATGCATTTTAACAGGTGGAGTAGGAGTAGAGATTTTACTGAGACTCCGACCGACCTTGCAAGTATAAGATTGCTACTAGATCGGGTAGAATATGATAAGGTAAATGTTTCGATTGTTACATTCAAGTATTTTTGTATTTAATGCATATGAAACTAATAATTTATAATAATTATTCGCAGTTTTTGTGGATGTCATATTCCTCAAGTGAAATTATGGCGTGCCTCCTCTCGGATGCCTACAATAATTGTAATATATGGAAAGCAAACACAACATTGATATGCTTTTCATATGTAGAGTGGCACCAAACTGACAGGGTGTTGCGACAATTTGGGATGTAACAACCAATTCCGCAAGCACTGGCGAACTTTGATAAGCTTCACAAGATCGACATGTGTGGTCGTCATGAGGATTTCTGGCCAGCGAAGCATGAATATTGGATCCATTGATGGAATATATGTTGTCAACGAATTTCGATTGGTTATCCGGTTGTTGGTAATAATTTCAACCCATCTGATGATTACATAGGATGGTATAAAAATGAAGGTCAGCCTTTTGTTTGTCCACCGTCGGTGTATGAGGATGTTAAGAGTATGCCATTTACTGGACGAACTTCAACTCCAGTCCCTCCTACACAGGATATGAAAGCTCCTAGACCTACCCGACACCGTGGGCGGACGCATCAACCGGCGTCATTGGAGTTCACTGCACCGAGGATGTCATTTAGTCATCCTAAACCTGAACGGGATCATGGAGTACCATCCAGTCATTGTTATTCCGTCAGTCACCCCGGATATGACGTTGATGAGTGTTACTGACCATCACCGCCAATGACGAGGTTAGATGACCAGCTCCCCATCCTAAGTCCAAGTTCAACATATCTAACATCAATGTATCAATTTGGAACCCCTACGTTAGCATTTGATGGTACATCATTTCTGGGTCCATCTAGTAGTCAGGTTCCCTTTATGGGTGAACTAAGTGTTGGCTCCTCTAGTAGCGGGTTTCAAATTTTTGATACAGAAGAAATGGCTGATGACATACAACCGAAACCAGTTGCGGTTACAGCAATAGGACGTGGTCGACCTTGAATACATGCCACTGACGAGGTTGAACGACGGGTCCAACCACCACGCACTAGGAGAGCTCGACACTGTTGCTCTACACCACGCAATAATTAGAATAAATGTACTTTTATCAATATAACGAGAATAATGTATTTTAAATTTGTAATATATAAATTTATATGTTTTGCATTTCATGTTTTTTATTTTAAATTTGTTGGGAAATTAATCGTTATTTTTAATTTTTTTTTATTCAGCATATCTAACTAAAATGTTAATGTTGTTATTTAATTTATAAAAATGTAATAAAATATATTATTCAATATATTTTTATAAAATTTCTTAATTTATATAAAATAATAATCCAAATTACATGATAAGTAGAAAAAAACTTGCATAACATTTTCCCTTAAAGGCAAAATATGTAAATATTACAGGTTATGAAAACATGTAATTCCTTTATTGTTGATGCGAACTCTCCCCCTATGTGCCAGATTGATGCGGACATTTTCCATGGCTATGACCTTTATTTCTGCATAATCCATAATGTTTTGGTTGGCCTTTCTCCCTGAGGTCCATTTCATTACGAATACGACTTGATTTTGGCCGACCATGTGGATTTCTCCACATTTCTTGATTGGGACACACTTCTGGACCAATCATATTGAGGCCAATAACCTTCATTTCCAACTGCTTCGAACTCATGTCTATAAACATTCAATATAGTTTCCAGTCTATAGATATTGTCCATATATTGCATGCAATCTACATGGACATGTGCACAAGCAGCAACTACATGTGAACAAGAGAACCTTTGTGCTTGAAACTTCCTACAGTCACACCACATGTCACTAAGCTGACTTTGTACTTCATTGCAGAAACACCCTCTTGTGGATCAACTAACTCTTCAATCAGAAAAGATTGATTTGCTCGCGTAAAATTATGAACAAAGTGGGAGTTAGCTTTCCTGCAATTTTCTTGCATAGTCTGTGTGACTGTTTCACAGTATGTGTGCCCTCCCTCCATCATTGCAATTTGCTTGTTCCCCATCTTAACAAAAAGTGCAGCCAACCTATAATATGTTGATTGCACTAAAGCAGTAATGGGAAGATGACGCGTTCCCTTCAACACCGAATTGATAGATTTAGCTAGGTTGGTTGTCATATGGCCATAACGTCTTCCTTGATCATATGATTGGGCCCACTTCTCCTTGGGGATCTTATCAAGCCAATTAGTTGCCTTTGCATTTTCTCCACGAAGATTCTCATACATGAAATGAAAATTCGGTCGCCTCAACTCGTATCCTAATAAAATTAAAAACAAAAGACTTGTGAATTTCAGTATTATTTTATATACTAAAGAAAATATAAGAGATAAAATAACTATGATTCGATTCCATACCCATGTTAACAATGTGTCGACGCAATTCCTTATTGTTAAACTTTTTCATAAAGTTAGCTACAATGTGTCGAATACAGTACACTGAATATGCATGTGGAGGATTCCATCCACTACCATCACGTCTAATCGTAGCTTTGATGGCTTCATGTCGATCAGACATCAAGCATATTCCAAGCTGTTTTGTCACATGTTTATACAAATTAGTGAGAAAGAATGACCAAGCCTCTGTTGTCTCACCCTCCACAATGGCAAAGGCAATTGGCAGTATGTTTTCGGTTGCCATCTTGTGCAATAGCTAACAATAATGTTCCTTTGTATTTTCCATATAAGAAATTACCGTCTATTTGCACAATAGGTTCACAATACGGATACCCTTCAATGCACGACTTAAATGTCTAAAAGAGTCAATAGAATATTCTCTTATCCTGGACCAGTCGATCACCGTGATATGCAGGTACCATTTGCAAATCCACAATTGTACCAGGCAGGAAATGTTGCATTGCACCTTACCATTTAGGTAGCTCATTGTACGATCTATCCCAATCGCCAAAAACTCGAACAATTGCCTTTTGCTTTGCTTTCCACGCTTTCTTATAGGAGGTGATGTATCCATACCGGATTCGCATCTCAGTGATCAAAACTGAAACGGAGATCTCCCGATTTGCTTGGACCAATGACAGAATACATGAATAGATCATGTTAGAATCTAACTTGCAATGATATTGTGAAATCCTACCCGATGAGCAAGTATGAGACCCTTAATATTTTCTAATCTTCCATGCTTGTTTCTTCTTCATAAAAGTTGCCCTTATTCTCCAATTGCACCCTTTCCCATACATTAGACATTTGGCATAATATTTGGTTCTTCCAGATTCAATTACTCTGTAATCTACAGAGTTTTTGATGTTATAGTGCTTAATAGCTGAAAGCATAGCCTCTTTCGTTGGAAATTGTAACCCAACACACAGATCAACTGTAGATGGATCAAATGTCAGAGGCATAGCTAATATATGAGCATACTTAGAAAATTCTGGCACTTGCATTGCCTCCAGATCCAGGGTGTGCATATGGGATACAGCCTCATATGGGGGAAGATCTCTATGAGTGTAGATCTCAGCAGGGACGAAATATGGGTCAGAATCACTGTTGTCATCACTTACGAATTCAGCATCCTCTTCCTGCTCACTTAAGTCACCAACATATTCACCATGGACTCCACATGGCGGAACAGGATCAACACCAGCTGGCTCATCTTCGAGGGCAGTAGGAATTGTTTGTGAGACTAATGAATTATGAAATGTTGTAGCTTGAGATAGCGGAACGACTTCTTTTGTTGGAACGTCGTATGTAGTGTGAACATAGAACGACCCAGAATAATCATCTTCTGTGGGAAAGTTTTCTATAGTGCGAACATTTGAAGGCCCACAATCATTGTGAACATCCTCTATGTCAACATATAACTCAAGTACACCAACATTTGCAAATGTCTCATGAGCATAAAACATGCATCTGACATCATCATGTTTTTCAAGTAGAAATGTTCTATATCGGTCACATCCTTCACCAATATAAAGAGGATGCCTATACTTTAATCTCTAAAACTCTTTTTCTATTTCCAGCTTTAATTTTTGTATAAATTTGCAGCTTCAGTTCCTCTAATGTGACGTCTTCATCAACATGAAAACTTTTAGGACATTCACAATCAAAGGTAGCACCTTCATCAGTATTATGAATTTGGCCATTATAGTAGACCAATGCGATCACTCTTTTGCTCATGTTGTGTAGTAATGAAACTAAGAAGGATGAGAATGGAAGTATTATCACTCGGCAAAAGAAAGAAAAAATAAAGAAGGATGAGAATGAGGAGGTATTAGCACTCAGAAAAATCTGATTGAAAAACTGTTGTAGGGGGTATTGTAAACCTTCATCAGTATTATGAATTTATAATGGTTCATTATGTTGTACTGGATGACAAATCCCATCCTTTGTAATGGATGGAATCTGATTCCCATTTTCTGGCTAGGGTTAATTGACTGAAAAACTGATAACTCAGTCAATGCAAAAACTAATGATAAATCCCATCCTTTGTACCGGACTGTCCAATAGTCCCATCCATTGCAGAAAGAATCCAATTCCAATATTTTTTTGTAGTATTTGATTGACTAGAAAATAGATGAAACCTATCTCTAACCCTAAATCATTAGTCCCATCCATTGCAGAAGGAATCCAATTCCAATATTTTCTGTAGTATTTTATTGATTGATAAATAGTTGAAACCCTAACTCTAACCCTAAATCTGGTCAATAGTCTCATCCATTGCAGAAGGTATCTAATTCCAATTTTTTTGCAAGATTTGATTTACTGAAAAATAGCTGAAACCCTAGACCCTAACCCTAAATCATTAGTCTCATCCATTGCAGAAGGAATCCAATTATAATATTTTCTACAGCATAAAATTAAAATAATAAATAAAATTTAATTTTATATAAAATTCAAATAAGAAATTAATTTAATTTTTATATAAAATTTAAATAACAAATCAATTTTAATTTATATAAAATTTAAATAAGAAATACATTTTTTAAAATTTTTATAAGAAATAAAATTGTATTTTATATAAAATTTAAATAAGAAATAAATTTTTTATATAAAATTTTAATAAGAAAGATTTTGTTTTTAATAATTTTAATGAGAAATAAAATTTTACTTTTTATAAAATTAAAATAATAAATTTTATTGTATTTTTATAAAATTTCAATAAAAATTAAATTAAATTTTTTATAAAATTAAAAAATTAAAAAAATTATAAATTTTAGTATATATATTTAAAAAAAGTAAAAATAAACCAAGATAATTTTTTTATACCTGTTTGTTACAGATCTCACACATAAAATTTAAATAAGAAACAAATTTTTTATTTATATAAAATTTAAATAAGAAATAAAATTTTTTATATAAAAATCTAATAAGAAATATAATTTTCTTTTTTAAATTTTAATAAGAAATAAAATTTTATTTTTTATAAAATTTTAATAATAAATTAAATTTTATTTTTTAAAATTATAAAATTTTAATAGATATATTTAAAAAAATAATAAAAAAAACAAACCAAGATAAAATTTTTTAATTTAATTTACAGTTTTTAAAATTAAAATACAAATTTTAAAAATAAATTTCCAATTTTTTTTAACCGTTGGACTTTTAAATTTAATTAAAAAAATTAAAAAAAAAATACTACCAAGTGAAATCGCCACCCCCATGGCGGTTTCCCTTGGTGAAATTGAAAAAAATTTCAATTTACACCAAGGAAAATCGCCGTGGGGGGTCTCGATTTCCCTTGGTGTATTTTGAAATTTTCTTTAAAATACACTAAGGGAAATCGCTGCCCCCATGGCAATTTCCATTGGTGTTTTTTGAATTTTTTGAAAATTTTACACTGGGAAATCGCCATAGGGGATAGCGATTTCCTAGCTGGTTTTAAAAGGAGCAGATTTTGAAAATTAATTTGAAAACAACGGTATTTTGGTAAATAATTTTTTTAAAGCTATATTGTGATAAAACAAAGGGCAAATGTTAGGCAAATTTATCTAAATATTGCTAAAAAAAAAATTCAAACTACTTATATTTCGGAATTATTTATCAAAATACGTCAAAAAAATACCAAGAGAAGTCACCATATATATGGTGACTTCCCTTCATGTTTTTAAAAAAAAATGCAAAACTTAGGCCAGAAGTCGTCATATGATATGACGACTTCAGACCTATATTTTTCATTTTTTTTTAAAACTAGTTCGGAAGTCACCATATCATATGGCGACTTCCGAACTATTTTTTTTTTAAAAAATTTTAACCGTCACTAACGGTACAAAATAAAAAAAAAATTTAAAATTGAAGGTCATAAGTCGCCATATCATATGGCGACTTATAACCTTCATTTTCAATTTTTTTCTTTTTTTAAAACTAGTTCGAAAGTCGCCATATGATATGGCAACTTTTGAACTATTTTTTTAAAATTTTAAAATTTTAACCGTTATTAACGGTAAAAAATAAAAAATTTAAATTGAAGGCAACTGTCAAGTGACCATTGCCTTCCCACCACCCACCCACCCCCAAATTTCACCTATAAATACCCCCTTTATATTTATTTTTTCATACAAACTCTCAAATTCTATTCTCTTCCTCTTATTTCATACAAAAAAATCTCAAATTTTCTCATAGTGTTGATTTAAAAATGGCTTCATCATTATTAAGGTTACAAGATAATCACATATCTGCGATTATATGTCATGAGGTTAGTAAATTTTTTATAATATTTTATAATTTAATTAATTAATTATCATTATAATTGTTATTAATTTTTTATTAATTTTGTTATTAATTTTTTATAAAATTATTATTTATAATAATAATTTTATAATTAATTATCATTATATTTCAAAGAGGTTGCATTATTAATTTTTTTTTATGATTTTATAATTATTTAATTTAATTAATTATCAACAGGATCCTGTTCGCTCTTACGTTCGAGGAATTGTTTCTGAAGATCTGCATCTATCTATTATCAACCACTTAAAGAGTGCCAGATTTTATTATGCAAGTCAAATTCGACAATGTATGCTTCTGCCGGACTTAATTAGTGCGTTGGTTGAACGATGGAGACCTGAGACGCACACTTTTTTATTTTTCGTCTGGTGAATGCACGATCACTTTAGAAGATGTTGCGCTCCAACTTGGACTACTAGTGGATGGCATGGTAGTTACAGGCGCAAGTTTTCTAGATTGGAATACAGAGTGTCAAAATTTATTGGGCGTTGTACCTCCAAAAGAGTGTCTCAAAGGCTCAATGGTGACAAAAATGTGGCTGCAGTCATTGCAAAATCTTCCCAAACACGCAAGCGAAGAAGAGGTAAAATATGCTGCAAGAGCATATATTTTACGTTTGATTGGAGGAATGCTAATGCCCGACAAATCGAGCAGTTGGGTACAATTAATGTATCTTCCATTGCTTCGTGATTTAGAGCATGCAGTAAATTTTAGTTGGGGTTCTGCGTGTTTGGGGTTTTTGTATAGAGAACTGTACCGGGCTACAGTTCCAAAGAGCCATGACATAGGTGAATGTTTACTGCTTCTGCAGTCATGGGCTTGGCATCGACTGCCATTTATTACTCTGCAAAGGAATTTTTCGCCTGTATACCGCCTTGCAAGCAGGTAATAATCTTGACTATTTTATTAATTTTGTACGAACTTGTATTTTTATTCAGTCTATTAAGATTTTATATGCTTTTTAATAGGTGGAGTCTTCCTAAAGATTGTAGTGATATTCCGCTCGACCTTTGAAATATAAATCACGACTAGATCGAGAAGGATATCATAAGGTAAATGTTTCGATTGTTACATTCAAGTCTTTTTGTATTTAATCCATATGAAACTAATAATTTGTAATAATTATTCGTAGTTTGTGTGGATGCCATATTCTTCAAATGAAATTATGGCATGCCTCCCATCAGATGCCTACAATAATTGTAATATATGGAAAGCAAACATAGCATTGATTTGCTTTGCATATGTAGAGTGGCACCACACTGACAGGGTGTTGCGACAATTTGGGATGAAACAACCAATTCCGCAACCACCGGTGAACCTTGATAAGGTTGACAAGATTGATATGCGTGGGCGTCATGAAGTATTTTGGCCTACGAAGCATTGACAATGGATCAATTGTGGAATCTACGTTATGAACAAATTTCGATAGGTATACCCATTGTTCGTAATAATTTCAACCCATCTGCTGATTACATAAGATGGTATAAAAATGAAGGTCGGCCTTTTGTTTGTCCACCGTCGAAGTTTGAGGATGTTAGGAGTATGCCATTTCCTTGACATACTTCAAATACAGTCCCTCCTAAACACAAAATGGAAGTTCCTAGACCTAGCCGACAATGTAGGCGGACGTGTCAACCGGCCTCATTACATGCAGCGGAATTCGCTGCACCGAGGATGTCATTTAGTCATCCTGAACCTCAACCAGAACATGGCATAACATTCAGTCATCGTCATTCCTTCAGTCACCTCGGATGTGATGTTGATAAGTGTTACCGACCATCACCGCCAATGATGAGGTTAGATGACCAGCTCCTCACCCCAAGTCCAAGTTCAGCATAGCTAACTACAATGTATCAGTTTGGAACCCCTGCGTCAGCATTTGATATTACATCAGTTATGGGTCCATCTAGTAGTCAGGTTCCCTATATGGGTGGACTAGGTGCTGGCTCCTCGAGCAGTGGGTTTCCATTTTTTGATGTAGAACATAAGGGTCCCACTAGTACTGCGTTTCCATCGACTAATGTGGGTGAGCATGCGGATGACATACCACCAAAACCAGTGGCGGTAGGTCAAGGACGAGGTCGACAACGAATACGTGCCACTAACGAGGTTGAACGACAAGTGCAACCACCACGCAATAGGAGAGCTCGACATTGTTGCTCAACACCACGCGAAACGAGAGCTCCTCCGTAAATAATTAGAATAAACATACTTTTTGTATAATAATCATGTATTTTTTGTATAATTATTTTATAATAATCATGTACTTTATATATATATATATATATTTTTATTAAATGTAAAAATTAATCGCTATTTTAAAATTAAAATTTATTATTTTTGTTACTTAAATTTTATTATTAATTTTTAAAATTATATAAAAAAATTAGCTCGAAAAACGGTATAAATTTTTTTAGTTTTGTAAAATTAGTTTTTTAATTTATTATTTAAAAATTTAATTTTGTAAAATTCAATTTTTTTACCGTTTTAAAACAGTAACATTTTTAAAATAAAAAAAAATAGTTTGGAATTTTCAGTCAATGAGTGATCAGTTTTTCAGTCAATTAACCCTAGCCAGAAAATACGAATCAGATTCCATCCGGTACAAAGGATGGGATTTGTCATCAGAATTTTCAGTCAATGAGTGATCAGTTTTTCAGTCAATTAACCCTAGCTAGAAAATAAGAATCAGATTTCATCCGGTACAAAGATGGGATTTGTTATCAGAATTTTCAGTCAATGAGTGATCAGTTTTCAGTCAATTAACCCTAACTAGAAAATGAGAATAAGATTCCATCCAGTACAAAGGATGGGATTTGTCACTAGAATTTTCAGTCAATGAGTGATCAGTTTTTCAGTCAATTAACCCTAGCTAGAAAATAAGAATCAGATTTCATCCGGTACAAAGATGGGATTTGTTATCAGAATTTTCAGTCAATGAGTGATCAGTTTTCAGTCAATTAACCCTATCTAGAAAATGAGAATCAGATTCCATCCAGTACAAAGGATGGGATTTTTCATTAGAATTTTCAGTCAATGAGTGATCAGTTTTTCAATCAATTAACCCTAGCCAAAAAATGGGAATCAGATTGCATATTGTACAAAGGATGGGATTTGTCATCAGAATTTTCAGTCAATGAGTGATCAATTTTTCAGTCAATTAACCCTAGCCAGAAAATAGGAATCAGATTCCATCTGATACAAAGGATGGGATTTGTTATCAGAATTTTCAGTCATTGAGTAATCAATTTTTCAGTCAATTAACCCTAGCTAGAAAATGGAAATTAGATTCCATCTAGTACAAAGGATGGGATGTGTCATCAGATTTTTCATTCATTGAGTAATCAATTTTTCAGTCAATTAACCCTAACCAGAAAATAGGAATCAGATTCCATCCGATAGAAAGGATGAGATTTGTCATCAGAATTTCCAGTCAATGAGTGATCAGTTTCCATCCGGTACAACACAATGAACCATTATAAATTCATAATACCGATGAAGGTTTACAATACCCCCTACACCAGTTTTTCAATCAGATTTTTGCTGAGTGCTAATACCTCCTCCATTCTCATCCTTCTCAGTTTGATTACTATACAACATGAGCAACAGAGTGGTCGCATTGGTCTACTATAATAGCCAAATTCATAATAATAATGAAGGTGCTACCTTTGAATGTGAATGTCCTAAAAGCTCTCGTGTTGATGAAGACGTCACATTAGAGGAACTGAAGGTGAAAATTCATACAAAAATCAAAGCTGGAAACACAAAAAGAGTTTCATAGATTAAGTATAGGCTTCCTCTTTCTATTGGTGAAGGATGTGTCCAATATAAAAATTTTCCACTAGAAGATGATGATGATGTGAGAGGCATGTTTCATGCTCATGAGACATTTCAAAATGTTGGTGTACTTGAGTTATATGCTGACATTGAGGATTGTGGGCTTTTAGAAGATGATGATTCTCAGCCATTGTATGATATTCCCACTTCATACAACGTTCCCACAGAAGAAGTGCCATCTCAAGCTACAACGTTTCATAATTCATTTGTCTCACCAACAATTTCTACTGCCCTGGATGATTTGCCAGCTGGTGATGATCCTGTTTAGCCATGTGGAGCCCATGGTGAATATATTGGTGACTTTAGTGAGCAAGAAGATGAGTATGCTGAATTTGCAAATGACAGTGATGAGAGCAATGATTCTGACCGAGATGTTTGCCTTGATATCAACACTTATGGAGTTCTTCCCCTTATGAGCCTACATCCCATATGCGCACCCTGGATCTGGAGGCAATGCAAGTGCCAGAATTTCTTGAATATGGTCATACATTTGCTACACCTCTGAGTTGGAATCCATCTACAGTTGATCTTTGTGTTGGGTTACAATTTCCAATGAAAGAGGTTGTGCTTTCAGCTACTAAGCACTACAACATCAAAAACTCTGTAGATTACAGAGTTATTGAATCCGAGCCAACCAAATATCATAGCAAGTGTCTAATGTATGGGAAAGGGTGCAATTGGAGAATAAGGGCAACATTCATGAAGAAGAAACAAGTATGAGAGATTAGAATACTTGTACATCGGGAAGAATTTCACAGGATCATTGTAAATTAGATTGTAACATGATCTATTCATGCATTCTGTCATTGGTCCAAGCAAATCCAGAGATTTTCGTTTCAGTTTTGATCGCTAAGATGCAAATCCAATATGGGTACATAACTTCTTATAGGAAAGCGTGGAAAGCAAAGCAAAAGGCAATTGCTCAAGTCTTTGGTGATTTGGGATAGATCGTACAATGATCTGCCTAAATGGTTAGGTGCAATGCAACATTTCGTTCCTGCTACAAGTGTGGAATTGCAAACGGTACCTGCATATCACGGTGATCGACTGGTCCAAGGTAAGAGAATATTCCATCGACTCTTTTGGATATTCAAGTCCTGCATTAAAGGGTTTTCATATTGTAAACCAATTGTGCAAATAGATGGTACGTTCTTATATGGAAAATACAAAGGAACATTGTTGTTAGCTATTGCACAAGATGGCAATCGAAATATACTACCAATTGCCTTTGCCATTGTGGAGGGTGAGACAGCGGAGGCTTGGTCCTTCTTTCTCACTAATTTGTGTACACATGTGAAAACACAACTTGGAATATGCTTGATGTCTGATTGACATGAATCCATCAAAGCTGCAATCAGATGCCATGGTAGTGGATAGAATCCTCCAAATGCATACTCTGTGTACTGCATTCGACACATTGCAACTAACTTCATGAAAAGGTTTAACAATAAGGAATTGCGTCGAAAAATTGTCAACATGGGTATGGAATCGGATCATAGTTATTTTATCTCTTATATTTACTTAAATATATAAAATAATACTGAAATTAAAAAGTTTTTTATTTTTATTTTTTCAGGATACGAGTTGAGCGAGCTCATTTTCATTGGATGTATGAGATTCTTCTTGGAGAAAACGCAGAGGCGGCTAATTGGATTGATAGGATCCCCAATGAGAAGTGGGCCCAATCATACGACGAAGGAAGACGCTATGGGCATATGACAACCAACCTAGCTGAATCTATCAATTCAGTGTTGAAGGGGACGCACCATCTTCCCATTACTGCTTTGGTGCAGGCAACATATTATAGGTTGGCTGAACTTTTTGTTAAGATGGGCAACAAGCAACAAACAATGATTGAGGGAAGGCACACATACTGTGAAACAGTCACTGAGGCAATGCAAGAAAATCGTAAGAAAGCTAACTCCCACTCGGTTCGTAATTTTACGCTCGCAAATCAAACTTTTACGAGCAACACAAATGTCTTGCCTCCGATGATAATCCACACGAACGATTGTTGGAACCTTCTAGAGGCATGGGGATTCTCCAATGCTAGTTGGATGATCTTTTGATCACAATCAAAATGTTTTGTTTCTTTTTTTTTTTTTTTTTTTTTTTTTCAGAAAGTAACTCACAGAATTTGGGGTTTACCAAGAAAAACACGAGGAGGAGGACAACAAGATGTGTGGCAAGCATAGGGTTTTTACCTAAGGGTGTGATAACCCAGGGTTTCACTCTTGGTCGAATCTTAACTTAGGGTTCTAAATGTTATTCACTTCTAATCTTTTTATCACATATATCATATATATTTATAAAAGAATCTTCCCACTTATTTACTAGGTTGGCCGGCCTATATTTCACTTTGATGTGCAAGTCCATTAATCAAGATTAAAGACTTATAATGAAGCAAAACTATTTACTCCAAGTTGGACCATTCGGCCATGTCATTAACTATTAATGTCATTGGATCGAATGTCTCATATCGATGCACTCCATGTTGGCCCAATTACCCTTAGTTAATGGTCCAAGAAACCAATTCTGTTTACCAAGGAACCTTCTCAAGGTATAAGGATTCACTAATGCTAGTTAGTAAATCAAGGATTGATCTTTGATCAAAAGGTTAATCTTTGTTTCTTTTATCTATAATGCCGAAATCCTTTTAAAGAATAGGATGATCAATTCGGCAATTCAAGAAAAAAGGAAGGAATGAGAAGCAAGAAAAATATGGGTTGCGGTACTCTAGGTTTATTCAAGAAGAATTGCTTATGGTTCAATTCAATAGGGTTAGATTCTATTCTTTCTTTTTCTTCTATCTTTATATAAGAAAAAGAATGTCCCCACAAATAAGCTAAGTTGGCCGGCCTATAAAGAGACTTGGCGTGCAAGTCTTTAATCAAAATGAAAAGACTTATTTGAAGCAAAATTTTTTTACCTCAAGAGGGACCATGCGATCTTGACACTAAGCATTAGTGTTTTTGCCGAATGTCACATTACCTAGAAACTACTAGCTTGGCCAATCAACCTTAGTTCATATTGTTAGATTTGGCCTCATGCTCAAACAAGAAACATTTTAATGAAGAATATCGATATGTGATCCCAAATTGCGGAGGACCCGTTCAAGTGAGGGGGAAAACAGAAGCAGAGGAAAAGGCGACTTGATTCCTTTATGTTGAAATAAAAGGTCGAGGGTATGAAAACGGCCTCATAAAAAGACATGGAGTCGCCACCAATCTTTTTTAGCTAGGTGTGATCGGCCACCTGTTAAAACCGATTTTATAAAACATTTTAAATTTAATTAAAACATTTTTAAAACCAATTTCAAGTCTGCCTTATAAACCAGAGAAATCAAAGAAGCGGGTTCGGGAGTCGGTTATGTGCGAGGAAGGATTAGCACCCCCACAACGCCCATATAAATCGGTACCTTATTAATCGTGTGTTATCTCAAGTCTTGGTAAAAAGTTTATTTTTATTTAGTATTTAAAGTTAATTCCCAATTTTAAGAAAAATAATTCCATTTTTTTTATTGAAAATGATCTGGAATTTATTAATTCAAAATTTTCCTATATTCCCCGACAAAATCGGAAAAATATAGAAATTTTTATTCATTTGGAAAACTTACCGAATCATTCTTGTTTTTTGAAAGAAAGATATTCCTTTATTAATGATAATTGATGATATTCCCTCTAGCAAACCCGGTAGAGAACTCATGAATTATTTTAACTCGAGAATATCTTTATTTTTATTGAAAACCATTATCTTTTTCAAAACATTTAAAAATATGAACATGAACATGTATGACATAAATAAAATGACATGGCAAAGTCTAGATAATATAATGCAACCTAAATGATATGACATAATTTAAATGGCATAGTATATTCTAGGTGAAATGAAAAAAATCCTAAGTATCATGGTATATTCTAAATGAGATAAAATGATTTAAATGACATGGCAATTTTAAATGATATGTCATATTTTAAATGACATGACATATTATAAATAAAATAACCTAACTGACATGGAATATGATCTAAATAACAAAAAAATGACATGAAACATAAAATAATGCTATCATAAAATATGCATGAAAATAAAATAAAAATGCATGAACATAGTATATGCTAAATAATGTGACAAAAATAAATGACTAAATAAAAAAAATGGGATATCATGAAACATTCAAGATATCATTAATTATCATTAATAACAAAAAATGACAATGATTCGGAAAGTTTTCCAAACTAATAAAAAAATTTATATTTTGCCACGTTTGTTGGGGAATATAGAAAAATTTTGAATTTATAAATTCCGGATCATTTTCAATTAAAATTGGAATTTTTTTCTTTAAATTGGGAATTAACTTGAATTACTAAATTTAAAATCGACTTTTTACTAAGACTTGAGATAACATATGATTAATAAGGTACCGTTTTATACGGGCGTTGTGGGGGTGCTAATCCTTCCCCACACGTAACCGAGTCCCAAACCCGCTTCTTTGATTTCTCTGGTTTAAAACACAGACTTGAAATTGGTTTTAAAAATGTTTTAATTAATTTTAAAATATTTTATAAAACTGGTTTTAATAGGTGGCTGATCACACCTTGCTACAAAAGATTGGTGGCGACTCCATATCTTTTCCAAGGTCATTTTCAAAACCTTCACTTTTCAAAAGGAATTAAGTCGACTTTTTCTCGATTTTTTTTAATGTCACGCTTAACGAATAATAAAGTCTTGCGATGAGACTTGTTACTTTTTTTAGGTTGCGATAGCTTGGCGACTCCACTGGGGACGATTAGTGAGTCAGGCCTAGAATTAGTCATGTGTTATCAAAGTCTCGATTTTGTTCATTTAATTGGTATTTAATTTTAATTCCCATATATATTTTTTTTAAAATAAGGATAATTTCAAAAATAATAAAATGTTTTTATATATGTCCATAGTCATGTGCATACATATTATAATTGTTCTCTGGTTATTTTGGTGCATATATTCATTTATTGATTAATTGATGACTTATGTTGTTTAATCTTGTTGGGGCATTTAGAATAAGGGATGTAGAATAGGTGGTGAAAGGTTTGTTATTTCTCCTCACACACTACACGTGCATTTGCATATCATGAATCCTATACCCGGATTCCGTCCTTTTTGGTGGGAGCAAAGTAACTAAGGCTTCGTGATTAACAATCCGCATGGGCTAGTGAAACACATCCAGAGTACTAAATTACCTAAACCTTCGTGATTAATAATCCGCATGGGCTAGGGAAATAGACTCTAACCAATTGAACCCGTTTTTATCGGGGTGCCTTACTAGCCTTCACCGGCGACAATTAGGAACAATTCGGGGCTTTTAGAACTAATTCACCTTCATATAGTAAACCTAGGTGAAGCCATGCCGGATTTCCAACTAGATATCCCGAAGTTATGAACACATGGAGGAATATTTCCATTCTTTTTACCTTCTATTCTACTTTTCCAATAAGTTTAATTTTGAAAATTCGAACAATGATGAACGTACATCACAATGCCTATAATAAGTGTTGGTATTTCATCCCAGGGGTGTTATAATTTTGTTGGCATCTTCAGGGATAATTATTGTTTTAAATTATATGTTTTTTTGTATTATTCAAATTTATTCCCGTTACTAATTCTTTTTCTTGTTTTTGTTGGTTTTTTTTTTTTTTTTGCATTCTTGACATCTTTTTTTGCACATGGAAGGTTATTGGTCTCGGGATAATATTCAATCAAAAGGGCTTTCATGGAGGGCCAGAGTGTCTCAGTGGTCGAGAAGCATTAGAGGTTAGGAAACAGTCCGAGAAAAATCAGCAGGATAATGGGGATTGTTTGAATATGGGATATGTGTCAGCATTGCCAGCCGAGGTTGATCTTACTGTCAGGCAAAATGATCTCCGAGAATTGATGGATATATGGAATCAATGGAACATATTAGAAAAAAAAGCCTTCACTCAGACATATGGGGACATAGCACTGTTAGTTCAGGTTAAGGTCAGTGGTGAAGTGATCTGGGCCGTGGTGCAATTCTGGAATCTCGCTTATCGGTGTTTTACCTTCAACTAAGAGGTATGACTCCAACCATAGAGGAATATTTGACCTTGCTGCATATTGAGAACGTTATTCCCGATCGTATTTATTTGAAGGATACAAAGACGCGAGTTTCAAGAAAAAGGTGTCTAAAATTCTGGGAGTGGAAAGAAATTGGGTCGAAAGCCATGTTGTCTGAAAAGGGGTAAGCTACTGTATATCATAAGATATTTTACGGACCTTAATCCATAGCAATTCAAGTAAGGAGACAGTTAGGAATATTTTTGCTTTGGCTATCTATGGTTTAGTTATCTTCCAAAAGACATTAGGGTATGTGGATGTGGCGATATTTGATGTTTTTGAGAGGCTTGAACAAAGGATAAACCCAGCCGCCGCAATTACAGCAGAAACAATCCGATCTTTGAATTTCTGTAGACGGGAAGGCAAAGGGCGTTTTATAGGTTGTATACAGTTTCTTTACATATAGGTTCAGAGCCATTTTTGTAAATAGGAGAATTTCCCTCTTCGCTCATATTGGAAGTCTTTTGCTCCAATTGCTCCAGTAGGTAAACTCTAATCGATCAAGCTTGTGAGTCGCGGGTGTGAATTGCCGAGACTCAAACTGTCTTTGCACCATCAGAGACGTGTAGCTCACGGCTCCCCAAACTCCTAATAGTGGAACCCGATGCACCCAAAAGAGTGTATCTTATTTAACCTTGCACTTAAAAAGAATCAATTGTAGAGTATAGTGATTAGCAAGGGTCGAGTCCTCAGGGATTGGGTTTTAGTTTGTAAGTTAACATTTTATCACTTAAAAAACAAGTAAATAAAAGTAAAAGAGATTTGAGATCATATTTAAACTAAAGTTAACAATAAGAATGAGAAAATAAGTAATTAAGAAGAATCAAATATGAGAAATATGGCTAAAGGTTCATTGTCCACCACTAGACATCATTAAGAATCAATTTCATATCTATCAACATCAATTAGCTATCAAAGTTAACAATCATAGATAACAACAAGTTCTGTTACCCCAATCTTTCCTTAGTTTGTCGTTAAATAGAACAAGCTCTCTATTTAATCTTTAACTATCAAACAACCTATAATAAGCTCTCTAAGTTCAATTTAATAGCAGCTTTATGTTGAGAAAGATAGGTTGATCTAAGCAACAAGCACATAAGCTCAAACTGTTCAACTTAGGTTATGTTCCACTTTGCAATTATTGAAAACTTGACCATAATCATTAATCACAAATTGCCACTTATGAATAGGAAATCAAGACAATTACACGGATCAAGACTCCTAAACTAGCATTAGACAATTATCAAGATTTATCTAGTTGGCCACCTAAACAAATCAAAACATCATCATGAACAATTCTTGTAGAAGAACATAAGCAACTTTGATAGAAAATTAATGATAGATAGAATCTGAAAATCAATCACAAAACATGTCTAGGGCTTTGAAATCACCCTTAACCAAATAGAAGTTTAACCTAGCATAGGCATTGTAAACATAAACATAAAATTAAAGAGAATCTAAGAAGGAAATAAAAGAAAGAAAGAAGAAGAAGAAAATAAAGAAAAGGAAAACTAGAGAAAAGAAAGAAGAAAACTTAGAGAATTTTATTACAATGGCTAATTTCCTACCAATGTACAATATGATCCTCTACAATCATCCAAGGCCCTCTATTTATACACATTTTGGAGGGCTAAATGACAAGAGACAAGCTTTACAAATTTCAAAGGTAGGTATAATAGGTGGGTGCATTTTTCTAACAATTTTCTTCATATTGTATGACAATTTTGATCAGCCAACTTGATGGTCGATTTTGTCAATTTTGGAGGCCTGATCTGATCACATGGTCTTCTAGAAAAATGTTCCCCTATCAGTGACTGATCCATAGCCGTTGGAATCAGCTCATTTGCTAATGTGGATAAGAAGATATGGGCAAAATACGAAAACAGGTCAGCACAGACGTCATTGCACATCATCCAACTTGATGGTCGATTTCGCTAGGGAAAACGACTCCGTTTCAAGAAGTGTAAAACATGAAAAAGATAGATATGCCTCTTAACTTTGCACGGATAAAATTTCAGGCTTATTGCTTCAGTGAAACTCCAGATATAGCTGATATGGAAAAAGGTGTCGGAACTGGAACTGAACTGGATTTGCCCTTAATTCTAGTAATCTGAAATCACTCAAAGAAACTTGTGAAAAACACCAAATTACATAAAAATATAAAAGATCATAAACACAATTAGACTAAACAATAATAACTCGTATTTGACACAAAACAATAATAAAACATAACTAAAAACTATATAATTATACGAGTTATCACACCCCCACACTTAGATTGTTGCTAGTCCCTAGCAACGACTCAATAAAAATAAAATAAGAAAATCTAATCTAATCCACTTTCGTAGGAAATCACGGTGGCACTTAGCATGTGACACAAGCCTTTAAACCCCTAGGTGTCCCTAGTGGACGAGTTTATTCTCGTGAGGGTTTACTAGAATGATACCCACAAACATTGAAAAACTAAAATATAAATAAACTACATATACTAAAAATATTTACTCTTAATCCTTTCAATACACATTAGAGACAATCTTTGAACAAGTCTTATAAACTAATCAATAGCTTAAAGAATTCCACAAAAAATCATGCTTGAATGTAAATTGTTTGAGTTAAGCCAATATTAACATAACATATTTCAATCAAAATAGTGCATATTCAAACTTAATCTCAACTACTCACATGGGATACTCTCATGATTTTCATTCTTTAAAGTAGTGGTAAAGTGTTTACACTCAATCAATCTCATGAAAACAGTTCTACCATATTCTTGCTTGTCCACCTATTCTCCACTATTTAGATCATACAACTTCATGAATCAAGAGGTCTTTAATCAAGGTTGTAATGGGGCCAAGGGGTTTGTAATGTGGTTGAAGAACAAAAGGATAAAGATATCACAAAGGTTCCAAAGAGTTCATAAAGTTTAGAGACATAATAAGATCATACAAAGAAACTTCTTAAAACTCTTTACAAGTACATAGTCACCTAGGCCGGATATTCATGTTGGGCCTTTTCTTCATTCTAAACAACTTTGTAACATCTTTTTCTTTTTCCCCAAATTCAAGAGATGATTCATATTTTTTTTTTTTACATAGGAATGTATTTGCCAGTATTCCATTTCTTTTTTTTTTTCTTGACTTTTCTTTTCTTTCCCCCCCACACTTATTTCTTGTTTCTAACCCAAATTTTCAATAGATCTTCCTTGTCTTTGCAACTTGTCTCAAAACATGCTAATTCATCTTTGGAACAAAGGTAAGGATATAAGTATATTTAGGTTAGGGACAAGTTATGGTTACCAAAGAGATAGCTTATTCAATGTAGGCTCAAATTGGTTCACTAAGGGTGTGTTCTCTTGGAACATCAATAAGGGATGGCTGTTTGGCCCTGGCTAAAAATCCTAATGCCTCTATCATATTCATGTTGTCACATGCATCAATATAGTCTCAACAAGGTCTAAAGCAAGTTCTAGAGAATCATGTAATCATAAGAGCACTCAAGAAAGAAATTAGATTGATTTATATAATGCATCAATCATTATAGGCTCAAAAACTCACAAGGATGATTATACAAGTCAGATTAAGTCTAAACATGCTTATTTCTCAATCAACATATCATATTAACATTGGCTCATAAAAATTAGTATCAAGCTTAATTCTCATGAAAATTTTCTCACTAATAAATCTGTTTTAGACTTATGCAATTCATATCTCATCATAGTATTGAAAAGGAACTAAAACACACTAAAAATAATAATAAAGACTCATAAAAAAAAAAATATAGTAGACAAAAATAAAAGAAATCCTAAATCCTTCCCCCCACACTTAATTCTTACATTGTCCTCAATGTAAGTCTATTAACCCAAATGAAAGAATCATGTGTAAGAGAAAAGAACTAATAACATAAGAATAGGAACAACTAAGACTCAAAACAAAACAAACTCATGCAACCTAAATAATCCTAAAATACTAAACAAAAATTAACAAGTAAACATAAAAAGATTAAAATCAAACTGACAAGGTATGTCTCAAGTCTCCCTTACTCAGACCTTGCTCAGAATGAATACTTCTAAATTGCTTAAAACACAACAAACTTTTTTTTTTTTTTGAAAAGAAGAAATCAAACTGACAAGGTATGTCTCAAGTCTCCCTTACTCAGACCTTGTTCAGAATGAATACTTCTAAATGGCTTAAAACACAACAATATTTTTTTTTTTTTAAATTAGCAAAATATGTCCCTTACCCCCTACTAAAATATGACATTGTCCCCAATGTCAAATTTTAAAGGTAGAATTTAGGAGATATTACCTGCAGAGGTTGCTAACCACTTATTATAACTGAGACACAACAAACAAAATGTTAGATAATGTCACAAAGACAAAGTGCAATCCACTCCTTGCTCGTCCATATCTCTTTTTCTTTTTCCGAGCGTTTGCGAAAGAACCGTAGCAGATAAACACTCATAAGCTTGGAGCTTTTTGAGTAAATCTTCAATGGTTGTAGCAGAAATTATGGTTCTCCTTGCCTCTGAAAACATGAATCCATTTTCCACAGCATTATCTAAATATGAAAGCAAATTACTAAAATAACCATTAATATTAAGCAAACCAATGGGTTTCTTATTTGTGACCAAAGATGACCAAGAAGCCACGCAAGCTATTTCTTCCAATGTACCCAGACCTCCTGGTAAAGCAATGAATGCATCGGCACAATGGTACATGATTGTCATCCGTTCAGGGATACTCCAGACTTGTATTTCCTTACCCAAGGTAGGTCCACAAAAATCTGTGAATAGTTTTGGCACGACTCCTAGAACTGGACTTCCTCCGGCGTGTGCTGCTGTAGCGACTGCTCCCATTAAACCGGTACTACCGCCTCCATAAATCAACTGGATCTTTTGTTGGGCAAGTATTACTCCAACTCTTATGGCTTCATCAGCGAATATGTTATTTTTCCCTGGATAAGCACCTCCAAAGACACAAATTTTTTTAATGCGTTGGGACGAAGTACTTTCCAATTTTTTTTTTTTTTTTTCGAGTGCCTGAAAGAGAATGAGTACATGGTGTAATATATAGAGGACTGAGTAGTGAATTAGAGAAGAGTAATAATGTCGCCGAAAGTGTATCTGACCTGTCAGAAGAAAATGTTAACCTAACAAAAGATTTTTGCGTGATTTCAGGAAGAAAATCAAAAAGAGAAGAAAAATCAACCGTAAAAGACAAATAAAAAAATGAGAATAATTACACAAATCGAATAACACGTAAATTAAACCGAAATAAAGTTATTGCAAATCAAACCAAAAGCTGAGAAGTCATTTATTGTAGTTGTGATTGTGGCTCACATCTTCCTCTGGTTTTACGCCCAGAAACGGGTTAAACGCCTTCTATGAGTCGAGGATATGCTTCCCATCCAGTTTTCTTACAAGCTGGCAAACAGGGTCTTTTAACATCAGATTCCCAAGATGTTGCCATTCCCTTTGGAATTGCGGCCATAAATCAAGAATTTCTCTTTGTACGTCTCCACTAGGATGCGTCTCAAGAGAAAGTTGGATATTACCCAAATTCTCCTTACTCAGTCCATCCTTAATGAATTCAATTTTATCATCTCGATTAGAGGACGGAATCCCAATAGAACGATATTTACCGTTACACGTCCATCGTGCACATTTGTGGCAATTTGAACTCATGCGCTTTGCTCGTCGCTTCTTTGCAAAAGTGCTTCTACCTGTACCTGGTAAATGCAAAACAGGAAGATATTCATCTTCACGTACCTTGGCTTCAATTATCCAACGTATGTCTCCAGGAATCCCTTTGTGCATAAGCATTCTTAATCTTTCAAATCGAACTTGGTAAAGCTTCAGTAAAATATTTCGAGGAAAAGGAGGAAATCGTTTCTGCAATCTTGTGAGAATATCATCCATCCTGAAAAAAAAATGAAAAAAATTGAAAGAGAAATTGGAAGAGAAATTTATATACAATATCAGTTTTGTGGGTAGCTGATGGAACCGATTTAAATAATCACGGAGTACCGTTATCCGCCATTTAACCGGGGTTAAAAAAATTAAAAATTATATTTACATCTAGTTATTTTCAAAACAAGGATCAGAAATAAAAACAACATAAAAAGACACAAAAACAAAACACTCTAAATAAAATCCTAAATTCTTCCCCCCACACATAATTTTTGCATTGTCATTAATGTAATGCTATTAACCCAAATGAAAGAATCATGTGTAAGTGAAAAGAACTATTAAACAAAATAAACTTATGCAGCCTAAATGAACTTAAAAACACTAAACACAATTAACAAAGAAACATAAGAGAAAGATAAAGAAAAAGAGAGCAAATCTGAGGATGGCAGTTTGGCAATGCTTTCACTAATTAGGCTGCCTCCCCCAATTAGCCCTTGATTGATTGTTTCCAGTCTAGCCAATTCCCCTTCTTGGCTTTTTAGGATCTTTTGGCTTAGACATGAAACTTCTCGGATTTTTGCGTTTTGGAGGAAGTTTTCTTTGCAAAACAGCCAATGCATTCTCCCCCACACGTATTATTTCATCATTCTTGGTGGGGTATAGCTCTTTGAGGAATTGTGCATATCTTGGTACTTGTCTAATGGCATCCACAAGCAAGCTGTTTAAGGTTTCCAAAAATTGTTGTACATGTTCCTCCTTCTTGGACTTTGCAAATCTGCTAGGAAAAAGTGGAGAAGGAACATTAGTAGAAATAAGAACCTTAAAAGCTACCTGAGGTGTCAAAGTACTCTCCTTTTGAATGGTGGCTTCATTATCCTCAAGAAGTGAATCCATCTTTGGTTTTGTTTCATCCTCATCTTGTTCCTCATTTCTCAAGGTCACAATAGTAGCATTCTCCTTTGGGTTAATCACCGTTTGGGAAGGGAGTGCTAGAGATCTTTCTGCTACTAATTCCACCATACTACTAGCCAATATGCTCATTTGCTTTTCCAAACTCTGGATGCTTGCCCTTATTTCCTGTTGAAATTGCAAAGTATTAGTAACAAGATAATCGACAAGATCTTCTAAAGAAGTACCTGAGTTTTGAGTCATATGTGGTGGTTGAAGAAGATCTGGTTCTTGAGACCATGATTGATTGAAGCTAGATGGATGAGTGTAATTCGCATAAGGATTTACTTCTTTGTAATTTTTCGAGTAGCCATAATTAGTATGATCCCACCATCCCTCATGGTAAGTGTTTGAGTAATGATCATACTGTTGGTCTTCGAACACTTGATGGCCTTGACATCCTCCCATGGCCAATTGTTGAACTGGGGAGGTGAGCTTGGCTTGTTGATTCTCCATGTTCATGTATGCCACCAACTCTTCAAGTGTTAGATTGCCCAATTCCATCGTTTTTTTTTTCTTTCAAAATTTGATAAGAAAAACCCGTATGTACAAGAAAATAAAACTCATTAGAACTGAAAATAAGAATAAACTAAGTAACAAATAAACTAAAAAAAAATCCCCGGCAAAGGCGCCAAAAATTTGATGCACCCAAAAGAGTGTATCTTATTTAACCTTGCACTAAAAAGATCAATTGTAAGTATAATGATTAGCAAGGGTCGAGTCCTCAGGGATTGGGTTTTAATCTATGAGTTATTAGTTTATAACTTACGTTCAAAGAAAACAATAAAAGAAAAGGGGTTTTTGAAGCCAGATTTAAACTAAAGTAAATAATAAGAATAAGATGCAAGGCGGTATAACCAGCCAATAAAAATATATATACTAAATTAGGCGGTATAACCAGCCAATAAAAATAAATATACTTTTAAAAATAAGCAAACTAGAAAAGTAAGAAAACAAGTAAGTAAGAAGAATCAAATATGAAAAATATGGTTAAGGTTTCATTCTCCACCACTAGACATCATTAAGAATCAATTTCAGATCTATCAATATCAACCAACTATCAAAGTTAACAACCGTAGATAACAACAAGCTCTGTTATCCCAATCTTTCCTTAGTTTGTCGTTAAATAGAACAAGCTCTCTATTCAATCTCTAACCATTAAACAACCTAGAATAAGCTCTCTAAATTCAATTTAATGGCAGCTTTATGATGAGAAAGATAGGTTGATCTAAGCAACAAACACATAAGCTCGGATTGTTCAACTTAGGTTATGTTCCACTTTGCAATTATTGAAAACTTGACCATAATCATTAATCACAAATTGCCACTTATGAATAGGAAATCAAGACAATTACACGGATCAAGACTCCTAAACTAGCAATAGATAATTATCAAGATCTATCTAGTTGTACA
Organism: Fremontodendron californicum; assembly: GCA_030761205.1. Taxonomy (NCBI): domain Eukaryota; kingdom Viridiplantae; phylum Streptophyta; class Magnoliopsida; order Malvales; family Malvaceae; genus Fremontodendron; species Fremontodendron californicum. Next base: position 14,073,394 of record JAULJL010000037.1, read on the forward strand.
CCTAAATAAATCAAGACAACATCATGAACAATTCTTGTAGAAGAACATAAGCAACTTTGATAGAAAATTAATGATAGATAGAATCTGAAAATCAATCACAAAACATGTCTAGGGCTTTGAAATCACCCTTAACCAAACAGAAGTTTAACCTAGCATAGGCATTGTAAACATAAACATAAAATTAAAGAGAATCTAAGAAGGAAATAAAAGAAAGAAAGAAGAAGAAGAAAATAAAGAAAAAGAAAACTAGAGAAAAGAAAGAAGAAGAAAACTTAGAGAATTTTATTACAATGGCTAATTTCCTACCAATGTACAATATGATCCTCTACAATCATCCAAGGCCCTCTATTTATACACATTTTGGAGGGCTAAATGACAAGAGACAAGCTTTACAAATTTCAAAGGTAGGTATAATAGGTGGGTGCATTTTTCTAACAATTTTCGTCATATTGTATGACAATTTTGATCAGCCAACTTGATGGTCGATTTTGTCAATTTTGGAGGCCTGATCTGATCACATGGTCTTCTAGAAAAATGTTCCCCTATCAGTTACTGATCCATAGCCGTTAGAAGCAGCTCATTTTCTGATGTGGATAAGAAGATATGGGCAAAATACGAAAACAGGTCAGCACAGACGTCATTGCACATCAGCCAACTTGATGGTCGATTTCGCTAGGGAAAACGACTCCGTTTCAAGAAGTGTAAAACATGAAAAAGATAGATATGCCTCTTAACTTTGCACGGTTAAAATTTCAGCCTTATTTCTTCAGTGAAACTCCAGATATAGCTGATATGGCAAAAGGTGTCGGAACTGGAACTGAACTGGATTTGCCCTTAATTCTAGTAATCTGAAATCACTCAAAGAAACTTGTGAAAAACACCAAATTACATAAAAATATAAAAGATCATAAACACAATTAGACTAAACAATAATAACTCGTATTTGACACAAAACAATAATAAAACATAACTAAAAACTATATAATTATACGAGTTATCATAGCATTACATTGAGGACAATGTAAAAATTAAGTGTGGGGGGAAAAATTTAGGATTTTATTTAGAGTGTTTTGTTTTTTAATCTTTTTATGTTGTTTTGAGTGTGTTTTAGTTACTTTCAATAGTATGATGAGATATGAATTGCATAAGTCTAAAACTGATTTATTAGTGAGAAGATTTTCATGAGAATTGAGCTTGATATCATTTTTTTATGAGCCAATGTTAAGATGATATGTTGATTGAGAAAGAAGCATGTTTAGACTTAAATCTGACTTGTATAATCATTCTTGTGAGTTTTTGAGCCTATATGATTGATGCATTATACATATCAATCTAAATTCTTTCTTGAGTGCTCTTATGATTACATGATTCTCTAGAACTTGCTTTAAACCTTGTTGAGACTATATTGATGCATGTGACAACATGAATATGATAGAGGCATTAGGATTTTTAACCAGAGCCAAACAGCCATCCCTTCTTGATGTTCCAAGAGAACATCCCCCTTAGTAAACCAATTTGAGCCTACATTGAATAAGCTATTTCTTTGGTAACCATAACTTGTCCCTGACCTAAATATACTTATTTATATCTTTACCCTTGTTCTAAAGATGAATTAGCATGTTTTGAGAGATATTGCAAAGACAAGGAAGATCTATTGAAAATTTGGGTTAGAAATAATAAATAAGTGTGGGGGGAAAGAAAAGTCAAGAGAAAAAGAAAGGGAATATTGCCAAATACATTCCTATGTGAAAAAAAATGAAAAAAAAAATTAATCATCTCTTGAACTTTTCGAAAAAGAAAAGACATGTTACAAAGTTGTTTAGAATGAAGAAAAGGCCCAACATGAATATTTGGCCTATGTGATTATGCACTTGTAAAGAGTTTTGAGAAATTTCTTTGTATGAATCTTATTATGTCTCTAAACTCTATAAAATCTTTGGAACTTTTGTAATATCCTTTATCTTTTATTCTTTAGCTACATTATTACCCTTTGGCCCCATTATAACCTTGCATAAAGACCTCTTGATTCATGAAGCTGCATGATCTAAGTAGTGGAGAATAGGTGGACAAGCAAGCATATGGTAGAAACTGTTTTCATGAGATTGATTGAGTGTAAACACTTCACCACTACTTTAAAGAGTGAAAATCATGAGGGTATCCCATGTGAGAAGTTGAGATTAAGTTTGAACATGCACTATTTTGATTGAGATATGTTATGTTAATTTTAGCTTAACTCAAACCATTTACTATCAAGCATGATTTTTTGTGAAACTCTTTAAGCTATTGATTAGTTTATAAGACTTGTCCAATGATTGTCTCTAATTTGTTGAAAGAGGATTAGATTAGGTTTTATTACTTTGTCTCTATCTGATTTTTCTTGAGGACTAGCAAAAGATTAAGTGTGGGGGAGTTTGATAAGTGCTTAATTTCATCAACACATGACATCTAGGGCGAGATTATGCCAAAATTTTGTTTGATTTGGTTTAATGAGTATACTCAGGCTTCAGAGGCAGGGGCATACCCTATCTCTTGCCGGTCACATGCCCTGAATTTGGGGTGTGACAGCTGCACCTAATTTTTTTGAAACCATTTGGACCGGGCTCACCCATTTGCTATCCGAGATAGGATAGATCACTCCAACATCTAGGAGCTTCAGTATCTCCTTTTTCACAACCTCCATCATAGGAGGGTTCAATCTTCGTTGTGCCTCTCTTGTTGGTTTTGACCCTTCCTCTAACAAAATTCATTGTATGCACGTGGATGGGCTTATTCCCTTGATATCGACATCTACTAGTGGTGTATAGAGGGACGGGGGTCAGAACAGTCAGCATAGACCTGGTGGTCGCCCTCAGAGTACATCAGCTGCTACTACTACTGGGGGAGCTTCTACCCCATTATGTTAGATTTATGGAAGATGACATAGAGGCATATGTTGGAGATCAGATTTATGTTTTAGATGCGATAAATCGGGGCACATGAGGAGAGACTGCACATTGGGTTCTGGCTCACTTCCATCAGTAGCAGCTCCACTCCCAACTACAGCTGCACCAGGGCAGTTAGCAGGATCAGTCGCATAGCAGGCTGGTAGAGGTACTCAGGGCCGGGGACAGCAATCTGCCGGTATGGGATAGACGTCAGGCAGCAGGGGCAGGCTCGAGTTTTTGGACTGACACCTAGAGATGCCCAAGCATCCAATGCAGTTATGACAGGTACTATTATGGTTTGCTTATAGCCTGCACATGCTTTATTTGATCCGAGTGCTACGCATTCATTTATTTGCCCGCAGTTTGTGGATATTTTGCTCAGAGATGTTAGTGAGTTAAATGAACCTTTGCTAGTTTCGACACCTGTTAGGGTAGAGTATGTAGTTAGTCGAGTTTTGAAAGGGTGTGATATTGAGATTGGCGGGGAGGTGTTCATAGCCGATCTAGTGATACTAGATATACTAGAATTTGATGTGATACAGGGCATGGCTTGGCTATCGGCCAATTATGCTGTATTAGATTGTTTCGAGAAGGTTATTACCTTCCAGATACCAGGGAAATTAGTTTTAAAATATCAGGGAGATCAGAGTATGAATACAACAAGAATTATATCGGTCTTAAAAGCTGAGAAGTTGTTAAACAGTGCCTGTCACGGTTATTTAGCATATGTCTACGATATTGAAGGCAAGGTTCCGGATTTGGATAAGATACTAGTAGTGTCTGACTTTCCAGATGTATTTCCAGAGGAGTTACCTAGACTTTCTCCTAAGCGAGAGATTGAGTTCTATATTGATGTATTGCCAAGAACCCAGCCTATTTTAATTTCCCCTTACCGTATGGCTCCCCTTTAGCTAAGGGAATTGAAGGTACAACTTCAGGATTTATTGAACAAGGGGTTCATACGCCCGAGTACTTCACCCTGGGGTGCTCCGGTATTATTTGTTAAGAAAAAGGATGGATCCCTGTGGCTATGTATTTACTATAGGCAACTTAATAAGGTGACTATTAAAAATAAGTACCCACTGCCAAGGATTGATGATTTGTTTGATCAGTTGCCGGGAGCTAGTTGTTTTTCTAAGATTGATCTTCGATCAGGTTATCATCAGCTCCGTATTCAGAGGGAAGATGTGCCTAAGACTGCTTTCCATACGCGTTATGGCACTATGAGTTTCTTGTTATGTCTTTTGGACTGACTAACGCCCTGTAGCTTTATAGATCTAATGAACAGAGTGTTTAAACCCTATTTAGATCACTTCGTAATAGTGTTTATTGATGATATCTTGGTGTATTCACGGACTTAGGATGATCATAGCCAGCATCTTAGAGTGGTGCTTGAGACCTTGAGAACACACCAGTTATATGCTAAGTTTTCAATGTGTGAGTTCTGGTTGAGGCAAACAATATAAGATCAAAAAATGTGAATCAAAATAATAATAATAATACCATGGAAAATATCACAGCAAAAATCACACATTTAAATAAAATGCATGAACATGTAAAATGCAATGCATGAAAATGTATTTTTTCCTCTAAATAAAGAAATTCGTATATCTAAAAAGATATCCGGCTACCTTAGGAAAATATGTCAAATTAGAATTTTCTAAAAAAAACAAAACTTTGTGATTGTTTGAAAACAATTTTGAGGAAAACTTGAATAAAAATTAAAACCCCTACCAAACCCTTTTGAAATGGCTCTAATTTCCTAAGTTTAAAATCCCAGACTTGACCGCCCTTAACCCGAGATTTATAAAATCACTTTTAAAGTTTAAAAAGGCGTAGAAACTACCCTAATACAGTAGCTAAAGCTTCTATCCAGCCCCCTCTAAATACCTTAGCCAAATTCAACCACTATTTCTCTTTTGATTTCAGATCTACTTCTACTGTCCGATTTTTCCACACGATTTTTTAGCCTATTTTTAAAAAATCAAAAAAATCTAAAAAAATACTAAAGACTCAGAACATGTAAAACTACATGATAAAAAATTGGATTAATTTTTTTATTAAAGATGACTACCCAAAAAAATCGGAGATGTTCGAGTACTAGGTAAAAAAAACTGTTTTGTCAAAACACATTTTTCGCCTTTGGTAAAGTCATTCAAAAATCAAAATAAAAATTGTTGGAGATCATCCTAAAGACCTAAGGACAGTAGCTAAACATTTAAAAACCTTGGACAAAAATTGGCTAAGTAAAAAATATCACAAAGATAGAATAATCAATTTGACAATTCCTTAATTTTCCACAAGTATGCTCAAGAGAGCATGACTTTGAGCCATTGATTGGCCTAAGTCATAAATCATGTGGCAATGGTATGGAATGCATGAACATAAAGAAAATAAAATGTATGAAATGCATGGTCTAAAGCCTAAATGGTAAAGGAAATGCATGACAATTCAAAATAACCTAAATGCCTAGCATGAGTTTGCATGGCAATAAATCCTATCCTAACATAATATGCATGCACTGCTTGATAATGCAAATATGACTTGGACCTAATATGTTATGAATATGCATGAAAATGCTAATGTAACCTAAGACCTAAGTAGTATAGCAATGCATGGCAATACCAATATGATTTAAGACCCAATATGCATGGCAATACCAATATGGCCTAGACCTAACATGTAGTGAAAATGCATAGCAATACTATGAACATACAATGACCAATGAAACTAATGCTAATGCTGGAAAAAACAGCAACTAATACACAATTTCAAGATATGATAATGCAAAGCATGTTACGTAAACAAAATGCAAATGCATGACAAGGCAAGGGATGCATGAAGAGGCCGAATGTGGTTACATGACACTCTAATGAAATCCTACCTAGTAAATGGCACAAGTACTGACAAATCATATCAAGATACATAATGTCATGACACTTTCACAAGCATATGACATATTAAAATCAAAATGTACAAGCTCATGGCATAGAGATGCAAACAAGTTAAGAAGCAAGATAAAAAAAAAAACACATGTAAGGCATACTAAATGGAAGAGCCGAATGGTCATATACCCCAAATGATGGCATTTTGTCGTAGCATTTCCACAAGAATATGACATACTAAAATAAAAATGTACAAGCTCATGGCATGGAGATGCAAACAAGTCAAGAAGCAAAATGAAAATGCACATGCAAGGCATACTAAATATCAAGATATGCTAACTCATGGCATGGAGATGCAAACAAGCCAAGAAGCAAGATGAAAATGCACATGCAAAGCATACTAAATATCAAGATATGCTAACTCATGCCATGGAGATGCAAACAAGCCAAGAAGCAAGATGAAAATGCATATGCAAAGCATACTAACATGGAGCAGCCGAATGATCATATGACAATATATGAAAAATGCAAACATGTTTATAAAATAAGACATGATACATAAAAAAAAAAATGCACAATATGAGCATATGACATAATGGCCGAATCTTCAAGGGCACAATATCATGCATGGAAATGAAATATAGAAACAAATATAACATAGAACATAATGTAAAGAACATATAAAAATTAAACATAGACATGCAAAGCAAATAACAAGCAAAACTAGTAAATAAAACAAGGAAAGTTAAGCTCCATGGTTGATATAAAATGGGCATAGCCTCTCACCTAAACATAATCACTTGGTTTTGCCAAGATCATGAAGCTTTCCATTTAAAAAATCAGAAAATAAACTATGCTAAACAGCAAAATTAAGGTGACCTTCATGGTAGGTAAAAATGGGCATAGCCTCTCCCCTAACCATGGTCACTTGGTCTAGCCAATATCATGTAGCCATTTCAACCTTTTTGCTTCATTTTTTTGTAAAAAAATCAGAACCTTAGAATACTCTAAAAAACCTTCTAAAAATAATTTTCCACAACAACATGCAAGGAAGAAAGAAAAAGAAAACCAAGGCAAGCAAACATGCCTTATTCAGCCAAGCATAAAACCATGTAAAAAAAATTTGTTTTCCACCATTTTAATGAAGAAGAAGAGATGAAAACATAAGTAAACATTAAAAAATTTACTTCTATGAAAAATGTAGTAGGAAAACAAGATAGAAAAATAAGAAAACACCATGGAAAACAAGAAGAAAGCTATGCTAGAGCTTGGTAGAGATGACTATCTTCAAGCTCTCTATTGAAAACCATTTTTTTTCTAAACCTTTTTCTTTGCTAAATTAGCTACTGACTTCAGCCAAAAAAATATCAAAAAATGAATCCAACCCCCCTCTTTAGCCTTGGCTGAATGACCTTTCACCCTTGGATGGGAATTGCACTTTTTTCTCCTCCAATCTTGGCCTTTAGATTAAGATATTTTGATGACAACATAGAAATGTCATCTTGCCAATTGATAGCAGCCCTTAAGATGTGTACTCAGCCCTTGAAGTAACCTCATCCCTTAGATGCAAAAGAGGACCAATCCCATGCACTCCCTTGCTTGCCCCCTTGAGTGCCTACCCTTGGATGAGTTGTGCTCTTCCATTCTTGGTCATTGGATGAGGACAACATAAAAATGACATCTTGTAGATTAAATACAGCCCTCAACATGTGTACTCAGCCCTTGTAGATGGCCTAAGCCATTGGATGAAAAGATAAAATCCCATGCACTCCCTTGTTTAACCGAATAGAAGCTCACCCTTGGATGAATTGTGCTCATCTTTTTTCTTCCATTCTTGGCCATAAGATGAGGGTTATTTTTTGTCAAATAAAAATGTCATCTTGGCATTTAAACTTGGCCATTGGATGGTGCAATCAACTTTCCTACAAGGCACCTAAGCCATTGGATGAAGGGGAGACCATTTGCAAGGTGTTAGTGGTAGCATGTGGCTTGATAGTGACTAGGGAATTAAATTGTTCAAGCTTCCTTATTCTCCTCTATGTTGGCTGACCAAGGGAAGAAAAATCCCAGAAATTCCTTCTTCTTTCATATTTTCCTCAATTACAAATTTGCCTTTTTTGGTTTTTTGGTGAAATGACTTTTTTGCCCCCCGAACCTAAATAAAAGAAAACGGACTCCAAATTTGAATTTTCTTTTTTCAATACTTCTGAAATAATAAAAAATTGAATTCTGGAAGTTTTTAAATTTTTTGAGTCCATTTGCTATTTATTTCGGATTTATTTCCAAAATTACCCTTTTTATGCACCCGAACTTTACCATTTTTTAAACGAGCTCGGAATCCAGACTTTTCTTCACCAATCTCTTACAAATAATTTAAAAATGTAATCTAGAAGTTTTCATAATTTTTGGAGCTCATTTGCTATTTTTTTGGGATTTATCTGCTTGAATTACTATATAAGGGAATCAGGATTTGGTCATTTTGCAAACGAACTCCGAATCAAGATTTTATTTCGCCAATATTTTCCAAATAATTTAAAAATGAGGTTTGAAAATTTTCAGAATTTTTGGAGTTCATTTGCTATTTTTTTTTTGGATTTATCCTGTTGAATTACTGCATAGGAGACCTGGGATTCGGCCATTTTGCAAACGAACTCCATATCAAGATTTTATTTCGCCAATATCTTCAAAACGATTTAAGAATGAGATTTTCAAATTTTCAGAATTTTTGGAGTTCATTTGCTATTTTTCCCATATTTTCCAATTTTGCCTTTTTGCCTTCGAAACCCGATTTTGCTCAAAACAAGTCCGATTTTTAGATTTTCTTCAAACTGAGCCTTGGGCTATCCTTGTTTAATCATTTCTCATCAATTAAGGGCTTTAGATCTACCGAATTGGGCCATTTTCGTAATTCTTCCAAATTTCACCAAAATCCACCAAATAACCCTAATTCTCGATTCTCTTTCGAATTGACTTTTCTATCAGTTTTTCTTCCAAGTGGCTTCTCCATTACCCATAGTCAGTACTTATCTTTCATTTGGAACCTTCAATTCCAACCAATTTGATCGTTTAAGCACTTTTCCCAAAATTTCTCGAACTAGGGTTTTTTTTTCTATTGAGATTCTGTAACCCAACTTCTGACCCCATATCTTTCAATGTAGACCTCGGATTATCAAAATTCTTTCACCGTTTTTCAATTGAACCTCAAATCTTGATTTTGAAAGTGGGTTGACTTTTTTAGTAGTTGACTTTTTTGGGGCTGACTTTTCTGAGGTTGACTTTTTTTGGGGTTGACTTTTTTGAGTTTTTGATTTTTCTATTTGCTTTCTTAAACTAAGTCTCGGAGTACCACCTGCAGAATGAGAAAAGCCTTTTAGCATTCTGAAACATCAATTTAGGAACAAAATGTACCTGATTTAGGGGTCCGGACAAAATTAGTCGTCTACAAAGAACATGAATGCAGCGGAATAAATAAACAAAAGAAATAGCCAAATCTCCAAGGATCATGTTTCTAGAATTTTAATGTGATCTAGCAATTATAAAGCATACATATGATGAAGAATCATACTTTAACTCAAAGATTTAGTAATCTTTAGTTTCAAAACAGTCCATGCAATCTTGAACACCAAGAAGGAATCCTAAGAACCTTCATCAAGGTAGAAATGGTGTCCTACCTGTCGCAACCTAAAAAATAAAAAGTCTTATCGCGAAACTTTATATTCGCTAAGTGTGACATTAAAAAAAACCGAGAAAAAGTAGACTTGATTCCTCTTGAAAAATGAAGGTTTTGAAAATGACCTTGAAAAAGACATGGAGTCGCCACCAGTCTTTTTTAGCTAGGTGTGATCGACTACCTATTAAAATCGGGTTTGTAAAACATTTTAAAATTAATTAAAATATTTTTTAAAACCAATTTCAAGTCTGTGTTATAAACCAGAGAAAATCGAAGAATCGGCTTCGGGACTCGATTACGAGCAGGAAAGGATTAGCACTCCCACAACGCCTGTATAAAATGGTAATCGTGTGTTATCTCAAGTCTCGGTAAAAAGTCGGTTTTAAATTTGGTATTTTAAATTAATTCCCAATTTAAAGAAAAATAATTCAATTTTTTAATTGAAAATAATCTAAAATTTATTAAATCAAAATTTTCCTATATTTCCCAACAAACGTGGCAAAATATAGAAATTTTATTACTTTGGAAAATTTTTCGAATCATTCTTGTTTTCAAGAAGATATTCCGTTATTAATGATAATTGATGATATCCTCCCCAGCAAACCCAGAAGAGAACTCACAAATTATTTTAACTCGAGAATATCTTTATTTTATTGAAAATCATTATCTTTTTTAAAACATTTAAAATATATATGAACATGAATATGTATGACATAGTAAAGATGATATAACAAAGTCTAGATAATATAATGCAACCTAAATGATATGATATAATTTAAATGACATAGCATATTCTAAATGAAATAACCTAAGTACCATGATATATTCTAAATGAAATGAAATATCCTAAGTAACATCATATATTCTAAATGAAATGAAATAACCTAGGTAGCATGATATATTCTAAATGAAATGAAATAACCTAGGTAGCATAATATATTCTAAATGAAATGAAATGACCTAGGTAGTATGATATATTCTAAATGACATGGCAAATTTAAATGATATGGCATATTTTAAATGACAAGACATATTCTAAATAATATATTCTAGATTACATGGAATATAATCTAAGTGACATGAAATGACATGAAACATAAAATAATGCTATCATGAAATATGCATGAAAATAAAAATAAAAATAATAATACATGAACATAGTATATGCTAAATAATATGAAAAAAATAAATGAGTAAATAAAAAGCATAGAATAGCATGAAATATTCAAAACTATATAAAAAATAATATAACACCATGAAATATAAATCAAAATGATAACAATTTCATAGAAATTATCATAGCAAAAATCATATATTATATAGTATGCATGAACATAGAAAATGCAATGCATGAAAGTGTATTTTTTCCTTTAATTAAGGAAATCCGTATATCTAAAAAGTTATCCGGCTACCTTAGGAAAATATATCAAATTAAATTTTCTAAAATCAAAATACTTTGTGATTTGTTTGAAAACAATATTGAAAATTTTTGATGAAAAATAATTCATTGTCGAAATCCCTATGAAGAAGGCTCAAATTCCTAAGTTTGAAAACCCAGACTTGACCACCCTTGACCTGAGCTTTATAAAATCATTTTCTAAGTTTAAAATAGCTTAGAAACTACCCTAAGACAGTAGCTAAAGTTCCTATTCAGCCCCCTCTAAGTAACTTAGCCAAAACAAAAAATTAATTTTCCCTCAAATTCAAATCTCACTCCATTGTCCAGTTTTAAATCATGATTTTTTAACCTATTTTTAGAATTTCAAAAAAATCTAAAAACAATACTGGAGACTCAGAACATGTAAAACTACCTGGGAAAAAATTTACTTAATTTTTTTATTAAAGATAACTTCCCAAAAAAGTTGGGAAAGTCAAAATACTGGGTGAAAACTATTTCGCCAAAACACATTTTTTTTGCCTTTGGTAAAATCATTTAAAAATAAAAGTAAAAATGTTGGAGACTCTCCTAAGGACCTACAAAAAGTATCTAAAACTTCTTAAAATTTAGACAAAAATTGGCCAAGTAAAAAAAATCACAAAGGTAGAATAATCAATTTGACAACTCTTTAATTTTCCACAAGTATGCTCAAGTGAGCATGACTTTGAGCCATTGATTGGCCTAAATCATAAATCATGTGGCATGATATGATATGCATGAAATTACAGCAAATTGAATGCATGAAATGCATGATTTAAAACCTAAATGACATAGAAAATGCATGGCATAAAGAATATGGCCTAGACCTAACATGAACTTGTATGGCAATAAATGCAACCTAAGTCGAAAAATGCATGAAATGCATGGCAATGCTAATGAAACCTAGACCTAAAGAATGCATGGCAATAACAAAAATACATAGTATGCTAAATCAAAATACACAAACTCATGGCATGAAAATGCAAACAAATCAACAAGCAAGACGAAAATGCACATGCAATGCAAAGAGAATGGAAGTAGCTGAATGGTCATGAATCTCAAAATGATGATATTCTATCATGGCATTTTCAGAAACACATGACATACTAAAATGCAAGGCCAAAAGAAACATGCTAAAACATGCAAATATGAAGCAAGGAAATGAACACAACTAGACATTTTCACAAACACATAGAATACTAAAATGCAAATCATGAACAAACTCAAACATTTTGAAAACAGAAAATTAAAAAATGTAAACAAGGAAAGTAAACATGAATACAAGATGAAATAATTAAAAAAATAGAGGTAAGTAAGTAGAAAGATCAAAACAAACTCCATGCTTTAGTTATTTTTAGAAAAAAAAAATTAGAAAATCAAAACATGCTAAGCATCCCAATCAACATGAAAAAGAAGCAAACATCAACCATTTAAAAAATAAGGCCATTCAGCCACTTCTAAAAACATAGAGGAAATTTGTTTTTTCAATGTTTTTCAAGAAGGAATAAAAGAAGAACTTGAAGAGAAAGCTTAAAAACACTTATTTTAAAATTAAAATCAAAAGAAACTCACCAAATAACAAATGAAAATAGCAAATCAAGGATGGAAATGCAAAAAAGTGCAAGAGTATGGTGTTTTTAGCTCCCTCTAAAAGCTATATTGTAAGCTTTTCCTCTTTTTACTTTATTTGCCTTTCTAAACTTTCTATTTTCTTTTCAAAATGGAGAGTATTCAGCCAAGAAGAAGATGAAATAATGAAAATAGCCTCCCTTAAATGGTAGTGGCCGAATGGCCCTTAGTATGGTGTTGAAGGTTCTAGGTTTTTTTAGCCAATTTTGATCCAATGGCCTTCAATCCAAAATGCTTTCTATGTAGAATTCTCACCCTTAGATTGAAATAATCAGCTCCTAAATATGATGTCATAAATAGGATCATAAATATGACATCATCCTTCTCCATCCATTGGTCCATGTGTTGCAAATTCAAAGGCTTGATCACAAAAATAACTACCTTCCTATTCTCTCTTGGCCCTTAGATAAAAAATCAGAAAATATTCAATCCTCCATGGGCCTTGGCCGGCTGCTCCTTCACCTTCTCAGCCTACACTTCATTTTTTTAATTGCAAGAAAATGCCCTTTTCGGTTTCTTCGGTGGGATAACCTTTTTGACCCTCAAACCAAATTAAATAGAAAACGGACTCCAAATCCAAAATTTTCTTGACCAATATCTTCCAAATAATTTAAAAGTGAGATATGGAAATTTTTATAATTGTTGGAGCACAGTTGCTATTTTTTCGAGATTTATCTGCTTGAATTTCTACATAGTGGGCTCAAGATTTGCCATTTTGCAAACGAACTTCGAATCCAGATTTTCTTTCTCCAATCTCTTCCAAATAATTTAAGAATGAGATCTACAAATTTTTAGAATTTTTGGAATTTATTTACTATTTTTTCGGGATTTATCTTCTTGAATTTCAACATAATGGGCCCGAGATTTGTCATTTTGCAAACGAGCTCCGAATCTAGATTTTTCTTTGCCAATCTCTTCCAATTTATTTAAGAGTAAGATCTGCAAATTTTTAGAATTTTTGGAGCTCATTTGGTATTTCTCCTGAATTTTCCAGTTTTGTCCTTTTGCCTCTGAAGCCCGATTTTGCTCAAAACAAGTCCAATTTTCATATTTTCTTTTTCTAGGCCTTTGTGATATATCAAATTGGAGTTGGTTTGAAAACACCAAATTTTTACGATCAAATTCCCCTCCGATTTGATTTTTTCTTTTTTCACTATCGGGAATTTCCTGGTTTTTCCGTTTTTGCTCTAATCGGCTCTTTTCTCAGAATTTCTTCAAACTGAGCCTTGGGCTATCCTTTTTTACTCACTCCTCATCAATTAGGGGATTTAGTTTTACCGAATCATGCCATTTTTGCAAATTTCCCCAATTTCACCAAAATCCACCAAAAACCCTAATTCTCGATTTTCTTCCAAATTGACTTTTCTTTCAGGTTTTCTTCCAAGTAGCTTGTCCATTACCCGTAGTCAGTTCTTATCTTTCATTGGAACCTCCAATTTTTACCAATTTGATCGTTTAAGCACTTTTCCCTAAATTTTCCGGACTAGGGCTTCTTTTCTACTAAATCTTCGTAACCCAACTTTCAAAATCCATATCTTTCAATGTAGACCTCGGATTATCAAAATTCTTTCACCATTTTTCAGTTGAACTCTGAATCTTGATTTTGAAAGTGTGTTAATTTTTTCAGTAGTTTGCTTTTCGAGGTTGACTTTTCTGAGGTTGACTTTTCAAGTTTGACTTTTTATACTTGCCTTCTTAGATTAAGTCTTAGAGTACCACCTGCAGGATGAGAAAAGCCTTTTTTTGCATTCTAAAACATCAATTTAGGAAGAAAATATACCTATTTTAGTGGTCCGGACAAAATTAGGTGTCTACACCTGCCCCTCTTTGGCTATTGCGGAGAATCAGGAATCAGGTAAAGATAAACAAATGCTAATTTTGTCCGGTTAGTGAAATCACATGTAAGGGAAGGGGAATTTTCATTTTTTTCCTTTTTCTTTCATCTTTTCATTTTTTCATTTTTTTTTCTAATGCTGTAAATAGAAGATTTTTCCTTAAATTGAATTCCCTGACTAATCAAGGCTCAACCCATCTTAAGGAAACGAGTTCGATTTGCAAGAGAAGAAATGACCTCGTCCATGGTCTCGGGGTCTTAGCCTGTCTTGTTCTCAGCTGTGTTTAAAATTCTGGGTATCTCCTCCAAAAGCTTCGACTATCACCACTAAAGACTTGCTTATTTTTCAAAAATTTTAAAACTCTGGATATCTCCACAGAGGCTTTGTCTATCACTACCAAAGAATTGCTCCCTTTTCAAAATTTTTAAGAAAAAAAACTCTGGATATCTTCACAGAGGCTTCGACTATCACTACCAAAGATTTTCTCTCTTTTCAAAAAAATTTAAAACTCTGGATATCTCCACAGAGGCTTCGGCTATAACTACCAAAGGCTTTCTCTATTTTCAAAAAATTTTAAAATTCTGGATATCTTCACAGAGGCTTCGACTATCACTACCAAAGACTTTCTCTCTTTTCAAAAAATTTTAAAACTCTGGATATCTTCACAAAGGCTTCAGCTATCACTACCAAAGACTTTCTCTCTTTTAAAAAAAAATTTAAGACTCTGGATATCGATTTTTGAAAAGATGTTGAAGATTATACTTGAAAGCTTTGAGAAGAGATGCAAATGCTTCTTGGTGCAGGTTCAAATGTTAAATAAAATGCAAATGTCTTTGATGCAAATGTAAATGACTTGATTTGATGCATATGTTTCTTGATGCAGATTCAAATGACTTAGACAGATGCAAATACTTCTTGATGCAGATGCAGATGTTGAGTAATCTCTTCCAGAAACTTTGGCTATCACCACTTGCTCATTTTTAAAAACTGTAAAACTCTGGGTAACTCTTCCAGAGGCTTTGGCTATCATCCCCAAAGACTTTCTCATTTTTAAAACTGTAAACTCTGGGTAACTCCTCCAGAAGAAGATTTCTCATTGTTCAAAAATTATAAAACCCTGGATATGT
Source organism: Fremontodendron californicum (assembly GCA_030761205.1). NCBI lineage: Eukaryota > Viridiplantae > Streptophyta > Magnoliopsida > Malvales > Malvaceae > Fremontodendron > Fremontodendron californicum. The sequence continues at coordinate 14,088,881 of JAULJL010000037.1, forward strand.
CTACTAGAGGCTTCAGCTATCACCATCGAAGACTTGTTCACTTTTAAAATTTGTAAAATTCTGGATATCCCCTCCAAAAGCTTTGGCTATCATCACCAAAGGTTTGCTCATTGTAAAATTCTGGATAACTCCTCCAGAAGCTTTAGCTATCACCACCGAAGACTTACTCACTTTTTAAAATTTTGTAAAATTCTGGGTATCTCCTCTAGAAGCTTTAGCTATCACCACTGAAGACTTGCTCATTTTAAAAATCGTGTTGAAAATTATGCCCAAAAGCTTTGAGAGAGGATGCAAATGCAAATGTCTTTAACAAGATGCTTATGCTTCATGGTGCAAATGTAAATGGCTTGGATTGATGCAAATGCTTCATGGAATGATGCAGATACCCCTACTAATCATGTTCCTATAAGTGGTCTCTGAATGGTGTAACTGCAGTTACCACACAATAATGAAAATACAATGGTTCTAGAAATGATGCAATCGCTTGAGATGACACAAATGCGAATTCCATGAAGGATGTAAATGTAAAGGTAAAATGCATATGTTTATGGAATAATGCCCATGCAAATACCCATGAATGATGCAAATGCTTGCCGACACTGTGTAGATGCAAAAGCTCAATAAAGAGATGAGTGCTCATGAGTGATGCAAATGCCCCCAATCATTTTTCTAGACTTTGGCTTAGCCTTTCAAATTCATTTTTTCCTTTTCAAATCAGAGTAATCTTCAATTTATTTTGGCTATTCTCCTTACCCCAACAGTTTTCAAACTTTTATCCACAGAGGTCTGAAACAGGTTCTATTTCTTCATCTCATATCTGGAAGTCAAGACCTGTCCTAGTAGTTCTATACCTTTGGGTTAGAAAAATCCTTGTTTCATGTCAACATCAAAATTGGGTATTACAAAAAAAAAATCTTTATTTGTTTTCTCATTTTGAAAACTTCTGAACAAAAAAGAAAAAATATTAACCCCACAATCTTTTGAAGACTGATAGTCACTGTTAGAAATTTCTCTAAGTGTCAATCTGGGTTTTTTTCAACTGGGATTGGCAAGGCTTGGTATAACCAAATTTATGTTGATCAAAGAAAACTTCACAACGAAAATGTATGTCCCTTCTAGGCTCACAAATGAAACAAATTTTATAGATTATGAATTCATTAAGAACCAAACAAATCCAACATTCTTTTAATTTCCATATCAAGGCATTTTGACAATCGTCAAGATTGGCGGGGATGTTTAAACTGGAAAGTTTAATCTTGGAGGGAAAAAATCTCAGTTTTTGAAGTCAATCCTCCAAATGAGAGCTGACAATTTGGGAGGTTCAGGAATTCCTAGATGTTTCTCGATGACCACTTCTTTAAGAGGACCTTCTCTTTTGTGGTATTGGCATTAATATAGATGGTATCAAAAATTCCCATTTTACTCTAGACCACCCATTTTTGGGTTCTCGCCCTAGAGTCCCATTCTTTCCATTTTTTCTTCTTTTTTATTGTTTTACCATGCACTTGAGAATTCTAAATTCTTCCTTAGTGAAATGATAATTCGATGAGATGGGATAAAATATGAGGAGGAACTTTCCAAGTTGAATATTCATGCTTGATCAAAATGGACTTTTAAAGCATGTAATGTAGGCCAAGGTTCAGGGTTCAGAAAGAAAGGATAAATAGGCCCAAAATATGTGTTTAGGGGTAATCAGATCAAGGATCAATTCTTGAGGAGGATTCCCTTTGAAGCATTTGTCATTTTTTGAACTTTTCATTCCTTTTTTGACTTTTGCTTTTTTTTTTCTTGCTTTTGGCTTTCATTTGCCTTACTTTTTCACACTTTTTCTTTTGTTTTGTTCTTGGCTTCCATTTCACCATCTTTTCTTTTTCCTTTTTCTTTACTTCAATAGAGCCCATATTTATTCGGGGCTCAATTTGCTTTGTAGATAGTCTTTGAGCTAGGACTCATTTTTTCATGATCATTGAGAAGATCTTTCCTCGCATTTGCCCCCCAGCATAGAGGGTGATCCTTGATCAGGGTTGAAAGAAGAAAAAATTCTTTTGGCTCAAAAGGGCTAACTATTGATAATTTTTTTTTTTGGCGAAAGGGATATGAAAGATGGCCATTCATCATATCAAGCACAAATATTCTCATTGAAAAGCAATCCCCAAGGAAAAAAGATAGTCGGAATTTCATTTTCCAATTTGGAATCATCCGAATTCTCATATGCATGATATCACAATTTTTTTCTATCTTCTTTTTTTCTTTTCTTTTTTTCTATTTTTTTCCGCATGCCCCTAATGATTCATGCATTAATACCTCCTTATTCACCATGTATCTATCATTTCCACACATGATGCCCCGATTTGATTAACCATGAGGATTTGTATCATTGCGAGGAACATCGCAAGTCTAGGTTCACAATGAAAATGCCGAGTTTCAATATTAGGTTTGTTTAAAGTACTAAGGAAAATATTACCCAAAAATAGGTTTTCTCTAGGACATGAGATAATCTGGTTTGGTCATTGTGCCCCGAGGTGTCAATCATGAAGTGATGTTTGGGCAATTGACGTTTTATGGTTATTGGAAAAGGTCATGAATGGTTTTAGCACAATCTTGACACACATCGGATTACCAAAATCTAGATTCTTGAAAGAATGTCCCATTTGTTTGAATTTCAAGGAATTCGAAAAAATTTCAAAAAGTTCGTTCCTTTGTTCATAGCCGATACTAGGAGTTACATCTTTGCTTATTCTGCAATGACAATGGTTTATGAAGTTTAATCATTCATATTCTTTGAAGCATTAGGTCTTTCAAGTAGTCTTGATTCAAGGGATTTAGGCATAGGAAAGCCTAAAAGAGAGAAGGAAGTTTTGGGTCATTTTTAACAATGTTCATCAATATTCTAGAGACTGTCTATTATTTCACGTGAAAACAACTTATTATTGTTTACCAAAAAATTTCATGAAGTTTCATTTTTTTTTTTGGAATTCAAATGAGTGCTAAAATATAATGAAGACAAAACATTTAAATTCAAAATTTATTTATGGCATGTAGATGTCAACATGAGACAAGTGTTTTCATCATCATAGTTATAGAACTACATGCATCAAAAATCCTAATATGATTATGCACCATGTTTATTATGACACTTGACTTTCCCATCTTCAAAACTTATCGAACCAGCCTTGATGAGATCCCTGACTTTGAACTTCAAAGCAAGGCAGTTCTCTGTTGAGTGACCTTGATTGCCAAAATGATAACCACAACACTCCTTAGCATCATACCAGCTCGGATAAGGGGGCTTCAGAGGCTCTAATTGCATGGGTGTCACAAGGTGATTCTGGATGAGTTAAGGTAATAGCTCACTGTATGTCACAGGAATCGGGTCAACCTGATTTCTTTTTTGCTTTTTATGCCCCCTTCGATTATTCCCAAGGGTGTTAGATTGACAGACAGATGTAAATACTTTTATGCCCCTTCACCTTCTCAGCCCACACTTCATTTTTCTTAATTGCAAGAAAAGGCCTTTTTCGGTTTCTTTGGTGAAATGACTTTTTTGACCCCCAAACCAAATTAAATAGAAAACGGAATCCAAATCCGAAATTTTCTTCCACCAATCTCTTCCAAATAATTTAAAAGTGAGATATGGAAATTTTCATAATTTTTGGAGCACATTTTCTATTTTTTCAGGATTTATCTGCTTGAATTTCTACATAGTAGGCTTAGGATTTGCCATTTTGCAAACGAACTTTCAATCTAGATTTTCTTTTGTCAATCTCTTCCAAATAATTTAAGAACGAGATCTGCAAATTTTTAGAATTTTTGGAATTTATTTGCTATTTTTTTCGGATTTATCTTCTTGAATTTCAGCATAGTGGACCCGAGATTTACCATTTTGCAAACGAGCTCTGAATCCAGATTTTCCTTCGCCAATCTCTTCCAAATGATTTAAGAATGAGATCTGCAAATTTTTAGAATTTCTAGAGCTCATATGATATTTTTCTAGAATTTTCCATTTTTAGCCATTTGCCTCCGAAGCTCGGTTTTGCTCAAAACAAGTCCAATTTTTAGATTTTCTTTTTCTGGGCCTTTTTCATATATCAAATTGGAGATGGTTCGAAAATGCCCAATTTTTTTCGATCAAATTCCCCTTCGATTTGATTTTTCCTTTTTTCACTATCGGGAATTTTCTCGTTTTTCCTCCAATCGGCTCTTTTCTCAGAATTTCTTCAAACTGAGCCTTAGGCTATCCTTGTTTACTCACTCCTTATCAATTAGGGGCTTTAGTTTTACCGAATCAGGCCATTTCTATAATTTCCCTAATTTCACCAAAATCCACCAAAAACCCTAATTCTCGGTTTTCGATTTTTCTTCCAAGTAGCTTCTCCATTACCAATAGTCAGTGCTTATCTTTCATTTGGAACCTCCAATTTCGACCAATTTGATCGTTTAAGCACTTTTCCCCAAATATTTAGAACTAGGGTTTCCTTTCTACCGAATCTCCATAACCTAACTTTCGAACTCCATATCTTTCAATGTAGACCTCGGGTTATCAAAATTCTTTCACCATTTTTCAATTGAACTCTGAATCTTGATTTTGAAAGTGGATTGATTTTTTCAGTAGTTGACTTCTTAGGGTTAACTTTTTTGGGGTTGACTTTTTAAGTTTGACTTTTTGAAGTTTGACTTTTTATACTTGCCTTCTTAGACGAAGTCTCAGAGTACCACCTACAGGATGAGAAAAGCCTTTTTGCATTCTGAAACATCAATTTAGGAAGAAAACGTACCTATTTTAGTGGTCTTGACAAAATTAGGTGTCTACACTCCTGAAATACATGCTAGTGGTTTTGGTTTCATAAACCTCTCCCCATCAAGAAAAAGCATGGCTAAATATTTCATAAGCATCAAGAATAAAGAAAACATTTTTCTACCTTCCATAGGGTTTCGTGCGGCATCCATAGAGAAGATCTCGATCTTCTTTCTTTTCACTCTAAGCCTTTACTCTCTTGAGAGAAACGTTTTCTCTCTAGCAATCCATTAAGAGGCAAGAAGGAAGAAAAAAGAAGAAGACACCAAAACCCTACACATCCAAATGTGTGGCCAAGGTTAGTGAATAGGATGGCTAAGTTCCTTGTTGTAGGAGGCGGCAAGACTCTAGGATATGGACTTAGGGTTATAACATAACACTTATATTATTTGCTCTTAAGTCCCTCCACTTAATTAAACCATTCAATTAAGTCCTTATTGATTAAATTATCAATTTAATCAATTAGGTTCAATCCATTTTAATCTCTTAATTCACCTTAATGTATGTGACCCATTAGGCTTCCAATATGTTGGCAATGAATATAAATTATAATCCAAGGATAATTAATTTACATTCATAGATCATGAGCGAACTCTAGAAAGCTATCATGACCACCTAGGGATGGCAATGGAGCGGGGCGGGGGCGGATTTTGCAGTATCCGCCCCCGCCCCGCCATTGTACTGCTCCGCGCCCCGCCCCGCCCCGCTCCGCCATGGATGTTGAAATTTCAATACCACTACCACCTCCATGGATGTCGGTTACATCCATAACCGCCCCGCCCCGCTCCGCCCCATTTGATATTTATTAATTATTTTTATTTTTTCAAATAATAAAGCATTTTAAAAATAAATTAAATATAAACATAAAAATAATAAGTTTAATTATATTATTTTATTATTCATTTAAAAGCTAAATATGTAAGGGTAAAATTGTAATTTCACTATTCGGGGCGGTGCGGAGCAGGCAATTACCACAACTGCTCCATCCCCGCCTTTCAGACAAAAAAAACCGCCCCGCCCCGCCTCCATTGTTCAAAAAAAAAAAACCTCTCCATTCGGATCGGATCGGTTCGAAATCCATCAGTCGGATCGGGTTTTGCCATCCCTATGACCACCCAAATATTAAAGAGTCAAATTAATCTCGACATAACTTTCAGTGTCCAGTCGTCAGTGTAATTCGATCATTTCACCAAATATCCCGGAAAGACTATGAGCATGGTATATTGTCTACTAATGTAATTAATCCATGCTAGTTCTTGTAGCCTATGGTTAACCACATGAATTTAGAGAAGCAATTTCTCCTAAATTCGTCTTGCTCTGGCCAGAGACTTCATCAAGTTAATCGAAGCCAAGAACATATGAGATATATCTCCCATTGTCACTTGGAATGTGAATCCTCTCTGGATCACTCATCCACCTTCGTATGCTTGATGTCATACCCAAAATCACCCTAACATAGGCATCCCTTTTTAGGACCCATTCATGAATAAAATCAAAGTATGACATTCCCCATACAAGATGACCTAGTATCACAAGTCAGAGGACTATTTACACGACTGGCACGTGAGAGTATTTCCATAGACACTAGAGTGACAATACCAAATGGAGTTTTCATAGCGGGCCATGTTCATTGAACTTGTTCTCTAACAAGCACACATGTTATCCCAAGTATACCATATACTTCAATCCATGAGATCGGTTGCTTACTTCACAAGTAAGAAGGCATAACATGTACTAGTCTTTGAGCATTGTCAATGCCCCGTCTTGGCAATACAATGACCAAGAATAGTTTTAGGAATATGGCTTTGATGCATAAGGATCTCACTACGAATATCAAAGTTTGATAGCAGACTTCATCTTAAAAAGCAATAACTTCGGAAGAGAGGCGCCTTTCGTTGGGTATTCCCACATTGAATCAGCTAAGACAATCTTAAAGGATGTCTACATTGCAACATTGTTTTCTCAAGACAATCTTCATTCTATTTGTAATATTAAGACATCTAAATTTGGATTTCTCAAACCCTAATTATGTCTTAATCTCTGTTAATTGAACTTCTTCAATTAAGTCCTCCACATTTAACCTTTTATTCAATTAAGTCCAACTTAATTAAATCTCAATTTTAATTCACAAAATTTTTCTTTTGTGTGTGACCCATTAGGTTATCAACATGTTGGTAATGAGTATAAATTATAGTCTTATGTCTGCCAATGTTTATAATTTATAAACATAGATCATGAGCAGCATTTAGCAATGCATCATTACCACCCAAATGTTGACAAGTCAATATGATCTTGTTCAAACCATTCAGTGAGCATCCCATCAGTGTGTTTTGTCCTTTCACCATATATCTCGAAAAACACATGAACATGGTGCAGTATCTACTAATGAGAGCTTTCTATATTAGTTCTTTTGTTTTCGGTTAACCACATGAATTTAGAGAAACTATTTCTCCTAAATTCATCATGTTTTGGCCGAAGACTTTACTTAGTTAATTCAAGCCAAGAATTGAAGAGATATATCCCCTAATGTCACTTAGAGTGGTGAATCCTTGTTGTCGGATTTTAACCACGCAAGTGCACGTATCGTAACAAGTAATAAAGTGAAAAGTAGAGTGTCGATCCCACGAGGAATTGTTACTAAATTTGTTAACTACTAAAATTAAAACAACTTAATCTTATCCAAACACTTAATTAAAACTGAATTAAAGAAAATAATAATAAAAGAAAGCAAATTAAAACTTGGACTAAATCAATTGAGAAAAGCCTAGGATTACAATTTCCCTCAACACTTCGTATGAACCTCTCTTACTCCCTTAACTTGTCTAATGACATTGAGTTGTTAACCTAGAGTTCTAATTTATTTATAAGTATCTTCCAATGGTCTTATAAAAATATCTCTCTTCACCAATTAACTAGATTCCTATAAAAATTGAATTAAAGAGAAACTCATTAAACTTAGACTCTAAAATTGGTTACACATGACATGTAATTATATTTCTACCCTACATGCAACTCAATTCATCCTAATAAATGAATCTGAAACATGTGTTATTCAATCTATGTCTAACACTAAACTCCCTTTTCCAAATTGTATTTAGGTTACCAAATCAATTTAATTGGTGATCAAGCAATTAAAAGTATTAAGCATAAGATGAATAAACAACATCAAATATCATTAAATCAAGAAAGAGAGCAAAATGATCCAAACTACATGTTGAGTTCCATTACAATCCTAGAAAAAGTAAATTTAGTCCATGCTAATTAAAGAAAACATAAAGCAAAGGAGTTTCACCATCATAAATATTATAAGAAAGTAAAAGAAGATTAAGGGAAAAGAGAAAACTAATGTTTGCAGGACTTCAGTACTCAAATCTCCAAATCTCCTTATAGCTCCTTGCAAACTTGTGGTGGCTACTCTCTTCTTAAGAAAATTAGGTTTATGAAAGCTAAAAGATTTATGTACAAGCTTAGATCCTAAAAATTCCTCTTTATAGAGTTCCAAAAGCTTGTAATGAGAAACTTAGCGTACAAGCAATGTGTAAGTGTTTCTTTTCCTTATTTTTTATTTCTTTCCTTGTAAGTGCAGTCGTTGGAGCTGCAGCGCTAGCCTTGTGCCTAGGTGCTCATTCTCGTTTTGTTTGTTGCACGCTGCTCTCCCGTCTTCTCGTACTTTGTCAGCTGACTTGGATGGATACGTCTTGTGCGATTTGGGGCAAATAATACACCGTTGGAAATATCTAGAAATTTGCTTCAAAAGTTGAGAAGGATGTTTTCTTGAATAAATACGTTAAGATCATGTTTTTCTAGCAATAAGCTCCAGAGGTCAAATCTGCCCTTGCTTCGCCTTACACCTTTTTTCGTCTTTTCAAACCTCGAAGTTTCTTCTCGCTTTGGACCTATAAAAATACAGAAACACTAAATTAATAACTAATTTAAACATGAAATAAATACATAAAATAATCTAAAAACAATTACTTCTAAGTAAAACTTTAAGGATTTAGCCGATTTGAATGTCACAAAATATGATAAAATAACTATATTTCATAAAGTTATCACACTTTCGAGCAAAACAAAACAAACAAACGAAAAATAAAAAAAACAAAATAAATAAAGCCAGAGATGAATGCATTCAAGTAATGATTTCCTTAAATTATCCTCAAAAGTTATCTCAAAATTAAGACTCAAAGTAGAACACAAACATAATCAAAATTTATGATTCAATTCAATCGTAAGCCTCATGCTTGAATTGACTTTCAGTGTGTGTGTGAATAATCTTGTTGCAAATCATTGCATGCAATCTAAATAAGTTTATGCCAATGCAAAATACGAATGAGCACTAGATTTTCATATGTTTGCTTTTCATCTCTCTCTCCACTAGTGTAGACTAACATTTCATCAAGGATCATGTAGGACTTTATTAAGCTTGTAACGAAAGGCCAGGGTCAAGGTAGGATAAAGGATAAATTTCGATTCAAATCACCTATAGACACTTTTTATTTTTTCAAGATTTTCTAAGAGCCATAGTCTTTACCTCAAGTTGCATTCTCTATTCATTGAATGCAACTTCGTTTTTCTTCACCACTTTATTCTTTTTTTATATTTTTCTTTTCTTCTTTTTTAAAGTCAAAGGTAAAAAAGTCAACTTTGTAAAATCAAGACTAAAAAATAAATTTGGGTGTCAAAGAAGCCATTGATAACTCTAGAAAATAGAGTTATTTTACCATATTTTATGTATTTAAAATAGCTAAGCCCTTGTAGTTTAAACTATTAATTAATTATTTTTAGTAGTTTTTTTAGTTTTGTTTTTTTAATTTATTTTCTGATTAATACAGTTATAAATTTAATGACTTTTGTAGTTTTGTAGAGTTCTAAAGCAAGAAGAAGAGAATCAGCTCATATATGGAAAATCCAAGCTGGAAGCAGTTACTTGGCCACAAAGTTTTCCTTCTTCAGGCTTTTAAGAGCTCTATAAATAGGAACCCTTAGGACTTAGTAGTTTTTTTTTTTTTACCTTCTTAGCTCTTAGCTTTGATTTTCTGAAGAGGAGAGCAGCCACCACAATTCTGCAAAGAGCTAAGAGTGGTTTTGGAGACTAGAAGACTGAAGATCTGACAACCCTTAGTTTTCTCTTTTTCCTTAATCTTATTTTATTCTCTTGTAATTTTATGATGGTGAAACTCCCTTATTTATTGTTTTCAATGTTGAGCATGAACTAAATTTCTCTTACTAGGATTGCAATGGAACTCAACATGTAGATTGAATTATTTTACTCTCTAGCTTGATTTAATGATATTTGAGTTGTTTATTCAATCTTGTGCTTAATGCTTTTAATTACTTGATCACCAATTAAATTGATTTGTTAACCTAAATACAACTTGGAAAAGGCAGTTTAGTGTTAGACATAGATTGCATAACACATGTTTCATATTCATTTATTAGGATGAATTGAGTTGTATGTAGGGTAGGAATACACTTACGTGTCATGTGTAACCAATTTTAGAGTCTAAGCTTAATGAGTTCCTCTTTATTTCAATTATCATAGGAATATAGTTAATTGGTTAAGAGGGATATTATTATAAGACCATCGGAAGATCCTTATAAATAGATTAAAACTCCAGGTTAACAACTCAAGATCGTTAATCATCATACGAAGTGTTGAGGGAAATTGTAATCCTAGGTTTTTCTCCATTGACGTAAATCCAATTTTAATTTGCTTTCTTTGTTTATTATTTTCTTTAATTTAGTTTTAAGTCACAAACCTTTTAATTAATTATTTGGATAAGAGTAAGCTATTTTAATTTTAGTATTTAATGAACTTAATAACAATTTCTCATGGGTTCGACACTCTACTTTCACTTTATTACTTGTTTGTGATAACGTACAGTTGTGTAGTTAAATAGGACAACAAGTTTTTAGCACCGTTGCTGGAGAATTATATTATTATTTTTGTTAATATTAATACCAAGCATTTTTAGTCTTAAGTCAAACTTTCTTTTTCTTACTTTCAGGTACTCTTGGTTGTTGTATGCGGAGATCTAGAAGTTTGGAACTTGTCTCTTTTTATCTGGAACCGGAAAGAACTTTTCATCGACTTAAAAGGAAGAATTTACAACTTCAACTCACAACCATACAATGACTGAAGGCGAAGATACAAAAACCTTGCGTGATTTTGCTGTCCTTCTCGTGCAAGGGCTGTATTCAAGCATTCAAAGACCTACTATTCAAGCCAATAATTTTGAGATCAAGCCAGCCATCATAAAGATGATTCAACATTTAGTATAGTTTGGAGGGTTGCCTAATGATGATCCTAATACTCACATAGTGAATTTCTTGGAAATTTACAATACTTTTAAGCATAATGGAGTTTCGGACGACGCCATCAGATTGAGACTTTTCCCTTTCTCACTTCGAGATAAGGCCAAGAATTGGTTAAATTCACTCCTAGCTAGTTCTATTACTACATGGAATGACTTGGCTCAAAAGTTTCTAGCTAAATACTTTCCTTCGGCCAAGACTGCAAAGATGCGTAATGACAATTTGATTTTGAATCGCTATATGAAGCTTGGGAGAGATTCAAGGATTTACTTAGAAGATGTCCTCACCATGGGTTACCTAAATGGCTTCAGGTGCAAACATTTTATAATGGGTTGTTGGGACAAATTAGAACTACTATCGATGCCGCTGCAGGTGAAGCATTAATGGGAAAATTGCCTGATGAGGCCTATGATTTGCTTGAAGAGATGACATCTAATAATTATCAATAGCCATCAGAAAGATCTGTACTAAGGAAAGTTATAGGAATTCATGACTCGGATGCAATCAGTGCCTTAACTGCACAGATAGTTGCATTGACAAAGCGATTTGATACTATAAGTGTCCATGCTATCCAAAGCCCATTTTTAACTTGTGAATTATGTGGGGAAGGACACACCAGTGATAGTTGCCTAACCAATGCCGAATCAGTGCAATATGTTGGAAACTGTAATAGACAGCAAAACAATCCTTATTCCAATAATTACAATCCGGGTTGGAGAAATCACCCAAACTTTTTGTGGAATAACAATAAAGGGTCTTCATCCTCTGCTAAACTAGCAATCCCTCCTTGGTTTCCATCAAAGCCCGTGTTCCTATTCCAAAAAAGAAGCCATCAATGGAAGAGATGTTTATGCAGTTCATGGCAAGAATCGATACTCTCATTCAGAATCACTTCAAGATCATAAAACATCACTTCGAAGTCAAACTAAATTACTTCAAAGTCAAATAGCATCACTTAGAAATCTTGAGACACAAATGGGCCAGCTTGCTAATGCAGTTTACAGTCGCCCTAGGGGATCTTTTTCAAGTGATACTGAAACCAATCGTAGGGGAGATGGAAGAGAAAATTGCAAAGCCATCACACCTAGGAATAGAAGGGAGATAAAAGAGGAAAACAATAAGCCAGAATTGCCAACCAAGCTTCTTAAAGAAAAAGATATGGTGGAAAAAGAAGTTGAAAAGACTCAGGAAGAGAAGAAACAATGTTATCTATCACCACCCTTTCCTCAGCGCCTTCAAAAGCACAAACTTGACAAGCAGTTCCAGAAGTTTCTTGAGGTATTTAAAAAGCTCCATATTAATATTCCTTTTGCTGAAGCTTTGGAACAAATGCCAAGCTATGTCAAGTTCATGAAAGATATTTTGTTTAAAAAGAAAAAATTTAGTGAATTTGAGACAGTTGCACTTGTCGATACCTAAAAAATAATATAACATAACAACAATAACAAGTCTCATGGCAAGACTTAATTATTCGTTTTCCTTAGGCGTGGCATTAAAAAAAAAAGAGGAAAAGTCGACTTAATTCCTCTAGAAAAACAAAGGTGTCGGTACGTGATCTTGATCGCAGGGACCTGTTCGAGTGAGGGGGAAACGGGATCAGAGGAAAAGATGACTTAATTCCTCTAGATTGAAATAAAAGGTCGAGGGTATGAAAACGGCCTCATAAAAAGACATAGAGTCGCCACCAATCTTTTTTTAGCTAGGTGTGATCGGCCACCTATTAAAACCGGTTTTATAAAATATTTTTAAAACCAATTTCAAGTCTGCGTTATAAACCAGAGAAATCAAAGAAGCGGGTTCGGGAGTCGGTTACGTGCGGGGAAGGATTAGCACCCCCACAACGCCCGTATAAATTGGTACCTTATTAATCGTGTGTTATCTCAAGTCTCGGTAAAAAAGTTGGTATTTCAAGTTAATTCCCAATTTTAAGAAAAATAATTCCATTTTTAATTGAAAATGATCCGGAAATTATTAATTCAAAATTTTCCTATATTCCCCGACAATATCGACAAAATATAGAAATTTTTATTAATTTTTGGAAAACTTTTCGAATCATTCTCGTTTTTTGAAAGAAAGATATTCCTTTATTAATGATAATTGATGATATTCCCTCCAGCAAACCCGGTAGAGAACTCATGAATTATTTTGACTTGGGAATATCTTTATTTTTATTGAAAATCATTGTCTTTTTCAAAACATTTAAAAATATGAACATGAACATGTATGACATAAAAAAAATGACATGGCAAATCTAGATAATATAATGCAACCTAAATGATATGACATAATTCAAATGACATAGTATATTCTAGGTAAAAAAGAAAATCCTAAGTATAATGGTATATTCTAAATGAGATAAAATGATTTAAATGACATGGCAATTCTAAATGATATGGCATATTTTAAATAACATTGCATGTTATAAATAAAATAACCTAAATGACTTGAAATATGATCTAAATGACAAGAAATGACATGGAATTAAAATAATGCTAACATATAATATGCATGAAAATGAAAATAAAAATAAAAATAATAATGCATGAACATGGTATATGCTAAACAATATGACAAAAATAACTAAATAAAAAGCATAGGATATCATGAAACATTCAAAATAATATGGCAAACAAATATAAAATGTGAATTAAAATAATAATAATAATATCATGGAAAATATCATAGCAAAAATCACACATTTAAATAAAATGCATGAACATGGAAAATGCAATGCATGAAAATGTATTTTTTTCTTTTAATTAAAGAAATCCGTATATCTAAAAAGATATCCGGCTACCTTAGGAAAACATGTCAAATTAGATTTTCTAAAAAACAAAACTTTGTGATTGTTTGAAAATAATTTTGAGGAAAACTTGAATAAAAATTAAAACCCTTACCAAACCCTTTTAAAATGGCTCTAATTTCCTAAGTTTAAAATCCTGGACTTGACTACCCCTATCCCGAGATTTATAAAATCATTTTTAAAGTTTAAAAAGTCTTAGAAACTGCCCTAAGACAGTAGCTAAATCTTCTACCCAACCCCCTCTAAATGCCTTAGCCAAATTCAACCATTATTCCCCTTTTGATTTTCAAATCTGCCTCTACTGTCTGGTTTTGCCACACGATGTTTTAGCCTATTTTTAAAAATTCAAAAAATTCTAAAACAAATACTGGAGACTCAGAACATGTAAATCTAAATGAGAAAAAATTGGCTTAATTTTTTGATTAAAGATGTCTGCCCAGAAAAATTGGAGATGTTCGAGTACTGGGTGAAAAAAAAAACTGTTTGTCAAAACACATTTTTTTGCCTTTGATAAATTCATTCAAAAACCAAAGTAGAAATTGTTGGAAATCATCCTAAAGACCTAAGGATAGTAGCTAAACATTTTAAATACCTTGGACAAAATTGGCTAAGTAAAAAAAAATCACGAAGGTAGAATAATCAATTTGACAATTCCTTAATTTTCCACAAGTATGCTCAAGGGAGCATGACTTTGAGCCATTATTTGGCTTAAGCCACAAATCAAGTGGCAATGACATGGAATGAATGAACATATAGCAAATGAAATGTATGAAATGCATGGTCTAAAGGTCTAAATGGTAAAGGAAATGCATGACAATTCATGGCAACCTAAATACCTAGCATGAATTTGCATGGCAATAAATGCTATCCTAACTCTATATGCATGCAATGCTTGATAATGCAAATGTGACTAGGACCTAATATGTTATGAATATGCATGAAAATGAATATGACCTAAGACCTAAATAGCATATTAATGCATGACAATACCAATGTGATTTAAGACTCAATATGCATGGCAATACCAATATGGTGTAGACCTAAAATGTAATGAACATGCATAACAATACTATGAACATACAATGGCTCATGAAACTAATGTCAATGCTGGAACAAACAGCAACTAATACACAATTTAAAGATATGATAATGCAAAGCATGTTACCTAAACAAAATGCAAATACATGACAAGGCAAAGGATGCATGAAGAGGCCAAATGATCACATGAGACTCTAATGCAATCCTATTTAGTAAACGACATAAGTACATGAAAAATCATATTAAAATGCATAATGTCATGACATTTTCAATAGCTTATAACATACCAAAATCAAAATGCACAAGCTCATGGCATGGAAATGCAAACAAGTTAAGAAACAAAAGGAAAATGCACATGCAAGGCAAACAAGCATGATATTGTCGAATGGTCATGGATCAATATAATGACATTTTTATCATAGCATTTTCATAAGCACATGGCATACTAAAATTAGAATATGCAAGTTCATGACATGGAGATGCAAACAAGTAAAGAAACAAAAGAAAAATACACATGCAAAGCATACAAAATGGAGTGGGCGAATGGTCATGAAACAAAACCATGAAAATGCAAACATGTAAGACTTGATACATAAAAAAAATGCACAACATGAGCATATGAACTACAATGGCCAAATATGCAAGGATGCAATATCAAGCATGGAAATGAAATATATAAATAAATATAGCATAGAAAATAATGTAAAGAACATATATACCAAAGATTTAACATAGACATGCAAAACAAATAACAAGCAAAACTAGTAAGTAGAACAAAAAAAGTTAAGCTCCATGGTTGGTATCAAATGGGCATAGCCTCTCACCAAACCATAATCACTTGGTCTTTCCAAGATCATGAAGCCTTTGTATCTCAATAAAACAAAAAATAAACCATGTAAAATAGAAATAAGGTGAGCTTCATGATAGGTAAAAATAGGTATAGCCTCTCTCCCCTAACCATGGTCACTTGGTCTAGCCAAGATCATGTAGCCATTTCCACCTTTTTTGCTTCATATTTTGTAAAAATAAGAACCTTAGAGTACTCTAAAAAAACTTGTAAAAATCATTTTTCACAACAACGTGCAAGGAAGAAAAAATGAAAAAAAAAAAAACAAAGCAAATAAATGTGCCATTCGGCCATGGCATGAAACCATAAGAAAAAATTGTTTTCCACCATTTTAAAGAAGAAGAAGAGATGAAAACATAAGTAAACATTAAAAAACTTTATTTATATGAAAAATGTAGTAGGAAAACATGACAGAAAAATCAAGAAAACACCATGAAAATGAAGAAGAAAGCTAGGCTAGAGCTTGGTAGAGATGACTACTTTCAAGCTCTCTATTGAAAACCATTTTTTCTATCTTTCAAAACCTTTTTTCTTGCCAAATTAGCTACCGTTTCCAGCCAAAAACCTCTGAAAAAATGAAAACATTCTCCTCCCTTAAGCATTGGCCGAATGCACCCTAGCCCTTGGATGGGAATTGCACTTTTTCTCCTCCAATCTTGGCCTTTAGATTTAGATATTTTGATGACAACATAAAAATGTCATCTTGCCAATTGATAGCAGCCCTTAAGGTGTGTACTCATCCCTTGTAGTAACCTTATCCATTAGATGCAAAACAGGACCAATCCCATGCACTCCCTTGCTTGCCCCTCTTGAATGCTTACCCTTGGATGAGTTGTGCTCTTCCATTCTTTGTCATTGGATGAAGCCAACATAAAAATGACATCTTGTAGATTAAATCCAGCCCTCAAAATGTGTACTCAGCCCTTGTAGATGGCCTAATCCATTGGATGAAAAGAGATAATCCCATGCACTCCCTTACTCAACCGAATTGATGTTCACCCTTGGATGAATTGTGCTCATCTTTTTTCTTCCATTCTTGGCCATTAGATGAGGGTTCTTTTATGAAAAATAAAAATTCCATTTTGGCATTTGAACTTGGCCATTGGATGGTGCATTCAACTTTCCTACAAGGCACCTAAGCCATTGGATGAAGGGGGTACCATTTTCAAGGTGTTAGGGGTAGCATGTGGCTTGATAGTGACTAGGGAATTAAATTGTTCAAGATTCCTTCTTCTCCTCTATGTTGGCTGACAAAGGGAAGAAATAATTCTCGCAATTCCTTCTTCTTTCATATTTTCCGCAATTACAAATTTGCCTTTTTTGGTTTCCTTGGTGAAATGACTTTTTTACCCCCCGAACTTAAATAAATAGAAAACGGACTCCGAATTCAAATTTTTTTTTTCAATACTTCTGAAAAAATAAAAAAAAATGAATTCTAGAAGTTTTTAAAATTTTTCGAGTCCATTTGCTATTTATTTCGGATTTATTTCTGAAATTACCCCTTTTATGCACCCGAACTTTACCATTTTTTAAACAAGCTCCGAATCCAGATTTTTCTCCACCAATCTCTTTCAAATAATTTAAAATTTTGATCTGAAAGTTTTCATAATTTTTGGAGCTCATTTACTATTTTTTTTGGGATTTATCTGTTTGAATTACTACATAGAGGACCCGAGATTTGGCCATTTTGCAAACGAACTCCGAATCAAGATTTTATTTCACCAATATCTTCCAAATAATTTAAAAATGAGATTTGCAAATTTTTATATTTTTTGGAGTTCATTTTCTATTTTTTCGGGATTTATCCTGTTGAATTACTACATAGGAGACCTGATATTTGGCTGCATAAAAAACCCGGTATTTGGCCATTTTGCAAATGAACTCTGAATCAAGATTTTATTTTACAATCTCTTCGAAATGATTTAAGAATGACATTTGCAGATCTTCAGAATTTTTGGAGTTCATTTACTATTTTTCCCATATTTTCCAATTTTGCCCTTTTGCCTCCGAAACTCGGTTTTGCTCAAAACAAGTCTGATTTTTAGATATTCTTCAAACTGAGCCTTGGGCTATCCTTGTTTAATCATTTCTCATCACTTAAGAGCTTTAGATCTTCCGAATCGGGCCATTTCTGTAATTCTTCCAAATTTCACCGAAATCCACCAAAAAACCCTAATTCTCGGGGTTTTCTTTCGAATTGACTTTTTTATCAGTTTTTCTTCCAAATGGCTTATCCATTACCCGTAGTCAGTGCTTTTCTTTCATTTGAGACCTTCAATTCTGACCAATTTGATCGTTTAAGTATTTTTCCCATAATTTCCCGAATTAGGGTTTTCTTTCTACTAAATCTCGTAACCCAACTTTCGAACTCCATATCTTTCAATGTAGACCTCGAATTATCAAAATTATTTCACCGTTTTTCAATTGAATCTCAAATCTTGATTTTGAAAGTGGGTTGACTTTTTTAGTAGTTGACTTTTTTGAGGTTGACTTTTTAGGGTTGACTTTTCTGGGGTTGACTTTTTCGAGTTTGACTTTTTTCTATCTTCTTTGTTAGGGTAAGTCTCAGAGTACCACATACAGGATGAGAAAAGCCTTTTAGCATTCAGAATCATCAATTTAGGAAGAAAATGTACCTGATTTAGTTGTCCGGACGAAATTAGGTATCTACAGCTGCCTCTCTTTGACTATTGTTGAGAATCAGGAATCAGGCAAATATAAACAAACATTAATTTTGTACGGTTAGTGAAATCACATGTGAAGGAAAGGGAAAGGGTTTTTTTTTTCTTTTCTTCTTTTTCGTCATTTTTTAATTTTTTAATTTTTTTTGAAAAAGCTATAATTTGAAGATTTTGTCCTTTTTGAATTCCTTGACTAATCAAGGCTCGACATTTCTTAAGGAAACAGATTCGATTTCAAAAGAAAAAATTATGCCTGAAGGTCTTAAGAATGGTGCCCGAAGGTCTTAAGAATGGTGCCCGAAGGTCTTAAAAATAGTGCCTGAAGGCCTTACCCGTGATTTGAAAAAAACAAAAAATTTTGCCTGAAGGTCTTAAAAATGGTGCCCGAAGGTCTGTAAAAATGGTGCCCGAAAGCCTTACCCGTGATGAAAAACTATGCTCGGAGGTCCTAAAAATGGTGCCCAATGGTCTTTAAAAATGGTGCCCGAAGGTCTTTAAAATGGTGCCCGGTGGTCTTTAAAATGGTGCCCGGAGGTCTTTATAATGGTGCCCGGAGGTCTTTAAAATGGTGCCCAGAGGTCTTTAAAATGGTGCTCGGAGGCCTTACCCGTGATGAAAATTTATGCCTGAAGATCTTAAAAATGGTGCCCGTTAAAATGGTGCCCGGAGGTCTTTAAAATGGTGCCCGGAGGCCTTACCCGTGATGAAAAATTATGCCCGAAGGTCTTAAAAATGGTGCCCGAAGATCTTTCAAGTGGTGCCCGAAAGTCTTTAAAATAGTGCTTGGAGGCCTTACCCGTGATGAGAAATTATGCTCGAAGGTCTTAAAAATAGTGCCCGAAGATCTTAAAAATGGTGCTCGAAGGTCTTTAAAATGGTGCCCGGAGGTCTTTAAAATGGTGCCCGGAGGCCTTACCCGTGATGAAAAATTATGCCCGAAGGTCTTAAAAATGGTGCCCGAAGGTCTTTAAAATGGTGCCCGGAGGCCTTACCCGTGATAAAAAAATATGCCTGAAGGTCTTAAAAATTGTGCCCGAAGGTCTTTAAAAATGGTGCTCTTAGGAGGCCTTACCCGTGATTTGAAAAATTATGCCCGAAGGTCTTAAAAATGGTGTTAACAATGATCATTGAAGAATTGTTGAAAATTAACCCGGAGATTTTGAGAAGATGCGAATGCTTTTTGATGCTGGTGCAAATGATTAACAGGATGCACATACCTCATATTGCATATGTAAATGTTTTGAATTGATGCAAATGTTTCTTGATGCTGATGTCGGATAAGATGCAAATGCTTCTAAATGCAACTGTAAATGCTCTCAGATTGATGCAACTACTTCATGGAATGATGCAGATGCAAAGATTGACATTATGCAAATGCTTCTAAATGATGCAAATGCGAGGATTGACAACGTGCAGAATGTTTCTACATGATGCAAATGCAAAGATCGATAATGGTGCAAACGCTTCATGAAAAAATGCAAAGGCCAAGATTGACATTATGCAAATGCTTGATGAAAATATGCAAATGCCCCCGATCATTTTCTAAACTTTGGCTTAGCCTTTCCATTAATTTTTCCTCTTCAAATCAGAGTATAGCTTCTAATCATTTTGGCTATTCTCCTTGCCACAAAAGTCTTCAAATTCTTATTGACAGAAATCTGCTTGCCGGGTTCTATTTCTTCTTCTCATATCTGGAAATCAAGATTAACCCTAATAGTTCCACACCTTTGGGTTTAAAACCCTTATCTCATGTCAACATCAAAAGTGGGCATTTCAAAAAATGTCTTTATTTGTTTTCTTATTTTGAAAACTTCTGAACAAGAATATTAACCCCACAGTGTGTAATATACAAATCTTTTGAAGACTGATGATCATTGTTAAAAATTTCTCTAAGTGTCAATCTGTTTTTTTTTTTTTTTTTGGTGATTGGCAAGGCTTGGTATAACAAGTGTCGCAACCTAAAAAATAACAAGTCTCATCGCAAGACTTTATTATTCGTTAAACGTGACATTAAAAAATCGAGGAAAAGTCGACTTAATTCCTCTAGAAAAATGAAGGTTTTGAAAATGACCTTGAAAAAGACATGGAGTCGTCACCAATCTTTTTTAGCTAGGTGTGATCGGCCACCTATTAAAACCTATTTTATAGAATATTTTAAAAATTAATTAAAACATTTTTAAAACCAATTTCAAGTATGCGTTAAAACCAGAGAAATCAAAGAAACGGGTTCGGGAGTCGGTTACGTGCAGGGAAGGATTAGCACCCGCACAACGCCCGTATAAATCAGTACCTTTTTAATCATGTGTTATATCAAGTCTTCGTAAAAAATCAGTTTTAAATTTAGTATTTCAAGTTAATTCCCAATTTAAAGAAAAATAATTTTATTTTTAATTGAAAATGATCTGGAATTTATAAGTTCAAAATTTTCCTATATTCCCCAACAAACGTGGAAAAATATAGAAATTTTTATTAGTTTTGGAAAACTTTCCGAATCATTCCCCTTTTAAAGAAGATATTCCGTTATTAATAATAATTGATGATATCCTCCCCAGCAAAGCCGGCTGAGAACTCATGAATTATTTTAACTCGAGAATATCTTTATTTTATTGAAAATCATTATCCTTTTTCGAAAACATTTAAAAGAAATAAATATGTATATGCATGACATAAATAAAATGACATAGCAAAATCTAAATAATATAATGCAACCTAAATGATATGACATGATTTGAATGCCTTAGCATATTCTAAATGAAATGAAATATCCTAAGTTATATGATATATTCTAAATGAAATTAAATAACCTATGTAACATAATACATTCTATATGAAATGCAATATCCTAAGTCATATGATATAATCTAAATGAAATAAAATATTCTAGATGACATAATATATCCTAAATGAAATGAAATGACCTAGGTAATATAATATATTCTACATGAAATGCAATATCCTAAGTCATATGATATAATCTAAATGAAATAAAATATTCTAGATGACATAATATATCCCAAATGAAATGAAATGACCTAGGTAATATAATATATTCTATATGAAATGAAATGATTTAAATGACATGACAAATATGAATGATATGGCATATAATTTAAATTACATGGAATAAAATAATGCTATCATATAATATGCATGAAAATATTTACAATAATGCATGAACATAGTATATGCTAAATAAAAATAACTAAATAAAAGCATAGGATATCATGAAATATTCAAAACCATATAATAAACCATATAACATCAAAAAATATAAATCAAAATAATAACAATATCATAAAAACTATTATAGCAAGAATCACATATTATATAAAATGCATGAATATGAAAAATGCAATGCATGAAATGTATTTTTTTCCTTTAATTAAGGAAATCTGCATATCTAAAAAGATATCCGGCTACCTTAGGAAAATATGTCAAATTAAATATTCTAAAACCAAAATACTTTGTGATTGTTTGAAAAGCTTGAATTAAAAATAAAAACTGGGCTAAATCTTTTTTTTTAAATGGCTCTAATTTCCAAAGTTTAAAAATCCGGACTTGACTACCCTTAACCTGAGACTTGAAAAACAATTTTTAGAGTTTAAAAAGGCTTAGAAACTACCCTAAGTCAGTAGCTAACCCTCCTAATCAGCCCACTCTAAGTAAGTTAACCAAAATAGAAAAATGATTTTTCTTTAAATTCAATTCTGACTCCACTATCCAGTTTTAAGCCACGATTTTTACCCTATTTTTAAAAATTCAATAAATTCTAAAAAAATACTGGAGACTCAGGACATGTAAAACTACACGGGAAAACATCGACTTAATTTTCTGATTAAAGATGAATTCCCAGAAAAATCGGAAATGTACGAGTACTGGGTGAAAAAAACTATTTTGTCAAAACACATTTTTGCCTTTGATAAAATCATTTAAAAATCAAAGTAAAAAATTTAAAACTCACAAAATGGCTCACAAACAGTAGCTAGGACTTTTTGAAAGTTAGATAAAAATTGGCTAAGTAAAAAAAAAAAATCACAAAGGTACAATAATCAATTTGACAAACTTTAATTTTCCACAAGTGTGCTCAAGAGAGCATGACTTTGAACCATTAATTGGCCTAAGTCATTATTCAAGTGGCATGAACATGAAATGCATGAAAAAACTATAGCAAACATAGTGCATGAAATGCAAGAGTTTAAACCTAAATGTCATGAAAACATGCATGGCATCAATATAGTGACTTAGACCTAAATGAACTTGCATGGCATTTAATGCAACCTAGACCTAAAACGCATGAACATGCATGACAAATAAACCAAAATTAATAACTAAAATATGCATGGCATTTTCACAAACACAAAACATGCTTAAACCAAAAACTCAACCAAATATCATGCAAATGCTAACCTATCAACTAACATAGCAAAAATGCACATACAATGCAAAGATTCCAAGAGTGGCCGAATGGAACAATGTAACTTGCAAACATGGCATTTTCGCAAACCCTTGGTATACTAGCATGCAAAACTAAATCAAATGTCATGCAAATGCAAAAACCTACCAACTAACATGGCAAAAATGCAACACACAATGCAAAACACATGGAGTAGCCAAATGGCCTCAAGCTCCAACAAGCATGGCATTTTCACAAACACATGGTATACTAACATGCTCAACTAAAATATAACACTCAAATCATGCAAAAACCACACAAGCATTTTCACAAACACTTAATATACTAATTCTAAATCATGCTCAACTAAGATATAAAACTCAAATCATGCAAAAACCACACACGCATTTTCACAAACACTTGATATACTAAATCTAAAACATGCTCAAATTTAAACATCATGAAAACAGAAAATTAAAAATGCAAGAACATGGTATTTAAATCATAAATGGTAACAAACAAAGTAACCAAATTAAAATATAACTCAAGAATATGAAGTAAAATAACATTTAAAACACCAAGATCAAAGAAAATAACATAAACAATATGATAAAATAAACCAAAACAGCAACTTAAATGAATAATGTAGTTCATTCGTCCATGGTGAGTATATTATTAAAAAATTGTAAAAAATATATATTTTAGAAAGAGATGAAGGAAGAACTTAAGAAGAACAATAAAAAAACATTTATTTAAAATATAAAATCACCAAATAATAATCAAAATAGGAAAAACAAGAATAGAAAATCAAGAAACTGCAAGAGTTGGTGCTCAAGAGCAACCTCAATAAGCTATATTTCAAGCTTTATCTCGTGAAACTTTCCTTTCCTTTCTAAACTTTTTCTTTTTGCTTTCAACCAAAGAGGGAAAAACCAAGTAAAAACCAAGAGAACTCAGCAAAATAAAGTGTGAAAATAAAAATCTGAACCCCCTCC
This sequence comes from Fremontodendron californicum, assembly GCA_030761205.1. Lineage (NCBI taxonomy): Eukaryota > Viridiplantae > Streptophyta > Magnoliopsida > Malvales > Malvaceae > Fremontodendron > Fremontodendron californicum. The sequence continues at coordinate 14,112,748 of JAULJL010000037.1, forward strand.
CTGTGCTGGCCAAATGGCCTTTAAAATGCTCAAGGATGTTGTCATTTTTTTGTAACCAATTTTCCATCAAATGGCTAATAATTCAAGGTGAAAAATCATGAAATTATCACCCTTAGATTAGCATCTCAGCTGTCCCAAATTACAGCTGTTCAAGAATAATGTTGACATCTTTCTTGGCCTATGTGGCTTAATCACCATGGCTTGATCAAAGAGAATCTCTAACTTACTCTTAATTCTTGGCCATTTGATTGAAAAATCAGAAGCTTCCTCCTTCCTTTGGGCCTTGGAAGGCCAGCACTTCTCTTTTCCAGCCCAACTCTGATTTTTTGAAAGGCCCAAAGTAGCCCTTTTCGGTTGCTTGGGTGAAATGACCGTTTTGCCCCCCAGATGCAAATAAATATCAAACGGACTCCAATTTCAATTTTTCTTTTTAATACTTCCAAAATAATAAAATATTGAGTTCTAGAATTTTTCAAAATTATCTGAGTCCGTTTGCTATTTATTTGGATTTTCTCTTCCAAAAATGCCCTTTTATGCTCCCATATTTTACCATTTTTTAAACGAGCTCCAAATCAAGATTTTTCTTCACCAATCTCTTCTAAATAATTTAAAAGTGTAATCTGGAAGTTTTCATAATTTTTGGAGCTCATTTGGTATTTTTTCGGGATTTATCGACTGGAATTACTGCATAGGAGGCCCGGGATTTGGCCATTTAGCAAACGAACTCCGAATAAAGATTTTCTTTCGCCAATATCTTCCAAATAATTTAAAAATAAGATTTGCAAAATTTCAGAAGATTTGGAGTTCATTTGCTATTTTTCCGGGATTTTCCTTTTTGAATTACTACATTAGAAGCCCGGGATTTGGACATTTTGCAAACGAACTCCGAATCAAGATTTTCTTTCGCCAATCTCTTCCAAATAATTTGAAAATGTTATTTGCAAAATTTTAGAAGATTTGGAGCTCATTTGCTATTTTTTCGGGATTTTCCTTTTTGAATTACTACATAAGAAGTCTGGGATTTGGCCATTTTGCAAACGAACTCCGAATCAAGATTTTATTTTTCCAATATCTTTCAAATGATTTAAAAATGAGATTTGCAAATTTTCATAATTTTCGGAGTCAATTTGTTATTTCTCCCAAATTTTCCAATTTTGACCTTTTGCATTCGAAACCCGGTTTTGCTCAAAACAAGTCTGAGTTTTAGATTTTCTTCAAACTGAGCCTTGGGCTATCCCTTTTTAATCATTCCTCATACATTGGGAGCTTTGGTCTTACCAAGTTGGACCATTTCTGTGATTCTTCCCGATTTCACCGAAATCCACTAAAAACCCTAATTCTCGGTTTTCTCCCGGATTGACTTTTCATTCGGTTTTTCTTGCAAGTGACTTCTCCATTACCCGTAGTCAGTGCTTATCTTTCATTTGGAACCTTCAATTTCTACCAATTTGATCGTTTAAGCACTTTTCCCCAAATTTCTCGGATTAGGGTTTTCTTTCTACTGAATCTCTAAATCCCAACTTCCGAACTCCATATTTATCAAAATCCTTTCGCCATTTTTCAATTGAACTTAAAATCTTGATTTTGAAAGTGGGTTGACTTTTTCAGTAGTTGACTTTTTGGGGTTGACTTTTTTGGGGTTGACTTTTTTTGGGGTTGACTTTTTTAAAATTTGACTTTTTATGCTCGCCCTCTTAAACTAAGTCTCAGAGTACCACCTGCAAGATGAAAAAAGTCTTTTTACATTCGAAAACATCAATTTAGAAAGAAAACATACCTGTTTTAGTGGTCCGGACAAAATTAGGTGTCTACAGCTGCCCCTCTTGGGCTATTGCTCAGAATCAGGAATCAAGCAAAGATAAACAAACACTAATTTTGTACGGTCAGTGAAATCACAGGTGAAGGAAAGAGAAAAGGGTTTTCTTTTTCATTATTCTATCTTTTTTTTCAAATTTTTTTTTTTGAAAAAGCTGTAAATTGAAGATTTGTCCTTAAATTGAATTCCCTGACTAATCAAGGCTTGACCCGTCTTAAGGAAACGTATTCAATTTTCAAAAAGAAAAATTGGGCCCAAAGGTCTTACGAATAGTGCCCGAAGGTCTTAAAAATGGTGCGCGGAGGTCTTTAAAATGGTGCCCGGATGTCTTTTAAAATGGTGTCCGGAGGTCTTAAAATGGTGCCCGGAGGTCTTTAAAATTGATGCCCGAAGGTCTTTAAAATGGTGCCCGGAGGTCTTTAAAATGGTGCCCGGGGGACTTTAAAATGGTGCCCGGAGGTCTTTAAAATGGTGCCCGGAGATCTTTAAAATTGATGCCTGAAGGTCTTTAAAATGGTGCCCGGATATCTTTAAAATGGTGCCCGGAAGCCTTACCCATGATGAAAAATTATGTCCGAAGGTCTTAAAAATGGTGCCTAGAGATCTTACCCGTGATTTGAAAAATTATGCCCGGAGATCTTAAAAATGGTGCCTGTAGGCCTTACCCGTGATTTGAAAAATTATGCCCGGAGGTCTTAAGAATGGTGCTCGGAGGTCTTACCCGTGATTTGAAAAATTATGCCTGGAGGTCTTAAAAATGGTGCCCGTAGGCCTTACCCGTAATTTGAAAAAATTATGCCCGGAGGTCTTAAAAATGGTGCTCGTAGGCCTTACCCATAATTTGAAAAAAAGTTATGCCCGGAGGTTTTAAGAATGGTGCTCGGAGGTCTTACCCGTGATTTGAGAAAAAGTTATGCCCGGAGGTTTTAAGAATGGTGCTCGGAGGTCTTACCCGTGATTTGAAAAATAATGCCCAGAGGTCTTAAAAATGGTGCCCGTAGGCCTTACCTGTGAAAAAAAAAGTTATGCTCGGAGGTCTTAAGAATTTAGTGCCCGTAGGCTTTAAAAATGGTCTTTGAAGAATTGTTGAAAATTAACCTAAAGATTTTGAGAAGATGCGAATGCTTTTTGATGCACATGTTGAATAAGATACAAATGACTTAAACTGGTGCAAATGTCTTTGATGCAAAAATAACTTAGATTGATGCAAATTCTTCTTGATGTAGATTCAAATAACTAATTGTGTTCATGTAAATGGTTTATGCTTATCACAGAATAATGAAAATGCAATGATTCTAGAAATGATGCAATTGCTTGAGATGACGCAAATGCGAATTCCATGAAGAATGTAAATGTAAAGGTAAAATGCAGATGCTTATGGAATAATACCAATGCAAATACCCATGAATGATGCAAATGCTTGCCGACACTGTGCAGATGCAAAAGCTCGATAAAGAGATGAGTGCTCATGAGTGATGCAAATGCCCCCGGTTGTTTTTCTAGACTTTGGCTTAGCCTTTCAAATTCATTTTTCCTCTTCAAATCAGAGTATATCGTCAATTCATTTTGGCTATTCTCTTTGCCCCAACAATTTTCAAACTTTCATCAACAAAGATCTAAACTGGGTTCTATTTCTTTTTCTCATATCTGGAAGTCAGGACCTATTCTGGCAGTTCTATACCTTTGAGTTAGAAAAATCCTTGTCTCATGTCAACATCAAAATGGGTATTTCAAAAAAATATATCTTTATTTGTTTTCTCATTTTGAAAACTTCTGAACAAAAAATATTAACCCCACAATGTGTCATGTACAAATCTTTTGAAGACTGATGATCATTGTCAGAAATTTCTCTAAATGTCAATCTGGGTCTTTTAACTGGGATTGGCAAGGCTTGGTATAACAAGATTCTGTCTTTTCCAGGAAAACTTTCATGACAAAAATGTATATCCCTTCTAGGCTCACAAATGGAACATGTTTTATAAATCATGAATTCATTGAGAACCAAACAAATTCAACATTTATTTTTAGTTTCCATATCAAGGCATTTTGACAAGCGTCAAGATTGGTCGGGATGTTTAAACCGGAAAGTTTAATCTTGGAGAAAAAAAGTTTCAGTTTTTTTTAAGACAATCCTTCGAATGAGAGTTGACAATTTGGAAGGTTCAAGAATTCCTAGATGTTCCTCGATGACCACTCCTTTAATAAGATCTTTTCTTTTGTGGTATCGGCACTTTCATAGATGGCATAAAAAATTTTCATTTTACTCTAGACTGCCCATTGTTGAGTTTTCGCCCTAGAGTCCCATTCTTTCCAATTTTTTCTCTTTTTTTTTTTCGTTCTACCATACACTTGAGAATTCTAAATTCTTCCTTAGTGAAATGATAATTCGATGAGATGGGATAAAATCTGAGGAAAAAACTTTTCAAATTAAATATTCATGCTTGATCAAAATGGACTTTTAAAGCACGTAATGTAGGCCATGGCTCAGGGTTCAGAAATAAAGGATAAATAGGCCCAAAATATGTGTTTGAGGGTAATCAGATCAAGGATTATTTCTTGAGGAGGATTCTCTTTGAAGTATTTGTCCCTTCTTGGGCATTTCTTTCCTTTTGACTTTTGAGTATTTTCTTCTTCGCTTTTGGCTTTCATTTGCCATCGCTTTTACACACACTCTTTTTGTGTTTTTCTTTTGTTTTTCTTGGCTTTCATTTCGCCATCTTTTCCTTTTTTTTTTCTTTGACAGAGTGAGCCCGTATTTATTTGGGTTCCATTTGCTTCGTATCTGTCTTTGAGCTAGGACTCATTTCTCAATGATCTTTAAAAAGATATTTCCTCGTATTTACCCCCCAGTGTAGAGGGGGAACCTTGATCAAGGTTCAAAGAAGAAAGAATTCTTTTGGCTCAAAAGGGGTGACTATGGGTAATTTCTTTTTTATGCAAAAGGGATATGAAAGATGGCCATTTCTCATGTCAAGCACAAATATTCACATTGAAAAGCAAACCCCAGGGGAAATAGATAATCAAAATTCATTTTGCACTTTAGAATCATCCGAATTCTCATATGCATGATATCACAAATTTTTCATTTTTCATTTTTCATTTTCATCGCATTCCCCAATGATTCATGCGTTAGTCTATCTTTATTCACCATGTATTCATCATTTCCACATATGATGCCCCAATTTGATTAACCATGAGAATTTGTATCAACGAGGAACATAGCAAGTCTAGGTCTGTATTGAAAAGGCTGAGTTTCCAATCTGAATTCTTTGAAGAGACAAGGAAAATATGACCTAAAAATGGGTTTTCTCTGGGATATGGGATAATCTGGTTTAGTCATTGTGCCCCAGGGTGTCAATCATGAAGTGATGTTTGGGTATTTGAAGTTTTATGGTCATTGGAAAAGGTCACGAATGGTTTTAGCACAAATCTTGACACACATCAAATTACCAAAATCTAGATTCTTGAAAGAATGTCTCATTTGTTTGAATTTCAAGGAATTCGAAAATTTTCAAAAAGTTCGTTCCTTTGTTCATAGCCTAGACTAAGATCTACGTCTTTCCTTATTCTGTGATGACAATGGTTTTATGAAGTCAAATCATTCATATTCCTTGAAGCATTAGGTCTTTCAAGTGTTCTTGGTTTAAGAGATTTAGGCTTAGGGAAACCTAAAGAGAGGGGAGAAGGTATTGGGTCATTTGTAACACTGATCATCAATCTTCTTGAGACTATCCATTATTAAAACTTCCTTAATGCTTGTTTTTGCAATTCAAGTTATTGTTAAAACACAACAAACACAAAGCATTTAAAATTTAAAATTCATTTAATTCATGTAGATGTTAACATGAGACAAGTGCTTTCATCATCACAGTGTATAGAACTACATGCGTAAAAAACCTAATATGATCATGCACAATGTTTTTTATGACACTTGGCTTTCCCATCTTCAAAACTTATCGAACCAGCCTTGATGAGATCTCTAACCTTGTACTTCAAAGCGGGGCAGTTCTCTGTTGAGTGACCTTGATTGCCAGAATGATAACCACAACACTCATTAGCATCATACCAGCTCGGCTAAGGGGGCTTCATAGGCACAAGGTGATTCTGGATGAGTTGAGATAATAGCTCACTGTATGTCACAGGAATTGGGTCATCCTGATTTCTTTTTCGCTTTTTATGCCCCCTCTGATTATTCCCAAGGCTGTTCGATTGATAGACAGATGTAAATTCTGGTGTAGTTGCAGTCATTGGTTGGTATGGATAAAAACCTTGAGAGACATTGTTCAGGGTAGAGTAAAATGGCTGATACGAGGAGAATTGGGGAGATGGGGCAAAGCCTTCCACGACTTGGGTATCTTCATTTTTCTTTTCAAATGCCCCCTTTTTCTTGGTATTGGATGTTCTTTCTCCTTCAATTTTCCCATCCTTGATAGCATTCTCAATCATCTCCCCTGAAATTACCATGTCCGAAAAATTCTTCGTAGTGTTGCCGACAAGTATATCATAGTACGAGGCCTGCAGTGTATTCACAAAAATAACAGTGGTTTCCTTTCGAGTTAAGGGCGGTTGTACTTGGATGGTCAGGCTCATCCACCGTTGCGCATATTCTTTGGAACTCTCCGTAGCTCTTTTCTTCATATTTTGCAAGGTGAGACGGTCAGGCGCCATGTCGGTCATATGCTTGTACTGGTTTAGAAAAACCCTAGCCAGATCATTCCAAGAGCGAATCTGATCCTTGCTCAACTGACTATACCACCTAATTGTGGACCCGCTGAGGCTATCCTTAAAGCAGTGAATCAAAAGCTTATCATTATCTATATGACTTGTCATCTTCCGGAAGAACATAGTGATGTGGGCTGACGGATCGGTCGTCCCGTCATACTTCACAAAGTTAGTGATCTTGAACTTGGGAGGAATGACTAAATCGAAGACCAAACATCGTTCTTTCGCCTCTAAACTCCCAAATACATCTGTATTTTCTACAGCCCGGAGCCTTTCTTCTAACAACTGATATTTCCCTTAGGAATCTGCCAACTCAACCTCATTTACTGCAACCATTTTCAACTTTGCCTGTTCAGCTGGATCATCTGAGTTTAGGACATTGACGGGGTTAACAGTGTTTAGGGCATCAATTATTACGACCTCATTCTGACCCTTTTGTGCCTCTAACCCTTTCGTGGAGACAAAGTTTTCGGTGTATCCTTTTCCCTTGATTACGATAGACATCAGCTCCATCAATTTAGTCATCTGATCCTTAGATTCTCGTTGAGACTTTGCTAATTGTTCTCGCAATTCTTTCTGTTCCCTTTCCATTTTTTCTATTCGGGCAACTTGTTCATCCTCCATAGCACTAGCCTGCATTAAAAGGGTACTCAGTTGTTCTTATACCTCTAATTTGAAATGGAAATTCTTTCAAAGACTCCTAAAGCTAAGCCAACTTCTGTTTTATTTCCCCCAAATGTATTTCATGATGAATGAGCCAAGATTGTCATTTGATGCATGTGAAGAATAAAAGAAATGATGTATGGACATATATAGTGGAAACATGCTGACCAGGTATGTAATAAATGCAATCACAATGCCAACATGTTGCAAGCAAAGAATAAACAAATCAACACACGGATATATGCAATGACTGATCATGTACATTTTAGCATATTTCCCAATGAATGATCATATACACTATGAATGCAACACGGTGTCGATTATGATACATGAAAACAATGAATGATTGATACAGAGTATATACAAAGAAAATCATGCTAACCATATATGTCATGAATGCACCTAATGTTAACATGATGTTTGTAATAAGCAAATTAATGCATGGATATATACAGAAAAATCATGTTGATTATGAATGCATAAATGCAACCTGATGCTAAGATGATACATGTATGAATGTATGGTATGACCAATAATTGATCGGATGCAAAATGAAAAAGGGGAAGATATCACAGAGGAAATAAGAATCGGAGGAACTTAACCATCAACATCTCATATAATCAATTCATTCCCACATCAATGTTCACAATGGTATAACCATGTTTTACAAAATTTGAATAGTGGTTAAAACTGTCTTTACAAGCACTTTATTCTTCCTAGCATCCTAAGGCTATAAGAGCCAGCTACTGAATAAGTGAAATCCTATTACATCATATAAGATCGAAGTCTTTCCACCTTAATGCTGTAAATCTCCCAATCCTAATGACGCTTTCCCAATCCTCTATCAATCAGTGTCATTGGATCCAACCACTTGGCATTTATAAGAGTTTGCACTTTCTTTTTTAATGCTATACAGTCTTCAATGTTATGGCCAACAATTCCACAGTGATAATCACGTCTTGCATTTGGATTATATCACCTTGGATATGGTGGTAACAGGGATTTCAATGGGACACAGGCAACCATGTGATTTTGGATCAGTATAGGGAGAAGCTCTCGGTAGCTGATTGGAATGGGATCAAAATGCATTTGGGTCTTATCCTGGGGTTGTTTCTTAGTCACACATGGCCTAGGAGTTGGGGCACTTGGTGGTGGCGCTAAGGTCTGAACCGAAGTGTTTACATGGAGATGTGGCGGAACAACATGGAAAGGGTATGGATTTGGACACGGGGCCTTTGGAGGTTGTACATAGCTCGAGGTTCCTATCCCAGATGCTGGATAAGGTGATTGATGAGGGAAGCAATATGAACTGTCAGTTGTCGGTGATGGAGTGGGATTCAGGAATCCTGTAGTGGTCATCCCAATGGATGATTGGACCATGGTAGGATGGGTATAGTGGTTTGGACCTAGAACAATATGTAGGTATGGTAGAGGATCCGAGGTTTCTATCCTTGGTATCAGGCTCTCAGGTTTAATCATTTTCACGATTTTGTCCATAATTTCATCAGGATTGCAACCTTTGTGGCATTAACAAGCGTAGGATGCAGCAAGGATTGTATGTTCTGGACCTAATAGTTTTGGTTGACCCGAAGGCGATGTAGAGCCCTGAGAAAGTTCCTCTTTACTTTTACCTATATCCTCAACCATTTTCAGCAATTTAGCCAACTGTTCCTTCACCTCTCGGATTTCATGTCCACATTCCTCTTGATTGCGTTCCAAAGCACCCAATCGTTCCTCTGATTCATTCCACATATCTTGAACCCCTTTCATGCAAATGAAAATGTCATGAGATTAAGAATGCAATTGTGAATGTACATGCTCTATTCCTATGTGCATGAATATATTGATGATTAATGCATGAACATATACAAAGAAATTTTGATGACTATGTATGCTATGGATGCAATCTAATGCCAACATGATGTATTTAAAAAATGAATAAATTGATGCATAAGTATATACAAATAATGACCATGTATGTATTCTACAATGAATGACCATGCATGCTATGATGTCAAAATGATACATGCGGAGAATAAATGAATTAATATAAAGGTAGGTACAAAGAATGACCATGTATATCACAAATGTATTCTACAATGAATAACCATGCATGTTAGGACTGTGACATGATGTCAAAATGATACAAATAAATTAACCAATGATTACACAAAATTGGTGGGACCTAAACCTTGATTATTCAAAAATCTCATTATGCAAGATTTGCCTCCAAATTTATGATTTTTTGAAACATGTTTTTTTCTATGAAAAACCAATCATATTATCTTCAAAAAAATTTCAGGGTAGTGGATCCTACTATGGTACAATATACAAATGTTCATGTGACACTACCGGTTTTATGAAATCATCAAATGAAATTACCAACTGTTTATTGCAAAGAATGAGATCAATAATACAACCAAACATGTACATGCTCTATTCACACATGCATGAAATGTGCAAGATGCAAAAATGCTTGAAATATATATATATATATATTTTTAAAAAAACAGCTAATGCACATCTTCCCCAACAATATCTGCTTATTTAGGCATCACGATGCCTTCGAGGCGGAGTATCACATTTATTACGGGTGATGTACGTACATCGTTGCCCGATCTACCATACTTATTCGGAGTGTAAAATAGGTAAAAAAAGGTTTAGAAATGTCCCTCCATGTGTTCCTATTTTCGGTATATCTAATGAAAATCCGGCATGGCTTCGCCTAGGTTCACTATATGAGGGTGAATCGGATCCAAAGGCCCCGAATTGCTCCTCACTGTTGTCGGCGAAGGCTAGTAAGGCACCCCGATAAAAGCGGGTTCAATTTGTTAGAGTCTATTTCCCTAGCCCATGCAGATTGTTAATCACGAAGGCTTAGGTAATTTAGTACTCTGGAAGTGTTTCACTAGCCCATGCGGATTGTTAATCACAAAGGCTTAGTTACTTTGCTCCCACCTAAAAGGACGAAACCCTAGTATAGGGCTCATGATATGAAAATGCACGTGTAGTGTGTGTGGAGGAACAACAAACCTTTCACCACCTATTCTACACCCCTTATTCTAAATGCCCCAACTATTTATAAAAACAATCAAGAATAGTGTAACGCATTAACCAACAAACAATTATAATATACAACCTTAAATAACTAGAGAACAGTAATAAAATGAAGGCACATGAGAATGAACATATTTAAAAAAAATTTATTATTTTCAAAATTCTCCTTATTAGAAAAATGTGAGAATTAAAATTAAATACCAATTAAACCAACAAAACTGAGACTTTGATAACACACAACTAATTCTAGGCCTGACACTCTAATAGTCCCAGTGGAGTCGCCAAGCTGTTGCAACCTAAAAAATAACGAGTCGCATCGCAAGACTTTATTATTCGTTAAGCGTGACATTAAAAAACCGAGGAAAAGTCGACTTAATTCCTCTAGAAAAATGAAGGTTTTGAAAATGACATTGAAAAAGACATGGAGTCGCCACCAATCTTTTTTAGCTAGGTGTGATCGGCCACCTATTAAAACCGGTTTTATAAAATATTTTAAAAATTAATTAAAACATTTTTAAAACCAATTTCAAGTCTGCGTTAAAACTAGAGAAATCAAAGAAACGGGTTCGGGAGTCGGTTACGTGCGGGGAAGGATTAGCACCCCCACAACACCCGTATAAATCGGTACCTTTTTAATCATGTGTTATCTCAAGTCTGGGTAAAAAATCGGTTTTAAATTTAGTATTTCAAGTTAATTCCCAATTTAAAGAAAAATAATTCCATTTTTAATTGAAAATGATCTGGAATTTATAAATTCAAAATTTTCCTATATTCCCCAACAAACGTGGCAAAATATAGAAATTTTTATTAGTTTTGGAAAACTTTCCGAATCATTCCCTTTTTAAAGAAGATATTCCGTTATTAATAATTGATGATATCCTCCCCAGCAAACCCGGTAGAGAACTCATGAATTATTTTAACTCGACAATATCTTTTTTTTTTTATTGAAAATCACTATCCTTTTTTGAAAACATTTAAAAGAAATAAATATGTATATGCATGACATAAATAAAATGACATAGCAAAATCTAAATAATATAATGCAACCTAAATGATATGACATGATTTGAGTGCCTTAGCATATTCTAAATGAAGTGAAATATCCTAAGTTATATGATATATTCTAAATGAAATTAAATGACCTATGTAACATAATACATTCTATATGAAATGCAATATCCTAAGTCATATGATATAATCTAAATGAAATAAAATATTCTACATGACATAATATATCCTAAATGAAATGAAATGACCTAGGTAATATAATATATTCTACATGAAATGCAATATCCTAAGTCATATGATATAATCTAAATGAAATAAAATATTTTAGATGACATAATATATCCTAAATGAAATGAAATAACCTAGGTAATATAATATATTCTATATGAAATGAAATGATTTAAATGACATGACAAATATGAATGATATGGCATATAATTTAAGGACATGGAATAAAATAATGCTATCATATAATATGCATGAAAATAAAAACAATAATGCATGAACATAGTATATGCTAAATAAAAATAACTAAATAAAAGCATAGGATATCATGAAATATTCAAAACCATATAATAAACCATATAACATCAAAAAATATAAATCAAAATAATAACAATATCATAGAAACTATTATAGCAAGAATCACATATTATATAAAATGCATGAATATGAAAAATGCAATGCATCAAATGTATTTTTTCCTTTTATTAAGGAAATCCGTATATCTAAAAAGATATCCGACTACCTTAGGAAAATATGTCAAATTAAATATTCTAAAACCAAAATACTTTGTGATTGTTTGAAAACAATTTTGAAAAGCTTGAATTAAAAATAAAAATTGGGCTAAATCTTTTTTTTTAAATGGCTCTAATTTCCTAAGTTTAAAAATCCGGACTTGACTACCCTTAACCCGAGACTTGAAAAACCATTTTCAGAGTTTAAAAAGGCTTAGAAACTACCCTAAGTCAGTAGCTAACCCTCCTAATCAGCCCACTCTAAGTAAGTTAACCAAAACAGAAAAATGATTTTTCTTTAAATTCAATTCTGACTCCACTGTCCAGTTTTAAGCCACGATTTTTACCCTATTTTTAAAAATTCAAAAAATTCTAAAACTAATACTAGAGACTCAGGACATGTAAAACTACCCGGGAAAAAAACGGCTTAATTTTCTGATTAAAGATGAATACGAGTACTGGGTGAAAAAACTTTGTTGTAAAAACACATTTTTGCCTTTAATAAAATCATTTAAAAATCAAAGTAAAATATTTAAAACTCACAAAATGGCTCACAAACAGTAGCTAGTGCTTTTTGAAAGTTAGATAAAAATTGGCTAAGTAAAAAAAAAAAAAAACAATCCCAAAGGTAGAATAATCAATTTGACAAACTTTAATTTTCCACAAGTGTGCTCAAGAGAGCATGACTTTGAACCATTAATTGGCCTAAATCATTATTCAAGTGGCATGAACATGAAATGCATGAAAAAACTATAGCAAACATAGTGCATGAAATGCATGAGTTTAAACCTAAATGTCATGAAAAAATGCATGGCATCAATATAGTGACTTAGACCTAAATGAACTTGCATGGCATTTAATGCAACCTAGACCTGAAATGCATGAACATGCATGACAAATAAACCAAACTTAATACCTAAAATATGCATGGCATTTTCACAAACACAAAGCATGCTTAAACCAAAAACTCAACCAAATATCATGCAAATGCTAACCTATCAACTAACATAGCAAAAATGCACATACAATGCAAAGATTCCAAGAGTGGCCGAATGGAATAATGTAACTAGCAAACATGGCATTTTCACAAACACTTGGTATACTAGCATGCAAAACTAAATCAAATGTCATGCAAATGCAAAAACCTACCAACTAACATGGCAAAAATGCAACACACAATGCAAAACACATGGAGTAGCCAAATGGCCTCAAGCTCCAACAAGCATGGCATTTTCACAAACACTTGGTATACTAACATGCTCAACTAAAATATAACACTCAAATCATGCAAAAACCACACAAGCATTTTCACAAACACTTAATATACTAAATCTAAAACATGTTCAACTAAGATATAAAACTCAAATCATGCAAAAACCAAACAAGCATTTTCACAAACACTTGATATACTAAATCTAAAACATGCTCAAATTTAAACATCATGAAAACAGAAAATTAAAAATGCAAGAACATGGTATTTAAATCATAAATGGTAACAAACAAAGTAACCAAATTAAAATATAACTCAAGAATATGAAGTAAAATAACATTTAAAACACCAAGATCAAAGAAAATAACATAAACAATATGATAAAATAAACCAAAACAGCAACTTAAATGAATAATGTAGGCCATTCGGCCATGGTGAGTATATTATTAAAAAATTGTAAACAAATATATTTAAGAAAGAGATGAAGGAAGAACTTAAGAAGAACAATAAAAAAACATTTATTTAAAATAGAAACTCACCAAATAGTAATCAAAATAGCAAAAACAAGAATGGAAAATCAAGAAAGTGCAAGAGTTGGTGCTCAAGAGCAACCTCAAGAAGCTATATTTCAAGCTTTATCTCTTGAAACTTTCCTTTAATTTCTAAACTTTTTCTTTCTGCTTTCAACCAAAGAGAGAAAAACCAAGTAAAAACCAAGAGAACTCAGCAAAATAAAGTGTGAAAATAAAAATTCTGAACCCCCTCCCTGTGCTGGACGAATGGCCCTTAAAATGCTCAAGGATGTTGTCATTTTTTTGTAACCAATTTTCCATCAAATGGCTAATAATTCAAGGTGAAAAATCATGAAATTATCACCCTTAGATTAGCATCTCAGCTGTCCCAAATTACAGCTGTTCAAGAATAATGTTAAAATATTTCTTGGCCTATGTGGCTTAATCACCATGGCTTGATCAAAGAGAATCTCTAACTAACTCTTAATTCTTGGCCATTTGATTGAAAAATCAGAAGCTTACTCCTTCCTTTGGGCCTTGGCAGGCCATCACTTCTCTTTTCCAGCCCAACTCTGATTTTTTGAAAGGCCCAAAGTAGCCCTTTTCGGTTGCTTGGGTGAAATGACCTTTTTGCCTTCCGGATGCAAATAAATATCAAACGGACTCCAAATTCAATTTTTCCTTTTTTAATACTTCCAAAATAATAAAATATTGAGTTGTCGAAGTTTTCAAAATTATCCGAGTCCGTTTAGTATTTATTTAGATTTTTCTTCCAAATATGCCCTTTTATGCCCCCATATTTTACCATTTTTTAAACGAGCTCCAAATCAAGATTTTTCTTCACCAATCTCTTCCAAATAATTTAAAAGTGTGATCTGGAAGTTTTCATAATTTTTGGAGCTCATTTGGTATTTTTTCAGGATTTATCGGCTTGAATTACTGCATAGGAGGCCCGAGATTTGGCCATTTTGCAAATGAACTCCGCTTTTTCCAATCTCTTCCAAATAATTTAACAATGAGATTTGCAAAATTTCATAATTTTTGGAGTCCATTTTCTAATTTTTCGAGATTTATCTTCTTGAATTATTGCATATGAGGCCCGAGATTTGTCCATTTAGGAAACAAACTCCGAATCAAGATTTTATTTCCCCAATCTCTTCCAAATAATTTAAAAATGAGATTTGCAAAACTTTAAAAGATTTGGAGTTCATTTGCTATTTTTTTCGGGATTTACCTTTTTGAATTACTACATAAGAAGCCCGGGATTTGGCCACTTTGCAAACGAACTCCGAATCAAGATTTTCTTTTGCCAATCTCTTCCAAATAATTTAAAAATGAGATTTTCCAAATTTTAGAAGATTTGGAGCTCATTTGCTATTTTTTCAAGATTTTCCTTTTTGAATTACTACATAAGAAGTCCAGGATTTGGCCATTTTGCAAACGAACTCCGAATCAATATTTTATTTTTCCAATCTCTTTCAAATGATTTAAAAATGATATTTGCAAATTTTCAGAATTTTTGGAGTCCATTTGCTATTTTTTCCAAATTTTCCAATTTTGCCTTTTTGACTCCGAAACCGGTTTTGCTCAAAACAAGTCCGATTTTTAGATTTTCTTCAAACTGAGCCTTGGGCTATCCCTTTTTAAACATTCCTCATCCATTGGCGGCTTTGGTCTTACCAAGTCGGGCCATTTCTGTGATTCTTCTCGATTTCACCGAAATCCACTAAAAACCCTAATTCTCGGTTTTCTCCCGGATTGACTTTTCTTTCGGTTTTTCTTGCAAGTGACTTCTCTATTACCCGTAGTCAGTGCTTATCTTTCATTTGGAACCTTCAATTTCGACCAATTTGATCGTTTAAGCATTTTCCCCCAAATTTCTCGGATTAGGGTTTGCTTTCTACTGAATCTCCAAATCACAACTTTCGAACTCCATATCTTTCAATGTAGACCTCCGATTATCAAAATTCTTTCACCATTTTTCAATTGAACTTAAAATCTTGATTTTGAAAGTGGGTTGACTTTTTCAATAGTTGACTTTTTGGGGTTGACTTTTTTAGGGTTGACTTTTTTTGAGGTTGACTTTTTATGCTCGCCCTCTTAAACTAAGTCTCGGAGTACCACCTGCAAGATGAAAAAAGTCTTTTTACATTCGAAAACATCAATTTAGGAAGAAAAAAAATACCTGTTTTAGTGGTCCGAACAAAATTTGGTGTCTACAACAAGATTTTGGTTGATCAAGAAAATTTCACAACAAAATGTATGTCCCTTCTAGGCTTACGAATGGAACAGTTTTTGTAAATCATGAATTCCTTGAGAATCAAACAAATTCAACATTCTTTTAGTTTTCATATCAAGGCATTTTGACAAGCGTCAAGATTGGCTAGGATGTTTAGACTGGAAAGTTTAATCTTGGAATGAAAAAGTCTCAGTTTTGAAGAGAATCCTCCGAATGAGCTGACAATTTGGGAGGTTCAGGAATTCCTAGATGTTCCTCGATGACCACTTTTCCAAAGATGACCTTCTCTTTTGTGGTATTGGTACTAATATAAATGGCATCGGAAATTCCCATTTTACTCTAGACTGCCCATTTTTGGGTTTTCGCCCTAGAGTCCCATTTTTTCCATTTTTCATTTTTTTCATTGTTTTACCATGCACTTGAGAATTCTAAATTCTTCCTTAGTGAAATGATAAGTCGATGAGATGGGATAAAACCTGAGGAAAAACCCTTCAAATTTAATATTCATGCTTGATCAAAATGGACTTTTAAAGCACGTAATGTAGGCCACAGTTCAGGGTTCAGAAATAAAGGATAAATAGGCCCAAAATATGTGTTTGAGGGTAATCAGAACAAGGATCATTTCTTGAGGAGGATTTTCTTTGGAGCATTTGTTCCTTTAGGACTTTTCATTCCTTTTGACTTCGTTTTTTTCCTTCTTTGCTTTTGGCTTTCATTTTCCATACTTCTTCACACACTTTTTTTTCTTTTGTTTTTCTTGGCTTTCATTTCGCCATCTTTTCCTTTTTCTTTTTCTTTGACAGAGTGAGCCCATATTTATTCGGGGCTTCATTTGCTTTGCATTTGTCTTTGAGCTAGGACTCATTTCTCAGTGATCTTTGAGAAGATCTTTCCTCGCATTTGCCCTCCAGTGTAGAGCGTAATCCTTGATCAGGGTTTAAAGAAGAAAGAATTCTTTCGGCTCAAAAGGGGTGACTATGGATAATTTCTTTTTGTGATAGGGACATGAAAGATGGCCATTTCTCATGTCAAGCACAAATATTCTCATTGAAAAGCGATTCCCAGGGGGAATATATAATCAAAATTTCACTTTGGAATCATTTGAATTCTCATATGATATCACAATTTTTTTTTTCGCATGCCCCAATGATTCCTGCGTTACTCCTTCCTTTTTCACCATATAACCATCACTTCCACATATGATGCCCCAATTTGATTAACCATGAGAATTTGTATCAACGAGGAACATAACAAGTCTAGGTCTATTTTGAAAAGTTTGAGTTTCAATTATGAGTTCTTTGAAGAGACAAGGAAAATATGGCCCAAAAATGAGTTTTCTCTGGGACATGGGATAATATAGTTTAATCATTGTGCCCCAGGGTGTCAATCATGAAGTGATGTTTGGGGTAATTAGTGTTTTGTGGTTGTTGAGAATGTCATGAATGGTTTTGGCACAATCTTGACACACACCAAATTACCATGATCTAAATTCTTCAAAGAATGTCTCATTTGTTTGAATATCAAGGAGTTCAAAAAAATTTAAAATAGTTCGTTCCTTTGTTCATAGCCTAGACTAACATATACGTCTTTGCTTATTCTGTGATGAAAATGGTTTTATGAAGTTCAATCATTCATATTCCTTGAAGCATTAGGTTTTCAAGTGGTCTTGGTTCAAGGGATTTAGGCCTAGGAAAACCTAAAAGAGAGGCGATAGGGTATTGGGTCATTTGTAATAATGATCATCAATATTCTCGAGACTCTCCATTATTAAAACTTCAAGGATTCAAGGGATTTTATGCTTGTTTTTGCGATCTCAAATTATTGTTAAAACAACAAACACAAAGTATTTAAAATTCAAAATTCATTTAATTCATATGAATGCCGACATGAGACAAGTGTTTTCATCCTAATGGTCTGAAACTACATGCATCAAAATGCTCCTATTGACATCCTTAAAAGGATTTATTATCGAAATTACCCCTTTTATGCACCCGAACTTATCATTTTTTAAACGAGCTCCGAATTCAGATTTTTATTCACCAATATCTTTCAAATAATTTAAAAATGTGATCTGGAAGTTTTCATAATTTTTGGAGCTCATTTTCTATTTTTCGGGATTTATCTGCTTGAATTACTGCATAGGGGACCCGGGATTTGGCCATTTTGCAAACGAACTCCGAATAAAGATTTTCTTTCGCCAATCTCTTCCAAATAATTTAAAAATGATATTTGCAAATTTTTAGAATTTTCGGAACTCGTTTGCTATTTTTTTGGGATTTATCTGTTTGAATTTTTGCATAAGAGATCCAATATTTGGCCATTTTGCAAACGAGCTCCGAATCGAGATTTTCTTTCACCAATCTCTTCAAAATGATTTAAGAATGAGATTTGCAAATTTTCAAAATTTTTGGAGTTCATTTGTTATTTTTCCCATATTTTCCAATTTTGCCTTTTTGCATCCGAAACCCAGTTTTCCTCAAAACAAGTCTGATTTTTAGATTTTCTTAAAACTGAGCCTTGGGCTATCCTTTTTTAATCATTTCTCATCAACTAAGGGCTTTAGGTGTTCTGAATTGGGGCATTTCTTTAATTCTTCCAAATTTCACCGAAATCCACCAAAAAACCCTAATCCTCGATTTTCTTCCGAATTTACTTTTCTATCAGTTTTCTTCCAATTGGCTTCTCCATTACCCATAGTCATTGCTTATCTTTCATTTGAGACCTTCAATTCTGACCAATTTGATCGTTTAAGCACTTTTCCCCAAATTTCTCAAATTAGGGTTTTCTTTCTACTAAATCTCGTAACCCAACTTTCGAACTCCATATCTTTCAATGTAGACCTCAGATTATCAAAATTGTTTCACCATTTTTCAATTTAACCTCAAATCATGATTTTGAAAGTGGGTTGACTTTTTTAGTAGTTGACTATTTTGAGGTTGACTTTTTTGAGGTTGACTTTTTTTGGGGTTGACTTTTTTTTAGTTTGACTTTTTCTGTCTGCTTTCTTAGACTAAGTCTCGAAGTACCACCTGCAGGATGAGAAAAGTCTTTTAGCATTCTGAAACATCAATTTAGGAAGAAAATGTACCTGATTTAGGGGTCTGGACAAAATTAGGTGTCTACAAAAAGGATCTTGGAAAGACTGTTAGTCTAACTAGAAAAGACTGGTCTAAGAGATTGGATGATGCATTGTAGGCATACCTAATTGCTTACAAAACTCCGATTGGGATGTCTCCATACAAATTGGTTTCGGGGAAAGCATGTCATCTTTCGATGGAATTGGAACATAATGCATATTAGGCCATCAAGAAATTGCATTTCGATCTTCATGTAGCAGGAGAGAGGCACCTATTGCAACTAAATGAAATGGATGAAATCCGTCTTCAAGCCTTTTAAAATGCCAAGCTTTACAAAGAAAAGACCAAGAGATGGCATGATAAGAAGATCATTGAGCGACAATTTGAACCAGGCCAATATGTTTTACTCTACAACTCTCGCCTAAAGCTATTTCCAGGAAAACTCAAGTCTCGATAGTTCGGACCTTTCAAAGTCACTAAAGTATTCCCTTATGGAGCAATTGAGGTGGTTGAAGAGAGTTCCAATCGAATATTCAAAGTGAATGGCCAAAGGCTCAAGCATTATTGGGGAGGCGATTTTGACCTTCAAAAGTCCTCCATCACCTTAGCAAAGCCGGAATGAGATCGAGTTAGTCAAGCCGATAAATCAAGCGCTCCTTGGGAGGCAACCCAAGATTTTTAATCTTTACTCTTTGATTTTTATTTTTTTATTTGATTTAAATTTTATTTCTAATATTTTTATTTTTTTTTCTGTTTTTCCAGTTAAATTAAAAAAAAAAAAAGAAATTGGCTGGCGCCACGATGCCAGGATTGTGATAAAACAAACAGAGAGGTTGGCGTCGTGGCACCCAAACTTGAAATTTTTTTAATGAATTTTAGGCAGAGACCTTGGCACTGTGGCGTCGTGAAAAAAAAATACATAAACAGGTAGAAAGATTGGCACCGCGGCGCCGAATCCTAGCGTCGAGGCGTCGAAAAAAATTTAACTAACATGCCGAACCTAGCACCATGCCAGGTCAAAAAAATTTATTTTGGGTTAGGGTTTCGTGACCCTAACCATAACCCCAAATTTTTTTTTCTTTTATAGCCCCTTTTTCTTTTTTCAGCAACCCTTACCTCTCCAACTTCTATTCTCTCTCAAATATCCTCCCCTCCCCTCCCTTCCCTTCCCCTCCAACCCAAATCCCGCACCTCTTCTAGTTTCCTCACACTAACCTCTCCAAAATCCACCTCCTCTCCCAACTTTCTCATCTCTATCAACCCTTCATACAAACCCCAACAACATTAACCATCTTCAAAATCCAACTTTTCTCAACTTAAATCTTCTTCTTCTTTTTCACCCATTATCATACACAAACTCACCTCCATCTCAACTATCTCTCACAATCTCACAACACCATCCTCTTCAACAAACAGGAAGTTCTCACAAAAGTTGGGCCAACACTTCTCTCTCTACAAACTTTCACAAGTTCAAGTAATTTTTTTTTTTAAAGTGTTCTTGATCTTGAATAATTAGTTGATTTTGAGAGACTATGATGTTGAAGATTGTACTTGCATGCATAAACTTTGATGTTGTGGATTGAGGTGTTCTTAAGCATTATTGACAATTGGAAATTTATCGGTTGATTTGTGTGGGTTGAGTTGTTGTTGAGAATTAATGGAGATTGAAGATTAATTGGTAGACATTGATAGTGGTTATATGTTTGGGTATTGGGCTTGTTGAAGATTAGTATCATTTATTGAGGAGAATTGTTGGGTTTAAATTGGAAGTTTTAGTTGGTTGGGAGAATTTTTTATCTTAGGCTTCATAGTGAAAGATTGGTTGAAGAAATTTGTTGGTCTTATGGGTAAATTGTTGAACTTAGGAATATTGTTATGGCATCAAAGTAGAAAACCAAAACTAGCACTAGTACTACTTTTGATCGAAGCATGTTTGTATCCGAGGCGACAGTTCTATGGCATAACCAATCTCTCCTATAGAAAAGCCCTATTCCTGATATGGGATTTGCTATTGATCCATCCTATTATTTTGATTTTCAAAGAATGATTACTTCAAGGCATTGGCAACTCTTTTGTGCTCAACCGCAATCTGCAGTATTACGGGTAGTTCGGGAATTTTATGCCAACGCTTTTGAACAAGTCGGTAATAGGATCTTTATTCGAGGGGTCAAATGCCGTTTGATTCCCAGATCATTAATGCATTTTATCAAACACCAGATATCGAGAATGATGATTATACTCGCTATTTGGATGGGAACATTGACATGAATGTCGGGATTGCACATCTCTGCCCACATGGGACTGCTAGGAAAACTTCTAAGGATGAATTAGTTTCATTCAAGGCCAATATGCTGGATCGGGAAATTAAGGTTTGGTTTTATTTTTTAGCGGCCAATATGCTTCCATGTAAGCATATTAGTGATGTCACCAAGGATCGAGCAATCTTGCTCTATGCTCTCACCATGGGCAAATCGATTGACATTGGCCAGCTCATCTACCGGGCTATTATGCATAGTGTTAGATCACCACGGGATGACCTTTAGTTTCCATCTTTAATCACTAGAGTGTGTGGCCAAGCTGGTGTCCGATGGGGTGATGGTGAAGAATTGCTGCATCCCAAGGGTCCCATTGATGGGACAATTATTCATCGGTTGCTCCGAGGGATGAAAGATCCTCCATCAGGACCCAGTGCTAGTTCATCATCAGCCCACCTCCTAGAACGATTCCACCGGAAGACTTGACCATGACGGAACGCATGGCACGACTTGAAGCTCACAATGTTTATCACACTGAATGCTTCCAAGCCGTTGAGCAAATGTTCCATTTCTTTGGTCATCATATGGGTGTTGACATGACCCAGTTTCCCACCATGCCACCACCACCACCACCATTTGTTGCCCATGATGAGGAAGAGGAAGAGATAGATTAGAGCTCTCCCGCGTTTTCTTCATTGATAGAGGAGTTCTCTTATTCTTACTCTTTTAGTTTTTCAAACATTGTGGACAATGTTTGTTTTGAGTTTGGGGGTGATGTATTTACTTCTTTTCTATGTTTATGTTTAGGAGTCTTAATTATACCACAAAAAAAAAGACTTGAGATGTTTTGCACTTATTATGATGAAATCCTTATCCAATGATGAAATTTTAGTTATTGGTTTATCTTGACTTTTGGAAAAACATAAGCATGATTTGAGTTTGGTGTTAAATTAGTTTTATTGTTAAGATGTGATTTTCACTAAATTGAGCACTTGATCTCTTGCTTAGATTTATATTGCTTATTTAAAGATTGCTTATGTTGATGTGAATTGTGATTATGTCTAGAGCCTAGAATTTGTTTGATTCTCTCTCGACGCTAAATCCTAGACAACACTAAGTTGAGGAGATGATTTAGGCCATCTTTGGATCATTTAAGCCTTTCTAGCCTACCTATATATATTATCCTTAGTTTACCTCTTTGAGCCTAATTGATATACATCTTTTCATTGATTGCCACATCTTTTAGCCTAGCCTAAAAAAAAAACATGATTAACCCTCACTACATAGGCATGTGTATGATATTATAGGAAATAATTATGAGCCATGTCTAATTTGGGTGTAATGGTGATGTTTAATGAAAAAAAAAAAAAGAAGAAAGAAAAGATTATGGTTCTTCGAAAAGAAGAACCGAAAAAAAAAAGAAGGAAAAAAAGAATAAAGTGGTAAAGAAAAATGAAGTTGGATTCAAAGAATGAAGTATGTGATTTGAGGTAAAAACTATGGCTCTTTGAAAAAACTTGAAATAATGAAAAGTGTCTATGGGTGACTTAAACCGAAATATATCCTTTATCATACCTTGACCCTAGCCTTTCATTACAAGCTTAACAAAGACCTACTTGATCCTTGACGAAGTGTTAGTCTACATTAGTGGAGAGAGATGAAAAGAAAACATATGAGAATCTAGTACTAATTCATATTTTGCATTGGCATGAACTTACTTATATTGCATGTAATGATTTGCAAAGAGATTATTCACACACACACACACTGAAAATCCATTCAAGCATGAGACATACGATTGAATTGAAAAATAAAAAATTGGATTATATTTGTGTTCTACTTTGAGTTGAGATTTTGAGACAAATTTTGAGGACAATTAAGGAAATCAATACTTAAGTGCATTCATCTTTAGCTTTGTTTTGTTTCATTTTATTCCGCTTTGTTTGTTTTTTTTTTCACTCGAGGAGGACTAGCAAAATCTTAAGTTTGTGGGTGTGATAGCTATAGGAAATAGAGTTATTTTATTATATTTTATGTATTTAAAATAGCCAAGTCCTTGTAGTTTAAACTATTAATTAATTATTTTTTTATTTTTTTTAATTTATTTTATGATTAATAGAGTTATTAATTTAATGTATTTTGTAGTTTTGTAGAGTCCTAAAGCAAGAAGGAGAGAGTCAGGTCATATATGGAAAATCCAAGCTGGAAGCAATTACTTGGCCACAAAATTTTCCTTCTTCAGGCTTTTAAGAGCTATATAAATTGGAACCCTTAGGACTTAGTAGTTTTTTTTTTTACCTTCTTAGCTCTTAGCTTTAATTTTTCGAAGAGGAGAGTGGCCACCACAATTCTGCAAAGAGCTAAGAGTGATTTTGGAGACTAGAAGACCGAAGATCTGACAACCCCTTAGTTTTCTTTTTTTCCTTAATCTTCTTTTATTCTCTTGTAATTTTATGATGGTGAAACTCAGTTGTTTATTGTTTTCAATGTTGAGCATGAACTAAATTTCTCTTACTAGGATTGCAATGGAACTCAACATGTAGTTTGAATTATTTTACTCTCTATCTTGATTTAATGATATTTGAGTTGTTTGATGGAGACTCAATTAAGAGTTGTAAACCCAAGTGCAGGTTATGTTCAAGTAATAAATTCTCGGGTGTCCGAGGTCGAACCACAGGGAAGCGTATTAGTAAGTATAAGTTTATAAATATATAAGACAAAGAAAGTAAACAAGATATTAGGGAATCAACAACAAAATAAGATAAACAAGATATTAGAGAACAAAATAAACAAAATATAAAAGAAATTAAACAAGATATAAAAAACAATAAGAAAAGATGTTGAGGTTAGAGAATCCACTCTTGGTGTTATGCTAAGATTAATCTTGTTTTATTACACAATTGAAATCCACACATAAAGGAGGTTCCAATCGGAAGGTTTAGCAATTCAGTCCAAATTGTCCAACGTCCATAGCATATGATATTATGTTCATTTGGTGTCCTCAAAACTCACAAAAAGAGTCCAAGCATTCCTTATGCCAAGGTATATGTCTACAACAAATCAAGGTTATGAAACCAAGCATTTACTGTGCCATTTTCATTGTCAATAATGAATCAAGATCCCTACTTTGCAAGTATGATTTTAAACCAAAAGAAAATATTATCTATACTAGTGTTTATAAATGATGATTCATTTTAGCTCATGTTTAAGAGACTAACCTTAGCATTTACCAAGAGCTTCACCTCATCACCTCAACAATATGATTAGCAACACATACTAAAAATGAAAAGAAATGTAAGAAGCATAAGTAAATAAAGAAAAAGAAAACTAGAGAAAGGAAAAAAGAAGAAAACTTAGAGAATTTTATTACAATGGCTAATATCCTACCAATGTATAATAGTTGCTCATCCAAGGCCCTCTATTTATACACATTTTGGAGAGCTAAATGACAAGAGACAAGCTTTATAAATTTCAAAGGTAGGTATAATAGGTGGGTGCATTTTTCTAACAATTTTCGTCATATTGTATGACAATTCTGAGCAGCCAGCTTGATGGTCGATTTTGTCAATTTTGGAGGCTCGATCTGATCAAATGGTCTTCTAGAAAAATATACCCCTATCAGTTACGGATCCATAGCCGTTGGAATCAGATCATTTGCTGATGCGGATAAGAAGATATGGGCAAAATACGAAAACAGGTCAGCACAGACGTCATTGCACATCAGCCAACTTGATGGTCGATTTCGATAGGGAAAACGACTCCGTTTCAAGAAGTGTAAAACATGAAAAAGATAGATATGCCTCTTAGCTTTGCACGGCTACAAATTTCAGCCTTATTGCTTCAGTGAAACTCGAGATATAGCTGATATGGAAAACGGTGTCAGAACTGGAACTGAACTGGATTTGCCCTTAATTCTAGTAATCTGAAATCACTCAAAGAAACTTGTGAAAAACACCAAATTGCATAAAAATATAAAAAATCATAAACACAATTAGACTAAGCAATAATAACTCATATTTGACACAAAACAATAATAAAACATAACTAAAAACTATATAATTATACGAGTTATCACACCCCCACACTTAGATTGTTGCTAGTCCCTAGCAACGACTCAATAAAAATAAAATAAGAAAATCTAATCTAATCCATTTTCGTAGGAAATCACGGTAGCACTTAGCATGTGACACAAGCCTTTAAACCCCTAGGTGTCCCTAGTGGACGAGTTTAGTCTCGTGAGGGTTTGCTAGAACGATACCCACAAACATTGAAAAACTAAAATATAAGTAAACTACATACACTAAAAATATTTACTCCTAATCCTTTCAATATAAATTAGAGACAATCTTTGAACAAGTCTTATAAACTAATCAATAGCTCAAAGAATTTCACAAAAATTCATGCTTGAATGTAAATAAATGAGTTAAGCCAATATTAACATAACATATTTCAATCAAAATAGTGCATATTCAACTTAATCTCAACCTCTCACATGGGATACTCTCATGATTTTCACTCTTTAAAGTAGTGGTAAAGTGTTTACACTCAATCAATCTCATGAAAACACTTCTACCATATGCTTGCTTGTCCACCTATTCTCCACTATTTAGATCATACAACTTCATAAATCAAGAGGTCTTTATTCAAGGTTGTAATGGGGCCAAAGGGTTATAATGTGGTTAAAGAACAAAAGGATAAAGATATCACAAAGGTTCCAAATGGTTCATAGAGTTTAGAGACATAATAAGATCATACAAATAAATTTCTCAAAACTCTTTACAAGTACATAGTCACATAGGCTAAATATTCATGTTGAGCCTTTGCTTCATTCTAACCAACTTTGTAACATCTTTTTCTTTACTTTAACAAGAAGTTCAAGAGAAATTTTTTTTTTTTTTTGTATATGGGAATGTATTTAACAATGATCTCTTTCTTTTTCTCTTGACTTTTTCTTTTCTTTTCTTCCCCCACACTTATCTTTTGTTTCTAACCCAAATTTTCAACTAAAAATATCCCTTGTTTTTTTGCAATATGTCTCAAAATATATAATCCATCTTTAGAACAAGGGTAAGGATATAAGTATATTTAGGCTAGGTGTAAGTTGTGGTTACCAATAAAACAGCATATTTAATGTAGGTTCAAATTGGCTCACTAGTGGGGATGTTCTCTTAGAACATTAATAATGGATGGCTGTTTGGCTCTGGTTATAATCCTAATGCCTCTATCATATTCATGTTGTCACATGTATCAATATAGTCTCAAATGGTTTAAAGCAAGTTCTAGAGAATCATGTAATCATAAGAGCACTCAAGAAAGAAATTAGATTGATTTGTATAATGCATCAATCATTATAGGCTCAAAAACTCACAAGGATTATTATACAAGTCAGATTAAGTCTAAACATGCTTCTTTCTCAATCAACATATCATATTAACATTGGCTCATAAAAAAAATTGACATCAAGCTCAATTCTCATGAAAATCTTCTCACTAATAAATCTGTTTTAGACTTATGCAATTCATATCTCATTATAGTATTGAAAGTAACTAAAAAAACACACTAAGTCTAAACATGCTTTTTTTTTTTTTTTTTTTTTTTTTTTTTTGAAGAAGAAGAAGATTAAATCAAACTGACAAGGTATGTCTCAAGTCTCCCTTACTCAGACCTTGTTCAGAATGAATACTTCTAAATGTCTTAAAACACAACAATTTTTTTTTTTTTTTTTAGCAAAATATGTCCCTTACCCCCTACTAAAATATGACATTGTCCCCAATGTCAAATTTTAAAGGTAGAATTTAGGAGATATTACCTGCAGAGGTTGCTAACCACTTATTATAACTGAGACACAACAAGCAAAATGTTAGATAATGTCACAAAGACAAAGTGCAATCCACTCCTTGCTCGTCCATATCTATTTTTCTTTTTCCGAGCGTTTGCGAAACAACCGTAGCAGATAAACACTCATAAGCTTGTAGCTTTTTGAGTAAATCTTCAATGGTTGTAGCAGAAATTATGGTTCTCCTTGCCTCTGAAAACATGAATCCATTATCCACAGCATTATCTAAATATGAAAGCAAATTACTAAAATAACCATTAATATTAAGCAAACCAATGGGTTTCTTATTTGTGACCAAAGATGACCAAGAAGCCACGCAAGCTATTTCTTCCAATGTACCCAGACCTCCTGGTAAAGCAATGAATGCATCGGTAGAATGGTACATGATTGTTATCCGTTCAGGGATACTCCAGACTTGTATTTCCTTACCCACGGTAGGTCCACAAAAACCTGTGAATAGTTTTGGCACTATTCCTAGAACTGGACTTCCTCCGGCGTGTGCTGCTGTAGCGACTGCTCCCATTAAACCCGTACGACCGCCTCCATAAATCAACTAGATCTTTTGTTGGGCAAGTATTACTCCAACTCTTATGGCTTCATCAGCGAATATTTTATTTTTCCCTGGATAAGCACCTCCAAAGACACAAATTTTTTCAATGCGCTGGGACGAAGTACTTTCCATTTTTTTTTTGAGTGCCTGAAAGAGAATGAGTACATGGTGTAATATATAGAGGACTGAGTAGTGAATCAGACAAGAGTAATAATGACGCCGAAAGTGTATTTGACCTGTCAGAAGAAAATGTTAACCTACAAAAGATTTTTGCGTGATTTCAGGAAGAAAATCAAAAAGAGAAGAAAAATCAACCGTAAAAGACCAATGCAAAAAAAAAAAAACGAGAATAATTACACAAATCTAACAACACGTAAATTAAACCGAAATGAAGTTATTGCAAATCAAACCAAAAGCTGAGAAGTCATTTATTGTAGTTGTGATTGTGGCTCACATCTTCCTCTGGTTTTACGTCCAGAAACGGCTTAAACGCCTTCTATGAGTCGAGGATATGCTTCCCATCCAGTTTTTTTACAAGCTGGCAAACAGGGTCTTTTAACATCAGATTCCCAAGATGTTGCCATTCCCTTTGGAATTGCGGCCATAAATCAAGAATTTCTCTTTGTACGTCTCCACTAGGATGCGTCTCAAGAGAAAGTTGGATATTACCCAAATTCTCCTTACTCAGTCCATCCTTAATGAATTCAATTTTATCATCTCGATTAGAGGACGGAATCCCAATAGAACGACATTTACCGTTACACGTCCATCGTGCACATTTGTGGCAATTTGAACTCATGCGCTTTGCTCGTCGCTTCTTTGCAAAAGTGCTTCTACCTGTACCTGGTAAATGCAAAACAGGAAGATATTCATCTTCACGTACCTTGGCTTCAATCATCCAACGTATGTCTTCAGGAATCCCTTTGTGCATAAGCATTCTTAATCTTTCAAATCGAACTTGGTAAAGCTTCACTAAAATATTTCGAGGAAAAGGAGGGAATCGTTTCTGCAATCTTTTGAGAATATCATCCATCCTGAAAAAAAAATTAAAAAAATGAAAGAGAAATTGAAAGAGAAATTTATATACAATATCAGTTTTGTGGGTAGCTGATGGAACCGACTTAAATAATCACGGAGTACCGTTATCCGCCATTTAACCGGGGTTAAAAAAAAATTATATTTACATCTAGTTATTTTCAAAACAAGGATCAGAAAGAAAAACAACCTCTTCTTGAGTAACATGATTTTCCAAAAGGAGTTTGAGTCTTTGTCCATTTACCTTGAATACGTTACCATTTTGAGGATTCTCAATGTCAACTGCTCCATAATGATACACATGCTTAACCACAAATGGGCCAGTCCATCTTGATCTCAACATACCAGGAAATATGTGAAGTCTAGAATTATAAAGTAGAACTTTTCGCCCAACATCAAATGTTTTTCTTGAAATTAACTTGTCATGAAAGGCTTTAGTTCTTTCTTTATGAATTTTAGAATTCTCATATGCATCTTTTCTGAGTTCCTCAAGTTCATTTATGACTGGAAAAGTTTCATTCTCACCCAAAAAGGAATATTTTAGCTCGGATGGCAATGGTTTTCAATCCAGCTGGGGTGGTTCAATAGTTGATGGTACAGTGACATTTGTGAGTGATAGAAGTTCCTCAAACTTTTGTTTCCAACAATGCTTAACCTGAAAAGAATTTAACAAAGAATCAGTGTGTGAAATTTCTGAAGAATTATCAAACTCACATTCAATTAAATAAGCTTCTAAAGGATCATGGAATGTGGTAGTGGTGAGATGTTCATGAACAAGTTCTTCAATGAAATCCACTTCATGTACTTCTGAATCATCACCAGGTTGCTTGCAAGTGTTGAACACATTTAATTCTAAAGTCATATTTCCAAAATAAATGTTCAACATACCATTCCTGCAATTTATCAAAGCATTAGAAGTTGCAAGAAATGGACGGCCTAATATAATAGGAATTTTGAACATTTGGATTTGAAACAGGATGTGTGTCCAAAACAATAAAATCAACAGGGAAGTAAAAATTATCAATTTGAACCAAAACATCTTCCACTATCCCTCGAGGAATTTTTACAGAACGATCAGCTAGTTGAAGTGTAACAGGTGTTTCCTTGAGTTCACCTAAACCTAACTGTTGATAAATAGAAAAAGGCAAAAGATTAACACTAGCACCAAGATCAAGCAATGCACGTTCTATTCTAGTATTTCCAATGATGCATGAGATTGTTGGACATCCAGGATCTTTGAATTTTGGTGGAATAAGGTGCTGAATGATTGAGCTCACACTTTCCGTCAGAAATGCTTTCTTTTGTACATTATGTTTCCTTTTAACTGTGCACATGTCCTTCAAAAATTTAGCATAAGACGGAACTTGTTTGATTGCATCCAATAAAGGAATGTTAATCTTAACTTGTTTGAAAAGTTCATAAATTTTTGCATTTTGATTCAAATTCTTTATTGTTTGCAACCTTTGAGGAAAAGGAGCAAGATGCATACCTTTTTCTTTGTCCAAATTTTCAAGAAGTTCAGACTTACCATCATCCTTACCATTACTTTTCGGAGGGGAAGGAGGATCTTGGTCTTTTGATGGAATGTTTTTGTCAATTGCCTTTCCACTTCGAAGAGTTGTGATAGAACTGGCATTTTCCTGTTGAGTTTCATTGGAGCAAGAAACAAGACATTGAGTAGAAGGGTTAGGCTGAGGTTGAGCAGGAAACTTACCTTTTTCTTGAGTGCGTAATGAAGCTGTCAATGTGGACAAGGTGTTTTTGATCTCATTGATGTCCTGTGAAGTTTGGTTATTCACATTTGCTTGTGTTTGCATGAATGCTTGCAATGTCTCTTCCAAGGTTTATACACGTGAAGGTTGATAGGAAAAAGTGTTGCCCGACTTTTGAGATTGTGGTACCTGAACATGATTATTATTCCACCAACTGAAGTTGGGATGATTTCTCCATTCAGGGTTATACGTTTCAGAGTAAGGAGAAGGAAAAGGTTTTTTAAATGTGTTTATGGAATTTACTTGATCATGCAACGCTTCTTTAAGAATGGGAATGTTTGGACATTCAGAAGTGGGGTGTCCCATGATTTCACAAATTCCACAACTTTCTTCATTTTTAACCGTTTTGACTTCGTTTACTTCTCTAAGTTCCATGGCTTCAATCTTTCTAGCCAAATTAGCTACTTTAGCTTTTATCTCATCTTCTTGACTAAAATGATATTTTCCTCTGTTAGAAACAACATTAGATCTATTGGAACTTTCAGAGGAATTATCTGTGTGCCAGGCTTGAGAGTTATCTGCCAAATGGTCTAGGTAGTCAAAGGCTTCTTCAGGTTCTTTTTCTAGAAACTCACCGTTACACATTGTTTCAACAAATTGTTTAGTTTCGGGAGTTAAACTTTCATAAAAGAAACTAATAAGACGCCATTTTTCAAAACCATGATGTGGACAAGAACTTATCAAATCTTTAAAACGCTCCCAGCACTGAAAAAATGCTTCATTTTGATTTTGATTGAAATTTTGAATCTGTCTTTTCAAAGCAGTAGTTTTATGTGCTGGGAAAAATTTCTTTAGAAACTCAGTTTGTAATTCTTGCCATGTGCCAATTGACCTTGGTTTTAAATTATGAAGCCAAATTTTTGCTTTATCTTTTAAAGAAAAAGGAAATAATTTTAGCTTCACAATTTCATTTGTACATTGTTGGTCATTAAAGGTG
Source organism: Fremontodendron californicum (assembly GCA_030761205.1). Taxonomy (NCBI): domain Eukaryota; kingdom Viridiplantae; phylum Streptophyta; class Magnoliopsida; order Malvales; family Malvaceae; genus Fremontodendron; species Fremontodendron californicum. Next base: position 14,144,174 of record JAULJL010000037.1, read on the forward strand.
ACACATACATCCTCGAAGTCTTTTAGAAATGAGTAAGCACTTTCTGATTCTAACCCATGGAAATTTGGAAGCAAAGCTATCACACCTGGTTTAAAACGAAAGTTGTTTGCATTGAGAGGAAAAATAAAACAAGAGGGTGATGAGCTTCGAGTTGGTTGCAAGTAGTCACGCATGGTGCGTACTTGTCTGTTCTCATCTTCAGCATGAACACTTTCATTGTCAGCCATGGTAGGAATTGTATTCGAAAGATTACCTGAAAAAGTTTCACAATAGAATCTAACTAAACGACGAGATCTAAAATCACGTCGCCAAACAAGCATAAAACAAAGTTAATATACAGATTAGGCGGTATAACCAGCCAATAAAAATAAAACAAAGTTAATATACAATATAAATATAAATATATAGAAAATTAGGCGGTATAACCAGCCAATAAAAATAAATATAGGCGGTATAACCAGCCAATAAAAATAAATATACTTATAAACTTATATACTTCGTATTGCTTCCCCGGCAACGGCGCCAAAAACTTGATGGAGACTCAATTAAGAGTTGTAAACCCAAGTGCAGGTTATGTTCAAGTAATAAATTCTCGGGTGTCCGAGGTCGAACCACAGGGAAGCGTATTAGTAAGTATAAGTTTATAAATATATAAGACAAAGAAAGTAAACAAGATATTAGGGAATCAACAACAAAATAAGATAAACAAGATATTAGAGAACAAAATAAACAAAATATAAAAGAAATTAAACAAGATATAAAAAACAATAAGAAAAGATGTTGAGGTTAGAGAATCCACTCTTGGTGTTATGCTAAGATTAATCTTGTTTTATTACACAATTGAAATCCACACATAAAGGAGGTTCCAATCGGAAGGTTTAGCAATTCAGTCCAAATTGTCCAACGTCCATAGCATATGATATTATGTTCATTTGGTGTCCTCAAAACTCACAAAAAGAGTCCAAGCATTCCTTATGCCAAGGTATATGTCTACAACAAATCAAGGTTATGAAACCAAGCATTTACTGTGCCATTTTCATTGTCAATAATGAATCAAGATCCCTACTTTGCAAGTATGATTTTAAACCAAAAGAAAATATTATCTATACTAGTGTTTATAAATGATGATTCATTTTAGCTCATGTTTAAGAGACTAACCTTAGCATTTACCAAGAGCTTCACCTCATCACCTCAACAATATGATTAGCAACACATACTAAAAATGAAAAGAAATGTAAGAAGCATTAGTAAATAAAGAAAAAGAAAACTAGAGAAAGGAAAAAAGAAGAAAACTTAGAGAATTTTATTACAATGGCTAATATCCTACCAATGTATAATGTTGCTCATCCAAGGCCCTCTATTTATACACATTTTGGAGAGCTAAATGACAAGAGACAAGCTTTATAAATTTCAAAGGTAGGTATAATAGGTGGGTGCATTTTTCTAACAATTTTCGTCATATTGTATGACAATTCTGATCAGCCAGCTTGATGGTCGATTTTGTCAATGTTGGAGGCTCTCTCTGATCAAATGGTCTTCTAGAAAAATATACCCCTATCAGTTACGGATCCATAGCCGTTGGAATCAGATCATTTGCTGATGTGGATAAGAAGATATGGGCAAAATACGAAAACAGGTCAGCACAGACGTCATTGCACATCAGCCAACTTGATGGTCGATTTCGATAGGGAAAACGACTCCGTTTCAAGAAGTGTAAAACATGAAAAAGATAGATATGCCTCTTAGCTTTGCACGGCTACAAATTTCAGCCTTATTGCTTCAGTGAAACTCGAGATATAGCTGATATGGCAAACGGTGTCAGAACTGGAACTGAACTGGATTTGCCCTTAATTCTAGTAATCTGAAATCACTCAAAGAAACTTGTGAAAAACACCAAATTGCATAAAAATATAAAAAATCATAAACACAATTAGACTAAGCAATAATAACTCGTATTTGACACAAAACAATAATAAAACATAACTAAAAACTATATAATTATACGAGTTATCATTGTTTATATTATCTTGTACTTAATGCTTTTAATTGCTTGATCACCAATTAAATTAATTTGTTAACGTAAATACAACTTGGAAAAGAGAGTTTAGTGTTAGACATGGATTGCATAACACATGTTTCATATTCATTTATTTGGATGAATTGAGTTGCATGTAGGGTAGGAATACACTTACGTGTCATGTGTAACCAATTTTAGAGTCTAAGCTTAATGAATTCTATCGCAACCTGAAAAAATAACAAGTCTCATCGTGAGACTTTATTTGTTAAGTGTGACATTGGAAAAAACAGAGGAAAGGATGATTTAATTCCTCTTGAAATAAAAATGAGGGTTTGAAAACAACCTCGAAAAAGACATGGAGTCGCCACCAATCTTTTTTGGCTAGATGTGATAGGCCACCTATTAAAACCGGTTCTGTAAAATATTTTAAAATTAATCAAAACATTTTTAAAAACAAATTTCAAGTCTGCGTTTTAAACCAAAGAAATAAAGGAAGCGGGTTCGGGACTCGGTTACATGTGGGGAAGGATTAGCACCCCCACAACGCCCGTATAAAGTGGTACCTTCTTAATCGTGTGTTATCTCAAGTCTCGATAAAAAGAGTCGGTTTTAAATTTGGTATTTCAAATTATTTCTCAATTTTAAGAAAAATAAAATAATTTTTAATTGAAAATGACCCAGAATTTATTAATTCAAAATTTTCCTCTTTTACCCAACAAACACGGCAAAATATAAAAATTTTTATTTATTTGAAATTTTTTTCGAATCATTCTCGTTTTTTGAACGAAAGATATTCCTTTATTAATGATAATTGATAATATCCTCCCCAGCAAACCCGGTAGAGAACTCATGAATTATTTTAACTCGGGAATATCTTTATTTTATTGAAAATCGTTACCTTATTTTAAAACATTTAAATACATGAATATGAACATGTGTGACATAATAAAGATGACATAGCAAAATCTAGATGATATAATACAACTTAAATGATATGATATAACTTAAGTGACATAGTATATTCTAAATGACATAATATAATCTAAGTAACATAGTATATTCTAAATGACATGGTATAATCTAAGTAACATAGTATATTCCAAATGACTTAATATATTCAAAATGACATAGCAAAAAAACATAGAATAACATGAAATATTCACAACCATATAACAATCAATATAACATCAGGAAATATAAATCAAAACAATAGCATATCCATAGAAATAGAAATAGAAATATTCATATAAAAAATCGTATATCATATAATATTCATGAACATTGAAAATGCAATGCATGAAAATGTATTTTTTTTCTTTAAATAAGGAAATCAGTATACCCAAAAAGATATCCGAATACCTTAGGAAAAGACATCAAATTAAATTTTCGAAAATCAAAAATACTTTGTGATTGGTTTGAAAACAATTTTGAAAACTTTGGATTAAAATGGCACATGACCGAAACCCCCTTTGAAAAAGGCTCTATTTTCCTAACTTTGAAAACCCGGACTTGACCACCCTTGACTCAAGCTTTATAAAATCATTTTTTAGGATTAAAATGGTTTAGAAATCAACCTAGGACAGTAGTTAAGGTTCCTAATCAGCCTTCTCTTAATGCCTTAGCCAAAACAAAAAATTAATTTTCCTTTGAATTCAAATCTGACTTTACTAACCAGTTTTAAAACGTGATTTTTTAACCTATTTTTTAAACTTTCAAAAAATCTGAAAAACTTATGGAAGACTCATAACATGTCAAAATCTATGGAAAAAATTGGCTTAATTTTAGACTAAGGATGGCCTACCAGAAAAATCACGAAAGTCAGAACACGGGGTGAAAACTGTTTTGCCAAAAAATATTTTTAAGCCTTTGATAAAATCATTCAAAAATCAAAACATAAATATTGGAGACTCCTCTAAGAACCTACAAACAATAGCTAAAATTTCTAAAAATTTGGACAAGAATTTCCTAAAGAAAAAAAATCACAAAGGTAGAAATTTCAACTTGACGACTTCTTAATTTTCCATAAGCATACTCAAGTGAGCTTGGCTTTGAGGCATTGATTGGCTTAAGTCAAAAATCAAGTGGTATGATATGAGATGTATGAACAAACTGCAAGTTAAATGCATGAAATGCATGATTTAAGGCCTAAATGACATAGAAAATGCATGGCATAAAAAAATGACCTAATGCCTAACATGAACTTGTGCATGGCAATAAATGCAACCTATACCTAATATGCATGAAATGCAAGGCAATGCAAATGTGACCTAGAATTAATGGACATGAAAATGCATGGCAATACCAATATGACCTAAGAACTTAATAGCATGGAAATGTGTACGGCATACCAAGATGACCTAGACCTAATATGTCATATGAAAATGCATGGAAGCAACATGAACAAAAATGACCAAATGAACACAATACTAATGTATGAACATGGCATAACCATTACACAATCACATGACATGAAGATGCAAAGCATAAGAAAGCATGATAATCCAAACAACATGAAAATACACATACACAAATGTAGGAGCCGAATTGTCACCTAATCAACATATGCAATTCTAGCTAGGCAATAACACAAACACATGGCATAGTAAATATAATACACAATATCATGGCATTGAAATGCAAGCATGTCAACTAAACAAGATGAAAATGCACATACAAGGCAAAACAATAAGGGTAGCCGAATGGTCATGAAAATATGCAAGGAAATTCTAGCATGGCAATAACACAAACACATGGCATAGTATATGCAAGACATAAAAGAAACATGTTAGACCAAACAAACATAATGCAAATGCATGAACATAACTAGACAAAATCACAAACACATGGTATGGTATAAACAAAAACAAGAACAACCTAACATGGTGAAAACAGATTATTAAAAATGGCAAACAAAGTAAGTAGACATGAAAACAAAATGATAAAATCAGGAAAATACTAGTAAGTAAATGAAAAAGGTTGAAAACAAGCTCCATATCTTAATTATTTTTAAAAGTTAGAACATCAAAACAAGCTAGAACATCACAATCACCATGGAATCAAACACAACACATGCACAATAAGGGACCATTCGGCCAACATGTAAAAATGGAGGAAATTTTTTTTTCTTTGATTTTTTGTCAAGAAAACATAAGATAGGAGCTTTAAGAACTTGTTTTGAAAAAAAAATTTATTTCATGAAAGACCAATGTCATAACAAAATCATATCAACAAAGTATGGAGGAGAGCAAGAAAGAGCATAGCTACCTTGCTCTAGCTTTCCAAATCAAATAGTAGTAAGAAAGCCCTTCTTTTTTCTTTATCTTTTCTTTTTCCCTTTTTCTTTTTCTCTCAACTATAGCTACCGCCCTCTTTTGATCAGCCAAGAACCCCCAGCAAAAATGAAACCCCATCCTCTAAATGGTGGTAGGCGGATGGCCCTTTAGGTGTAGGATGTTGTCATTTTTTCCCTAGCCAATTTGATCCAAATGCTCCTAATCCAAGATGCTTCAAATGTGAAATTACCACCCTTAGATTAAGTAATCAGACCCTAATTAATACATCTGTTCAAAAATATGAAACCATTATGTTGATATTCTCCCTCTCCATGCATTGGTCTATGTGACACAATAACAAAGGCTTGATCAAAAAAATAACTATCTTACTATCCACTTTTGGCCTTTGGATGCAAAAGCTCAGCAAAAATCATTCTCCTCATGGGCTTGGCCGACGGACCCTTCATATTCCAGCTCACTCTCATTTTTTTTAATTGCAAGAAAGGCCTTCTTCGATTTTTTGGTAAAAATTACCCTTTTAGCCTCCAAACCTAATTAAATAGCAAACGGACTCCAAATCCAAAATTTATTTTTTCAATACTTGCTAAATAATATAAAATTTAATTCTGAAATTTTTCATAATTTTCGAGCCCATTTGCTATTTTTCTTGAATTTTTCTTCCAAAATTGCCCCTTAGTGCACCTGAACTTTGACATTTTTCAAGCAAGCTCCGATTTTGGATTTTTCTTCACGAATCTCTTCCAAATAATTTAAAATTGAGATCTAAAAGTTTTCATAATTTTTCGAGCTCATTTCCTATTTTTTCAGGATTTATCTTTTGGAATTTCAACTTAGTGGGCCCGAGATTTTCCATTTTGCAAACGAGCTCTGAATATGGATTTTTCTTCGCAAATCTCTTCCAAATAATTTAAGATTGAGATCTGGAAGTTTTGGTATTTTTCTGAGCTCATTTGCTATTTTTTTGGGATTTATCTTCTGGAATTTTAGCTTAGTGGGCCCGAAATTTGCCGTTTTGCCAATGACCTCTGAGTCCAGATTTTTCTTCACCAATCTCTTCCAAATGACATAATATTGAGATCTGGAAGTTTTGGTAATATTTGGAGCTCATTTACTATTTTTCTCGAATTTTCCATATTTGCCCTTTTACCTTCGAAGCTCGGTTTTACTGAAAACAAGTCCGATTTCCAGATTTTCTATTTCTGTGCCATTTTTATATATTGAATTGGAGTTGATCCAAAAAAGCCCAATTTTTACGATCAAATTCCCCTCCGATTTGAATTTTTCTTTTTTCAGTATTAGGAAATTTATCTTTTTTCATCTTTCCTCCAATCGGCTCTTTTCTCAAAATTACTTCAAACTGAGGCTTGGGCTATCCTTGTTCACTCACTCCTCATCAATTAGGGGCTTTAGTTTTACCGAATCAGGCAATTTCTGTAATTTTCTCTAATTTGTCCAAAATCCATCCAAAACCCTAATTCTCGATTTCTTCCAAATTGACTTTTCCTTCAGTTTTGTTTCCAAATGGCCTCTCCATTACCCGTAGTCATTTCTTATCTTCCATTCAGAACCTCTAATTTTGACCACTTTGATCGTTTAAGCACTTTTCCCCAAATTTTCTGAACTAAGGTTTCCTTTCCATTGAATCTTTGTAACCCATCTTTTGGACTCATATCTTTCATTGTAGACCTCAGATTATCAAAATTCTTTGACCATTGTTCAATTAAACTTTGAATCTTGATTTTGAATGTGGGTTCACTTTTCAGTGGTTGACTTTTTCGGGGTTGACATTTTCAAGATTGACTTTTCATGCTTGTCCTCTTAAACAAAGTCACAGAGTACCACCTGCAAGGTGAGAATAGCTTTTCTTCATTCTAAAACATCATTTTAGGAAGAAAAACACATGATTTAGTGGTCCGGAGAAAATTAACTGTCTAAAGCTGCCTCTCTTTAGCTATTGCTGAGAATCAGGAATCAGGAAAATATAAATAAACACTAATTTTGTCTAGTTAGTGAAATCACATATGAGGAAAAGGAAATAGAGTTTTATTTTTTTCTATTTTTTCTTTTTTCCATTTTTCATCAATTTTTTTAATGATTGTTTATGATAGAAAGCTTTAAATAGAAGATTTTGTCTTTAAATTGAGTTCCTTGACTAATCAAGGCTCGACCCGTCTTAAGGAAACGAGTTCGATTTGCAAAAGAAGAAAATTATGCCCGGAGGTCTTAAAAATGGTGCCCGAAGATCTTAAAAATGGTGCCCGGATGTCTTAAAAATGGTGCCCGGAGGTCTTGTCTATGATCTAGAAAATTGTTCCCGAATACGACTTTAAAAAAGATGCCCAAAGGTTTTATCTATGATTTTCGGAAACTAGTGCCCGAAGGTCTTAAAAAATAGTGCTCGGAGGTCTTATTTATGATTTGAAAAATTGTGCCCGAATACGACTTTCAAAATAATGCTTGGAGGTCTTATCTATGATTTTTAAAAACTGGTGCCCGGAGGTCTTAAAAAAGGATGCCCAGAGGTCTTATCTATGATCTTGGAAAATTGTGCTGGGATGCGATTTTAAAAATGATGTCCGGAGGTCTTATCTATGATTTATGAAAACTGGTGCCCGGAGGTCTTAAAAAACGATGCTCGGAGGTTTTACCTATGATCTGGAAAATTATGCCCGAATGCGACTTTAAAAATGATGCCCGGTGGTCTTATCTATGATTTTTGAAAATTGGTGCCCAGAGATCTTAAAAAAGGGTGCCCGGAGGTTTTATCTATGATCTTGGAAAATTGTGCCCAAATACGACTTTAAAAATGATGCTCGGAGGTCTTATCTATGATTTTTGAAAAAGTGGTGCTCGAAGGTCTTCAAAATGGCGCCCGGAGGTCTTATCTATGATTTGGAAAATTGTGCCGGATGCGACTTTAAAAATGATGCCCAGAGGTCTTATTTAGGATTTTGAAAACTGGTGTCCGGAGGTCTTAAAAAAATAGTGCCCGGAGGTCTTGTCTATGATCTGAAAAATTGTGCATGGATGTGACTTTAAAAATGTCTTTGAAGAATTGGCGAAAATTATATTGAAGGTTTTGAAAAGATGCAAATACTTCTTGATGTTGGTGCAAATGATTAATAAGATGCACATGCCTTATATTGCAAATGTAAATGTCTTTAGTTGATGCAAATGTTTCTTGATGCAGATGCAGATGTTGGATAAGAAGCATATGCTTCATGGTGTACATGCAAATGGCTTAGATTGATGCAAATGATTCTAAATGATGCAGATGTAGATGTTGAATAAGATGCAGATGCTTCATGGTGTACATGCAAATAGCTTAGATTTATGCAAATGCTTCTAAATGATGCAAATGCAAATGTTGAATAAGATGTAAATGCTTCATGGTGTACATGCAAATAGCTTAGATTGATGCAAATGCTTCTAAATGATGCAAATGCAAATGATCCTCAAATAAAGCAATTACTTCACGGAATGATGCAAATGCAAAGGTCAATAATGTGCAAATGCTTCTAAATGATGCAAATGCGAAAATTGGTGTTAACGCAACTACTTCATGGAATGATGCAGATGCAAAGATCAACATAATGCAAATGCTTCTAAATGATGCAAATGCAAGGATTGACAATATGCAAAATGCTTCTACAGGATGTAAAGATCAATAACGATGCAAATGCTTCATGAAAAGATGCAAATGCCCCTGATTGTTTTTCTAGACTTTGGCTTAGCCTTTCCAATTCATTTTTCCTCTTCAAATCAGAGTATATTTTCAATTCATTTTTCAATCTTTGGTTATTTTCTTTGCCTCAATAGTTTTCAAACTCTTATTGACAGAAGTCTGCTTGCCGAGTTCTACTTCTTCTTCTCATATTTAGAAGTCAAGGTTAACCCCAGTAGTTCCACACCTTTGGGTTAAAAAAACCCTTATCTCATGTCAACATCAAAAATAGGTAATTCAAAAATATTTTTATTTTCACTTTTTTGAAAAACAATCTTGCTCATTTAATGAAAACTTTTGATCCAAAAATATTAACCCCACGGTGTGTGATGTACGAATCTTTTGAAGACTGATGATCACTATTAGAAATTTCCCTAAATGTTAATCTAAAATTTTCAATTTGAATTGGCAAGGCTTAGTATGACAAGATTTTGATTAATCGAAGAAAACTTGACAATAAAAATGTACGTCCCTTCTAGGCTTACAAATAGAACAGGTTTTATAAATCATGAATTCATTGAGAATCAAACAAATTCAACATTCTTTTAGTTTTCATATCAAGGCATTTTGACAAGCGTCAATATTGGCTGGGATGTTTAAACTGGAAAGTTTAATCTTGGAGGGAAAAAGTCTCAGTTTTTGAAGTCAATCCTCCGAGTAAGAGCTGACAATTTGGAAGGTTTAGAAATTCCTAGATGTTCCTCGATGGCCACTTCTTTTGTTATGGTATCGGTACTGCCATAGATGGCATCAAAAATTTCCATTTTACTCTAGACTGCCCATTTTTGGGTTTTCACCCTAGAGTCCCATTCTTTCCATTTTTTTCTTTCTCTTTTTTTTTTGTTCTACCATGCGCTTGAGAATTCTAAATTCTTCCATAGTGAAATGATAATTCGATAAGATAGGATAAAATATGAAGAAAAAACCCCTCAATTTAAATATTAATCTTGATCAAAATGGACTTTTAAAGCACATAATGTATGCCATGGTTCGGGATTCAGAATGAAAGGATAAATAGGCCCAAAATATGTATTTGATGGTAATCAGATCAAGGATCATTTCTTGAGGAGAATTCCTTTTGAAGCATTTGTCCCTTTTGGACTTTTCTTTCTTTTTTACTTTTCTCATTGTATTCTTTGTTCTTGGCTTTCATTGACAAACTTGTTCACATATTTTTTTCTTTTTCTTTTTCCATTTCTTTTCTTTTGTTCTTGGCTTCCATTTCACCGTATTTTCTTTTTTCTTTTGAAAAAGTGATATTTAGGAGCTCAATTTGCTTTGTATCTGTCTTTGAGTTAGGACTCATTTCTCAATGGTCTTTAAGAAGATCTTCCCTCGCATTTGCCCCCCACTGTAGAGGGTAATACTTGATCAGGGTTCAAAAAAGAAAGAATTCTTTCGGCTCAAAAGGGGTGACTATGGATAATTTTTTTTTTTTGTGAAGGAGATATGAAAGATAGCAATTTCTCATATCAAGCACAAATATTCTCATTGAAAACAATCCCTAGGGGGAATAGATAATCAAAATTTCATTTTGCACTTGAAATCATCCGAATTCTCATATGCATGATATCATAATTTTTCTCTTTTTTTTTTTCTTGTTTTTGCTCTTTTTTGCCGCATGCCCCAATAATTCATGCGTTAATCCATCCTTATTCACCATGTATTCATCATTTCCAGATATGATGCCACAATTTGATAAACCTTAGGAATTTGTATCACTACGAGGAACATAGCAAGTCTAGGTCTATTTTAAAAAGGCTGAGTTTCAATCCTGGGTTTGTTTGAAATACTAAGGAAAATATTACCCAAAAACAGGTTTTCTCTAGGACACAGAATAATCTGGTTTGGTCATTGTGCCCTAGAGTGTCAATCATGAAGTGATGTTTGGGCAATTGGTGTTTTTTGTTATTGGCTTTTGCATAACCTTGACACATATCAAATTACCATGTTCTAAGTTCTTGAAAGAATATCTCATTTGTTTGAATTTCAAGGAATTCAATTTTTTTTTTAAAAAGGTCGTTCCTTTGTTCACAGCCTAGACTAGGGATCTACGTCTTTGCTTATTTTGTAATGACAATGGCTTATAAAATTCAATCATTCATATTCCTTGAGGCATTAGGTTTTTCAAGTGGTCTCGGTTCAAGGGGTTTAGGCATAGAAAAAGCCCGTAAAGAGAGGGGGAGAGGGTATTGGGTCATTTCTACAATGATCATCAATATTCTTTAGACTGTCCATTACTAGAACTTCCTTAATATTTGCTTTTGCATATTCGAATTATTATTAGAACACAACAAACACAAAGGATTTAAAATTCAAAATTCATTTGATTCATATGAAATGATGACATTAGACAAGTGTTTTCATCATGAGGTCTGAAACTCATGCATCAAAATGTTCCTGTTAACATCTTTGAAAAGTAGTAGCTCTCCTCCTAAAACCCCGAAAGAAACTGATATACGGCAAAGCGGACTTCTACTGATTGATAAGCTCCAGTGTCAAAATACCATCATAGATAAGACCTTCAATCATTTCTTTCAGTTGTCTGCATTTTTTAGTTAAATGCCCATCTATCCATAGGTGATAATCACACTTGCTGTCAGGGTCATAACTCCTTGCTAATGGATTCGAAACTGTTTTCAAAGGCACAGGGGTAAGGTACTGGTTCTTTATTAGTAATGGCAGCAGGTCAAGGATTGGGATTGGAATTCTTTCTTGGTTATCCCGCAGTCGTTTTTTTGAAGCAGGCCATGTTGCAAGGATTGGTATAGGATTAGGTGCTTGGATCAGTAGATAAGGATAAAGGCGTGGAGATACCTTAGTAGGGTAACATGATTGGTATGGGGGGAATCAGGAATATGGGACGAAATCTCCCATAGCTTGGACATCTTCCTCTTTCTTTCTAGGTGCCCATTTCTCTTAGCATTGGATGTTTCTTCTCCTTTAAGTTTCTTATCTTTGATAGCATTCTCAATCATCTCCCCTGAGATTACCATATCCGCAAAATTCTTCGAGGCATTACAAACAAGTCTATCATAATACGGAGCCCGTAGTGTATTCACAAAAAGAACAGTGATTTTCTTCTCTGTCAAAGGTGGTTGTACTTGGACGGCCATGTCCATCCACAGCTGAGCATATTCTTTGAAGCTCTCAGTAGCTCTTTTCTCCATATTTTGTAAGGTGAGACGGTCAGGCGCCATACTGGTCATATGCTTGTACTGGTTTAGAAAAGCCTTAGCCAGATAATTCCAAGAGCGAATCTGATCCTTGCTCAACTGACTATACCACCTAATTGTGGATCCGCTGAGGCTATCCTGAAAGTAGTGGCTCAAAAGCCTATCATTTTCTATATGACCCATCATCTTTCGGCAGAAAATAGTGATGTGGGCTGACAAATCGGTTATCCCATCATATTTCTCAAAGTTGGGAACCTTGAATTTAGGAGGAATGACTAAATCGGGGACCAAGCAACGTTCGTTTGCATCTACACTCCCAAATACATTTGTACTTTCTACTACCCAGAGCCTTTCATCTAGCAGCTAATACTTTCTTTGGAAATTTGTCAACTCAGCCTTATTTGACTCAACCATTTTCAACTTTTCCTGTTCAGCTGGATCATCTAAGTTTAGGATGTTGCTGGGATTAACTACATTCTGGCCATCCAACATCATGACCTCAATATGACCCTTTTGTGTCTCTGGCCCTTCTTTGGCGGTCAAATTTTCAGTGTATCATTTTCCCTTGATTACGGCGAACATCAACTCCATCAATTTAGTCATATGATCTCTAGATTTTGCTTGAGATTTTTTCAACTTTTCTCGTAATTCTTCCTGTGCCCTTTCCATTTTTTCCATTCGGGCAACTTGTTCATTCGCCATAGCTCTAGCCTGTATTAAAAAGGGTACTCAGTACTTCTTATACCTCTGATTTGAAATGGAAATTCTTTCAAAGACTCTTAGAACCAAGCCAACTTCCATTTTATCCCTCTAAATGCGTGTCGTGATGAATGAGCTATGAATGCAACTTGATGCACGTGAAGCCTAAACAATATGATGTATGGACATGTACAGTGGAAACATGCTGACCATATATGTAATAAATGCAATCATGATGCCAACATGATGCAAGCAAAGAATAAACAAATCAACGCATGTATATATGTAATAAATGACCATGTATATTTCAGATGTATTTCCCAATGAATGATCATATAAACTATGAATGCAACACGATGTCAATAACGATGCATGTAAACAATGAATGATTAACACAGAGTATAAAGAAAATCATGCTGACCATGTGTATCATGAATGCATCCAAATGCTAACATGATGGATTAATGCATGAGCATATCATGATGACTATGTATGCCATGAATGCAACCAAATTTCAACATGATTTATATACACAAATCCATGTATGTAAAGAGTAATCAAATTAATGCATGAACATATACAGAAAAATCATGGTATGTTTGTCATGAATACCACCTGATGCCACCAAGATGCATGTATGAATGTATGATATGACAAATATTGGATAGGATGCAAAATGCAAAAGGGAAGATATCATAGAGGAAATAAGAATCGGAGGAACTTAATCATCAACATCTCATAAATTTGAGGCATAACCAATTCATTCCCATATCAACGTTCACAAGGTATAGACCATGTTTACAAAATCTGAGCAATGGTTAAAACGCTTTACAAGCACTTTATTTTCCCTAGCATCCTAAGGCTATAAAAGCCGGCTACTGAAAAAGTGAAATCCTACTATATCATATTGGACCGAAGTCTTTCTACATCATTGTTGTAAATCTCCCAATCCTAATTACACTTTCCCAGACTTCTATCAATCAGTGTCATTGGATCAATCCACTTGACATCTATAAGAGACTGCACTTTCCTTTTGAAGGCTATACAGTCTTCAATGCTATGCCCAACAATTCCGCAGTGATAATCACATCTTGCACTTGGGTTATACCACTTGGGATACGGTGGTAACAAGGGTTTCAATGGGACATAGACAACCATGTGATCTTGTACCAATATAGGGAAAAGCTCTTGGTAGCTGATTGGAATGGGATCATACTGCTCTAGAGTCTTATTCTTGGATTGTTTCTTGGTCACGCATGTCCTAGGGGTTAGGGCACTTGGTGGTGGCACTAAGGTTCGAACCAAAGTGTTTACATGGAAAGGTGGCGAAACAGCATGGTAAGGGTATGGTTTTGGACACGGAACCCTTGGAGATTGTACATAGTTTGAGGTTCTTATCTCGGATGCTTGATAAGGTGCTTGATGAGAGAAGCAATACAAACTGCCAGTTGGTGGTGATGGAATGGGATTCAGGGATCCCGTAGTGGTCATCCCAGTGGATGACTGAATCATAGTTGAGTGGGGATACTGGTTTGGACCTAGAACAGTTTGCAGGTATGGTATAGGATCCGAGGATTCTATCTTTGGTATCAGGCTCTCGGGTTTAATCATTTTCACGATCTTGTCCACAAATTCATCAGGGTTGCAACTTTTGTGGCATTGACAAGCGTAGGATCCAACATGGATTGTATGCTCTAGACCTAATGGTTTTGGTTGATCCAAAAGCGATGCAGAGCCCTGAGAAATTTCCCTCTTACTCCAATTTTTACATCTGAATTCCTCTCCGATTTAGTTTTTTCCTTTTTCCTCAAAATTAGGATTATTTTTTATTTTCCAGTTTCTCTTCCAATCCGTTCTTCCTTTGGACGCACTTCAAATTGGAACTTGGGGTATCTTTATTTATTTATTATTTATCAACTAGGTACTTCAATTTTACCAAATTGGACCATCTTCGTAGTTTTCCCAAAATTTATGATTTTCCTATTTATTCACTAAATCTTTATTTTTCTTTTTTCTTCAAGTTGAATCCTCCTTCAATTCCACTTCAAATTGGACCTTCCCATATCCTTATTTATTGATCTTATTCCATTTTTAACCTTCAATTTTGTCAAATTTGATTGTTTATGCATTTTCCCCCAAATTTGAAAATTCCATGCTTTTCTCCTACACTGAATTTTGCAATTTGCCTTTCCACCTCTCTATTTTCAATTCTAGATCTTGAATTATCAAGATTCCTTCACCATTGTTCAATTCACATTCGAATCTTGATTTTCCCTGAAAGTTGACTTTTTCAAGGGTCGACTTTTTGGAGTTGACTTTTTTAGGTTGACTTTTTCATATTGACTTCCGAATCAAAGTTTTGGAGACCCATATATGGAATGAGGGGAGATTCTTTTCATTCTGGGAAGTTGAAGGAAGAACTTACGTTGTTTAGGGGGTCCGGACAAAATTAGGTATCTACAACTACCCCTCTTTGACTATTGGTATGAATCAAGAATCAGGCAAAGATAAAATAGATAATAATTTTGTTCGATTAGTGAAATCACATGTGAAGGAAAGAAGGGAGTTTTCTTCATTTTTCATTCATTTTTTGTATTTTTTTTTTGTAAACTATAAATAAAAGGATTTGTCCTTAAATTGAGTTCCCTGACTAATCAAAGCTTGACCCGTCTTAAGGAAACGAGTTCGATTTTTTTTTTGTGTAAAATTTTGGATGTCTTTAAATTGAGTTCCTTGACTAATCAAGGCTCGACCCATCTTAAGGAAACGAGTTCGATTTTTTTGGTGTAAAATTCTGGGTGTTCTGTTCGGGAAAATTTTGGGTGTCTTGTCCATGAAAAATTTTAGATGTCTTATCTAGAAAAAAATTTGGTTGTCTTGTCCAGAAATTTTTTTGGATGTCTTGTCCAGAAACATTTTGGATGTCTTGTCTAGAAAAATTTTGGATGTCTTGTCCATAAAAAAGCTTGGAACAGTTTGGGTGAAACCAGTGATTGGGTGATGACCTGGGTGAAGCCAATAGTCGAGATAGATCTAGATGAAGCTAGAAGTTGACATGAGATGACCTGGGCGGAACCAAAAGTTGAAAAGTTATCTAGGCAAAACCGCAGAAAATTTTCAGAGATGACCTGGGCGAAACCAAAGGTCGAAAAGTTATTTAGGCGAAACCATAGATAATTTTCAAATGAGATGACTTGGGTAGAACCAAAAGTCGAAAAGTTATCTACGCGAAACCATAGATAATTTTCAGAGATGACCTGGGCGGAACCAAAGGTTGAAAAGTTATCTAGGTGAAACAGTAGATTATTTTCAAAGATAACCTGTGCGAAACCAAAGGTCGAAAAGTTATCGAGGTGAAATCATAGATAATTTTCAAATGAGATGACTTGGGCAGAACCAAAAGTCGAGAAGTTATCTAGGCGAAACCATAGATAATTTCAAATAAGATGACTTGGGCGGAACAAAAAATGGAAAAGTTATCTAGGCAAAACCATAGATAATTTTCAAAGAGAGTAGTGCCTGGAGGTCTTAAAAAGATGTCTTTTCTTTGAAAATGATGCCCGAAGGTCTTATCCATGATTTTTTGGAATAATGCCCGAAGATCTTAAAAAGATGTCTTTTCTTTGAAAATGGTGCCCAGTAGTCTTATCCATGATTTTTGAGAATGTGCCTGAATGTCTTAAAAAGATGGTGTTTTCTTTTAAAATGCTGCCCGAAGGTCTTATCCATGATTTTGAGAATAGTGCCCAGCGGTCTTAAAAATATGGCATTTTCTTTCAAAATGGTGCCCGAAGGTCTTATCCATGATTTTTGAGAATGTGTTGAAAACTAACCTGGAGGTTTTGAGAGGATGCAAATGATTCTTGATGCAAATGCAGAGATTAACAAAGATGCAAATGCTTCATGACGCAGATGCAGAGGATAACAAAGATTCAAATGCTTCATGATGCAGATGCAAAGGTCTTATCTTATCTTGATGCCAGCTATATTGGGTTTAAACATCTAAAGTGCCAAATTCACTGGGCTTACTTTCTTTTGTGCTAGCTACATTAGACTTAAAAAGGAAAATTTTCCATAGTTCTTGCAATGTTAGTCGAATGCAATGATGTTGATGACAAGTTTTGCAAATGCTTGTAAAATGCATGTTCTTTAGGGAAGAATGCAATTATATGATTGTTTCATGAATTCTAATCCATGATATCATTGGGGTTCACGAGCTTTTCAACTCTGTTGTTTTCCCTGCTTGATGAGCTTTTCATCATTATGAGTTATTTTAGATTCATAAATTTTCTGACTCCATGACGATGTCCTCAGTCTGTCAATGGTTTGCCTTACTTGATAAGCTCTAACCTATGGTTTCACTGTGATCCACAAGTTTTCTGACTCTGTGATGGTGTCTTCAACCTACCCATTGTTTGTCTCACTGGATGAGTTCTTCAGTATCATGGATTGATGTGTTTAATCTGTGTACTATTTGCCCCACCTGATGAGCTTTTCAGCATTATGAATTGTCATGAGTTGTTTTCCAAATTTTAGTGGTTTCCAAACCTCTTCTATAATTTAAATCTACTTCTTAGTAATGCAAAAAAATCATTTTATTTAAAGATTTTTATGTTTAATAATCATCATTCAATTTGATAAAATTCAAAATACATCACAACATATATGATAGATGGTATGAAACAGCCAAATGCCTTGAAAGGGCTAACACGAATTCATTGTAATAAGGTTCAGATAACAAAGATGAATATCAAGGATTAAAAAAGGCAATGTAGAGGAAAAGGTATAGATACCCTAGATGCGGAATATCCTGGACCCTTCCTGCTTTAGTTCATCTGAAATATCGTCTGAACGAGCCATTTGTTTTGGTGACTTCTCAGATTTCGCAGCTGCTTCAGACTAAGCGTTACCCCATTTTTTGAATTTTTGATACTTTCTTCCCCTTTACACGGAGCATTGATTCAATCTTTGATCAATGCTTGGGCCGCCCTTTGTGGGTTTTCAACCTATGTGTCCCCCTTTCGATTTTAAGTCACCTTTTTTGGGTTTTCGGCATAAACTTCTCCTTTTTTTTTCGTGTTCTACCATGCATCTGAGAATTCTAAAATTTTCCATGGTAAAATGACAATTCAAAAGATGGGATGAAATCTGAGGAGAAACCCTTCAAGTTAAATACCCATACTTGATCAAAATGGACTTTAAAAGCATGTAATGTTGGCTAAGGTTCAGGTTTAGAAAGAAAGGATAAATAGGCCCAAAATGTGTTTGAGGGTAATCAGATCAAGAATCATTTCATTAGGAGGATTTATTTTCAAAACATTCGTTCTTTTTTTACTTTTCTCCTTTTGCTTCTTTTCATTCTTAGCTTTCATTTGCCATATTTTTTTCACACATTTTTTGTGTTTTTCTTCTTCTTTTTTTCTTTTTTACTATTATGGCTCATTTCGCCATGATTTTGGAAGGAGGTATTTCCTCACATTTGCCCCCAGTGTGAAGGGTGATCCTTGATCAGGGTTCAAAGAAAGAAAGAATTCCTGAGGCTTAAAGGGGTAACTAGGGATAATTTCTTTTAGTGAAAGGAGTATGAAAGACGGCCATTAATCATATCAAGCACGAATATTCTCATTGAAAAGCAATCCTTAGGGGAAATAGATAATTAGAATTTTCCTTTTGCACTTGGAATTATTCAAATTCTCATATGCACAGTATCACACTTTTCTTTTTCTTTTTTTCTTCAGGCATATTATTTCTTCAATTCATCGGCGTTTATGAGATTTCTCAAGTCATTACCGTCCATCCGAGTTATGATCAATGCTCCTCCAAAAAAAGCTTTTTTCATCACATAGGGTCCTTCTCAATTCGGAGCCCACTTTTCGCGAAGATCTTTCACAATAGAGAGAACTTTCCTCAATACCAACTCTCCCTGTCGAAATTGCCTGGGCAAATCTTTTTGTTATGGGCTCGGATCAACCTCTTCTGATACATCTGCCCATGGCAAATTGCCTTCAGCCTTTTCTCTTCGATGAGATTCAACTGTTCATAGCGAGCTCTAATTATGCCTCTTCTAGGCCAACTTCCATCAAAACACGAAGGGAAAGGATTTCAACCTCAATAGGCAATAGCGCCCCCATCCTGTATACTAGAGAAAATGGCGTGGCACCCGTAGATATGCGAACCGAGGTACGATATGCATGAAGAGAAAAAGGCAAGATCTCATGCCAATCTTTGTATAAATCGATCATTTTTCAACAATCTTCCTGAGGTCCTTACTGCCCCATTTATTTTTGGACGATAAGGTGTCGAACTATGATGCTTGATCTTGAACTGGGTACATACTTCCCTCATCATCTTATTGTTCAGGTTGAGAGCATTGTCCGAACTCCGGGAGTCCATATCGGCACACAATCTTCTTCTTGATGAATTTGCACACCACTGACTTCATTATATTGGCATAAGAAGCAGCTTCTACCCACTTTGTGAAGTAATCTATGGCCACTAGGAAGAAACAGTGTCCGTCAAAGCTTTCCGGGTAATGGGCCCGATCATATCCATTCCCTACATCGAAAATAGCCATGGAGCTATCATGACATGCAATGGTGATGGATGAACATGAATATTGTCTGTATATATTTGGCATTTATGGCACTTCTGGGAATACTTAATGCAATCCCTTTCAATCGTTAGCCAATAGTATCCTGCCCTCATAATCTATTTAGCCAGCATGTGGCCGTTGGCATGAGAGCCGCATATCCCTTCGTGGATTCTCTAAGCTTCAGTAGAAATGGCATACCTCAATAGAACTTGGTCCTTCCCTTTCTTGTAAAGGATTTCACCATC
Source organism: Fremontodendron californicum (assembly GCA_030761205.1). NCBI lineage: Eukaryota > Viridiplantae > Streptophyta > Magnoliopsida > Malvales > Malvaceae > Fremontodendron > Fremontodendron californicum. The sequence continues at coordinate 14,163,920 of JAULJL010000037.1, forward strand.
TAAGACAAAACCCATCACCATTCTCCTCAAGGTTCTCTTATCATTTTTCGTTGCTTGTTCTGGGTACTATTGACTCTTGATGTATTGCAAGATTTCGTAACACCAAAGGCGACCATCCGCTTCTTCTTCGATACTCAAGCAGTGGGCAGGAGACTCGTATATTCTCATCTTGATTGGTACGACCTCACCCCCTTCATTCACTTTAAACATTGACGATAAAGTGACTAAAGCATCTGCTATTCGATTTTCTTCTCAGGGCAAGTAATTAAAACCCACTTCTTTGAACTCTTTCATCAAGCTTAGTATGAGTTCTCGATACCGGATTAGTTTTGCATCCCGGGTTTCTCATTCTACTCACAATTGGTATATCACTGGTTTATTCTTATTTTCAGTTGTAATAAATTTTATTTTTCTTGTAAGTACAAGTTTTTCTTTTCAGATTTCAAGCAAGAAGAGATGGCAGGTGCTACATCAAGACTTCAGAACCTTCAGAATCGACTAGAAAATCTCATCTCCATAGTTTAACAAGTGGCCATAAGTGAGATTCAACAATCAAGACAGTGTGGACTGTGCTTCATGATCGATCATCCAACCAATTGGTGCCCATACTACCGAAAATATAATTTTCAACCAGCCTATGATGTAGAAGGATACCAAAGCCAACAAAGGTTCCACCAACAACAATGTGATCCTTTCCCAAACACTTATAATGAGGGATGGTGGAATCATACTAATTATGGCTACTCGAGAAATTATCAAGAAATAGATCCTTATGCCAACTACAATCATCCATCGAGCTTCAGTCAACCATGGACACAACAACAAGATCTTTTTGTGCCACCACATATGACTCAAGAATCAGGTACTTCTTTAGAAGACCTTGTCAATACCCTTACTACTAACCAATTGCAAATTCAACAGGAAACAAGGGCAATTCAACAGGAAACAAGGGCATATCAACAAGAAACAATGGCAAGTATCCTGAATTTGGAAAGCAATTGAGCCGATTGGCTAGTGGTATGGCGCGATGGGTAGAACAAAGATCTGAACAATTACATGAACATGATCCAAAGGAGAATGTTAGTGCCACACAACTTGAGGATGAATCAGAAAATCCAAGGGAACCCGAGAATGAGAAAGAACTAGAGATGGATTTACTTCTGGAAGATAATGAGGGTTCAATTTCAAAGGAGAGTATTTCAGCACCTGAGTTAACTTTTAAGGTTCCAATTTTTACTAATGTTTCTTCTCCACCTTTTCTTAGTAGATTCGCAAAGTTCAAGGAGGAGGAACATGAACAACACATGTCGAAAACCTTAAACAGTTTGTTTGTGGATGCCATTCAACAAATACCAAAATATGCATCATTCCTTGATGAGTTATGCACCAAGGATGATGGAATAATACTTGTAATGGAGAATGCATCCACTATTGTGGAAACAAAGCTTCCTATAAAACGCATAAATTTGGGAATTTTCATGAATGAGATTGCATAAGGCCTCCCAAGTAGCACTGGAGTTAGTGTTTTGAACTGTTTTGAACCTAACCAACACCCCTTCTTGGCTTTTTAGGCTTGTCAAGCTCATACATGAAACCGAGACAATGTTTGCCGTATTTCTTCATACTTTGTCGATAATCGATACACATTCATACTTTGCCATCTTTCTTCAAAACCGAAACAATGTTTGCTACCCACTCCGGGTATTTTGCCACTTCCAAGAATCCAGCATCAAATTGCTTCTTCACTTCTTTTATTTTCAACAGCATTTCGGGTCTCATCCTTCTCAACTTCTACTCAATCGGCTTGCAATTTGGTTTCAGTGGAAGTTTGTGAACTACAATATCAGAGTCCAATCCAGGCATGTCTTGGTATGACCATGCAAACACACTCCCGTATTCCCGGGGTAAAATTATCAATTCTCGCTTTATCGACGGTGAAATGATAGTTCCAATTTTGACTTTTTTTATTTCTTCTCGATTCCCCAAATTTATCACTTTTAACTGCTCTTTATGGGGCAATACTTGTTTCTCCTCTTGTTCTATTATTCTCAACAGATCTAGAGGCAAATCACAATCCTCAACATCTTCGGTAGTGTCAAAATCACCAGCACAAATGGGTTTTTCAAAATCAAAGTGGGACAGTCCTCATATTCCGTATCCGGGCACCTGTAAATAGGTAGGGGAAAAAATATAGGAAGTCATATAGGGAACAATAATGAAAGAATAAAGAATATGGACAAATCAATATGAAGAAAATGCATCGTGATTGTCTTTTTTTGAATGAAAAGTCTTAAATATAAGCCCATACAAAAGGTTTTTTCATGCCCTTGGGCAAAGGCAATTAAGATTGATTTAGAACATTACTCTGGAGTAGACCTAAAAACTAATGGAAGTTTAGTCACACTCCAATTTGTCAACTTATAACCCGGGGGACATGGGCGCACTATCCAACTTGTGCTTTCATTTCCCAGCTCATCTTTTTCAGCTAGTCGATCATTATTTCCTGCAGCTGTTTATCCTCATTCACATAGAACTTTTTGAAAGCTTGTTCTAACATTACCATCACATCATCAAAATTCCTCTCACCAAACTCAAAACATGCAGAGTGAAAAATGTGAAGGATTGAAGGGAAAGTCATGGGCTCCCATTCCATGTCTACACCCAAAAGTTAGGCCATCCTCCTCTTTCTGTTTTCTCAACTTGTCTTCTTTTCTCATGGGCTTTAGGGAGGCATCCAAGATCGAATTGGTCTTTCTTTTCAGCCATTTCTATTGCTCTGGCCATTCCTTGAAGGTATTTTCCTAATCCTTTTCCTGCAAGGCATCTTTTTCCCACTGTCGTCTTCACCCCTAACCTGGTGCTCTTGGATAACCTCGGCTCTTGAATTTTATATCCCTCGGTAATGAATACAGCGTTGACAAACTCCAATAGCCTGAACGAGCACTCTACGGCATCCTTATTCACTTCCATATAAGGGGAATCGGTGGATGCAGAAGCTATAATATCTTCTTCTCATGAAACACTGACGAGGCGTCCTCTCATCACAAATTTTAGCTTCTGATGGAGAGATGACGGTACAGCCCCGACTGAATGAATCCACGACCTACCCAACAAACAGTTATAGGATGGTGTGATGTCCATTACTTGGAATTTGACCTCATAAGTACACGGACCTATCTGAAGTGGGATTTCAATGTTCCCCATCACCTCCCGGCGGGTGCCATCAAAGGCTCTGACTATGGTATGACCTGGCAGCACGTAGGACATATCAATTGGCAGTTTTGACAAGGTCGCCAGTGGCACCACATTACAAGAAGGATCCATTGTCGAGGAATACTAGTAGCAGAATATGCCCCTTGCAGGTAGTGGTTATATGAAGAGCCTTGGTAGATTTTATACCATTTGGCGGTATCTCATCATAATTGAAAGAGATATAGTCATGCGCCTTGATATTCCCCACCAGTCGGTCTAATTTCTCTACCGATATATTGTTAGCCACATATGCCTGGGTCAAAATTCTTAGCAGAGCATTTTGGTGTCGCTCTGAGTTTAACAACAGTGAAAGGATTGAAATCTTTGCCGGTTGGTGGTGCAATTATTCCACTACACTGTATTCATTGTGTTTGATAAACTTTAAGAATTCATAGGCTTCCTTCTCATTCACTGGCTCATTCATTTTATTAACTGGGGACGAATCCTTCTCCACTACTCTACTTCCATATGGACCGGTTCACTCTCTTTTTACCTTTATCAGGTCCTCCTATCTTTCTCATTTGACTATGTTCAACTGCTTCTAGGGCATAGCATCTACCATTTTGGGTCAGATGACCCACTCCAGTTACATCCATGGCAGCTGTCTGATGATTTGAGGATCCTGGCATTGACATACTGCACTCATAGCTCCATGAAATCGCCTTGTCTTCTTTATAAGGAAAAGGGGATGGCAATTCTATGATCAACTTTGGAGCGGGTCCCTCAACCATTGGAATAGCCTTTTCCTCCAACTCATCGTAATAGATGATTAGAGGTCTATCCAACCCCTAACTGGATTCAATCATACTTACTTCAGCATCTTCAAATCTCTCAGAAAATTGGAACTCTCCCATATCCATCATCCTTTGAACCCTGGCTAAAAATTCTTCACAATCTTTGATGGCATGCCCCTCTCACTCAGGATATTGGCACAAAACCTCAGACTTGTCTACCATCTTCCTCACATCCGATCTCGGTTGAATCAACCCTACCTTGGCCATCTCTACCCAAACTTTGATCATTGGTGTCTTTATCCTTCTAACATCCCTCTTAACCTTTTCAAACTCTCCTGACATTATTGCATTAACCTTAACCTCTATATGATTAGGCAAAGGATTACCTGCAACATTAGGCCTATTTTTTTGCCCGAATTTTAGAATCCCTACGTCAATAAGGCTTTGGACCTTGCGCTTGAAAGCAGTGCAGTCTTCAGTTGAATGCCCTTGAATCCCCGCGTGGTATGCGCAATGAGCGTTGGAATCGTACCACTTGGGATATGGAGGTTTCAAAGGTTGGAGATAGACAGGTGCGACAAGTAGGCCCTGTAGAAGCTTAGGGTATAACTCGTTGAAGGAGGTAGGGATAGGGTCATATTGAGGTTTTTGATTGTTCCTCACAGGTCTTTGGTCATTTCGAGTGGTGTTCTGAGTGTTTGTTGTAGTGTTTGGGGCGAAGGCTATCTGAGGGGATATGGCAATCGGGTACAGTTGTTGTGGTATGGCTGTGTAAGGGAAGGGATTTTGAGTAATGTCGCAACCTAAAAAGAAAAGGCCCCGTCACGGGACACCACCATTTAGGTGTGACATTGGTGTGAAAGAGAGGAAAAGATGACCTAATTCCTCTTAAATAAATTAAAAATATGAGAGTTTGAAAATGACCTCGAAAAAAGAAATGGAGCCGCCACCAATCTTTTTTGGCTAGGTGTGGTCGGCCACCTATTAAAACCGATTTTTGTAAAATATTTTAAAATTAATTAAAACATTTTAAAAAAACCAATTTCGAAGTCTGCGCTTTGAACTAGAGAAAACAAGTGCGGGTTCGGGAGTTGGTTACGTATGGGGAAGGATTAGCAGCCCCACAACGCTCGTAGAAAATGGTACCTTATTAATCGTGTGTTATCTCGAGTCTCGGTTAAAGTCAATTTTTATATTTGGTATTTAAAAATAATTCCCTGAAAAAGCAAATATATTATTTGAGAATGATCCAAAATTTAATGACATAAAATTTTTCATATTTCCCGACAAACTCAGCAAAACATAGAATTTTCCTTTATTTTGAAATTCTCCGAATCATCTTCGGTTTTAGAGAAAAGGGATATTCCGTTGTTAATGATAACTGATGATATTCTCTTCGGCAGACCCAAGAGAGAACTCATGAATTATTTTAATTCTGGAATAACCTTGTTTTATTAAAAATCAAAACTTTTTATGCATTTTGAAATCATTTTGAAAAAAAATGATCATGGATATGCAAATTATTACCAAGGCAAAAAAATATAAATTAAACAACATGTTTAATTACATGGCATGACAAACATTTTATTATGACATGACAAAGAATTAATGACATGGCAAAGAATTAATGACATGACAAATATTTCATGACATGGCAAAAAATTAACGACATGGTAAGGAATTAATGACATGGCAAATACTTCATGACATGGCAAATATTAACATGGCATATATGACATAAGAATTAATCATAAAAATGACATTATCATAGAATATTCACAATCACATCAAGATTAATATGGAAACATGAATAACATATCATAAAATGACATCATCATAGAATATTAATAGATATGGAATAATTATGATTAAAATGGAAAATATGAATCTCATAGAATGTGCATGATCATGGAATGTGCACAAATCATCATTTTGAAATTCCTTTCATAAATTTTATTCGTGATGAAATTATATAAATGGCACATGTCAGAAAATATTATCGTACTCCCTGGCAAACCCGGCAAAGCTTGAAAAATAGTCATTTCATATGACATTCACATAATTTCGAGTAAAACAAAATCCATGCATTACGATTTTCATAACCAAGTGCGTTGAATAATTTCCTAGCCTCCCCGGCAAACCCGGCAAAGATTAGAAACTAATTCTTGCCAAATATTTAGGAAACCAAAATGCATATTTTTATGCCAAATTAAATAAAAACATTTTAAAACATGCAATGCATGAAGATGTATTTCTCCCTTAAAGTAAGGACATTCGTACACCTAAAAAGGTATCCGACTACCTTTGAAAGAAACTTAAATTGGATTTCTAAACCGAATGACTTTTGGCTCAGATTAAAAAAAAATGCAATTTTTTTATCAAGAGGACCCTATGGCCGAATGGCTCTAAGAAACAACTCTAGTTTCCTATTTTTTAAAAACCGGATAGACTACCCATGACCCGATCTTTGTAAAACCAATTTTTATTCTTGAGATAACATAGAAAACATCCTAAAATAGTAGCTAATGACTCCAACCAGCCCCTCATTTTTACAAAAAAAAAATAAAAAATTTATTGGTTTTAAAAAAGCTCATTTTGACTCCAAAAAACCGGTTCTGAATAGCTATTTTTTTTACCTTTATAAAAAATTAAAAAAAAAATTGGAAAATCAATTAGACTCAAGAAATGTTGAAATAAATGAGATTAAATCAGTTTTTAATTTGGACTAAAAATGCCTAGGCCAAAGTTGCCTTAAAGACAGAACATCAAACTAAAATCTATTTTATCGAAAACTATTTTTCAACCCTTGATAGAAAATTCTAAAAATCCTAGAAAAATACCAGAGACTCCGCTAAGGGTATACTAAATGAGGTTAAAAAGAAATTTATTTTGACAAAAGATGCATGATGAAAATATTGCACAAAATCATGATATCCAACTTACAAACCATTATTTTTCCAACTAGTTTGCAAAAGAGACTTTGGCTAGAGATCATTGATTGGTCTTAACCAAAAATCAAGTTGAGAATGATATGAACGCATGATTTTCCAGCAAGACAAACATATGAAAATGATCAATCATGAGCTAAAAAATAAACAAGCAAAGAAAAATCAAGGTTGGTTCGTTGGTTGGTTCTTTGGACATAGTCCTACCTAACCAAAATCACTTGGTAAAACCAAGATCCTCAAGCTTCTCAAACCTTTTTATTTCATTTTTTTATAAAGAAAATCAAAGGAGAAAATCTATCCTACCACAATAATGAAACCCACATCCAACATGCAAGAAGAAAATCGAGCAAAAGACAAGCACAATAACAAACATGTGTTTCGACCAAACAGGAAAATTGTAGAGAAATTTTTGCAAACTTTGTTACTTTGTAAAGAATAAAAAAGAAGGAAAAAACCTTTAGAAATTTATTTTGAAAACATTTTATTCAAACAAAGAAAGTTAACAATGACATAGAAAAGAAGAAAAAGAGATCATGAAATCATGAAATCAAAGAAAATAAATCAAAAGAAGAGAAGAAATGGCTACCTAGTAAAGCTTTTCCAACCAAGCTTCCAAAATCATCCTCCTTTCTCCCTCCTTTCTCTTATTTTATTTATTTATTTATTTATTTTTAGATTTTAGCTACTGATTTTTTTCTCCAAATGTAGTGAATGGAGTATGAAAAATGAAAAAAAAAACCCTTCTCTTTTATTGCCTTGGCCGATTGGTCTTCCCCTTGGTGTGAGAGTGTTCATCTATTTTTAAGCCTTAGTCATGCCTTGTGCATACTCTCCAACATCTTTTCCACATGGCCATTTCTTGTCCCCATTTTGATGCTTTCCTTAAATTAAGGGTCTCCAAACCTCTCATTGGCCAAGAATGCCACCTAAATTATTCTTGTCTCCTATCTCTACAAAATATCTAAGCCATTTGTCATGATCATGAAGCTTACTACCAAAATATCTTCCTAGTTAGCATTTTTATTCCACTTGGCATCATCATATAGCCTTCACATGGCTTTGCAATTAAAAAGCCTTCTATTGGCCAAAAATGCCACATAGGCAAGTAGTGCAGAATCTTGTCCTCTCTTAAAAATGTCATCTTTCTATTCAATATTGGCCATTGAATCAAGTTTATCAAACTCTCCTCTCTTGCTCATCATGCTGGCCGAAAATGGCTTGGAAAATCCCAAGCCATTCCTCCATTTTTTATTTGCAAATTGGTCATTTTCGGTTTTTTGGTAAAATTGCATTTTGGCCCCCAAACTTAGTCTATTTGCAAATGGACCCCAATTTTTTATTTTTCTTTTTCAATCCATTCGATCCAATATAAAACTCAGTTCTGGTGGTTTTCATAATTTTCAGAGCTCGTTTTCTATATTTTCTGAATTTTTCTTTAAAATTACGGATTACTCCCTCGAACTTTGCCTATTTTCATTTCAACCACTTTTTCGGAATGTTCTTCTCCAATGCATCCTATCTAATATAAAACTTCGTTCTAGAAGTTTTCATAATTTTTCGAACTCGTTTTCTATTTTTCCTAGATTTTTCTTTAAAATTGCGGATTAGTCCTTCGAATTTTGCTTATTTGGCCCTAATTTCATTTTTTTTCCTTCTCATTTTCTTTATTTTCATCCAAAAATTTTGAAAATTAAATCATTTTGAAGAGATTAGCAAAAGAAAATCTTGATTCGGAGTTTGTTTACAAAATGGCCAAATCCCGAGTCCCTAATGCAAAAATTCAAGAAATAAATATTGAAAAAATAGCAAATAAACTCCAAAAATTCTGAAAATTTGCAAATATCATTTTTAAATTATTTGGAAGAGATTGACGAAAGAAAATCTGGATTCAAAGTTTGTCTGCAAATTGGCCAAATCTCGGGCCCCCTATGTAGTAATTCAAGCAGATAAATCTAAAAAAAATACCAAATGAGTTCCAAAAATTATGAAAACTTGTAGATCACACTTTTAAATTATTTGGAAGAGATTGGTGGAGAAAAATCTGGATTTGGAGCTCGTTTAAAAAATGATAAATTTTGGGGACATAAAAGGGCAATTTTGGAAGAAAAATCCAAATAAATAGCAAATGGACTCGAAAAATTTTGAAAACTTCAAGAATTTAATTTTTTTATTATTTCGGAATTACTGAAAAAAGAAAATTTGAGTAGGATTCCTTGGACATATTGTATCCAAGGAAGGTATTAGTGTGGACCCTAAAAAGGTGGAGGCAGTGCGTGACTGGAAAAGGCCTACCATCGTTACCGAGATTCGGAGTTTCTTGGGGCTGGCAGGGTATTACAGGAGGTTTGTTGAGAATTTTTCGAGATTGGCAGCTCCATTAAGTAGACTTACCCAGAAGGATGTCAAGTTTGAGTGGTCAAACGAATGTGAGAAGAGCTTTCTAGAGCTCAAGGAACGTTTGACTACTGCTCCAGTTTTGACATTACCGACGGGATCCAGTGGATATGTTGTATATTGTGATGCATCCAGGGTTGGATTGGGATATGTGTTAATGCAGGGTGGCAAGGTTATAGCATATGCCTCAAGGCAGTTGAAGAAGCATAAGTAGAATTATCCTACACATGATTTGGAGTTAGCAGCCATTATCTTTGCATTAAAGATATGGCGACATTACTTATATGGGCAGTCATGTGAGATATACACCGATCACAAGAGTTTAAAATATATTTTTGATCAAAGGGAGTTAATTTAAGACAAAGGCGGTGGTTGGAGTTACTCAAAGATTACGACTGCACTATCCTTTATCATCCGGGTAAAGCCAACGAGGTTGCTAACACTTTGAGCCGTAAATCTAAAGGAAGCATGGCTCAGTTGTCCCTAGAGAAGAGACCGTTGGCTAAGGCTATTCTGGATTGTTTGAGAAGAGGTGTTACCTTGAGTTTTATCAGGACTGGTGCACTTATTGCACATGCACAGGTTAGATCCTCCTTAGCAGAGGAAGTTAAAGCAAGGTAGCATGTCGATGCTTTTTGTACTGAGACGATAACTAGTGTGAAATAGGGTAAGGATGATGGATTTCAGGTAGATGAAGAGGGAACTCTCCGTTCCATAGTCGATTGGTAGTCCTTGAGATAGAGGGAATTCGAGGTAAGATCCTTGATGCTGCACATAATTCATCATATACGATGCATCCTGGTGCTACCAAGATGTACCCTTATCTTAAGCAGTTTTACTGGTGGCCAGGCATGAAACGTGATGTAGCAGATTATGTGGCTAAATGCCTAATATGTCAGCAAGTAAAGGCTGAACATTTGAGACCAGTTGGTCCATTACAGAGCCTTGAAGTTCCAGAGTGGAAATGGGATCATGTTACCATGGATTTAGTGACTGTTTTGCCTAGAACTAAGACAAGATATGATTCTATTTGGGTGATTGTCGACAGATTGACTAAGTCAGCACATCTTATTCTGGTGAAAAACTACTTATCCAACTAATAAGTATGTTAAGCTTTATTTGGATCGGATTGTGCCTTTACATGGTGTACCATTATCGGTTATATTAGATAGAGGTTCGCAGTTTACAGCGACATTTTAGAGATCATTCTAGGAGGCCCTCGGTACGCAATTGCGGTTTAGCACTGCTTTTCACCCCAGACAGATGGACAGTCCGAGAGGACTATACAGACCCTTAAGGATATGTTGCAGGCCTGTTAGATTTTGAAGGGAATTGGGATGATCATTTACCTTTGATTGAGTTCGCTTATAACAACAGTTATCACAGCAGTATACAGATGGCACCTTTTGAGGCACTAGATGGTCTAAAGTGTAGATCACCTATTGGTTGGTTTGAGGCAGGCGAGTATCGACTACTTGGTCCAAATATTGTGTAGGATGTAGTGCAAAAGGTTGGAATAATAAGAGAGAAGTTGATTGCTGCCCAAAATCGGCAAAAGGCCTATGCTAATAACCGAGACGTGAGTTAGAGTTTTATGTTGGAGATTATGTGTTCCTAAAAGTTTCACCTTTCAAGGGGGTTATGAGATTTGGGAGACAAGGTAAGTTGAGTCCAAGGTACATTGGACCATTCTAGATATTGAGCCATAAAGGTGTGGTAGCATATGAGTAAGCATTGCCTCCAGACTTGAGCTATGTACACCCCGTATTCCATGTGTCTATGTTGCGAAAATATATTCTAGATGATACACATGTTTTACAACCACAGGCAACACAGATAGACTCCTGTTAACATATATTGAGGAACCTGTAGCCATAGTAGATCGTCAAGTGCGAAAGATGCGGTCCAAGGAAGTTCCTATAGTTAAAGTTGTGTGGCAATATCACAATACGCAGGAGGCTACGTGGGAGATTGAGGATGAGATGAGATAGCAGTAGCTCCAGTTATTTCAAACATGAGGTAATTCTTTATAGGTTAATTTATGTAAAATTCGAGGACGGATTTTATTAAGGGGGGATAATCGTGAGACCCTCGTAAGTCAGAGATAACTCGGGTCTCCTATAACATTCTGATGGCTCAAAACTACACAAGTAAAAGCCACTAGGAAGGACGGGCTATCATATGGTATACATGTTGTATGATAGATTATAGAATTGGAGGTTAAATCGAGTGGTTAAGCGATTTGACCCTAAAATAGTTTAAAAATTCAGACTAAATCGAGAAAGGGAAAAGTCTATAAAATATGATAAATTCAGTGGATATGATGATAATATACGATATAGAACCCATACCTATTATCAGAACAATAATCGACATCAAATTCAAAAAATAAATATGCATTAGGGGTATTTTGGTCATTTTACACCCTTTTTCATTTTTAGTCCAAGAAATGCTATAAATAGACTTTTTGATTATATAATATGTTAATATGACATTTGGATCTAATATTTGGCATTAGAATGGAAAAAAAATGAGACTAGAATCGATAAAATTGGAAAATTGTGACGTTGTCGTACTTTTCCGAAAAAACTTGGTTCAAAAATTCTTGTTATCGATCCAAACACATGGATAAATGTTTTAAAACCCAAGAAACATGAATATGTTGAGAAAAAATGAAAAAACAAAATCCCGAACATCACGTTCTGTAAGGCATGTGCAAAAAGTCAAAGTTGGTCAACTCTTTTGACCAAGCTTAGGCAAGATTAAGAACATGAGATAATTTCCCATAAATTTTCAGCCAAAATAAGAAGACATCACGTCTTCTTCTTACTCTTTATGCCTTATGCATTTTCTCACCAAAAACTTCATTAAAGCTTACTAAAGCTTTCTCTCTCCTCTAAATTTCAAGGATAATCACCAAATTTTGCAAGGATTTCACTAATCCATAGATAATTTCATGTTCTAAACTTGATTTTGATAGTAGATTTTGAAGAATTTGTCTCTATCTATGATAAATCATTTTGGCTGAAAATTGGTGGTGGTGAACCACCATGTTGCCGCCATTTTTTCCGTTACGGGAGGTGTTCCTCCGCCTCCTTAAATTGTAAATTAGTATCGGATAGCTTTGAATCAAAATTTAGAGGCTAAGACAAGATTGGCTAAAACCCTAGCTTGCCCATGAGGTGGTGCCGCCACCTTCCTTGGTTGCCCTAGGCCACCGTTAGCTTCGTTGTTATTGTGTGAGCAATTTTCCAATTGATTGTTGCTCCGAATTTTGACTCGAGCTAAGTGTAAGAATTTATTTGTAAAAATTATTAAGTTGGAAAATTTTGAATAGCAGTTAACTACAATAAATAGTTAGAATTTGAATGTCCCGTAGTTGAGAAATATTCACAGAATATCCTGATGATGCCATAGGTACTCATATTGCAAAGTTCGTCCGGGATTGCGACAAAGCCGCGAAAGTTCCGCTTTAACACTCGGACTAACACAGTTAGTATTTAGGTTAATCTAGGAGGTATTTGTTGTTTTATATGCATTATTGATTGATATGGATATTGAAACACGAAAGATTGCTCGGATTATGAAAATGGTAAATTTCGAACCTTACGCGGATCAAAAGCGTAAGTGTGGTGTTAATATGGTTACATGATGTAAGTGTTGTGGAGTTGACTAATAATGAATGATATTGTATAGGATGGTTGAATGATATTGCACTTAAGTTGATTGATAAAAAAATCTAAGTGAAACTATAATGCTTTGAAAAACATAAGTAGAAATATGTTAGTGTAGAGATTGTTTCCTAGCATACTATATATACATATATATATATATATATATTACTCCATGATATAAGAGAATTAATATATCATGCTATTATTGTACAGACAAGGTGATGTCCGGGATGCTATTATTGTACGGACAAGGCGATGTCCTGGATGTTGTTATTGTACGGATAGGGTGATGTCCGGGATGCTATTATTATACGGACAGGGTGATGTCCGGGATGCTATTATTGTACGGACAGGGTGATGCTAGGATGCTATTGTTGTACGGACAAGAGGAGTCCGGGATGATATGGACAAGATAGTCCAGGATGACAAATACTACGGACTGGTATAAGTCCGGGATGTTTTGATGATATAGACATGAGAAATTCTTAATTAATAATTATGGAGGTATACACGTAAAATCGATTGTTAAATATTTTTGGCTATCGATTTAGGCTAGCCAATGGCCTATTTACATTCAGCACTCATCATAAAAGATTTCGTATGGGAGAAATAATTCTAGAAGTCCCGGAACAATTTTTAAATATTACTTTTCGTTTAATTAGTCATACTTGATATGTCATGTTTATGCTTTAATGGTTAAGAAAGGAAACACGAAATTTCCAAGTACTCTTCCTAGTTACCTTATGCTCACTGAGTTTTTCGACTCACTTCGTTTATTTTCATTTCTTTTAGATTCTAATAGACCCAGCTCTTCCCAGATTCTGGATAGCTAGCTGCTCACATACTTGTGGTGAGCGGATTAACCCAGGACGTGGTAAGCAGTGGCGATGGTGGGGTACATTTTTGCAGTCACTAGGGTATTATGGCTCCTTTGCATTTTGTGTATGTTGAATATGTACTGTATATTTTGTAAACGGATGTAATTAAGTGATGTATGACGTATATTGATCTTAGAGGCCTGGTATAAGATGGTGATGTTCATTTTGTTATGATATAATATAAATGTATGTTTGTACATAAGATGTCATAAAGGTTGAGTTTGCTGCTGGGCATTTCGATTACTCCATATCGGAGGTGTCCAAACCGAGATGTCATGTGTTGATGAATTATTACATTGTGAATGTTGATGATTGAGCGGCAAACCCCCATGTAGGGCGAGATTATGCCACACTTTTGTTTGATTTGGTTTAATGAGTATACTCAGGCTGCGGAGGCAGGGGCATACCTTGTCTCTGGCCGATCACATGCCTTGAATTTGGGGTGTGACAGTTACACCTGATTTCTTTGGAACCACTTGGACCGGGCTCACCCATTTGCTATCCGAGATAGGATAGATCACTCCAACATCTAGGAGCTATAGTATCTCCTTTTTCACAACCTCCATCATAGGAGGGTTCAATCTTCTTTGTGCCTCTCTTGTTGGTTTTGACCTTTCCTACAACAAAATTCGGTGCATGCGCATGGATGGGTTTATTCCCTTGATATCGGCAATTGACCAACCAATTGTTGTTTTATGCTCTCTAAGCACCCGGATAAGTCGTTCTTCTTGCAAAGGTGTGAGCTCTTTGGCAATGATGATCGGTAGTGTGTCCTTTTCACCTAAGAACACATATTTCAAGTGGTCCGGTAGTGGTTTCAACTCTAAAGTTGGTGCCTGCAAAATGGAAGGTAGAAGTTTCTCATTAGATAAAGGGAAATCAATAAATGAAACATCAAACCTTGCATATTTAGGTGGTAGCGAGTGTAAAGATTCTAGTGCCCCTTCCATATGGTCACTCAAGGCTAGTTCCCCTTTACCATTCCCCATTCCGAGATGTTTGCTAAGGACTATCTCCAAACTATCTTCACCATCTAGCTCATAAGCTTGTTGCACTAGTGAGTCAATGATATCAATATTAAAAACAGAATGCACATCACTAGGATATTTCATGGCCTCAAAAATGTTAAAGCGAATTATTTCACCATCAAATTCCATAGTTAAAGTGCCTTCATGTACATCTATTTTAGTTCTTGCTGTTTTCAAGAATGGTCTCCCTAATAGAATAGGTGTGGGACTAGAAGACATCTCATCTTCCATCTCAATAACATAAAAGTCAGCGGAAAAAACCAATTCATTAACCTGTACAAGAACGTCCTCTACAACTCCTCTTGGGTAAGTGTTAGAACGGTCAGTGAGTTATATTATAACACCGGTTTCCTCTAATGGTCCTAGATTCAATGAAGCATAAATTGAATATGGCATGACTTTAATAGATGCCCCTAGATCTAGCATAGCACGCTCAAACCTGGTGTTGCCTATCTTACAAGGAATGGTAAACATACCTGGATCCTTGCATTTAGGTGAGAGTTTTTTTTTAAGAACAGCTGACACATTCTCCCTTACACTTACCTTTTCATTCCCTTTCAACTTCCGTTTAGATGTGCACAACTCTTTTAGGAACTTGGCATATCTTGGCACTTGCTTGATAGCATCTAGTAAAGGAATGTTCACGTCTACTTTCTAGAAGGTTTCCAAAATTTCCTTCTCTTACTCCTCCTTCTTGGACTTTGCTAACCTGCTAGGAAAAGGTGGAGGAGTTATATAAGAAGGAAAAGATGGTTTAGGAGTTACCTTTTTTAGTGGCTCATTGGGATGTGAAGAGGATGCCATGGTGTTGTTCTCCCCTTAAGCACTATTCTTTTGTGGTGTCTCTAGTTGTTTCCCACTTCTTAAAGTTATAGCAATGGCATTCTCTCTTCGATTCACTATTGTTTGTGAAGGTAATTTCCCAGAATCCCTTGCTTACATTTGACTCATGGTTGTTGCCAATTGCCCCATCTGAGCCTCTAGGTTTCGGATACTTACCTTTGTCTCCCTTGATTCCTATTGAAGTTGAATTGTATTAGTAGTAAGGGTTTTGACAAGATCTTTAAGAGTCTCACTTGAATTTTTTTGTGGTGGCACATGTTGTCGGGTTTGATATGGTTGTTGCACTCTCTGCTGAATACTTGGTGGCCTGTTGTCAAATGGTACAGGAATAGCTAGTGATTGGTTCCCTCCATAATTGAAGTTTGGATGATCCCTCCATCCTGGATTGTAAGTGTTTGAGTAGGGATCATATTTACTTGGTTGGTTCTGAAATCCACCCATGGCATTCACATGTTCATTGGTGTCTTCTTGAAGTGTTGGACACATATCAATTTGGTGCCCCATGTTTGAACATATGCCACAAGCCTTTATTTGTTGTATATTACCTACAGCCAATTGTTGAACAAAAGAAGTCAGTTTATCAAATTTTTGTTCAAGGGATGATATACTTACCTCGTTAACTCTCTTGGGTTGTGGTGGTGGATCTTGTCTCATTGAGAATTGTTGAGAATTGGTCGCATTCTAGCAGCCCCGAGAGTCTTATCAACTAGAGCTCCCCCACTAGCAGCATCTATCATACTTCTCTCCATGGGCATGAGACCTTCATAGAAGTATTGGATGAGAAGCTGTTCAATTATCTGATAGTGTGGACATGATGCACAAAGTTTCTTGAACCTCTCCCAGTATTCATATAAGGACTCTCCATTGTATTGCCTAATCCCACATATCTCTTTTCTAATGTTGGCAGCCTTAGATGCTGGGAAATACTTTTCCAAGAATGCTTTCTTCATATCATTCCATGTAGTGATGGTCCCGGATGGTAGATAGTAGAGCTATTCCTTTGCTGAATCAGCTAGAGAGAATGGGAAGGCTGTCAACTTAACTTGCTCTTCTGTGACTCCTGTTGGTCTCATGCTTGACAAAACTACATGGAATTCCTTGAGGTGCTTATTTGGATCCTCTCCAGCAAAACCATGAAAAGTTGGGAGAAGATGAATCAAACCAGATTTTAATTCAAAAGCTACCTCAAGATTAGTATATCCAATGCATAATGGTTGTTGACCCAAGGCTGGAGCGGCTAGCTCCTTGAGAGTTCGGTTGTCAGCTGCTGCCATCTCTCCTTGCTCCTCTTGGATGTTTTAAATCAACTCCTCGATTGGTTGTTGGTGAGAAGTTATAAATTCCCGAATTCTTCTAAGTCTTAAGTCTTCTTCGGGAGCTTGGAACATTCACTAATAAACAAAAAAAAAGTAAATAATTAGAACAGAAAATAAGAATAAACCAATAAACTAAAGAAAGCAATCCTCTGCAACAACGCCAAAAACTTGATGCACCCAAAAGTGTGTATCTTATTTAACCTTGCACTTAAAAAGAATCAATCGTAGAGTATAGTGATTAGCAAGGGTCGAGTACTCAGGGATTGGGTTTTAGTTTATAAGTTAATAGTTTATCACTTAAAAAACAAGTAAATAAAAGTAAAGGGGATTTTGAGATCAAATTTAAACTAAAGTTAACAATAAGAATGAGAAAATAAGTAATTAAGAAGAATCAAATATAAGAAATATGGCTAAAGGTTCATTCTCCACCACTATACATCATTAAGAATCAATTTCATATCTATCAACATCAATTAGCTATCAAAGTTAACAACCGTAGATAACAACAAGTTCTGTTACCCCAATCCTTAGTTTGTCGTTAAATAGAACAAGCTCTCTATTTAATCTTTAACTATCAAACAACCTAGAATAAGCTCTCTAAGTTCAATTTAATAGCAGCTTTATGTTGAGAAAGATAGGTTGATCTAAGCAACAAACACATAAGCTCAAATTGTTCAACTTAGGTTATGTTCCACTTTGCAATTATTGAAAACTTGACCATAATCATTAATCACAAATTGCTACTTATGAATAAAAAATCAAGACAATTACACGGATCAAGAGTCCTAAACTAGCATTAGACAATTTTCAAGATTTATCTAGTTTGCCACCTAAACAAATCAAAACATCATCATGAACAATTTTAATGGAAGAACATAAGCATCTTTGATAGAAAACAATGATAGATAGATTTTGAAAATTAATTACATAACATGTCTAGGGCTTTGAAATCACCCTTAACCAAATAAAAGTTTAGCCTAGCATAGGCATTGTAAACATAAACATAAAATTAAAGAGAATCTAAGAAGAAAATAAAAGAAAGAAGAAGAAGAAAAATAAGAATATTAATTATCCAGCCTCTTGTTCTCTCAAAAACTCTAAAACAAAGAAGAAATCAGAACTCTAATGCTTGGAGAAGTGTCAATTTCGTTTCCCCCTTTGATCTCTATTTATAGGCAATAGCTAGGGCATCAAACAAGTGAATTTTAGCTCTCTCCCTTCAATAAATGCTGACTGTGGCTAAAGTTAAGGAAAGGTGGTTGACTTTTGTGTTTTAAGGAAAGAAGGAATACTTGCAGCCAAGGTTTTAATAAAGTAGGAAAGTCTTAGTTAAAGCACTCTTTAATGAGGAGAGATTACAAACTTGCAGCCAAAGTAAGTGTAAAGGAAGGAAAGTCTTGGCTGATTTAATTCTCCTACTTTGACTAGGATTAGCTTTAAGGAAAGATTCTTGCAATTAATGCAATTAATGTAAGTTGACAGCCACTAATCCTTCTTTGACAAGGATAAACATAAATATCAGCTAGGGTATTAAGAAAAAAATGTGATTTGCGGCTAGGGTTTTTCTACCATTAGGGTTGTTTAGGGAGATACTCCAATACCAATTTCGATAACCATTTCTTATCCGATTTAGGCCCATGACCAACCGTTGGAAAGATAATCAAGTGATCTTCGAAAGTCAAGAGGAAGTTTCTTCGAATAAAGAATCTAACATCATATTTGATTAGCAACAAGCTCCGGAGGTCAAATCTGTCTTCTTGCATTGCACCAAGAATTTGTTCTTTTTGACTCCCAAGTCTTTTTCCATCTTGTGATTGTGATTTGTAAGCTCTTTAACATCCTAATTGACATGTTTTGACTTCATCTCCTCCAAAATACCTACAAAGCATAAAAACCTAGTAAAATGGCAAGGAACTTAAGAATCAAAACACAAAGTATAAGGAAATTCAATAGGAAAATGCATGAAATTAAGCACTTATCAAAACCGCCGGTTTGTCTCCACATTTATACAACATTGGCATAGGAACCATCCACGGAGCTTTTCGTGTTACCATCTCACCCTTGAGGTTCTGGAGTATGTTGACCCATTGCTCTTTAGTTTTATCCTTGAACCAATCCCTCTTGAGAAACTCACTGATTGGTAATAGGGATTTCATGTATGGTTTAAAAAAAAAAAACATCCTCCCTCTTCCAGAAGTAACTCTGAATCCAAATATAGAGGAGTTTCGCACATCCCATGAACCTCCCCTTTACTCCTCCTTTACAAAAGTTCAAGGACCGGATTGTTTCTACTATGATGGTCGGGCAAAGGTTTATCTTATGTTAGTCTCTCAAAGAAGTCGAACACAGCTATGCCCACATGCCGCAATAGTTGGTGTATGCCCTAGAGCCAATCAATTTGGTCTGGCATAAACAACCAATAATGCAAACCCATCACTATGTTTTAGTGATCAAGGTTTTCCTTCATGTTAGTACAATGATAAAGAGTTATTAAGTGCTAATCGAATGAAGCCCATGGAACATAATGGCCTTGCAATGGAAATATATATAATTGTGAGATCCTTATGCATCAAAGCCATGTTCCAAAAATGGTTCCTGGTCATCGTACTGCCAAGACGGGGCATTGCCAATGCTCAAAGACTGGTACATGTCAAGCCAACTTACTTAGTAAGCAACTGATCTCACGTGCTGAAGTATATGAGATACTTTAGGATTACATGTAGGTGTTTGTCTGTTAAACAAGTTCATTAGACATGGTCCTTTGTGAGAACTCCATTTTGTATTGTCACTCAAGTGTCTACAAAAACGTTCTCACATATCAGTCGTGTAAGTAGTCCTTTGACTTGTGATACTAGGTCATCTTGTATGGAGAGTGTCATACTTTGATTCCATCACGAACGGGTCCCAAACAAGAGTGATGCTTATGGTAGGGTGGTTTTGGGTATGACATGAACCATATGAAGATAAATGAGTGATCCAGAGAGGATTCACCACTTTCAGTGACATCGGAGACATATCACATATGTTCTTGGCTTAAGTTAACTTGATGGAAACTCTGGCCAGAGTATGATTTGGATTGAATTGGTTTTGATTTGGATTGAATTGGTTTTGGTGCTTGAATTTCGAAGAACACAAGTGTAGGATTTTTCTACACGCCTGCTGTAAGTTGCGATTTTGAAATGGTTAGAGGTGTCCAAAAATTCTAAAAATTTGAGGAGAAGTCGAAAACATGTCTATCTTAATGCTGTAATTTTTGGTGAATTTTTTTTATTTTTTTTTATATCCAAAACTGCCTCTCAAAGTTCTGCAAACAGTTTGCATGGTTGCTGGAATTTTCTAGGCAGCCTTGAATTCTTGAATTTGATTCTTGAATTGTAGGTACAATTGGCTGAAAATCAAAAGATGAAGTGTGGGTGAATTTTTCACCATATTAGCCACCATAAGAGGTGGCTATTTGAGGTAAACGTTGCCCCAAAAATGGCTGCTGATTGCGGCATAGTAACTTACTAAAAGTGGGAGGCGGCTACATACAAAAGTTGTATGTTAGGGCATCACCTTCTATTTTTGGAAATTCTTATTCTTTGGAATTTTGGACTTGTGAAAATTGTTTCCTAGTCAAGATTGGATTCCTAAGAGTTAGGAATGCACCTAAGCTTTCCTTGTGGAAATTGTTTCCTAGTTGAACAAGGACTCCTAAAAGTTAGGAGAAGATATGAAACTTTACTTGTAGAGAAAGTTTCCTAATCAAACCTGAACTTCCTAAGGTGTTAGGAAATCTAATTAAATTGTTTAATTAGATTGAATATTTTAATTCAAAGAATCCTAATTGGATTAGGACTCAAGTAAATTGAATTAAAATTAAAGTTGCTAGATAATTTGAGCCAAGTATATTTAAATGAGTAAAAAATATTACTTTCCTTAAATGACAGACAAGATTACTAGGTGACATTAAATATTTATGCATTTATTTTGCATTATGATGTGATTATGAAAGCATGAGGATGGTTGTGGACTTAGACCTTAGACTTAGGTCATGGATGGTTAAATCTTCTTTTTGGTATTTTTTGTAAATAAGGTTTGCGAACCCTGCCTTCTCTTTTTCATTTCCGGAGTTGTAAATTCTCTTCTCACCTAACTCCCCTCGAATGTAACTCAAGGTTTCTACCAAAGATATGTAAATGAAGTATAGGCTTGTAGATTTAGATTTAGGCTAAGATTAGAATTTATGTAATTCCAAATGTAAGGAAACAATGCGCCAAGAAGAAGGACCAATGAGATAACCATCAAGACTTATGAAGACTATGTATAGTATCCCTAGGAATTTGACCAACTAGTTTCCTAAAAACTCAAGGAAACTAGAGTAGTAAAGACCATAATCATCCTAGTAGATTGCATGAGATAGATTTATTTTTGAATTTATATATGTGATATATATTTGAATAAATGCTATGCATGTCAATCAACAAAGAAAAGCAATGAGACCTAATAAATGAAATCCCTCCTTAAATTATATTGAGTCCATGTTACGCATTACCTCCACCATCTTAACAAGATAACCAGAGTTCTTCCAGTAGGAGGCTTGTTGAGTCACTCAAGGTCAAACTACTGTACGAAAATCTTTGAGTTATAGAAGGTGGGTCTTACTCAACTAGATGTCATGTTATCCGGATGTGTAAAACTTGATTGCATGACGTTTAGAGGCAAAGTTAGGCGAAATGCATATGATGCATTTAGGCAAAGAGTTGTCACGTAACTGATCAAGGAGTTGCATAGAGATGCAATTGGTAAGCAAAGTACCTACTCAATTAGTTTCAACATGGCTTGTTGAGTCACTCAAGGTCATGGTGGGATGAAAGGGGTCCTTGCTCCCTAAGAAGTTTAAAAGTTAAATTTCTCGAATAGTAGATGAGGGCTACTATGTTGATAAAATAGTGAGAACAATCATTCAAACTATAAAACCTAATTTTAATGATTGCAATTTGCATAATGACTATTATGCATTGGTTTATATTGGATATAAATTGTCATGACAGGTTAACTAGTCACTTGATTGCATACTTGATGCAAAGTCGATTTCACTAATCAATGAAATGAATGTCTATGTCCTTAATGATCCATGAGGTATTTAGTAATGAGAAGTTCAAAAAATCTCGAGGAATTGTTCCAATGAAAGATGATTAGAAGGTAGCCTATGAGGCATCATGTGCTAATGGATGCATCAACAAGTTTGAGAAACTTGGTTGACTTATGGATCATAATCTAAGTATAGACTTAGTTCTTTCTTCATTGTCTAAGAGCAATTAGCAAATCGTGTTGTAGGACAACATGAACTGATTGGTGTTGCTAAATGTGCTCACTAGACTAGAAGATCATCCACTTTGTTACTTCCATCAAGGGAAGGTAACCGAAGAAACGTTCTTCAAAGTAAGGATGATAAGATGAAGAAACAAATTGATATCGATCAAAAGGACATACCATCATTGTGGCAGTGCAAGGCATTGGAGGCTTAAATGCAATAAGTATATTCGATACTTGAAGGGAAGTGAAACTTGAGAAGTTTTACTTCATGGTTGTTATGAGTTTGTTTTCACTATCTTTAGGTATATGATACCTATAAGATTGGTTCAAAGATATGTATGACATATAGATGGAACCAATGACAAGGAAAAGTGAAAAAGAATAAGACCAAGGAGGTGGCAACGTAGTTGATACTTGATCAAGCTTGCCAACCTATTCGTGATGAATGTTTTAGAAAAATTATCATTGATATTTCGGTTATGCTAGCTGTCGCAACCTAAAAAAATAACAAGTCTCATCGCAAGACTTTATTATTCGTTAGGCGTGACATTAAAAAAAAAACTGAGAAAAAGATGACTTAATTCCTCTTGAAATAAAGTGAGGGTTTGAAAACAACCTCGAAAAAAATCATGGAGTCGCCACCAATCTTTTTTGGCTAGGTGTGATCGGCCACCTATGAAAATCGGTTTTATAAAACATTTTAAAATTAATTAAAACATTTTTAAAAACCAATTTCAAGTCTGCGTTATAAACCAGAGAAAATCGAAGAATCGAGTTCGAGAATCAGTTACATGCAGGGAAGGATTAGAACACCCACCACGCCCGTATAGAACAGTACCTTATTAATCATGTGTTATCTCAAGTCTCGATAAAAAGTCGATTTTTAATTTGGTGTTTTAAATTAATTCCCAATTTTAAGAAAAATAACTCCATTTTTAATTGAAAATGATCCAGAATTTATTAATTCAATATTTTCCTATATACCCCGACAAAATCGGCAAAATATAGAAATTTTTATTTATTTGGAAAACTTTCCGAATCATTCTCGTTTTGAAAGAAAGATATTCCTTTATTAATGATAATTGATGATATTCCCTCCAGCAAACCCGGTAGAGAACTCATGAATTTGTAAACTCGGGAATATCTTTATTTTTATTGAAAATCATTATCTTTTTTTTTTTTAACATTTAAAAAAAATGAATATGAACATGTTAGATAATATAATGCAACCTAAATGTTATGACATAATTCAAAAGACATAGCACATTCTAAATGAGATGAAATGATTTAAATAACCTAATATTCTAAATGAAATGAAATGTCCTAAATGACATAATATATTCTATATGAAAGGAAATGACCTAAGTAACATGGTATATTCTAAATGGAATAAAATTATTTAAATGACATGGCAAATGTAAATGACATGGCATATTTTGAATGAGATGGCATATTCTAAATAATATAATCTAAATGACATAGAATATAATCTAAGTGACATCAAATGACATGAAACATAAAAAAAAAAAAAAAAAAAAAAAATCATAAAATATGCATGAAAATAAAATAAAAATGCATGAACATAGTATATGCTAAATAATGTGACAAAAATGAATAACTAAATAAAAAGCATAGAATAACATATAATATTCAAAGACATATAACAAACAACATAACACCATAAAATAAATCAAAATAATAACAATATAATAGAAATTATCAAAAATCACATATTATATAGTATGCATGGACATGGAAAATGCAATGCATGAAACTGTATTTTTTTCCTTTAATTAAAGAAATCCGTATATCTAAAAAGATATCTGGCTACCTTAGGAAAATATGTAAAATTAAATTTTCTAAAATCAAAATACTTTGTCATTGTTTGAAAACAATTTTGAAAATCTTGGATTAAAATTAAAAACCTAGCCAAACCCTTTAAAAATAGCTCTAATTTCCTAAATTTAAAATCACGAACTTGACCACCCTTAACCCCAGATTTATAAAATCATTTTTTTAGTTTAAAATACACTATCCTAAGGCAATAGCTAAAGCTTCTAACCAACCCCCTCTAAATGCCTTAGCCAAATTCAACAATTGTTTTTCTTTTGAATTCAAAACAGCCTCTACTATCCAGTTTTCACACATGACTTTTAGACTATTTTTAAAAATTCAAAAAAATCTAAAAAAAATACTGGAGACTTAAAACATGTAGAACTACAAGAAAAAAAATTGGCTTAATTTTCTGATTAAAGATGACTGCCCATAAAAATCAGGAAAGTACAAGTACTAGGTGAAAAACTATTTTGCCAAAACACATTTTTTTGCCTTTCATAAAATCATTTAAAAATCAAAGTAAAATTGTTGGAGATCATCCTAAAGACCTACAAACAGTAGCTAAAACATTTAAAAACCTTGGACAAAAATTGGCTAAGTAAAAAAAGTCACAAATGTAGAATAATCAATTTGACAACCCTTTAATTTTCCACAAGTATGCTCAAGTGAGCATGACTTTGAGCCATTGATTGGCCTAAGTCGTAAATCATGTGGCATGACATGGAATGCATGAAAATGCAGCAAAGTGAACGCATGAAATGCATGGTTTAAAGTCTAGTGATATGGAAAATGCATGGCATAAATAACCTAAATGCCTAGCATGAGTTTGCATGACAATAAATGCTATCCTAACTTGATATGCATGACCTAGTGTCTAAATGACATGGAAAAATAACATGGCATATGAAAATGGCCTAATGCCTAAATGACATGGGAAATGACATGGCATATGAAAATGGCCTAATGTCTCAATGTCATGGAAAAACAACATAGCATATGAAATTAGCCTAATGCTTAAATGATATGTAAAATGACATAAAAAAAAAAAAATGGCCTAAAGCTAAATGACATGTGAAATGACATGACATATGAAAATGTCCTAATGTCTAAATGACATGTGAAATGACATGGCATATGAAAATGACCTAATGTCTAAATGTCATGGAAAAATAACATGACATATGAAAATGGCCTAATGCTTAAATGACATGTAAAATGACATGGAATAATAAAAATGGCCTAAAGCTAAATGACATGTAAAGTGACCTAGATGTCTAAATGAAATGGAAAATATCATGGCCTAGAAAAATGACCTAAAGCTTAGAGAAAATGCACATGGCCGAATGGCCTAGGAACCAAAGTGTTGTGAGAAATGTCATGTAAAATGTCCTAACTAAATGCTATGGAAGATGATATGAAAAATGGAAATGGCCTAAACTATATGACAATAGCCCCAAGATGCAAAAATATGACATAAGTCAAAAGAAAAAGATGGTTAGCAAGAATGTAAATATACATAAAGATAAACAATAATAAAAATAAGCAAGTTAAAGTAAGCAAATAAATAACAAAGAGATGAGCTCCATGGTTGGTACACTGGATAACCCCCCCTAACCATTATCTCTTGATTTTCTTCAAGGTCATTAAGCCTTTTCAATCTCAAAATCATAAAAAAAAATAACTAAGGTAAAAAAATATGGAGATGAGCTCCATGGTTGGTATATTGGACAAAGCACACCCTAACCATTATCACTTGATTTTCATCAAGATCATGAAGCCTAACCATTTTTTTTTTTTGAAAAGCAAGAATAACAAGAAAGATGTAAAAAAATAGTAGGAAATCACATGAAAAACAATAAATAAAGCATGAGGAAGAAGAAGAAAATATAGTAGCAATGGTAGAATGGCTACCTTAACAAAAGCTTTTCTTTTCTCTTTCAAAAACCTTTTCTTTTCTAAATTAGCTACTGACTTCCACTCCTAAATGATCAGCCTATATGGGAAAAAATAAAACATTCCCCCATTCCCTCTTGCTTGGCCGAATGGCCCCTCAACCATAGGATAGGTTGTGCACTTTTTTCTCCTCCAATATTGGCCCTTTGATTAAGATATTTTCATGACAACATAAAAATGTCAGCTTGCCAATTTATAACCTTAGCCCTTAGATGAAAAAGAGGACCAATCCCATGCACTCCCTTGCTTGGCCCTTTGAGTGCTTACCCTTGGATGAGTTATGCTCTTTTATTCTTGGCCATTGGATGAGGATTCTTTCATGACAACATAAAAAAATGTCATCTTGGCATTTAACCCCAGCCCTTAACATGTGTACTCAGCCCTTGTACATGGCCTAAGCCATTGGATGAAAAGGAACAATCCCATGCACTTCCTTGCTTGGTCAAAAGGATATCCACCTTTGGATGAGTTGTGTTCTTCCATTCTTGGCCATTAGATGAGGGTTCTTTCATGACAAATAAAAATATCATCTTGCCATTTAATCTCAGCCATTGAATGGTGTATTCAACTTTTCTACAAGGCACCTAAGCTATTGGATGAAAGAGGGGGCCATTTGCAAGGTACTAGTGGTAGCATATGAGCTTGATAGTGACTAAGGAATTAAATTGACCAAGCTTCCTTCTTCTCCTCGATGTTGGCTGATCAAAGAAGGTAAAATCCCAGCAATTCCTTATTCTTTCATATTTTCCTTAATTACAAATTTGCCCATTTTGATTTTTTTGGTAAATGACCTTTTTGACCCCAAAACCTAAAGAAATAGAAAACGGACTCCAAATACAAAATTTCTTTTTTTAATACTTCCAAAATAATAAAATATTGAATTCTGGAAGTTTTCAAAAATGTTCGAGTCCATTTGCTATTTATTTGGATTTTTTTACCAAAATTGCCCTTTGTGCACCCGACCTTTCACCAATTTTAAACGAACTCCAAATCCATAATTTTCTTCACCAATCTCTTCCAAATAATTTAAAAGAGTGATCTGGAAGTTTTCATAATTGTTGGAGTTCCTTTGCTATTTTTTGGGATTTATCTACTTGAATTTCTGCATAGTGGACCCGGGATTTGGCCATTTTGTAAACGAACTCCGAATCAAGATTTTCTTTCTCCAATATCTTCCAAATAATTTAAGAATGAGATCTACAAATTTTCAGAATTTTTATAACTCATTTTCTATTTTTTCGAGATTTATCCTTTTGAATTTTTGCATAGTGGACCCGAGAGTTGGCCATTTTGCAAACGAACTCCGAATCAAGATTTTCTTTTTCCAATCTCTTCAAAATGATTTAGGAATGAGATCTGAAAATTTTTGAAATTTTTGGAGTTCATTTGCTATTTTTCCCAAATTTTCCAATTTTGCCGTTTTGCCTCCGAAGCTCGGTTTTCTCAAAACAAGTCCGATTTCATATTTTCTTCAAACTGATCCTTGGGCTATCATTTTTAATCACTCCTTAGGGGCTTTAGTTTTACCGAATTGGGCCATTTCTGTAATTCTTCCAAATTTCATCGAAATCGACCAAAAACCCTAATTCTCGATTTTCTTTCGAATTGACTTTTCTTTTAGTTTTCTTCCAAGTAGCTTCTCCATTACCCATAGTCAGTGCTTATCTTTCATTTGGGACCTTCAATTTTGACCAATTTGATCGTTCAAACACTTTTTCCCAAATTTCTCGAATTAGGGTTTCCCTTCTATTGAGATTCCGTAACCCAATTTTCGACATCCATATCTTTCAATGTAGATCTCGGATTATCAAAATTCTTTCGTCATCTTTCAATTGAAAGTCAAATCTTTATTTTGAAAGTGGGTTGTCTTTTTTCAGTAGTTGACTTTTTGAGGTTGACTTTTTTGGGGTTGACTTTTTTTAGGCTGACTTTTTTTTAGTTTGACTTTTTCTATCTGCTTTCTTAGACTGAGTCTCGGAGTACCACTTGTAGGGTGAGAAAAGACTTTTTGCATTCTGAATCATCAATTAGGAAGAAAACATACCTGATTTAGTGGTCCGGACAAAATTAGGTGTGTACACTAAGATTAGATGCTTGGCCATTCATCCTAGAATGAACCGAAAGGTCATATGGAATTTGTTCCATATTATGGTCTTATTACACTCATAATAAGCAAGAAACTTGCATAAAATATAATCAAAGGTTGTTCAAGCCAAAATTATAAGATTAAAGTATATAGATACTAGTAGTTTCTTTGATTATGAATCAAAGGAAATCTTATACAAAACTTGACAATTAAATGAGCTTTGGCTCAAGGAATTTCATAATGAGATTATGAAACTAATTTAGTTAAGAGCATTCTTATTAAGATATGATCTAAATGAATAATGGCTTGAAATTAAATTGATTGATTATCTAATAGAATTCATATAAGATGAACTGGATGGACATTACTATATGATGACATAGAAAAGTCCATGATGCTCCAAATAGCCAAGATTGTCGAAACACTAACATAGAGAGGATTTCAAATTGTATTTGTAAAACAAACATTCATATGGGATATGAGATGTTTGGTTTTATAATTACAAATATGCATTCAAAAGAGTTTTGAATTCACATCCCATAGAAAAGTAATTGAGTTTACTTTGAATATTTCTACACAAGTAGGAAACAGTGGGAGTTTTATGACATTTAAAAGTTAAAGGTCATAAGTAGAAATCAAAAGTTTATGCATAGGATGCATAAAGGCACAAAGATTTAGTAGGATGCATTACTCATACGAGATGAGTCTACTAAACATAATGGTTAAGTAGGATGCATAGTGATGCATAACTCATAAGAGATGAGTCTACTTAATAGAACAATGTTAGACAATGGATTAAGATATCCAATTTTGATAGTGACATTGAAGAGTTGAATTTATCAAAAGAATGAGATATCTTTTGTGCACACCTAAGGGTTAGTGAGAGTAATGCAGATTACTCATCAAACAATGTATATCAGATACATTGATGATTAAGAGGTAAATCGACAGTTATGCTAAGATCTAATAGATTTAGCAACAGATGATTGGATTAAAAGCTAAATGAGTTTAACATAGAGAGAATCCAACAAGTGACTTAATGCTATGATGTAAACAAATTCAGTAATTTGGAAATGTTCCAAATTAGAGAGGATTGAATTATTTATATTCCAAGTAAGAATACAAACCTTTTGTTTCAGGGTGCAAAAGGTGTATTTGGATCCATAGCTCACTGGGTTAATTAAAAGATTCCTAGTTGTTAAAGTAACAACATGAGCTATAAGGAATCGGGTTTCATTGTGATCTGAATAAGTATTGTGACTATGATAATAGAGATTATCAAAAGTATATGACTGAAGCATATTCTTACAAAAATGTACTGAAGCTATGTCCTAGTAGAGACACAGTTGCTAATCGAAAGAGTTCGGCATTGGATGCGTTAGCGATTGGCTTAGTGCAAGTGGGAGATTGTTGGTGTATGCCTTAGAGCCAATCGATTTGGTCAGGCATAAACAACCAATAATGCAAACCCATCACTATGTTTTAGTGCTACAAGGTTTTCCTTCATGTTAGTACAATGATAAGGAGTTATTAAGAAGCCCATGGAACATAATGGCTTTGCAACGGAATTATATATAATTTTTAGATCCTTATGCATCAAAACCATGTTCCTAAAACGATTCCTAGTCTTCGTATTGCCAAGATAGGGCATTGTCAATGCTCAAAGACTGGTACATGTTAAGCCTACTTACTTAGTAAGCAACTGATCTCATGTGTTGAAGTATATGAGATACTTTAGGATAACATGTCGGTGCTTGTCTGTTAAACAAGTTCACTGAACATGGCCCTCTATGAGAACTCCATTTGGTATTTTCAATCAAGTGTCGATGGAAACGCTCTCACGTGTCAGTCGTCTAAGTAGTCCTTTGACTTGTGATACTAGGTCATCTTGTATGGAGAGTTCATACTTTGATTCCATCACGAACGGGTCCCCAACAAGAGTGATTCTTATGGTAGGGTGGTTTTGGGTATGACATGAACCATACAAAGATGGATGAGTGATCCAGAGAGGATTCACCACTCCAAATATCATCGGAGACATATATCATATGTTCTTGGCTTAAGTTAACTTGATGGAATCATTGGCCATAGTATGATGAATTTAGGAGAAACAGTTTCTCTAAGTTCACAAAGTTAACTAATAGCTACAAGAACTAATATGGATTGAACATGAGTAGACACTGCACCATGCTCATGGTATTTCTGAGATATTTGGTGAAAGGACCGAATTACACTGATAGTCTGTACACGAAAGGTTATGTCGAGACTAACTTGACTCTCTAGTATTTGGGTGGTCATGATGGCTTTCTAGAGTTCGCTCATGATCTATGAGTATAAATTAATTAGATTGATTTATATTTATTGACAACATATTGGAAGCGTAATGGGTCACACACAGAAAGGTGAATTAAGAGATTAAAATGGAAAGAGCTTAATTGATTAATTTGAGAATTTAATCAATAGGGACTTAATTAAATAGTTTAATTAATTGGAAGGACTTAAGGGCAAATACATAAGAGTTATTGACCATAGTCCAAACCCTGGAGTGATTGCCGCCCTCTTTATAAAGAAACATGTGATAGCTGACCTCCCTATGGCCCCCCTAGCCGCATATATGATATGCTTAGAGGCTTTAGTGTCCTATTGTTTTCTTGACTTCCTCTTTGCCTCTTCATGGATTGCTAGAGAGAAAAATGTTTTCTTTCAAGAGAGCAAAGGCATAGAGTAAAGAAGAAAGAAGATCAAGATAATCCTTGAGGTTGGCACACCAAATCCGGAGAAGCAAGAAAAATGTTTTCTTCTTCTTGATGCTTATGAAGTATTCAACCATGGATGTTTATTTAGATGGGGAGAGATTTCTTGAAACCTAAACTACTAGCATCGTTTTCGGCAAGACTCTATTCATACCTTATGAAGGTTTTCTTGATCATCTTATGTAGATTACCGATAGAGGCCAGACACATGTGTGGCTTGAAGTCTCGGATTGACTGCTTGGTGTTCAAGATTGGGTGGGCTGTTTGTAAACTCAAGATTACTAGATCTTTGAGTTAAGGTATGATTTCTAATTAGATGTATGCTTTATAATTACAAGATCGCATTAAAATTTTACAAGCATGATCTTGTTAAATTCGGCTATCTCTTTGTTTGTTATTCCGCTGCGTTCATGTTCTTCTTTAATTCGATTATTGTTTGAGCATGAGGTCAAATCCCAACACCAATATCTTCGGGAAGATGACCAAACCATGGATGGCTAAGGCAAAAATGTCCTGGGCTATCTCCCTATTGGGGTGACTCAGCATCAAGGCTCAGAGAGTTTCCCATGGAATGCACTCGCTTTTCTGCTTTTTATCCACGTGACTCTCGACCCACTTTGTATCAATCCTCGTGATCTTGGCCACCATCTTTTTAAATCCCGATGTCTTTACATTTTTCAAATATACTCGATTCGGGTTAGGGAGCTCGACACGGAACAAGGTCGAATACTTTTCGATGGTCGGAGTCATATTTTCCTCGTTGAAAGTAAAGAATCTGTAGGTAGGATTCCAGAATTGTGCCATGGCTCAGACCAACTCCTTACAGAGCTTGACGGGATTAACAATGCTATGTCCCCATACTTCTAAGTGAAGGCCTCTCTCAGCGATTCCAGATATCGGCCAACCCACGGAGGTCATTCTACCGGAGATCTATCTCTACCTGTTCTGGCAATACTGACACATACCCCTTTCTTAAGCAGTCCCCGTCTTGTCGCTGAGTTGCCTCTGAGCACTCTTTCACCACTATATGTTTCTCCAATGTTGAAGTAACCTGACTCACGATGAAAGTTTTTTTGGTTGAAGACTATCTGAAACCAATAACCTTCATAACGCAAAATGATGTCAATGATGCATGACAAAAAAATAAATAAATAAATTAGTAAGGAAATGAATTTAAAAGGAAACAAATAATAATGTATGCTAAATATTTGTCCCAAAATATTAACAGAATTTTGGCATTATGACGTCTTTGGGACGAGATATCAAATTTTTTATGGGCGATACGATGTTCGTTCACCATCGCCCAATTGGCAAAGCTTAAGATGCAGAAAGATGGTAAAGGGTTAGAAGTTTTCCTCCACGTTCCCTAACTTCGAGTATTTAACGAAAACCCGGCATGGCTTCACCTAGTTTCACTATATGAGGTTGAATTTTGTTCTAAAGTCCCCAAATTGTTCCTCACTGTCGTCCGTGAAGGCTATTAAGGCACCCCGATAAAACGGGTTCAATTTGTTTGAGTATATTTTCCTAAGCCCATACGAAGGATCATCACGAAGGCGTAGCTACTTTACTTCCACTTAAAGAGGACGGAGCCCGGGTAGAGAGCTCATGTTATGCAAATGCAAGTGTAGTGTGTGTGTGGAGGAACAAAACAAACATTTCACCACCTATTCTACAACCCTTATTCTAAATACCCCGACAATCTAGCAAAATGAATAAATCAAATAAGGGAAAGCAATAATTAACCAAAGAGTAATGATAATATACAACATTTAAAAAACAGATAACAATAATAATATGTATGTACATGAGGATAAAAACATTTTATTATTTTAAAATTCTCCTTACTCACTTTTTTAAAAAGAATGTGGGAACTAAAATTAAATATCGACTAAAATTGACAAACCGAGACTTTTGATAACACGCGACTAATTCTAGGCCTGACTCTCTAAATATCCCTAGTGGAGTCGCCAAGTTGTCGTAACGATCTCGCGACTGTCAGAGGGCGTTTAAAAATATGTAAAAATAAAAAGCGTGGGGAGAAGAAGAGGAAAAGACGACTTAATTTCTCTTAAATTAAAATTGAGGGTTTGAAAACGACCTTGAAAAAGAAATGGAGTCGCCACCAATCTTTTTTGGCTAGGTATGATTGTCCACCTATTAAAACCGTTTTTTATAAAATATTTCAAAATTAATTAAAACATTTTAAGAAAACCAATTTCGAGGTCTGCGCTATAATAAAGAGACAAACTAAGGCGGGTTCGGGAGTCGGTTACGTGTCGGGAAGGATTAGCACATCCACAATGCCCGTATAAAATGGTACCTTATTAATTGTGTGTCATCTGGAGTCTTGGTGAAAGGCGATTCTAGATTTGGTATTTTAAAATAATTCCCTTTTAAAAATAATTATATTTTTTTGAGAATGATCTGGGATTTATTAACATAAAATTTTCCATATTTTCTGACAAACTCGGCAAAACATGAAAATTTTCTTCTATTTTGAAATACTCCGAATCACCCTTTTTTTTTAGAAAAAAGGATATTCCGTTGTTAATGATAATTGATGATATTCTCCCCGGCAGACCCAGCAGAGAATTCATGAATTATTTTAATTCGGAAACAACCTTATTTTTATTAAAACTCATTGATACTTTTCATGCATTTTAAAATCATTAAAAAAATTATCATGATTATGCAAATTTTTACTAAGGCAAAAATATAAATTTATGACATGGCAAATTTTATTTCAACATGGAAAATAAAAATATGACATGGCATACATGACATAGCAAGTAATTCATGACTTGGCATAGATGACATGGCAAGTAATTCATGACTTGGCATAGATGATATAGCATACATGACTTGGCATACATGATATAAACAATCAATCATAAAAATGACACCATCATAGAATATTCACAATCACATCAAGATTAAGATGGCAACATGAATAACATATCATAAAATGACATCATCATGGAACATTCATAGATATGGAATAATTATGATCAAAATGGAAAATATAAATCTCATAGAATATGCATGATCATGGAATATACACACATTATCATTTTGAAATTCCTTTCATGAACTTTATTCTTGATGAAATTACATAAATGGCACTTGTCGGAAAATACTACCGTACTCCCCAGCAAAACCGACAAAGCTTGAAAAATAGTTCTTTCATATGACATTCACATAATTCAGAGTAAAACAAAATCCATGCTTTACGATTTCATAACCATGTGCGTTGAATAATTCCCTAACCTCCCCGAAAAGCATGGCAAAGAT
Source organism: Fremontodendron californicum (assembly GCA_030761205.1). Classification (NCBI taxonomy): domain Eukaryota; kingdom Viridiplantae; phylum Streptophyta; class Magnoliopsida; order Malvales; family Malvaceae; genus Fremontodendron; species Fremontodendron californicum. The sequence goes on from JAULJL010000037.1 coordinate 14,198,207, forward strand.
TAGGAACTAATTCTCGCCAAATGTTTAGGGAAACGAAAAGAAGATTTTTATGCCAAATTAAATAAAAACATTTTAAAATATGCAATGCATGAAGATGTATTTCCCTTTGAAGTAAGGACATCCGCACACCTAAAAAGGTATCTGATTACCTTTGAAAGAAATTTAGATTGGATATCTAAACTGAATAACTTTGGTCTCGGATTAAGGAAAAATGCAATTTTTTGGATTAAAAAACCTATGGCCAAATGCCTTAAAAAAAAACAACTCTAGTTTTCTATTTTTAAAACCCGGGTTAACTACCCACAACCCGATCTTTGTAAAATCAATTTTTGTCCTTGAGATAACATTGAAAACATCCTAAACCAGTAGCTAACGACTCCAACCAGCATCTCCTTTTTACAAATAAAAATCAGAAATAAAAACAGTAGCTAACATTGAAAGGCTTATTTTGACTCCAAAAACCGATATTAAATAACTATTTGTTTGACCCTTATAAAAAATTCAAAAAATTTTGGAAAAATTATTTAAGACTTAGTAAATGATGAACTAAATGAGGTTAAATCAGTTTTTAATTTGGACCAAAAATACCTAGGCCAAAGTTGCCTTAAAGACAAAATATGTTTTTTAAAATAGATTTACCGAAAACCATTTTTTAACCTTTTATAGAAAATTCTAAAAACTCTGGAAATAATACTAGAGACTCCTCTAAAGGTCTACTAAGTGAGGTTAAAATATCTTTTTATTTTGTCGAAAGATGCATGGTGAAAATATTACCCAAAATCAGAATATCCAACTTGTAAAACCATCATTTTTTCAACTAGTTTGCACAAGAGACTTTGGCTATAGACCATTGGTTAGTATTAGCCAAAAATCAAGTTGAGAATGATATGAATGCATGATTTTCCAGCAAGACAAACATATGAAAATAATCAAAGATGAGCTAAAAAATATAAACAAGCAAAGAAAATAAAGGTTAGCTCAATGGTTGGTTTCTTGGACATAGTCCTACCTAACCAAAATCACTTGATAAAAATCAAGATCCTCAAGCATCTCAAACCTTTTTATTTCATTTTTTTAAAAAGAAAATCAAAGGAGAAAATCTATCCTACCATAATAGTGAAACCCATATCCAACATGCAAACAAGAAAATCAAGCAAATGACAAGTATAATGACAAACACATGTTTCGGCCAAGATAAAGAATTGTAGACAAAATTTTGTAATCTTTGATATTTTGTAGAAAATAGAAGAAAACCTTTTAGAAATTATTTTGAAAACATTTTATTCAAACAAAGAAAGTTGACAATCACTGGAAAAAAAGAAAAAGAGATCATGAAATCAAAGAAAAATAAATAAAAGAAGAGAAGAGAATGCTACATAGCAAAGCTTTTCCAATCAAGCACCCAAACTCCTCCTCCATCCTCCCTCTTTCTCTTTTTTCTTTCTCCTTGAGAATTTTTTTTTACTACTGATTTTCCTTCAAAATGTGGTGAATAGTCTATGAAAATGAAAGAAAACCCCTCCTCTTATTGCCTTGGCTGATTGGTATCCATGTAATGTGCATGTGCCTATCTGTTTTTAGCCTTAGTCATGCTTTGTGCATGCTCTCCAACATCCTTTCCACACGGCCATTTCTTGTCCCCTTTTTGCATGATGCTTTCCTTAAATTAAGGGTCTCCTAACCTCTCATTGGTCAAGAATGCCACCTCAATTGTTCTTATCCCCTATCTCTACAAAATATCTAAGTCATTTGTCATGATCATGAAGCTTACTACCAAAATATCTTCCTAGTTGGCATTTTTATTCCACTTGGCATTATCACATAGCCTTTACATGGTCTTCGCATGGCCTTCACATGGCTTTGCAATTAAAAGGCCTCTTACTGGCTAAAAATGCCACATAGGCAAGTAGTGGAGAATCTTGTCATCTCTTAAAAATGTCATCTTTCTACTCCATCTTGGCCATTGGATCAAGTTGATCAAGCTCTCCTCTCCCTCTTTCCATGCTGGCTGAAAATGGCCTGGAAAATTCCAGGCCATTCCTTTTTTTGTTTTTTTGCAAATTGGTCCTTTTCGATTTTTTCGATAAAATTGCATTTTGGCCCCCAAACTTGATCTATTTGTAAATGGACCCTAATTTTGGTTTATTCTTTTTCAGTCCATCCCATCCAATATAAAACTCAGTTCTGGAGGTTTTCATAATTTTTCGAGCTCGTTTTCCATTTTACCTGATTTTTCTCTAAAATTATGGATTAGTCCCCCCCGAACTTTGCTTATTTCATTTCAGCCCTGTTTTTGGATATTTCTTCTCTAATCCATCCTATCTGATATGAAATTCATTTTTAAAAATTTTCATAATTTTTCGAGCACGTTTTCTATTTTTCCGGATTGTTCTCTAAATTATGGATTAGTCTCCCGAATTTAGCCTATTTGCATTTTGGCCCCAATTTCAAGTTTTTTCCTTCTCATTTCCTTCTTTCCATCCTAAAACTTAATTCTGGAAAGTTTAACAATTTTTCGAGCTCGAATTCTATTTTTCCCAAATTTTCCAAAATTGCCCTTTAACACTTGAAATCTCTATTTTACTGAAAATAAGCCAATTTTTTGGATTTTCTTTTTCCATTGCCTTTGTCATATATTGAATTGGAGTTCAACCAATTTTTCCCAATTTTTACATTCGAATTCTTCTCTAATTTAGTTTTTCCTTTTTTCCTCAAAATTGAGAATTTTCTCGATTTTACAGTTTCTCTTCCTTTGGATCCACTTCAAATTGGGACTTGGGGTATCTTTATTTATTTATAATTTATCAATAGGGACTTCAACTTTACCGAATTAGACCATCTCCGTAGTTTTCCCCAAATTTGTGATTTTAGCATTTATTCACTAAATCTTTATTTTCCTTTTTTTCTTCAAATTGAATCCTCCTTCAATTCCACTTCAAATTGGACCTTCCAGTATCCTTCTTTATTGATCTTATTCTATTTTGAACCTTCAATTTTGTCCAGTTTGATCGTTTATGCATTTTTTCCCAAATTTGGAAATTCCATGCTTTTCTTCTACACTGAAATTTGCAATTTGTCTTTCCATCTCTCTATCTTCAATTATAGATCTTCGATTATCAAGATCACCATTGTTCAATTCATTTTTGAATCTTGATTTTCCCTCAAAGTTTACTTTTTTAATGGTTGACTTTTCAAGATTGACTTTTTTAGAGTTGACTTTTTCCAAGTTAACTTTTTTGTATTGACTTCTAAATCAAAGTTTTGGAGGCCCATCTATGGAATGAGGGGAGATTCTTTGCATTCCGGGAAGTTGAAAGAAGAACTTACCTTATTTAGGTCCGAACAAAATTAGGTGTCTACATGACCGATGTGTATAAATATTGGCATGAGATATTACCTTTTGCTCTCCACGCATATCGTAACTCAGTCCGCACATCTACTGGTGCCATGCCATTTTCCTTGGTATATGGGATGGAGGCAATATTACCTATCGAGGTAGAAATACCTTCCATATGTGTTTTGATGGAGGTTGGCCTGGAAGAGGCAAAATTGGTTAGGGCTCGATATGAGAAATTGAATCTCATCGAGGAGAAGTGGTTGAAAGCAATTTACCAAGGGCAGATGTATCAGAAGAGGATGATCCTAGCTCAAAAAAGTTCATCCCAGGAAGTTTCGAGAAGGAGAATTGGTATTGAGGAAAATTCTCCCTATCGTAAAAGATCCTCGCGAAAAATGGGCTCCGTATTGCGAAGGACCTTACATGGTGAAAAAGCTTTTTCTGGAGGAGCATTGATCTTGACCCGGATGGATGATGACGATTTGAGAAATCCTATGAATGTCGATGAGTTGAAGAAGTATTATACTTAGAAAGAAGCAAAAAAAAAAAAAAAAAACGAAAATGAAAAAAGAATGTAAAAGGAGAGGTTTAAGCCGAAAAGCCAAAAAGGGCGACTTAAAACCAAAAAGGAGGACACTTAGGTCAAAAACCAATGAAGGGCGGCCCAAGTACTTGTCAAAAATTGGATCAATGCTCCATGAAAAGGGAAGAAAGTATCAGAAATTCAGAGAAAAGGGGAAAGCTCAATATGACGCAACTGCGAAAGCTGAGAAGTCACCTAAGTGAGTGTCTCATTCAAAAGATATTTCAGATGAACTGAAGCAGGATGGGTCCAAGATATTCCGCATCTGAGGCATCTATGGCCTACAACTTTACATTTGCCTCTTAATCCTTGGTATTCATCTTTGTTATCTGAAATATTATTGCAATAAATTCTTTTTATTATTATCCTTTTTATGACATTTGGCTGTTTCATACCTTCTTTCATATATTTTGTGATGCATTTTTAATGTTATTAAATTGAATGACGATTAGTAAACATAAGAATCTTTAAACAAAAAGATTTTTTTGTATTATTATGGAGTAGAGTTAAACTTTAGAAGAGGTTTAGAAACCACTAAAATTTGAAAACACACCAATCCATAATACTGAAAAGCTCGTCAAGTGGGGCAAACAGTGGATAGATTGAAGACACCGTCATGGAGTCAAAAATTTTATGGATCTCAGTGAAATCATAAGTTAGAACTCATGAGAACTTATAATACTGAAAAGCTCATCAAGTGGGGCAAACAATGGATAAATTGAAGACACTGTAATGAAGTCGAAAAGTCTGTGAATCCGAGTGAAATCATGGATTAAAACTCATAACACAATCATGTGATTGCATTCATCCATAGGGAACATGCATTCTATAAGCATTTGCAAAACTTGTCATTAACATCACTGCATTTGACTAATATTGCAGTAATCGTGGAAAATTTTCTTTTTGTTTTAAAATCAAACTCGTTTTTAAATAGGTCGAGCCCTGAGATCACCGTCGAGGTGTTTTCTTTTCTTTTAAATCGAACTTGTTTTTTCAAAATGAATCGAGCCCTGAGATCACCGTCAAGGTATTTCTTTCGTTTTTAAATCGAACTCATTTTTTTCCAAATGAGTCAAGCCCAGAGATCACCGTCGCAGTATTTCTTTCGTTTTTAAATTGAACTCATTTTTTCCCAATAAGTCGAGCCCCAGGATCACCGTTGAGGTATTGCTTTTATTTTTAAAAGTCGGATTCGTTCCCTTGAGATGAGTCAAGCCTTGGTACTGTAGTCAAGGTATTTCCAACTCAAAACCAAAATCGTTAAATTTTTATTTTAAGTTTGTGAAAAAAAAGCTCTCTGTTTGAATAATCTCCATACTCGGACAAAATGGTTATCTATTTGTCTTTGCTTGATTCCTGATCCTTAGAATTAGCCAGTAGACACCTAATTTTGTCCGCGTCCCCTAAACAAGGTACATTCTTTGTTTAACTCCCCGAAATGTCGAAAACCTCCCATATTTCCACAATTTGGTTTCTAACACTTTGATTCGAAGGTCAACATAGAAAGGTCCGCGCGAAAAAGTCAATCCTCAAAAGTCAACCTCGAAAAGTCAAAAATCGAAATAGTCAACTTTTTGAAAAAAAATCAAGGTTTGAAGGATAATTGAATAATGATGAAGCAATCTTGATAATTGAAGAGCCATAATTGGAAATGGAAAGAATAATTGAAGGTGGAAAGACAAATTGAAAATTTCAACTTTGGAGAAAAGTATGAAAATTCCAATTTTGGGAAAAAGTAGGTAAATGATGAAATTGGGCAAAATTGAAGTTTCAGCTTGAGAAGTAATCAATAAATGGAGGTATTCAAAGGTTTACTTCAGAAAAGAATAAAAGGAATAGCCAAGTTTAAGACAAATTGGAAAATCAGGGAGTAAATTGAATAAAATGGAAAGTTTCAATTTTGGGGAAAAATATGTGAATGATCAAATTGATCGAAATTGAAAGTTCTATTTGGAGAATAATCAATAAAGAAATGGATTCAAAAAGTCTAATTTGAAGAAAAATGAAAGAAGAAGTCAATTGGAAGAGGAATTGGAAAATTAAGGACAAAATTAAATAAGTTGAAAATTTCAATCTTTGAGAAAATGGAAATGATCAAATTGGAAAGGAATTCGGGTATAAAAGTTGGGCAAAATGGGCTCAAATCTAATTCAATATGGTGCAAAGGGGATGGAAGAAGAAAATCCAAAAAATTGGCAAAGTTCGAGCAAATATAAGATTTCAAGGACTAAACTGTAATTTTGGAAAAATCCATAAAATATGGAATTCGAGCTCAAAAATTGTGAAACTTTTCAAAATTAAATTTTAGTTGGAAAGAAGGAAAAGGGAGAGAGAAAACCCAAAATTGGGCCAAAGTACAAATAAGCTAAATTCGGGAGGTTAAAATGTAATTTTGGAAAATTTAGGAAAAATGGAATTCGAGCTTGAAAAGTTGCTAAAATTTCCAGAATTGACTTTAATATTGGATAGGATGAATTGGAAGAGAAAAAACTGAAATTAGGGCCAAAATGCAAATAGGTTAAATTCGGGGGCTAAAATGCAAATACACCAAAATTCGAAAAGGGACCAAGTAGCAAAAAAAAGGAAGGCACTAGAACATCCTAGGCCATTTTCGGTCCAGAGAGAGAGGGAGAGAGGAAAATATGATCAAATGGCCAAGATGCAAAGTGGTGGATAGGTTTCAAAAGCGAAGGACATGAGTCACTACACTTAGTACATTAGGTTGCATTTTTGGCCAATGAGGTGCATTCCCAATGGCTAAGGATGAAGCTCATTGGCTAAGGACAAGTGATGCCATGTGATTTGGCCAAATGGCTAAAAAAAAAAAGATGATTACATGCCATGTTGTGAACAAAGAACATTAGTCATCTTATTAAGTACATGAGTTGGAATTTTTTGGCCAATGAAGAGCCCTCTTGGTGACTAGGCAAGAAGGTCATTGGCTAGCCAATAGATGGCATTTTAATGTGTAAGGATGAAATATTATTGGCTAGGCAACATGATGAAGCCAAGTGGCCAAAAAGAAGCAAGATGGAGGGTGGGGATTAGACAAGGAATTCGGCCAAGGGGCTATAGGAAAGGGAGAGGCCATTTTTTTCATTCATTCACTACCATTTTGAGAGCTAAGGGTAGTAGCTAAAATCACCTAAGGAGAAAAGGGAAGGAGGAGAGAAAAAAAAAGGAAGAAAGAGGAGTTTGAGAGCTTTTTGGAGAAGTTTTACTAGGTAGCTTCCTTTTCTCTTCTTGTTCTTTGTTTTCATTTTCATATCATGTTCTTTTCCTCTTCTTTTCTATGTTCTTTTTCATTTCATCTTCTTAAAAACAAAGGTTTTCAAAAGGTTTTCTTAAGAGCTTTTCTTTTCCTTTTCTTTTTTTCAAAGAAAGCAAAGTTTACAACATTTTCTCCTATATTTTCCTACTTGGTCGAACCTAGGGGCCTTCAGTGTGCTTGTGTTTATTTCATGCTTCTTGGTTGCCATTTTGATGTGGGTTGTTCTATTGTGGTAGGGTAGATTTTTCCCTTTTGTTTTCCTTAAAAATGAAAAGTTTTGAGCTTGATGATCTTCGTTTTTACCAAGTAATTGTTTGAGCCGGATTTAACATCCAAGAGGCCAAACTTTGAGCCAACCTTATTTTCATGTTTGTTTACATTTTATTGCTTATATAATTTTATTTTCATACATATATCTTGTTGGTTGTGTGATTTATATTCCTTATTTCTCTTTAAAATAATGATTTTGGGCTTGATGATCTTGGTTTTTACCAAGTGATGGCTATAGCCGAATTAACATCCAAGGGGCTAGCCTTGAGCCAATCATTTTTTCTTGCTGTAAATCATGTTTACAAATAATTTCCGGAATGGTTTTGGTTAGGATCAACCAATGATCCATAGCCAAAACCTATTTTTCAAACTAGTTGGAAAAAAATATTATTTTGCAAGTTGGATATGCTGATTTCGGGCAATATTTTCACTATGTACTTTTGGTCCAAATAAAAAATTGGTTTAACCTCATTGAATGCATCCTTAGATGAGTCCATGGTTAAAATTTTAGACTTTACTGAGTTTTCCTTAAAGGTCTAAAAAATAGTTTTTGGCAAAACTAGTTTTAGTTAGATACGCTGAGTTTGGGGAAATTTTGGCCTAGGCATTTCTTGTCCAAATAAAAAACTGTTTTAACCTCATTGATTATACCATTAGATGAGTCCGTGGTTAAAATTTTAGATTTTTTTGAGTTTTTCTTAAGGGTTTAAAAAATAGTTAGATAAAATTGGGTTCTAGTGGTTAAAAACAAGCTTTGAAACAAGTTAATGGCTAAATGTTTTTTTCTGTATTTATGGGGCTGGCAAAGACCTATAGTGGGCTGTTCTAGGTCATTTTTGATCATTTAAGACTTAAAAAATATGGTTTTGATAAACTGGGTCATGGATGGGTAATCCGAGCTTTGCAAATCGAGCAAAGACTAGGATTTTTACAAGAGGCCATTCGGCCATGTGGCTTTTCATGTCAAAAATTGCATCCTTTTAAAGTTATTTTGGCTTTCAAAAATGTTTACATTCGAGGCTATCTTAGAGGTATTAGGATGTCAATTAAGGGCATTCTGATACCCCTTAATCCGAGCCAAAATTCGTGCCCGAAATCCTTCAATTTTAAAGTTCAACTTAACAAAGGTATTCGGATACCTCTTTAGGTATTCTGATGCCCTCTCTTCAAGAGAGAAACACATTCTGTTTTCAACATAGCATATTTTGAAAAAAATGTTTTTTACTTAACTTGGCATAAAAATATATTTTTTTTCAATTTCCTAGACATTTGACGAGAATTAGTTCTTAATCTTTGCCTTGTTTGCCGAGGAGGTTAGGAAATTATTCAACGCACGTATTTATGAAATCGTAAGGTATGGTTTTCGATTTATTTGAAATTATGTACATGTCATGCGAAAAGATATTTTCCAAAGTTTTGTCGGGTCTACTGGAGAGTTCGATAAAATGTCCCGATGCATGCCATTTATATAATTTCACACAAAAAGAAAATCCATGAAAAAGAATTTTTAAAATAATGATGTGTGCATATTCTATGTTCATGCATATTCCATGATGAGGTCATTTAATAATTAATGTCTACATTTTCCATCTTGATCATGATAATTATATGTTCATGAATGAACATGATGATGTCATTTTATGATTTGATATTCATGTTGCTATTTTGATAATGATGTGTTGTTGGATGTGAATATTTTATGATGATATCATGTATGTCATGTTATGAACTCTTTTACCATGTTATAATAGGATTTGTCATGTCATGCATGCCATGCCATGAACTCTTTAACCATATTATAATAATGTTTTTCCATGTTATAAATTCTTTTATTATAATATAATAAAATTTGCCATGTCATGTATGCTATGTCATGAATTATTTTGCAATGTCATAAATTCCTTTGCCGTGTCATGAAGAAAATGTTCGTCTGTCAGGATAATTATGCATGTTGTTTGATTTATGTTTATATCTTAGTACTAATTTGCATATCCATAATCATTTTTAAAGGATTTTAAATGCATGGAAAATAATAATGGTTTTTAATAAAATAAGGTTGTTTTCAAGTTAAAATAATTCATGAGTTCTCTGTTGGGTCTGTCGGGGAGGATATAATCAATTATCATTAACAACGGAATATTCTTTTTATTAGAAAATGAGGGTGATTCAGAGAATTTCAAAATAAAAGAAAAATTCTACGTTTTGTCGAACCTGCCAAAAAATATAAAAAATTTATGTTAATAAATTCCGGATCATTCTCAAATAATATGATTGTGGAATTAATTTTAAATGTCGAACCTAAATCCAACTTTTACCGAGACTTAGGATAACACAATATTAATAAGGTATCGTTTTAAACGGACGTTGTGGGAGTGCTAATCCTTCCCTGCACGTAACCGACTCCCGAACCCGCTTTTATTTTTCTCTGGTTTTTAAAACACAGACCTTGAAATTTTTTTTTCTTAAAATATTTTAATTATTTTTAAAATGTTTTATAAAAACTGGTTTTAATAGGTGACTAATCACACCTAGCCAAAAAACATCGATGGCAACTCCATTTTTTCGAGGTTGTTTTAAAACCCTCATTTTTATTTAGAGGAATCACAAATGATTTTCCTTTTCCTCTTTCCCCCAACGTCACTTAAGGGATCCCTGATGAAATTTTTTCCGTTAAGAGACTTGTGAACTTTAATTAGTGTATATTGATAACTCTAGGAAATATAGTTATTTTGCCACCTTTTATGCTTTTGAATCGGCTAAGACCTTGAGGATTTTATTAGGATTTGATTAGTTTTAGATGTTTTTATATTTATTTTATTTATCCATTTTACGTTTAATATAGTTATTTAGTTGTTATTTATGTGTTTTTATAGGTCCAAGCTGATCTGGAGCTTCGAGGTGCAAAACGATGAAAAATGGTGCAAAGCAATGAGCAGGCAGATTCGACCTCCGGATCTTCTTTCAAGAAAAATATGATCTTAAAAGTTCAAATAAGAAAACTCCCTTCTTGGCTTTTGAAGCTGACTTCCATATCTTTCCAATAGTGTAAGACTCGTCAAAATCGGAAAGCTTTTCCCAGTCAAAATAGCTAAAGATGTTTGCAAAGATGATAGAATCTGGAGACCAGGCAGAATGTCGGCGTCGCGGTGCCAAGCTACTATTTGCAACGTGAAAAAAATCCGAAAAAGGGAAAAAAACTTACATGTTTTCTTGGCCGAGGGGCCTTGGGCACTTTAAATAGGACTCTTTTAGGTCAGAATAAAGAGGATTGGAGTTCTAAAACCCTAATTCTCTCAAGAGGATAATTGCCATTAGAAGCTCTCAAGAAGATTGGAAGATTTGTGAAGATTGAAGACTTAAGAACTAACAACTCTTAGTTTTCTCTTTTCTTTTTTCTCTTCTTCATTTTTCTTGTGTTGTTGTTGATGGTGAAACTATTTGAATATTTGTTTTCATTAATTATCATGAACTAATTTTCTTTTACTAGAATTCCAATGGAACTCAACATATAGTTTGAATTTACTTTCTCTCTCTAGCTTGATTTAATGGTTTGTTGAGTTGTTTGTTCAATCTTGTTATTAATGTTCCTAGTTGATTGGCCACCAGTTACATTGATTTGTTAACCTAAATATAACTTGGAAAAGAGAGTTTAGTGTTAGACATGGATTTAATGACATATGTTTCATATTCATTTATTAGGATGAATTGATCTGCAGGAAGGGTAGTAATACACTTACTTGTCATGTGTAACCATTGTTAGAGCCTAAGCTTAATGAGTTCTTCTTTAATTCAATTATCATAGGAATATAGTTAATTGGTTAAGAGGGATATTTTTATTGGACCATCGGAAGATCGTTATAAATAGGGTTAACAATTCAGGATCATTAATCAAGTGAAGACGTAGAGAGAGATTCAAGTGAAGTGTTGAGGGAAATTGTAATCCTAGGCTTTTATAATTAATTGAATTCACCTTTTTTAATTTACTTGCTTTCAGTATTCGTTTCTTTTAATTTTAGTTGTTAATTACCATCTTTATTTATTTGTTTAGATAAGATTGAGTTTGTTAATTTTAGTACTTAGCAAAATTAATAATAATTCCTCGTGGGTACGACACTCTACTTCCACTTTTTTACTTGTTTACGATACGTGCACTTGCCTGGTTAAATCCGACAACAAGTTTTTGTGCTGTTGCCGGGGAATTATTTTACTATTTTTTTTAATATTAATACCAAGCAACCTTAGTCTTAATTTAAACTTTATTTTTCTTTATTTTCAATTTTTGTTGATTTGGATGCACTATGTGGGATTATAAACGGGAGGCAATCAATGCTTTATCTACACAAGTGGCTGCACTTAACAAGAAGCTTGACACTTTGTATGTACCTTCTGTCCAAAGCCCGTTTGTAATTTGTGAACTCTGTGGGGGTGGACATCATAGTGATTGGTGCGCAACCTATGCTGAATCAATGTAGTATGTTGGAAACTACAATATGCAGCAAAATAATTTTTATTCCAACGACTACAATCCAAGTTGGGGAGATCACCAAAATTCTTATTGGAACAACAACCAATAGTCCTCCTATTCAGACAATCAAGCATATCCTTTTCAGTTTCCACCATATGCACAAACACCTGTCCTAAAAAAGAAACCATCATTGGAAGAGGTGTTTATGCAATTCTTGGCAAGCCAAGCAGTGATCAATCAGAATCATTCAGCATTACTTCAAGCTCAAGCACCGGTTTCAGAAATGAATCCATCATTGGAAGAGGTATTCATGCATTACATGGCAAGCACCGATGCTATCATTCAGAGTCAAGCTCAAGCTCCAGTCCCAGAAAAGAAGCCATCATTGGAAGAGATGATGTTGCAATACATGGCATAAAATGATGGATCAATCAGAAATATTAAGACATATATAAGCCAGCTTGTTACCGCCATTAACTACCAATCTCAATAAACTCTTCCAAGTGAAACTAAATTTAATCTTATGAGTGAAGAACAAGAGCATTATAATGAAAACACACTTGGGATTGAAAAAGAGATAGAAGAGGATAGCATAGAGCCTGAATTGCCAACCGAGCTTATTGGAGACGAATTTGAGAAAGCTCAAGAAGAATGGATTCGATGTGACCTACCACCATAACCTGTTCCCCAATACATTCAACAGCCAAAGCTAATCGATGGGATAGATAGTGCAAATAATGTAGAATTCATAGAGATTTATTCCATTGATCCACTTCAAGCATTCATAAATTCTACCACCGAAAGGGATGAATTTCGCTTTCAAGCCTGCAAGACTGCTAAACTGTTCAAAGAAAAAAGAAACAAATGGCATGAATCAAAAATCATCAAGTGGTTAGATACAGGCTAATGCGCATGAGATAGTCAAGCCGATGACTACAAATCAAACGCTTTTTGGGAGGCAACCCAAGTTCTAAACTTTTTATTTTTATTTTTTTTTAATTTTTAGAGTATTTTTATTTTTATTAATTTCTTTTTACTTTGTTTTGTTTTGTAGTAGGCACTTACCAGACTTGGACAAGCATGATGAAGTCTAAGAGGAAAACTAAAGCTTCTCCTGTGTTGCTTTCATTGATAGGGGAGTTTTCTTGTTCTTACTATTTTTATTTCCAAACATTGAGGACAATATTTGTTTTAAGTTTGGGGGTGTGTCTTTAGATTTATTTTAGTTTGTGTGATTGTCTAATTTTATTATTAGGAGTCTAAAAATATATTTTTTTTTTGCTTGAGATATTTTCCACTTAGTATGATGGAATCCTTATCCAATGATGAATTTTAGTTATTAATTTGTCTTGATTCTCGGGAAAACATAGGCATGAGAAGAATTTATGTTAATTTCTTTTGTTAGTTTCATGTTAGGATGTGATTTTCACAAATTGAGCACTTAATCTCTTGCTTAGATTTGCCTTGCTTATTTAAAGACTGATTATGTTGTTGTTAATTGCAATTATGTCTAGAACCTATAATTTGTTTGATTCTCTCTCAAGGAAAAATCCTAAACAACACTAAGTTAAGGAAGTGATTTAGGCTATCTTTGGATCGTTTGAGCCTTTCAAGCTTACCTTTATATTAGTCTACCTCTTTTTGCCTATTGAAATATTTATTTTCTTTGATTGCCACATCTTTTAGCCTAGCCAAATATGAAAAACCATGACTAACCCTCACTACATAGGCATGTGATGATATTACACGAAACAATTATGAGACATGTCGAATTTGGGTGAAATAGTGCTATAAAAAAAGTTATGGTTCTTCAAAAATGAAGAATAGAAAGAAAAAAAAAATTTTGAATAAATTGGTGAAGCAAAAAAGGAAGTGTCTTCAAGGAAGAAAGTATGTAATTTGAGGAAAAGACTATGGCTCTCAAAAATCCTGAAAAAAATGTAAAGTGTCTATGGGTGACTTAAATCGAAATTTATCTTTATCCTACCTTGACCCTAACCTTACATTACAAGCTTAATAAAGACCTACTTGATCCTTGATGAAGTGTTAGTCTACATTACTGGAGAGAGAGAGATGAAAAGCAAACATATGAGAGTCTAGTACAATAATTCGTATTTTGCATTGATATAAACTTATTTAGATTGTATGTAATGATTTGTAAAGAGATTATACACACACACTGAAAATCCATTCAAGCAAGCAGTTCACGATTGAATTGAATCATGGATTTTGATTATGTTTATTTTCTACTTTGAATCAGGATTTTTAGGTAATTTTTTAGGAAAATTAAGAAATCATTGTTTGAGTGCATTTATTTTGAGTGATGCTTTTTGTCAGGTTATTAAGTTAGTTTGTTTTGTTTTGTTTTTCTCGAGGACTAGCAAAATATTAAGTTTGCGGGTGTGATAACTCTAGGAAATATAGTTATTTTGCCACCTTTTATGCTTTTGAATCGGCTAAGTCCTTGAGGATTTTATTAGGATTTGATTAGTTTTAGATGTTTTTATATTTATTTTATTTATCCATTTTTTGTTTAAAATATTTATTTAGTTGTTATTTATGTGTTTTTATAGATCCAAGGTGATCTGGAGCTTCGAGGTGCAAAATGATGAAAAATGGTGCAAAACAATGAGCAGGCAGATTTGACCTCCGGAGCTTATTTCAAGAAAAACTTTATCTTAAATACTTCAAATGAGAAACCTCTCTTCTTTAATTTTGAAGCTGACTTCCATATCTTTCCAAAGGTGTAAGACTCGTCAAAATCGGACAAGATTATTCTACTCAAAACAGCTGACGAAGTTCACAAAGATGACAGAATCCGGAGACCAGGTAGATGTCAGCGCCGCGGCGCCCAAAATCAGCTCCGCGACGCCCATATACTGTTTGCAACGTGACAAAAATCCGAAAAAGGGAAAAAGGCTTACATGTTTGCTTTTCCATGAAGTTTCGGACTCTAGGGGCCTTGGCCACTTTAAATAGGACTATTTTAGGTCAAAATAAAGAGGATTGGAGTTATGAAAACCTAATTCTCTCAAGAGGATAGTTGCCATTAAAAGCTCTCAAGAAGATTGAAAGATTTGTGAAGATTGAAGACTCAAGAACTGACAACTCTTAGTTTTCTCTTTTCTCTTTTATCTTCTTTATTTTTCTTGTGTTGTTGATGATGGTGAAACTATTTGAATATTTGTTTTCATTAATTATTATAAACTAATTTTCTTTTACTAGGATTTCGATGGAACTCAACATATAGTTTGAATTTACTTTCTCTCTCTAGCTTGATTTAATGGTTTGTTGAGTTGTTTGTTCAATCTTGTTCTTAATGCTTCTAGTTGATTGGCCACCAATTAGATTGATTTGTTAACCTAAATATAACTTGGAAAAGGGAGTTTAGTGTTAGACATGGATTGAATGACATATGTTTCATATTCATTTATTAAGATGAATTGATCTACAGGTAGGGTAGGAATACACTTACTTGTCAAGTGTAACCATTGCTAGAGCCTAAGCTTAATGAGTTCTTCTTTAACTCAATTATCATAGGAATATAGTTAATTGGTTAAGGGGGATATTTTTATTGGACCATCGGAATATCCTTATAAATAGGGTTAACAATTTAGGATAATTAATCAAGTGAAGAGGTAGAGAGAGATTCAAGTGAAGTGTTGAGAGAAGTTGTAATCCTAGGCTTTTATAATTAATTGGATACACCCTTTTAAATTTACGTGCTTTCAGTATTAGTTTCTTTTAGTTTTAGTTGTTAATTACCATCTTTATTTAATTGTTTAGATAAGCTTGAGTTTGTTAATTTTAGCACTTAGCAAAATTAATAATAATTCCTCGTGGGTACGACACTCTACTTCCACTTTATTATTTGTTTATGCACGTGCACTTGCGTGGTTAAATCTGAGAACATATATCTAAGCTACCCCTGTTGAATTCATATCTAACCCCTAAAACATTGTATCTCCAGCACAAAACCAGTTTAACCATTCTATATCCTTGCTTAATTGTCAAAATTAATATAGGTATGTCTACATGGAAATTCTCCATATTTTAAAGCATGGTGATTGTCAGTGTTAAGAAAATAACAATTAAGAGCTTCCTAAGTGTAGTTGAAATAAGCACTCACCTCTGCATTAGAAAGTGTATATTTCCCGATCAGCATTCCAAGAATCCAAGTCCTAGAGGACTATAAGAAAATAAACGGATACCCAAAGAGTCACAAATATTCTTAATCCCCATCTGATCTTCTCCTATGTTTATAACAGAAAATTATACCTTAAATTGGGGTCATACTAGATGTAAACCTTAGAATCACATCAATAATCGAAAGGAATTATTAAAGCCTTCGTAGCTACATGCATATTCAGGCATGGCATGGCCACATGGGATACATTAAAGTATTGTATTTTAGTTAGATAGTCTACTGATGAGGCTTAGCTCAAGAGGTTGGACTGGGTGGGGGTTTTGATTACAAAATCAAAGTTAGAGACAGAGCGTTAGTGCTCTCTTCTTGTACACAAACCCAAAAAAAAAGTGTCTAGATATGATCCCTACAGTAAACTTATTGACATCCATGATAAACTCAGCTTTACATAAGATCATGTCCTCTATTAAGCAGGAAAATGCTATTTGCAAATAGTTACCCACATTAAACTAATTAATTAACGGTTTATACTCATTTTTTAATCAAATAGAACCAAATAATAAAATAAATAAAACCACGAGCTTGAATCATGTTTTTCACCGAACACTTAAACCCACTTCGACATTTTTCTCTTTCATTCAATTTCCTTGGAGTTGGGATTCGGTGAAGGCAAGAAGAATGAGTCCAGACACTCTGTATGCATGTGTTCTAAAGTTGATATCTTCAAAATAGACGCTTAAACAGGAGAGATTAGGTAGGTAAGCATGTGAATCCATTAGAAGCCATGGCCATCAAGGGAGATTAGAACAAAGATATGGTTGGAGTAGAAATAAAAGAAAAGTCACTAAACCAAGGCTAATGGCTGTAAAGGTAGATGTTGTCGGATTTACCACACAAGTGCACGTATCGTTAACAAGTAATATAATGAAAAGTAAAGTGTCGATCTCACAAGGAATTGTTACTAAATTTGTTAAGTACTAAAATTAAAACAACCTAATCTTATTCAAACAATTCATTAAAAGTTGTAATTAAAAACTAAAAAAAAATAAAAAGTGAATTAAATCAATTGAGAAAAGCCTAGGATTATAATTTCCCTCAACACTTCGTATGAATTTTTCCTACCCTCTTAACTTGATTAATGATCTTGAGTTGTTAACCTAGAATTCTAATGTATTTATAAGGATCTTTCGATGGTCTTATAAAAATATCTCTCTTAACCAATTAATTATATTCCTATGATAATTGAATTAAAGAGAAACTCATTAATCATAGACTCTAAAATCGTTACACATGACACGTAAGTATATTCCTACCCTTCATGCAGATCAATTCATCATAATAAATGAATATGAAAAATATGTTATTCAATCCATGTCTAACACTAAACTCCCTTTTCCAAGTTGTATCTAGGTTACCAAATCAATCTAATTGGTGGCCAAACAACTAGAAGCATTAAGGACAAGACTGAATAAACAACTCAAATATCATTAAATCAAGCAAGAGAGTAAAATAATCCAAACTACATGTTGAGTTCCATTGCAATCCTAGAAAGAGGAATTTAGTTCATGCTTAACATTGAAAGCAATGAACACAGGAGTTTCACCATCATCAAATTACAAGAAAATAAAAGAAGATTAAGGAAAAAGAGAAAACTAAAGGTTGTCAGATCTTCAGTCTTCTAGTCTCTAAAATCGTTCTTAGCTCTTTGCAAGATCGTGGTGACCGCTCTCCTCTTCAGAAAACTAAAGCTAAGAAATAAGAATGTCTAAAAAAATAAAGTCCTAATGGTTCCTATTTATAGAGCTCTTAAAATCCTGAAGAAGGCAAACTTTGTGGCCAAGTAACTACTTCCAACATGGACTTTCCATATATGAGCTGAGTCTATCCTTCTTACTTTAGGACTCTACAAAACTACAAAAGACATTAAATTAATAACTAAGATTAAACATAAAATAAAAAAATTAAAACTAAATTATAAATATATAAAAAATAACTAAAAATATTTAACTAATAGTTTAAACTATAAGGACTTAAAGCACAAAATAAGATAAAATAACACTATTTTATAGAGTTATCACATCCCCGAACTTAAGATTTTGCTAGTCCACGAGAAAAACAAAACAAAAGAAATAAAATGAATCAAAACAAAACCAAAGATGAGTACACTTAACTAATGATTTCCTTAATTGTTCTCAAAAGTTATCTCAAAAT
Organism: Fremontodendron californicum; assembly: GCA_030761205.1. Classification (NCBI taxonomy): domain Eukaryota; kingdom Viridiplantae; phylum Streptophyta; class Magnoliopsida; order Malvales; family Malvaceae; genus Fremontodendron; species Fremontodendron californicum. Next base: position 14,216,491 of record JAULJL010000037.1, read on the forward strand.
CCAAAATCAAAGTAGAACACAAACATAATCCAAACTTATGATTCAATGCAACCGTATGCCTCATGCTCGAATAGATTTTCGGTGTGTGTGTAAATAATCTCTTTACAAATCATTGCATGCAATATGAATAAGTTTATGCCAATGCAAAGTACAAATTAGTACTAGATTCTCATATGTTTGCTTTTCATCTCTCTCTCTACTAATGTAGACTAACACTTTATCAAGGATCAAGTAGGTCTTTATTAAGCTTGTTGTCGTAACCTTAATAAATAATGAGTCTCATAGCGAGACTTTATATTCGTTAAGCGTGACATTAAAGAATCGAAGAAAAGTTGACTTAATTCCTCTTAAAATGAAGGTTTTGAAAATGACCTTGAAAAAGATATGAAGTCGCCACCAATCTTTTTTAGCTAGGTGTGATCGGCCACCTATTAAAACCGGTTTTATAAAATATTTTTAAATTAATAAAAACATTTTTAAAAACCAACTTCAAGTCTGCGTTATAAACCAAAGAAAATAGAAGAATCGGGTTCGGGACTCGGTTACGTGCGAGGAAGGATTAGCACCCCCACAACGGTACCTTATTAATCATGTGTTATCTCAAGTCTCGATAAAAAAATTGATTTTTAATTTAGTATTTCAATTTAATTCCCAGTTTAAAGAAAAATAACTCCATTTTTAATTGAAAACGATCCGGCATTTATTAATTAAAAATTTTCCTATATTCCCCGACAAAATTGGCAAAATATAAAAAATTTTATTTATTTGGAAAACTTTCTGAATCATTCTCGTTTTTCGAAAGAAAGATATTCCTTTATCAATGATAATTGATGATATTCCCTCTAGCAAACTCGGTAGAGAACTCATGAATTATTTTAACTCGAAAATATCTTTATTTTTTTATTGAAAATCATTATCTTTTTTTAAAAAAAAGCATTTAAAAAAATGAATATGAACATTTGTGACATAAATAAAATGACATAGCAAAGTCTAGATAATATAATGCAACCTAAATGTTATGACATAATTCAAAAGGCATAACATATTCTAAATGAGATGAAATAATTTAAATAACCTAATATTCTAAATGAAATGAAATATTCTAAATGAAATGAGATGTCCTAAATGACATAGTATTTCCTATATGAAAGGAAATAACCTAAGTAACATGGTCTATTCTAAATAGAATAAAATGATTTAAATGACATGGCAAATGTAAATGATTAAACCAAAATGACATGGAATATAATCTAAATGACATGAAACATAAAATAATGCTATCATGTAATATGCATGAAAATAGAAATAATAATGCATGAACATAGTATATGCTAAATAATGTGACAAAAATGAATAACTAAGTAAAAAGCATAGAATAACATATAATATTCAAAGACATATAAAAAACAACATAACACCATAAAATAAATCAAAATAATAACAATATCATAAAAATTATCAAAAATCACATATTATATAGTATGCATGGACATGAAAAATGCAATACATGAAAATGTATTTTTTCCTTTTATTAAGGAAATCCATATACCTAAAAAGATATCCGGCTACCTTAGGAAAATATGTCAAATTAAATTTTCTAAAATCAAAATAATTTGTGATTGTTTGAATACAATTTTGAAGATCTCAGAATAGAAATAAAACCCTAGCCAAACCCTTTTAAAATGGCTCTAATTTTTTAAGTTTAAAATCCCGGAGTTGACCATCCTTAACCCGAGGTTTATAAAATCATTTTTAAAGTTTAAAAAGGCTTAGAAACTATCCTAAGATAGTAGCTAAAGCTTTTAACCAACCCCCTCTAAATGCCTTAGCCAAATTCAACCATTGTTTTTCTTTTTAATTCAAATCTACCTCTATTGTCCGGTTTTGACAAACGATTTTTTAGCCTATTTTTAAAAATTCAAACAAATCTAAAAAAATTACTGGAGACTCAAAACATCTAAAACTATATGAGAAAACATTGGATTAATTTTCTAATTAAAGATGACTGCCCAGAAAAATTGAGAAAGTACGAGTATTGGGTGAAAAACTGTTTTGCCGAAACATATTTTTTTGCCTTTGATAAAATCATTTAAAAATCAAAGTAAAAATGTTGGAGATCATCCTAAAGACCTAAAAACAGTAGTTAAAACATTTAAAAACCTTGGACAAAAATTTGCTAAGTAAAAAAATCACAAAGGTAGAATAATCAATTTGACAACCCTTTAATTTTCCACAAGTATGCTCATGTGAGCATGACTTTGAGCCATTGATTTGCCTAAGTCATAAATCATGTGGCATGACATGGAATGCATGAAAATACAACAAAGTGAATGCATGAAAATACAACAAAGTGAATGCACGAAATGCATGGTTTAAAGTCTATTGATATGGAAAATGCATGGCATAAATAACCTAAATGCATAGCATGAGTTTGCATGACAATAAATGCTATCCTAACTTAATATGCATGACCTAGTGTCTAATGACATGGCAAATGACATGGAATAATGAAAATGGCCTAGTGCCTAAATGGCATGGGAAATGACATGGCATATGAAAATGGCCTAATGTCTAAATGTCATGGAAAAACAACATGGCATATGAAAATAGCCTAATGCTTAAATGACATGGAATAATAAAAATGGCCTAAAGCTAAATGACATGTGAAATGACATGGCATATGAAAATGCCTAATGTCTAAATATCATGGAAAAATTGCATGGCATATGAAAATGGCCTAATGCTTAAATGACATGGAATAATAAAAATGGCATAAAGCTAAATCACATGGCATATGAAAATGGCCTAAAGTTTAAATGACATATAAAATGACATGGTATATGAAAATGGCCTAAAGCTAAATGACATGTAAAATGACATAGAATAATAAAATGACCTAAACTTAAATGACATGGAATAATAAAAATGGCCTAAAGCTAAATGACATGTAAAATAGCCTAGATGTCTAATTGAAATAGCAAATATCATGGCCTAGAAAAATGACCTAAAGCTTGGAGAAAATACACATGGCTGAATGGCCTAGGAACCAAAGTGTTGTGAGAAATGTCATGTAAAATGACCTAACTAAATGCTACGGAAGATGATATGAAAAATGGAAATGGCCTAAACTATATGACAATAGTCCCAAGATGCAAAAATATGACATAAGTCAAAAGAACAAGATGGTTAGCAAGAATATAAATATACATAAAGATAAATAATAATAGAAATAAGCAAGTTAAAGTAAGCAAATAAATAACAAAGAGATGAGCTCCATGGTTAGTCCATTAGAAAAAGCCCCCCTAACCATTATCACTTGGTTTTCATCAAGGTCATGAAGCCTTTTCAATCTCAAAATCATAAAAAATAACTAAGGTAAAAAAAATATGGAGATGAGCTTCATGGTTGGTATATTGGACAAAGCCCACCCTAACCATTATCACTTGATTTTCATCAAGATCATGAAGCCTAACCATTGTTTTATTTATTTTTTGAAAAGCAAGATCAACAAGAAAGATGTAAAAAGAAATGGTAGGAAATCACATGGAAAATAAGAAACAAAGCATGAGGAAGAAGAAGAAAAAATGTAGTAGCAATGGTAGAATGTCTACCTTAACAAAAGCTTGCTTTTTTTTTTCAAAAATCTTTTCTTTTCTCCATTAGCTACTGACCTCCCCTCTCAAATGCTCAGCCACTTAAGGAAAAATAAAATATTCCCCCCCTCTCTCTTGCTTGGCCGAATGGCCCCTCAACCATTGGATGATTTTTTGCACTTTTTCTCTTCTAATCTTGGCCCTTAGATTAAGATATTTTCATGAAAACATAAAAATGTCATCTTGCTAATTGATAGCAGCCCTTAAGATGTGTACTCAGCCCTTCTAATAACCTCAGTCCTTAGATGAAATAAGGACACAATCCGATGCACTCCCTTGCTTGGCCAAATGGACCTCTACCTTTGGATGAGTTGTGCTAATCTTTCTTCTTCCATTCTTCGTCATTGGATGAGGACAACATAAAAACGGAATCTTGTATATTAAATCCAGCCCCTAACATGTGTACTCAACCCTTGTAGATGGCTTAAGACATTGGATGTAAAGAGACAATCCATGCACTCCCTTGCTTGGCCGAATGGATACCCACCTTTGGATGAATTGTGCTCATCTTTTTTCTTCCATTCTTGGCCATTAGATGAGGGTTCTTTCATGAAAAATAAAAATGTCATCTCAGCAATTAATCTTGGCCATTAAATGGTGTATTCAACTTTTCTACAAGGCACCTAAGCCATTGGATAAAGGGGGGACCATTTGCAAGGTACTAGTGGTAGCATGTGAGCTTGATAGTGACTAAGGAATGAAATTGATCAAGCTTCCTTCTTCTGCTCTATGCTGGCTGATCAAAGGAGATAAAATCCTAGTAATTCCATTTTCTTTCATATTTTTCTTAATTACAAATTTGCCCTTTTTGGTTTCTTCGGTAAAATAACTTTTTTGACCCCCGAACCTAAATAAATAGCAAACGAACTCCAAATTCAAATTTTCTTTTTTCAATACTTCCGAAATAATAATAAATTGAATTCTTTTCAAAATTTCCTGAGTCCATTTGCTATTTATTTCAGATTTATTTCCAAAATTACCCCTTAATGCTCCTGAACTTTTTTCATTTTGTAAACGAGCTCCGAATCCAGCTTTTTCTTCACCAATCTCTTCCAAATAATTAAAAGTGTGATCTGGAAGTTTTCAATATATTTGGAGCTCATTTGCTATTTTTTAAGGATTTATCTGCTTGAATTTCTACATTAGGGACCTAGGATTTGGCCATTTTGCAAACGAACTCCGAATCCGGATTTTCTTTCACCAATCTCTTCCAAATAATTTAATAATGAGATCTGCAAATTTTCAAAAATTTTGGAGCTCATTTGCTATTTTTTCGGGATTTATCTCTTTGAATTTTTTCATAGTGGGCCCGGGATTTGGCAATTTTGCAAACAAACTGCGAATCAAGATTTTCTTTCACTAATCACTTTGAAATGATTTAAGAATGAGATATGAAATTTTTCAAAATTTTCGGAGTCCATTTGCTATTTTTCCCAAATTTTCCAATTTTGCCCTTTTGACTCTAAAACCCAATTTTGCTCAAAACAAGTCCGATTTTCAAATTTTCCTCAAACTGAGCCTTGGGCTGTCCATGTTTAATCATTCATCATCAATTAGGGCTTTAGTCTTACCGAATTGGGCCATTTCTGCAATTTTTCAAAATTCACTAAAATCCACTAAAAACCCTAATTCTCAATTTTCTTTCGAATTGACTTTTCCTTCGGTTTTTCTTCCAAGTAGCCTTTCCATTACCCGTATTCAATTCTTATCTTCCATTTGGAACCTCCAATTTTGGACAATTAGATCGTTTAGGCACTTTTCCCCAAATTCTCTGAATTAGGGTTTCCTTTCTACTGAAATTCCATAACCCAACTTCCGAACTCCATATCATTCAATGTAGATCTTGGATTATCAAAATTCTTTCACCATTCTTCAATTGAACTTTAAATCTTGATTTTGAAAGTGGATTGACTTTTTCAGTAGTTGACTTTTTTGAGGTTGACTTTTTTGGAGTTGACTTTTTCAAGTTTGACTTTTTATGCTTGACTTCTTAGACTAAGTCTTGGAGTACCACCTATAGGATAAGAAAAGCCTTTTTGCATTCTGGAACATCAATTTAGGAAGAAAACATACCTATTTTAGTGGTCCGAACAAAATTAGGTGTCTACAGCTGCCCCTCTTTGGCTATTGCTGAGAATTAGGAATCAAACAAAGATAAACAAACACTAATTTTTTTCGGTTAGTGAAATCACATGTGAAAAAAGGGAAAGGGGTTTATATTCATTTCCATTTTTCATTTTTTTTTTTTTTGAAAAAGCTATAAATTGAAGATATCGTCCTTAAATTGAATTCCTTGACTAATCAAGGCTCGACCCGTCTTAAGGAAACGGGTTCGATTTTAAAACAAAATATTTGACTCATTTAAAAAGCATAACGAGTTTTAAAAAAAAAAGGAAATACCTCGACGATGGTCTCGAGTCTCAACTTATTTGATAAAACAAAATGAATTCGATTTAAAACAAAAGGAAATACCTCGACGATGGTCTCGAGGCTCGATTCATTTGATAAAACAGAATGAATTCGATCTAAAACAAAAGGAAATACCTCGACGATGGTCTCAGGGCTCGATTCATTTGATAAAACAGAATGAATTCAATTTAAAACAAAAGGAAATACCTTGACGATGATCTCGGTGTTCGACTCATTTAATAAAACATAATAAGTTCGATTTAAAACATAAGGAAATACATCGACGATGGTCTCGGAGCTTGACTCATTTGATAAAACAAAATGAATTCAATTTAAAACATAAGGAAATACCTTGACGATGGTCTTGGGGCTCGACTAATTTGATAGAACATAATGAATTCGATTTAAAACAATAGGAAATACCTCGACGATGGTCTCGGGGCTCGACTCATTTGATAGAACAGAATGAATTCGATTTAAAACAAAAAGAAATACCTCGACGATGGTCTTAGGGCTCGACTCATTTGATAGAACAGAATGAATTCGATTTAAAGCAAAAGGAAATACCTCGACGATGGTCTTGGGGCTCGACTCTTTTGATAAAACATAATGAATTCGATTTAAAACAAAAGGAAATACCTCAACGATGATCTCGGGTTTCGACTCATTTGATAAAACAGAATGAATTCGATTTAAAACATAAGAAAATACCTCGACGATGGTCTTGGGGCTCGACTCATTTGATAAAACAGAATAAATTCGATTTAAAACATAAGGAAATACCTCGACGATGGTCTCGGGGCTCGACTCCTTGGATAGAACAGAATGAATTCGATTTAAAACAAAAGATAATACCTCGACAATGGTCTCAGGGCTCGACTCATTTGATAGAACAGAATGAATTCGATTTGGGGAAGCCAAAGTTTTCCTGATTCCTATAGTGTTAGGTAAATGCAATGACTAGAATGACATGCTTTGCAAATGCTATGTTTCCTAAGGATGAATGCAATAAAATGATTATGTCATGATTTCTAATCCATGGTTTCTTTGAGGTTCACAGATTATCTGACTTCATGATGGAGTCTTCAATTGTTCACTGATGCCCCACTTAAGGAACCATTTACTCAAGATAAATTGTCAAACAGTTCCAGTTTCTGACTTCACTGAAATTTACAAATTTCTGACTTCTTGACGGAGTCTCCAACACATTCATTGTTTTCCTTTACTTGGTGAATTTTTCATCAGGATTAATGGTTTGCAAACCTTTTCAATGATTTAGATCTATTCCATAGTAATAATTTCAAAATCCCTTTATTTAAAGATTTTTATGTTTACTAATCATCATTCAATTTAATAACAAACAAAATGCATCTCAAAAATGTATGAAAGAAAGTATGAAACAAGCAAATGTCATAAAAGGGATAACAAAAATTTATTGCAACAAAATGTTTTAAAATGATAAAAGTGGACGTCAAGAATATATGTAAAGTTATAGGTTATAGATGCCCCGGCTGTGGAATATCTTGGACCCCTTTTTTTTCAAACCATTTAAAAATTTTTTTGACCAAACAATTTACTTGGGTAATCCATCCGTTTCCATAGTTACGTCAGACTGAGTTGTTCCCCTTTTTTCTGATTTTCAAATACTTTCTCCCCCTTTACACGGATCATTGATTCAAACCTTAATTAGTACTTGAGCCGCCCTTTGCGGGTTTTCAACTCAGGTGTCCCCCATACAGTATTAAGTCGCCCTTTGCGGGTTTTTGGCTTAAACTTCTCCTTTTTTTTTTTTTTTGTATTCTACCACGCATCTGAGAATTCTAAATGCTTCCAAGTTAAAAATGTCAATTCAAAAGATGGGATAAATTCTGAGAACAACCTTTCAAATTAAATATCTATGCTTGATCAAAATGAACTTTTAAAGTACGTAACGTAGGCCAAGGTTCGAGTTTAGAAGGAAAGGATAAAATATGCCCAAAATGTGTTTAAGGGTGATTGGATCAAGAATCATTTCCTGAGGAGAATTCATTCTTGAAATATTTGTCCCCCTTTTTTTTTGGAATTTTCTTTTTTTTTTTTTCTTTCAATCTCTTTTCTTTCATTACTGGCTTTCATTTGCCATTCTTTGATTTCACATTTTCCAATGGCTCTTTTTTTTTTTGCCATGATTTTGATTATTTTTCCTCGTATTTTCCCTCCAGTGTAGAGGGTGAACCTTGATCAGGGTTCAACGAAAGAAATAATTCCTAAGGTTCAAAGGGGTGACTAGGGATAATTTCTTCTTAGTGAAGGGAGTATGAAAGATGGCCATTCATCATATCAAGCATGAATATTCTCTTTGAAAAGCAATTCTCAGGGGAGGTAGATATATAGAATTTCCATTTTTACACTTGGAATCATTTGAATTCCCCTGTGCATAGCATCACAGTTATTTTTTTCTTTTTTCTTCAAGCGTAATACTTCTTCAATTCATTAGCATTCACGGGATTTCTAAAATCATCCCTGTCCATTTGAGTTAGAAATAATGCTCCTCTAGAAAAAGCTCTTTTTACTATATAGGGTCTTTCCCAATTTGGAGCCCATTTTTCTCGCGGATCCTTCATTATAGGGAGAATTTTCCTCAGTACTAACTCCCCCACTTGGAACTGTCTGGGACGAACCTTCTTATTGTAGGCTTGAATCATCCTTTTTTTATACAATTGCCCATGACAAATTGCCTTCAATCTTTTCTCCTCGATGAGATTCAGCTGCTCATAACGAGTTCTAACCCATTCTGCCTCTTCTAGGCCAACCTCCATCAAAACACGAAGTGAAGGAATCTCAACTGCAATAGGTAGCACTGCTTCCATACCATATACCAAAGAAAACGTCGTTTCCCCTGTAGATGTGCGAACCGAAGTGCGATATGCGTGAAGAGGAAAATGCAAGATCTCATGCCAATCCTTGTACACATCAGCCATTTTCTCGACAATCTTCTTGATGTTTTTGTTGGCTGCTTCTACTGCCCCATTCATCTTCGGACGATAAGGTGCCGAATTGTGATGCATGATCTTGAACTGAGTACACACCTCTCTCATCATCTTATTGTTCATATTGAGAGCATTATCTGAAATAATTCTTGCTGGCAATCCATATCGGCATATGATTTCCTTCTTAACAAATCTGCATACCACCGACTTTGTCATATTCGTATAAGAAGCAGCTTCCACCCATTTTTGTGAAATAATCTATGGCCACTAGGATGAAACGATGTCCATTTGAAGCTTTCGGGGTAATAGGGACAATCATATCCATTCCCTACATCGATAATGGCCATGGTGCAGTCATGACATGCAATGGCGATGGCGGCACATGGATCTTATCTATATATATCTTCCATTTATGGAACTTCCAAAAATAACTGATACAATCTCCTTCCATTGTCAGCCAATAATACCCTACCCTCATAATCTGCTTAGCAAGCATGAGACCATTGGCATGGGTGCCATATATCCCTTCATGGACTTCCTCTATGATTCTCCGAGCTTCGGCAGACTCGACACATCTCAATAGGACTTGGTCTTTCCCTTTCTTGTAGAGAATCTCGCTGCCTAGAACAAAACCCATTGCTAGCCTTCTCAGAGTCCTCTTGTCATTTTTTGTTGCCTGTTCTGGATACTGTTGACTTTTGATATACTGGAAGATGTCGTTATACCAAGGGAGACCATCTGTTTCTTCTTTGATACTTAAGCAGAGGGCAGGAGATTCATATATGCTCAACTTGATCGGCACAACTTCAGCCCCTTCATTCACTTTAAACATTGATGACAAAGTAGCCAAAGCATCTGCCATTCGATTTTCTTCTTGAGAGAAGTAATTGAAAGTCACTTCTTCAAACTCCTCCAATAAACTCAGTATGAGTTCTCGATATCGGATTAATTTTGTATCTCGGGTTTCCCATTCTTCGCGTAACTAGTATATCACTAGGGCTGAGTCTCTAAAAACCTCCAGTTTTTTTATCATTCTGTCTACGGCAGCATGAAGGCTCATTGTACATGCCTCATATTCTGCAGTATCGTTTGTACAATCAAAATCCAATCTGGCAGTGAAGGGATAATAATCTTCTTCTAGAGATATAAGCATTACACCGATTTCGTGCCCCATGGCATTAGATGCCCTATCAAAGTACATCTTTCATATTTCTTATTTAAGGGAACCTCATCCGCTTGCGAAACATATATCAAATCTTTATCTGGGAAATCAAAGTTCAACGACTCATAATCTTCCACTGCCCGACTTGCTAAAAATTCAGCCACTGCATTGCCCTTGATAGCTTTCTGACTCACATATACAATGTCGTATTCTGACAACAAAACCTGCCATCTTGTCGTCCTCCCTGACAAAGAAGCTGCTTACAACATGTACTTGATTGGATCTATCTTGGCATCAACCACGTCGTGTGGTACAGCATGTACTGTTTGAACCTCCAAGCAGTCCAAGCTAAGACATTGTACAGCTTTTCTACCGACAAATATTTCAACTCATAATTTGTGAACTTCTTGCTGAGGTAGTAAACCGCCTGTTCTTTCTTTCCAGTCTCATCAAGCTACCCCAAAACACAACCCATGGATCTCTCAAATGTTTAATGAATGAACAAATGAATAATTATAAAGAATATGAATGGACAAATAAATGAATGACTAAGTATATGAGTATGAATGAATAATATGCAGAATAGATGAATGAATAATTATAACTATGAATAAATGTATGAATGAACGAACAAAATATATGATGGATAGAATAAGTGAATGATAAAAATATGTATACATTTGAAAGTATTGGGCCCGGGATAATTTCAATCGAATGGTCTTTCATTGATTTCCTAGAACTAAATACATCAAAGATAGAATAAAAATATCACTGCCTAAGATAAGTCCATAATTCGCCTTTCAAACTGCTATTACAAAATTAGTCCTATAGTGACTTCCTCGGATCTTGGACTTTCTTTCACAGTCTCCTTTTGATTTCCTTGTTCTTCAATCTGACCCCTACTTGTTCACGGCCCCTTGACATGTCAGCAGAAACATCACCATGTAAGCTTTTCTTAGCTTGCTTCTCCAGCTAATTGGCTCAGGCTTCTTCATGCTTCACTCTCTCTTTCCAGTATTACTCTCCTTCTTGAGGTTTTTGACCTCTTGCTCCATTCCCCGAAAGTCTTGAGTGTCCTTTCAAATCTGAGCTCGAAGCGGTACCTTTTGTTTTCCAAGTGCAAATCCCTAAGATCTCCCCTGACAGTGTCCCTTTCACTCTTGATCTTTTCCTTTTCTCCTTCCCAAGCTGATTCCCTATTTTTCATGTCCTCAAGCTCTTCTTGCAATCGGGCAATTTCCTTGCTCATCTGGGTCTTTTCTTTTTCGAATTCTGCCCTTGCAATTTCCAACTCTGATGGCACTTCCTCTGGTGGTGGATTCATGAACTGGACCTCTTCCCCATCTGATGTCACCAACCTATCATTAACCCCTAATTCCCTCCATACCAGGTAATCAGGTGTGACGATGTCGGCATATCGAGCCACTTTTATCCGGTGAATTTTCTTCCATGCTTCAATCACTGCCCGCACCTTTCTAGAATACCTATTCTCTCCATAAGTACTCTGATGATCCTACTTATGAGTCACGAGTGTGGATTGCCGAGACTCTACCTATCTTTGCACCAACAAAGGTGCATAACTCACAGACCCCCAAATTTCGAGTAGTGGAAATCCCAAGTTCTCCCTATATTTATATATAATCGGCATAGGAACCATCCATGGAGCTCTCCAAGTTACTATCTCCCCTTTTAGATTCTGCAACATATTTCATCTTCGTCTTCAGGCCAATCATTTCGAAGGAATTTCCTAATCGAAACTAAAAACTTCATATACGGTTTAAAGAAAACCTCTTCTATCTTCCAAAAGTGACTTTGAATCCAAATATAAAGGAATTGTACACACCCCTTGATTCTCCCTTGTCCTTCCCTTTTACAAAAATTCAAAGATCAGATAATTTCAGCTATGATGGCCAGAGATGGGTTGATCTTCTATTCCAACTTTTCAAAGAAATCAAACACAGCTATGATTAATCTGTAGATCAAACATTTTCAAAGAAATCAAACACATGACCTAGTATCTTTGGCAATATGATTAATCCGTAGATGGCTACAGCGAAGATGTCCCTCGCTTTTTCTTTATCGAAATGACCCAATATCAACTGTCGGAGAATTTCCCACGGAATGCACCCATTTTTCTGCTTTGTATCCACATGACTCTCAACCCATGTTGTATCCGTTCTTGTGATCCTAGCCATTTTCCTCTTAAAACCTGAAGGTTTCACTTCCTTCAAATATACCCGATCAGGATTAGGACATTCAATATGTAATAGTGCTGAATATTCCTCAATAAGTGGGGTCATGTCCTCCTTATTAAAAGTAAAACATCTATAAGAAGGATTCCAAAACTATACCATAGCTTGAATCAACCCATTATTGACCCTAATCGGAATTAAGAGTGCTATATCTCCATATTTCTGAGTGAAGGCTTCTTTCTCTGATACATTCCACTAATTCCAAATGTCGGCTAACCCTCTGATATTATTCTGTCTAATATCCACTTTGACCATTTTCGACAATACTGACACGTAATCTTTCTTTAGGCAATCACCATCCTCCATCTGATCTTTTTCTGACCGTGCCCTAACTACTGCATGATCTTCTATCACTAAAATAACTTGACACTCCATGAAAGTCCTTTGGGTTGATAACTATCCCGAGGCCAATAAACTTCAAGTGTATGATGTTGTCTTCAAAGAAAAAAAAAGAAATAGATTAGTAAAGAAATGAATTCACAAATATAACATAAATAACAACATGCTTTTTAAAAAAAATGTCCCGAAAATTTTAATAGAGTTTCGGCATTATGACGTCTTTGGGACAAAATAATAAATTTATTACGAGCGATATGATGTTCGTTCATCATCATCGAATTTGTAAAATCTAAGATATAGAAAGATGGTAAAAGGTTGGAAATATTCCTCCATGTGTTCTTAAACTTCGGGTATCTAATAGAAATCCGACATGGCTTCTCCTAGGTTCACTATATGAAGGTGAATCGGTTCTAAGGCCCCGAATTGTTCCTCATTGTCACCTGTGAAGGCTAGTAAGGCACCCCGATAAAAGCAGGTTCAATTCGTTATAGTATATTTTCCTATGCCCGTACGGAGGATCATCACGAAGGCATTAGGTACTTTATACTCCGGAAGTGCTTCACTAGCCCATACGAAGGATCATCACGAAGGAGTAGTTACTTTACTCCCACTTAAAAGGATAGATTTCAGGTAGAGGGTTCATGTTATGCAAATGCAAGTGCAGTGTGTGCGGAGGAACAAAACAAACCTGTCACCACCTATTCTACACCCCTTATTCTAAATACCCCACTAAAATCAAACAGTGTAAAGCATCAGTCAAGCAAACATATAATATACGCAATAAAATAACCAGAGAACAAATAATATTTTGCATGCATATGACAATGACCATATTTAAAACATTTTATTATTTTCAAAATTCTCTTTATTATTTTTTAGAAAAAAAAAAAGAAATGGGAATTAAAATTAAATATCGAGTAAAAACCAACAAAACTGAGACTTTGATAACATACGACTAATTCTAGGCCTGACTCTCTAAATTCCCTATTGAAGTGGCCAAGCTGTCGCAACCTAAATAAATAACGAGTCTTATTGCGAGACTTTATATTCGTTAAGCGTGACATTAAAAAATCGAGGAAAAGTCAACTTAATTCATCTTAAAATGAAGGTTTTGAAATGACCTTGGAAAAGATATGGAGTCGCTACCAATGTTTTTAGCTAGGTGTGATCGGCCACCTATTAAAACCGGTTTTATAAAACATTTTAAAATTAATTAAAACATTTTTAAAAACCAATTTCAAATCTGCGTTAAGAGAAAATCGAAGAATCGGGTTCGGGACTCGGTTATGTGCGGGGAAAGATTAGCACCCCCACAATGCCCGTATAAAATGGTACCTTATTAATCATGTGTTATCTCAAGTCTCAGTAAAAAAATCAATTTTTAATTTAGTATTTCAAGTTAATTCCCAATTTAAAGAAAAATAACTCCATTTTTAATTGAAAATTATCCGAAATTTATTAATTCAAAATTTTCCTATATTCCCTGACAAAATCGGCAAAATATAGAAATTTTTATTTATTTGGAAAACTTTTCGAATCATTCTCATTTTTCGAAAGGAAGATATTCCTTTATCAATGATAATTGATGATATTCCCTCCAGCAAACTCGGTAGAGAACTCATGAATTATTTTAACTCGGGAATATCTTTATTTTTTATTGAAAATCCTTATCTTTTTTTTTTTAAAAAAACATTTTAAAAAATGAATATGAACATGTGTGACATAAATAAAATGACATAGCAAAGTCTAGATAATATAATGCAACCTAAATGTTATGACATAATTCAAAAGGCATAGCATATTCTAAATGAGATGAAATGATTTAAATAACCTAATATTCTAAATGAAATGAAATATTCTAAATGAAATGAGATGTCTTAAATGACATAGTATATTCTTTATGAAAGGAAATAACCTAAATAACATGGTATATTCTAAATGGAATAAAATGATTTAAACGACATGGCAAATGTAAATGTTTAAACCTAAATGACAAGGAATATAATCTAAATGACATGAAACATAAAACAATGCTATAATGTAATATGCATGAAAATAGAATTAAAAATGCATGAACATAGTATATGCTAAATATTGTGACAAAAATGAATAACTAAATAAAAAGCATAGAATAACATATCATATTCAAAGACATATAACAAACAACATAACACCATAAAATAAATCAAAATAATAACAATATCATAAAAATTATCAAAAATCACATATTATATAGTATGCATGGACATGGAAAATGCAATGCATGAAAATATATTTTTTTCCTTTAATTAAGGAAATCCGTATATCTAAAAAGATATCCGGCTACCTTAGGAAAATATGTCAAATTAAATTTTCTAAAATCAAAATACTTTGTGATTGTTTGAAAACAATTTTGAAGATCTCGAATTAGAAATAAAACCCTAGCCAACCCCTTTTAAAATGGCTCTAATTTCCTAAGTTTAAAATCCTGGACTTGACCATCCTTAACCCGAGGTTAATAAAATCATTTTTAAAGTTTAAAAAGGTTTAGAAACTATCCTAAGACAGTAGCTAAAGCTTCTAACCAACCCCCTCTAAATGCCTTAGCCAAACTCAACCATTGTTTTTCTTTTGAATTCAAATCTGCCTCTATTGTCCGATTTTGACACACGATTTTTTAGCATATTTTTAAAAATTCAAACAAATCTAAAAACAATACTGGAGACTCAAAACATGTAAAACTACACGATAAAAAATTGGCTTAATTTTTTTATTAAAGATCACTGCCCAAAAAAATCGAGAAAGTACGAGTACTGGGTGAAAAACTGTTTTGCCGAAACACATTTTTTTGCCTTTGATAAAATCATTTAAAAATCAAAGTAAAAATGTTGGATATCATCCTCAAGACCTAAAAACAGTAGTTAAAACATTTAGAAACCTTGGACAAAAATTGGATAAGTAAAAAAATCACAAAGGTAGAATAATCAATTTGACAACCCTTTAATTTTCCACAAGTATGCTCGTATGAGCATGACTTTGAGCCATTGATTGGCCTAAGTCAAAAATCATGTGGCATGACATGGAATGCTTGAAAATACAGCAAAGTGAGTGCATGAAATGCATGGTTTAAAGTCTAGTGATATGGAAAATGCATGGCATAAATAACCTAATTGCCTAGCATGAGTTTGCATGGACAATAAATGTTATCCTAACTTAATATGCATGACCTAGTGTCTAAATGACATGGCAAATGACATGGAATAATGAAAATGGCCTAGTGCCTAAATGACATGGCATATGAAAATGGCCTAATGTCTAAATGTCATGGAAAAACAACATGGGATATGAAAATAGCCTAATGCTTAAATGACATGTAAAATGACATGGAATAATAAAAATGGCCTAAAGCTAAATGACGTGTGAAATGAAACGGCATATGAAAATGGCCTAATGTCTAAATATCATGGAAAAATTACATGGCATATGAAAATGGCCTAATGTCTAAATATCATGGAAAAATTACATGGCATATGAAAATGGCCTAATGCTTAAATGACATGTAAAATGACATGGAATAATAAAAATGGCCTAGAGCTAAATGACATGTAAAATGACATGACATATGAAAATGGCCTAAAGTTTAAATGACATATAAAATGACATGGTATATGAAAATGCCCTAAAGCTAAATGACATGTAAAATGACATAGAATAATAAAATGACCTAAACTTAAATGACATGGAATAATAAAATGGCCTAAAGCTGAATGACATGTAAACTGACCTAGATGTCTAAATGAAATAGCAAATATCATGGCCTAGAAAAATGACCTAAAGCTTAGAGAAAATGCACATGGCCAAATGTCCTAGGAACCAAAGTGTTGTGAGAAATGTCATGTAAAATGACCTAACTAAATGCTATGGAAGATGATACAAAAAAGGAAATAGCCTAAACTATATGACAATAGCCCCAAGATGCAAAAATATGACATAAGTCAAAAGAACAAGATGGTTGGCAAGAATCTAAATATACATAAAGATAAACAATAATAGAAATAAGCAAGTTAAAGTAAGTAAACAAATAACAAAGAGATGAGCTCCATGGTTGGTACATTGGACAAAGCCCCCTAACCATTATCTCTTGATTTTCATCAAGGTCATGAAGCCTTTTCAATCTCAAAATCATAAAAAAATTAAAAAAAAACTAAGGTAAAAAAAAATATAGAGATGAGCTCCATGGTTGGTTGTAAGACCCTCACAAGTCAGAGATCGACTCGGGTCCCTTTAAATACTTCATAGACGATGGATCAAGTTTATGTATGCTAGTAGACAAAGCGCACTACCATCTGGTCTTATTGTTATATTAATTTATTTATTTTTTAGAGTAAGGGGTTTAATCGGCTATTTGAGGGATTTAGCCTTAAAGTGATCACGAGCTAGGAGTCGCAATCGGGACAATGTAAAGCTATTAAAATTTGGTATTTTAACTTCACATAATGTTAAAATGTGATATGTTACTGATCAGGGTTATTGGAAATCTAATCGGCACAGAACCGGTAAAATATGAATAGGGGTATTTTGGTTTTTTATCGAAAATTTTATTTTTGGTTCGAATATGGTACCAATAGCCTCCGTGATCATAGAGGATCTCATATGATGCTTAGATTGAAAATTTTGATTTTTTTTTTTACTCAATAAAGTAAAGTGAAAAGCAGATACGCCCTTAATTAGCTTAAAAGAGTGAAAAATTGGAACTGGCCGCGGGAAGGTCCAAAAAAGGTTTTAAGTGAACAACTGGATTCAAATGGACATAAAATGATGTTAGAAAGATGTTGGTGAAATCAGAATGAGAATCGGAGCTAAAATTGAAAAAGTCAAAATGTTGACCTATAAACGGTCCGAGGCCCAGATTTGATGCTCAGGATATCAAAAAATTATGAAAACTTGCGTACTAGTGTAAAATGATATTTGAAACATATCCATGTTAATAACAGAGAAAAGGAGCTTCCGAACGTAAAAATTTCATGTGGGCCCATTTAGGCAATAAAAGACAAAAAGTGAACAAAAGGGGGTTTTTTGTCATTTGACTTGAAAAATGGCCATAAAATGCATGCCATATCCCAATGTTCAGCCGAGAGACCCATTTTCCTTAAGCTTTAAGGGTTGTTTCATCTTCTTCCTTAAGAGAAAACCTAACCAAGTGAAAACTCCATAACCAAAAAGCTTGTAAGCTTGATCTCTTGAATTCTACTCATCACCAAGCCAACAAAATACATAATTTTACTATCTAGAAGGTGAGGATTACTTATTTGGTGTTAGTTTTTTTTAAGAAACCAAGAGAAACTATGTGTTTCTCTTTATGGCTATTTCGCCTTAAGTGGTTTCCAACTTAGCCACCACCTTAAACCACCACCATGGGTAGTCCTAAATCAACCTCTACATCCATTATTTGAGGTTGGTTGATTGAAAAAGTGGCTTGGAGTGAGAAATCTAAGCTTGGCCGAGTTCACCATGTTGGCCAACCACCTTATGCCACCACTTCCACCACCATTTGAGGCCACCGTTAGCTTTGCTAGGCTCGGGGGAGCAATTTTCTAGTTGATCGTTGCTCCGGATTTCCACCCGAGCTAGGTGTAATTATTATAATGCTTAAATAGCTAAGCTACAAAATTTTGGATAGTAGCTAATTAGCTACAATTTGGATAGTATGAATGTTTCTAATTTATAAAATATTTATGAGATTACTGTTTATGTACTAGGAGCGCAGATTAGCTGAGTCCGTGGTTGGAAGAGTTCCGGAGCACGAGGAACCAATTTTTCCCGCTTAGCGCACTGTTAGTAAACGTGTAGCGATAAACGTAGGATCGTTAGATTATGTTATGACATACTGGCTGTGATTGTATGAATGTATCGGTGATGAATTATAATGCATTTGAGTTGGTAAATAGTAGTGTGCATGATATAGAACTATCTTCTGGTATCGGATTCTGGTAAAGACGTGAGAAAAAGGTCCAAGGAATGGACAAGTGATTATTATGTGATAATCCGGGATTATTGTATGAGTGATCGACCGTATGGCGCCATATTGTTTCTTGCTAGTATGCTTATTTAAATGCTACATGGTGCATGTTTATTGTAATGTTAAACTTTACAGGATCTGTAGGTTGCCATTGTGCCCTACCGGATTTGTAGGTTGCCATTGTGCCCTACCGGATTTGTAGGCTGCCATTGTGCCCTACCGATTTTGTAGGAGTCTTCGTGCCATACGAATTTTGTAGGAGACTTCATGCCCTACCAGTTTTGTAGGAGCCTTTGTGCCCTACCTGTTTTGTAGAAGCCTTCGTGCCCTATTGGTTTTGTGGGAGCCTTCGTGCCCTACCGATTTTGTAGGAGTTTTCGAGCCCTACCGGTTTGTAGGACTCTACGGACCCTACCGGATGTTATAGTCATTTCTTATGTTGGATAGGAACATCTAGGTGATATTAGTTAATATGATTTGTAAGTCTTTTCCATAGACTTTATTAATTATGCGTTTGCTCACTGGGTCTTTATGACTCACTCTTTAGTTATTTTTCTTTTTCAAATACTAATCGACCCAGTCCCTCATCCACCCTGCCAGCTTGCTCGTGATCAATAGTCGGTGAGCATGATATACCATTTTGACGAGGTGATCCGTTGCTAGATGGAGGAGTCGTGCACAGTCACCTAGAAATGTATATATTATTTTGTTTAAATATGTTGTATTATGTGTCATACAGTTACTCGGTTGGAGACTGATGTTGTTGTCTACATTTTTGGTATTGTATAAATATATGCATTATGGTTCACTTTGTGCGTCTGCTGCGGGGCATCTCGGTTAGTGCCTAGTTGAAGGTGTCTTAACCGATATGTCATGTGTTATTATTATTGTGTTGCATGTTTTGCAGGTTCGGTAAAACCCCCTTATCAGGTGAGGTCATGCCAAATTTTCGTTAGGTAGATGAATGGTTAAGGTTTCGGAGGCAAGACATACTTGTCTCTAGCCGGTCACACTCTCGAATTTGGGATGTGACAAAGTTGGTATCAGAGCATGGTTTAGAGGTCGATGACTGTACACGTGTCCATCATGTAAAGGATCATTTGCATAGTGCGGGGTTGGATTGATGAGGGTACCTAATGATTAAATTTTTGTCTTAGGTTATTATGCTCCCGGTGCAGAGAACACGGGGTAGGCAGAGAGGATGACCACCTAGGGTTCTCGATCAGGTCTCGACAGGATATTCGAATCCCGTACCTAGAGATCGAGATCAGACCGCTGGATCTGCTAAGGAGTGAATAGTAAATGATAGGGTAGAATAGTTAGCTACTGAGATTGGTGAGATACATCAAGAGGTTAGGACCCTGATAGATCTACTAGCAGATCAGCGGCAATAGAGACCGGACCAGACCCCTCTAGATTTCCCACGGCCACAGAATCCCCTTGAGGGACAGCAACCCGCCCAACAAGGGCCGTATCTCCCAGTGACATTATATGAGTTTCTACAAAATAAGCCACAGTATTTTTTGGGATTAAGCTTGATTCAGATCCACAAGACTTTGTCGATGTATGTGATCATTATGTGTGGCTCTCGGATGCTCACTAGTTAGAGCCGTGGAGTTGACTAGTTATCAGTTGACGGGGTGGCCTATGAGTGGTATAAGACCCTATTGAGGAGCCGGCCAGCGGGTAGCCCTCCATTAGAATGGTCTGAGCTTTATAATGCTTTTATTGAGCAATTCATGCCTAAGAGTCTACGAGATGCAAAGGCTTGAGAGTTTGAGTTACTGAAACAGACTAAGGGCATGTCAGTGTTGGATTATGATATTAAGTTTAATCAGTTGGTGAAGTATGCGCCACATATGGTGATGACTGATAATATGAAGGCCAAGCGGTTTGCTAATGGCCTTAAGGAGTACTTATTTAGGGCAGTACCAGTGACGAGGACCTCTACATACTCCGATGTTCTTGATGCAGCCTTGCAATTTGAGGCATTGGCCAAAGAGAGGCAGGTTGACCATGAGCCTCAGAAAAAGGCTAGGACTGGGAGACAGGGTTTTAGGTGGTCTGGTGCAAGCAGATCAGGAGCACCTAGTGGTGCTGGTATAGTGGTCCAAGGACAGAGCAGTCAGACTAGATCGGTTACCCAGTCATCAGGTAACATTGGAGATCAGGAGCTCCTCATTGTTAGAGTTATGGTTATCCGCATTTTGGACGATGCGGAAGGCCTAGTACTTGTTTCAGATGTGGTCAACCAGGGCATATGAAGAAGGACTGTCCGCTGAATTTTTCTCAATCCACGTATACTACAGTTGCACCGCTCCCAGTTGTTATGCCAGCCATTACTACTGGATCAATGGCCCAGTCAATGGGCAGAGGCACAATAGGCAGAGATACACAGTCTAGAGGTAGGGGGAAGACTATGGGGGGTAGAGGATAGACTACACAGGGTCGAGGACAAGCCAGAGCATTTGTGTTGAATCCTCAAGACGCGCAGGTATCAAATGCCGTTGTGATAGGTATGTTTAATATTTGTTCCAAGAAGGCTATAGTATTATTTGATTCGGGTGCTACGCACTCCTTTATATCCCCTTCCTTTGCTTCATATTTGAACATGAATTATGATATGTTAGATAATCCATTGAAAGTGCTTACTTCGATAGGGGAGGTTTACCCTGTGAACAGGATATTGAAAGGATGTGAAAAACGGATCGAGGGTGAGATATTTTTGGTAGATCTAATTGAACTAGATATACTTGAGTTTGATGTAATTTTAGGCATGGACTGGTTGCCTGCCCATCATGTCGTAGTGGATTGCCACGAGAAGGTGGTAGTGTTGAAAATACCATGTAAACATGTGTTGAGGTATCAAGGAGATTGTATAACGACTTCGCCTCACTTGATCTCGGTAATTAGTGACGGGAAACTGTTAGCGAAGGGTTGCCAAGGATTCTTGGCATATGTATATGATGCTGAGACGAAGTCTCAAGATTTGAGAGGGATTCCCATGGTAGAGGATTTCCTTGATGTTTTTCTCGAGGAATTGCCAGGACTTCCACCAGATAGGGAGATTGAGTTTTGCATAGATGTACCCCCGAGAACACAGCCGATATCCATTCCTCCTTACCGCATGACTCCGTTAGAGCTAAGAGAACTAAAGGTTTAGTTGCAGGATCTTCTTGATAAGGGCTTTATACGCCCGAGTACCTCTCCTTGGGGTGCTCCGATTTTATTTGTTAAGAAGAAGGATGGATCGTTACGGTTGTGTATTAATTACTGGCAGTTGAATAAAGTGACGACGAAGAATAAGTATCTGTTCCTTAGGATCGATGATTTATTCGATCAATTGCAGGGTGCTCAGTGCTTTTCTAAGATAGATCTTAGATCAGGGAACCATCAACTTCGTATCAGGAGGAAAGATATTCCCAAAATAGCCTTTCGCACTCGATATGGACACTATGAGTTTTTGGTCATGTCATTTGGACTAACGAATGCACCGGAAGCGTTCATGGATTTGATGAACAAGGTGTTCAAACCTTTCCTTGACCAGTTTGTGACTGTGTTCATCGATGATATCTTGGTGTATTCACGAGGCAAGGATGAACATAGGGAACACCTCCGCGTTGTCCTCAAGACTCTTCGAGCACACAAACTGTTTGCCAAGTTCTCCAAGTATGAGTTTTGGCTATCGAGTATGAGTTTTCTTGTTCATATAGTTTCGAAGAAAGGTATTTTTGTGGATCCCAAGAAGATTGAGGTAGTACGAGACTGGGAGAGGCCGACTACAGTAACAAAAATTTGGAGTTTCTTAGGGTTAGTTGGATATTATAGAAGGTTCGTGGAGAACTTCTCGAGGATAGCTGCACCACCGAATAGGTTAACACAGAAGAATGTCAAGTTTGTTTGGTCAGATGAGTGTGAAAAGAGCTTCAATAAACTTAAAGAGCTCTTGACTTCAGCACCAGTGTTAGCATTGCCAAATGAGACAGATGGCTTTGTAGTGTATTGTGATGCTTCTCGCATAGGTATGGGCATGCATATTAATGCAAAAGAACAGGGTTATTGCTTATGCATCGAGACAGTTAAAAAGACATTAGCAGAACTACCTTATGCACGACTTGGAACTGGCAGCCATTATCTTCACATTGAAGATATGGCGACACTATTTGTATGGCCGAGCATGTGAGATTTATACAGACCACAAAAGTCTCAAGTATATATTTGATCAGCGGGAGTTGAATTTGAGACAGAAGAGATGGTTGGAATTACTCAAGGATTATGATTGTACCATCCTTTATCATCCTGGCAAAGCCAATGTTGTTGCGGATGCCTTGAGTAGGAAGTCCATGGGTAGCTTAGCCCATGTAGCAGTACAGAGGAGACATATGGTCTGAGAAGTGAGGAATTGCCTCAATGATGGTGTGGTACTTAGTGTTACCGACACGGGGGAGATGTTAGCCCATGTGCAAGTATGGTCATCATTAGTGGAGGAGGTATAATGGTTGCAACATGATGATGATTTTTGCGTAGGAAAGAAAGCCCAAGTTGGACAAGGATTGTGCAAGGAGTTTCGTATAGATGATAATGGAGCTTTATGGTTACATGATCGCCTCGTGGTACCATTGGCAGGAGATATACGGCATAGACTCCTCGAGGCAACTCATAGCTCATCCTACACTATGCACCCTGGTTCCACCAAAATGTATCATGATCTACGAGCACATTATTGGTTGGAAGGCATGAAGAAGGATGTAGCGAACTTTGTGGCTAGATGTTTGGTGTGCCAACAGGTTAAGGTCGAACATCAAAAATCGCCAGGTACACTTCAGAGCTTGGATGTCCCTGAATGGAAATGGGACAAGATTACGATGGATTTAGTCACGGGGTTACCTAGATCAACCAAAAGATTCGACTTGATATGGGTGATTGTCGATAGATTGACCAAGTCCGCACGTTTCTTGCCAGTGTGCACTACATAAACGGCAACCCTGTATGCTAGACTATATTTGGACCAGATAGTGCTTTTGCATGGAGTGCCCATTTCTATTGTGTTAGATAGAGGCACACAATTCACATAGAGGTTTTGGGAATCATTTCAAAGGGCACTGGTACTCAGTTGAGATTTAGTACTGCGTTCCATCCCAAAACTGATGGTCAGTCTGAGAGGACCATCCAGACTTTAGAGGATATGCTTCGGGCATGTGTTTTAGATTTTGAGGGTAGCTGGGATCAGCACTTGTCTTTGATTGAGTTTGCATATAATAACAGCTATCAGAGTATCATACAGATGGCACCATATGAAGCATTGTATGGCCGAAAATGTAGATCTCCAGTGGGATGGTTCGAGGTGGGTGATCATCCATTATTAGGTCCGGATATGGTTCGGGATGCATTAAGAAATGTGGAGTTGATCCGTGACAAAATGCTAGCAGCACAGAGTCGGCAAAAGTCTTATGCCAATAATAGACGTCAGGAAATAGAGTTTGATGTGGGGGATCATGTGTTCTTGGAAGTGTCTCCGTTTAAGGGTGTCATGAGATTCGACAAGAGAGGAAAGTTGAGTCCAAGGTACATTGGATCGTTTAAGATACTTCGACGACATGGGGCAGTAGCATATGAGTTTGCCCTTCTTCCTAAGTTAGACGCTATACACCCAGTATTTCATGTGTCGATGCTTCGAAAATACCTCCCCGATGAGTCCCATGTGTTGCAACCGCAGGCGGTAGAGATAGACCCCCGCATGTCATATGTAGAAGAACCCATAGCCATAGTAGAACGGCAAGTACGAAAGCTACGATCGAAAGAGATTCCTTCAGTGAACGTTGTATGGAATCATCATGGGAAAGAGGGAGCTACTTGGGAACTTGAAAGAGACATGAGAAGACAGTACCCCCAGTTATTCCGGCAGTAGGTACGTAACTCTTTAAACGAATTATGCAATAAGTTCACAATTAGGAAAATTCGGGGACGAATTTTTTTTAAGGGGGAAGAATTGTAAGAATCTCGTAAGTCAGAGAGCGATTCGGGTCTCTTTAAATAATTCATAGATGATGTATCAAGTTTATGTATGCTTGTAGACAAAGCACACTACCATCTGATCTTATTGTTATATTAATTTTTTTTTAGAGTAAGTGGTTTAATCGGCTATTTGAGGGATTTAGCCTTAAAGTGATCACGAGCTAGGAGCCGCAATCGGGACAATGTAATGCCCATAAAATTTGGTATTTTAACTTCACATAGTGTTAAAATGTGATATATTACTGATCAAGATTATTGGAAATTGATGCACCCAAAAGAGTGTATCTTATTTAACCTTGCACTAAAAAGATCAATTGTAAGTATAGTAGTTAGCAAGGGTCGAGTCCTCATGGATTGGGTTTTAGTTTATAAGTTGATAGTTTAAAACTTAAATTCAAGAACAATAAAAGAAAAGGGGTTTTGGAAATCAGATTTAAACTAAAGTAAATAATAAGAATAAGATGCAAGGCGGTATAACCAGCCAATAAAAATATATATACTAAATTAGGCGGTATAACCAGCCAATAAAAATATATATATACTAAATTAGGCGGTATAACCAGCCAATAAAAATAAAACAAAGTTAATATACAAATTAGGCGGTATAACCAGCCAATAAAAATAAATATACTTTTAAAAATAAGCAAACTAGAAAAGTAGGAAAACAAGTAAGTAAGAAGAATCAAATATGAAAAATATGGTTAAGGTTTCATTCTCCACCACTAGACATCATTAAGAATCAATTTCAGATCTATCAATATCAACCAACTATCAAAGTTAACAACCGTAGATAACAACAAGCTCTGTTACCCCAATCTTTCCTTAGTTTGTCGTTAAATAGAACAAGCTCTCTATTTAATCTCTAACCATTAAACAACCTAAAATAAGCTCTCTAAATTTAATTTAATGGCAGCTTTATGATGAGAAAGATAGGTTGATCTAAGCAACAAACACATAAGCTCGGATTGTTCAACTTAGGTTATGTTCCACTTTGCAATTATTGAAAACTTGACCATAATCATTAATCACAAATTGCCACTTATGAATAGGAAATCAAGACAATTACACGGATCAAGACTCCTAAACTAGCAATAGATAATTATCAAGATCTATCTAGTTGTACACCTAAATAAATCAAGACAACATCATGAACAATTCTTGTACAAGAACATAAGCAACTTTGATAGAAAATTAATGATAGATAGAATTTGAAAATCAATCACAAAACGTGTCTAGGGCTTTGAAATCACCCTTAACCAAATAGAAGTTTAGCCTAGCATAGGCATCATAAACATAAACATAAAATTAAAGAGAATCTAAGAAGGAAATAAAAGAAAGAAAGAAGAAGAAGAAGAATATTAATTATCCAACCTCTTGCTCTTTCTAAAGAAAAAGAAAACTAGAGAAAAGAAAGAAGAAGAAAACTTAGAGAATCTTGTTAAAATGGCTAATATCCTACCAATCTCCAATATGATCCCTTACAATCATCCAAGGCCCTCTATTTATACACATTTTGGAGGGCTAAATGACAAGAGACAAGCTTTACAAATTTCAAAGGTAGGTATATGACGATTTTGATCAGCCAACTTGATGGTCGATTTCGTCAATATTGGAGGCCTGATCTGATCACATGGTCTTCTAGAAAACGGTTCCCCTATCAGTTACGGAACCATAGCCGTTGGAATCAGCTCATTTGCTGATGTGGTTAAGCAGATATGGGCAAAATACGAAAACATGTCAGCACAGATGTCATTACACATCAGCCACCTTGATGGTCGATTTATTCAATATTGGAGGCCTGCTCTGATCACATGGTCTTCTAGACAAAGGTTCCCCTATCAGTTACGGAACCATAGCCGTTGGAATCAGCTCATTTGCTGATGTGGATAAGAAGATACGGGCATAATACGAAAACATGTCAGCACAGACGTCATTGCACATCAGCCAACTTGATGGTCGATTTCGCTAGGGAAAACGACTCCGTTTTAAGAAGTGTAAAACATGAAAAAGATAGATATGCCTCTTAGCTTTGCATGGCTACAAATTTCAGCCTTATTGCTTCAGTGAAACTCGAGATATAGCTGATATGGAAAAAGGTGTCGGAACTGAAACTGAACTGGATTTGCCCTTAATTCTAGTAATCTGAAATAACTCAAAGAAACTTGTGAAAAACACCAAAATACATAAAAATATAAAAGATCATAAACACAATTAGACTAAACAATAATAACTCGTATTTGACACAAAACAATAATAAAACATAACTAAAAACTATATAATTATACGAGTTATCACACCCCCACACTTAGATTGTTGCTAGTCCCTAGCAACGACTCAATAAAAATAAAATAAGAAAATCTAATCTAATCCACTTTCGTAGGAAATCACGGTGGCACTTAGCATGTGACACAAGCCTTTAAACCCCTAGGTGTCCCTAGTGGACGAGTTTAGTCTCGTGAGGGTTTACTAGAACGATACCCACAAACATTGAAAAACTAAAATATAAATAAACTGCATATACTAAAAATATTTACTCCTAATCCTTTCAATACAAATTAGATACAATATTTGAACAAGTCTTATAAACTAATCAATAGCTTAAAGAATTTCACAAAAAATCATGCTTGAATGTAAATTGTTTGAGTTAAGCCAATATTAGCATAACATATCTCAATCAAAATATTGCATGTTCAAATTTAATCTCAACTTCTCACATGGGATACCCTCATGATTTTCACTCTTTAAAGTAGTGGTGAAGTGTTTACACTCAATCAATCTCATGAAAATAGTTCTACCATATTCTTGCTTGTCCACCTATTCTCCACTATTTAGATCATACAACTTCATGAATCAAGAGGTCTTTAATCAAGGTTGTAATGGGGCCAAGGGGTTTGTAATGTGGTTGAAGAACAAAAGGATAAAGATATCACAAAGGTTCCAAAGAGTTCATAAAGTTTAGAGACATAAAAAGATCATACAAAGAAACTTCTCAAAACTCTTTACAAGTACATAGTCACCTAGGCCGGATATTTATGTTGGGCCTTTTCTTCATTCTGAACAACTTTGTAACATCTTTTTCTTTTTCCCAAAATTCAAGAGATGATTCATATTTTTTTTTTTGAATGTATTTGCCAGTATTCCATTTCTTTTTTTTTTTTTTTTTTTTGACTTTTCTTTTCTTTCCCCCCTACACTTATTTCTTGTTTCTAACCCAAATTTTTAACTAAAAATATCCCTTGTCTTTGCAACTTGTCTCAAAACATGCTAATTCATCTTTGGAACAAAGGTAAAGATATAAGTATATTTAGGTTAGGGACAAGTTATGGTTACCAAAGAGATAGCTTATTCAATGTAGGCTCAAATTGGTTCACTAAAGGTGTGTTCTCTTGGAACATCAATAAGGGATGGCTGTTTGGCTCTGGCTAAAAATCCTAATGCCTCTATCATATTCATGTTGTCACATGTATCAATATAGTCTCAAACGGTTTAAAGCAAGTTCTAGAGAATCCTGTAATCATAAGAGCACTCAAGAAAGAAATTAGATTGATTTGTATAAAGCATCAATCATTATAGGCTCAAAAACTCACAAGGATGATTATACAAGTCAGATTAAGTCTAAACATGCTTCTTTCTCAATCAACATATTATATTAACATTGGCTCATAAAAAGGTTGACATCAAGCTCAATTCTCATGAAAATCTTCTCACTAATAACCAGTTTAGACCTATGCAATTCATATCTCATCATTGTATTAAAAAGGAACTAAAACACACTAAAAATAATAATAATAATAAAGACTCATAAAAAAAAAATAGTAGACAAAAATAAAAGAAATCCTAAATCATTCCCCCCACACTTAATTCTTACATTGTCCTCAATGTAAGTCTATTAACACAAATGAAAGAATCATGTGTAAGAGAAAAGAACTAATAACATAAGAATAGGAACAACTAAGACTCAAAACAAAACAAACTCATGCAACCTAAATAATCCTAAAATACTAAACAAAAATTAACAAGTAAACATAAAAAGATTAAAATCAAACTGACAAGGTATGTCTCAAGTCTCCCTTACTCAGACCTTGTTCAGAATGAATACTTCTTAAATTTTTTTTTTTTTTTTATTAAATTAGCAAAATATGTCCCTTACCCCCTACTAAAATATGACATTGTCCCCAATGTCAAATTTTAAAGGTAGAATTTAGGAGATATTACCTGCAGAGGTTGCTAACCACTTATTATAACTGAGACACAACAAGCAAAATGTTAGATAATGTCACAAAGACAAAGTGCAATCCACTCCTTGCTCGTCCATATCTCTTTTTCTTTTTCCGAGCGTTTGCGAAACAACCGTAGCAGATAAACACTCATAAGCTTGGAGCTTTTTAAGTAAATCTTCAATGGTTGTAGCAGAAATTATGGTTCTCCTTGCCTCTGAAAACATGAATCCATTATCCACAGCATTATCTAAATATAAAAGCAAATTACTAAAATAACCATTAATATTAAGCAAACCAATGGGTTTCTTATTTGTGACCAAAGATGACCAAGAAGCCACGCAAGCTATTTCTTCCAATGTACCCAGACCTCCTGGTAAAGCAATGAATGCATCGGCAGAATGGTACATGATTGTTATCCGTTCAGGGACACTCCAGACTTGTATTTCCTTACCCACGGTAGGTCCACAAAAACTTGTGAATAGTTTTGGCACGATTCCTAGAACTGGACTTCCTCCGGCGTGTGCTGCTGTAGCGACTGCTCCCATTAAACCCGTACTACCGCCTCCATAAATCAAGTGGATCTTTTGTTGGGCAAGTATTACTCCAACTCTTATGGCTTCATCAGCGAATATGTTATTTTTTCCTGGATAAGCACCTCCAAAGACACAAATTTTTTTAATGCGCTGGGATGAAGTACTTGCCATTTTTTTTTTCTTCGAGTGCCTGAAAGAGAATGAGTACATGGTGTAATATATAGAGGACTCAGTAGTGAATCAGACAAGAGTAATAATGTCGCCGAAAGTGTATCTGACCTGTCAGAAGAAAATGTTAACCTAACAAAAGATTTTTGCGTGATTTCAGGAAGAAAATCAAAAAGAGAAAAAAAAATCAACCGTAAAAGACAAATAAAAAAAAAACGAGAATAGTTACACAAATCGAACAACACGTAAATTAAACCAAAATAAAGTTATTGCAAATCAAACCAAAAGCTGAGAAGTCATTTATTGTAGTTGTGATTGTGGCTCACATCTTCCTCTGGTTTTACGTCCAGAAACGGCTTAAACGCCTTCTATGAGTCGAGGATATGCTTCCCATCCAGTTTTCTTACAAGCTGGCAAACAGGGTCTTTTAACATCAGATTCCCAAGATGTTGCCATTCCCTTTGGAATTGCGGCCATAAATCAAGAATTTCTCTTTGTACGTCTCCACTAGGATGCGTCTCAAGAGAAAGTTGGATATTACCCAAATTCTCCTTACTCAGTCCATCCTTAATGAATTCAATTTTATCATCTCGATTAGAGGACGGAATCCCAATAGAACGACATTTACCGTTACACGTCCATCGTGCACATTTGTGGCAATTTGAACTCATGCGCTTTGCTCGTCGCTTCTTTGCAAAAGTGCTTCTACCTGTACCTGGTAAATGCAAAACAGGAAGATATTCATCTTCACGTACCTTGGCTTCAATTATCCAACGTATGTCGTCAGGAATCCCTTTGTGCATAAGCATTCTTAATCTTTCAAGTCGAACTTGGTAAAGCTTCAGTAAAATATTTCGAGGAAAAGGAGGAAATCGTTTCTGCAATCTTGTGAGAATATCATCCATCCTGAAAAAAAAGAATGAAAAAAAAAATTGAAAGAGAAATTGGAAGAGAAATTTATATACAATATCAGTTTTGTGGGTAGCTGATGGAACCGATTTAAATAATCACGGAGTACCGTTATCCGCCATTTAACCGGGGTTAAAAAAAAAATTTTATTTACATCTAGTTATTTTCAAAACAAGGATCAAAAAGAAAAACAACATAAAAAGACTCAAAAACAAAACACTCTAAATAAAATCCTAAATTCTTCCCCCCACACATAATTTTTACATTGTCCTCAATGTAATGCTATTATCCCCCAATGCAAGAATTATATGTAAGAGAAAAGAACTATTAAACAAAAGAAAAGAAAAACAATAAAAGATAGAATGATGGAGAGTAAGGAATATGCAAATCTGATATAATAGATGCTCTCCATCCTTTTGGGTTGCCTCTCCAAGAAGCGCTTGATTTATTGTCCTCAGCTTGACTTAGACCCATGCCATTATTATTCAACATACTTTGGCTCAAAAAGTGGAAACTCCTCCACATCTTGTATTGGAAAGTTCTCATAGTAAGGCTTCAATCTATGACCATTCACTTTGAATGCCTTATCTGTTTTCGGGCTTTGGATTTCAACTGCACCATGAGTAAATACATTAGTAATAACAAAAGGTCCAACCCAACGAGAACGTAACTTACCTGGATATAACTTAAGGCGTGAATGGAAGAGAAGAACTTTTTGTCCAACAACAAATTCTTTTCTTGATATCATCTTGTCATGGAATGCCTTAGTTTTTTCCTTGTAAATCCTAGAATTCTGATAGGCATCATTCCTTATCTCCTCTAATTCTTGTAGGTCAAGTTTTCTTTTCTTTCCTATCTCATCCATCTCCATGTTGCATTGTTTGATAGCCCAATATGATTTATGTTCCAATTCAACCGGAAGATGACAAGGCTTACCATAAACAAGTCGATAAGGAGACATACCAATGGGTGTCTTATATGCTGTCCTATAAGCCCAAAGTGCATCATCAAGTCGTGAACTCCAATCCTTCCTATTTGGATTAACTGTCTTTTCAAGGATGGACTTAACTTCTCGGTTTGACACTTCAGCTTGCCCACTAGTTTGAGGATGATATGAGGTGGAGACCTTGTGTGTGATGTTATACTTCCTCAAAAGTGCTTCCATAGTCCTATTGCAAAAGTGAGTACCTCTATCGCTGATTATAGCCTTTGGCGTTCCAAACCTAGCAAAGATGTTAGTCTTGACAAAATCTGAAACAACTTTAGAGTCATTAGTCCTAGTGGATTTTGCTTCCACCCACTTTGAAACATAATCAACGGCAAGTAAAATATAAAGATTACCAAAAGAAGGAGGAAAAGGTCCCATGAAATCCATGCCCCATACATCAAAAATTTCAACAATAAGTATTGGAGTTTGAGGCATTTGATTTCTAGCACCTAAGTTACCAGTTCTTTGGCAACGATCACATGACTTGCAAAAGAGGTATGCATCTTTGAATATGGTAGGCCAATAAAATCCAGAATCAAGAACTTTCATGGCTGTTCTTTTGGATCCAAAGTGTCCTCCACATGCATAAGAGTGACAAAAGGTGAGAATAGATTGAAATTCAGTTTCGAGTACACACCTTCTTATAATCTGATCGGAGCAATGCTTCCAAAGGTAAGGATCATCCCATATGTAGTATTTGGCATCACTCTTGATCTTATTTCTTTGAGCTTGTGTCAACTCTTGTGGCAACTTCTTGGTAACTAAGTAATTAACAATATCAGCATACCAAGGAGTTGTTGTTCTTATAAAAAGAAGTTGCTCATCCGGAAAGTTCTCATTCAAGGGTAGTGCATCATCTTCATGAACTAAACGGCTAAGATGGTCCGCAACCAAGTTGTCACTACCTCTCTTATCTTTTATCTCCAAATCAAACTCTTGTAAGAGAAGTATCCATCTGATCAACCTTGGTTTGGCCTCCTTCTTAGTGAGTAAGTACCTAAGGGCTGCATGGTCAGAAAATACAATTACTTTAGTACCAATTAAATAAGATCGAAATTTTTCTAAAGCAAATACAACAGCCAAAAGTTCTTTTTCAGTAGTGGAATAGTTCAATTGAGCATCATTAAGAGTTCGTGAGGCATAATAAATGGCATGTGAGGCTTTGCCAACCCGTTGGCCCAAAACAGCTCCAATGGCATAGTCACTAGCATCACACATGATTTCAAAAGGTATATTCCAATCTGGTGGTTGCATGATAGGAGCTGATGTCAAGAGTCCCTTCAATGTTTCAAACGCCTCTTTGCATTTATCATCAAAGTGGAAAACCACATCTTTTTGTAGTAGCTTGCAAAGAGGTAATGTGATCTTTGAGAAGTCTTTGATAAATCTCCTATAGAAACCTGCATGTCCAAGAAAAGAACGAACCTCTCTCACATTTGTGGGAGGTGGTAAAGAATGCATAATATCTATTTTAGATTTATCAACCTCCATCCCTCTAGAAGAAATAACATGACCCAAAACTATTCCTTGTTCTACCATAAAGTGACATTTTTCCCAATTCAAAACAAGGTTAGTTTCCATGCATCTTTCAAGTACAAGTGTAAGGTTCTCTAGACATCTATCAAAAGAATCACCATAGACACTAAAATCATCCATAAACACTTCTATGATGTTCTCTACATAATCTGAAAATATGCTAACCATACACTTTTGGAATGTAGCTGGTGCATTACAAAGACCAAATGGCATACGCCGGTATGCAAAAGTACCAAATGGACATGTGAATGTTGTTTTCTCTTGGTCCTCCGGAGCAATGGCTATCTGATTATAACCTGAAAAACCATCAAGAAAACAATAATGAGAATGGCCAGCTAACCTTTCAAGCATTTGATCAATAAAAGGTAAAGGAAAGTGGTCTTTGCGAGTTGTGGAATTAAGTTTACGATAATCAATACAAACTCGCCATCCTGTTTGAATCCTAGTAGGAACAAGTTCATTCTCATTATTTGTTACCACCGTTACACCTGATTTCTTTGGAACCACTTGGACTGGGCTCACCCATTTGATATCCGAGATAGGATAGATCACTCCAACATCTAGGAGCTTCAGTATCTCCTTTTTCACAACCTCCATCATAGGAGGGTTCAATCTCCTTTGTGCTTCTCTTGTTGGTTTAGACCCTTCCTCTAACAAAATCCTGTGCATGCACATGGATGGGCTTATTCCCTTGATATCGGCAATTGTCCAACCAATTGCTGTTTTATGCTCTCTAAGCACCCGGATAAGTCGCTCTTCTTGCAAAGGTGTGAGCTCTTTCGCAATGATGACAGGTAGTGTGTCTTTTTCCCCTAAGAACAAATATTTCAAGTGGTTCGGTAGTGGTTTCAACTCTAAAGTTGGTGCCTGCAAAATGGAAGGTAGAAGTTTCTCATTAGATAAAGGCAAATCAATAAATGAAATATCAAACCTTGCATCTTTAGGTTGCAGCGAGTGTAAAGATTCTAGTGCCCCTTCCACCTGGTCACTCAAGGCTAGTTTAGCATTCCCCATTCCGAGATGGTTGCTAAGGACTATTTCTACACTATCTTCACCATCTAGCTCATAAGCTTGCTGCACTAGTGAGTCAATTATATCAATATTAAAAACAGAATGCACATCACTAGGATATCTCATGGCCTCAAAAATGTTAAAGCGAATTATTTCACCATCAAATTCCATAGTTAAAGTGCCATCATGTACATCTATTTTAGTTCTTGCTGTTTTCAAGAATGGTCTCCCTAATAGAATAGGTGTGGGATTAGAAGACATCTCATCTTCCATCTCAATAACATAAAAGTCAGCGGGAAAAACCAATTCATTAACCTGTACAAGAACGTCTTCTACAACTCCTCTTGGATAAGTGTTAGAACGGTCAGCAAGTTGTATTATAACACCGGTTTCCTCTAATGGTCTTAGATTCAATGAAGCATAAATTGAATATGGCATGACATTAATAGATGCCCCTAGATCTAGCATAGCACGCTCAAACCTGGTGTTGCCTATCTTACAAGGAATGGTAAACATACCTGGATCCTTGCATTTAGGTGGGAGTTTCTTTTGAAGAACAGCTGACACATTCTCCCCTACACTTACCTTTTCATTCCATTTCAACTTCCGTTTAGATGTGCACAACTCTTTTAGGAACTTGGCATATCTTGGCACTTGCTTGATAGCATCTAGTAAAGGAATGTTCACCTCTACTTTCCGGAAGGTTTCCAAAATTTCCTTCTCTTGCTCCTCCTTCTTGGACTTTGCTAACCTGCTAGGAAAAGGTGGAGGAGTTATACAAGAAGGAAAGGATGGTTTAGGAATTACCTTTTTTAGTGGCTCGTTGGGATGTGAAGAGGATGCCATGGTATTGTTCTCCCCTTGAGCACTATCATTTTGTGGTTTCTCTAGCTGTTTCCCACTTCTTAAATTTATAGCATTGGCATTCTCTCTTGGATTCACTATGGTTTGGGAAGGTAATTTCCCAGAATCCCTTGCTTGCATTTGACTCATGGTTGTTGCCAATTGCCCTATTTGAGTCTCCAAATTTCGAATACTTGTCTTTGTTTCCTGTTGAAATTGAATTGTATTAGTAGAAAGAGCTTTAACAAGATCTTCAAGAGAAGTACCTGAATTTTGGGTGGGTGGTAGTTGTTGTCGGGTTTGGTATGGTTGTTGCACTCTTTGCTGAAAACCCGGTGGCCTGTGGTCAAATGGTGGAGGAATAGTTTGTGATTGGTTCCCTCCATAATTGAAGTTTGGATGATCCCTCCATCCTGGATTGTAAGTGTTTGAGTAGGGATCATATTTCCTTGATTGGTTCTGAAATCCACCCATGGCATTCACATGTTCATTGGTATCCTCTTGAAGTGTTGGACACATATCAGTTTGGTGCCCTATGTTTGAACATATGCCACAAGCCTTTATTTGTTGTATTTTACCTACAGCCAATTGTTGAACAAGAGAAGTCAGTTTATCAAATTTTTGTTCAAGGGATGATATACTTACCTCATTAACTCTCTTGGGTTGTGGTGGTGGATCTTGTCTCATTGAGAACTGTTGAGAATTGGCTGCCATGTTGGAGATTAATGTTCTAGCAGCCCTGGGAGTCTTATCAACTAGAGCTCCCCCACTAGCGGCATCTATCATACTTCTCTCCATGGGCATGAGACCTTCATAGAAGTATTGGATGAGAAGTTGTTCACTTATCTGATGGTGTGGACATGATGCACAAAGTTTCTTGAACCTCTCCCAATATTCATATAAGGACTCTCCGTTGTATTGCCGAATCCCACATATCTCTTTCCTAATGTTGGCAGCCTTAGATGCTGGGAAATACCTTTCCAAGAATGCTTTCTTCAAATCATTCCATGTAGTGATGGTCCCGGATGGTAGATAGTAGAGCCATTCCTTTGCTGAATCAGCTAGAGAGAATGGGAAGGCTCTCAACTTAACTTGCTCTTCCGTGACCCCTGTTGGTCTCATGCTTGAGCAAACTACATGGAATTCCTTGAGGTGCTTATTTGGATCCTCTCCTGCAAAACCATGAAAAGTTGGGAGAAGGTGAATCAAACCAGATTTTAATTCAAAAGCTACCTCAAGATTAGCATATTCAATGCATAATGGTTGTTGACCCAAGTCCGGAGCGGCTAGCTCCTTGAGAGTTCGGTTGTCAGCTGCTGCCATCTCTCCTTGCTTCTCTTGGATGTTTTGGATCAACTCCTCGATTGGTTGTTGGTGAGAAGTTATAAATTCCCGAATTTTTCTAAGTCGTAAGTCTTTTTCGGGAGCTTGGAACATTCACTAATAAAAAAATTAAGAAAGTAAATAATTAGAACAGAAAATAAGAATAAACCAATAAACTAATAAACTAAAGAAAGCAATCCCCGGCAACGGCGCCAAAAATTTGATGCACCCAAAAGAGTGTATCTTATTTAACCTTGCACTAAAAAGATCAATTGTAAGTATAGTAGTTAGCAAGGGTCGAGTCCTCAGGGATTGGGTTTTAGTTTATAAGTTGATAGTTTAAAACTTAAATTCAAGAACAATAAAAGAAAAGGAGTTTTTGAAATCAGATTTAAACTAAAGTAAATAATAAGAATAAGATGCAAGGCGGTATAACCAGCCAATAAAAATATATATACTAAATTAGGCGGTATAACCAGCCAATAAAAATATATATACTAAATTAGGCGGTATAACCAGCCAATAAAAATAAAACAAAGTTAATATACAAATTAGGCGGTATAACCAGCCAATAAAAATAAATATACTTTTAAAAATAAGCAAACTAGAAAAGTAGGAAAACAAGTAAGTAAGAAGAATCAAATATGAAAAATATGGTTAAGGTTTCATTCTCCACCACTAGACATCATTAAGAATCAATTTCAGATCTATCAATATCAACCAACTATCAAAGTTAACAACCGTAGATAACAACAAGCTCTGTTACCCCAATCTTTCCTTAGTTTGTCGTTAAATAGAACAAGCTCTCTATTTAATCTCTAACCATTAAACAACCTAGAATAAGCTCTCTAAATTCAATTTAATGGCAGCTTTATGATGAGAAAGATAGGTTGATCTAAGCAACAAACACATAAGCTCGGATTGTTCAACTTAGGTTATGTTCCACTTTGCAATTATTGAAAACTTGACCATAATCATTAATCACAAATTGCCACTTATGAATAGGAAATCAAGACAATTACACGGATCAAGACTCCTAAACTAGCAATAGATAATTATCAAGATCTATCTAGTTGTACACCTAAATAAATCAAGACAACATCATGAACAATTCTTGTAGAAGAACATAAGCAACTTTGATAGAAAATTAATGATAGATAGAATTTGAAAATCAATCACAAAACGTGTCTAGGGCTTTGAAATCACCCTTAACCAAATAGAAGTTTAGCCTAGCATAGGCATCATAAACATAAACATAAAATTAAAGAGAATCTAAGAAGGAAATAAAAGAAAGAAAGAAGAAGAAGAAGAATATTAATTATCCAACCTCTTGCTCTTTCTAAAGAAAAAGAAAACTAGAGAAAAGAAAGAAGAAGAAAACTTAGAGAATCTTGTTAAAATGGCTAATATCCTACCAATCTCCAATATGATCCCTTACAATCATCCAAGGCCCTCTATTTATACACATTTTGGAGGGCTAAATGACAAGAGACAAGCTTTACAAATTTCAAAGGTAGGTATATGACGATTTTGATCAGCCAACTTGATGGTCGATTTCGTCAATATTGGAGGCCTGATCTGATCACATGGTCTTCTAGAAAAAGGTTCCCCTATCAGTTACGGAACCATAGCCGTTGGAATCAGCTCATTTGCTGATGTGGTTAAGCAGATATGGGCAAAATACAAAAACATGTCAGCACAGATGTCATTACACATCAGCCACCTTGATGGTCGATTTATTCAATATTGGAGGCCTGCTCTGATCACATGGTCTTCTAGACAAAGGTTCCCCTATCAGTTACGGAACCATAGCCGTTGGAATCAGCTCATTTGCTGATGTGGATAAGAAGATACGGGCATAATACGAAAACATGTCAGCACAGACGTCATTGCACATCAGCCAACTTGATGGTCGATTTCGCTAGGGAAAACGACTCCGTTTTAAGAAGTGTAAAACATGAAAAAGATAGATATGCCTCTTAGCTTTGCATGGCTACAAATTTCAGCCTTATTGCTTCAGTGAAACTCGAGATATAGCTGATATGGCAAAAGGTGTCGGAACTGAAACTGAACTGGATTTGCCCTTAATTCTAGTAATCTGAAATCACTCAAAGAAACTTGTGAAAAACACCAAAATACATAAAAATATAAAAGATCATAAACACAATTAGACTAAACAATAATAACTCGTATTTGACACAAAACAATAATAAAACATAACTAAAAACTATATAATTATACGAGTTATCAGAAATCTAATCGGCACAGAACCGATAAAATATGAACCAGGGGTATTTTGGAATTTTATCCAAAATTTTATTTTTGGATCGAATATTGTACCAATAGACTCCATGATCATAGAGTATCTCAATATGATGCTTAGATTGAAAATTTTGACATTTTGTTTTACTCAAAAAGTAAAGTGGAAAACGGATACGTCCTTAATTAGCTTAAAAGAGTGAAAAACTGGAAATAGCCGCGGGAAGGTCCGAAAAAGGTTTTTAGTGAACAAATGGATTCATATGGACATAAAATGATGCTAAAAAGCTATTGGTGAAATCAGAATGAGAATCGAAGCTAAAACCGAAAAAGTCAAAATATTGACCTGTGAACGGTCCGGGGCTCGGATTTGATGCTCAGGTTATTGAAAAACTATGAAAACTTGCATACTAGTGTAAAATGATTTTTGAAACATATCCGTGTTGATAAAATTGAAAAAAGAGCTTTCGAACATAAACATTTCATATGGGCCCTATTTTGGCACTAAAAGACAAAAAATGAGCAAAAAGGATATTTTTGTCATTTGGCTTGGAAAATGGCCATAAAATACATGCCATAACCCCATGTTCAGCCGAGAGACCCATTTTCCATAAGCTTTAAGTGTTGTTTCATCTTCTTCCTTAAGAGAAAACCTAACCAAGTGAAAACTCCATAACCTAAAAGCTTGTAAGATTGATCTCTTGAATTCTACTCATCACCAAGCCAACAAAATACATGTTTTTACTATCTAGAAGGTGAGGATTACTTATTTGGTGTTAGTGTTTTTAAGAAACCAAGAGAAACTATGTGTTTCTCTTTATGGCTATTTTTCCTTAGGTGGTTTCCAACATAGCCACCACCTTAAACCACCACAATGGATAGCCCTAAATCAACCTCTACATCCATTATTTGGGGTTGGTTGATTGAAAAAGTGGCTTGGAGTGAGAAATCTAAGCTTGGCCAAATTCACCATCATGGCCAACCACCTTATCCCGCCACTTCCACCACCATCCGAGGCCACCGTTAGCTTTGCTAGGCTTGTGGAAGCAACTTTCTAGTTGATCGTTGCTTCAGATTTCCACCCGAGCTAGGTGTAAATATTATAATGCTTAAATAGCTAAGCTACAAAATTTCGGATAGTAGCTAATTAGCTACAATTCGGATAGTATGAATGTTTCTAATTTATAAAATATTTATAAAATTACTGTTTAAGTACTAGGAGTGCGGATTAGCCGAGTCCGTGGTTGGAAGAGTTTCGGAGCACGAGGAACCAATTTTTCCCACTTAGCGCACTGTGAGAAAACGTGTAGCGATAGACGTAGGATCATTAGATTATGTTATGACATACTGGTTGTGATTGTATGAATGTACCGGTGATGGATTATAATGCACTTGAATTGGTAAATAGTAGAGTGCATGACATAGAACTATCTTCTGGTATCGGATTCTGGTAAAGACGTGAGAAAAAGGTCCAAGGAATGGACAAGTGATTATTATGTAATAATCCGGGATTGTCGTATGAGTGGTCGACCGTATGGCGCCACATTGTTTCTGGCTAGTATGCTTATTTAAATGCTATGTGATGCATGTTTATTGTAATGTTAAGCTTTACCGGATTTGTAGGCTGACATTGTGCCCTACCGAATTTGTAGGTTGCCATTGTGCCCTACCGGATTTGTAGGTTGTCATTGTGCCCTATTGATTTTGTAGGAGCCTTTATGCCCTACCGGTTTTGTAGGAGCCTTCGTGCCCTACCAATTTTGTA
This sequence comes from Fremontodendron californicum, assembly GCA_030761205.1. Classification (NCBI taxonomy): domain Eukaryota; kingdom Viridiplantae; phylum Streptophyta; class Magnoliopsida; order Malvales; family Malvaceae; genus Fremontodendron; species Fremontodendron californicum. The sequence goes on from JAULJL010000037.1 coordinate 14,256,843, forward strand.
GGAGTTTTTGAGCCCTACCGGTTTGTAGGAATCTACGGACCCTACCGGATGTTATAGTAATTTGTGATGTTGGATAGGAACATCTAGGTGATATTAGTTAATATGATAGTCTTTTCCATAGACTTTATTAATTCTGCATTTGCTCACTGGGTCCTTATGACTCACTCTTTAGTTATTTTCTTTTTCAGATACTGATAGACCCGGTCCCTCATCCACCCTGCCAGCTTGCTCGTGATCAATAGTCGGTGAACATGATATACCATTTTCACGAGGTGATCCGTTGCTAGATGGAGGAGTCGTGCACAGTCACCTAGGAATGTTATATATATATTTTTTGTTTAGATATGTTGTATTATGTGTCATGCAGTTACTCGGTCGGAGACCGATGTTGTTGTCTACATTTTTGGTATTGTATAAATATATGCATTATGGTTCACTTTGTGCGTCTGCTGTGGGGCATCTCGGTTACTCCCTAGTTGGAGGTGTCTTAACCAGGATTTCATGTGTTATTATTATTGTTTTGTTATTATTATTGTGTTGCATATTTTGCAGGTTCGGTAAACCCCCCTTATCGGGCGAGGTCATGCCAAAATTTCGTTAGGTAAATGAATGGTTAAGGCTTCAGAGGTAAGGGAACATACTTGTCTCTGACCGGTCACACTCTCGGATTTGGGATGTGACATTGGTATAATGGACAAAGCCCACCCTAACCATTATCACTTGATTTTCATCAAGATCATGAAGCCTAACCATTGTTTTATTTATTTTTTGAAAAGCAAGAACAACAAGAAAGATGTAAAAATAAGTGGTAGGAAATCACATGAAAAACAAGAAATAAAGCATGAGGAAGAAGAAGAAAAAATGTAGTAGCAATGGTAGAATAGCTACCTTAACAAAAGCTTTCTTTCTTTTTTTCAAAACCCTTTTCTTTTCTCCATTAGCTACTGACCTCCCTTCTCAAATGCTCAGCGACTTAAGGAAAAATAAAACATTCCCCCCTCTCTCATGCTTGGCCGAATGGCCCCTCAACCATTGCATGATTTTTTGCACTTTTTCTCCTACAATCTTGGCCCTTAGATTAAGATATTTTCATGACAACATAAAAATGTCATCTTGCCAATTGATAGCAACCCTTAAGATGTGTACTCATCCCTTCTAATAACTTCAGCCCTTAGACGAAATAAGGACACAATCCCATGCACTCCTTTGCTTGGCCAAATGGACCTCTACCCTTGGGTAAGTTGTGCTCATCTTTCTTCTTCCATTCTTGGTCATTGGATGATAACAACATAAAAATGACATCTTGAAGATTAAATCCAGCCCTTAACATGTGTACTCAGCCCTTGTAGATGGCCTAAGACATTGGATGAAAAGAGAAAATCCCATGCACTCCCTTGCTTAGCTGAATGGATGCCCACTTTTCGATGAATTGTGCTCATCTTTTTTCTTCCATTCTTGGCCATTAGATGAGGGTTCTTTCATGACAAATAAAAATGTCATCTTGGCATTTAATCTTGGCCATTGAATGGTGTATTCAACTTTTCTACAATGCACTTAAGCCATTGGATGAAGAGAGGACCATTTGCAAGGTACTAGTGGTAGCATGTGAGCTTGATAGTGACTAAGGAATTAAATTGATGAAGCTTCCTTCTTCTCCTCTATACTGGATGATCAAAGGAGGGAAAATCCCAGCAATTCCTTTTTCTTTCATATTTTTCTTAATCACAAATTTGCCCTTTTCGATTTTTCGGTAAAATGATCTTTTTGACCCCCGAACCTAAATAAATAGCAAACGAACTCCAAATTGAAATTTTATTTTTTCAATACTTCCAAAATAATAAAAAATTGAATTCTGGAAGTTTTCAAAATTTTTCGAGTCCATTTGCTATTTATTTCGGATTTATTTCCAAATTTGCCCCTTAATGCACCCATATTTTTATCATTTTGTAAACAAGCCCCGAATCCAGTTTTTCTTCACCAATATGTTCCAAATAATTTAAAAGTGTGATCTGAAAGTTTTCAATATTTTTGGAGTTCATTTTCTATTTTTTTCGGGATTTATCTGCTTGAATTTCTACATAGGGGACCTGGGATTTGGCCATTTTGCAAACGAACTCCGAATCCGGATTTTCTTTCTCCAATCTCTTCCAAATAATTTAAGAATGAGCATTGAAAATTTTCAGAATTTTTGGAGCTCATTTGCTTATTTTTCAGGATTTATCTCTTTGAATTTTTGCATAGTGGGCCCGAGATTTGGCCATTTTGCAAACGAACTCCGAATCAAGATTTTCTTTTGCCAATATCTTCGAAATTATTTAAGAATGAGATCTGAAAATTTTCAGAATTTTTGGAATTCATCTGCTATTTTTCCCAAATTTCCAATTTTGCCCTTTTGGTCTCCGAAACCTGATTTTGCTCAAAACAAGTCCGATTTTTAGATTTTCTTCAAATTGGGCCTTGGGCTATCCTCTTTAATCACTTCTCATCAATTAGGGGCTTTAGTCTTAAAGAATCGGGCCATTTTTGTAATTTTTCAAATTTCACTAAAATCCACCAAAAATCCTAATTCTCGATTTTCTTTCGAATTGACTTTTCCTTCGGTTTTTCTTCCAAGTAGCCTCTCCATTACCCGTAGTCAGTGCTTATCTTCCATTTGGAACCTCCAATTTTGGACAATTTGATCGTTTAAGCACTTTTCCCCAAATTCTCCGAATTAAGGTTTCTTTTCTACTGCAATTCCATAACCCAACTTCCAAACTCCATATCTTTCAATGTAGACCTTGGATTATCAAAATTCTTTCACCATTCTTCAATTGAACTTCAAATCTTGATTTTGAAAGTGGGTTGACTTTTTAGTAGTTGACTTTTTTGAGGTTGACTTTTTTGGGGTTGACTTTTTTGAGTTTGACTTTTTCTTTCTGCCTTCTTAGACTAAGTCTAGGAGTACCACCTACAGGATGAGAAAAGCCTTTTTGCATTTTGAATCATCAATTTAGGAAGAAAACATACCTGTTTTAGTGGTCCGGACAAAATTAGGTGTCTACACTTGTAATGAAAGGTTAGGGTCAAGGTATGATAAAGGATATATTTTGATTCAAGTCACCCATAGACACTTTTCATTTTTCAGGATCTCTCAAGAGCCATAGTATTTTCCTCAAGTTACATTCTCTATTCTTTGAATGCATTTTTCTTTTAACTCACCACTTTATTCCTTTGTCTGTTTTCTCTTTTCTTTTTTTTTTTCATACACATCACCATTTCACCCAAATTTGACATGGCTAATTTTTTTCTGTATGTCATACACATGCCTATGTAGTGAAGGTTAATCATGGTTTTTCTTATTTGGCTAGGCTAAATGATGTGGTAATCAAAGAAAATAGCTATATCAATTAAGCTCAAAAAGGTAAACTAAGGATATTCATATATATAGGTAGTCTAGAAAGGCTCAAACGATCCAAAGATGGCCTAAATCATCTCCTCAACTTAGTATTGTTTAGGATTTCGCCTCCAGAGAGAATCAAACAAATTCTAGGTTCTAGACATAATTACAATTCATATCAACATAAGCAATTTTTAAATAAGCATTGCAAATCTAAGCAAGAGATCAAGCACTCAATTTAGTGAAAATCACATCCTAACATGAAACTAACAAAAACAATTAACATAAAATCAAATCATGCCTATGTTTTTCCCAAAAGTCAAGATAAATAAAAAAGTAAAATTCATTATTGGATTAAGATCTCATCATATTAAGCGCAAAATATCTCAATTTTTTTTTTTATAAAGACTCTTAAATATAAACTTAGAAAATAAACTTAGAAAATAAAAAATAAAAATCACATAAAACAAAAGAAACCTAAAGACACCTCCAAATTTAAACAAACATTGTCCTCAATGTTTAGAAATTTAAAAGAGTAAGAATGAGAAAACTCCCTTATCGATGAAAGCAACGCAGGATAAGCTCTAATCATCCTCTTCGACCCCATCATATGCTTGTCCAAGTTGGGTGAGTGACTACTACAAAAGAAAACAAAGTAAAAAAAAAATTAATAATAATATCCTAAAAAAATGAAAATTCAAAATTAAAGGAAAAAAATTTAGAACTTGGGTTGCCTCCCGAGAAGCGCTTGATTTATAGTCATCGGTTTGACTATCTCATTGTTCATCATCCTGTATCCAACCACTTGATGATTTTCGTTTCATGCCATGTGTTTATCCTTTCTTTGAACAACTATGCTTTCTTGCAGGCTTGAAAGCAGATTTTATCCCTCTCAGTGGTAGAATTCAATAATGCCTTAAGCGGATCAATGGGATAAATTTCTATAAACTTTTCTTTAATAGCACTTTCTACCACATCGACTAGCTTAGGCAATTGGATGCATTGAGGAACAGGTTGTGGTGGGTCACACTGGGTCTCCTGTATTTGAACTTTTTCAACTTCTTTTGCACCTACAATTTCTTCCTCAATAGTCTTGTTTGGTGGTGGTGGGTCACACTGAATTTCCTCCCTTGAACCTTTTCATATTCTTGCTCCATCACAATTTCTTTTTCAAGTTTCTTATTTGACAATTTTGGGTTCTTGCTATCCTATTCTATCTCTTTTTCAATCCTTAGTGTGATTTCATTGCAATGCTCGTCTCCACTTGGTCTGGGATTAGTTTCAATGTCACTTGGAAGAGTTTCTTGAGGACAATTGTTAATGGCATTTGCAAGCTGGCTCATTTGCATCTTAAGATTTCTAAGTGACACTGTTTGAATTTGAAGTGATGCTGAATGATTCTGATTGGTCACTGCTTGACTTGCCATGAACTGCATAAACATCTCTTCCAATGAAGGATTCGTTTCTAGAACCGGTGCTTGAGCTTGTGATGAAAAATCAGGAGGAAAGGCTTGGTTGGCTGAAAAGAAAGGCACTTGAGTGTTGTCTCTCCAACCTGGATTATAGTTGTTGGAATAAGGATTATTCTACTGCATATTATAATTTCCACATATTGAGTATTGGTTGGGCACCAATCACTATCATGTCCTTCCCCACATAGTTCACAAATTACAAACGGGCTTTGGACGGCAGGTACACCCAAATTGTCTAATTTCTTGTTCAATGCAGCCACCTGTGCGAATAAGGCATTGATTACATCATGTTTATGATCCCACATAGAGCACTCTCTATGCATTCAACAATCAATAAACCCTGAAAAGAAAAAAAAAGAATTAAGACTAAGAATGCTTGGTATTAATATTAACAAAAATAGTAAAACAATTCTCCGACAACGGCGCGAAAAACTTGTTGCCGGATTTACCACACAAGTGCATGTATCATTAACAAGTACTATAATGAAAAGTAAAGTGTCGATCCCAAGAGGAATTGTTACTAAATTTGTTAAGTATTAAAATTAAAACAACCTAATTTTATTCAAACAATTAATTAAAAGTTGTAATTAAAAACTAATAAAAGAAAGCAAATTAAAAGGTGAATTAAATCAATTGAGAAAAGCCTAGGATTACAATTTCCCTCAACACTTCGTATGAACTTTTTCTACCCTCTTAACTTGATTTATGATCTTGAGTTGTTAACCTAGAATTTTAATCTATTTATAAAGATCTTCCGATGGTCTTATAAAAATATCTCTTTTAACCAATTAACTATATTTCTATGATAATTGAATTAAAGAGAAACTCATTAAGTTTAGACTTTAAAATTGGTTACACATGACACACAAGTATATTCCTACCCTACATGCAGATCAATTCATCATAATAAATTAATATGAAACATATGTTATTCAATCCATGTCTAACACTAAACTCTTTTTTTCAAGTTGTATCTAGGTTACCAAATCAATTTAATTGGTGACCAAACAATTAGAAACATTAAGAACAAAATTGAATAAACAACTCAAATTTAATTAAATCAAGCAAAAGAGTAAAATAATCCAAACTACATGTTGAGTTGCATTGCAATCCTAGAAAGAGGAATTTAGTTCATGCTCAACATTGAAAACAATAAACACGAGTTTCACCATCATCAAATTACAAGAAAATAAAAGAAGACAAAGGAAAAACAGAAAACTAAAGGTTGTCAGATCTTTAGTCTTCTAGTCTCCAAAATCGCTCTTAACTCTTTGTAAAATTGTGGTGGTTGCTCTCCTCTTCAGAAAATTAAAGCTAAGAAATAAGAATGTCTAAAAAAATAAAGTCCTAATGGTTCCTATTTATAGAGCTCTTAAAAGCCTGAAGAAGTAAAACTTTATGGCCAAGTAACTGCTTCCAGCTTAGACTTTCTATATATGAGCTGAGTCTCTCCTTCTTATTTTAGGACTCTGCGAAACTACAAAAGACATTAAATTAATAATTAAAATTAAACATAAAATAAATAAATTAAATTAAACTAAACTAAACTAAACTAAATTAAAAATAACTAAAAATATTTAATTTATAGTTTAAACTATAAAGACTTAGCTATTTTAAAAGCACAAAATAAGATAAAATAATACTATTTCATAGAGTCATCAATGGATCGTGGTATGAATTTGGTGTAACATAGGAAAACAAGCACAAAATCTAAAGCAATGATAAACATAGGGGTGTTTGGTTTAATATTTTAAGGTAACTAAACATGAAAGACAAGCAAGTATAAGAGGGAGTAGCAATAAACCATGCAGTGAAACACAAGTAATTATAACCAAACGAAAAGTTCTCTCCTTAACATGAAAAGGTGAAAAAGGTCCGAATTATCTATACTTGCAGCTCATCATTGTGGGACTCCTCTGGCTTTAAGGTAATCATAAATCTTTACGAGCTGTTTGGGTCCATAATTGCTAACTCCAACAGCTTTAACTAAGCCCTGCAAATATATACCAAGTAGATTTTGGAAGGTAAAGAAAAAATATATATCTTCTTTTTCTTCTGGTCCTAATATATCATCTAAGTATCTCTTTTTAATATGTTAAGATTATATAATTGAAGTATGTAATTAAATCTTTAAATATAATTGCACACCTAATATATCATGTATGTTTAGAATTTAGAAATATATACAACTCGAGAACATGTTCGATTAGAGTTTGTTTATGAAGCTTAACAAACGAGTTCAAACAATATTTTTAGATTTGATTCATAAACGAATCGAGTTTGAACATAGTTAAGCTCGACTTGTTTATGTTCATGAACACGTTTGATAAATTGTTCATGAACAAGCTCACTAAAAAGCTCAATAAGAGTTCGTTTAATCCTTTTCAAATTGCTACTTTTAAGCTTTAATATATTTTAACTAAGTTAAATACAAAACTTAATATTTACATCATTAAAAAGTACACATTACATATATTAAAACCATGCATCAATAGTTATTGGTACTTACTTTTCCGATGCTATGGCTCTGGTCCTTGTCTTTGAACGATGGAAGTATTCAAATACCCAATGTAGCCTAATCTGCCCCGCCCAGAAATATTCCCGAAGTTTCAACATTCCACTCACCTTGAAAGCAAGACTAAAAGGACAATGATAATTCAAGCAATTACATTCCCGCAAACCATATAAAACCTTCCAATTCCTTGAGAATAACCAAAGACTCAATCCTTAGAAACCCATACGGCCAAGATCATACTCAAGCCCTTATCTAATTCATCTCAAAAATCAATAAAATGCCAAGTTGAACTAAAACTCTCATCCAGTTTAGCACAAAAAACAAGCAATACTTTCATCAAATAACTTTTTTTAAAAAAAACAATTCTTGCTCCAATACAAATTCGATCATAAAAAAAAAAAAAGCCTGAATCCGAATCCAAATCCAAATTCAACTAAAAAACAATTAGCCACTAAAAAATCTAAAATTAAACAAACAAAAAGAAAATCAAATCAACATTTTAGCTTAAAAACACAAAAACCACATCTTAATAAATAAATGAAAGTAATCTCTCAATTGAAGGACGGCTGCTTGCCACGTGGCAACTAGCTCTAATTTTTTTATAATTATTCTGTGTTATATTTATGTTATTTTTTATGTTATAATCGTATTAAGGGTATTATATATTATATAAATTTTGACAAGTTATGTACAGATTTTGACATATTCGTGCATTCGTATTGTGTTAGTGTTATTTTTCGTGTTGTACTGTGTTTTAATTATTTCATCGTGTTCGTTTCAGATCCGAAATTGCCATGTCTAATTAGCATATTCATATAACTCTCAATTTTGTGTCCCGTTATTTTTTGTATCGTGTTGATAGATTTTGACATATTCGTACATTCGTGTTGTGTTAATGTTATTTTTTCGTGTTGTATTGTGTTTTAGTTATTTTTTCATGTTTGTTTCATGTCCAAAATTGTCAGGTCTAATTGGCACTATTCAAATAATTCCCAATTTTGCGTCAGGTTCATTTTATATAAATTTCGACACGTTCGTGTATTCATGTCATAGTCATGTTATTTTTTCATGTCATGTCATATTATATTTATTTTTACATATCATGTTCATGTGTGACACTATTCAAATAACTCTTAATTTTGTCACATGTTATATAATGACTTCTTTTTTCTAAAAAATAAAGTCATATTATTTTTTTGTTTTTTTATATTATTAAATAAAAAATTATTGCATTGACAAATTATCGATAACAACTAAAATATTGAATAATAAAATGAAATGGGTTGATGTAAGTAGATTTTTTATAAACTTTGGGTGTTGAATCAAAAGAAAAAAAATATTATGATGATTAAATAATAAAAAAATTATGTTAAATGATGTTATAAGTTATTAGTTATTGTATGATAGTTGTAAGTTATTAGTTATTGTACGATAGTTGTTAGATTTTTTATAAACTTTGGGTGTTGATATTTTGTTTGTTTGCAGATATGGAAGGTGAAGACCTATTTCAATCCCTGAAAGAGATAGAGCAAGCAGCAAAGGCTAATCAGAAAGCTCTTGGCAAAAGAAGGGTGAATGAAGCTGCTCCTCCTCCCCTACGTGCCAAGAGGATTACCACAGGGGCTCTGCCTGGTGTTACAATCAGGAGGTCTCTTAGTGCCCCTAGCGCAGATACTGCTCCTCTTGCAAGTTGCAACTCCTCAGGTGGTTCCTGCTCCATCTCCACCTAGCAATCCTCCATGAGGCAATTCAAGTGGCAATTCTAGCATGCCACGTAGGTCAGCTCCAACCAGTACTCAGCCTGCTCTGCCCGGAGTCTATAAGTAGTAGAGTTGAAAGTGGTGGTAATGCAAGTTCTCCTCTTGCTGCACCTCCAGTTGATGATGGTGTTATTTCTGCTATAACTGGTTACTATCCCTAGAGGGAAGCTAATCTTCGCAACGTTGTCCTGTCTAGTGGGGCCTTTGCATTTAACTGGGCAAAGAAGAGCGTCCCCAAGGCTAATTCAGAATATGCTGAGAGGTGTAGTCCTTTGACCAACCTTCGGTCAAGCATTGCTGCACTATTAGAGGTAAGTGTTGTTAATTTGTTTCAAAGCGTCTTTTATTTTTGCAATTCTAACATGTTGCCGCTCCTTAGGCACTTATTGCATAGCTGGCAGCCTATAACTATTGTCATGATGATCTCACGACTGTTAAATAACCTAAAGGGGGAGAAAAAGATAATTGATTCCTCGTAAATAATGTGTTTTGAGAAACCAAAAAAAAAAAGTCGTCATCGATCTTTTTTGGCTAGATGTGATCTGTCACTTATTAAAATCGGTTTTTGTAAAACATTTCAAAATTAATTAAAACATTTTGAAAAACCAATTTTAAAGTCTACGCTTTAAACCAGTGAAAAAACAAACGTGAGTCCGGGAGTCTGTTACGTGCGGGAAAGGTATTAACACTCCCACAACGCTCGTATAAAATGGTACCTTATTAATCATGTGTTATCATTAAGTTTCGATAAAAGTTGGTTTTAATTTCGGTATTTAAAAATAATTTCCTTTAAAAAATAATCATTTTATTTCAAAAATGATCCGAAATTTATTAATACAAAATTTTTCATATTTCCCAACAAATCCGGCAAAATATGAAAATTTTCTTTATTTTGACAATATCCGTATCATCCTCCTTTTCAGAGAAGGCTGTTCCGTTGTTAATGATAATTGATGATATCCTCCCCGACAGACCCAGCAGAGAACTCATGAATTATTTTAACTCGAGAACATTACCTGGTTTTATTAGTAAACCATTAATTTTTAAATGAAAATTTTTAAGAGAAAAACCGAAGTGGTCGAATGGTACCTAGTGTGAATCAAAACCTTAACTCGTTTTTGAAGCTCGTTTTAACTACCCCAAGCTTATTTCATCAAAACCTTATTTTTTAAAACTTAAACAACCAAGAAAACACTTTAAAACAGCCCCCAAAGTGTCTCAGCCAGCTCCCCCCCCCCCCCCTTTTAGTAAAAATCCAAACTTTAATTTGTTTTTAAGCTCGTTTTAGCTACCAAAAACCTGATTTTATCCAACTATTTTACCCTTACGAAAAACTCAAAAAAATCTAAAACTTTAACCCTAGGTTCGACTAAGGGTGTATTAAATGGGGTTAAAATAGTTTTTTATTTGGACAAAAAATGCATAGACTCATGTTGTCCAAAATCACCATATTCAACCTTTAAAACATTGATTTTTCCAACACTTTGGAAAACAAGATTTTGGGTATGGACCATTGATTGATCCTAATTAAAATCATGTTGGAAATCATTTTAAAAACATATTTTAATGCAAACAAAATGATTGGCTCAAGGTTGGCCTCTTGGATGTTAATCCGGCCTAACCATCTCTTGGAGGAATCCAGGTCATCAAGCTCATAATCATTTTTCTAAAGAGAAAAGGCAATATGCAACATGAAGAATGCTCCACAATAAACTCATATTCAGCAAAGTATGCACATGAAGATGGCAAAATATAAGCAAGAAAGCATAGATAAGCAAAAAAAACAAAGATTGGCTCAAGGTTGGATCTTGAATGCTTAATCTTGCCTAACCATTACTTGGAAGAACCAAGATCATCAAGCTCAAAAACACTTTGTTTTAAGAAAGAAAACAAAATAAAACTCATCAATCAACCATAATAGACCAGAATAAACAAAATACTAAGAGAAAACATGAAGCAAAACATAGAAAAATAGAGACAAAGTGGAGGCAAAACATAGGAAAATGAAGAACACTTTGCAAAACTTTGTAGTTTTTGTAAAAAGATATGAGAAGGAGAAGAGAAGCTTTTGAAAAAACTTTTGAAAACCTTGTTTTAAGAAGAAAAAACATAGAAAATGAAGACTTGAAATCAATGGACAAAATGAAAGAGAAGAAGATAGCAAGCTACCTTAGTGAAGCTTTCAAAAGAAAACCTTAAAATCCTTCTTTTTTCCTCCTTTTCTCTCTTCCTCTCCTTTTCCTCCTTATTAAATTTATCTAAATGGATGAATGTGTATGAAAATGAGGGCTGCTACCTCCTTAATCTTGCTTGGCCAAATGCCCCTTGGGAGGGCATGCTCTCATGCTTTCTTCGTTTCCTAATTGTCCCCCCTCCAAGCTCTCATCTTTTCAAGTGGTCCCCCTTTCTCATGGTCCCTCCTTTCTTAATCTTGCTCATCAAGTAGCAATCCTATTATCCAAGGCTTTCCATGTCATGTACTACTTGCTCCCTATCTCTTCTAGTCATCCTTTTATTCACCAAAATACCATCTTACATTTTTCCAAAAATGGCCATCATTCATCCACTTTACTATTCTTTTACCTTGGGATATTTCAATACTTTTCCTTAAACTTTTCATTTGTTTCTTATTCATCCCTCTATCTTTTCCAAACTATTTTTCATTTCAATTGCACTCTTCTCTATAAATCCAAATCTATTTATGCAATTCCATCCCTCCATTTTCAATTTCTTCTTCAAATTAGTTCTCCTTTCATTCTCCTTGTAATTGGTCTTTTCAACCCCATTTATTTATTTATTCTCTTTTAAATTGAACCTTCAATTTCCTTCAATTTAAATTTTTCCATAATTCTCCTTGAAATTAAACTTTTAATTTTATTCAATTTAGTCCCTCCATTTTAGATTCTTCTTCAAATAGATTCCTCCCCTTATTTTCCTTCTAATTGATCTATTAAATTCATCCTTTTATTGATTCTTATTCAAATTGAACTTTCAATTTCTTTCAATTTAACAATTTCCTATAAGTTTCCTTGAAATTGAGCTTTCAATTTGTTCAATTTAATCCTTGTACCATTTCAATTCTTAAATCTCACCTTCCTTATTCCGTTTCTTTCAATCTCATCTTTTAATTTCGCCCTTCCATTTTTTAATTGTAGCTCTCCAATTATCAAGATTGACCTTTAACATCCAATTTTCTTTTTCAATCTTGATTTTCCAAAGTTGACTTTTTACCCATTGACTTGGACTTTGACTTTTGGTCAACTTTCATCTTGACTTTGGTCGTGTCCACTTTGACAAACTCAAATGTTAAGGCCATTAAACTAAGAAAATGGAGTGAATTTAGAAAGGCGGATTTGTTGGAAGGAACGTACCTTGTTTAGGGGCACGGACAAAATTAGGTGTCTACAACTATGCTTCTCCTTTCATCATCTTCTCTTTTTCTATTTTGCTCTCTGCTTTCTTAAATATCCTTATTGAATTAAGCATCGGAGCATGCTTCGAGTACAGACTTCGGCACCCTTCTAACATCTGTCTCTATTTCAGGTCTTATCTACCGCTCTCAAGTCCTCCTTCCATCAGGAAATCACCAACTAGCCTAAAAACACCATCCATATAACATGAGAGGGCACCCAATTTTGATAATTGTTGTTTTCTTGAAAATTAGATTAGTCTCCTCCCTAAGTTGTTGGCATTCTAGTTTAAGTGAAAATTTATAGCTAATTTAATTAAAACAGATTGAGATGATGACTTAATTTAGTAGTTCTGAAATCCCTCAGCTAATATTGCTATTAACACTTTGATGTCTTGAGAACCATTTTACAAAGTGATGGTTTTAACAGTGGCAGATTATATCCTTACATTTACCTAGAAAAATCAAAAGAATAAAAACACATGGATAGAAGAAAGCAAGAATAAAACGATATTTATTGTTTTGGTTCTTGTCATCTTAGTTATTTTTTTTTTATATTTCTTCTAATTTCTTACTTTCATCTTAAAAGCGGATGATATGATTGTTATAAAACTAAGATAAGGGTTTTAAATAGCGGTGATGTAGTGGTGCCACGGTCGCTATTTCACGGTAGTGGCACCGTTGCTACCACTAAAGACCTCAATAGCATGTAAAAAAAATTCAGACCAATAACGGTCGATCGCGACCATAAAAAATGGTGACTGTAAGGCAATCTATTTTCGTTACATGTTACCATTTGAAAAAAAAAATCATGTTCTAAACAGAGTAAATAGAGAAAGTGTGAGATGAGACAAAGAGAGGCAGAGACCAAATAACTCAAACCACCAAATAACACAATTCACACTATAACACAAACCAAGCAAAAAATTCAAATCTCAAGGCTCAACCAGAAATTCACAAGGTAAGTTCAGCAATTACCTTTTTTAATTTCTTATTTCTAGGTTTTGGCTTGCATGTACAACTTGAAGGCACGAGCGGACTCGGTATTGGAGCAAGAGGGGAAGGGCGAAATAGAGCAGACTGGGACTGGAGCAAAGTCAAACAAAATAGGACAGAACGAGGAGGAGAAGGCGAAGCTACAAGCGCACAAAGAGAAGAAGAAGAAGATGATGAGTGAGTGAGTGAGTGAGTGGCTGAGTGGTGGTGTCATGGTGTGGTGGGGCTATGAGTTTTTCTTAGAATTTTGGCATTTATGGGGAATTAGGAGAGATGGTTATCGGCTAGGTGTGTTATGTTGGGGAGAGGTCCATTTGTGTGATAGAGATGAGTGATGGGTTGAGTCCATGAGTGACCTTATTCAAGTGTTTTTTTCAGAAAATTTTTTAGAAGATTTTTTAAGGGAAATTTTAAAAAATTTATATATGATTTTATTTGGGAAGCATTTTAGGAATTTTAATAAAAATAAATTTTGTATAATTTAGATAAGATAATTAAAGTTTAATAATTATATTTATTTTATTATTTATTAATTTATTATTTATATTTGAAATTGAGTAATGGTTTTTTTTTGGGTATTTGTATTGTTTTTAATTTTTTTTTATATTAGATTAGTTCTTATTTATTTTTATTTTTTTTGATAATTAAAAAACAATTGAAAATACCATCCATTAATAATAAATTGAAAGTAATTTGTGATAAAAATATTAAATCAATTAATGTGTTAAAAAAAATGTTAAATCATTTAAAAAGTAAAACTTAGAAAATTTAAGATAGATTTGATTTTCAATGATGGAATATGTAACATAATCTATATATTTTTATGTTCTAACTTTAAGTTTATTTTTATTTATAGAAACAAAATATCAAGCATGCCACAATGTGAAGAGTTCCCGTGTAAACCTCCACTACAAATGTATCTTTCACCTCAAATGCATCTTTAATCCTCAAATATATCTTCTACCTCAAACAGATTGAAATCAAATCTTTGGAATTCAGGGATACAACTCAAATTGAAGGCGAAAGGAACAAATATTCAAAGCCAAACTTCCATTTCTTTATTCGCTTTGAAACCCAGACCATATGAACATCAACATTTCGCTTTACAACCCAGCCCTAGCAAACAGATATATGTAAATCAAAGAATAATACAGAGGAAAAAAATGGTGAAACGAAATGGTGAAAGAGATGAGAAAGACGAAGGAAAGCTTACCGATTGCAAAGAGATTAGTAGACGAAAAGATTAGGAGAGTACAAAGGAAATGATAAAAGAGATGAGAAGGGCGAAAGAGAGAAGTGAAAGAGATGGGTAAGAGAGATAAGTGAAAAGGAAGGAGAAAATATAACCTAACAAATTACCGACGGACAAGTCCGTTGTTATAGCATTTTTATTAAAAAAAAAAAAAATCACCTGCCATTAAAAAGAAGAGGCGTGTTTTTTTTTAGATTGACCTATATTGACAGATAACAAAATCCGTCAGTATAGATTATTCCTATACCGACGTCTTTTTATCTATCCGTCAGTATAGAACACATATATAGTGACGAATATTAATTCCATTGGTATATGACGCAGATATACCGTCGGTTCACAAATCCGTATGAATAGCATATTTATACAGACGGATTTTTTCCATCAATATAGACCTCATCAGTCAGTATATGGCATTTTATTTGTAGTGGTATCATCATCCTCAAATATATCCTCCACCTCAAATTTATCAAGACAAAGAGAGAATATTGGTTTATATGGTTATTTTTTGGACAAAGATCACGGGAACGGGGTTAAAGTGGTTCTCAAAGTGAAGGTGGAGAATTTGACCCTTCTCGTCATTCTATCCTGTGGTAAAAAATGGAATTTATATCAATATTTATAGTAGATGAAATTTTAAATTATTACATTTTTATGTTTGTAATATTATTAAATATGAATACTTGACATTTAACATGTTTATATTTTGCTAATTATTAATATTCTTAGAAATTCATATATAAGAATGAATAATTTTCTAAATATGAATATTTTTATTATAATGACAAAAAATGATGAATAATTTTTTTCATGTAAATAAAAGATTATAAAATGCTATAGACTACTTTAAAAATTATTAATTTTTTTATACTTATAACTATGATTACTAATTTTGCTAAAAAAAAACTATGATTACTATGTTTTACAATAAATTGTGTAAAAATTCACGATCACGATAAACGTAATGATCACGATAGCATCCATTACGTCTGTAACTACGATAAATATGACCGCGACTGCAATTTAAATCCCTGACTAGGAGCATATCATTTAATTGTAGTAATTGGTCGCAAAACTCAAGATAAGAGGCATGTGTGTCAAGGACCTTGAAAGGGAAATAAATTTTTGGGTTCTTTAGATGTTCAATTGGTTATTTTGGAAGGACACATGGTTTACATTTGCATGTTCAATGAAAGAAGGCAAAATCTTAGTATTGTTCTTCTATGAGTAAGAATAAATGAAAACAAAATGTTCTGCTCATGTAGTCATAAATGTTTGCTTCTTTTTTTTTGGGGGGGGGGGGGGGTGTTCTCCTTGGTGTATTTAGTAGAAACTTATTAGGGAATATAATGTTAATCTTTCACCAAGGACCATGATGGGGGTGAGAGGTTGCAATAGGCTTCTCCTTTTTTATGTACATTAGATATTTATTATTCTCTGTAGTTACTTTCATGTAGAAGACCCCACTCATGTGAGGGTGCATGTTCATGCAAGTTTTATTGATGTACTAACATATACACTCAAGTCCACTGGCATATATATATATATATATATATATATATATATATAAAGTCATAAGAAATAATTTGATTATTTTGTTTTTTGCTTTCTAAAGTTGATTTTCTAACATATGTAGGGAATTTCACTAGCAATAGTGCATCAAGTGCTGTAGAAAAAAGTGGAGGAAAGGGAAATGGATGGTGAGAGTAGAGATGGCTTCTGGAGTTTCACTATGGATATTGGTTTGTAATGGAATTTCCTAAAAGCTCTGCATGTATGTGGGTTTCGGTCAGTAAAAGAGCTGTGCGTATATGTTATGTTTTAAGTTTTTAAATTCGTGTCTGTGTATGTTTGATGTGTGAAACTTGTGCCATAATTTTGGGACTTTATCTTCCATGATAGAATATTGTTTTTTAACATTAATTAGAGTGATGAAAGTTATATGGTGCTTTATATATAGTACACTAGTTTATGACTAGTGTGATGCATGGATTATTTTTATTTATTTGTATAAATACATGAAATAATTTTGAGTAATCATTTACGTATTGAAGATATATAATATACATACATATTAAATCATAATAATTTTTGGATTAAACAAATTTGACAAAAATTTCATAACATATGTTAAATAATGTTTAAGAAAAGAATAAAAATATCCAAAAGATAGTATAAATAATATTATTGAGTACACCAGCAAAATGTTAAAATATAAACTACAAATAATTAAATTTCTTCAATTTGTACTATCTTCATCTTGTGCAGTTATTTTCATACACCTGTAGGTTCATATAAATCTAAGGTAAGTTTGATTTATTGAGAAGAAATGATAATTTTAAATGTTTAATAATATATGTGATAGCTTACTTGCGTGTATATATTTTTTTTCCAGGAGTTTCAGAAATACTTTGGTCTTCAGCATTTGTATGACTTGCCAAACTTTTATGCTTTTCAGGATATTTGAATTTGACATTTAATGCAGAATCGTGTTCTTGTAAGTATAGAAATAAAATCATTTTAAATTTTGAGTAAGTAATGGTATTAATTGTAAACACTAATTTGAAGAAGAAAAAAAATAGACAAAAGGATTTAATGAAATTTAGTAAAGTACTTATTTTTTGTATTTTTTCAAGTAAATATTGACTTTCCTTTTTATAACATGTTTCTTGAATACGTGTAATTATTAATTTTGAACTTCCACGAACACAATTAAAATCACTAAGTTATACTTCAAAGACATATGAATGACCTATTAACTCTTCAACTTTTTTTCCACTTTGGTATCTTCAGGAAGGACAGGGGCAGGCAGAGGCCTTGGCCCTCCCTTAATTTTTTTTTATATTTAGATTTATGACTTAAGGGTAAAATCTGTTTAGCCCCTCCAAATTTTGTATGGTTTTTCAATTTGGCCTTCCTTAAAATTTTTAAGATTTTTGAAATAAAGTAAAATTATGTTTAACTTCTCCAAATTTTGTTTGATCCTTCAATTTGGCTCCCATTTGTAGAATTTGTTTGATATAATAAATTTTGTAACATTTTTAGTTTAAAACTCATTCATTAATATTAGCGCAATTCTCTCTATTTATCTTTTCAATCAATTAATAGATACATTTACATTAATTATTTTGTTTAATATTTTTCATTCTATGCTTATAAGAAAAAGAAAAAAAAAGTTAAATAATTACAATATTGAATACGAATTGTGCATTTAACTTATTTTGTTTTTTCTAAATATATGTAATCTTATGATTTCCTTTTATAATATGAAATAATTTTATGTATATTTTAATTAGACAATAAATTTTTTTGACGTTGAGACTTTATTTCTTATTAAATTTTTTTCATATGCAACATGAATTATGATATTTAAAAATTAAAAAAGAATTATTTCATTATAAGGAATTTAAATATTGTTAGCAAATTTAATATCATATATAATATTTAAATTTAATATCTTTATACAAGAGTTGTCCATGGACTGAGTTGAGTCGAGCTCACATAGCAACAAATTTTACTTGTCTAAGGCTCAGACCGATTCGAGCCAACGATTAATCCTATCCTTGGATAGGTTTATTTCATACATGATTTTTATTTTTACTTTAAATCTTTATATGTATATTCTGGCCCCCCTCGTCAATATTTCTGGCTTCGCCCCTGATCTTCATCGTCCTGCGTATAAGTATTGTAAAAATTTAATTAAATAATCATGATATCCATATGAAGTTAGAAATATATTGTAAAAAAGATATAACCTCATTTTTCATTTGAAACAACTGATCAACTATATAATTTAAAATCCGATTAACTTTTTCATCGAAAAAAACAAATAGTACATTCTCAGCTCCGTGTTAGATTTGTATTCTTTATTATCAATTGAAAACTTAAAAATTTCTTTAGAAATGAATTTTTATATCAGTATTGATCATCAAGACATTTAAGTGATGTTTATTTTCTAAAAACCAACTGACAGTAGGGAATTATTTCATCCTTTTTAGTTGCTGAGAAATACAAAGTCTATCAACATGCTCTTTCAGCATGGAATGGAAGGCTAAATAAGCACTCAACTATTAGCACAAGGTTGTGTATATCAAATTGACAGTGATGGTCGCGAAATAAGAAAAGTAAGCCAAGAGTTATATAAAATTCATTTTGCTTTTGATATCATACTATAAATCAATGTGTGTTTGGGTTTCAGAATTGATTCTTGATGGGGTGGGTATCTGGCAATACATTCCCTGAGAGTAATCATAATTCCAAAATGAAGGAGAAATGTAAATGAACACAGCTCTTGAACCTTGCTGAAACTTTGGCAGCTGAAAAGTTTGAAGGTTGCTATTCGGATCAAAACTAATGACCTTGTAATTTTATCTATATCTTTTATGCAAATTCGGATCAAATATTAACATTTTGTTTGTAGTTCCCAATTAAGATAATTTTTTAATAACAATCATTAATTTTTTATAATTTTTAAATTTAATTTTGATTTTAAATGAATTGTTTTTTCTATTTAATTAATTTAAATATAAATTAATTGAAACAAATAATAATGATATATGATATATATGATTAGTAGTTCTTAATAAATTGATCATATATATACATGTGTTATGTACATCGAATTAGAAATTACCTTGGATTTGAAACAAATTGCTTTGTTATGTAACATAATTGATGTCCAGTTTCAAATTTATTGTACCTCCAAGATGAATGATTGTTGACACAAAATTAAAAATGATTAAAAATAATTTCTATCAAAAAAGGATGAAAAATGCTTAATGTAATTAAGGCATTGCATCCATTACAAAAATGTATTTCTTTCATACCTTTAGATGAATCTAATATCTTTTGTAAATTTGAATTTTTTGAAAAAAAAAAAAAAAAAGCAGGGAATAAAAGTGGGGAAAGAGGCAATGGAAAATAAGGCAAAGGAAAATAATGATATTTAATAAATTTGAATTTTACGAGAAATGAAAAGAATCAGCAAACAAAAGTGGAGAAAAACACAAAGAGAAATAATGATATTTAAGACTTTAGAATAAATTCTATGTTATCTAGTTAAAATCAAAATTATTGGATAACAAATGTTGATAAAGTATATTTATTTTTAATTTGGATATTTAATTATTTAAATAGATATTTTAAATTGTCACTTAATGTTGATAAAGTAAAGTTATTTTGATATTTAATTATTTAAATGAATATTTTTAGTTATTTATTTGATTTAATAGTAATATTAAGATAATGTATAATTTATTTATTTAAATTATCTGTTTTTTACTGATAATATTTTACATTTAAAATTAGAGTGTATAGCTTTTATCTATTTCTTATTGATAATGATTTACATTTAAGGTTTCAATGTAGATTTTTTTTAGGATAATTGTTATTTACATTTAAATGGATAATTTACCTAGATATTGAATTTTAATTTGAACTCTATGAATTACTAACTATATTGAATTTTAAATGTATAATTTACCTTGATTTGGATTTTTGATGATTGTATTTATATTTGACTTATGTGTAATAAAAATAGACTACTCACGTAAGCATTTATGTTAACAAAATTTACACAATCAACATGTACCTTATTATATATATATATATATATATATATATATATATGATTTCTTTTTAGTTTGTACTTGAATGTTTTATCAAAATATATTATTTTAATATAATGGGTTTGATATAATTACTTGATAATTATGTTATTTTTAATTTATTATTTTCACATTTTAAATATGTTATATATATATATATATATGATTTCTTTTTAGTTTGTACTTGAATGTTTTATTAAAATATATTATTTTAATATAATGGGTTTGATATAATTACTTGATAATTATGTTATTTTTAATTTATTATTTTCACATTTTAAATATGTGTAATTGTACAAGAAAATAGCTTGTAACTTATATTCACAATTTACACATTTTATCTTAGAGGATAATTTAATAAAAAACCATTAAAAATTTATATTACCAAATATAAAAATCTTATATGTAAATCAATTAAATCAAATGCGTGCATAAAATGTGTCTTGATAATCTTATAAGAAAATCGTACTACCAAAAGATAATATAAGATATTTCAAATGAATTGCTCCAAAAAGTTTAGGTGTAATTTACTCAAAAAAAAAAAAAAAGCCTTACACCGCACATGATTTCAAATAATTATTGATAAAAAAACTGAAAGGTAACCGCTACTAGACAAACGACACAACACGCAGAACAGAACAGAACAGATTCACACTCAAAACTTTACCCTTTCCTTTCCTCACTGCTTTGCCTTTTTTTCCTTAGATCTCTCAATAACTCAAACCCCTAAATGTCCCAACGGTCGCTTTTCCATTAATCTCTCATACTTGTTAAATATTAAATATAATACAATACTCCATTCAAAGCATCCACCGCCTCTTTCCTCCATAACATGTCCCACAATCTCTTCCTTCCTCTAATTGTGTATCTCATTTTCGTGTCGCTGCCACGGTCGATGGCCCAGCACGGCGGTGGAACGGTGGTCACGGAGCTTTGGTGCGTCGCAAAGAACAACGCGGAGGACGCGGCGCTGCAGGGATCGCTGGACTGGGCGTGCGGCCCAGGCGGAGCGGATTGCAGCCGGATCCAGCAAGGCGGACCCTGTTATGACCCTTCAGATATCCAGAAAACGGCGTCGTATGCCTTCAATGACTACTACTTGAAGCACGGCTCGACTGACGATGCTTGCTCCTTCTCCAACACTGCCGCCCTCACTTCCTTAAACCCTAGTGAGTTCAGAGTTGCCATTAATGATCATAAAACCCTTTCGTTTGTTAATGCATTGCTTAATTTGTTTATATTTTGTTGCAGGCCATGGTGATTGCAAGTTTCCTTCCAGGTAATGCTTTTCATTATTAATTTGGATTTTGAAAATTCTTCCTTTCTGTTTGGAATAACCTTCAAAGAATTTCCATTCTA
Source organism: Fremontodendron californicum (assembly GCA_030761205.1). Lineage (NCBI taxonomy): Eukaryota > Viridiplantae > Streptophyta > Magnoliopsida > Malvales > Malvaceae > Fremontodendron > Fremontodendron californicum. The sequence goes on from JAULJL010000037.1 coordinate 14,278,591, forward strand.
CTTTTTCTGCCATTGAATGTTTAAAATATCAACACCTACTGATTCAATTGATTTGGTACATATTATTTTGTAACGCAGCAAGACAGTGAACAATGCAAGCATTTCTGGGTCGACGGGAACATTGGGGATGGGACCAGATTCTGCAGATCTGAGTGCATCTGATCTCATTGCTCACTCCTGGCTAAGGCCACTAATTGTTGCTCATTTGTTTCTTGTTATTGTACGGATCTTCTCAGAAAATTAGAGTGAAATGCACGTTTTAGTTGAAAATCTTTGGCATTTTTTTTAAAAAAATTTTGAAGTAGAAAAGGCAAATGTTTTTTGAGGACAAGATGTATTTATTTAAAATTAATGGGTTGGATATCATATATGTTTAATTTTGTTAACTTTATTAATTTTCTTTCTGCAAGTTTTTTCCAGCTTGGCTACCTTTAGTTTTAGTTGTGGCTTTTTAGGGATGAACATTTCTATGCCGGCTTTTACTTGATATTGTTAATATAGAATGTTGATATATGAAGCATGGAAATTTTTTAGTTAGTATGTGAAAGAAAAAAATGGGCATTAAAGTTATCGTAAATACGATTGGATATTAAAATTTATAATTATATTTCGTTTTTATTAAAAAATTCCACTAATTTTTTTTTTTTTTGATAATTTTTGAACTACATCTAATGGAAATAAAATATTTCGTTAGTGTTTAAAATTAATTTTGAATAAAAAATATAATGTGCATAATCAACATGTAAAGATGTACATTTAAAGTGTTATATTAGAAGAATTTGGGGGTTTGCTCATGGTTCATACAACCATTTTTTAGATGTAACAATTAATAGATCTTTGAATTTTAATTTTACAATCCTTTCCATATCCCAAATTACGACATTCTTTGTACTAAAAAAAATGTTATATTAGAAAAATCTATTATTCATTTATTAAAAAAATTAAAATAAAATAAATATTTTTCAAATATTAAATTTAAAATAATTAAACGAATTAATTATAATTTAACAAGTGTAGACACTAAATTTTGTCTGGACCCAATTAATAGTAATTTTATCAAAATATTTTATAAATTTTGGGTCTAAGGTTTTTCCTTAAATTTCTCAAAATCAAAAAGTATTTTTAAAACCACTAATTTGGAGTTTAAATACTTCTTTGAAAAAAAATTAATTAAGTGGTTTTGAATATAAAAAATAAAAATAAAAAAAAATCAACAAAAAAAAAGAAAAAAGAAAAAATGGTTTTTAATGAAAAAGAAGGAAAGGTAATCTAGACATTATTTTTCTCTCATTTTGATGTTTTAATCTTATCCATTTATTTTGAGGAATCCAAAAATCCTTAAAAAGAGGAAATAAAAATAAGAGGAAAGGGGGAACTTTTGTTGGAAAAACAACAACCCTTTGATCGAAAGAATCCAAGGGCTCATAAGAAGGCCAATCATTGGGCTATGAAATAGGGAAAGTATAGCACAAAAAAGAGGGGGAGAGCATATTTTCTTGGATTCCATATGTTAAAAATTGGTAGAAAAATCGAAAAACAATATAGTAGCTTTGAGGGGAAAAAAAGAGTGTTCTTTGAAGGTGATTTCCTTTTTTTGGCTTTTCTTTTTCTTTCCTTTTTCTTCTAGCATCATACTTGATTGTGTGGGAGATGAAGAGCTAGTGATTTCTTCCTATGATGATATCATAAACTTGATACATCATGAAGAGGAAGCCCTAATCCCTTGTTTGCTTGCTTGCTTTCATTTCCTTCTCATGTTTAATTTCCTCTTACATTTGAAAATGATGGGTCAATAAAATCTTCTCTTCGGATTTGTTTAAATACAAGATTCCATGGAGATGAGACCCTAATCCTATTCCTTATGCTTTGTTCTTTTAATGTTTGTGGCAATGGTCTCTTGGACTACTAAGTTCCAGATTTTGTTAGTCCATTGATCAAGCCAAAAATGTTTTCAAAAGGCCTCCTAGTGGAATCTAACCAAGATTCAAACAATGGAACCTTGGCTGGTTCAAGTTTTCCTTTAAGACTAGGAAAAGCAAAATAGATTCAAACATTAAAGAGAGAATGGGCTAAAATCCTTTTAAAACTCTCTTGTTTTCAACATGTTTCGGTGCTAAACATGTTTTCAAAACAACCTCAAGTCAAGATTGGATCTTTTATCAAGAAGTTGCAAACTGGTTCAAAATAGATTTTGAAAATCATTTTACTTTGCTAAAATGTTCTTTACTAAGCCTTTTGAAACCATATTTTCACAATATTCTTGTCAAAATTACTAGATTTTGTACAAAAAAAAAAACTCAAATACCTTTGTTTTTCATTAAACTCTGGTTTTCTGGAAAAAGCATTCGAATGCCTTTTTAGCATTTGAATTCCTTTAAATCATTTTCAGTATTGTTTCAAAAATGGCCTTTGGCATTCGAATATCTCCTTCGAGCATTCGAATGCCCCGTAGTTTTTTGGAACGAAATTTAATTGCCCAATAAAGGCATTTGAATGCCCTCTCTATGGCATTAGAATGCCCAATCCTTTTTCAATTATGTTTGAAATTTCCTCTAAGGCATTCGGATACCCTTCTAAAAAATGAGTGAAATACATCGTTTGAAGTTGTCCCAGGTTATTTTTATTGCTTATTTACTAATTATGCATTTAAAGTGTTCTTACTTTAATCAAATATTTACTTTTCTTGTAATTTACTTTATTGCAATTTACTTTCTTGAATTTATTTTTCTTGCAATTTTCTTTCCTGCAATTTATTTTTTCACAATTTACTTTCCTTGCAATTTACTTTTATTGCACTTTACTTGCAATATAAAGAATATATTTTTGCTAAAATGGAAGAGAGCAATATGTCTTGGTAAAATTGCTTCGGTATCTCCGCTGGGTATCTAGGGGGCATCACCATAGGCGTTTTACCAAGGAATATTGTTCTCCTTTCATTGTAGTGCACGGATCCTTGGGCGGAAAGAATAATTTTCTAAATTCTCCCCGCATTGGGAGAGGGTTTAGGAGATTCTCTAACGCTATAGATCTTTGCAAGACCTAACTCTGGTAACAAAATATAAAATGAGATTTATTTTAATGTTATATCATTTATTTTCCTTATTATTTATGATTGCCATGACCAACATTTCAATACTTGCATTCATGCCATTTCTCATGGAGTCATTTTTTTTTATATATATAAAACGAGGCAATATCCCGAGTAAAGATATTTATTGGATTTTCGCTGGGTATGTAGGGAAAATTCCAATAATTATCTTCCACAAAGGAATATCCTTTTTAAAACTGAGACAAATTTTTTAATAATAATAAAAAATTCCTACTTGTCCTAGCTCCGGAGGACGTAGGAAGATTTCTCCAAACTATTTTCGATCTCAAATGATCCTTCAAATTAACTACATGATTTAATTGAGGAAATTATACTTAAATACCATAATTAGAATCATTTGTGTCAAAATTAAAGAAAATACATGATTAATTTGGTATCGATTTCCAGGCGGGATGGGTTGCTAACACCTTCCCTATATGTAATCGACTATCGAACCCTTTCGTAACATGGTTTTAATGCAAAATACATAAATTATCCTTCTAATAAAATACATAAAATACTTAATTAATTGTAGGATTTCTATAAAAGATAAATTTGTATAGGTGACCAATCCCATATAGCAAAAAAAGATTGGTGGCGATTCCTTTCATTTTATGATTTTAAAAAACCTTTTTTTTTTCAAACCTCCCATCGTCCACCAAATGTCGAGGCGATGGCGAGATCGTTAAGACAACAAGTATGTAGGCACCTAATTTTATCCAAACTTTATTTTTAAAATAATTTATTTTGATTTATCTCGATTGGGATTCGGGCTTAATATTTAGTAAGGTTTATGATGGTAATTTATATTTTTAAAATGTTTTAAATTGTTTATCCTTTTTTGCCTTTAATTGTCGAAATCAAAATTGAACCGTAAAATTATCGATTTTTAAATTTTAATTAAACTCAAGACATGAAAATTCCTATCAGTCCCAAGCCTTAATATTTACCCTAATTGAATTTCTATAAAAAATGAAATGGTTTAATTAAAAGAAAAATGGAAAATGAAATGAAATGGAAATGGAAAAAGTTTCCAAAAAGGAAAAGAATGAGGGGTAACTTAAACATTACCCCTCACATTCTTCTCATCTTTTAATCCCAACCTTTCATTTTTTAGATCTAAGGGACTACATAAATGGGAATAAAAAAAAAAGAGGCATTTCAAGAAAAGAATTGTGGCCCTTAGATGAAATAATCCAAGGGTAGAAAAAAAAAGGGATATAAAAATGAAAAAAAAGGTTATTGGGTAGGTTTTTGGCCATTTTAGGGATTTCTTAGGATTCACGGCATAGAAGAGAAAGAGGGAAAAGAAAGAAAAAAAGAGAAAGGAGGTTGGGTTTTTTAGAATTAATTAAGGTTGATTCTTTTCTCTAGTGTCTATAGCTCTTACTTTGAGTTTATTGTGTTCATTGATTGGGTTTCAATTTACTAGTTTTACTGTTATAGATTTCAAATGTTCTTTTTGTCAAAACCAAGCTTTTAAAACTATGTAGGAGCTAGCTTGATGATTAAGGGCTTTAATGACTCTTGCTGATGGTTTTTCAGCTTAAATACCATGGTTAATCTTGAGCCATCTTTTTTTTTTCTCACAAAAATGTTTGCAAAGCTCCCTTGATTAGTTTTGGCCATGATTAAATACATTATTCTTGGTCAAGATTGGATTTCCATATCACTATGAATAATAAAATCATTAAAACAATTTGAAAAAAGAAAGGAAATAAACTATATTCAATTTTGAAAAACGGAGAATGAATAGTCCCCTGTTCATCATCTTTTCCAAGTAAAATATTGATTTTTATTTTATTGTATTTGTGGAGATTCGTGAAAAATAAAACTGTAATTTTTCTTTTTCAACTAAATAGAGTTTTACATTTTTGGATATTATCATTTAAACATTTTTTTTAGGTTTTCTAAGTTCATTCTTGTATGTTTTTCATGGCGTTTTAATGGGTATTCGAATGCCTTATCAATATAATTTGAATATCATATTTTGCGTAAATTTTACACTAGGACATTGAAGGGATTCAGTTACATGCTAAAACAAGAACAAGCATAGTATTTAAAAACTTCTAATATCATATATTAGAGATGTGCAATGAAAACATAGTCTTTGTAAACAAACAATACCCGAATCCTCCAAGAATCATACTCACAAACTTTAATGTGATTAAAACAATTGATAAAGGCGAACAAGTGATTAAAGGAACATACTTCCTTGAGATATAGTTATCACAAGTTAATTCCTTAATGGCTTGCCTTGCCCGAATCTTGATCACCAAAAAGATCTTTGTCAAATTACCAAAGCCTTCCAAGTGTTAGGCCTTCAGTGGTGATCCACAGAATCACAAGCAAGGACCTTCTCAAAGGTAGAGACAATCTTGTGAAGGAAATTCGGATCATGCTCAAGCAGAAAATTAAAATTTTTATTCAAGAACATAATATGCATCAGAAGAAAACAAGTAAACAAAACTTGATTTCATCACAATGATCAACTTGTATGTTTAAAACAATCTTTGAAACAAGAAGCAAACAAGAACCAAAATCTTGAATACCTTAGAATGGGATTGCTGAAACCCCAAATCTTGATATCGTCCCCACTTGTTATTGTACACCAAGCCCGGTTGTCACAAACCATAGTTGTCCAAGCATCCAGCCTCAAACGGTGATCCATACAGGTAATCCAGGAAACCTTCTCAAAGGTTAGAATTGCGTCTAGCCGGGACCGGTGCTAGCAGCTTAGATTCCAAGTAGAATCTCCCCTCACTTGCCTTTTCCTTTTGAACAAAACCATAAAAAGAAGAAAATAAAGTTTTTCTCTTCCTCAAAGTGAATTGAGGCAAGAGAGGCTAGACTTTCTAGGTCACTACTATGAGGGGTGGCTACACAGGGTTCTTATATTAGGTTTATGTGCGAGTCAAGTTTTGGTGTAATTGCACTTAAGCCCTTGGACTTAATTGAACTTTTCAATTATGTCCTTTAAGAAAACTTATTTTTTCTATTAAGCCTAGTTCTATTTTAATTCCAAAAAATTACCTTTATGTGCGTGACCCATTAGGCCCCAAACATGTTGGCAATAAACATGAATTAGTTTATCCAATAATTCATATTCATAAACCATGAGCGGTATCTAGCAATACATCATGGCCACCCAAATGATCGAAGAGTCAATATGGTTTGACAAGCATTTTAGTGTACAATATCTCAGTGTAATTCGATCCTTCCATCATATATCTTGGAAGAGCAAGAGCATGACACAATGTCTATTATATACTCTAGCTTATTAGTCTTGCAGCTATCACACTAACTCCTTCATTATCTACTTGGCCAAGGACTTTCATAAGTTAGTATAGCCAGGAAAAAGTAAGATTTGTCCCCTTGATCACTTAAAGTAATGGATCCTCTCTAGGCTACTCATCCACCTTTTCATAATCCACATACAAGATGACCTGGTGTCACAAGTCTAAGGACAATTCATACTACCGACACATGAGAGTATTTCCATAGACACTTGAGTGAAATACCAAATAGAACTCTTATAGCAGGTCATGTTCAGTGAACTTGTTTTACTAACAAGCACCCATATGTTATCCATAACTATCTCTATACTTCAATCTTTGAGATCGATTGCATGCATCATATGCATAAAGTTTTAACATATCCTAGTCTTTGGGCATTGCCAATGCCCATCTCTGCAATACAATGACCAAGAACCTTTTAGAAACATGGCTTTGATGGATAAGGATCCCACAATTGTAACTCCTTACAATTCCTTTGCAAAGCCTTTATGTTTTATGGGCTTTATCTACACAAGTAATTAATAACTCTTTATAATTAAGCTCATGGATAAGGAAATACCTCTATTATAATTTAAATAAGATCATAACGTATTTTACATGAATAGACAAGGCTAAATATTACAAGCAAATCAGATTGGCTTGCAGGGCTTACTCCAACATCTTGTGCTAGCAAGATGACCAAAATCCAAAGCAAAAACAATCTCCTTTTGAATGCCGAACACCCTTGGAGAAATCTTTTCCCTCAATCTTTGTGGTTTGCGGGAAGAATGGGTCTCAAGAACAAGGTTCTTGTGCTAGTCTTTTTCTTGGAGAACAATTCTCTTTTGTGTTTAGGGTAGAGAGAAAAAAAGAAGGCAAGAAAACTAGGGTATCAAGATTGATAACAACTTATCAAAGCTCAAAGTTTGTGACAATTTCTATAGGGGTGTGCTGCATACAAGATTTATATAACCTAGGGTATGCCGCCTCTTGCTATTAGGACTCCAATAAAATCCTTCCCTTTGCACTTTAGGACTTCTATAAATCCTTTTCTTGCCCTATGATTTAATTAAAATCTTCAATTCAATCCTTTCTTTTTTGTTTAATTAAGTCCTACTTAGTTGAATCTCAATTTTAATCCTTCTTTATGATTAATGTGTGTGACCCATTAGGTCTCTAACATATTGGCAATTAAACATAAATACAATCTAAATTTTAACAAAGATCAAGTAATTTATAAGACCATGAACGACATCTAGTAAGGCATCATGGCCACCCAAATGTTAGAAAGTCATTTGTGATTTTGACTTAACCTTTTAGTGATTAGTTTATCAGTGTAATTCGGTCATTTCACCAAACATCCTTAAAAGACCATAAGCATGGTGCAGTGTCTACTCATGAAATCCCTCCATATTAGTTCTTGCAGCTTCTTAATCTTAGTGAATTCTAGAATGTTCACAACATCCTAAGTTCATCATGCTTTAGCCAAAGAATTTATTAACCTAAGCTAAGAACAAGTAAGATATGTATCCTCAACATCACTTGGAGTGGTGAATCCTCTATGAACTACTCATTTACCTTCATATTCTTCATGCCATAGCTAAAATCATCCTACCATAAGCATCCCTTCTTGGAACTCATTCAGATGAAATCAAAGAATGACAATTCACATACAAGATAACCTAGCATCACAAGTCAAAGGACTAGTTACACAACTAACACATGAGAAATTTTCCATTGACACTTGAGTGAGATACCAAATGGAGTTCTCATAGCGGGCCATGTTCAGTGAATTTGTTCTCATAATAAGCACCTACATGCTATCCCCAAGTATCCCTATACTTCAATGTTGGTATAAGCCCTAGAGCCAATTAGATTGGACAAGGGATATACATTTAATAATGAAACAAACCTATTACTATTGGATAGTGATACAAGGTTTTACTTCACATGTTAGTATGAGAATAATTAGTTATTAAATACTAATTGGTTGAAACCCATGGAACAAACAGGCCTTGCAAAAGAATTATAAGGTGTTATAATTATGAGATCCTTATGCATCAAAGCCTTGTTCCTTAAATTGTTCCTGGTCATCGTATTGCCAAGACGGGGCATTGGCAATGCTCAAAGACTAGTATATTTTAAGCCTTCTTACTTATGAAGTAAGCAACTAATCTCATAGGTTGAAGTATGAGGGATACTTGGGATAACATATAGGTGCTTGTCTGTTAAACAAGTTCACTGAACATGGCCCGTGTGAGAACTCCATTTGGTATTGTCACTCAAGTGTCTATAGAAATGTTCTCACGTGCCAGTCGTGTAAATTAGTCCTCGGACTTGAGATACCAGGTCATATTGTATGGAAAATGTCATACTTTGATTCCATCACGAACGGGTCCCAAAAAGGGATGCTTATGGTAGGGTGATTTTGGGTATGACATGAACCATACGAAGATGGATGAGTGATACAGAGAGGATTCACCACTCAAAGTGACATCAGAGACATATCTTGTCTGTTCTTGGCTTCGGTTAACATGATGAAGTCTCTGGCCAGATATGGATGGATTTAGGAGGAATCGTTTCTCTAAATTCATAGGGTTAGCCATAAGTTGCATGAAATAATATGGATTGAACATGAGTAGACACTAAACCATACTCATGGACCATCTGGGATATATGGTGAAAGGATTGTATTACATTGATAGGTTGGTTACTGAAAGGTTTCTAAAAGGTCACATAGACTTCACAATATTTGGGTGGTCATGATGGGTTGCTAGATCCCGCTCTTGATCTGGAAGATAAGTTAATTGGATTAACTTATATTTATTGCCAACATATTGAGAACCTAAAGGGTCACACATATAAGGACACAGTATTGCATGGATGAAACATGGTATTCTTTTAAGGTAAAACTTAATGGAATAAAATATCTATTTTGAGGACTTGATTGAAGTGTTCAATTAAGTTTAGTTAAGACATAATTGAGATTTGTGAAATCCAAAGATGATGTCTTAATATATAACAAGAAAATTAACTAGTCTTATGAAGACAAGTTTAAATGAGGTGTTCAAAGATATATGAATGACTATGCAATAACTCGGTTTAATATCATATGATGATATTGATTGATCTAAGATATGAATTGTTCATAATGAGCTAGTAATTTAATTGATAATTAAATTGTTAGGCATGAATAATGGTCTGGCCGAATATTGCATAAAATTGGAATAGGTGGCTATTCTAATTTGAGTCTGTTTACTAAAGATGATTGACCCAACTTAAAGAGTTAAGTTAGAAGGCCCAATGTTATTAATTGTTAATATATTGGACCTCTTAATCCATTTAGCACAAGCCTTAGGTGGATTAATGAAAGACTTGTAGCATAAGCTACATGTGTTGGCCGACCACCTTTAGGGAGAGGGGTTAGGGTTTGTGCAAATATATTCGATATATTTGAGCCCTAGCTGCCTATGAGAGCTTCCTTCAGTCCTTGAACATTCTAATTTTGCATTGAGAGAAAGCTTGTTTCGAAAGAAAAGGTTTTCCATAGCAAAACACCCTAGCTGCCACCTTCTTGTGGCTTGTTATTCTTGTTGCCGCAAATCCCTTTCTCTGTGTGCTTGCTGGTTCTTCTCTGCTTCTTGGCGATATCGGCTTTCAGAGAAAACATTGAGACCAAAGATCTTTTGATTGTGATCTGAGGATCAACTTGCTAGAGCAAGTGAATCACCATACCTTGGAGAAGGATCCATCATCTGTTCATGTGGACTAGTTTTAAAGGAAGGACAATTGTGCTTCTCGTGATCTTGTGGAACTCGTAGGAGATCTTAAAGATCGGAGTCCGTAGCTGATTGGTGTCGCAACCACTTAAAAAATAAATAACAACGTCCCATCGCGGGACATTTTTACTCGTTAAGTGTGACATTGGGGGAAACAGAGAAAAATATGACTTAATTTCTCTTGAAATAAAATGAGGGTTTGAAAACAACCTCGAAAAAGACATGGAGTCGCTACAAATCTTTTTTGGCTAGGTGTGATCGGCCACCTATTAAAACCGGTTTTGTAAAACATTTTAAAAATAATTAAAACATTTTTTTAAAACCAATTTCGAAGTCTGCACTTTTAAACTAGAGAAATCAAAGAAGCGGGTTCGGGAGTCGGTTACGTGCGGGGAAGGATTAGCACCCCCACAACGCCCGTATAAAATGATACCTTACTAATCGTGTGTTATCTTTAGTCTCGGTAAAAAATCGGTTTTGAAATTGATATTTTAAAATAATTCCCATTTTAAAGAAAAATAATCCAATTTATAGTTGAAAATGATCCAGAATTTATTAACTCAAAATTTTCCTATATTCCCCAGCAGATCCGGCAAAACATAGAAATTTTTATTTACTTAGAAAATCTCCAATCACCCTTTTTTTTTTTAAAGAAAAATATTCCGTTGTTAGTGATAATTGATGATATACTCTCTAGCAACCCGACAGAGAACTCATGAATTATTTTAACTCGGGAATAACCTTATTTTATTGAAAAACATCCATTTTCAAAAAGTTGAATAATCATGAATATACAAATTAAAACATGAATATATAACATGCATAAATAACATGGCATGGCAAGCAATTTACTATGACAAAATTTAAATGACATAACCAAAAGAATAAATGGCATGAATTAAAGACATGACATAAGCATGAATGACATGGATGAATGACGTCGCATATGAATGGATGGCATACAAATGGTATGGCATAAGAATGAATGTCATGTGAATGAAATCGACATGGCATGTGAATGACATAGCATAAGAATGAATGTCATGTGAATGAAATCGACATGATGTCATGGCATAAGAATGACATGGCATATACATGACCTAATCTATGGATGTCAAGGCGTAAATAACATGGCATGAGCAAATGATGACATGACCAAATGACATGGCATACTAAATGAATGACATGGCATATGAAGGACATGGCAAATTCTTGATGACATGGGATAATAATGAATGGAAAAAGAAATGATGACAAGGCAAAAGGCACAAATATGACATCATCATGGAATATTCATGTTTACATCATAATCAAGATAACAACATGAAATTTAAATCAAAGTAATGACATCACTATGGAGTGTTCACACATATAGAATATACATGACTAAGATAGCAAAAATTAAATGACATGGAGTAGCATGGATATGGAAAATGTAATGCATGGAAATGTATTTTTCCCGTGAAGCAAAAATGTCCGTATACCTAAAAAGATATTCGACTACCTTTGGAAGAGACCTAAGTTCGATTTTCTAATTTGGATTTGGGTAAAAAATCCGGGTTTTAAAGAAATGACCGAACCCCTCCCTAAAAAAAAGGGTATAGTTTTTCCTAGTTTTGAAATCCAGGTTGACCACCCTTGACCCGACTTTTATAAAATCAAAATTTTTGATTGAAATGGTATGAAAATCATCCTAAGACAGTAGCTAAAGTCCCAAATCAGCGCCTTTTTAATATACTAATGAAAACATAAAATTATTATTTCTTGAAAACAAATCTAACTCTCACAACCAGTTTTGAAGCCCGATTGTTTTACCCTTTTAGAAAATTTCAAAAAATTATGAAAAAAATTAAGGTAAATCTATAACATGTTTATCTACGTGGGAAAAAATCAGCTTAATTTTTGGAGCATGGATACTATGATCAAATTAACCAAAACAGAAAATTGCTATTTTAAAAAAAATTGCTCTAACTCCCACAAGCAGTCTTGAAAACCTATTTTTTTGCCCTTCTAAAAAATTTCAGAAAAATATGTAAATATTAGGGTAAACCTAGGAAATATTGATCTACATGGAAAACAATCAGCTTAATTTTTGGAGTAAGGGAAACTAGATCGAAATTTTACCAAAGTCAGAACAGTGAGTTAAAACTGTTCTGTCAAAAGCCATTTTTTCAGCCATGATAAAAAAAATCCAAAAATCGTGAAAAAAATACCATGGCATCCCCTAAATGACTATTGATGAGTTGTGAAATAAAATCACAAAGTCAGAATACCGAATCTAAACTATTAATCTTCCACAAGCATGCTCAAGAGAGCTTGGCTTTGAGCCATTGGTTGGCTTAAGTCAAAAATCAAGTGAGAATGTATGAAATGCATGAACAAACAACAAGCTAAATGCATTAAATAAGTGGCATGGCATATGCATGACCTAGGTTCTAAGTGACATGGCAAAACAACCTAGAAGGCAAAATGACATGACACATAACCTAATGTCTAAATGACATGGAAAATGACATGTCATATGAAAGATGACCTAATATCTAAATGGAAAATGACATGGCATAATGATATGGCATAATAAAATTGACCTAAATCTAAATGACATAGAAAAAAAAAAGGCAAGACATGGCCGAATGAGACATGGTCTTATGCACAATGTAAAGCATGCTAAAGATGCAAGATATGATGTATGGAAAAAATGCTAAGCATGACCGAATGTAACATGGTCTTATGCATGATGCAAAGCATGCTAAGAATGCAAAGCATGGCATGATCTAAAATGCTAAGCATGACAAGGTAAAAATGCAATATATGGCCGAATATAACATGGTCTTATGCATGATGCAAAGCATGCTTAAACTACAAAAAAAAAAAAAAAAAAATACATGACATGACATGACCTAAAATGCTATATGACATAGCCACAAGATGCAAAAGACATGAATAGACTTAGTATGAACTACATAATATAACAAAGATGCATATGAAAACAAATAAAAAAATAGCAACTAAAAGCAAGTAAAATAAGAAAATAGAGGTGAGCTCCGTGGTTGGTACAATGGGTATAGCCCTTCCCTAACCATAATCACTTGATTTTATAAAGATCATTGTTGCAGCCTAAAAAATAACAAGTCTCATCGTGAGATATTTTACTCGTTAAGCGTGACATTGAGAAAAACAGAGGAAAAGACAACTTAATTCCTCTTGGAATAAAATGAGGGTTTGAAAACGACTTCGAAAAAGAAATGGAGTCGCCACCAATCTTTTTTGGCTAGGTGTGATCGGCCACTATTAAAACCGGTTTTGTAAAACATTTTAAAATTAATTAAAATATTTTTAAAACCAATTTCAAAGTCTGCGTTTTTAAACCAGAGAAATCAAAGAAGCGGGTTCGGGAGTCGGTTACGTGCGGGAAAGGATTAGCACCCCCACAACGCCCATGTAAAACGGTACCTTATTAATCGTATGTTATCTCAAGTCTCGGTAAAAGTTGGCTTTAAATTCGGCATTTTAAAATAATTCCCAATTTAAAGAAAAATAATTCCATTTTTAATTGAAAATGATCCGAAATTTATTAATTCAAAATGTTCCTATATTCCCCGACAAACTCATCAAATTATAGAAAATTTTTTTTATTGGAAAAATATTCTGAATCATTCTCGTTTTTAGAAAAAAAGATATTCTGTTATTAATGATAATTGATTATGTCCTCCCCGACAACCCGGAGGAGAACTCATGAATTATTTTAACTCAGGAATAACTTTATTTTATTTAAAATCATTATTTTTTTAAAAACATTTTAAAAAGATGAATATGAACATGTATGACATGGTAAAAGATGACATAGCAAAATCTAGATAAGATAGTATAATCTAAATGACATGATATAATCTAAGTGACATAGTATATTCTAAATGACATAGCATAATTTAATAGGTTTTTTTATCACAATATAGTGAAAAAAAATTATTTACCAAAATACCATTGTTTTCAAATTAATTTTCAAAATCTGCTTATTTTTTTAACAAGTTGGGAAAACGCCATGGGCCATGGCGATTTTCCAACTGAATTTTTTAAAAAAATTGAAAAATACAGTTGGGAAATCACCATGGTCAATGGCGATTTCCCAACTGTATTTTTCAAAAAAAAATGAAAAAATCAGTTAGGAAATCGCCATGGCCCATGGCGATTTCCCAACTGATTTTTTCATTTTTTGTATTTTAATTTTAAAAATTGCAAATGGGTATAAAAAAAATTTAAATAAATTTTTTTTCCTTGGTTTGTTTTTTATTTTTTAAAAATATATATACTAAAATTTTATAATTTATTTAATTTTTTAATTTTATAAAAATTAAATTTTAATTTCTTATTGAATTTTTAAAAAAAAAATTTAATTTCTTATTGAAATTTTATATAAAAAAATTAATTTCTTATTGAAAGTTTATAAAAATAAGAAAACTCTCTAATGACAAGGTAAGTTCAACATGCTTGATGATATCTACTTTTCTCCTAACCCTTGAAATTCAACATGCTTGATGGATATGGTGCATTTATTGATGTCCCTAATGACAAGGTAAGTTCTCCAATTTACAGAATAGTTATTGAATATGTTGTTTTTAGTTTCTGACTATAGGAGAGAATTTCATTTGTTAAGCCAATCTTTTTATTCTGGATTATTTTAGATCTAAGCTTCTAACCTTTGGTTTGTGTTGAATTTTGCAATAATTTGGTTGCTGAAAATGAAAGACAAAGACATCAATTTAAAATTTAATGTTTATAACTTCTCCATGATACTGTATTACTATTCAATAATGAAATAAGGGACCAATTGAGTATTACTTCAAATGATATGCATATTGATCTGACTTTTAGATATTACAAATTAAAAAAAAAAAAACTTAAATTTATAATATTTTTCTCAAGTAGTTAAAGTAGATTAAAAATTTTAAAAAAATTTAAACAGTCTAGATTCATTAATAAATATTGTACATCAACACTATATTTTGTTGTCAAAGGGTTTATTGTTGATCAGATTATTGATACTTTATAAGCTTAACATTAATGTAAATGAGCATAAATATATAATTATTTATTCAACTTTAATTAATACATAAATTTAGAGACAAAGAAACTCAATTTTTTCTGTATCAAAAATTTTATTTTTTGTAAAAATAAAATAACAAATTAAATTTTATTTTTCCTAAAATTTCAATAATATTTAAATTTTATTTTTTTATAAAATTTCAATAAGAAATTAAATTTTATTTTTTTATAAAATTTCAATAAGAAATTAAATTTTATTTTTTATAAAATTTCAATAAGATATTAAATTTTATTTTCTATAAAATTTCAATAAAAAATTTAATTTTTTAAATAAAATTTCAATAAGAAATTATTTTTAATTTCAATAGGAAATTAATTTTTTTTTATAAAATTAAATAAATTATAAAATTTTAGTATATATATTGTAAAAAAATAAAAAACAAACCAAGGGATTTTTTGTTATATTTTTTTTATACCCTTTGCAATTTTTAATATTAAAATACAAAAATTGAAAACATCAATTGGGAAATCGCCATGGGCCATGGCGATTTTCCAATTGATTTTTTCATTTTTTTTTTGAAAAATACAGTTGGAAAATCGTCATGGGCCATGGCGATTTCCCAACTTGTTAAACATAAGCGGATTTTGGGAATTAATTTGAAAACAACGGTATTTCGGTAAATAATTTTTTTTTTGCTATATTGTGATAAAAAACCTATTTTAATAACATGACATGATAAAAAAACATAAAATAACATTATAATAAAATATGCATGAAAAAAAAAAGCAATGCATGAACATATTAAATCCCAAATGATATGACAAAATAAATAATGACCAACCAAGGAGCATAGAATAATACAAAATATTCACAACCGTATAACAATCAATATAACATTATGAAATCAAAACAATAACATCACCATAGAAATACTCATAGCAAAAATCATATATCATATAATATGCATGAACATGGAAAATGCAATGCATTAGAGTGTATTTTTCCTTTAAATAAGGACATTCGTATACCTAAAAAGATATCCGACTACCTTAGGAAAAGACTTAAATTATATTTTTCTAAATCAAAAGTACTTTGTGAGTGGATTGAAAATAATTTTGAAAATTTTGGATGAAAATGGCACTATGGCCGACCCCCCTTTAAAAAGGTTCTATTTTCCTAACTTTGAAAACCCGAGTTGAACTCCGTTGATCCGACCTTTATAAAATCAAATTTTAGGACTAAAATGACTTAGAAATTAACCTAGGATAGTAGCTATTGTTCTAAATCAGCCCCTTCTTAATGCCTTAACTAAAACAGAAAATTATTTTCTTCTTGAAAACAAATCTGACTTTTCTGACCAGTTTTAAAACATGGTTTTATTTACCTATTTTAAAATTTTCAAACAAATCTGAAAAACTTATTGGAGACTCAGAACGTGTCGACCTCTATGGGAAAAAATCTGCTTAATTTTTGGACTGAGGATGACCTACCCTAAAATTCATGAAATTAAGAACACTGGGTGAAAAACTGTTTAGCCAAAAAACATTTTTAAGCCTTTGATAAAAATGTCCAAAAATCAAAATAAAAATATTAGAGACTCCTCTAAGATCCTATCACCAGTGGTAAAAATTTCTAAAAATTTGGACAAGGATTGCGTAATGAAAAAAAAATTACAAAGGTAGAAAATCCAATCTTGACAACATCTTAATTTTCCACAAGCATGCTCATGAGAGCTTGGCTTTGAGCCATTGATTGGCTTAAGTCCCAGATCAAGTGGGATGATATGAAATGCATGACCTAATGCCTAAATGACATAGAAAATATGCATGGCATAAAAGATGACCTAATGCCTAGATAGAAATATGCATGGCAACCCTAAACCTAATATGCATGAAATATGCATGGCAATAAATATGACCCTAGACTTAATGAACATGAAACCATGCATGGAAATACAAGATGACCTAAGACCTAATAAGCATAAAAATATGCATGGCATATAAAAATGACCCTAATGCCTAAAATGTCATAGGAATATGCATGGCAATATAATATGATCTAATGCCTAATATGACATATAAAACATGCATGGCTATAACATGAACATATAATGACCAAATGAACATAATAATAATAATGTAAGAACATGGAAAAAAAATACACAATAACATGGCATAATGATGTAAGGCATGAATGAAAGCATGGTAGTCACACATTCAAGATGAAAATGCAAATGCATAAGGGGAAAAAACATGGTAGGAATCAAATGGTCATAAGCATGTAAAAAAATATAGCAAGGCAATGACACAAACATATGGCATGGCAAATATGCAAGACATAAATGAAAGCATGATAGACAAATAATCATGCTGAAAATGCAAAGATATCGCTAGGAAAATACACAAACACATGGTATGGCAATAATGCAAAGCATGAACAACTTGATATAGTAAAAACAGAAAATTTTAAAGTTAGTAAATAAAGTAAGTAGACATGAAAATAAATGACAAAAACAGAATAATAAGAACAAGTAAGAAAAGAGAGTAGAAATAAGCTCCATATTCTGATTATTTTAGAAAGCTAAATCATCAAAACAAACCAGCATACCACAACCAGCATAGGAATAAAATCAAACACAAGACAATCATACCAAAAGAGACCATTTGGCTACCTTGGAAAAAAGTAGTAGAAAATTTGTTTTTGATATTTTTTATGAAAACATAAGATAGGAGCATTAAAAGGGAGTTTTAAAAACATTTATTACAAAATAAAATAACAAGAAATCATATGGAAGATGAGCAAAATTAGCATAGAAAAAGAAAGAAAAATGCAAGTGTTAGGTTCCAAAAGGCTACCTTTCAAAGCTATATTTCAAGCTTTCTTCTCTTCTAATTTTTTCTTTGCTTTTCCACCACTTAGCTATTTCTCAAACCTCAAAATACTCAGCCAAAAAAACCTCCTCAAAGAAAGAAAATACCCCTCTTAATATAGGCAGCCGAACCCCCCTATGTTGACATAATGTTGTCATTTTTTTCCTGGCTAGCAAGATCCAAAGGCCACTAATCAAAGATGCTAAAAATGTGAATTTACAACCATAAGATGAAGTGATCAGCCCCTAACAATAACAGTTGGCCTAAAATATGTAACCATAATGTGCTCATCCTTTCTCTTCATTCATTTGGCCACTTGGCAAGATCACAAAGGCTCAATCAAATAAAGATACCTTCTTTCTATCCAATTTTGGCCTTTGGATGAAAGAAATCAGCCAACCTTCCTCTTCTACATGGACTGGTCAAATGGCCTTTAAAATTTCAGCAACTTCTCTTTTTTTAAATTACAAAAATGGCCCTCTTCGATTTTTTCGGTAAAATTGCACTTTAGCCCCCCAAACTTGATTAAATTGTAAACGGATCCCAAATTTGGATTTTCTTTTTCCAATACCTCATAAATAATATAAAATTGAGTTCTAGAAGTTTTCATAATTTTTTGAGCCCGTTTCCTAATTTTCCCGGATTTATCTCCTAAAATTTCAGTTTAGTGCCTCTCAAATTTAGCCTTCTTCAATTGAGCCCGATTTCAGTTTTTTCTTCGCCAATCTCTTCCAAATAATATAAAATTGAGATCTAGAAGTTTTTATGATTTTTCGAGCTCATTTTCTATTTTTCTCGGATTTATCTTCTGGAATTTTAGTTTAGTGCACCTGAACTTTGCCATTTTTCAAATGAGCTCTGATTCTGGATTTTTCTTTGTCAATCTCTTCCAAATAATATAATATTGAGATCTGGAAGTTTTGGTAATTTTTCGAGCTCGTTTCCTATTTTTCTCGAAGTTATCTTATGAAATTTCAACTTAGTGCACCCGAACTTTGCCATTTTTCAAATGAGCTTCGATTTTGGATTTTTCTTCCCCGATCTCTTGCAAATGACATAAAACTCAGATCTGGAGGTTTTCATAATTTTCCAAGCTCGTTTCCTATTTTTTTTTCAAATTTTCCAAGATTGCCCTTTAACCCCGAAACCTCGGTTTTACTCAAAACAGGTCCGATTTCCAGATTTTCTTTTTCCATTGCCTTTGTTATATATTGAATTGGAGTTGGTCCTCAAATGCCCAATTTTTATGATCAGATTTCCCTCCGAATTGATTTTTCCTTCTTAAAATATCGAAAATTTTCTCTTTTTTCGTTTTTCCTCCAACCGGCTCTTTTCTCGAAATTACTTCAAACTGCGCCTTGGGCTATCTTTTTTTTACCCACTCTTCATCAATTAGGGCTTTAATTTTACCGAATCGGGCCATTTATGCAATTTTCCCCTATTTCGCAAAATTTACCAAAAACCCTAATTTCCGGTTTTCCTTCCAAATTGACTCTTTCTTTGGTTCTGCTTCAAATTGGCCTTTCCAATACCCGTAGTCATTGATTATATTCCATTCGGAACCTCCAGTTTCGACCAATTTGATCGTTTAAGCACTTTTCCCCAAATTTACCTGTCGCAACCTAAAAAATAACAAGTCTCATCGCAAGACTTTATTATTCGTTAAGCGTGGCATTAAAAAAACCAAGGAAAAGTCGACTTAATTCCTCTAGAAAATCGAAGGTTTTGAAAATAAACTTGAAAAAGACATGGAGTCGCCACCAATCTTTTTTGGCTAGGTGTGATCGGCCACTGATTAAAATCAGTTTTATAAAATATTTTAAAATTAATTAAAACATTTTTTTAAAAACAATTTCAAGTCTACGTTTTAAACCAGCGAAATCAAAGAAGCGGGTTCGGGACTCGGTTACGTGTGGGGAAGGATTAGCACCCCTACAATGCTCGTATAAAATGGTACCTTATTAATCGCGTGTTATCTCAAATCTCGGTAAAAAGTCGATTTTTAATTTGGTATTTCAAGTTAATTCCCAATTTAAAGAAAAATAATTCCATTTTTTATTGAAAATGATCCGAAATTTATTAACTCAAAATTTTCCTATATTTCCCAACAAGCGTGGCAAAATATAGAAATTTTTATTATTTTTGAAAATTTTCCTAACCATTCTCGTTTTAAAAATGATATTCCTTTATTAATGATAATTGATGATATCCTCCCCAGCAAATCCCGCAGAGAACTCATGAATTATTTTAACTCGGGAATATCTTTATTTTATTGAAAATCATTACCTTTTTCAAAACATTTAAAAAAAATATGAATATGAATATGTGTGACATAAATAAAATGACATAGCAAAGTCTAGATAGTATAATGCAACCTAAATGGTATGATATAATTTTAATGTCTTAGCATATTCTAAATGAAATGAAATATCCTAAGTCATATGATATATTCTCAATGAAATGAAATGACCTAGGTAACATGATATATTCTATATGAAATGTAATATCCTAAGTCATATGAAATATTCTAAATAAAATAAAATATCCTAAGTGACATAATATATTCTAAATGGAATGAAATGACCTAGGTAACATAATATATTCTATATGAAATGAAATATCCTAAGTCACATGATATATTCTAAATGGAATAAAATGATTTAAATGACATGGCAAATATAAACGATATGGCATATAATCTAAATGACATGAAACAAAAAATAATGCTATCATATAATATGCATGAAAATAATAATGCATGAACATAGTATATGCTTAATAATGTGACAAAAATATATACCTAAATAAAAAACATAGGATATCATTAAATATTCAAAACCATATAATAAACAACATAACATCAAAATATAAATAATAACTAATAACAACACCATGAAAATTATCATAGCAAAAATCACATATTATATAGTATGCATGAATATGGAAAATGTAATGCATGAGAATGTATTTTTTTCTTTAATTAAGAAGATCCGTATATCTAAAAAGATATCCGGCTACCTTAGGAAAATATATCAAATTAAATTTTCTAAAAATCAAAATACTTTGTGATTGTTTGAAAACAATTTTGGAAAACTTAGATTAAAAAAAATAAAAGCCTAGCTAAATCCTTTTTAAATGGCTCTAATTTCCTAAGTTTAAAATCCCAGACTTGACCACCCTTAACCCAAGGTTTAAAAAATTATTTTTAGATTTTAAAAAGGCTTAGAAACTATCTTAAGTCAGTAGCTAAACTTCCTAAGCAGCCCCCTCTAAGTAACTTAACCAAAACTGAAAAATGTTTTTTTCTTCTAATTCAATTCTGCCTCTACTGTCCAGTTTACAACACAATTTTTTACCCTATTTTTAAAAATTCAAAAAAATCTAAAAAAAATACTGGAGACTCAGGCAATATAAAATTACACGAGAAAAAATTTTCTTAATTTTCTGATTAAATATGACTGCCCAAAACAATTGGAAAAGTACGAGTACTGGGTGAAAAAAACTGTTTTGCCAAAACATATGTTTTTGCCTCTGATAAAATCATTTAAAAATTAAATTAAAAATGTTAGAGACTCTCCAAAAGACTCACAAACAATAGCTAACACTTTTGAAAAGTTAGACAAAAATGGCTAAAAAAAATCACAAAGGTAGAATAATCAATTTGACAACTCTTTAATTTTCCACAAGTATGCTCAAAATGAGCATGACTTTGAACCATTGATTGGTCTAAGTCATAAATCATGTGGCAATGACATGAAATGCATGAAATGCATGATTTAAAACCTAAATGACATGAAAAATGCATGGCATCAATAAAATGACCTAGACCTAAATGAACTTGCATGACATTTAATGCAACCTAGGTCTAAAATGCATGAATATGCATGGCAAAGCAAGCCAAACCTAAATCTAAAGAATGCATGACAATAACACAAATATATAGCATGCTTAAACAAAATACACAACCAAATATCATGAAAATGCAAACCTATCAACTAGCATGATGAAAATGCACATATAAAGCATACAACATGAGGGGTGGCCGAATGGTCCCATACTTTAAAATGAGCATGGCATTTTCACAAACACATGATATACTAACATGCAAGATTAAAGAATAATACTCAAATCATGAAAATATAACGTAAAGGCATGAAAACCAATAGGCATTTTCACAAACAAAAGGATTAACTAAATGTAAAACATAAACAAACTTAAACATTTTGAAAACTGAAAATCAAAAATGCAAGATAAGTAAAATAAACATGATAACAAGATAATAGACTCAAAAATGGAAACAAGCAAGCAACCAAATCAAAACAAGCTTCATGTTTATGTATTTGAAGAAGATTTAAAGCATCAAAACTAGTTAAATATCATGAATAACATGAAATCAAAATGCAAGCAGCAACTATATCAAAACAATAGCCATTCGGCCAACCCAAAAGACAAAAGAAAAGAAATTTCTCAAAGCTTTTTCCAAGAAAGTATAAAGAAGAACTTAAAGGAGAAACTTAAAAACACTTATTTTAAAGAAGAAAATCAAAAGAAACTCACCAAAATAGCAATCAAAACAGCAAATCAAGAATAGAAAATCAAGGAAAATGCAAGAGTATGGTGCTTAAAGCAACCTCTAGAAGCTATATTGCAAGCTTTTCCTCTTCTAACTTTCTTTTCTTTTCTAAAATTTTCTTTTTGCTTTTCAAAAATGGAAAGAAAATCAGCCAAACAAGAGTGTCCATAAAATGAAAATACCCGCTTCCCCTTGTAGTGGCCGAATGGCCTTCTAGATGGCTAGGATGTTGTCATTTTTTTTCCAACCAATTTTGATCCAAAGGCTATTAATCCAAGATGCTTAAAATATGAAATTATCACCCTTAGATTAGGTAATCAACTATCCAAAATTATAGCTATTCAAGAATCTTAAGCCATTATGTTGACATTCTCCCTCTTCATGCATTGGTCCGTGTGGCTCAATTACAAGGCTTGATCAAAAAAATAACTACCTTACTATCCACTCTTAGCCTTTGGATGCAAGAACTAAGCAAAATCATTCTCCAACATGGGCTTGGCCTACTGACCCTCTAAATTCCTGCCCAATCTCCATTTTTTTAAAAGGCAAGAAAAGCCTTTTTCGGTTTCTTGGGTAAAATGACCTTTTTGCCCCCCGAACGTAAATAAATAGCAAACGGACTCCAAATTCAAATTTTATTTTTCAATTCTTCCAAAATAATAAAAAATTGAATTCTGGAGGTTTTCAAAATTTTTCGAGCCCATTGCTATTTATTTGGATTTGTTCTTCCAAAATTGCCCTTTTGTGCTCCCAAACTTTACCATTTTTTTAAACGTGCTCCAAATCTAGATTTTTCTTCACCAATCTATTCCAAATAATTTAAAAGTATGATCTGAAAGTTTTCATAATTTTTGGAACTCATTTTTTATTTTTTAGGGATTTATCTGCTTGAATTACTACATAGTGGGCCCGGGATTTGGTCATTTTGCAAACGAACTCCGAATTCGGATTTTCTTTTGCCAATCACTTCCAAATAATTTAAGAATGATATTTTTAAGAATTTTTGGAGTTCATTTGCTATTTTTCTGGGATTTACCTTCTTGAATTCCTGCATAGGGACCCGGGATTTGGCCATTTTACAAACGAACTTCGAATCTGGATTTTCTTTCGCCAATCTCTTCGAAATTATTTAATAATGAGATCTGCAAATTTTCAAAATTTTTGGAGTTCATTTTGCTATTTTTCCCAAATTTTCCAATTTTGCCCTTTTGCCTCCGAAACCCGATTTTGCTCAAAACAAGTCCAATTTTCAGATTTTCTTCAAACTCAGCCTTGGGCTATCCGTGTTTAATCACTCCTCATCAATTAGGGACTTTAGTCTTACCGAATCGGGCCATTTCTGTAATTCTTCCAAATTTCACCGAAATCCACCAAAAATCCTAATTCTCGATTTTCTTCCGAATTGAGTTTTCTTTCAATTTTTCTTTCAAGTAGCTTCTCTATTACACGTAGACAGTGCTTATCTTTCATTTGGAACCTTCAATTTCGACCAATTTGAGCGTTTAAGCACTTTTCCCCAAATTTCCCGAACTAGGGTTTCCTTTCTACTGAATCTCCGTAACCCAACATCCGAACTCCATATCTTTCGATGTAGACCTCGGATTATCAAAATTCCCATTTTTCAATTAACTTCAAATCTTGATTTTGAAAGTGGGTTGAATTTTTTAGTAGTTGACTTTTTGGGGTTGACTTTTTCAAGTTTGACTTTTTATGCTCGCCTTCTTAGACTAAGTCTCGGAGTACCACCTGCAGGATGAAAAAAGTCTTTTTACATTTTGAAACATCAATTTAGGAAGAAAACATACATGTTTTAGTGGTCCGGACAAAATTAGGTGTCTACAGCTACCCCTCTTTGGCTATTACTGAGAATCAGGAATCAGGCAAAGATAAACAAACACTAATTTTGTTCGGTTAGTGAAATCAAATGTGAAGAGAAGGGAAAGAGGGTTTTCCTTTTTCCTTTTTTCATTTTTTTGTTGAAAAAAAGCTGTATATAGAAGATATTATCCTTAAATTGAATTCCGTGACTAATCAAGGCTCGACCCGTGTTAAGGAAACGAGTTCCATTTGTAAGAGAAGAAAAGACCTCGACGATGGTCTCGAGGGCTTAACCTGTCTTGTGCTAAGCTGTGTTTAAAAATTCTGGGTATCTCCTCCAGAAGCTTCAGCTATCATCACCAAGGACTTGCTCAAGCAAATGTAAAACTCTGGATATCTCCACCAGAGGCTTTGGTTATCACCACCAAAGACTTGCTCAAGCAAATGTAAAACTCTGGATATCTCCACCAGAGGCTTTGGTTATCACCACCAAAGACTTGTTCATTGTTTAAAACTGTAAAAACTCTGGAAACTTATGCCTGGAGGTCTTAAGAATGGTGCCCGGAGGTCTTAAAAATGGTGCCCGGAGGCCTTACCCGTGATTTGAAAATACCTTGACGATGGTGTCAAGGCTCGACTCATTTGATAAACAGAATGAATTCGATTTAAAACAAAATGAAATACCTTGACGGTGGTCTCAAGGCTCAGCTCTTTTGATAAAACAGAATGAATTCGATTTAAAACAAAAGAAAATACCTCGACGGTGGTCTCAAGGCTCGACTCATTTGATAAAACAGAATGAATTCGATTTAAACAAAAGGAAATACC
This sequence comes from Fremontodendron californicum, assembly GCA_030761205.1. NCBI lineage: Eukaryota > Viridiplantae > Streptophyta > Magnoliopsida > Malvales > Malvaceae > Fremontodendron > Fremontodendron californicum. The sequence goes on from JAULJL010000037.1 coordinate 14,303,866, forward strand.
TCGACGGTGGTCTCAAGGCTCGACTCATTTGATAAAATAGAATGAATTCGATTTAAAAGAAAAGGAAATACCTCGACGATGGTCTCGGGGTTCGACTCATTTGATAAAATAGAATGAATTCGATTTAAGACAAAAGGAAATATTAAGAATGATTCTGGGTTTGTTTCATTTGGAAAAAAAATAAATTTAACTTGAAAATGAAAGGAACATACCTCGACTGTGGTCTCGGGGCTCGACTCATTTGAGAAGCCAAACGAGTTCGATTTGGAAATGAACGTACTTCGATGGTGATCTTGGGCTTCGACTCGTTTGAGAAACAGAACGAGTTCACTTTGGGGAAGTACAAGTTTTCTTGATTTCTGCAATGTTAGCTAAACGCAATGATGAGAATGAAATGCTTTGCAAATGCTTGCATGTTTCCTAAGAATGAATGCAATCAAATGATTGTGTCATGATTTCTAATCCATGGTTTCTTTGAGGTTCACAGATTATCCGACTTCATGATGGAGTCTTCAATTGTTCACTGATGCTCCACTTAAGGAATCCTTCACTCAAGATAACTTGTCAAACAGTCCCAATTTCTGACTTTGGCTAAAATTCATAGATTTTCTGACTTCGTGATGGAGTCTCCTACACGTTCACTGTTTTTTTTTTCTTGGTGAACTTTCCAAACCTTTCCCAAGATATAAATCTATTCCTTAGTAATACTCTGAAATCCTTTTATTTAAAGATTTTTTATTACTAATCATCATTCAATTTAATAACAATCATGATGCATCTAAAAAATGTATGAAAGAAAAGATGAATCAAGCAAAAATGTCATGAAAAGGATAACAAGAATTTATTGCAACAAATGTTTTTTTAAAATTGTAAAATTGAATATCAAGGATATAAGAAACAAATGTAATGTTATAGGTTGTAGATGCCCTGGATGTGAAATATCTTGGACCCCAACTTTTTCAAACCATCTGAAATTTCTCTTGAACGAGCAATTTACTTGGGTAACCTCTCGGCTTCCGTAGTTACGTCAGACTGAGTTGTTCCCCTTTCCTCTGATTTTCAGATACTTTCTCCCCTTTTACATGGAGCATTGATTCGAACTTTAATCAGTACCTGAGCCGCCCTCTGCGGGTTTTCAACTCAAGTGTTCTCCATTCAATATTAAGTCGCCCTTTGCGAGCTTTCGACATAAACCTCTCTTTTTACATTCTTTTTTTCATTTTCATTTTTCTGTATTCTACCATGCATCTGAGAATTCTAAATGCTTCCAAGGTAAAAATATCAATTCAAAAGATGGATGAATTATGAGAATAACCTTTCAAATTAAATATCAATGCTTGATCAAATTAGACTTTCTAAAGTACATAATGTAGGCCAAGGTTCAGGTTCAGAAAGAAATGATAAAATAGGCCCAAAATGTGTTTAAGGGTGATTGAATCAAGAATCATTTCCTGAGGAGAACTCATTCTTGAAACATTTGTCCCATTTTTTTTTCTTCTTCTTTGTTTTGCTTTGTTGGCTTTCATTTGCCATTCTTTGATTTTCACATTTTTCGATGGCTTTCTTTTTGCCATGATTTTTTATTATTTTTCCTCGCATTTACCCTCCAGTGTAGAGGGTGATCCTTGATCAAGGTTTAAACAAAGAAATAATTCCTAAGGCTCAAAGGGGTGACTAAGGATAATTTCTTCTTAGTGAAAGGAATATGAAAGATGGCCATTCATCATATCAAGAATGAATATTCTCATTAAAAAGCAATCCACAGGGGAGATAGATATATTGAATTTCCAATTTTACGCTTGGAATCATTCGAATTTCCATGTGCACAGCATCACTTTTTTTTGTTGTTGAAAAAAACCAATTTCAAGAATAATACTTCTTCAGTTCATCAGCATTTGCGGAATTTCTGAAATCCTCCTCGTCCATTCGAGTTAAAATCAATGCTCTTCCAGAAAAAGCTCTTTTTACCACATAGGGTCCTTCCCAATTCGGAGCCCACTTTCCTCGCGGGTCATTTACTATAGGGAGAATTTTTCTCAGTACCAACTCCCCCTCTCAGAACTGTTTGGGATGCAATTTCTTGTTGTAGGCTCGAATCATCCTTTTCTGATACAACTGCCCATGACAAATTGCTTTCAATCTTTTCTCCTCAATGAGATTCAGCTGTTCATAATGAGCTCTAACCTATTCTGCTTCTTCTAGGCCAACTTCCATCAAAACCAGTAATGAAGGGATTTCAACTTCAAAAAGTAGCACTGCTTCCATCCTGTATACCAAGGAAAATGGCGTTGCCCCTGTAGATGTGCGAACTGAGGTACGATATGCAAGAAGAGCAAAAGGCAAGATCTCATGCCAATCCTTATACAAATTGGTCATCTTCTCAACAATCTTCTTGATGTTCTTATTGGCTGCTTCTACTGCCCCATTCATTTTCGGACGGTAAGGTGCCGAATTATGATGTGTGATCTTGAACTGAGCACACACTTCTCTCGTCATCTTATTATTCAAATTGAGAGCATTATTCGAAATAATTCTTGCTGGCAACCCGTAACGGCATATGATTTCTTTCTTAACAAATCTGCATACCACCTGTCGCAACCTAAAAAAAATAACAAGTCTCATCGAAAGACTTTATTATTCGTTAAGCGTGACATTAAAAAAACCCGAGGAAAAGACGACTTAATTCCTCTAGAAAAATGAAGGTTTTGAAAATAACCTTGAAAAAGACATAGAGTCGCCACCAATCTTTTTTAGCTAGGTGTGATCGGCCACCTACTAAAACCGATTTTATAAATATTTTAAAATTAATTAAAACAAATTTTAAACCAATTTCAAGTATGCGTTTTAAACCAGAGAAATAAAAAAAAAAACGGGTTCGGGACTCGACGTGTGGGGAAGGATTAGCACCCGCACAACGCCCGTATAAAACGGTACCTTATTAATCGTGTGTTATCTCAAGTCTCGGTAAAAATGTCGGTTTTAAATTTAGTATTTCAAGTTAATTCCCAGTTTAAAGAAAAATAATTTCATTTTTAATTGAAAATGATCCGGAATTTATAAATTCAAAATTTTCCTATATTCCCCAACAAACGTGGCAAAATATAGAAATTTTATTTGTTTGGAAAACTTTCCGAATCATTCTTATTTTAAAGAAGATATTCCATTATTAATAATAATTGATGATATCCTCCTCAGGAAACCCGACAGAGAACTCATGAATTATTTTAACTCGGGAATATCTTTATTTTATTGAAAATCATTAACTTTTTGGAAACAATTTAAAAAATATGAATATGAATATGCATGACATAGCAAAGTCTAAATAATATAATGCAACCTAAATGGTATGATATAATTTAAATGTCTTGCATATTCTAAATGAAATGAAATATCCTATATGCTGTTCTATATCTCCATGAATCTAGGAACTTTTGCTTGCATTCTATTATTTGGTCTACGTACCGGAACTCATAACATTCAAGATTATGCAGGATTATACACAAAAGTTCCTTTTTTGGCTCTCTCTTTAGCTCTATGTCTCTTATCTCTAGGAGGTCTTAGTTATATGATATATTCTAAATGAAATGAAATGACCTAGGTAACATGATATATTCTAAATGAAATGAAATGACCTAGGTAACATAATATATTCTACATGAAATGAAATGACCTAGGTAGCATAATATATTCTATATGAAATGAAATAATTTAAAAGACATGGCAAATGTAAATGATATGGCATATAATCTAAATGACATGAAATATAAAATAATGCTATCATATAATATGCAATGAAAATAAAAATAAAAATAATAATGCATGAACATAGCATATGCTAAATAATATGACAAAAATAACTAAATAAAAAGCATAGGATATCATGAAATATTTAAAACCATATAACAAATAATATAATATCAAAAATTTAAATCAAAGATAATAACACCATCATGAAAATTCAACATAACAAAAATTACATATTATAAAATATGCATGAATATGGAAAATTCAATGCATGAGAATGTATTTTTTCCTTTAATTAAGGAAATCCATATATCTAAAAAGATATCCGGCTACCTTAGAAAAATATATCAAATTAAATATTCTAAAATCAAAATACATTGTGATTGTTTGAAAACAATTTTGAAAAGCTTGGATTAAAAATAAAAACTTAGCTAAACCCTTTTTAAATGGCTCTAATTTCCTAAGTTTTAAAATCCCGAACATGACCACCCTTAACCCAAGACTTAAAAAGATCATTTTTAGAGCTTAAAAAGGCTTAGAAACTACCCTAAGTCAGTAGCTAAACTTCTTAATCAGCCCCCTCTAAGTAACTTAACTAAGATAGAAAAATGATTTTCTTTCAAATTCAATTCTGACTCCACTGTCCAGTTTTAAAGCACAATTTTTTACCCTATTTTTAAAACTTCAAAAAAATCTAAAAAAAAATACTGGAAACTCAAAACATGTAAGACTACACGGGAAAAAATCGGCTTAATTTTTTGATTAAAGATGATTACCCGGAAAAATCGGGAAAGTACAAGTACTGGGTGAAAAAACTATTTTGCCAAAACACATTTTTTTGCCTTTGATAAAATCATTTAAAAATCAAAGTAAAAATATTAGAGACTCTCCTAAGGACTCACAAACATAGCTAACACTTTTGAAAAGTTAGGTAAAAATTGGTTAAGTAAAAAAAAATCACAAAGGTAGAATAATCAATTTGACAACTCTTTAATTTTCCACAAGTATGCTCAAGTGAGCATGACTTTGAGCCATTGATTGGCCTAAGTCATAAGTCAAGTGGCAAGGACATGAAATGCATGAAAAATACAGCAAATATGATGCATGAAATGCATGATTTAAAACCTAAATGACATGAAAAATGCATGGCATCAATAAAATGACCTAGACCTAAATAAACTTGCATGGCATTTAATGCAACCTAGGTCTAAAATGCATTAATATGCATGACAAAACAAACCAATCCTAAACCTAAAATATGCATGGCAATAACAGAAACATATGGCATGCTTAAACAAAATACTCAACCAAATATCATGAAAATGTAAACCTCTCAACTAACATAACAAAAATGCACACACAAAGCATACAATATGAGGGTGGCCGAATGGTCCCATGCTTAAAATGAGCATGGTATTTTCACAAACACATGATATACTAACATGCTTAGCTAAAGAATAACACTAAAATCATGCAAATATAAAGTAAAGGCATGAAAACCAATAGGCATTTTCACAAACACATGGATTACAAAATATAAAACATAAACAAACTTAAACATTTTGAAAACCGAAAATAAAAAATGCAAGACAAATAAAATAAACATGATAACAAGATAATAGACTCAAAAAGAGAAACAAGCAAGCAACCAAATTAAAACAAGCTTCATATTTATGTATTGGAAGAAGATTTAAAGCATCAAAACTTGTTAAATATCAAGAATAACATGAAATAAAAAATGCAAATAGAAACTACCCAAAAAATTAGGCCATTCGGCCATCTCAAAAACAAGAGGAAATTTTTTTTTCAAAAGCTTTTTACAAGAAAAAATCAAGAAGGAACTTAAAGAAGAATATTAAGAACACTTATTTAAAAAGAGAAATCAAAAGAAACTCACCAAAATAGTAATCAAAACAGCAAATCAAGAATGGAAAATCAAAGAAAGTGCAAGAGTATTGTGCTTAAAGCAACCTCTAGAAGCTATCTTTCAAGCTTTTTCTCTTCTAACTTTCTTTTCTTTTCTAAACTTTTCTTTCTGCCTTTCAACAATGGAGAGAAAATTCAGCAAAAACCAAGAGAGAATAGAGAGTGAATAGCTAGTAAATGAAAGAGAGAGACTCCCATTTCCTTGTAGTGGCCGAATAGCCTGATTGATAGCTAGAAAGTTGTCATTTTTTTTTCCAACCAATTTTGATCAAAAGGCTATGGATCCAAGATGTTTAAAACATGAATTTATCAGCCTTAGATTAGGCCATCAGCTATCCACAATTACAGCTGTTCAAGAATTTTGAGCCATTATGTTGACACTCTCCATCTTCATGCATTGGTCCACGTGGCTTATTTGCAAAGGCTTGATAAAAAAATAACTAACTTCCTCTTCATTGTTGGCTTTTTGATTTAAAAATCAGAAACTATCTACCTATCCTTGGGCCTGGGCCGGCCAACCCCCCATTCTTCCAGCCCATGTTTCATTTTTTAAAAAAATCAAGAAAAACCCTTATCGATTTCTTAGGTAAAATAACCCTTTTTCCTCCCGAACATAAATAAATGGCATATAAACTCAAAATTCAAATTTTACTTTTTCAATACTTTCAAAATAATAAAAAATTGATTTCTGGAAGTTTTCAAATTTTTTATAGTCCATTTGCTATTTATTTGGATTTTTTCTTCCAAAATGACCCTTTTATGCCCCCAAACTTTACCATTTTTTAAACGAGCTCAAAATCCATATTTTTCTTCACCAATCTCTTCCAAATAATTTAAAAGTGTGATCTAGAAGTTTTCATAATTTTTGGAACTCGTTTGGTATTTTTTTCGGGATTTATCTGCTTGAATTACTACATTAGGGGCCCGGGATTTGGCCCTTTTGCAAACGAACTCCGAATCCAGATCTTGTTTTGACAATATCTTCCAAATAATTAAAAAAATGAGATTTGGAAATTTTCAGATTTTTTGGAGTTCATTTGCTATTTTTTTGGGATTTATCTTCTTGAATTTCTACATAAGGGACCTGGGATTTGGCCATTTTGCAAACGAACCTCGAATCTAGACTTTCTTTCGCCAATCTATTTCAAATGATTTAAGAATGAGATTTGCAATTTTTCAGAATTTTTGGAGTTCATTTGCTATTTTTCCCAAATTTTCCAATTTGGCCTTTTTACCTCAGAAACCCGATTTTGCTTAAAACAAGTCCGATTTTTAGATTTTCTTCAAACTAAGCCTTGGGCTATCCTTTTTTAGTCACTACTCATCCATTAGAGGCTTTAGTCCTACTAAGTCAGGCCATTTTTGTAATTCTTCCCAATTTCACCGAAATCCACCAAAAACCCTAATTCTCGGTTTTCTTCCGGATTGACTTTTCTTTCAGTTTTTCTTTCAAGTGGTTTCTCCGTAACCCATAGTCAGTGCTTATCTTTCATTTGGAACCTTCAATTTTGACCGATTCGATCGTTTAAGCACTTTTCCCCAAATTTCTCGGGTTAGGGTTTTTTTTCTACTGAATCTGCATAACCCAACTTCCGAACTCCATATCTTTCGATGTACACCTCGGATTATCAAATTTCTTTCACCATTTTTCAATTGAACTTCAAATCTTGATTTTGAAAGTGGGTTGACTTTTTTAGTAGTTGACTTTTTGGGGTTGACTTTTTTAAGTTTGATTTTTTTTGCTCGCCTTCTTAGAGTAAGTCCTGGAGTACCACCTGCAGAATGAAAAGAGTCTTTTTACATTCTGAAACATCAATTTAGAAAGAAAACATACCTGTTTTAGCGGTCCGAACAAAATTAGGTGTCTACAGCTGCCCTTCTTTGGCTATTGTTGAGAATCAGGAATCAGGCAATGATAAACAAATACTAATTTTGTCCGGTTATTGAAATCACATGTGAAGGGAAGAGAAATGGGTTTTCTTTTTTCATTTTTCATTTTTTTTTAAAAAACTGTAAATAAAAGATATTATCCTTAAATTGAATTCCCTGACTAATCAAGGCTCGACCGTCTTAAGGAAACGAGTTCGATTTGCAAGAGAAGAAAAGACCTCAACGATGGTCTCAAGGGCTAAACCTGTGTTGTGCTAAGCTGTGTTTAAAATTCTGGGTATCTCCTCCAGAAGCTTCGGCTATCACCAACAAAGACTTGCTCAAGCAAATGTAAAACTCTGGATATCTACACCAGAGGCTTTGGCTATCACCACCAAAGACTTGTTAAAGTAAATGTAAAACTCTGGACATCTCCACCAGAGGCTTTGGTTATCACTGCCAAAGACTTGTTCAAGCAAATGTAAAAACTCTGGAAACTTATGCCTGGAGATCTTAAAAATGGTGCCCGGAGGCCTTACCCGTGATTTGAAAAAAATGCGCTGTATGCGACTTTAACAATAATGCCCGAAGATCTTAAGAATGATGCCCAGAGGCCTTACCCATGAGTTAAAAAAAATGTGCTGTATGCGACTTTAAAAATGATGCCCGGAGGTCTTAAGAATGGTGCCCGGAGGCCTTACCCGTGATTTGAAAATACCTTGACGACGGTCTCAAGGCTAGACTCATTTGATAAATAGAATGAATTCGATTTAAAACAAAAGGAAATACCTCGACGGTGGTCTCAAGGCTCGACTCATTTGATAAAACAGAATGAATTCGATTTAAAATAAAAGGAAATAACTCGATAGTGGTCTCAAGGTTTGACTCATTTGATAAAACCGAATGTATTTGATTCAAAACAAAAGGAAATACCTTGAAATTGGTCTCAAGGCTTGACTCATTTGATAAAACCGAATGAATTCAATTTAAAACAGAAGGAGATACCTCGACGGTGGTCTCAAGGCTCGACTCATTTGATAAAACAGAATTAATTTGATTTAAAACAGAAGGAGATACCTCAATGGTGGTCTCAAGGCTGGACTCATTTGATAAAAAAGAATGAATTCGATTTAAAACAAAAGGAAATACCTCGACAGTGGTCTCAAGGCTTGACTCATTTGATAAAACAGAATGAATTCGATTGAAAACAAAAGAAAATACCTCGACGATGGTCTCAAGGCTCGACTCATTTGATAAAACAGAATGAATTCGATTTAAAATAAAAGGAAATACCTTGACGGTGGTCTCAAGGCTTGACTCATTTGATAAAACAGAATGAATTCAATTTAAAACAAAAGGAAATACTAAGAATGATTCTGGGTTTGGTTCATTTGGAAAAAAATAAATTTGACTTGAAAATGAAAGGAACATACCTCGACGGTGGTCTCGGGGCTCAACTTATTTGAGAAGAAAAATGAGTTCGATTTGGAAAGGAAAGGTATCTCGGCGGTGACCTCGGGGCTCGACTCGTTTGAAAAACAGAAGGAGCTCACTTTGGGGAAGTCCAAGTTTTTTCTGATTTCTGCAATGTTAGCTAAATGCAATGATGAGAATGATATGCTTTGCAAATTCTTGTATGTTTCCTAAGAATGAATGCAATCAAATGATTGTGTCATGATTTCTAATCAATGGTTTCTTTGAGGTTCACAGATTATTCGACTTCATAACGGAGTTTTCAATTGTTCATTGATGCCCCACTTAAGGAATCCTTCACTCAAGATAACTTGTCAAACATCCTCAGTTTCTAACTTTCGCTGAAATTCACAAATTTTCTGACTTCGTGATGGAGTCTCCAACACGTTCACTGTTTTCTTTACTTGGTGAACTTTGAAATTCTTTTATTTAAAGATTTTTTTATTACTAATCATCATTCAATTTAATAACAATCATAATGCATCTCAAAAATGTATGAAAGAAAATATAAATCAAGCAAAAATTGTCATGAAAACAAGAATTTATTGCAAGAAATGTTTTAAAATAGTAAAAATAAATATCAAGGATATAAGAAACAAATGTAAAGTTATAGGTTGTAGATGCCCCGGATGCGGAATATCTTGGAACCCTCCCTTTTCAAACTATCTGAAATTTCTCTTGAACGAGCAATTTACTTGGGTAACCTTTTAGCTTCTGTAGTTACATCAGATTGAGTTGTTCCACTTTCTTCTGATTTTCAGATACTTTCTCCCCCTTTACATGGAGCATTAATTCAAACTTTTAATCAGTACCTGAGCCGCCCTTTACGGGTTTTGAACTCAAGTGTCCTCCATTCGGTATTAAGTCGCCCTTTGCTGGTTTTCGGCTTAAACCTCTCCTTTTACATTTTTTTTTTCATTTTCAACTTTTTGTATTCTACCATGCATCTGAGAATTCTAAATGTTTCCAAGATAAAAATATCAATTCAAAAGATGGGATGAATTCTGAGAATAACCTTTCAAATTAAATATTCATGCTTGATCAAAATAGGCTTTTAAAGCACGTAATGTAGGCCAAGGTTTAGGTTTAGAAAGAAAGGATAAAATAGGCTCAAAGTGTGTTTAAGGGTGATTGGATCAAGGATCATTTCCTGAGGAGAACTTATTCTCTAAAACATTTTTCCCTTTTTTGGACTTCTTTCTTTCTTTGTTGGCTTTCATTCGCCACGTTTTTCGATGGCTTTCTTTTTGCCATGATTTTTTTTATTATTTTTCCTCGTATTTGCCCTCCAGTGTAGAGGGTGATCCTTGATCAAGGTTTAAAGAAAGAAATAATTCCTAAGGCTCAAAGGGGTGACTAAGGATAATTTCTTCTTAGTGAAAGGAATATGGAAGATGGTTATTCATCATATCAAGCATGAATATTCTCTTTGAAAAGCAATTCACAGGGGAGATAGATATACATAATTTCCATTTTTACACTTGGAATCATTCGAATTTCCATGTGCACAGCATTGCACTTTTTTTTTTCAAGCATAATACTTCTTCAGTTCATCATCATTCACTGGATTTCTGAAATCCTCCCCGTACAATCTAGTTAAAATCAATGCTCCTCCAAAAAAAGCTCTTTTTACCACATAAGGTCCTTCCCAATTCGGAGCCCATTTTCCTCTCGGGTCCTTCAATATAGGGAGAATTTTCCTTAGTACCAACTCCCTCTCTTGAAACTGTCTAGGACGAACTTTCTTGTTGTGGGCTCGAATCATCCTTTTCTGATATAACTGCTCGTGACAAATTGCTTTCAATCTTTTCTCCTCGATGAGATTCAACTGTTCATAACGAGCTCTAACCCATTCTGCTTCTTCTAGGCCAACATCCATCAAAACCCGAAGTGAAGGGATCTCAACTGCAATAGGTAGCACTACTTCCATCTCGTATAACAAAGAAAACGGCGTTGCCCCTGTAGATGTACAGACCAAAGTACGATATGCATGAGGAGCAAAATGCAAGATCTCATGCCAATCCTTGTACAAATCGGTCATCTTCTCAACAATCTTCTTGATGTTCTTATTGGCTGCTTCTACTGTCCTATTCATCTTCGAACGGTAAGGTGCCGAATTATGATGTGTGATCTTGAACTGAGTACACACTTCTCTCATCATCTTATTGTTCAAATTGAGAGCATTATCCGAAATAATTCTTGCTAGAAACCCATAATGGCATATGATTTCTTTCTTAATAAATCCACATACCACTGACTTTGTTACATTCGCATAGGAAGCAGCTTCTCCCACTTTGTGAAATAACCTATGGCCACCAAGATGAAACGATGTCCATTTGAAGCTTTCAGATAATAGGCCCGATAATATCCATTCCCCACATTGAAAAGGGCTATAGTGTAGTCATGACATGTAATGACGATGGAGGCACATGAACCTTATCTGCATATATCTGGCATTTATGGCACTTCCGAGAATAACTGATACAATGTCCTTGCATTTTCAACCAATAGTACCCTGCCCTCATAATCTGTTTATCAAGCATGTGACCATTAGCATGAGTGCCACATATCTCTTCATGGACCTCTTCTATAATTCTTTGAGCTTCGGCACATCTGACGCATCTCAATAAGACTTGGTCTTTTCCTTTCTTGTAGAGAATCTCACTGTCTAGAACAAAACCCATTGCTAGCCTTCTCAGAGTCCTCTTGTCATTTTCTGTTGCTTGTTCTGGATACTGTTGACTCTTGATGTACTGCTAGATGTCGTTATAGCAAGGGAGGCCATATGCTTCTTCTTCAATACTCAAACAGTGGGCAGGAGACTCATATATACTCATCTTTATTGGCACAACTTCAGCCCCTTCATTCACTTTAAACATTGATGACAAAGTAGCTTGAAACATCTGCCAATTGATTTTTTTCTCGAGGGAAGTAATTGAAATTCACTTCTTCAAATTCCTCCAATAAACTCAGTATGAGTTCTCGGTATCGGATTAGCTTTGTATCTCGAGTTTCCCATTCTCCTCGTAGCTGGTATATCACTAGGGCTGAGTCTCCAAAAACTTCCAATACTTTGATCTTTCTGTCCACTGCAGCACGAAGGCCCATAGTATATGCTTCATACTCGGCAGTATTGTTTGTACAACAAAATCCAATCGACAAGTGAAAGGATAATAATCTTCTTTTGGGGATATGAGCAGTGCACCGATTCCATGCCCCATGGCATTAGATGCGCCGTCAAAGTACATTTTCCATACTTTCTTCTTCAGGGGAATCTCATCTGCTTGCGAAACATACATCAAATCTTCATCTGAGAAGTCAAAGTTCAAAGGCTCATAATCTTCCACTGCCCGACTTGCTAAGAATTCAGCCACATCACTGCCTTTGATAGCTTTCTGACTCACATATACAATGTTGTACTCTGACAATAAAACCTACCATCTTGCTATCCTCCCTGATAAAGTAGGTGCTTCCAACATGTACTTGATTGGATCTAGCTTGGCAATCAACCACGTTGTGTGGTACAACATGTACAGTCTGAGTCTTCGAGCAGTCCAAGCTAAGGCACAACACAACTTTTCTACTGACGAATATTTCAACTCATAATTTGTGAACTTGCTGAGGTAGTAAACTGCCTGTTCTTTCTTTCTAGTCTCATCAAGCTTCCCCAAAACACAACCCATGGATCTCACAAATACTGATAAATATAGTATCATTGGTTTATCCAAAATAGGTGGCATTAATACTGGTGGGTTGGATAGATAATGTTTAACATTTTCAAATGCAATTTGACAACCTTCATCCCATTCTCCTAGATGACATTTTCGTAGTAACTTAAATATTGGATCACATGTGTCGGTTAACTGAGAAATAAATCGAGCAATGTAATTCAATCTCCCCCGAAAGCCTCTTACTTCTTTTTGAGTACGAGGTGGTGGCAAATTCTGAATGGCCTTCACTTTATCCGGGTCAATCTCAATTCCTCTTTTGCTGACGACAAAACTCAACAATTTCCCTGAGGTGACTCCAAAAGTGCATTTTGCCGGATTTAGCTTGAGTCTAAACTTCCTTAGTCATTCGAAGAGCTTCTTAAGATTCGCAATATGCTCCTCTTCTCTTTGTGACTTTGCGATCATATCATCAACATTGACCTCAATTCCCTTATGCATCATATCATGAAACATGGTCACCATGGCTCTCTGATATGTTGCCCCAGCATTCTTCAACCCAAATGGCATTACCTTGTAGCAGAAGGTTCCCCATATTGTAACAAATGTGGTTTTCTCCATATCTTCCGGTGCTATCTTGATCTGATTATATCCTGAGAATCCGTCTATGAAAGAAAATAAAGAACTTTTCATCGTATTATCCACCAGAGTATCAATATGGGGCAAATGGAAACTATCTTTAGGGCTGGCCTTGTTCAAATCTCGATAATCAACGCACATCCGTACCTTGCCATCCTTCTTTGGTACTGGAACAATATTTGCCACCCATTCTGGATATTTTGTCACCTCTAAGAATCCAGCATCAAATTTCTTCTTCACCTCCTTTTTTATCTTTAACAACATGTCCGACCTCATTCTTCTCAACTTTTGCTGAATTGGTTTGTATTCTGGCCTTAAAGGGAGCTTATGAACCACAATATCCGGATCCAACCCTGGCATGTCTTGGTAAGACCATGCAAATACATACACATATTCCTGGAGCAAGGCTATCAATTCACCCTTTATTGATGATGACAATGAAGTTTCGATTTTGACTTCCTTTATCTCTTCACCATCTCCCAGATTTATCATTTCCAATAATTCCTTATGAGGAAGTAATTTTTTCTCCTCTTATTCTATTTTCCTTAATAGATCCGGAGGTAGACCGTAATCCTCAGTATCTTCATTAGCCTCAAAATCACCCGTGCAAATGGGTCTTTCAAAATCAATTTTAGAATTACTGACACGAAGGTCCTCATATTCCGTATCCGTACACCTGTAAATAGGTGGAGAAGAAACAATATAGGAAAATATATATAATGAAAACAAAATAAATAACAAAAATGAAAGAATATGGATACATCAATATGAATAAAATGCACTGTGCTTGTTATTTATTGAATGAAAATGTTTAAACAAAAAGCCTATTATAGAAAAAAACTCTTAAGATCTCTGGGTAAAGATAATTAAGATTGTTTTTTAAAGTATTACGTTGGAATAGACTTAAAAACTATAGGCAACTCAGTCGCACTGTAGTCGGTCAGTCTATATCCTGGTGGACAAGGTCGCACCATCCAGTTCTCACTATCACTTTCCATCCCTTCTTTCTCGATCATGCAAATCACCGTATCCTGAATCTGCCCCCTTATATCCACATGGAATTTTTCAAAAGCTTGCTCGATAATTATGAGTACATCCTCTGAATTCTTTTCTCCGACTAGAAAACCAGTAGAGCGAAAGCTGTGAAGGATTGGTGGAAAAATCATGGGTTCCCGTTCAATATCTGTACCCGAGAGACGGGCCATCCTCCTTTGTCGGTTCCTTTCAACTTGTTTTCTCCTCTCATGGTCCTTCGAAAGATACCCTAAGCGAAACCGGTCTTTCTTTCCCACTGCTTCTATTGCTCGGGCCATCCCTTGAAGATATTTCCCAAGACTTTTTCCAGCCCTGCAGCCTTTTCCCACTGTGGTTCTTACTCCCAGCTTTGTGTTCTTGGACAACCTTGGCTTTGGAATTTTTCGTCCTTCAGCGACGAAAATTGCATTTACGAATTCCAAAGACCGAAAAGAACATTCTACGGCATCTTCATTGGTTTCAACATAAGGAGATTTAGTAGATGTAGAGGCTATTATGTCTTCTTCTCCTGATACAGTGATCAAACGGCCTTCCATCACAAATTTTAGCTTTTGGTAGAGAGACGAGGGTACAGCCCCTACTAAATGTATCCACGGCCTTCCCAACAAGTAATTATAGGATGGATTAATATCCATGACCTAGAAGTTCACCGTATAGGTGCGTGGGCCTATCTCCAGAGGAACCTCAATAGTTTCCATTATCTCTCTCCTGGTACCATCGAAAGCCCTGACTATTGTGCAACTCGGTAACATATAAGACATATCAACTGGCAACTTAGACAGGGTTGCTAAGGGCATTACATTTAATGAAGAACCATTATCCAAAAGCACCCTTGGTAGTATATGCCCCTTGCAGGTGGTTGTTATGTGAAGAGCCTTTATGGACCCAATACCATTGGGTGGTATTTCATAATAATTGAAAAATATATGGTTGTCTGCCGCAATGTTTCCCACCAGCCTGTCTAATTTTTCTATCGATATGTTGTTAGCCACGTATGCCTGATTTAACACGCTTAATTGGGCATTTCTGTGTGGCTCCGAGTTTAATAGCAAAGATAAGATGGAGATTCTTGCTGGCTGACGCTGCAATTGCTCAACCACACTATACTCACTATGTTTTATGAACTTTAAATACTCGCAGGCCTCCTTCTCGTTTATCGGCTCTTTTATCCTGTTTACCGGGGCTGATCCCCTCTCTGCTTCTTTTGACAAATCCATCTTAATATGGATTGGTTCAACTGCTTTCTTCCCTTTGTCCATTCCTCCATCCTTTCTTGTTGATCCATGTTCAACAACCTCAAGGACATTACACCTTTCACTTTGTGTTAAGTGCCCCACACCTGTTATATCTTGCTGACTTGAAACCCGGGCATAACCATACTGCAGTCATATTTCCATGGTGTAGTTTTGTTTTCCTTGTATGAAAAGGAAGAAGGCAAATCTATGATGAGCTTAGGTGCGATTTCCTCAACAACCGGAGTAGTCATCTCTGGTTCATCATAATAGATGATCAAAGGTCTTTCTATTGCATAGCCAGCTGCATTCTCAATAACCTCTACTTCCTCCTCTGTCTCTTTGTAAAACTGGGCCTCTCCATTATCCATCATCTTTTGGACTTTAGCCAGAAAGTCCCTGCAGTCCCTTATGATATGACTTGAACATTTATGCAATGGGCACCAATTCTGCACCCTCTTTGCAACCATTTTAAAACATTCTGCATCCTCCACCATTCCTATCTTAACCATCTCGACCCATACTGTTAACATCGGAGTCTTGACTTCCCTGGCATCCCTTTTTAACCTTCTGACTTCCCCTGTCAATACTGCATTTACCCGATTCTCAGCATGATCGGGCAATGGGTTTCCTACTATATTCGGCCCATTCTTTGACCCAAATTTCACAACTTTGATATTGATTAAACTTTGGACTTTCTTTTTGAAGGCAATGCAATCCTCCGTTGAATGCCCCTAAATTCCTGCATGATATACGCAATTGGTATTTGTATTGTACAAGCTTGGGTATGGTGGGGTCAAAGGTTTAAGATATACGGGAATGACAAGTTGGCCTTGTAGTAGTTTAGGATATAGCTCACCATAGGTGGTAGGAATGGCATCAAACTAGGGTTTTTGATCGTTCCTTGGTGAACGATAGTCATTGTGCACGGGACCTTGATTGTTTGGGACATTGTTTCGAGGAAGGGTTATCTGTGGGGATATACTAGTTGGAAACGGCTGTTGTGGTATATTGGTAGAGGGGAATGGATTTTTGTTAAGGTGGTTCACATTGGGGTAATAAGGATTATACCCTGGGTAAGGTGTGTAAGGTGTCGGTGGTGCCTAAGATGTAGTAGGAGTATAGGGCCTGGGAGGTGCGTATGGTGTAGGAGGTGTATAGGGGTATTGATTGAAACTGACTGCATGTGGCTCCTCTTTCTTCTTTGCAGGAAAAACTCTCTTCGGGGTAGCATACTCACCCCCTTCTATTTTCTCGTTCTTAATAGCAGACTCTATCATCTCCCCAGATATCACCATATCTGCAAAGTCCTTGATGGAACTTCCCACCAATTTATCATAATAAGGTGCTTTCAGGGTATTAATGAAAAGCACTATAGTTTTCTTGTTGGTTAAAGGGGGTTGCAGTTGTATAGCCAGGTCTCTCCATCTTTGAGAATATTCTTTAAAGCTTTCAGTAGCTTTTTTTTCCATGTTTTGGAGAGTTAGACGGTCAGGCACCATGTCTGTCACATGCTTATACTGTTCCATGAAAGCTTTGGCTAGATCCATCCAGGAACGGGTCTTAGAACGGGTAAGCTGGTTATACCACCGAGTTGCGGACCCTATCAAGCATCAGAGCTATCCATGGAGCTCTCCAAATTATCATCTCAGCCCTGATATTATGAAATATGTTGATCCATTGTTCCTCAGTCCTATTTCAAGCCAATCCCTCTTAAGAAATTCACCAATTGGTGCAAAAGATTTCCAATACGAGCGAAGAGGGAAATTCTCCTATTTACAAAAATGGCTCTGAACCCATATATAAAAGAGCTGTATATAACCTATAAAATGCCCTTTTCCTTTCCGTCTACAGAAATTCAGGGATCAGATTGTTTCTGCTATAATTACCGGGGCTGGGTTTATCCTCTGCTCAAGCCTCTCAAAAACATCAAATATCGCTACATCCACATACCCTATGTCTTTGGGAAGATAACTAAACCATAGATAGCCAAAGCAAAAATATTCCTAACTTTCTCCCTACTTGAATGGCTATGGATTAAGGTTCGTAAAATATCCCATGATATACATTAGCTTACCCCTTTTCAGACAACATGGATTTCGACCTAATTTTTTTTCCACTCCCAGAATTTTAGAAACTTTTTTCTTGAAACCCGGCATCTTTGTATCCTTTAAATAAATACTATCGGGAATAACGTTCTCAATATGCAGCAAGGTCGAATATTCCTCTATGGTTGGAGTCATATCCTCTCGGTTGAAGGTAAAACACCGATAAGCGGGATTCCATAATTGCGCCACAGCCCAGATCACCTCACCACTGACCTTAACCTGAACTAATAGTGCTATGTCCCCATAAGTTTGAGTGAAGACTTCTTGTTCTGATATGTTCCATTGATTCCATATATCCATCAATTCCCGAAGATCATTTTGCCTGATAGTAAGGTCAACCTTGGCTGGCAATGCTGACGCATATCCCATCTTCAAACAATCCCCATTATCCTATTGACCTTTCTCGGACTGTTTCCTAACCTTTAAATGCTTCTCGACTACTGAGACACTCTGACCCTCCATGAAAGCCCTTTTGGTTGAATATTAGCCCGAGACCAATAACCTTTCATGTGCAAAAAAAAATGATGAGAAGAATGCAAAAAAAAAAAAAAAAAAAAACCAACATCAAAAAGAAAATGAATTAGTAACGGGAATAAATTCGAATAATACAAAAAACATATAATTCAAAACAGTAATTATCCCTGAGGATGCCAACAAAATTTCGGCATTATAACACCCTTGGGATGAAATACCAACACTTATTATGGACATTGTGATGTACGTTCATCATTTTCCAATTTTCAAAATTAAATGTATTCCGAAAGTAGAATAGAAGGTAAAAGAATTGGAAATATTCCTCCATGTGTTCTTAACTTCGGGATATCTAATTGGAAATCCGGCATGGCTTCGTCTAGGTTTACTATATGAAGGTGAATTAGTTCTAAAAGCCCCGAATTGTTCCTCACTGTCGTCGATAAAGGCTAGTAAGGCACCCCGATAAAAGCGGGTTCAATTTGTTAGAGTCTATTTCCCTAGCCCATGCAGATTGTTAATCACGAAGGCTTAAGTAATTTAGTACTCCAAAAGTGTTTCACTAGCCCATGTGGATTGTTAATCACGAAGGCTTAGTTACTTTGCTCCCACTTAAAAGGACCCCGAGTATAGGATTCATGATATGCAAATGCACGTGTAGTGTGTGAGGAGAAATAACAAACCTTTCACCACCTATTCTACATCCCTTATTCTAAATGCCCCAACAAGATTAAAAAACATAAACCATCAATTAATCAATAAATGAATATATACACCAAAATAACCAGAGAACAATTATAATATGTATGCACATGAATATTTAAAAACATTTTATTATTTTTGAAATTATCCTTATTATTATTTTGAAAAAAAAATATGGGAATTAAATACCAATTAAACCAACAAAACTGAGACTTTGATAACACACGACTAATTCTAGGCTTGACACTCTAATAGTTCCCAGCGGAGTCGCCAAGTTGTCGCAACCTAAAAAAAATAACAAGTCTCATCGCAAGACTTTATTATTCGTTAAGCGTGACATTAAAAAAACCCGAGAAAAAGTCGACTTAATTCCTCTAGAAAAAAGAAGGTTTTGAAAATAACCTTGAAAAAGACATGGAGTTGCCACCATTCTTTTTTAGCTAGGTGTGATCGGTCACCTATTAAACCGGTTTTATAAAATATTTTAAAATTAATTAAAACATTTTTAAAACCAATTTCAAGTCTGCGTTTTAAACCAGAGAAATCAAAGAAACGGGTTCGAGACTCGGTTACGTGTG
This sequence comes from Fremontodendron californicum, assembly GCA_030761205.1. Lineage (NCBI taxonomy): Eukaryota > Viridiplantae > Streptophyta > Magnoliopsida > Malvales > Malvaceae > Fremontodendron > Fremontodendron californicum. The sequence goes on from JAULJL010000037.1 coordinate 14,323,311, forward strand.
GTGAAGGATTAGCACCCCCACAACGCCCGTATAAAATGGTACCTTATTAATCATGTGTTATCTCAAGTCTCGGTAAAAATGTCGATTTTAAATTTAGTATTTCAAGTTAATTCCCATTTTAAAGAAAAATAATTCCATTTTTAATTTAAAATGATCCGAAATTTATAAATTCAAAATTTTCCTATATTCCCCAACAAACGTGGCAAAATATAGAAATTTTATTAGTTTGGAAAACTTTCCGAATCATTCTTATTTTAAAGAAGATATTCCGTTATTAATATTTGATGATATCCTCCCCAACAAACTTGGCAGAGAACTCATGAATTATTTTAACTCGGGAATATCTTTATTTTATTGAAAATCATTACCTTTTTGAGAACATTTTTAAAAATATGAATATGAATATGTATGACTAAAACAAATGACATAGCAAAGTCTACAACCTAAATGGTATGATATAATTTAAATGTCTTAGCACATTCTAAATGAAATGAAATATCCTAAGTTATATGATATATTCTAAATGAAATGAAATGACCTAGGTAACATGATATATTCTATATGAAATGTAATATCCTAAGTCATATGATATATTCTAAATGTAATAAAATATCCTAAGTGACATAATATATTGTAAATGAAATGAAATGACATAGGTAACATAATATATTCTACATGAAATGAAATGACCTAGGTAACATAATATATTCTATATGAAATGAAATAATTTAAACGACATGGCAAATATAAATGATATGGCATATAATCTAAATGACATGAAGTATAAAATAATGCTATCATATAATATGCATGAAAATAAAAATAAAAATAATAATGCATGAACATAGCATATGCTAAATAATATGACAAAAATAACTAAATAAAAAGCTTAGGATATCAGGAAATATTCAAAACCATATGACAAATAATATAATATCAAAAATTTAAATCAAAGATAATAACACCATCATGAAAATTAAACATAGAAAAAATTACATATTATAAAATATGCATGAATATGGAAAATGCAATGCATTAGAATGTATTTTTTCCTTTTAATTAAGGAAATCCATATATCTAAAAAGATATATGGCTACCTTAGAAACATATATTGAATTAAATATTCTAAAATCAAAATATTTTGTGATTGTTTGAAAACAATTTTGAAAAGCTTGGATTAAAAATAAAAACTTAGCTAAACCCTTTTTAAATGGCTCTAATTTCCTAAGTTTTAAAATCCCGGACTTGACCACCCTTAACCCGAGACTTAAAACAATCATTTTTAGAGTTAAAAAAGGCTTATAAACTACCCTAAATCAGTAGCTAAACTTCCTAATCAGCCCCCTCTAAGTAACTTAACCAAAACAGAAAAATGATTTTCTTTCAAATTAAATTCTGACTCCACTGTCCAGTTTTAAAGCACGATTTTTTTCCCTTTTTAAAAATTCAAAAAAATCTAAAAAAAATACTAGAGACTCAGAATATGTAAAACTACACAGAAAAAAATCAACTTAATTTTTTGATTAAAGATGACTGCCCAAAAAAATTGGAAAAGTACGAGTACTGGGTGAAAAAATTGTTTTGCCAAAACACATTTTTTTGCCTTTGATAAAATCATTTAAAAATCAAAGTAAAAATATTAGATACTCTCCTAAGGACTCACAAATAGTAGCTAATACTTTTGAAAAGTTGGGCAAAAATTGGCTAAGTAAAAAAAAACCACAAAGGTAGAATAATTAATTTGACAACTCTTTAATTTTCCACAAGTATGCTCAAGTGAGCATGACTTTGAGCCATTGATTGGCCTAAATCATAAGTCAATGGCAAAGACATGAAATGCATGAAAAATACAGCAAATATGATGCATGAAATGCATGATTTAAAACCTAAATGACATGAAAAATGTATGGCATTAATAAAATGACCTAGACCTAAATGAACTTGCATGGCATTTAATGCAACCTAGGTCTAAAATGCATGAATATGCATGACAAAACAAACCAATCCTAAACCTAAAATATGCATGGCAATAACACAAACATATGGCATGCTTAAACAAAATACTCAACCAAATATCATGAAAATGCAAACCTATCAACTAACACAACAAAAATGCACACACAAAGCATACAATATGATGGTAGCCGAATAGTCCCATGCTTAAAATGAGCATGGTATTTTCACAAACACATGATATACTAACATGCTTAGCTAAAGAATAACACTCAAATCATGCAAATATAAAGTAAAGGCATGAAAACCAATAGGCATTTTCACAAACACATGGATTACAAAATATAAAACACAAACAAACTTTAACATTTTGAAAACAGAAAATCAAAAATGCAAGCCAAATAAATTAAACATGATAACAAGATAATAGACTCGAAAATAGAAACTAGCAAGCAACCAAATTAAAGCAAGCTTCATATTTATGTATTAGAAGAAGATTTAAAGCATCAAAACTTGTTAAATATCAAGAATAACATGAAATAAAAATGAAAACAGCAACTACCCAAAAAATTAGGCCATTCGACCATCTCAAAAACGAGAGGAAAAAAAATTTTCAAAAGCTTTTTACAAGAAAGAATCAAGAAGGAACTTAAAGAAGAACATTAAGAACAATTATTTAAAAAGAAAAATAAAAAGAACTCACCAAAATAGTAATCAAAACAGCAAATCAAGAACGGAAAATCAAAGAAAGTGCAAGAGTATGGTGCTTAAAGCAACCTCTAGAAGCTATCTTTCAAACTTTTTGTCTTCTAATTTTCTTTTATTTTCTAAACTTTTCTTTTTACCTTTCAACAATAGAGAGAAAAATCAGTAAAAACCAAGAGAGAATAGAGAGTGAATAGCTATTGAATGAAAGAGAGAGACCCCTCATTTCCTTGTAGTGGCCGAATGGCCTCATTGATAGCTAGAGTGTTGTCATTTTTTTTTCCAACCAATTTTGATACAAAGGCTATCGATCCAAGATGTTTAAAACATGAAATTATCAGCCTTAGATTAGGCCATCATCTATCCAAAATTACAGCTGTTCAAGAATCTTAAGCCATTATGTTGACACTCTCCCTTTTCATGCATTGGTCCATGTGGCTTATTTGCAAAGGCTTGATAAAAAAATAACTAACTTCCTCTTCATTGTTGGCCTTTTGATTTAAAAATAAAAAACTATCTACCTATCCTTGGGCCTTGGCTGGCCAACCCCCTTCTTCCAGCCCATGTTCATTTTTTGAAAAACGCAAGAAAAGCCCTTTTCGGTTTCTTGGGTAAAATAACCTTTTTGCCCCCCGAACATAAATAAATGGCAAACGGACTCCAAATTCAAATTTTATTTTTTCAATACTTTTAAAATAATAAAAAATTGAATTCTGGAAGTTTTCAAAATTTTTCTAGTTCATTTGCTATTTATTTGGATTTTTTCTTCCAAAATTGCCCTTTTATGCCCCCAAACTTTACGATTTTTTAAACGAGGTTCAAATCCAGATTTTTCTTCACCAATCTCTTCCAAATAATTAAAAAGTGTGATCTGGAAGTTTTCATAATTTTTGGAACTCGTTTTGTATTTTTTTCGGGATTTATCTGCTTGAATTACTATATGAGTGGCTCGAGATTTGGCCATTTTGCAAACGTACTCTGAATCCAGATTTTCTTTTGCCAATCTCTTCCAAATAATTTAAAAATGATATTTGCAAATTTTCAAAATTTTTGGAGTTAATTTGCTATTTTTTCAGGATTTATCTTCTTGAATTTCTACATAAGAGACCTGGGATTTGGCCATTTTGCAAACGAACTCTGAATCCAGGTTCTTTTTCGCCAATCTCTTCCAAATGATTTAAGAATAAGATTTACAATTTTTCAAAATTTTTGGAGTTCATTTGCTATTTTTCCCAAATTTTCCAATTTTGCCCTTTTACCTCCGAAACTCAGTTTTGCTTAAAACAAGTTCGATTTTTAGATTTTCTTCAAACTGAGCCTTTGGCAATCCTTTTTTAATCACTCCTCATCCATTAGGGGCTTTAGTCCTACTGATTCAGGCCATTTCTGTAATTCTTCCCAATTTAACCGAAATCCACCAAAATCCTTAATTCTCGATTTTCTTCCGGATTGACTTTTCTTTCAATTTTTCTTTCAAGTGGTTTATCCATACCCTATAGTTAGTGCTTATCTTTCATTTTGAGCCTTCAATTTCGACCAATTCGATCGTTTAAGCACTTTTCCCTAAATTTCTCGGGTTAGGGTTTCCTTTCTACTGAATCTGCATAACACAACTTTCGAACTCCATATCTTTCAATGTAGACCTCAGATTATCAAAATTCTTTCACCATTTTTCAATTGATCTTCAAATCTTAATTTTGAAAGTGGGTTGACTTTTTTAGTAGTTGACTTTTTAGGGTTGACTTTTTAAGTTTGACTTTTTATGCTCTCCTTCTTAGTCTAAGTCCCGGAGTACCACCTACATGATGAAAAATGTCTTTTTACATTCTGAAACATCAATTTAGGAAGAAAAATACCTGTTTTAGTGGTCCGGACAAAATTAGGTGTCTACACCACCGACTTTGTTACATTCTCATAGGAAATAGCTTCTACCCACTTTGTGAAATGTTCTATGGCCACCAAGATGAAACGATGTCTATTTGAAGCTTTCGGGATAATAGGTCCAATCATATCCATTCCCCATATTGAAAAGGGCCATGGTGCAGTCATGACATGCAATGGCGATGGCGGCACATGAATCTTATTTGCATATATCTGGCATTTATGGCACTTTTAGGAATAACTTATACAATATCCTTCTATTGTCAACCAATAATACCCTACCCTCATAATCTGCTTAGCAAGCATGTGACCATTAACATGAGTGCCACATATCCCTTCATGGACCTCTTCTATAATTCTCCGAGCTTCGGCAGATCCAACACATCTCAATAAGACTTGGTCTTTTTCTTTCTTGTAGAGAATCTCACTGTCTAGAACAAAACCCATTGCTAGCCTTCTCAGAGTCCTTTTGTTATTCTTTTTGCTTGTTCTGGATACTGTTGACTCTTGATGTACTGCAAGATGTTGTTATACCAAGGGAGGCCATCTGTTTTTTCTTCAATACTTAGGCAGTGGGAAGGAGACTCATATATACTCATCTTTATTGGCACAACTTCAGCCCCTTCATTCATTTTAAACATTGATGACAAAGTAGCCAGAGCATCTGCCATTCAGTTTTATTCTCGAGGGAAGTAATTGAAATTCACTTTTTCAAATTCCTCCAATAAACTCAGTATGAGTTCTCAGTATTGGATTAGCTTTGTATCTCGGGTTTCCCATTCTCCCCGTAGCTGGTATATCACTAGGGCTGAGTCTCCGAAAACTTCCAATACTTTGATCTTCCCGTCTAGCACGAAGGCCCATAGTACACGCTTCATACTCGGTAGTATTGTTTGTACAATCAAAATCCAATCTAGCAGTGAAAGGATAATAATCTTCTTCTGAGGATATGAGCACTGCACTGATTTCATGCCCCATGGCATTAGTGCGCCATCAAAGTACATTTTCCATACTTTCTTCTTCAGGGGAATCTTATCTACTTGCGAAACATACATCAAATCTTCGTCCGGGAAGTCCAAGTTCAACGACTCATAATCTTCCAATGCCCTACTTGCTAAGAATTCAGCCACTACACTGCCCTTGATAGCTTTTTGACTTACATATACAATGTCGTACTCTGACATTAAAACCTGCCATCTTGATGTTCTCCCTGATAAAGAAGGTGCTTCCAACATGTACTTGATTGGATCTAGCTTGGCAATCAACCACGTTGTGTGGTACAACATGTACTGTCTGAGTCTTCGAGCAGTCCAAGCTAAGGCACATCACAACTTTTCTATCGACGAATATTTCAACTCATAATCTGTGAACTTTTTGCTGAGGTAGTAAACTGCCTGTTCTTTTTTTCCATTCTCATCAAGCTGCCCTAAAACACAACCCATGGATCTCTTAAATACTGATAAATATAGTATTATTGGTTTATTCGAAACATGTGGCATTAATATTGGTGGGTTGGATAGATAATGTTTAACCTTTTCAAATGCAAATTTGACAACCTTCATCCCATTCTCCTAGATAACTTTTTTGAAGTAACTTAAACATTGGATCACATTTGTCGGTTAACTGAGAAATAAACGGGCAATGTAATTTAATCTCCCCAGAAAGCCTCTTACTTCCTTTTGAGTACGTGGTGGTGGCAAATTCTAAATGACCTTCACTTTATCCGGGTCAATCCCAATTCCCCTTTTGCTGAAGACAAAACCAGCAATTTTCCCGAGGTGACTACAAAAGTGCATTTTATCGGATTTAGCTTGAGTCCAAACTTTCTTAGTTGTTCAAAGAGCTTCTTAAGATTCGCAATATGCTCCTCTTCTTCTTGTGACTTTGCAATCATATCATCAACATAGACCTCAATTCTCTTATGCATCATATCAAGAAACAAGGTCACCATGGCTCTTTGATATGTTGCCCCAGCATTCTTCAACCCAAATGGCATTACCTTGTAGCAGAAGGTTCCCCACATTGTAACAAATATGGTTTTCTCCATATCTTCCAGTGCCATCTTAATCTGATTGTATACTGAGAATCCGTCCATGAAAGAAAATAAAGAACTCTTCGTCGTATTATCCACCAGAGTATCGATATAGGGCAAAGAGAAATTATCTTTAGGGCTGGCCTTGTTCAAATTTTGATAATCAACGCACATCCGCACCTTGCCATCCTTTTTTTGGCACTGGAACAATATTTGCCACCTATTCTGGATATTTTGCCACCTCTAAGAATCTAGCATCAAATTGCTTCTTCACCTCCTCTTTTATCTTTAACAGCATGTCCGGCCTCATTCTTCTCAACTTTTGCTGAATTGGCTTGCATTCTGGCCTTAAAGGGAGCTTATAAAGCATCATATCCGGATTCATACCTGGCATGTCTTGGTAAGACCATGCAAATACATCCGCATATTCTTGGAGCAAGGCTATCAATTCACCCTTTATTGATGATGACAATGAAGTCCCGATTTTGACTTCCTTTATCTCTTCACCATTTCCCACATTTATCATTTCCAAAAATTCCTTATGAGGAAGTACTTCTTTCTCCTCTTGTTCTATTTTCCTTAATAGATCCGTAGGTAGACCATAATCCTCAGTATCTTTGTTAGCCTCAAAATCACCCGTGCAAATGGGTCTTTCAAAATTAATTTCAAAATTACTGATAGGAAGGTCCTCATATTCTGCATCCGTACACCTGTAAATAGGTGGAGAAGAAACATTATAGGAAAATATATATAATGAAAACAAATTGAATAGCAAAAATGAAAGAATATGGACACAACAATATGAATAAAATGCATCGTGCCTGTTATTTATTGAATGAAAATGTTTAAACAAAAAACCCATTACAGAAAAAAAAACTCTTAATATCTTTGGGTAAAGATAATTAAGATTGTTTTTTAAAGTATTACTTTGGAATAGACTTAAAAACTATGGGCAACTCAGTCAAACTCCAATTGGTGAGTCTATATCCTCGTGGACAAGGTCGCACCATCCGATTCGCATTGTCACTTTCCATCCCTTCTTTCCCAATCATGCAAATCACCATATCCTGAATCTGCCCCCCTTATTCACATGGAATTTTTTAAAAGCTTGCTCGATCATTATGAGTACATCCTCTGAATTCTTTTCTCCGAATAGAAAACCAGCAGAGCGAAAGTTGTGAAGGATTGGGGGGAAAGTCATGGGTTCCCATTCAATATCCATACCCGCGAGACGGGCCATCCTCCTTTGTCGGATCCTTTCAATTTGTTTCCTCTTCTCATGGGCCTTCAAAATATACCCTAAGCCAAATCGTTCTTTCTTTCCCTTGCTTGGACCATCCCTTGAAGATATTTTCCAAGACCTTTTCCAGCCCTGCAGCCCTTTCCCACTGTGGTTCTTACTCTCAGCCTTGTGTTCTTGGACAACCTTGGTTTTGGAAATTTTCATCCTTCAGCGACGAAAACTGCATTTATGAATTCCAAAGATCGAAAAGAACATTCTACGACATCTTCATTGGGTTCAACAAAAGGAGATTCAGTAGATGCAGAGGCTATTATATCTTCTCCTGATATAGTGAGCAAACGACCTTCTATCACAAATTTTAGCTTTTCGTGGAGAGACGAGGGTACAGCCCCTGCTGAATGTATCTACGGCCTTCCCAACAAGCAATTATAGGATGGATTAATATCCATGACCTAAAAGTTCACCGTATAGGTGTATGGGCCTATCTCCAGAGGAACCTCAATAGTTCCCATTACCTCTTTCCTGGTACTATCGAAAGCCCTGACTACTGTACAACTCGGCAGCATATAAGAAATATCAATTAGCAACTTAGACAGGGTTGCCAAGGGCATTACATTTAATGAAGAATCATTATCCAGAAGCACACTTGGTAGTATATGCCCCTTGCAGGTGGTTGTTATGTGAAGAGCCTTTGTGGACCTAATACCATTGGGTGGTATTTCATCATAACTGAAATATATATGATCGTCTGCCGCAATGTTTCCAACCAGCCTGTCTAATTTTTCTACTGATATATTGTTAGCCACATATGCTTGATTCAACACTCTCAGTAGTGCATTTCTATGCAGCTCCGAGTTTAATAGCAAAGATAAGATGGAGATTCTTGCTGGTTGACGCTGCAATTGCTCAACCACACTATACTCACTATGTTTTATGAACTTTAAAAACTTGCAGGTCTCCTTCTTGTTCACCGGCTCTTTTATCCTATTTACTGGGGCTGATCCCTCTCTGCTTCTTTTGACAAATCCATCTCAATATGGATTGGTTCAGCTATTTTCTTCCCTTTGTCCATTCATCCATCCTTTTTTGTTGATCCCTGTTCAACAACCTCAGGGGCATAACACCTTACACTTCGTGTTAAGTGCCCCACACCTATAATATCTTGCTGACTTGAAGTCCTAGGCATAACCATGCTGCAGTCATATTTCCATGGTGCAGTTTTGTTTTTCTTGTATTAAAAGGAAGAAGGCCAATCTATGATTAGCTTAGGCATAATTTCCTCAACAACTGGAGTAGTCTTTTCTGGTTCATCATAATAGATGATCAAAGGTCTTCCTATTCCACAGCCAGCCGCATTCTCAACAACCTCTACTTCATCATCTATTTCTTCATAAAACTGGGCTTCCCCCTCGTCCATCATCTTTTGGACTTTAGCTAGAAAGTCCGCGCATTCCTGTATGATATGACTTTTACATCCATGGAACGGGCACCACTCCTCCACCCTGTTTGCAACCATTTTTAAACTGCCACCATCCTCCACCATTCCTGCTTTTACCATTTCGACCCACACTTTTATCATTAGGGTCTTGACTTCATTGACATGTCTTTTCAACCTTCTTTCTTCCCCTGTCAATACTGTATTTACTCGATTGTCAGTATGATCGGGTAATGGATTTCCTGCTACATTCAACCCATTCCTCATCTCGAACTTCACCACCCCACTCTTAATCAAACTTTGGACTTTTTTTTTTTAAAGGAAATACAATCATCAGTCGAATGCCACTGGATCTTTGCATGATATGGGCAGCTAACATTTGCATTGTACCACCTTGGATATGGTGGTGTCAGAGGTTTGAGGTATACAGGTGCAATAAGTTGATTCTACAATAGTTTAGGATATAGCTCACCATAGGTGGTAGGAATCGGATCAAATTGGGGTTTCTGATCATTCCTTGGTGAACGTTGATCATTACGTCCAGCACCTTGGGTGTTTGGGACAGTGTTTCAGGGAAGATTTATATGTGGGGATATGCCAGTTGGAAAAGGCTGTTGTGGTATATTGGTATAGGGAGATGGATTTTGGGTAAGATGGTTCACATTGGGATAGTAAGGATTATACCCCGGATAAGGAGTGTAGGGTGTAAAAGGTGCATAAGATGTAGGAGGAGTATAAGGCCTGGGAGGTTTGTATGGTGTAGGAGGTGCATAGGGGTACTGATTGAAGCTAACTGCATGTGTCTCCTCATTCTTCTTTGCAGGGAAAACCCTCTTCGCGTAGCAGACTCACCCCCTTCCATTTTCCCATTCTTAATGGCAGACTCTACCATCTCCCCAGGTATCACCGTATCTGCAAAGTCCTGGTGGCACTCTCCACCAATTTATCATAAGAAAGTGCTTTCAGGGTATTGATGAAAAGCACTATAGTTTCCTTGTTGGTCAAAGGAGGTTGTACTTGTGTAGCAAGGTCTCTACATCTCTGAGAATATTATTTAAAGCTTTCAGTAGCTTTCTTTTCCATGTTTTGCAGAGTTAGACGGTCAGGCACCATGTCCGTCACATGCTTGTATTGTTCCATCAAAGCTTTGACTAGATCCATCCAGAAGCGAATCTTAGTATGGGTAAGCTGGTTATACCACCGAGTTGCGGACCCTATCAAGCTATCTTGAAAACAGTAGATAAGCAATTTTTCGTCTTCATCATTATCGATACGTGATCCCATCGCGGGGACCCGTTCGAGTGTGGGGGAAACATAAGTAGAGGAAAAGACAACTTAATTCCTCTATACTGAAATAAAAGGTCATGGGTATGAAAACGGCCTCGTAAAAAGACATGGAGTCGCCACCAATCTTTTTTGGCTAGGTGTGATCAGCCACCTATTAAAACCGGTTTTATAAAATATTTTTAAAATTAATTAGAACATTTTTAAAACCAATTTCAAGTCTGTGTTATAAACCAGAGAAAATCAAAGAATCGGGTTCAGGACTCGGTTACATGCGGGGAAGGATTAGCACCCCCCACAACGCCTGTATAAAACGGTACCTTATTAATCGTATGTTATCTCAAAGTCTCGATAAAAAATAGATTTTTAATTTAGTATTTCAAGTTAATTCCCAATTTAAAGAAAAATAATTCCATTTTTAATTGAAAATGATTCAAAATTTTTCTATATTCCCCGACAAAATCGACAAAATATAGAAATTTTTATTTATTTGGAAAACTTTCGGAATCATTCTCATTTTTTTTTTGAAATAAAGATATTCCTTTATTAATGATAATTGATGATATTCCCTCCAGCAAACCCAGTAGAGAACTTATGAATATTTTTAACTTGGGAATATCTTTATTTTTTATTGAAAATCATTATCCTTTTTTTTTTAAAAAAAATATTTAAAAGATGAATATGAACATGTATAACATAAATAAAATGACATAGCAAAGTCTAGATAAAATAATGCAACCTAAATGATATGACATAATTTAAATGGCATAGTATATTCTAGATGAAATGAAAAATCCTAAGTATCATGGTATATTCTAAATGAAATAAAGTGATTTAAATGACGTGGTGATTTTAAATGATATGGCATATTTTAAATGACATGGCATATTCTAAATGACATGGCATATTCTAAATAATATAACCTAAATGACATGGAATATGATCTAACTGACAAGAAATGACATGAAACATAAAATAATGCTATCATAAAATATGCATGAAAATTAAATAAAAATGCATGAACATAGTATATACTAAATAATGTGACAAAAATAAATGACTAAATAAAAAATATAGGATAGCATGAAATATTCAAAATCATATGGCAAACAATATAACATCATAAAATGTAAATCAAAGTAATAATAATACCATGGAAAATATCATAGCAAAAATCACATATTAAATAAAATGCATGAACATGGAAAATGCAATGCATGAAAATGTATTTTTTCCTGTAAATAAAGAAATCCGTATATCTAAAAAGATATCCGACTGCCTTAGAATAATTAGTCAAATTAGATTTTCTAAAAACAAAACTTTGTGATTGTTGGAAAACAATTTTGAAGAAAAACTTGAATGAAGATTAAAACCCCTACCAAACCCTTTTAAAATAGCTCTAATTTTCTAAGTTTAAAATCCCGGACTCGACCACCCTTAACCCAAGATTTATAAAATCATTTTTAAAGTTTAAAAAGGCTTAGAAACTATCCTAAGACAGTAGCTAAATATTCTAACAACCCCCTCTAAATGACTTAGCCAATTTCAACCATTGTTTTTGTTTTGAATTCAAATTTGCCTCTACTGTCCGAATTTGACACACGATTTTTTAGCCTATTTTTAAAAATTCAAAAAAAATCTAAACAAAATACTGGAGACTCAAAACATGTAAAACTACATGATAAAAAATTGGCTTAATTTTATGATTAAATATGACTACCCAGAAAAATCAGAGAAGTTCGAGTACTGGTGAAAAAAAACTGTTTTGTCAAAACACATTTTTTGCCTTAGATAAGGTCATTTAAAAAGTCAAAGTAAAAATGTTGGAGACTCTCCTAAAGACCTACAAACAGTATCTAAAACATTTAAAAACCTTGGACAAGAATAGGCTAAGTAAAAAAAATCACAAAGGTAGAATAATCAATTTGATAACCCTTTAATTTTCCACAAGTGTGCTCTAGTGAGCATGACTTTGAGCCATTGATTGGCCTAAGTCAATAATCATGTGGTATGACACGAAATGCCAGAAAACTACAGCAAAGTGAATGCATGAAATGCATGGTTTAAAGCCTATGTGATAAGGGAAATGCATGGCAATACCAATAATATTTAAGACCTAATATGTATGGCAATACAAAGATGGCCTAAATGCCTAGCATGAGTTTGCATGGCAATAAATGCTATCCAAACTTAATATGCATGAAATGCTTGATAATACAAATGTGACTTAGACCTAATGTGTTATGGATATGCATGACAACACTAATATGATCGAAAAACTAAACGGCATAGCAATGCATGGCAATAAACATGAGAGATAATGCAAACGTGCCCAAAAATCCAACATTGCCGAATGACCTATAAAAAAAAAACCTAACATGGAAATGCAAACAAATCAACAAGCAAAAATGAAAATGAAAATACACATACAAGGCAAACAACATGGGAGTAGCCGAATGGTCATATGGTAAAAATATGATGCAAATATGGCAACATGCAAAGTATGATACATGAAACAAAATGCAAAATATAATCAAGAAGAACAAAAGGGCCAAAACCTACAAAGAAATATCATTTCATGAAAAAAAATAAGAAGCAAATATAGCATAAAAATAATGTAAAGAACATGATCAAAATAAACATAGACATGCAAAGAAAATATGAAGAAAAAACTAGTAAACAAAACAAGGAAAGTTAAGCTCCATAGTTGGTACAAAATGGGCATAGCCTCTCCCATAACCATAATCACTTGATCTTTTCAAGATCATGAAGCCTTTCCATTTCAAAAAAATTAAAAAATAAACCATGCCAATCAACAAAATAGAAGTGAGCTTCATGGTTGGTAAAAATGGGCATAGCCTCTCCCCTAACCATGATAACTTGATATGTATCAAGATCATGTAGCCATTTCAACCTCTTTTGCTTCATTTTTTGTAAAAAATAAGAACCTTAAATACTTAAATAAACCTTCTAAAAATCATTTTTCGACAACAACATGCAAAGAAGAAAAAAAGAAAAAAAAATCAAGGCAAGCATTCTTTCAAATTGGGCCAAGCACAAACTTTGTAACAAAAATTGTTTTCAACCATTTTGATGAAGAAGAAGGGATGAAAACTTAAGTAAACATTTTAAAAACTTTATTTATATGAGAAATGAAGTAGGAAAACAAAGTGGAAAATCAAGAAATCAACATAGAAAACAAGAAGAAAACCATGCTAGAGCTAGGAAGAAATGACTACCTTCAAGCTCTCTTATTGAAAACCTTTCTTTTTTCTTTCAAAAACTTTTTTTTTCTCCCTTAGCTACTGACTTCCAGCCTTCAAGCTTGTGAAAAAAATGCTCAGCCCCCCTCCCTTAGCCTTGGCCAAATGGCCTCTCCACCATAGGATCAAATGTGCACTTTTCCCCCAATTTTGGCCTTTAGATTAAGATATTTTCATGACAACATAAAAATGTCATCTTGCCAATTGATAGCATCCCTTAAGATGTGTATTCAGCCTTTGTAATAACCTCAACCCTTAGATGAAAAAGAGGACCAATCCCATGCACTCCCTTGCTTGCCCCTTTGAGTGCCTTTGTGCTCTTCGATTCTTGGTCACTGGATGAGGACAACATAAAAATGACATCTTGTAGATTAAATCCAGCCCTTAACATGTTTACTCAGCCTTTGTAAATAGCCTAAGCCATTGGATGAAAAGAGACAATCCCATGCACTCCCTTGCTTGGCCGAATGGATGCCCACCTTTGGATAATTGTGCGCATCTTTTTTCTTCCATTCTTGGCCATTAGATGAGGGTTCTTTCATGACAAATAAAAATTTCATCTTGGCATTTAAACTTGGCCATTGGATGGTGCATTCAACTTTTCTACAAGGCACCTAAGCCATTGGATGAAAGGGGGACCATTTGCAAGGTGTTAGTGGTAGCATGTGAGCTTAATAGTGACTAAGGAATTAAATTGATCAAGCTTCCTTCTTCTCCTCTATGCTGGCTGATCAAAGGAGGTAAAATCCCATCAATTCCTTATTCTTTCATATTTTCCTTAATTACAAATTTGCCCTTTTTGGTTTCTTCGGTGAAATGACCTTTTTGACCCCCGAACCTAAATAAATAGCAAACGGACTCCAAATTCAAATTATCTTTTTTCGGTACTTCTGAAATAATAAAAAATTGAATTCTGGAAGTTTTCAAAATTGTCCAAGTCCATTTGCTATTTGTTTCGGATTTATTTCCAAAATTGCCCATTTTATGTACCCGAACTTTACCATTTTTTAAACGAGCTCTGAATCCAGATTATTCTTCACCAATCTCTTCCAAATAATTTAAAAGTATGATCTGGAAGTTTTCAATATTTTTGGAGCGCATTTGCTATTTTTTTGGGGATTTATCAGCTTGAATTTCTGCATAGGGGACCCGGGATTTGACCATTTTGCAAACGAACTCCGAATCCGGATTTTTTTTGCCAATCTCTTCCAAATAATTTAAGAATGAGATCTACAAATTTTTAGAATTTTGGGAACTCATTTACTATTTTTTTCGGGATTTATCCTTTTGAATTTCTGTATAGTGGACCCGGGATTTGGCTATCTTGCAAACGAACTCCGAATAAAGATTTTCTTTCGTTGATCTCTTTGAAATGACTTAAGAATGAGATCTACAAATTTTCAGAATTTTTGGAGTTCATTTGCTATTTTTCCCAAATTTTCCAATTTTGCTATTTTGCCTCCGGAGCTCGGTTTTGCTCAAAACAAGTCTGATTTTCAAATTTTTTTCAAACTGAGCCTTGGGCTGTCCTTTTTTAATCAGTCCTCATAAATTAGGGGCTTTAGTCTTACCGAATCTTTCCATTTCTGTAATTCTTCCAAATTTCACCGAAATCCACCAAAAACCTTAATTCTCGGTTTTCTTTCGAATTGAATTTTTTCAGTTTTTCTTTCAACTGGTTTCTCTATTACCCATAGTCAGTGCTAATCTTTCATTTGGAACCTTCAATTCTGACCAATTTGATCGTTTAAGCACTTTTCCCCAATTTCTCGAACTTGGATTTCCTTTCTACTGAAATTTCGTTACCCAACTTCCGAACTCCATATCTTTCAATGTAGACCTCGGATTATCAAAATTCTTTCACTATCTTTCAATTGAACTTCAAATCTTGATTTTGAAAGTGGGTTGACTTTTTTAGTAGTTCACTTTGTCGGGGTTGACTTTTCTGAGGTTGACTTTTTTTGAGTTTGACTTTTTCTGTCTGCTTTCTTAGACTAAGTCTCGGAGTACCACCTACAGGATGAGAAAAGCCTTTTTGCATCCTGAGTCATCAATTTAGGAAGAAAACATATTTGATTTAGTGGTTCGGACAAAATTAGGTGTCTACAGCTGCCCTTCTTTGATTATTGCTGAGAATCAAGAATCAGGTAAAGATAAACAAACACTAATTTTGTTCGATTAGTGAAATCACATGTGAAAAGAAGGGAAAATGAGTTTTTTTTTTTTTTTTTTTCCATTTTTCAATTTTTTTTTCATTTTTCCATTTTTTTGTTGTTGAGAAAACTGTAAATAGAAGATTTTGTCCTTAAATTGAATTCCCTGACTAATCAAGGCTTGACTCATCTGAAGGAAACGGGTTCGATTTTCAAGAGAAGAAAAAACCTAGACGATGGTCTCGGGGTCTTATCCTATCTTGTGCTAACCTTATTGCCATGGGTGAAACTGAAAATTGAAAAAGATCTGGATGAAACCAGGGATTAAATGACATGGGAAAAACCAAAAATTTGAAATAGATCTGGATGAAACCAGAAATTGAAAACCATGGGTGAAACAAGAAATTTGAAAATGATCTGGATGCAACCAAAAATTGAAAAGCATGGGTGAAACCAAAAATTTGAAAAAGATGTGGATAAAACCAGAAATTGAAAAGATGGGTGACACCAGAAAATTGAAAAATGATCTAAGATGAAACCAGAAATTGAAAAACATGAGTGAAACCAGAAATTTGAAAAAGATTTGGACGAAAACAGAGAATAAAAAAGAATTGATGAAACCAGAAATTTGAAAAAGATCTAGATGAAACCAGAAATTGAAAAGCATGGGTGAAACCAGAAATTTGAAAAAGATCTGGATGAAACCAGAGAATAAAAAGGCATGGGTGAAACCATAAATTTGAAAAAGATCTGGATGAAACCAAAAATTGAAAAGCATGGGTGAAACCAGAAAATTGAAAAATGATCTGGATGAAACCAGAAATTGAAAAGCATGGGTGAAACCAGAAGTTGAAAAAGATCTGGATGAAACCAGAAATTGAAAAGCATGGGTGAAACCAAAAATTTGAAAAAGATCTGGATGAAACTAGAGATTAAAAAGACATGGGTGAAACCAGAAATTTGAAAATGATCTGGATGGAACCAAAAATTGAAAAGCATGGGTGAAACCAGAAATTTGAAAAAGATCTAGATAAAACCAGAAATTGGAAAGCATGGGTGAAACCAGAAATTTGAAAAAGATCTGGATGAAACCAGAGAATAACAAAACATGGGTGAAACCAAAAAATTGAAAAAGATCTGGATGAAACCAGAAATTGAAATGGCTTGGAAATTAACCTGATGGATTTGAGAGAGGATACAAATGCTTGATGGTGTAAACGCAAATGCTTCTTGAAATGATACAGATGTCTTTGATTGATGCATATGCTTCTAAATACAGAAGAAAATGTCTTGGATTGATGCAAATGCTTCTAAATGCATATGCAGATATCCTTACGAATCATGTTCATGTAAGTGGCTCATGAATGGTGTAATTACAGCTACAATAAAGATGCAATGATCCTAGAAATGATGCACTTGTTTGAGATGATGCGAATGCAAATATCTATGAAGGATGTACTTGTAAAGGTAAAATGTAGATGCTCATGGAATAGTGCAAATGCAAATATCCATGAATGATGCAAATGCTTGCTAACATGGTGCAGATGCAAAGCTTAATATGAGTGTTCATGAATGATGCAAATGCCCCCGATCATTTTTCTAGACTTTGTCTTAGCCTTTCCCATTCATTTTTCCTCTTCAAATCAGAGTATATCTTCAACTCCTTTTTCAATCTTTGGTTATTCTTTTTGCCCCAACAGTTTTCAAACTCTTATCAACAGAAATCTGCTTGCTGAGTTTTATTTCTTCTTCTCATATTTGGAAGTCAAGGTTATCCCGAGTAATTCTACACCTTTGGATTAGAAAAACTCTTATCTAATGTCAACATCAAAAATGGTTATTTCAAAAATATTTTTATTTTCCCTTTCTGAAAAACAATTTTGCTTATTTAATGAAAACTTTTGAGTCAAATATTTTAACCCCACAGTGTGTAATGTACAAATCTTTCGAAGACTGATGATCACTATTAGAAATTTTCCTAAGTGTCAATTTAGGTTTTTCAACTTGAATTGACAAGGCTTGGTACAATATGATTTTGGTTTTTCCAGGAAAACTTCACAACAAAAAATGTATGTCCCTTCTAGGCTCACAAATGGAACAGATTTTATAAATCATGAATTTATTGAGAACCAGACAAATTCAACATTGTTTTAGTTTCCATATCAAGGTATTTTGACAAGCGTCAAGATTGGCTGGGATGTTTAAACTGGAAAGTTGATTTTGGAGAAAAAAATTTCAGTTTTTGAAATCAATCATCCAAATAAGAGTTGACAATTTGGGAGGTTCAAGAATTCGTAGATGTTCCTCGATGACCACTTCTTTAAGATGATCTTCTCTTTTGTGGTATCGGCACTATCATAGCATCAAAAATTCTCGTTTTACTCTAGACCGCCCATTTTCGGGTTTTCACCCTAGAGTCCCATTCTCTCCAATTTTTTCTTTTTTTCCTTTTTTCATTGTTTTCCATGCATTTGAGAATTCTAAATTCTTCCTTGGTGAAATGATAATTCGATGAGATGGGATAAAATCTGAGGAAAAAACCCTTCAAGTTAAATATTCATGCTTGATCAAAATGGACTTTTAAAGTACGTAATGTAGGCCATGGCTCAGGGTTCTGAAAGAAAGGATAAATAGGCCCAAAATATGTGTTTGAGGGTAATCAGATCAAGTATCATTTCTTGAGGAGGATTCTCTTTGAAACATTTATCCCTTTTTGGACTTTTCGTTCCTTTTTGACTTTTTGCTCTTTTTCTTCCATGCTTTTGGCTTTCATTTGCCATACTTATTCACATTTTTTCTGGGCTTTTGTTTTGTTCTTGGCTTCCGTTTCGCCATATTTTCCTTTTTCTTTTTCTTTGACAGAGTGAGCCCGTATTTATTCGGGGCTCTATTTGCTTTGTATCTGTCTTTGACCTAGGACTCATTTTTTTGTGATCTTTGAGAAGATCTTTCCTCGCATTTGCCCCCCAGTGTAGAGGGTGATCCTTGATCAGGGTTCAAAGAAGAAAGAATTCTTTTGGCTCAAAAGGGGTGACTATGGATAATTTCTTTTTTTGCGAAAGGGAGATGAAAGATGGCAATTTCTCATTTCAAGCACGAATATTCATATTGAAAAGCAATCCTCATGGGAATTAGATAATCTGAATTTCATTTTGCACTTTGGAATTATCTGAATTCTCATATGCATGATATCACAAATTTTCTTTTTCAGTTTTTTTTATCACATACCCCAATGATTCATGCGTTAGTTCTATCCTTTTTCACCATGTATCCATCATTTCCACATATGATGCCCTAATTTGATTAACCATGAGAATTTGTATCATTACGAGGAACATCGCAAGTCTAGGTCTGTACTGAAGAGAATAAGTTTCAATCTTGGGTTTGTTTGAAGTGAATAAGGAAAATATGACCCAAAACATGTTTTCTCTGGGACATGAAATAATCTAGTTTAATCATTGTGCCCCAGGGTGTCAATCATGAAGTGATGTTTGGGCAATTAGTGTTTTGTGGTTATTGGGAAAGGCATGAATGGCTTTGGCACATCTTTGACAGACATCGAATTACCAAGATCTAGATTGTTGAAAGAATGTCTCATTTACTTGAATTTCAAAGAGTTCGAAAAATTTTCAAAAAGTTCGTTCCTTTGTTCATAACCTAGACTAGGATTTACATCTTTGCTTATTCTGCAATGACAAAGGTTTATGAAGTTTAATCATTCATATTTCTTGAAGCATTAGGTCTTTCAAGTGATCTTAGTTTCAGGGATTTAGACATATGGAATCCCCAAAAGATGGAAGGTATTGGGTCATTTCTAACAATGATCATCAATATTCTCAAGACTATCCATTATTAGAGCCTTCTTAATGCTTGTTTTTGCAAATTCAAATTATTGTTAAAACACAACAAACACAAAGCATTTAAAATTCAAAATTCATTTAATTCATATGAATGTCGACATGAGACAAGTGTTTTCATCCTAAGGTTTGAAACTACATGCATCAAAATGCTCTTATTGACATCCTTCGAAGGTAGTAATTCTCCTCCTAAAATCCTAAAAGAAACTGATTTACGGCAAAGCAACCTTCCACTGATTGATAAACTCCGGTGTCAAAATACCATTGCGGATAAGATTTTCAGTCCTTTCCCTGAGTTGTCTGTATTTTTGAGTTGAATGCCCAACTACCCTTAGGTGATAATCACACCTGCTGTCAGGGTCATAACTCATTGTTGATGGATTCAGAGCTATTTTCAAAGGTACCGGGGTAAGGTACTGATTCTTTATTAGTAATGGAAATAGGTCAGGGATTAGGATTGGAATTCTTTCTTGGTTATCCCACGGTCGTTTTCTGAAAGTACGCCTTGTTGTAAGGACTAGTATAGGATTAGGTGCTTGGGTTGGTAGGTAAGGATAAAGGCTTGGAGATACCTCAGTAGGGTAACATGATTGGTATGAGGGAAGTTGGGAATATGGGATGAAATCTCCCATAGCTTGGACATCTCCCTCTTTCTTTCTAGGTGCCTTATTTCTCTCACCATTGGATGTTTCTTCTCCTTCAAGTTTCCCATTCTTGATAGCATTCTCAATAATCTCCCCTGAGATTACCATATCCGTAAATTTTTTAGTGGTATTGCCAACAAGTCTATCATAGTACGGGGCCTGTAGTGTATTCACAAAAAGGATAGTGGTTTCCTTCTGTGTCAAAGGTGGTTGTACTTGGGTGGACATGTTCCTCCACCTTTGAGCATAATCTTTGAAGCTCTCAGTAGTTCTCTTCTCCATATTTTGCAAAGTGAGACGATCAAGTGTCATGTCGGTCATATGCTTGTACTGGTTTAGAAAAGCCCTAGCCAAATCATTCCAAGAGCGAATTAGATTCTTGCTCAACTGACTATACCACCTAATTGCGGACCCACTGAGACTATCCTGAAAGTAGTGAATCAGAAGCTTATCATTATCTATATGACTTGTCATCTTCCGACAGAATATAGTGATGTAGGTTGACGGATCAGTCGTCCCGTCATATTTCACAAAGTTATGGACCTTGAATTTAAGAGGAATGACTAAATCGAGGACCAAGCATCATTCTTTCGCATCCACATTCCCGAATACGTCTAAAATTTCTACTGCCTGAAGCCTTTCATCTAGCAACTGATATTTCCCATGGGAATCTACCAACTCTATCTCTTTTACTGCAACCATTTTCAACTTTGCCTTTTCAGCTGGATCATCTGAATTTAAGACATTGACGGGGTTAACTGTGTTCTGGGCATCCATCATTATGATCTCATTCTGACCCTTTTGTGCCTCTAACCCTTCTTTGGCGGCCAAGTTTTCAGTGTATCATTTTCCCTTGATTATGGCAGATATCAGCTCCATCAATTTAGTCATCTGATCTTTAGATTCTGCTTCAGATTTTGCCAACTTTTCTAGCAATTCTTCATGTTCCCTTTCCATTCTTTCCATTTGGGCAGCTTGTTCATTCTCCATAGCTCTAGCCTGTATTGGAAAGGTACTCAGTACTTCTTATACCTCTGATTTGAAATAGAAATTCTTTCAAAGACTCTTAATGCCAAATCAACTTCCATTTTATTATTCCAGGTGCATGTCATGATGAAGGAGTCATGAATGCAATTTGATGCACGTGAAGCCTAAACAATATGATGTATGGAAATATACAATGGAAACATGCTGACCATGTATGTAATAAATGCAATCATGCCAACATGATGCAAGCAAAGAATAAACAAAACAACGCATGGATCCAGATTATTTTCCAATGAATGATCATATACACTATGAATGTAACACGATGTCAATTATGATCCTGTAAACAATGAATGATTGACACAGAGTATATACAAAGAAACTCATGCTGACCATGTGTGTTATTAATGCGTCCTAATGCTAACATGATATATGTAATAAGCAAATTATTGCATGAACATATACAGAAAAATCATGCTAACTATGTTTGTCATGAATACCACTTGATGCTACCAAGATGCATGTATGAATGTATGGTATGACAAATAGTAGATACCACAGAGGAAATAAGAACCGGAGGAACTTAATCATCAACATCTCATAAAATTAAAGCACAACCAATTCATTCCGAAATCAACATTCACAATGGTATAAACCATGTTTACAAAATCATGAGCAGTGGTTAAAACTGTCTTTACGAGCACTTTATTCTTCCTAGCATCCTAAGGCTATAAGAGCCGACTACTGAAAAAAAGTGAAATCCTATTACATCATATCAGACCAAAGTCTTTCTACATAAATGCCGTAAATCTCCCAATCCTAATGACGCTTTCCCAGCCCTCTATCAATCAGTGTCGTTGGATCGATCCACTTGATCTCTATAAGAGACTGTACTTTCTTTTTGAAGGCTATATAGTCTTCAATGCTATGGCCAGCAATTCCACAGTGATAATCACATCTTGCATTTGGATTATACCACTTTGGATATGGTGGTAACAGTGGTTTTAGTGGGATACAGACAACCATGTGATTTTGGATCAGTATAGGGAGAAGCTCTCGATAGCTAATTGGAATGGGATCATACTGCTCTTGAGTCTTGTTTTTGGGTTGTTTCTTAATCACACATGGCCTAGGAGTTAAGGCACTTGGTGGTGGCACTAAGGTCCGAATCAGAGTGTTCACATAGCGAGATGGTGAATAACAAGGCAAGGGTATGGATTTTGACTCGGGACCCTTGGAGGTTGTACATA
This sequence comes from Fremontodendron californicum, assembly GCA_030761205.1. NCBI lineage: Eukaryota > Viridiplantae > Streptophyta > Magnoliopsida > Malvales > Malvaceae > Fremontodendron > Fremontodendron californicum. Next base: position 14,345,998 of record JAULJL010000037.1, read on the forward strand.
ATTCGAGGTTCCTCTCTCGGATGCTTGATAAGGTGATTGATGAGGGAAATAGAACGAATTGCCAATTGGTGGTGATGGAATGGGATTCAGGGGTCCTATGGTGATCCTCCTAGTGGATAATTGGGCCATAGCAGGGTAAGGATACTGGTTTGGACCTAGGACCAATTGTAAGGACTGTTTGGGATTTGAGGTTTCTATCCTTGGTATCAGGCTCTCGGGTTTAATCATTTTCATGATTTTGTGCACAATTTCATCAAGATTGCAACCGTTGTGGCATTGACAAGTACAGGATCCAGCAGGGATTGTATGCTTTAGACCTAATAGTTTTGGTTGATCCGAAGGCAATGCAGAGCCCTGAGAAAGTTTCCCTTTACTCTTACCCATATCCTCAAACATTTTCAGCAATCTAGCGAGTTGTTCTTTCACTTCCCGAATTTCATGTCTAAACTCCTCTTGATTGCGTTTCAAAGCACCCAATCGGTCCTCCTATTCATTCCTCATATCTCGAACCCCTTTCCTGCAAATGAAAATGTCATGAGATTAAGAATTCAATTATGAATGTACATGCTGTATTCTTACGTGCATGAATGTATTGATGATTAATGAGAGCATATATAGAGAAATTATGATGACTATCTATGTCATGGATGCAATCTAATCCAACATGATGCATTTAAAGAATGAATAAATTGATGCACAGGTATATACAGATAATGACCATGCATGTCATAAATGTATTGTACAATGAGTGACTATACATGCTATGACTATAACATGATGTCAAAATGATACATGCAAAGAATAAATGAATTAACATAAAGGTCTGTACAAAGAATGACCATGTACATCACAAATGTATTCTACAATGAATAACCATGCATGTTAGGACTATAACATGAGGTCAAAATGATACAAATAAATTAACCAATGATTACACGAAATTGGTGGGACCTAAATATTGATTATTCAAAAATCTCATTATGCAAGATTTGCCTCCAAATTTAATATATGAATTTTTTGAAACATGTTTTCTCTATGAAAAACCACACATATTATTTTCAAAAGAATTTCGTGGTAGTGGATCCTAACTATGGTACAATATGCAAATGTTCATGTAACACTACCAGTTTATGAAATCACAAAATGAGATTATTATCACCATCCGTTTATTGCAAGAAATGAGATCATTAATACAACTATAAATGTACATGCTCTATTCACACATGCATGAAATGTGCAAAATGCAAAAAGTTTTAAAAAGAATGTTTTGATATTTTCAATTTTAAAAAGCTAGTGAACACTTGCCCCAATATTATCAACTCATCTAGGCATCATGATGCCTTCAGGGCGGGATATTAAACTTATTACGGGCGATGTACGTACATTGCTGCCCGATCTACAACCTTTATTCAATGTGTAAAATAGGTAACAAAAGGTTTAGAAATGTCCCTCCATGTGTTCCTATATTCGGTGTATCTAATGAAAATCCAGCATGGCTTCGCCTAGGTTCACTATATGACGGTGAATCAGGTACATTTTCTTCCTAAATTGATGTTTCAGAATGCTAAAACGCTTTTCTCATCCTGCATGTGGTACTCCGAGGCTTAGTCTAAGAAAGCAGACAGAAAAAGTCAAACTCAAAAAAAGTCAACCCCAGAAAAAGTTAACCCCAAAAAAGTCAAACCCAAAAAGTCAACTACTAAAAAAGTCAACCCACTTTCAAAATCAAGATTTGAGGTTCAATTGAAAAATGGTGAAAGAATTTTGATAATCCAAGGTCTACATTGAAAGATATGGAGTTCGGAAGTTGGGTTACAAGATTCAGTAGAAAGAAAACCCTAATTTGAGAATTTTGGGGAAAAGTGCTTAAACGATCAAATTGGTCAGAATTGAAGGTCTCAAATGAAAGATAAGCACTGAATACAGGTAATGGAACAGCCATTTGGAAGAAAACCAAATAGAAAAGTCAATTCGGAAACCGAGGATTAAGGTTTTTTGTGGATTTCGGTGAAATTTGGATGAATTGCAGAAATGGCCCAATTCGAAAGCTCTAAAGCCCTTAATTGACGATAAATGATTAAAAAAGGATAGCCCGAGGCTCAATTTGAAGAAAATCTGAAAATCGGACTTGTTTTAAGCAAAATCGGGTTTCGGAGGCAAAAAGGCAAAATTGGAAAATATAGCAAAAATAGCAAATAAACTCCAAAAATTCTGAAAATTTGAAAATCTCATTCTTAAATCATTTCAAAGAGATTGGCGAAAGAAAACCTTGATTCAAAGTTCGTTTGCAAAATGGCCAAATATCGGGTCTTCTATGTAGTAATTCAACAAGAGAAATCCCGAAAAAGTAGCAAACGAGTTCCAAAAATTTTGAAAATCTCATTTTAAAATTATTTGCAAGATATTGGCAAAAGAAAATCTTGATTCGGAGTTCGTTTGCAAAATGGCCAAATATCGGGTCCCCTATGCAGTAATTCAAGCAGATAAATCCCGAAAAAATAGAAAATGAGCTCCAAAAATTATGAAAATTTCCATATCATATTTTTAAATTATTTGGAAGATATTGGTGAAGAAAAATTTGGATTTGGAGCTCGTTTGAAAAATGGTAAAGTTCGGGTGCATAAAAGGGGTAATTTCGGAAATAAATCCGAAATAAATAGCAAATGGACTCGAAAATTTTTAAAAACTTTCAGAATTCAATTTTTTATTATTTCAAAAGTATTAAAAAAATAAAATTAGAATTTGGAGTCCGTTTGCTATTTATTTAAGTTCAGGGGGCAAAAAGGTCATTTCACCAAGGAAACCAAAAAAGACAAATTTGTAATTGAGGAAAATATGAAAGAAGAAGGAATTGCTAGGATTTTTTCTTCCCTTGATCAGCCAACATAGAGGAGAAGAAGGAAGCTTGAACAATTTAATTCCCTAGTCACTATCAAGCCATATGCTACCACTAACACCTTGCAAATGGTCCCCCCTTCATCCAATGGCTTAGGTGCCTTGTAGGAAAGTTGAATGCAGCATCCAGTAGCCAAGTTTAAATGCCAAAATGAAATTTTTATTTGTCATAAAAAAACCCTCATCTAATGGCCAAGAATGGAAGAAAAGAGATGAGCACAATTCATCCAAGGGTGAGCATCCATTCGGTTGAGCAAGGGAGTGCATGGGATTATCCCTTTTCATCTAATGGCTTAGACCATATACAAGGGATGGCACATTTATTTGCCTTGCCTTTTCATTTTTTTCTTCCTTGCATGTTGTTGTGAAAAATGATTTTTACAAGTTTTTTTTTAGAGTATTCTAAGGTTCTGATTTTTACAAAATATGAAGCAAAAAAAGGTTGAAATGGCTACATGATCTTGGCTAGACCAAGTGACCATGGTTAGGAGAGAGGCTATGCCCATTTTTACCTACCATGAAGCTCACCTTATTTTCTGTTTTACATGGTTTATTTTCTGTTTTATTGAGATGGAAAGGCTTCATGATCTTGGCAAGACCAAGTGATTGTGGTTTGCTGAGAGGCTATGCCCATTTGATACCAATCATGGAGCTTAACTTTCCTTGTTCTACTTACTAGTTTTGCTTGTAATTTTTGCATGTCTATGTTAAATCTTGTGTATATATGTTCTTTACATTATGTACTTATATATTTCATTTCCATGCTTGATATTACATCATTGCATATTCGGCCATTGTTGTTCATATGCTCATGTTGTGCATTTTTTTCATGTATCATGTCTTACATGTTTGCATTTTCTTGGTATTGTTCCATGACCATTCGGCAATCTCCATTTTGTATGCCTTGCATGTGTATTTTCATTTTGTTTCTTAACTTGTTTGCTTCTCCATGCCATGAACTTGTATATTCTGATTTTAGTATGCCATGTGCTTATGAAAATGCTATGATAAAAATGTCACCATATTGTTCCATGACCATTCGGCAATCCCATGTTTGTTTGCCTTGCATTTGCATTTTCCTTTTGTTTCTTAACTTGTTTGCATTTCCATGCCATGAGCTTGTGCATTTTGATTTTGGTATGTTATATGCTATTGAAAATGTCATGACATTATGCATTTTAATATGATTTGTCATGTACTTATGTCATTTACTAAATAGGATTGCATTAGAGTCTCATGTGATCATTTGGCCTCTTGATGCATCCCTTGCCTTGTCATGCATTTGCATTTTGTTTAGGTAACATTCTTTGCATTATCATATCTTGAAATTTTGTATTAGTTTCTGTTTGTTCCAGCATTGACATTAGTTTCATGAGTCGTTGTATGTTCATAGTATTGCTATGCATGTTCATTACATTTTAGGTCTAGGCCATATTGGTATTGCCATGCATATTGAGTCTTAAATCACATTGGTATTGCCATGCATTAATATGCTATTTAGGTCTTAGGTCACATTCATTTTCATGCATATTCATAACATATTAGATCCTAGTCACATTTACATTATCAAGCATTGCATGCATATAGAGTTAGGATAGTATTTATTGCCATGAAAATTCATGCTAGGCATTTAGGTTGCCATGAATTGTCATGCATTTCCTTTACCATTTAGACCTTTAGACCATGCATTTTATACATTTCATTTTCTGTATGTTCATGCATTCCATGTCATTGCCACTTGATTTGTGACTTAGGCCAATTAATGGCTCAAAGTCATGCTCCCTTGAGCATACTTGTGGAAAATTAAGGAATTGTCAAATTGATTATTCTACCTTTGTGATTTTTTTTACTTAGCCAATTTTTTGTCCAAGGTTTTTAAATGTTTATCTACTTTCCTTAGGTCTTTAGGATGATTTCCAATAATTTCTACTTTGGTTTTTGAATGAATTTATCAAAGGCAAAAAATGTGTTTTGACAAACAGTTTTTTTCACCCAGTACTCGAACATCTCAAATTTTTCTGGGTAGTCATCTTTAATCAGAAAATTAAGCCAAGTTTGTCTCATGTATATTTACATGTTCTGAGTCACCAGTATTTTTTTTATATTTTTTTGAATTTTTAAAAATAGGCTAAAAAATCGTGTGGCAAAACCGGATAGTAGAGGCAGATTTGAAATCAAAAGGGGAATAATGGTTGAATTTGGCAAAGGCATTTAGAGGGGGTTGGGTAGAAGTTTTAGGTACTGTCTTAGGGTAGTTTCTAAGCCTTATTTAACTTTAAAAATGATTTTATAAATCTTGGATTAAGGGTAGTTAAGTCCGGGATTTTAAACTTAGGAAATTAGAGCTATTTTAAAAGGGTTTGGTAAGGGTTTTAATTTTTATTCAAGTTTTCCTCAAAATTATTTTCAAACAATCACAAAGTTTTGTTTTTTTAGAAATCTAATTTGACATATTTTTCTAAGGTAGCTGGATATCTTTCTAGATATACTGATTTCTTTAATTAAAGGAAAAAATACATTTTCTTGCATTGCATTTTCCATGTTCATGCATTTTGTTTAAATGTGTGATTTTTTGCTATGATATTTTCCATGATATTATTATTATTTAAATTCACATTTTATGATTTTATATTTGTTTTCTATATGATTTTGAATGTTTCATCATATCCTATGTTTTATTTTTTTATTTTTGTCATATTGTTTAGTATATACTATGTTCATGCATTATTTTTTTTTTATTTATAATTTTCATGCATATTATATGTTAGCATTATTTTAATTCCATGTCATTTCTTGTCATTTAGATCGTATTCTATGTCATTTAGGTTATTTTATTTATAACATGCCACGTCATTTAAAATATGCCATATCATTTAGAATTGCAATGTCATTTAAATCATTTTATCTCATTTAGAATATACCATGATACTTAGGATTTTTTCATTTTACCTAGAATATACTATGTCATTTGAATTATGTCATATCATTTAGGTTGCATTATATTATCTAGATTTGCCATGTCATTTTATTTATGTCATACATGTTCATGTTCATATTTTTAAATGTTTTGAAAAAGTTAATGATTTTCAATAAAAATAAAGATATTCTCGAGTTAAAATAATTCATGAGTTCTCTACCGAGTTTGCTGGAGGGAATATCATCAATTATCATTAATAAATGAATATCTTTCTTTAAAAAAAAACGAGAATGATTCGAAAAGTTTTCCAAATGAATAAAAATTTCTATATTTTGCCGATTTTGTCGGGGAATATAGGAAAATTTTGAATTAATAAATTCGGGATCATTTTCAATTAAAAATGGAATTATTTTTCTTAAAATTGGGAATTAACTTGAAATAGTAAATTAAAAACCAACTTTTTTACCGAGACTTGAGATAACACACGATTAATAAGGTACCGATTTATATGGGCGTTGTGGGGGTGCTAATCCTTCCCCGTACGTAACCGACTCCAGAACCCGCTTCTTTGATTTCTCTGGTTTATAACGCAGACTTGAAATTGGTTTTAAAAATGTTTTAATTAATTTGAAAATATTTTATAAAACCGATTTTAACACCTATCTAAAAAAGATTGGTGGCGACTCTATGTCTTTTTACGGGGCCTTTTTCATACCCTCGACCTTTTATTTCAATCTAGAGGAATTAAGTCATCTTTTCCTCTGCTTCTGTTTTCCCCTTACTCGAACGGGTCCCCCGTGATTTGGGATTACGTATCGAAAACTTCATTTTTCTAGAGGAATTAAGTCGACTTTTCCTTGTTTTTTAATGTCACTCCTAAGGAAAACGAATAATAAAGTCTTGCGATGAGACTTATTATTGAGACGTCATTATTTTTTAGGCTGCGACAGCTTGGCGACTCCACTGGGGACATTTTTAGAGAGTCAGGCCTAGAATTAGTCGTGTGTTATCTAAGTCTCGATTTTGTTGGTTTAATTGGTATTTAATTTTAATTCCCATATTTTTAAAATAATAAAGAGAATTTTGAAAATAATAAAATGTTTTAAATATGTCCATCTTCATATGCATTCATACTATTATTTGTTCTCTGATTATTTTGTTGCGTATATTTATATGTTTGCTTGACTGATGCCTTACATTGTTTGGTTTTAGTGGGGTATTTAGAATAATGGGTGTAGAATAGGTGGTGACAGGTTTGTTTAGTTCCTCCGCACACACTATATTTGCATTTGCATAAAATGAATCCTCTACCTGGGTTCCGTCCTTTTAAGTGGGAGTAAAGTAACTACGCCTTTGTGATGATCCTCCGTATGGGCTAGTCAAACACTTTCGGAGTATAAAGTACCTAATGCCTTTGTGATAATCCTCCATACGGGCATAGGAAAATATACTCTAATGAATTGAACCCGCTTTTATCGGGGTGCCTTACTAGCCTTCACAGGCTACAGTGAGGAACGATTCGGGGCTTTAGAACCGATTCACCTTCATATAGTGAATCTAGGCGAAGGCATGCCGGATTTTAGTTAGATACCCAAAGTTTAAGAGCACATGGAAGAACATTTCCAACCTTTTACCATCTTTCTATATGTTAGATTTTACAAATTGGGTGATGATGAACGAACATCATATCGCTCGTAATAAATTTATCATTTTGTCCCAAAGGCGTCGTAATGCTGAAGCTCTGTTAAAATTTTCAGGACATTTTCTAAGCATGTTGTTATTTATGTTATATTTGTGAATTCATATCTTTACTAATCTATTTTTTTTTCTTTCTTTGACATGCGTCATAGACATCATCATACACTTGGAGTTTATTGGCCTCGAAATAGTCATCAACCCTAAGGACTTTCATGGAGTGTCAGGTTATTTCAATTACAGAAGATCATGCAGTAGTCAGGGCACGGTCGGAAAAAGATCAGAGGGAGGATGGTGATTGCCTGAAGAAAGATTATGTGTAAGTATTGCCGAAAAGGGTCAAAGTGGATTCTAGACAGAATAATCTTTAAGGGTTAGACGACATTTGGAATCAGTGGAATGTATCAGAAAAATAAGCCTTTACTCAAAAATATAGAGATATAGCACTCTTAATTCTGATTCGGGTCAATAGTGGGCTGATTCAATCTATGGTACAATTTTGGAATCCTGCTTATAGATGTTTCACTTTTAACAAGGAGGATATGACACCACTGTTACGTATTGAATGTCCTAATTGGATATATTAGAAGGAAGTGAAACCCTCAGCTTTTAAGAGAAAAGTGGCTAGGATCACAGGAATGGATACAACATGGGTTGAGAGCCATGTGGATACAAAGCAGAAAAATGGGTGCATTCCGTGGGAAACTCTTCGACAGTTGATATTGGGTTGTTTCGACAAAGAAAAAGCCAAGGACATCTTCGCTCTAGCCATCTACGTGTTAATCATATTCCCGAAGATATTGGGTCATGTGGATATAGCCATGTTTGATTTCTTTGAAAAGTTGGAACAGAAGATCAACCCATCTCCGGCCATCATAGCTGAAACTATCCGATCTTTGAATTTTTGCAAAAAAGCAGGATAAGGGAGAATCAATGGGTATGTACAACTCCTTTATATTTGGATTCAAAGTCACTTTTGGAAGATAGAAAAGGTTTCCTTCAAACCGTACATGAAGTCCTTAGTTTCGATTAGGGAATTCCTTCAAAATGATTGGCCTGAAGACGGGGATGAAGAGAAATAGGTCAACATGTTCCGGAATCTAAAAGGAGAGATGGTGACTTGGAGAGCTCCATGGATGGTTCCTATGTCGATTATGTACAAATATGTGGACCACTCGGGAGTTCCATTACTCAGAATTTAGGGTTCTCTAAGTTATGCGCCTTTATTGGTGCAAAGACAGGTTGAGTCTCGGCAATTCACACCTGTGACTCATAATCTAGGATCATCAGAGTTCACTTATGTGGAAAACGAATATTCTGGAAAGGTGCGGGCAGTGATTGAAGCATGGAAGAAAACTCACCGAATAAAAGTGGCCAGATATGCCGACATCGTCACACCTGATTACCTGGTATGGAGGGAATTAAGGGTTAATGATAGGATATTGACATCAGATGGGGAAGAGGTCCTATTCACGAATCCACCACCGAGGAAAATACCGTCAGAGTTAGAAATCGCAAGGGCGGAATTTGAAAAAGAAAAGGCCCAGATGAGCAAAGAGATTGCCCGACTACAAAAAAGAGCTTGAGGACATGAAAAATAGGGAATCACCTCGAGAAAGAGAAAAGGAAAAGATCAAGAAAGAAAGAGACACTGCTAAGGGCGATCTTCGGGAATTACATTTGGAGAACAAGAGGTACCGCTTTGAGCTCAGATTTGAGGAGACCCTCAAGACTTCCGGGAAGTGGGAACATGAGGTCAGAAACCTCAAGAAGGAGAATAACTACTGGAAAGAGAGAGTGAAGCATGAGGAAGCCCGAGCCAATCAATTGGAGAAGCAAGCTAAAAAAAATCTTACACGGTGATACTTCTGCTGACGCGTCAAGGGCCGTGAACAAGTAGGGGTCAGATTGAAGAGCAGGGCAATCAAAAAAAGGCTGCGAAAGAAAGTCCAAGATTCGAGAATGTCATTATAGGACTAATTTTGTAATAGCACTTTGAAAGGCGAATTACGGACTTATCTTAGGCAGTGATCCTTTTATTCTATCTGTGATGTATTTAGTACCAGGAAATCAATGAAAGACCGTTCGGTTGAAATTATCCAGGGGCCAATACATTCAAATGCGTTCATACTTTATATTTTTGTTTGTTTATTTGTACATTTATTCATATTTATAATCATTCATTTTTGAAGTTCGTTTATGTTCATACACTTAACCACTTATTTATTCCTTTTACTTGTTCATTCATTCATATTCATACACTTAAACACTTATTTGTTCATTTCACTTGTTCATTCATTTATTCTTTCGTATTCATATATGTAGTCATGTACATATCCATTTTATTTGATTCATTCATTCACATTTAATCATACATTCATTTATTCATTTTTTTATAAAACATAAAAAAGATGTGTCAATAATTTCTAATTCATGGTTTTCAAAACTAAAGGTGCAATTAGTCGCACTCAGAAAGAATCACATTTTCGACACCCTTACAATACTTGATCTCAAGCCAAAGCTATGGAAAACGATCAGCTTGCTAGAATTGAAAGAATGGAAAGAACTCAAAGAGAACTACATGAACAGTTAGCAAAATCTCAGGAGGAGTCTCGAGAACAGATGACTAAGCTCATGGACATGATGAGTGCCATGATGAAACAAAAAGGGTCAGAAGAGAACTCGGTCACCAGGAAAAGGGTGGTAGTTGAAGAGGATCAGCCTGAAAACATACAGCAAAAGGGCCAAGAGGTGCCAATTGGGGCAGCCTTCTATGTTTACATCCAGCCAGCTGCAGAGACACAGAACTATGTTCCCGAAAAGGGTAATATGGGAGATGACCTAAGTGATGTTAATGTTCCCGACTTTGAGGAACTAGCTGAAAAGGAAAATGCAAAGATGACAGAGCTGAAGAGGGTCGAAATGGCAGAATCGCAAAAAAAAAAAATCAACTGCTGGATGAGAGGCTAAGGGTCGTTGAAGGGGGCAAAGTTATTTGGCAGTCTGGATGCCAAAGAGATGAGCTTAGTACACGATCTAGTAATTCCCCCAAAGTTCAAAGTACCAGACTTTGAAAAGTATAATTGGACTACCAACCCATCCGCACATCTGATCATGTACTGCAGAAGGATGACGGGGCATGATGATAATGAGAAACTGCTTATCCATTGTTTCCAAGATAGCTTGACAAGGTCAGCAACCCGATGGTACAATCAACTGAGTCGTACCAAGATTCGTTCATGGACGGATTTAGCCAGGGCTTTCATGGAATATTATAAGCATGTGTCTGACATGGTACCTGATAGGCTGTCGCTACAGAATATGGAAAAGAGGTTCAATGAGAGCTTCAAAGAATACTCGCAAAGGTGGAGGGATCTGGCCACACAAGTGCAACCCCCTTTAACTAGCAAAGAAACTACAGTGTTTTTCATCAACACCTTGAAAGCACCCTATTATGATAAATTGGTGGGGAGTGCCACCAAGGACTTTGCAGACATGGTAATACCTGGGGAGATGATAGATTCAGCCATTAAGCATGGGAAAAATAGAAGGAGGTGAGCCTTCTATTTCGAAAAAGGTATTCCCTACCAGGAAGAAAGAAGAGACCCATGCAGTTAGTATCAACCAATACCCATATGTACCTCCCACACCACATAAACCACCAAGGCCCTATACTCCTACCATATCTTATGCACCTCCTACACCTTACACACTTTACTCGGGCTATAGTCCTTATCACCCCAATGTGAACCACCGTACCCAAAATTCCTTCCCTTAAACCAATATACCACAACAGCCATTTCCAACTGGCATATCCCCACAAATAAACCTTCCCCGAAACACTATCCCAAACACTCAAGGAGCTGGGCGCAATGACCAACGTTCACCAAGGAACAATCAAAAACCCCAATTTGATCCGATTCCTACCACCTATGGTGAGAAATATCCTAAACTACTGCAGGGTCAACTTGTTGCACCCGTGTATCTAAAACCTCTGACACCTCCATATCCAAGGTGGTACAATGCAAATACTAGCTGCGCATACCACGCAGGAATGCAAGGACATTCAACTGAAGATTTTCTGGCCTTTAAAAAGAAAGTTCAAAGCCTGATCAATGCCAGAGTTGTGAAGTTTGGGGCAAAGAGTGGGCCGAATATAGCGGGGAACCCATTACCAGATCATGCGGGGAATCGTGTAAATGCAGTATGGACAGGGGAAGTCAGAAGGTAAAAAGGGACGTCAAGGAAGTCAAAACTCCAATGTTGACAGTATGGGTCGAGATGGTCAAGGCAAGAATGGTGGGAGATGCGGACAGTTTAAAAATGGTAGCAAAAAGGGTGCAGAATTGGTGCCCGTTTCATAAGTGTGGAGGTCATGTCATACAAGACTGCGGGGACTTTTTGGCTAAAGTCCAAAAGATGATGGATAATGGGGAGGCCCAGCTTTACGAAGAGACGGAGGAGGAAATAGAGGTTATTCAGAATGCTGCTGGCTACGGGATAAGAAGACCATTGATCATTTATTATGATGAACCAGAGGAGAAAGTCATGCCAGTCATTGAGGAAAGTGCGCCTAAGTTAATCATTGATCTACCTGTTTCTTTTTCGTACAAGGAAAATAAAACTGCACCATGGAAATACGACTGCAGCATGGTTATGCTTAGGTCTTCAAGTCAGCAAGATATCATAGGTGTGGGGCACTTAACACGAAGTGGAAGGTGTTATGCTCTTGAGGGTGCTGAGCAGGGGTTAACAGGGAAAGATAGGGGAGCAGACAAAGGGAAGAAAGCAGCTGAACCAATCCATATTGAGATGGATTTGTCAAAAGAAGCAGAAAGGGGATCAGCCCCGGTTAACAGAATAATAGAGCCGATAAGTGAGAAGGAAGCCTGTGAGTTCTTAAAATTCATAAAGCACAGTGAGTATAGTGTGGTTGAGCAACTGCAACGTCAACCAGCTAGAATTTCAACCTTATCCTTTCTTTTGAACTCGGAGCCACACAGAAATGCCCTGTTAAGAGTGTTGAATCAGGCATATATGGCTAACAATATATCGGTAGAAAAATTGGACAGGCTGGTGGGAAACATCGCGGCGGACGACCATATATATTTCAGTTATGAGGAGATACCACCCAATGGTATTGGGTCAACAAAAGCTCTCCATATAACTACCACTTGTAAGGGGCACATATTACCAAGGGTCCTTTTGGACAATGGTTCTTCATTAAATGTTGTAGACACCTAATTTTGTCCAAACCACTAAACAGGTATGTTTTCTTCCTAAATTGATGTTATCGAGTGTAAAAAGACTGTTTTCATCCTGCAAGTGGTACTCCGAGACTTAGTTTAAGAGGGCGAGCATAAAAAGTCAAACTTGAAAAAAGTCTACCCCGAAAAAGTCAACCCCAAAAAGTCAACTACTGAAAAAGTCAGCCCACTTTCAAAATCAAGATTTTAAGTTCAATTGAAAAATGGGGAAAGAATTTTGATAATCCGAGGTCTACATTGAAAGATATTGAGTTCGGAAGTTGGGATTTGGAGATTCAGTAGAAAGGAAACCCTAATCCAAGAAATTTGGGGAAAAGTGCTTCAACGATCAAATTGGTCGAAATTGAAGGTTCCAAATGAAAGATAAGCACTGACTACGGGTAATGGAGAAGTCACTTGCAAGAAAATCCGAAAGAAAAGTCAATCCGGGAGAAAATCAAGAATTAGGGTTTTTAATGGATTTCGGTGAAATCGGGAAGAATCACAGAAATGGCCTGAATTGGTAAGACCAAAGCCCCCAATGGATGAAGAATGATTAAAAAGGATAGCCCAAGCTCAGATTGAAGAAAATCTAAAAATCGGACTTGTTTTGAGCAAAACCGGGTTTCAGAGGCAAAAGGGCAAAATTAGAAAATTTGGAAAAATAGCAAATGGACTCCGGAAATTCTAAAAATTTGTCAATCTCATTCTTTAATCATTTGAAAGAAATTGGCAAAAGAAAATCTTGATTCGGAGTTCGTTTGCAAAATGGCCAAATCTCGGGCTTCTTATGTAATAATTCAAAAAGGAAAATCCCAAAAAAATAGCAAATGAGCTCCAAATCTTCTGAAATTTTGCAAATCTCATTTTTAAATTATTTGAAAGAGATTGGCAAAATAAAATATTGATTCAGAGTTCCTTTGCGAAATGGCCAAATCCCAGGCTTCTTATGTAGTAATTCAAAAAGGAAAATCCCGAAAAAATAGCAAATGAGCTCCAAATCTTTTGAAATTTTGCAAATCTCATTTTTAAATTACTTGGAAGAGATTAGAGAAAGAAAATCTAGGTTCGGAGTTCGTTTGCAAAATGGCCAAATCCCGGGCCTCTTATGCAATAATTCAAAAAGATAAATCCCGAAAAAATAGCAAATGGACTCCAAAATTTCTGAAATTTTGCAAATATTATTTTTAAATTATTTGGAAGATATTGACGAAAGAAAATCTTGATTCGGAGTTCGTTTGCAAAATGGCCAAATCTCGGGCCTCATATGTAGTAATTCAAGCCGATAAATCCCGAAAAAATACCAAATGAGCTCCAAAAATTATGAAAACTTCCAAATCACATTTTTAAATTATTTGGAAGAGATTGGTGAAGAAAAATCTTGATTTGGAGCTCGTTTAAAAATGGTAAAATGTAGGGGCATAAAAGGGTAATTTTGGAAGAAAAAATCCAAATAAATAGAAAACGAACTCGGATAATTTAGAAAACTTCTAGAACTCAATATTTTATTATTTTGGAAGTATTAAAAAAATAAAAATTGAATTTGGAGTCCGTTTGATATTTATTTGCATCCGGGGGGCAAAACGGTCATTTCACCCAAGCAACCGAAAATGGCTTCTTTGGGCCTTTCAAAAAATCAGAGTTGGGATGAAAAAGAGAAGTGCTGGCCTGCCCAAGCCCAAAGGAAGGAGGAAGCTTCTGATTTTTCAATCAAATGGCTAAAAATCAAGAGTTAGTTAGAGATTCTCTTTGATCAAGCCATGGTGATTAAGCTACATAGGCTAAGAAAGATGTCAACATTATTCTTGAACAGCTGTAATTTGAGAGAGCTGAGATGCTAATCTACAGGTGGTAATTTCATGATTTTTTACCTTGAATTATTAGCCATTTGATGGGAAATTGGTTACAAAAAAATGACAACACCTTGAGGAATTAGAGGGCCATTCGGCCAGCACTTGGCGGGAGGTCAGAATTTCATTTTTTCATCTTCATTTTGCTGAGTTCTTAGAGTTTTTACTTAGTTTTTCTCTTCTTGGTTGAAAGAAAAAAAGAAAATTTTAGAAAAGAAAGGAAAGTTTGAAGAGATAAAGCTTGAAATATAGCGTCTTGAGGTTGCTCTTGAGCACCAACTCTTGCACTTTCTTGATTTTCCATTCTTGGTTTTGCTATTTTGATTTCTATTTGGTGAGTTTCCATTTTCAATAAATAATTTTTTATTGTTCTTTTAAGTTCTTCCTTCATCTCTTTCTTAAGTATATTTTTTACATTTTATTTTTACAATAAACTTACCATGGCCAAATGGCCTACATTATTTATTTAAGTTGCTGTTTTGGGTTTATTTAACCATATTGTTTATGTTATTTTCTTTGATTTTGATGTTTTAAATGTTATGTTACTTCATATTCTTGAGTTATATTTTAATTTGGTTGCTTTGTTTGTTGCCATTTATGTTTTAAATATCATGTTTTTGCATTTTTAATTTTCTGTTTTCATGATGTTTAAATTTGAGCATGTTTTAGATTTAGTATATCAAGTGTTTGTGAAAATGCTTGTGTGGTCTTTGCATGATTTGAGTTTTATATCTTAGTTGAGCATGTTTTAGATTTAGTATATTAAGTGTTTGTGAAAATTCTTGTGTGGTTTTTGCATGATTTAAGTGTTATATTTTAGTTGAGCATGTTAGTATACCAAGTGTTTGTGAAAATGCCATGCTTGTTGGAGCTTGAGGCCATTAGGCTACTCCATGTGTTTTGCATTGTGTGTTGCATTTTTTGCCATGTTAGTTGGTAGGTTTTTGCATTTACATGCCAATTGATTTAGTTTTGCATGCTAGTATACCAAGTGTTTGTGAAAATTCCATGTTTGCTAGTTACATTATGCTATTCGGCCCTCTTGGAATTTTTGCATTTTTTGTGCATTCTTGCCATGTTAGTTGATAGGTTAGAATTTGCATGATATTTGGTTGAGTTTTTGGTTTAAGCATGCTTTGCGTTTGTGTAAATGCCATGTATATTTTAGTTATTAAGTTAGGTTTATTTGCCATGCATGTTCATGCATTTTAGGTCTAGGTTGCATTAAATGCCATGCAAGTTCATTTAGGTCTAGGTCACTTTATGAATGCCATGCATTTTTTTCATGACATTTAGGTTTAAATCCATGCATTTCATGCATTATGTTTGTTGTATTGTTTCATGCATTTCATGTTCATGCCACTTGAATAATGACTTGAGTCAATTAATGGTTCAAAGTCATGCTCACTTGAGCACACTTGTGGAAGATTAAAGTTTGTCAAATTGATTATTCTACCTTTGTGATTTTTTTTACTTAGCCAATTTTTATCTAACTTTCAAAAATTCCTAGCTACTGTTTGTAAGTCATTTTATGAGTTTCAAATATTTTTACTTTAATTTTTAAATGATTTTATCAAAGGCAAAAATGTGTTTTGGCAAAGCAGTTTTTTTTTTTTACCCAAAACTCGTACATCTCTGATTTTTCTGGGAATTCATCTTTGATTAGAAAAGTAAGCTGATGTTTTCCCGTTTAGTTTTACATGTCCTGAGTCTCCAGTATTTTTTTCAGAATTTTTTGAATTTTTAAAAATAGGATAAAAAATCGTGGCTTAAAACTGGACAGTGGAGTCAGAATTGAATTTAAAGAAAAATCATTTTTCTGTTTTGGTTAAGTTACTTAGAGTGGGCTGATTAGGAGGATTAGCTACTGACTTAGGGTAGTTTCTAAGCCTTTTTAAACTCTAAAAATGGTTTTTCAAGTCTCGGGTTAAGGGTAGTCAAGTCTGGATTTTTAAACTTAGGAAATTAGAGCCATTTAAAAAAAAGATTTAGCCCAGTTTTTATTTTTTAATTCAAGCTTTTCAAAATTGTTTTCAAACAATCACAAAGTATTTTGGTTTTAGAATATTTAATTTGACATATTTTCCCAAGGTATCCGGATATCTTTTTAGATATATGGATTTCCTTAATTAAAGGAAAAAATACATTTCATGCATTGCATTTTCCATATTCATGCATTTTATATAATATGTGATTCTTGATATGATAATTTCTATGATATTGTTATGATTTTGAGTTATGTTATATTGTTTATTATATGATTTGGAATATTTCATGATATCCTATGCTTTTTTATTTAGTTATTTTTTTTTTGTCATATTATTTACCATATACTATGTTCATGCATTATTATTTTCATTTTTATTTTCATGCATATTATATGATAGCATAATTTCATATTCCATCTCATTTAATTTATATGCCATATCATTAATGTTTGCCATGTCATTTAAATTATTTCATTTCATATAGAATATGGTATGTTACTTAGGTTATTTTATTTCATTTAGAAAATATAATGTTACTTAGGTTATTTCATTTCATATAGAATATGTTATGTTACTTAGGTTATTTTATTTCATTTAGAACATATCATATGACTTAGGATATTGCATCTCATATAGAATATACTATGTTACCTAGGTCATTTCATTTTATTTTATGTCATATAACTTAGAATATTTTATTTCATTTAGAATATGCTAAGGCATTTACATTATATCATATCATTTAGGAAGCATTATATTATTTAGATTTTGCTATGTCATTTTATTTATGTCATGCATATACATATTCATATCTTTTAAAATGTTTTCAAAAGGATAATGATTTTTCAATAAAAAAATAAAGACATTCCCGAGTTAAAATAATTCATGAGTTCTCTACCGGGTTTGCTGGAGGGAATATCAACAATTATCATTAATAAAGGAATATCTTTCTTTCAAAAAAAAGAGAATGATTCGGAAAGTTTTCCAAAACTAATAACAATTTCTATATTTTGCCACGTTTGTTGGGGAATATAGGAAAATTTTGAATTTATAAATTCCGGATCATTTTCAATAAAAAAAGGAATTATTTTTCTTCAAATTGGGAATTAACTTGAAATACTAAATCTAAAACCAATTTTTACCGAGACTTGAGATAACACACGATTAATAAGGTACCGATGTATACGGGCGTTGTGGGGGTGCTAATCCTTCCCCGCACATAACTGACTCCCGAACCTGCGTCTTTGATTTCTCTGGTTTAAACGTAGACTTGAAATTGGTTTTTAAATGTTTTAATTAATTTTTAAAATATTTTATAAAACCGGTTTTAATAGGTGGCCGATCACACCTAGCTAAAAAAGATTGGTGGCAACTCCATGTCTTTTTCAAGGTCATTTTCAAAACCTTCATTTTTCTGGAGGAATTAAGTCGACTTTTCCTCGGTTTTTTTTTTTTTTTTTTTAATGTCACGCTTAACGAATCATAAAATCTTGCGATGAGACTCATTATTTTTTAGGTTGCGACAAATGTGATGTCTTTGGCAACCCTGTCCAAATTGCTAGTGAATATTTCTTATATGCTGCCAAGCTGCACGGTGGTCAGAACCTTTGATGGTACCAGGAGAGATGTGATGGGAACTATTGAGGTTCCTCTGGAGATAGGCCCATGTACCTATACAATGAACTTTCAGGTCATGGATATTAATCCATCCTATAATTGCCTGCTGGGAAGGCCGTGGATATATTCAGCAGGGGCTGTACCTTCGTCTCTCCACCAAAGCTAAAATTTGTAATAGAAGGGCGTTTTGTCACTGTATCAAGAGAAAAGGACGTAATAGCGTATGCATCTACTGAATCTCCTTTTGTTTAACCAAATGAAGATTTTATAGAATGTTCCTTTCGATCTTTGGAATTTGTAAATGCAGTTTTCGTCGCTAAAAGACGAAGAATTCGAAAATCGAGGTTGTTCAAGAACACAAGGCTGGGGGTAAGAACTATCGTTGGAAAGGCTGTAGGGCTGGAAAAGGTCTCAGAAAATATCTTCAGGGGATGGCCCGAGCAATGGAAATAATGGGAAAGAAAGACCGGTTTGGCCTTGGGTATCTTCCGAAGGCCCATGAGAAAAGGAAACAAGTTGAAAGGAACCGACAAAGGAGGATGGCCCGTCTTGCGGGTATGGATATTGAATGGGAGCCTATGACATTCCCACCTATCCTTCACAGCTTTCGCTCAGCCGGTTCTTTATTCGGAGAAAAGAATTCTGATGATGTGCTCGTAATGATAGAGCCATCCTTCGAGAGATTCCAGGTGAATAGGGATGAGTAGATGTATGATATGGAGATCTGCACGACTAGGGAAGAAAGAATTGAAAGCGAGAATGCTAATTGGATGGTGCGACCTTGTCCACCAGGATATTGACTGACCAATTGGAGTTCAACTGAGCTACCCGTAGTTCTTAGGTCTATTCCAACGTAATGCTTATTAAACAAATCTTAAATATCTTTGCCCGAATATATTAAGAATTTCTTTTGTAACAGGCTTTTGTCTAAAACTTTTCATCCAATAAATAACAAACATGATGCATTTCCTTCATATTGATGTGTCCATATTCTTTAATTTATGCTATTTATTTTACTTCCATTGTATATATGTTTTCCTATATTGTTTCTTCCCCACCTATTTACAGGTGTACGGATGTGGAATATGAGGACCTTCCTGTGAGTAATTCTGAAATTGATTTTGAGAGGCCCATTTGCACGGGTGATTTTGAGGCCGACGAAGATATTAAGGATTATGGTCTACCCCCAGACTTATTAAGAAAAATAGAACAAGTAGGGAAACAAGTACTTCTTCATGAGGAGCTATTGGAATTGTTGAATTTGGGAAGTAGCGAGGAGATGAAAGAGGTTAAAATCGGGACTACATTCTCGTCATCGATAAGGGGTGAACTCATAGCCTTGCTCCGGGAATATGTAAATGTATTTGCATGGTCATACCAAGACATGCCGGGTTTGGATCTAGACATTGTGGTTCATAAGCTCCCTTTAAGGCCAGAGTGCAAGCCAATTCAGCAAAAGTTGAGAAGAATGAGGCCGGACATGCTGTTAAAGGTAAAAGAAGAGGTGAAGAGGCAGTTTGATGCTGGATTCTTAGAGGTGGCAAAATATCCGGAATGGGTGGCAAACATTGTTCAGTACAAAAGAAGGATGGCATGGTGCATATGTGCGTCGATTACCGAGATTTGAACAAGGCCAGTCCCAAAGATAATTTCCCTTTGCCTCACATTGATACTTTGGTGGATAATACGGTGAAGAGTTCCTTGTTTTCTTTCATTGACGGATTCTCGGGATATAATCAGATTAAGATAGCACCGGAAGATATGGAAAAAACTATATTTGTTACAATATAGGGAACATTCTGCTACAAGGTAATGCCGTTTGGGTTGAAGAATGTTGGGGCAACGTATCATACAGCCATGGTGACCTTGTTTCATGACATGATGCATAAGGGAATCGAGGTTTATGTTGATGATATGATTTCAAAGTCACAAGGAGAAGAGGAGCATATTGCGAATCTTAGAAAACTCTTTGAAAGACTAAGAAAGTTTCAACTCAAGCTAAACCCAACAAAATGCACTTTTGGAGTCATGTTTTGTTGTTAGCAAAAGGGGAATTGAGATTGATCCGGATAAAGTGAAGGCCATCCAAAATTTGCCACCTCCGCGTACTCAAAAAGAAGTTAGAGGTTTTCTAGGGAGATTGAATTACATTGCTCAGTTTATTTCTCAGTTAACCGATAAATGTGATCCAATATTCAAGTTACTTCGAAAACGTGATCCAGGAGAGTGGGATGAAGGGTGTCAGATTGCTTTGAAAAGGTTAAGCATTATCTATCAAACCCACCAGTATTAATGCCACTAGCTACGGATAAACCGATGATATTGTATCTATCAGTATTTGAGAGATCCATGGGTTGTGTTTTGGGGCAGCTTGATGAGACTGGAAAGAAAGAACAGGCGGTTTACTACCTCAGTAAGAAGTTCACAGATTATGAGTTGAAATATTCATCGGTAGAAAAGTTGTGTTGTGCCTTAGCTTGGACTGCTCGGAGACTCAGACAGTACATGCTGTACCATATGACGTGGTTGATCGCCAAGCTAGATCCAATCAAGTACATGTTAGAAGCACCTTCTTTGTCAGGGAGGACGGCAAAATGGTAGGTTTTGTTGTCAGAATACGACATTGTATACGTAAGTAAGAAGGCTATCAAGGGCAGTACAGTGGCTGAATTCTTACCAAGTCGGGTATGAGCCGTTGAACTTTGATTTCCCAGATGAAGATTTGATGTATGTTTCGCGAGCGGATGAGGTTCCCTTGAAGAAGGAAGATGTACTTTGACAGGGCATCCAATGCCATGGGGCATGGAATCTGTGTAGTGCTCATATCCCCAGAAGAAGTTTATTATCCCTTCACCGCTAGATTGGATTTTGATTGTACAAACAATACGGCTGAATATGAGGCGTGTACTATGGGCCTTCGTGCAATAGTGGATAAAAAATCAAAGTTTTGGAAGTTTTCGGAACTAAGCGTTAGTGATATACCAGTTACGGGGAGAATGGGAAACTCGGGATACAAAGGTAATAAGATATAGAGAACTCATACTAGTTTATTGGAGGAGTTTGAAGAAGTAAGTTTCAATTACTTCCCCCGAGAACAAAACCAGATGGCGGATGCTCTGGCTACTTTGTCATCAATGTTCAAAGTGAATGAATGGGCGGAAGTTGTGCCGATCAAAATGAGCATATATGAGTCTCCTGCCCACTGTTTGAGTATCGAAGAAGAAGCTGATGGTGTCCCTTAGTATAATGACATCTTGCAGTACATCAAGAGTCAACAGTATCCAGAACAGGAAACAAAAAATGACAAGAGGACTCTGAGAAGACTAGCAATGGGTTTTGTTTTGGATGGCGAGATTCTCTACAAGAAAAGGAAAGATCAAGTCCTATTGAGATGTGTCGGGTCTGCCGAAGCCTTAAGAATCATAGAGGAAGTCCATGAAGGGATATGTGGCACCCATGCCAATCGTCACATGCTTGCTAAGTAGATTATGAGGGTAGGGTATTATTGACTGACGATGGAAGGAGATTGTATCAGTTATTCCCGAAGGTGCCATAAACCCCAGATAAGATTCATGTGCCACCATCGCTATTGCATGTCATGACTGCACCATGGCTGTTTTCAATGTGGGGAATGGATATGATTGGGCCTATTACCCCGAAAGCTTCAAATGGGCATCGTTTCATCCTGGTGGCAATAGACTATTTCACAAAGTGGGTGGAAGCTGCGTCTTATACGAGTGTAACGAAGTCGGTGGTATGCAGATTTGATAAGAAGGAAATCATATGCCGATATGGATTGCTAGCAAGAATTATTTCAGATAATGCTCTCAATCTGAATAATAAGATGATAAGAGAGGTATATGCTCAGTTCAAGATCACGCATCAGAATTCGACATCTTATCGTCCGAAGATGAATGGGGCAGTAGAAGCAGCCAATAAGAACATCAAGAAGATGACTGATGTGTACAAGGATTGGCATGAGATTTTGCCCTTTGCTCTTCACGCATATCTCACTTCGGTTCGCACATCTACAGGGGCTACGCCATTTTATTTGGTATATGATATGGAAGTAGTGTTACATATTGAAGTTAAGATTCCTTCACTTCGTGTTTTGATGGAGGTTGGCCTAGAAGAGGCAGAATGGGTTAGAGCTTATTATGAATAGCTGAATCTCATCGAGGAGAAAAGATTGAAGGCAATTTGTCACGGACAGTTGTATCAGAAAAGGATGATTCGAGCCCATAACATGAAGGTTCAACCCAGACAGTTTCGAGAATGAGAGTTGGTACTGAGGAAAATTCTCCCCATAGGGAAGGATCCACGAGGAAAATGGGCTCCAAATTGAGAAGGACCCTATATAGTAAAAAGAGCTTTTTCTGAAAAAGCATTGATTCTAACTCGGATGGACGGGGATGATTTTAGACATCCTGTGAATGCTGATGAACTGAAGTAGTATTATGCTTAAAAAAAAGTTTGATGCTATGCACATGGGAATTCGAATGATTCCAAATGTAGAAATGGAAATTCTATATATCTACCTCCCCTGAGAATTGCTTTTCAAAGAGAATATTCATGCTTGGTGTGATAAATGGCCATCTTTCATATTTCCTTCACTACGAAGAAATTATCCCTAGTCACCCCTTTGAGCCTTAGGAATTATTTCTTCCGTTGAACTCTGATCAAGGATCACCCTCTACACTGGAGGGCAAATACGAGGAAAAATATCAAAATCATGGCAAAAAAAGAGAGCCATTGGAAAATGTGAAATCAAAGAATAGCAAATGAAAGCCAGGAAAAAAAAAGTCTGAAAGGGGAACAAATGTCTCAAGAATGAATTCTCCTCAGGAAATGATCCTTGATCCAATTACCCTTAAACACATTTTGGGCCTATTTTATCCTTTCCTTCTAAACCCGAACCTTGACCTACATTACGTACTTTAAAAGTCCATTTTGATCAAGCATAGATATTTAATTTGAAAGGTTTTTCTCAGAATTCATCTCATCTTTTGAATTGACATTTTTACCTTGGAAGCATTTAGAATTCTCAGATGCATGGTAGAATACAGCAAAAAAAAAAAGGAAAGGTTTAAGCCAAAAACCCGCAAAAGGCGACTTAATACCGAATGAGGGACATTTGAGTTGAAAACCCGCAAAGGGCGGCTCAAGTACTAATTAAGGTTTGAATCAATGCTTCGTTAAAGGGGGAGAAAGTATTTGAAAATAGAGAAAAGGGGAACAACTCAGTCTGATGTAACTACGGAAGTCGAGGGATTACCCAAGTAAATTGACCGTTCAAGAGAAATTTCAGATGATTTGAAAAATGAGGGATCCAAGATATTCCGCATCCGGGGCATCAACAACCTATAACTTTGCATTTGTTTCTTATATCCTTGATATTCACTTTTATCATCTTAAAACATTTTGTTGCAATAAATTTTGTTACCCCTTTTATGACAATTGCTTGTTTTATACTTTCTTTCATACATTTTTGGAATTGCATTTTGTTTGTTATTAAATTGAATGATGATTAGTAAACATAAATATTTTTAATAAAAAAGAGTTTAAAAGTATTACTAAGGAATAGATCTAAATCTCTAGAAAAAGTTAGGAAACCACTAATCCCGATGGAAAATTCACCAAGTAAAGGAAAACAGTGAAAGTGGTGGAGACTCTGTCATGAAGTCAAAAATTTGTGAATTTCAATGAAGTCAGAAACTGGGACTGTTTGACAAATTATCTTGAGTCAAGGGTTCTTTAAGTGGGACATCAGTGAACAATTGAAGACTCCGTTATGAAGTCAGATAATCTGTGAACCTCAAAGAAACCATGGATTAGAAATCATGACATAATCATTTGATTGCATTATCCTCAGGAAACATATAAGAATTTGCAAAGCAAGTCATTCTCATCATTGCATTTAGCTAACTTGCAGGAATCAAGAAAACTTTGGCTTCCCAAATCGAACTCTTTCTGCTTCTCAAATGAGTCGAGCCTTGAGACCATCGTCGAGGTATTTCCTTTTGATTTAAATCAAATTCATTCTGTTTTATCAAATGAGTCGAGCCTTGAGACCGTCGTCAAGGTATTTTAGTCAGGGGTAAGACCTTCGGGCACCATTTTTAAAGGCCTTCGAGCACCTTTTTTAAAGACCTTCGGGCACCATTTCTAAAAACCTTCGGGCACCATTTTAAAGATCTTCAAGCACCCCTTTTCAAGACCTTCAGGCACTATTTTTAAAAACCTTCGGGCACCATTTTTAAAGACCTTCGGGCACCATTTTAAAGATCTTCGGGCACTATTTTAAAGACCTTCAGCCACCTTTTTAAAGACCTTCGGGCACCATTTTTAAAGACCTTCGGGCACCATTTTAAAGTCCTTCGGGCACCAATTTAAAGACATTCGGGCACCTTTTTAAAGACCTTTGGGCATTCTTTTAAAGACTTTCGAGCACCATTTTTAAAGACCTAACCATTTTTAAAGACCTTCGGGCACCATTTTAAAGACTTTCAGGCACCGTTTTTAAGGACCTTCAGCACCATTTTAAAGACCTTCGGGTGCCATTTTAAAGACCTTCGAGCACCTTTTTAAAGACCTTCCGGGCATCGTTTTTAAAGACCTTCGGGTGCCATTTTTAAAGACCTTCGGGCACCATTTTAAAGACATTCGAGCACCGTTTTTGAGGACATTCGGACACCATTTTTAAGATCTTTGGGCACTATTGTTAAGACCTTCGGGCATAATTTTTTATGTTGAAATCGAGCCCGTTTCCTTAAGACGGGTCGAGCCTTGATTAGTCAGTAAATTCAATTTAAGGAAAAAATCTTCAATTTATAGCTTTCTCAAAAAAAAATGAATGAATGAAATGACGAAAAAATAAAAAAAAAAGAAGAAAAGAAAAAAGAAAACTCATTTCCCTTTCCTTCACATGTGATTTCACTAACCGTACAAAATTAGTGTTTGTTTATCTTTGTCTGATTCCTGATTCTCACAATAGCCAAAGAGGGGCAGCTGTAGACACCTAATTTTGTCCAGACCCCTAAATCAGGTATATTTTATTCCTAAATTGATGTTTCAGAATGCTAAAAGGCTTTTCTCATCCTGCAGGTGGTACTCCGAGGCTTAGTCTAAGAAAACAGACAGAAAAAGTCAAACTCAAAAAAAGTCAACCTAAAAAAAAGTCAACCCTAAAAATTCAACCTCAAAAAAGTCAACTATTAAAAAGTCAACCCACTTTCAAAATCAAGATTTGAGGTTCAATTGAAAAATGGTGAAAGAATTTTGATAATCCGATGTCTACATTGAAAGATATGGAGTTCGAAAGTCGGGCTACGAGATTCAATAGAAAGGAAACCCTTATTCAGGAAATTTGGGGAAAAGTGCTTAAACAATCAAATTGGTCGGAATTGAAGGTCTCAAATGAAAGATACGCACTGACTATAGATAATGGAGAAGCCATTTGGAAGAAAAATCGATAGAAAAGCCAATTAGAAAGAAAACCGAGGATTAGGGTTTTTTGGTGGATTTTGGTAAAATTTGGAAGAATTGCAGAAATGGCCCAATTCGGAAGATCTAAAGCTCTTAATTTGTGTGAAATGATTAAACAAGGATAGCCCAAGGCTCAGTTTGAAGAAAATCTAAAAATCAGACTTCTTTTGAGCAAAATCGGTTTCAGAGGCAAAAGGGCAAAATTGGAAAATGTGGGAAAAATAGCGAATGAACTCCAAAAATTTTGAAAAATTGAAAATCTCATTTTAAATTATTTGGAAGAGATTGGCGAAATAAAATCTTGATTCGGAGTTCGTTTGCAAAATGGCCAAATCCCGGGTCCCTTATGTCGTACCCCTTCATGTTCTTCCACTATCGAACTAGCCTGACCCTCCATGAAAACCTTTTGGTTGAAGATTATCCTGAGGCCAATAATTTTCCTATGCATTATGCTGACACAAAAAATGCATGAAAAAGAAACAAGTCAGTAAAGGTGAAGAAACCAAATAATAACAACATAATATAACAAATATCTCAATGAAAATTGGGCATTACGACGCCTTTGGGACTTATTACGGGCGATATGATGTGCGTTCATCACTGCCCAATTTTGTAAAACTTAATCGGAATGTAAAATATGTAACAAAAGGTTAGAAATATTCTTCCATGTTTTCCTAACTTCGGTATATCTATAAAAATTCAGCAGGGCTTCGCCTATGTTGGCTCTACTGCTCACTATATATGGGTGAACGAAGTTCTAAAGGCCCCGAATTGTTTCTCACTGTTGCCGATGAAGGCTAGTAAGGCACCCCAATAAAAGCAGGTTCAATTCGTTAGAGTATATTTCCCTAACCCATGTGGATTGTTAATCACGGGAGCTTAGGTAATTTATACTCCGAAAATATTTTGCTAACCTATGCGGATTGTTAATCACGGGAGTGTAGCTACTTTATTTCCACTTAAAGGGATGGAACCCGGGTATAGGGCTCATGTTATGCAAATGCACGTGTAGAGTGTGAGGAAGAACAGCAAACCTTTCACCACCTATTCTACAATCCTTATTCTAAATGCCCCAATAAAATTAAACAACATAAATCGTTAATTAATCAAAAAAGGAATATATGCACCAAAATAATCAGAGAACAATTATAATATGTATGCACATGAATATGGACATATTTAAGAGCATTTTATTATTTTCAAAATTCTCCTTATTTTTTTTAAAAAAAAATGTGGGAATTAAAATTAAATACCAATTAAACCAACAAAACTGAGACTTTGATAACACACGATTAATTCTAGGCTTGACTCTTTAAATGTCCCCAGCAGAGTCGCCAAGCTGTCGCAACCTAAAAAAATAACAATTCTTATCGCAAGACTTTATTATTCATTAAGCGTGACATTAAAAAAACCGAGGAAAAGTCGACTTAATTCTTCTAGAAATTCGAAGGTTTTGAAAAGAACCTTGAAAAAGACATGGAGTCACCACCAATCTTTTTTGGCTAG
Source organism: Fremontodendron californicum (assembly GCA_030761205.1). NCBI lineage: Eukaryota > Viridiplantae > Streptophyta > Magnoliopsida > Malvales > Malvaceae > Fremontodendron > Fremontodendron californicum. The sequence continues at coordinate 14,373,197 of JAULJL010000037.1, forward strand.
GTGTTATCGGCCACCTATTAAAACCGGTTTTATAAAACATTTTAAAATTAATTAAAACTTTTTTTTTAAAACCAATTTCAAGTCTACGTTTTAAACCAGAGAAATAAAAAAAAGCGGGTTCGGGACTCGGTTACCTGTAGAGAAAGATTAGCACCCCCACAACGCCGGTATAAAATGGTACCTTATTAATCGTGTGTTATCTCAAATCTTGATAAAAAGTCGATTTTTAATTTGGTATTTCAAGTTAATTCCCAATTTAAAGAAAAATAATTCCATTTTTTTATTGGAAATGATTCGGAATTTATTAATTCAAAATTTTCTATAGTTTGCCATGTTTGTTGGGAAATATAGAAAAATTTTGAATTAATAAATTCCCGATCATTTTCAATAAAAACAAATGGAATTATTTTTCTTTAAAATGATTATGAATTAACTTGAAACACCAAATTAAAAATCGATTTTTTTATCGAGATTTGAGATAACACACGATTAATAAGGCACCTTTTTATACGGGCGTTGTAGGGGTGCTAATCCTTCCCCACATGTAACTGAGTCCTGAACTCGCTTCTTTGATTTCTCTGGTTTAAAACGTAGACTTGAAATTGGTTTTTAAAAAAAATGTTTTAATTAATTTTAAAATATTTTATAAAACCAGTTTTAATAGGTGGCCGATCACACCTAGCCAAAAAAGATTGGTGGCGACTCCATGTCTTTTTCAAGGTTATTTTCAAAACCTTCGATTTTATAGAGGAATTAAGTCGACTTTTCCTTATTTTTTAATGTCACGCTTAACGAATAATAAAGTCTTACGATGAGACTTGTTATTTTTTAGGTTGCGAATTATCGAATTAGGGTTTCTTTTCCCCTGAATCTCCATAACCTATCTTTCAGACTCTATATCTCTCGTTGTAGACCTCGGATTATCAAAATTCTTTCACCATTATTCAATTAAACGTTCAATTTTAATTTTGAATGAGGGTTGACTTTTTCAGTGGTTGACTTTTCAGGGTTGACTTTTTTAGGGTTGAATTTTTTTGGATTGACTTTTCATGGTAGACCTCCTAAACAAAGTCTTGGAGTACCACCTGCAGGATGAGAAGAGACTTTTTGCATTCTAAAACATCATCAGGAAGAAAATTATCTGATTTAGGGGTCCGGACAAAATAAGGTGTTTACAGCTGCCCCTCTTTGGCTATTGCTGAGAATCAAGAATAAGGCATAGATAAATAAACACTAATTTTGTCCAGTTAGTGAAATCACATGTGAAGAAAAGGAAAGGGAGTTTTCTTAATTTTCATTTTTCTTCATTTTTTTTTTTTGAAAAAGCTATAAATAGAAGATTTTGTCCTTAAATTGAGTTCCCTGACTAATCAAGGCTCTACCTGTCTTAAAAAAATGAGTTCGATTTGCAAGAGAATAAAATATCTCGACGGTGGTCTCGAGGCCTTATCTTGTCTTGGTGTCAGCTGTGTTTAAAATTATGGGAATCTCTTCTAGAAGCTTCGGCTATTACCACCAAAGATTTGTTCATTTTAAAATTGTAAAACTCTGGATATCTTCACCAGAGGCTTCGGCTATGACCACCAAAGGCTTGTTCACTTTTAAAACTGTAAAACCCTGGATATCTCCACCAGAGGCTTTAGCTATCACCACCAAAGACTTATTCACTTTTAAAATTGTAAAACTCTTGATATCCCCACCAAAGGCTTTGGCTATCACCACCAAAGGCTTGTTCACTTTTAAAACTATAAAACCCTGGATATCTCCACCAGAGGCTTCGACTATCACCACCAAAGGCTTGTTCACTTTTAAAACTGTAAAACCCTGGATATCTCCACTAGAGGCTTTGGCTATCACCATCAAAGACTTGTTCACTTTTAAAACTGTAAAACCCTAGATACTCCACCAGAGGCTTCGGCTATCACCACCAAAGACTTGTTCACTTTTAAAACTGTAAAACCCTGGATATCTCCACCAGAGGCTTTGGCTATCACCACCAAAGACTTGTTCACTTTTAAAACTGTAAAACCCTATCACCACCAAAGACTTGTTTACTTTTAAAACTGTAAAACCCTGGATATCTCTACTAGAGGCTTTGGCTATCACCACCAAAGACTTGTTCATTTTTAAAACTGTAAAACCCTGGATATCTCCACCAGAGGCTTCAGCTATAACCACCAAAGGCTTGTTCATTTTTGAAATTGTAAAACCCTGGATATCTCCACTAGAGGCTTCGGCTATCACCACCAAAGGCTTGTTCACTTTTAAAACTATAAAACCCTGGATATCTCCACCAGAGGCTTTGGCTATCACCACCAAAGACTTGTTCATTTTTGAAATTGTAAAACCCTGGATATCTCCACCAGAGGCTTTGGCTATCACCACCAAAGATTTGTTCATTTTTGAAATTGTAAAACCTTGGATATCTCGACCAGAGGCTTTGGCTATCAGTACCAAAGACTTGTTCATTTTTGAAATTGTAAAATTCTAGGTTCGACTCATTCTGAAAACAAGTTCAATTTAAAAAATAAAAGAAAGTACCTCAATGGTGGTCTCGAGGCTCGACTCATTTGAGAAGCAGAACGAGTTCGATTTTAAAACAAAATACCTCGACGGTGGTCTCGGGGCTCGACTCATTTGAGAAGCAGAACAAGTTCGATTTAAAAACAAAAGGAATGCCTTAACAATGATCCTGGGTTTGACTCATTTGGAAAATAAATTTGATTTGAAAACAAAAGGAATATATCTCGAAGGTGGTCTCGTGGCTTGACTCATTTGGAAAAGAAGTTCGATTTAAAAAATAAAAGAAAATACCTCGACGGTGGTCTCGGGGCTCGACTCATTTGAAAAACAAGTTTGATTTGAAAAGAAAAATACCTCGACGGTGGTCTCGAGGCTCGACTCATTTGAGAAGCAGAACGAATTGGATTTTTCAAACCAAAATACCTCGACGGTGGTCTCGGGGCTCAACTCATTTGAGAAACAGAACGAGTTCGATTTGGGAAAGCAAAATTTCCATGATTCCTGCAATGTTAGCCAAATATAATGATGAAAATGACATGCTTTGCAAATGCTTGTAGGATGTATGTTCCCTAAGGATGAAGGTAATTAAATGATTGTGTCATGATGTCTAATCCATGGTTTCTTTGAGATTCATGGACTGTCTGACTTCATGATGAAATCTTCAACTTTCCACTGATGCCCCACTTGAGGATCTTTCAATCAAGATAAAAAGTTTCAGTTTATGATTTCTCTGAAATCCATAAATTTTTTGACTTCGAGATAGAGTCTTCAATACATTCATTTTTTACCTCTACTTGGTGAATTTTCCATCATGATGCGCTGTTGAATTTTCAAATTTTAGTGGTTTCCAAACCTCTTCTAAAATTTAAATCTACTTCTTAGTAATACTCTGAAATCCATTTGTTTAAAGATTTTTATGTTTACTAATCATCATTCAATTTAATAACCATCAAAATGCATCACAAAAATGTATGAAAGAAAGTATGAAACAACCAAATGTCATAAAAGGGATAACAAGATGACAGAAGTGAATATCAAGGATACAAGAAACAAATATAGAGTTGTAGGTTGTAGATGCCCCAGATGCGGAATATCTTGGACCTTTCCTTATTTAATTCATCTAAAATTTCTCTTGAATAAGCCATTTACTTAGGTAACCTCGTGGCTTTTGTTGTTGCGTCAGACTGATTTTTTCCCCTTTCTTCTAATTTTTTGATACTTTCTCCCCCTTTACACGGACCATTGATTCAATCCTTAATCAGTACTTGAGCTGCCCTTTATGGGTTTTCAACCCAAGTATCCCCCATTGGTATTAAGTTACCCTTTGCGAGTTTTCGGCTTAAACCTCTCCTTTTACATTTTTTTCATTTTTTTTTGTTTTCTCTTTTTTTTTAATTTTCTACCATGCATCTAAGAATTCTAAATGTTTCCAAGGTAAAAATGTCAATTCAAAAGATGGGATGAATTCTGAGAAAAACCTTTCAAATTAAATATCCATGCTTGATCAAAATGGACTTTTAAAAACACGTAATGTAGGCCAAGCTTTGGGTTTAGAAAGAAAGAGTAAATAGGCCCAAAATGTGTTTAAGGGTGATTGGGTCAAGGATCATTTCCTGAGGAGAATTCATTCTTGAAACGTTCATCCTTTTTGGACTTTCCTCTTCTTCTTTGGAATCTGTTTTTTTTTTCATTCTTGGCTTTCATTTGCCATTCTTTTGATTTCACATGTTTTTTCTTCCCCCTTTTTTTATGGCTCTTTTCGCCATGATTTTGAGGAGATTATTTTGCCTCGCATCTGCCCTCCAGTGGAGAGGGTGATCCTTGATCAAGGTTCAAAGAAAGAAAGAATTCCTAAGGCTCAAAGGGGTGACTAGGGATAATTTTTCCTTAGTGAAAAGAAATATGAAAGATGTCCATTCATCATATCAAGCACGAATATTCTCATTGAAAAGCAATCCTCAGGGGAAATAGATATATAGAATTTTCATTTTTACATTTGGAATCATTCCAATTTCCATGTGCACAGTATCACAATTTTCTTTTCTTTTTCTTTTTTTTTTTATTTATTTTTCTTCTTTAAGCATAGTACTTCTTCAATTCGTCAGCATACACGGGATTCTCAAGTCATCCCCATCCATTCGAATCAGAATCAATGCTCCTATAGAAAAAGCTCCTTTTTACCACATAGGGCCCTTCCCAATTTGGAGCCTATATCCCTCACGAATCGTTCACTATAGGGAGAATTTTTCCTAGTACCAACTCTCCTTCTCGAAACTGCCTAGGACGAACCTTCTTGTTGTGGGCTCGAATCATCCTTTTCTGATACAACTGCCCATGGCAAATTGCTTTCATCCTTTTCTCTTAGATAAGATTCAACTGCTTATAGCGAGCTCTAACCTATTGGGCCTCTTCTAAACCAACCTCCATCAAAACACGAAAGGAAGGAATTTCAACCTTAATAGGTAACATTGTCTCCATTCCATATAACAAAGAAAATGGCATGGCACCCGTCGATGTGCGGGCCGAGGTACCGTATGCGTGAAGAGCAAAAGGAAATATCTCATGCCAATCTTTGTACACATCGGTCTTTTTTTCAACGATCTTCTTGATGTTCTTATTTGATGTTTCTACTACTCCATTCATTTTCGGACGATAAGGTGCCGAATTATGATGAGTGATCTTGAATTGAATACACACTTCTCTCATCATCTTGTTGTTCAGATTGAGAGCATTGTCTAAAATGATTCTTTCTGGAAATCCATACAGACATATGATTTCCTTTTTGACGAATCTGCATACCACAGACTTTGTTACATTAGCATAAGAAGCAGCTTCTACCCACTTTGTGAAGTAATCTATGGCCACTAGGATAAAAAGGTGTCCGTTTGAAGCTTTCGGGGTAATTGGCCCGATCATATCCATTCCCCACATCGAAAATGTCCATGGTGCAGTCATGAAATGCAATGGTGATGGAGGCACATAAATCTTATATGTACATATCTGACATTTATGGCACTTCTGGGAATAACTAATACAATATCCTTCTATTGTTAGCCAATAGTATCCTGCCCTCATAATCTGTTTAGCAAGCATGTGAACATTGCATGAGTGCCCCATATCCCTTCATGGACTTCCTTAATGACTCTCTAAGCTTCGACAGACCCGAAACACCTCAATAGAACATGGTCCTTCCCTTTCTTGTAGAGAATCTCACCATCTAAGACAAAACCCATTGCCAATCTTCTCAGAGTCCTCTTATCATTTTTGTTGCTTGTTCAGGATACCGTTGACTCTTGATGTATTAAAAGATGTCATAATACCAAGGGAGGCTATCCTCTTCTTCTTTGATACTCAGGCAGTGGGCAGGAGATTCGTATATGCCCATCTTTATTGGAACAACTTTGGATCCTTTATTTACTTTAAACATTGACGATAAAGTGGCTAAAGCATCCGCCATTCGATTTTCTTCTTGAGGGAAGTAGTTGAAACTCACTTCTTTGAATTCCTCTATCAAACTCGATATGAGCTCTCGGTATCAGATTAAATTTGCATCTCGGGTTTTCCATTCTCCCCGTAGTTGGTATATCACTAAGGCTGAATCTTCGAAAAGTTCAAGTGTTTTGATCTTTCTGTCTATGGCAGCACGAAGGCCCATAGTACATTCCTCATATTCAGCGGTATTATTTGTACAATCAAAATCCAATCTGGCAGTGAAAGGATAATAATATTCCTCTGGGGATATAACCGCGCCTATCCCGTGCCCCATGGCATTAGATGCACCATCAAAGTACATTTTCCATATTTTCTTCTTCAGGAAAATCTCATCCTCCTACGAAACACACATCAAATCTTCATCAGGAAAATCAAAGTTCAAAGGCTCATAATCTTCAACCGCCCGACTTGCTAAGAACTTGGCGACTGCACTGCCCTTTATAGCTTTCTGACTCACATACATAATGTCATACTCTGACAGCAAAACTTGCCATCTTGCCGTTCTTACTGACAGGGAGGGTGCTTCCAACATATATTTGATGGGATATAGCTTGGCAATCAACCACATCGTGTGGTACAACATGTATTGCCTAAGCCTTCGAGCAGTCCAAGCTAAGGCACTACGAAGCTTTTCTATCGATGAATACTTTAGCTCATACTCTATGAACTTCTTACTGAGGTAATAACTCACTTGTTCTTTCTTTCTTTCTGGTCTCATCATGCTGCCCCAAGACACAGCCCATAGATCTCTCAAGTACTGATAAATATAGTATCATTGGTTTCTTTGGAACAGGTGTTATTAATACTGGTGGGTTGGATAGATAGTGCTTAACTTTTTCAAAGGCGATTTGACACCCTTCATCCCATTATCCCAGATCACGCTTCCGAAGTAACTTAAATATTGGATCACATTTGTCGGTTAACTGGGAAATAAACCAAGTAATGTAATTCAATCTTCCTAGAAATCCTCTCACTTTCTTTTGAGTAAAGGTAGTGGGAAGTTCTGGATGGCCTTTACTTTATCTGAATCAATCTTGATTCCTCTCTTACTGATGACAAAACCTAAAAACTTTCTTAGTCTTTCGAAGAGTTTCTTAAGATTCACAATATGCTCATATTCTCCTTGTGACTTTGTGATCATGTCATCAACATAGACTTCAATCCCCTTATGCATCATAACATGAAACAAAGTTACCATGGCTCTCTGATATTTGCCCCTGCATTTTTCAATCCAAATGGTATTACCTTATAGCAAAATATTCCCTATATCATCACAAAAGTGGTTTTCTCCATATCTTTCGATGCCATCTTAATATGATTGTACCTTGAGAATCCATCCATGAAGAAAAACAAAGAGCTCTTTGCCCTACTATCCACCAAGGTATCAATGTAAGGAAAAGGGAAATTATCTTTAGGATTGTCCTTATTCAGATCCTAGTAATCAACACACATCCATATTTTGTCGTCCTTCTTTAGAACTGAGATAATATTTGCTACCCATTTCGGATATTTTGCCACTTCTAAGAACCCAACGTCAAACTGCTTTTTCACCTTTTCTTTTATCTTTAACAACATGTCAGGCCTCAGTCTTCTCAATTTCTGTTGAATTGGCTTGCAATTTGGAATTAAATGGAGCTTGTGAACCACAATATCAGGATCCAACCCCCGCATGTCTTGGTATGACCATGCAAATACATTGACATATTCCCGGAGTAAATCTATTAGTTCACACTTTGTTGATGGTAAGAATGAGGTTCCATTTTGACCTCCTTTATTTCTTCTCCACTTCCCAAGTTTATCATTTCTAATATCTCCTTATGAGGCAACACTTGCTTCTCTTCTTGTTCTATTTTTCTCAATAAATCTGGGGGCATACCATAATTTTCAACATCTTCGTTGACACCGAAATCACCCATGCAAATGGGTCTTTCAAAGTCAATTTTAGAATTATTGATAGGACAGTCCTCATATTCTGCATCTATACACCTGTAAATAGGTGAGGAAGAAACAATATAGGAAGGCATATAGGTAATGAAAGAAAATGAAAAAACAAAAATGAAAGAATATGGACACATCAATATGAAGAAAATGCATCGTGTTTCTTATTTATTAAATGAAGAGTTTTAAACATAAGCCCGTACAGAAAAATTCTTAATATCCTTGGGCAAAGATAATTAAGATTGTTTCAGAGTATTACTCTGGAGTAGACCTAAAAACTATAGGAAGCTCGGTTGCACTCCAGTTTGTTAATTTGTAACCCGGTGGACATGGTCGCGCCATCCAACTTGCATTCTTATTTCCAATTTCTTCTTCCCCAGCCATGCAGATTACCATTTCTTGCATCTTCTCTTCCTTGTTCATGTGGAACTTCTCAAAAGCTTGTTCGATCATTACCAACACATCGTCGGAATCCTTCTCTCCAAACTCAAAGCCAGCCGAACGGAAGCTGTGAAAGATTGGTAGGAAAGTCATGGGCTCCCACTTTATATTCATACCTGAGAGACGGGCCATCCTCCTCTTTCGGTTTTTCTCAATTTGTCTCCTCTTTTCATGAGCTTTTGGGAGATATCCGAGACCGAACCGATCTTTCTTCCCAATTACTTCAATTGCTCTGGCCATACCTGGATATGTTTTTGCAGTCCTTTTCCTGCTCTGCAGCCTTTTTCTACTGTCATTCTCACCCCCAAAGCTAGTATTCTTGGACAGCTTTGGCTTTACGTCATTTAGTGACAAACTTAGCATTAACAAATTCTAGTGACCTAAATGAGCATTCCACAGCATCCTCATTCGATTTTATGTATAGGGAGTTAGTGGATGCAGAGGCTATGATGTCCTCCTCTCCCGATACGTTGACCAAGCGTCTTTCCCTTACAAACTTTAATTTTTGGTGGAGAGATGATGGTACTGCTCCAGCAAAATGTATCCATGGCCTACCCATTAAGCAGTTGTAAGACGAGGTAATGTCCATAACCTGGAAATAAACCCTATAGGTACAAGGACCTATCTCCAGTGGGACCTCAATAGTTCCCGTCGAGTGCCATCAAAAGCTCTAACCACAGTGCGACTTGGTAGCATGTAGGACATGTCGACCGACAATTTGGATAAGGTTGCCAAGGGCATTACATTCAACGAAGAACCATTATCCAGGAGTACTCGTGGTAGAATGTGTCCCTTGCAAGTAGTCGTGAGATAAAGGGCTTTTGTAGATCCTACACAGTTGGGTGGTATCTCATCATAACTAAAGAAAATGTAATCATCAGCTGTGATGATCCCCACTAACCGATCTAACTTCTCCACTGAAATGTTGTGGGCCACATATGCTTGATTCAAGATCTTTAGGAGGGCATTTCTATGTGGATCTGAGTTCAGTAATAGTGAAAGGACCTAAATCCTTGCTGGCTAACGGTGTAGTTGTTCTACCACACTGTACTCATTGTGTTTTATGAACTTCAAAAATTCAAAAGCCTCCTTCTCATTTACCAGCTCTTTCATCTTATTAACCAGGATTGAATCTTTCTCTACTCCTTTTAACTGAACCATCTCTATATGGACCGGTTCTGATATTCTCTTTCCTTTGTCAATTCCTCTTTCCTTTCCCACTGGACTTGGTTCAACAGTTCCAGGGGCATAGCATCTACCACTGCGAGTTAGATGTGCTACACCCGTTATTTCAGTTGCTGTTTGCTGACTTGAAGAGCTCGGGGTAACCACATTGCAATCATATTTCCAAGGTACGGCCTTATTCTTCTTGTATGAGAAAGAAAAAGGTAGCTATATAATCAACTTAGGTGTAGTTTCTTTATAAACTAGGGTAACCTTCTCTTTTGGCTGATCATAGTAGATAACCAAAGCTCTGCCCACCCCATAACCTGCTGTGTTTTTAATGGTATCCACCTCTTCCTCTGTTTTTTCATAAAATTGGGTCTCGCCCTCATCCATCATTTGCTAAACTTTAGCTAAAAAATCTCCACACTCCTATATAGCGTGTCCCTCGCATCTTTGGAACGGACAACAATCCTCCGTCTTTCTTGCAACCATTTTCAAATTGTCTTCATCCTGAACTATTCCCGCCCTGACCATTTCAAGCCACACTTTATCATCGGCGTCTTCACTTCGCTGATATGTCTTTTCACCTTACCAACCTCCCCTGACGACATCGCATCCACCTTGTCCTCAATATGATTGGGCAATGGGATACCCGCAACATTAGGCCCGTTCCTAGATCCGAACTTTACGACCCCAGTGTCAATCAAGCTTTGGATCTTCCTCTTAAAAGCAATGAATCCTCGGTCGAATGCCCCTGAATTCCAGCATGATATGCAAAGTTAGCATTTGCGTTATACCATTTGGGATATGGTGGTTTCAAGGGTTGAAGTTATACGGGCGCAACGAGCTATCCCTGTAACAGTTTGGGGTATAACTCACCATAGGTTGTAGGAATAGGATCAAATTGAGGCCTTCGATTATTCCTTGGTTATCGTTGGTCATTGCGGATAACATTCATGGTGTTTGGGACGGTATTTTAGGGAATGGCTATTTTTGGGGATATGCCAGTTGGATATGGCTGTTGCGATATGGCTGTGTAAGGGAAAGGGTTTTGGGTAAGGTAATTCATGACAGTGTAGTAAGGATTGTATGTTGGGTAAGGTGTATAAGGTGTAGGAGGTGTATAGGGTGCAGGAGATGTATAGGGTCTAGGAGGTGTATATGGATAATGGTTATACCTAACTGCATGAGTTTCCCCCTCTCTTTTTTTTGGCAGGGATTGCTTTTTTTGGAGTTGAAGATTCTCCCCTTTCTATCTTTCCACTCTTAATAGCGGTTTCTATCATTTCACTGGATATGACCATATCTGCAAAATTCTTAGTGGCATTACCCATAAACTTGTCATAATACGGTGCTTTTAAGGTGTTGATGAAAAGGACCGTAGTTTCCTTACTTGTCAAAGGGGGTTGCACTAGAGTGGCCAAATCTCTCCACCTTTGAGAATACTTCTTAAAGCTCTGAGTAGTTTTTTTCTCCGTGTTCTGTAGCGACAACCTATCAGGTATCATATCAGATACGTGCTTATAATGTTCCATGAAGGCTTTGGCCAAATCCATCCAAGAATGGATCTTAGTCCGGGTCAACTGATTATTCCAACGGGCTGCAGAACCCGTTAAAATATCTTAGAAGCAGTGAATGAGCAGCTTTTCATCTCCATCATGTCATATCATTTTTTGGTAGTACATGGTTAAGTGTGCTGATGGGTTGGTGGTCCCATCATACTTCTCAAAATTTGGTACTTTAAACTTAGGAGGAATTACCAGGCCATGCACCAGACTCATCTCCTTGGCATCTAGACTGGCAAACAATTCTGCACCTTCCACTGCCCTTAGCCTCTCTTCCAATAACTGATACTTTTTCTGTGATTCGGCAGATTCAATCCTCTTTAGTTCAGCCATCTTTGCTTTCTTATTCTAAGCAAGCTCTTCAAAATTTGGAACATCAACAAGATCAGTTGGGTCAGCCCCGATGTAAACCTGTCCGGAAGCATAGTTCTGTGCTTCTGCCATCGGTTGGATATAAACAAAAGACGTTGCCCTTGTTGGAAGCTCATTTCTAGCATTCTGAGATGTTTGGTCATTTACCTGCACAACTTCAGGTCAGCCCTCTTGATTCACTACTTTTCCCGTAACTAAATTCTCAGCCGACCCTTTTTGTCTAAGCGTGGCATTCATCATTTCCATAAGCTTGGCCATCTGCTCTCTTGATTCTTCCTGGGATTTAGCCAATTGCTCTTGTAGTTCCCTTTGAGTCCATTCCATCCTTTCAATACGGGCAATCTGGTCATTCTCCATAATTCTGGCTTGAGATCTGGTATTATAACGGTGGCGAAAATTTGGTTCTTTCGGAGTGAGCCCAATTTTACCTTTAATTTTAAAAAACCATGGATTAGAACTTATTGATTTATTTATTAAAGTATTTATTGAGTGTATGAAAGTATGAATTATTGAATGTACATGTTTATCAACAAACAAATAAATGAATGTGATGAATGAGTTGGTAAATGGAGAATGCTTTAATGAAGATGAAACTAATGGTATTTGCCTTAAAATATTATCCCAAAACCAAAGGTTTTTTCATTATTTCATAGAAAACTTTATACAACGCATTTCTCATCGAGATACATGGAAATATTTGCTCATACTAGTCTTAGGATTTTTCCAAGAGATGCAACAGTCGCTGATCATACTTCTCGAAGTCTTTACCCTCTCAACCCTCTCACTTGCCCTGTCGATTCTCGGGTGATATCTGCAATGTCGACTTTCTCAGCTGGCGGCTGTTGCTCTATAGCCTGAATAGTCGCATGGAGTGACTCATTTTCCTTGCACATCAGGGATGTTCTTCATTTCTCATTTCCCAACCTAAACTGTAACTGTTCATTTTCTTGCTGACACCTCTCTAGCTTGGTTGACATCAAAGAATGTGTATCCTCCCATTTTTGCCGCTCATGAGAAAACCCGGACTCTTTTTCTTTACATTCCTTGGCCTTATTCTTCCAATAGTCCAATTCCATTTGAAGTTTCTTCATTTCTTTCTCATGTGCTTTAAAAGAAATGCTAGCTCCCGTAAATCTTCCCATGGCCTTTATCTTCTTGTTTTCTTAGTGCAGATCTAATATATCGGCCAATGCTGTATCTCTCTCTTTGACCATTTTTTTTGTCTTGGTCTCTTGGATCTCAAGCCTAGTCTTAAAGTGCTCGACATCTTCTTGAAGCTTATCACATTCTCGCTTCAGTTTCCCTTTGTCTTTTTCTAATTCCTGCCTAACCAGCTCAACTCCTAATGGTATTACTGGTTCGAGCTGAAGAATGACTGGATGAACAGAGGCATCTTCGACAGGAAGCACAATGTCACGAAGCTTCTTGGTCCTCCATACTAGATATGCCGGAGTGGCATTGATGGTATACCTACCTATTTGTGACCTGTATAACTTCTTCCATGCCATGATGACTTCACGTATTCTTCCTATATATCCGGGCTCACCATAGGAGAAATCTATCGAGATAAGCTCATAAGTAATCAGGATAAACTACTCGGATCCATACTGCCTCCGTACTAGTAATGGTGCATTGCTAACGGCCCCCAAATTCCTAACAATGGAACCCATAAATTCTCACCACAACGGTACAAGATTGACCCAAGTGGCATCCACGGAGCCCTCCAAGTTATATCCTCATTTCCTAAGGACGGAGAGTCTTGATCCATTGCTTCTTATCCCCTTTCTTTGACCATTTCATATTGTTGAATTTTGTAAGAGAAACACAAGTCTTCATGTAAGGATGAAGCTTCCCATTATCATCTCCCCAAAAGTGATTCCGAATCCAGACATATAGAAGCTGTACACAACCCTCAAAACGCCCTTTACCTCTTATTCTGCAGTGATTGAGTGACCTGATCATCTCGGTAAGAATGGCAGGAGAAGGATCAATATGTTTGTCCAACCGATCAAAGAAATCCACCACGGATACTTCGACATGACCTTCCACTTTCGAAAATAAGACGAAACCGTAAATCACCAGAGCAAAGACATCCACCACAAGATTATCATTCGGGTTGCTCTTAATACAATTCTGCAAGAATACCCAAGGAATGCATTCGCTCGAACCCTTCTTCTTCATCTAATGGGGAATCTACCAGGATATCTATACCCATCACTTTGGAAAGCTTCTCTCGACAGCTCGATGTATTTTGCTCTTTCTAATAGAATTTATCCAGATTTGCTGACTCAACACGGAGCAAGATAGAATATTCCTCAATGGTGGGCACCATATCTTCTTGATTAAAAGTGAAGCACCGGTACGAAGGATCCCAAAACTGTACTATGGCCCTAATCAGCTGCTCGTCCACCTCGATCAGGAGAAGTAGAGCTATGTCACCATATTTCCTAGTAAACTCATTCTTTCTCTCAAATCTCCACTGTCTCCAAAATTTCCTTGAACTCCACTAGATCATTTCGAACAAAATCCAAGTGAATTAACTCAGGAAGTACAAACACAATACCCACCGCCAAATAGTCTCCTTTGTCGCACTGATTCATCTCGGACTCAGTTCTGACCTCTTAGTATGTCTTGCTAACCACAGATACTGATAGAAGGTCATGGCGTTCCATGACTATAACGAAAAAAATCCTCGGTTGGCACCCAGTTTAAGGCAAATATCCCTAAATGACCATGATGCATGAAATGAAAACAACAAAAAAAACAAAAACATGAGTTAGTAACAGGATAATAAGATAAAAAATCATAATAAAATAAATAAATAGTAAAAGGTAAGAAGTGCTCCTCCAAGTGTTCCTAGCTTCGGGATATCTAATCGAAAATCTCGCATGGCTTCGCCTAAGTTCACTATATGAGGGTGAATCGGTTCTAAAGGCCCCGAATTGTTCCTCACTATCGTCGGTGAAGGCTAGTAAGGCACCCCGATTAAAGCGGGTTCAATTTGTTAGAGTTCATTTCCCCGGCTTATGAAGAGGCTATTGCCACACAAAGTGTAGGTGATCTGATATTCCGAAAGTGTTTCGCTAGCTTATATAGAGGCTATTGCGACACGAAGCGTAGGTACTTTACTTCCACTCAAAAGGACGAAACTCGGATTTAGAGCTCATGTTATACAAAATGTAAATGTCGTGTGAGAGGAGGAACACTCAAACCTTTCACCAACTATCCTAACCTCTATCCTAAGTATCCCGACAAAAATATTAAAGACAAGATTAAATAATGTCAAGCATGAATCTAGCAAAGAATAATAATATACAAGAAAATAACCAGAGAATAACAATACTATGCATGCACATGAGTATGAACATTTTTGAAAACATTTAATTATTTCCAAAATTCTCCATTTTATTAAAAATATATGGGAATTAAAATTAAATACCTGATAAAATTGACAAAACCGAGACTTTTGATAACACGCGACTAACTCTAGGCCTGACTCTCTAAAGTCCCCAGTGGAGTCGCTAAGCTATCGCAACCTAAAAAATAACAACTCTCATCGCGAGACATTTTACTCGTTAAGCATGACATTGAGGAAAACAGAAGAAAAGATGATTTAATTCCTCTTGGAATAAAATGAGTGTTTGAAAATGACCTAAAAAAATAAATGGAGTCGCCACCAATCTTTTTTGGCTAGGTGTGATTGGCCATCTATTAAAACCAATTTTGTAAAACATTTTAAAATTAATTAAAATATTTTTAAAACCAATTTCAAAGTCTGCGTTTTTAAACCAGAGAAATCAAAGAAACGGGTTTCGGGAGTCGGTTAAGTGCGGGGAAGGATTGGCACCCCCACAACGCCCATATAAAACAATACCTTATTAATCGTATGTTATCTCAAGTCTCGGTAAAAGTTGGTTTTAAATTTAGTATTTTAAAATAATTCCCAATTTAAAGAAAAATAATTCCATTTTTAATTGAAAATGATATAGAATTTATTAATTCAAAATTTTCCTATATTCCCCGACAAACTCGGCAAAATATAGAAATTTTTATTTATTTGGAAAAAATTTCGAATTATTCTCGTTTTAAAAAAAAAAAGATATTCTGTTATTAATGATAATTGATGATGTCCTCCCCGACAACCCGAGGGAGAACTCATAAATTATTTTAACTCGAGAATAACTTTATTTTATTTAAATCATTATTTTTTTAAAACATTTTAAAAGATGAATATGAACATGTATGACATAGTAAAAGATGACATAGCAAAATCTAGATGACATAGTATAATCTAAATGACATGATATAATCTAAGTGACATCTATATTCTAAATGACCTAGCAAAATTTAATAACATGTCATGATAAAAAAAGCATTAAATAATATATATTAAAATATGCATGAAAAAAAAAGCAATGCATGAACATAATAAATCCCAAATGATATGACAAAATAAATAATGACTAAGCAAGGAGCATAGAATAATATAAAATATTCACAACCATATAACAATCAATATAACATCATGACATATAAATCAAAACAATAACATCACTATAGAAATACTCATAGCAAAAATCATATATCATATAATATGCATGAACATGGAAATGCAATGCATGAGAGTGTATTTTTTTCCTTTAAATAAGGACATTCGTATACCTAGAAAGATATCCGACTACCTTAGGAAAAGACTTAAAGTAGATTTTTTCTAAATCAAAAGTACTTTGTGATTGGATTGAAAACAATTTTGAAAAATTTGGATGAAAATGGCACTATGGCCGAAACCCCCATTTAAAAAGGCTCTATTTTCCTAACTTTGAAAACCCGAGTTGACCTCCCTTGACCCCACCTTTATAAAATCAAAATTTAGGACTAAAATCACTTAGAAATTAACCTAGGTTAGTAGTTATTGTTCTAAATCAGCACCTTCTTAATGCCTTAACTAAAACAGAAAATTATTTTCTTCTTGAAAACAAATCTGACTTTTCTAACCAGTTTTAAAACGTGATGTTTTTACCTATTTTGAAATTTTCAAAAAAATCTGAAAAAACTTATGGGAGACTCAGAACATGTCGAACTCTATGGGAAAAAATCAACTTAATTTTTGGACTAAGGATGACCTACCCAAAAATTCATGAAAGTCAGAACACTGGGTGAAAAACTGTTTAGCCAAAAAACATTTTTAAACCTGTGAGAAAAACGTAAAAAAATCAGAATAAATATATTAGAGACTCCTCTAAGATCCTGTCATCAATGGTAAAAATTTCTAAAAATTTGAACAAGGATTGCGTAATGAAAAAAAATTACAAAGGTAGAAAATCCAATCTTGACAACATCTTAATTTTCCACAAGCATGGCCATGAGAGCTTGGCTTTAAGCCATTGATTGGCTTAAGTCAAAAATCAAGTGGGATGATATGAAATGCATGACCGAATGCCTAAATGACATAGAAAATATGCATGGCATAAAAGATGACCTAATGCCTAGATAGAAATATGCATGGTAATAAATGCAACCCTAGACCTAATATGCATAAAATATGCATCGTAATAAATATGACCCTAGACCTAATGAACATGAAACCATGCATGGAAATACAAGATGACTTAAGACCTAATAAGCATGAAAATATGCATGGCATACAAAAATGACCCTAATGCCTAAAATGTCATAGGAATATCCATGGCAATATAATATGATCTAATGCCTAATATGACATATAAACATGCATGGCTATAACATGAACATATAATGACCAAATGGACATAATAATAATGTAAGAACATGGAAAAACAAATACACAATAACATGGCATAATGATGTAAGGCGTGAATGAAAGCATGGTAGTCACATATTCAAGATGAAAATGCAAATGCACAAGGCAAAAAAACATGGTAGGAACCGAATGGTCATACGCATGTAAAAAAAAATTAGCAAGGCAATAACACAAACATATGGCATGGAAAATATGCAAGACATAAATGAAAGCATGATAGACAAATAATCATGATGAAAATACAAAGATATAGCTAGGCAAATACACAAACACATGGTATGGAAATAATGCAAAGCATGAACAACTTGATATAGTAAAAACAGAAAATTAAAGTTAGTAAATAAAGCAAGTGGACATGAAAATAAATGACAAAAATAGAAAAATAAGAACAAGTAAGTAAAGAGAGTAGAAATAAGCTCCATATTTTGATTATTTTAGAAAGCTAAATCATAAAAAAAAACCAACATACCACAACCAACATAGGAATAAAAGCAAACACAAGACAATCATACCAAAAGAGACCATTCAGCCACGTTGAAAAAAGTAGTAGAAAATTTGTTTTTGATATTTTTTTATGAAAACATAAGATAGAAGCCTTAAAAGAGAGTTTTAAAAACCTTTATTACATAATAAAATAACAAGAAATCATATCGAAGATGAGCAAAATCAGCATAGAAAAAGAAAGAAAAATGCAAGAGTTAGGTGCCAAAAGGCTACCTTTCAAAGCTATCTTTCAAGCTTCCTTCTTTTCTAAATTTTTATTTGCTTTTATACCACTTAGCTATTGCTCAAACCTCAAAATCATCAGCCAAAAAAACCTCCTCAAAGAATGAAAATACCCTTCTTAATATAGGCAACCGAACCCCCCTATGTTGACATAATGTTGTCATTTTTTTCCTAGCTAGCAAGATCCAAAGGCCACTAATCAAAGATTCTAAAAATGTGAATTTAAAAGCATAAGATGAAGTGACCAGCCCCTAACAATAACAACTGGCCTAAAATATGTAACCATAATATGCTCATCCTTTCTCTTCAATCATTTGGCGACTTGGCAAGATCACAAAGGCTCAATCAAATAAAGATACCTTCTTGCTAAATTTTGGCCTTTGGATGAAAGGATTCAGCCAAACTTCCTCTTCTACATGGGCTGGCTGAATGGCCTTTAAAATTCTAGTAACTTCTCTTTTTTTAAATTGCAAAAATGGCCCTCTTCGATTTCTTTGGTAGAATTGCACTTTAGCCCCCCAAACTTGATTAAATTGCAAAGGGATTCCAAATCTGGATTTTGTTTTTCCAATACCTCCTAAATAATATAAAATTAAGTTCTGGAAGTTTTCATAATTTTTCAAGCTCGTTTCCTAATTTTCCCGGATTTATCTTTTAGAATTTCGGTTTAGTGCCTCCCAAATTTAGCCTTTTTAAATTGAGCTCTGATTCTAGATTTCTCTTTTCCAATCTCTTCAAACTAATATAAAATTGAGATCTGGAAGTTTTCATAATTTTCAGAGCTCATTTGCTATGTTTCTTGGATTTATCTTATGGAATTTCAGCTTAGTGCACCCGAACTTTGCCATTTTTCAAATGAGCTCTGATTCTGGATTTTTCTTTGTCAATCTCTTCCAAATAATATAATATTGAGATCTTGAAGTTTTGGTCATTTTCTGAGCTCGTTTCCTATTTTTTCGGATTTATCTTCTGGAATTTCGGCTTAGTGCACCCGAACTTTGCCATTTTTCAAATGAGCTCCGATTCTGGATTTTTCTTTGCCGATCTCTTCCAAATGACATAAAACTCAGATCTGGAGGTTTTCATAATTTTCCGAGCTCGTTCCTATTTTTTTCAAATTTTCCAAGATTGCCCTTTAACCCCGAAACCTCGGTTTTACTCAAAACAGGTCCAATTTCTAGATTTTCTTTTTCATTGCCTTTGTTATATATTGAATTGGAGTTGGTCCGAAAACGCCCAATTTTTAAGATCAAAGTCCCCTCCGATTTGATTTTTCCTTTTTCAAATATCAAAAATTTCCTCGTTTTTCTATTTTTCCTCCAACCAGTTCTTTTCTCGAAATTACTTCAAACTGAGCCTTGGGATATCTTTGTTTACCCACTCTTCATCAATTAGGGGCTTTAATTTTACCGAATCGGGCCATTTTTGCAATTTCCCCAATTTCGCAAAATTCACCAAAAACCCTAATTTTCGATTTTCTTTCCAATTAACTCTTCCTTTGGTTCTGCTCCAATTGGCCTTTTCAATACCCTTAGTCATTGATTATATTCCATTCGGAACCTTCAATTTTGACCAATTTGATCGTTTAAGCACTTTTCCCTAATTTACCGAATTAGGGTTTCTTTTCTACTGAATCTCTATAACCCATTTTCCAGGCTCTATATCCCTCGTTCTAGACCTCGGATTATCAAAATTCTTTCACCATTGTTCAATTGAACTTTGAATCTTGATTTTGAATGAGGGTTGACTTTTTCAATGGTTGACTTGTTAGGGTTGACTTTTTAGGGGTTGACTTTTTTGGATTATGCTTGACCTCCTAAACAAAGTCTTGGAGTACCATCTGCAAGATGAGAAGAGACTTTCTGCATTCTAAAACATCATCAGGAAGAAATTACTTGATTTAGGGGTCCGAACAAAATTAGGTGTCTACAATCATAAAGCCTTTCAACCTATTTATTTTTATTTCTCTTTGAAAACTAAACCATCAAAGAAAGATATCCTACAACAACCAACATGGAAAAGAGAAGAAGAAACATGGAAAGGAAAAAAAAATGCAAGAGAAAGGTGCCAATGGCTACCTCCAAAGCTTTCTCAAGCTAGCTTTCTCTTTAAAAAGTTTCTTCTCTCTTCCCTTCAATTTAGCTACTGCCTATGCTCTTTAAAAGATGACTAACTATAAAAAATGAAACCTTTCCTCCTCTCTTCATAGTGGCCGGCCCTCCCTTGTATATTAGAAAGTGTGTCCTTTGATGTTTTAGCCATTGGATGAAATATACTCATCTTTTCTCCATCAATCCAAGCCATTGGAACAAAGATATTTTCATGAAAATAAAAATGACATCTTGCAATTGAGTCTTGGCCATTGAAGGATGCACTCATCATTTTACAAAGCACCAAGTCTATTGGATGAGCAAGGACATTTGCAAGGCATTAAAAATGACATCTTGCTACTTGATAGTGACCATTGGATGAAATGAAATAAATCTCCACCCTTCTCCTATGCTGGCCGGTCAAGGGCCTGGGATATTCCAGAATCCCTTCATTTTTTCACCTTTTTCGTTTTGCAAAATTTGGCCCGTTTTGGTATCCTCGATAAAATTACCTTTTAGCCCCCAAACTTAATTTAATTGCAAATGGACCCCAATTTTGGATTTGTCTTTTCCAACTCATCCCATTCAATGTAAAACTTGGTTTTGGAGGTTTTCACATTTTTTCGAGCACATTTGCTATTTTTCCTGGATTTTTCTCTAAAGTTTCGGTTTAGTGCCTCCCAAATTTAGCCTTTTTCATTTGAGCTCCAATTTCGTATTTTTCTTTACCAACACCTTCCAAAAATTATAAAACTCAGATCTAGAAGTTTTCATAATTTTCTGAGCTCGTTCGCTATTTTTTTCGAAAGTATCTTTTGAAATTTCAGGTTACTGCACCCGAAGTTTGCCCATTTTCAAATAAACTTCGATTTTGGATTTTTCTACACCAATCTCTTTCAAAAATTATAAAACTCAGATCTGGAAGTTTTCATAATTTTTCGAGCTTGTTTGCTATTTTTCCCATAATTATCTTTTGGAATTTCGGGTTAGTGCACCTGAACTTTGCCATTTTCCAAATGAGCTCTGATTCCGGATTTTTCTTCACCAATCTTTTGCAAAAATTATAAAACTCAAATCTGAAAGTTTTCATAATTTTTCGAGCTCGTTTGCTATTTTCCCGGAATTATCTTTGGGATTCTTCGAGATTGTCCTTCAACCTTCGAAACCTCGATTTTACTCAAAACGGGTCCGATTTCTGGATTTTCTTTTTCCACTTGCTTTGTCCTATATTGAATTTGAGTTGGTTCGAAAATGCCCAATTTTTACGGTCAAATTCCCCTCCAATTTAGTTTTCCCTTTTTTAAACTCGGGAATTTTCTCATTTTTCTGTTTTTTCTCTAAGTCGAACTTCCTTCGGATCCACTTCAAACTGGGTCTTGGGCTATCTTTGTTCAAGTAAAAAAGGTGAATTTCGCGTGCACTAATCTGGAAATTCCAAAATAAAATTTTAGGAAAAATAGCAAACGAGCTCGAAAAATTTTGAAAACTTCCAGATTTGAGTTTCATAATTTTTGGAAGAGATTGGTGAAGAAAAATCCGGAATCGGAGCTTATTTGAAAAATGGCAAAGTTCGGGTGCACTAACCCGAAATTCCAAAAGATAATTCTGGGAAAAATAGCGAACGAGCTCAAAAAATTATAAAAACTTTCAAATCTGAGTTTCATAACTTTTGGAAGGGATTGGTGAAGAAAAATCCGGAATCGTAGTTCATTTGGAAAAGGCTAAATTTGGGACGCACTAAATTGAAATTTCAGAGATAAATCTCGGAGAAATAGCAAATGAGCTCGAAAAAATGTGAAAACCTCTAGAATCAAGTTTTATGTTGAACGGGATGAGTTGGAAAAGAAAAATCCTAAATTGGGGTCCATTTACAATTAAATTAAGTTTGGGGGCAAAAAGGTAATTTTATGGAAAAACCAGAAAAGGCCAATTTGCAATTAAGAAAATATGAAAGATGGAGGAAATTCTTGAGCACTCAATGTCTTGGCCGGCCATGCATAGGGGAGAAGGGGAGGTTTGATCAATTTAATTCAATGGTCACTATCAAGCAAAAAAATGCCATCTTTATTACCTTGCAAATAGTCCCCCATCATCCAATGGCCTAGGTGCCTTGTAGAAAAGATGAGTGCACCCTTCAATGGCCAAGATCAAAATGCAAGATGACAATTTTCTTTTGTCAGGAAAAGATCCTCATCCAATGGCCAAGATTGGTGGAAGAAAGATGAGCACAATCCATCCAATGGTGAGGAAAGGTTCGGCCAAGCAAGGGAACATGCAAGTGGTCCTTGTTTCATCCAATGGCTTAGGTTCTTTGTAAAGATTGAGTGCACCTTTCAATGGACAAGATGGATTTGCAAGATGACATTTTTATTTGTCATGAAAAGATCCTCATCCAATGGCCAAGATTGGTGGAAGAAAGATGAGCACAATTAATCCTATAGTTAGGAGGTCAACCGGCTAAGTGAGAAAGGGAGAGGGGAATGTTTTATTGATTTAAGTTGGCTGGTCATTTGAAGGAGGAGGTCAATAGCTAATTTCGCAAGAAAATGGTTTTTGAAAGAAAAGAAGAGAGGGTTTAATTACCAAAAAGCTTGGAGGTAGCCATTCCTACCTAGCTCTAGCATGATTTTCTTCTTCATTCTCATGTAGTTTTCTTTGTTTTCTATGTTATTTCTACTTCTTTTCTCAAGAAAATAAAAGTTTTGAATTGTTCATTTAAGCTTTCATATTTTTTTTTTCATCAAAAATGGAAGAAAACAGATTCTCACAAATTTTTTTTTACATGGCCGAATGCCTTGTGTGTGCTTGCCTTGATTTGTCTTTTGCATATTTGTTGTGGGAAACATGATTGTGGAAGGTCTACTATTTTTTTTATGTTCTGATTTTTTAAAATAAATGAAGTGAATGAGGTTGAATGGCTACATGATCTTGATAAAAATCAAGTGACCATGGTTAGGGGAGGGCTATGCCCATTGTACCAACCATGGAGCTCAACTTTCCTTGTTCTTTGTTTACTTGTTTTTCTTATTACTTCCTTGCATGTCTATACATATTTTGGTTATGTTCTTTGTATCATTTTCTTGTCATGTTAGTTTTTAAATCATTTTCATGTTGTAATAAGTCCTCTATATCATTCAGTTTTTTGGTTCATATCATGCCTTGCTTCATACTTGGTTGTATCATACATTTTAAGTCATGTAGTTGTGTTCTCTTGTATTTTATGCTCATAATATGCTATACATGCATGTCGGTCAGCCCTTGCTCTTTGTTTTAATGCCATGCTTTGCATTATATGTGCCTATGTCATGCATCTTAGGTCATCTAGCTATGTCATTTAGCATGTTATGTCCATGATACATCTAGCATCACATTCGGCCTTCCCATGCATTTTAGGTCTAGGTCATGTTTTGCATTATATTCGCCTATGTCATGCATCTTAGGTCATGTAGCTATCTCATGCAATCTTAGGTCACTTTCCATGTCATCATTTCATGCCAAGTCACCTATGCCATGTCATCATTTTATGCCATGTCATCATTTCATGCCATGTCACCTATGCCATGTCATCATTTCATGCCAAGTCACCTATGCCATGTCATTCATTTTACAACATGTCATGCCATTTTATGCCATGTCATCCATATGCCATGTCATATCATGTCATTTGCCATGTTATTTATAGTCTAGGTGCATTTTCATGTCATACCATCCATGCCATGTTATCATTTCATGCCATTCAGCAATCCATATGCCCTTACCATGCATTCGAACCATTCACATGCCATTACCATGAGCATTCGGCCACCATGATATTTCCTACATGTCATTGAATTTTTATGCCATAACATTTAATTCCATAGCATATTTTTTTTACCATGTCAGTTAGTATGCTAAGCTCATGTTTGCCATGTTGGTTTCACTCATATGACATTCATTCTCATATCATGTCACTTGGTTTGTCATGTCATAATGCTTATGTAGCCTTGGTTTGGTATGTCATTTTCATTCACACGACATGTATTATCATGCTATGATATTTATAACATTTCTAATAAATAAGGCAATATTCTCGAGTCTAAATAATTCATGATTTTTTTTGCTGGGTCTGTTGAGGAGGATATCATCATTTATTAACGAAGAAATACCCTTTTCTAAAACAAAGATGATTCAAAAAATTTTCAAATAAATTTTGCCTGGTTTGCCAGGAAACATAAAAAGATTTTTGGTGTTAATAAATTTCGAATCATTCTCAAATAAATTCATCTATGCTATGTCATCATTCTTACCATGTCGATTTCATTCACATGCCATGTCATTTTATGCCATGTAACAAGCCATGTCATTTTATGCCATGTCATCTTGCTTGCCAGGTCGATTTTATTCACATGCCATGTCCTTTTATGCAGTGTCACATGCCATGTCCTTTTATGCCATGTCACATGCAATGTCATTTTATGCCATTTCATATGCCATGTCGATTTCATTCACATGCCATGTCATTTTATGCCATGTCACATGCCCTGCCATTTCATTTGCCATGTCATCTTACTTGCCATGTCGATTTAATTCACATGCCATGTCCTTTAATTCCATGTCACATGCCATGTCATTTTATGCCATTTCATATGCCATGTCATCTTGCTTGCCATGTCAATTTCATTCACATGCCATGTCATTTTATGCCATGTCACATGCCACGCCATTTTATGCCATTACATATGCCATGTCATCTTGCTTGCCATATCGATTTCATTCACATGCCATGTCATTTTATGCCATGTCACATGCCATGTCATTTAATGCCATGTCACAGGCCATGTCATTTTATGCCATTTCATATGCCATGTCATCTTGCTTGCCATGTCGATTTCATTCACATGCCATGTCATTTTATGCCATTTCATATGCCATGTCATCTTGCTTGCCATATCGATTTCATTCACATGCCATGTCACATTCCATGTCATTTTATGCCATTTCATATGCCATGTCATCTTGCTTGCCAAGTCGATTTCATTCTCATGCCACGTCATTTTATGCCATGTCACATGCCACGTCATTTTATGCCATGTCATTTTATGGCATGTCATCTTGCTGCCATGTCGATTTCATCCACATGCCCTGTCATTTTATGCCATGTCACGTGCCATGTCATTGTATGTCATCCATATGCCATGTCGATTTCATTCACATGCCATTTTTCATGCCATGTCATTTTATTTGCCATGTCGATTTTATTCACATGATATCTATTCTTATACCACATCACTTCTCGTGCCATGCCATCTTATTTGCCATGTCGATTTCATTCACATGATATTCGTTCTAATGCCATGTCACTTTGCTTGCCATGCGATGATAAATACGCACGCCTATTTAATTTTCGTCTTAGCAACACGTTTGCATAATCATGGTTATTTTCAATAAATTTTTAAACACCTGGAAAATAAATAATATTTCTATAAATCAAGATTATTCCCGAGTTAAAATAATTCATGAATTCTCTGCTGGGTCTACCGGGGAGGATATCATCAATATCATTAAGAGCAAAATATCTTTTTCAATGAAAATGATTCGGAGAATTTCAAAATCAAAGAAAAATTCCATGTTTTGCTGAGTCTGCCGGATAACATGGAAAATTTTATGCAAGTAAATTCCGGGTCATTTTCAAATAAAATATGAATGTTTAAGGGAATTATTTACAAACACCAATTTTAAAATCTACTTTTTACCGAGATTCGAGATAACACACAACTAATAAGGTACCGTTTTATACGAGTGTTGTACGGTGCTAATCTTTCCCTACACATTATCGACTCTCAAAACCGCACTTGTTTTTCTCTGGTTCAAAGTGCAGACTGCGAAATTGGTTTTTTTTATAAAAAATGTTTTAATTAATTTTTAAATAATTTTATAAAAACCGGTTTTAATAGGTGACCAATCACACCTAGCCAAAAAAAGATTGGTGGCGACTCCATTTCTTTTTTGAGGTCGTTTTCATAGCCTCAACCTTTCATTTCAACCTTTAATTTCAAGAGAAATTAAGTCATCTTTTCCTCTTCCCCTTATGTCACACTTAACGAGTAAATGTCTCGCAATGGGACCTGTTACTTTTTTAAGTGGGTTGCAACAGCTTGGCGACTCTACTGGGGATTTTAGAGAGTCAGGCCTAGAATTAGTCGTGTGTTATCGAAAGTCTTGATTTTGTCAGTTTAGTTGGTGTTTACTTTTAATTCCCTTTTTATAATAAAAGAAATTTTTTGAAAATAATCAAATGTTTTAAGTGCATGCATATTTTTACTGTTCTCTGGTTATTTATTTTTATATGTCATCATTATGCTTTGTTTAATTAATGTTTTACATTGTTTAATTTTGCCTTTATTAAATTACTAGGGTTTTAGAATAAGGATATAGAATAGGTGTTGAAAGGTTTGTTTGTTCCTCCTCACACACTATACTTGCATTTGTATAACATGAGCCGAATTCCAATCAGAGGGGATTTTGTTACGGTCATGAAGCACAGAGATCTTGTGCCAGTGTCAGTTGCTTCTAAGACATACCGAGAGGTCCGAACAGAGTCAGAGATGCATCAGGTTGATAGGGGAGACTGCTTGGCTAGAAGCTTCGTGTCTGTTCTTCCTAAGTGGGTTCATTTAGATCTGAGTTAGAATGATTTGACAGAATTAGAAGAGGTTTGGGGTCGATGGGGAACTGCAAGGAAAAATGAGTTCACTAAGAAGTACGACGACATAGCATTACTTCTCCCTATCCAGATAGATGAGCAGTTGATCAGGGTAGTGGTACAGTTTTGGGATCCCTCCTACCGATGCTTCACATTCAATCGGGAAGATATGACACCCACCATTGAGGAGTACTCTGTTTTGCTCCGTATTGAGTGATCCACCCTAATAAGATATATTGCAAGCAGCAAAAGACAGTCTGCATTCGGAAAAAGCTATCCGACATACTAGGTATGGAGATCCCGGTCGAGTCACCGAATATTAATAAGAATGGTTCGAGTATTTGTATCCCATGGGTGTTCTTGCGAGACTATATCATGGACAATCCGGAGAATGATCGTGTAGTGGATGTATTTGCCTTGGCGATCTATGGTTTGGTGATATTTCAAAGATCTTGGGGCACATTGAGATGGTTGTAGTAGATTTCTTTCAGTGTCTGGGCAAACACATTGACCCGGCTTCTGCTATCCTTGCTGAGACATTTAGGTCATTCAATTTCTTTCGAAGAAAAGGCAAGGGATGTTTTGAGGGATATGCACAGCTTCTGTATGTTTAGATCTAGAGCCATTTCTGGGAAGAGGATAAGGAAAAGCTTTATCCCTACATAAATACTTTCATTCCTCTTAAGGAATTCTGCAAGAAAGAGTGGCCGAAAGGCAGATAAGAAACAGTGGATCATGACTCTTCGTCGGTTAGCCCGAGAAGACGTCACTTGGAGAGCTCCATGGATGCCGATGGGATCCATTATGTACAGTTGTGGAGACAAATCTTGGGTTCCGTTAATGGGAATTTGGGGAGCTATCAGCTATGCACCACTCTTGGTACGAAGACAGTATGGGTCTAAGAAATTCATCCCGATGACTCATGGGCTCGCTTTGGTAGATTTTGAATATAATTGGCCCGGGTACATGAAGGAAACATGTGATCTCATCAAAGCATGGAGGAAGTTGCACAAATCAGAATTGGGTAGATATACAGATAACGCTACTCCAGGATACTTGGTTTGGAGAGCCAAGAGGATCCATGACATAGTGCTCCCTGCCGATGATGCCTCTATTTATCTGGTAATCCTTCATCCAGAGCCGATAGTAGTCTCAGAGATTGAGCTTGTCAGGCAAGAATTAGAAAAGGACAAAGGGAAAATGAAGCGTGAGTATGATAAGCTTCAGGAGGAAGTCAAAGATTTGAGGATCGACCTTGAGATACAAGAGGCCATGACATGGAGGTTGGTTAAAGAACGAGACACGATGCAATCTGATATACAAGAATTGCATCAAGAGAACAAGAGGATAAGAACCAAGGGACAGTTCATTGGAGCTAACAAGTTTCTGAGTGCCTATGAGAAAGAGATAGAAAAGCTTCAGAAAGAATTGGTCTTCTGGAAGGGTAAGGCTAAGGATAGCAAGGAAAAGGAGTCCCAATTTTCTCATGAGCAGCAAAAGTGGGGAGATGCCCGCTCACTTTTTTCAACCAGGTTAGTAAGATGCATGCATGAGAATGAGCTATTGAAAGCAAAGTTGGGAAATGAAAGGGAAAGAACATCCATGCTACACAAGGAGAATAAGACACTCCATGCGACCATTCAGACCTTAAAGCATCAGTTGCAAGTCCAGAAAGCTGATATTGCTGCCATCGTTCGGGAATACAGAGAGAGGAAGACCGAATGGAGCCAGGCAAATGACTTAGCCTTAGATGCTAGCTCGATGTGGAAGACTGAGACCTTGGAGAGGCAGCAGTATATGGACCACCTGACTAGGCAAATTCGCAAGGCCATGGTCAAGGCCAGAGAGATATCGGAGAAGGTAAAGACTTTGAGGCGTGATGTCAACCTGACAGGGGAACATGGACAGCACCTGTTGAATTTCCTAGAAGAGGCTCAAGACTAGTATGAGCAGATACGATCTTTTTATGTAACCCAAGAATGAGAGAGGATATGTAACAAGTTTCCATGAATTAATGAAAAACCTTTGTGTTGGAATTTGATCTTAAGGAAAATACTATTATTTGCATCATCTCATTTCATACAATTAAAGAAACACACATTCATTCATCTATTTGTATGATAAGTCATGCATTGATTTATTTATTCATCCTTGCACACATTTAATTGATAAAGAGAATAATATGCCATGAAATTCTAATCCATGGTATTTACACCAAGGTTCAAAAGCTGGGCACCCACCAAAACTCCCAGAGAGAAGCACTCCATATCAGTATAATACTCGATCACAAGTCAGGATCATGAAAATTGAACAAATGACCCGAATGGAGAGAATGGATAGGGCTCAAGATGAGTTGAGGGAACAATTGGCCAAGTCTCAGGCCAAATCAAGGGATGGAATTGGTGTCCGCCGCAGCCAAATCAAGGGATCAGATGATTAGAATCAGGACACTAAGGGGAAAAGAGGGGCAGCAAGAAGTCGTACTGACAAAGGGCCAACCTGCATAGAATATAGAAACTCCACCACCGGCAACTGAAATGCCTTTCGTGTATATTCAACCCAACACAGGGGCATAGAAACAGATGCCAATTGGGGAAAATCTTAGGGCAATCCCGATAGATCCTACCGATACCTCAGACTTGGATGAGCTTGCCGAGCAAGAAAAGAAGAAAGTGGCAGAACTAAAAAGGGTCGAAACAGTTGAATCACAAAAGAAGTATCAGCTATTGGAAGAAAGGTTGAGGGTCGTGGAAGGGGCTGAACTGTTTGGAAACCTCGATGCTAAAGAGATGAGTTTAGTCTCTGGTTTAGTTATCTGGTCCAAGTTCAAGACCCCAGATTTTGAGAAGTATAATGGGACCACAAATCCTTCAGCACATTTGACAACGTATTGTCGAAAAATGACCGGACATGATAGTGATGAGAAGTTACTTATCCACTGTTTCTAAGATAGCATCACCTCGATGGTACAATCAACTCACCCGCAGCAAGATTCGATCATGGACGGATTTGGCCAGGGCCTTCCTGGAACACTACAAGCATGTCTCTGACATGATACCTGGCAGATTATCCCTGCAAAACATGGAGAAGAAAGATACTGAAAGTTTTAAACAATATGCCCAAAAATGGAGAGACATGGCTACCCAGATGCAGCCACTCCTAACTGATAAAGAAACTACAGTTCTCTTCATCAATACCCTGAAGGAACCATACTACGAGAAGTTAGTGGATAATGCCACCAAAATTTTTGTAGATATGGTCATATCTGGAGAGATGATTGAAACCGCGATCAAAAGCGAAAAGATGGGAAGTGGGGAACAAGTCGCCCAAAAGAAAACAACTCCTACCAAGAAAAAGAAAGAGGAGGCTCACGTAGTCAGTTTCAATAACCGATATTTGTCACCTCCAACGCCCTATACACCTTACCCGACCTACAACCCTTACTATCTGGCTATAAACAGCCTCACCCATAACCCTTTTCCCTAGCAGTCATATCACAGCAACCATACCCAACTGACATATCTTTTCAAATAGCCATTCTCTCAAACACTACCTCAAATGCTCAAAACTTTCGTCGAAATGATCAAAGGCCTGTGAGAAATAACCAAAAGCCTCAATATGACCCTATCCCTACTACTTATAGTGAATTATAATCGAAGCTTCTACAGGGTCAACTCTTTGCGCCTGTCTATCTTTAACCTTTGAAACCTCTCTATCCCAAATGGTACGATTCCAATACTTATTGTGCGTACCATACGGGGATCCAAGGATATTCAACCGAGAATTGCACTACTTTCAAGCGCTAGGTTTAGAGCCTTATTGATGCAGGAATCTTGAAATTCGGGTAAAAAAGTAGACCTAATATTACTGGAAACCCATTACCTAATCATACGGAGGCCAAGGTTAATGCAATCATGTTAGGAGATTTTGAAAGGGTAAAAAAGGATATCAGGAAAGTAAAAACACCTATGATCAGAGTCTGGTTTGAGATGGTCAAAGCGAGGTTGGTTAAGCCGAAATCAGATGTAAGAAAGATAGTCAGCCGGGTGGAGTACTTTTTCCAATACCATGAGTGCCAGGGGCACGCCATTCAGTATTGTGAAGAGTTTTTAGCAAAAGTTCAAAAGATAATGGATATGGGCAAGGCCCAATTTTATCAAAAGATATAGGAACCTGAAATCGGTATGAATGAAACTGGTTATGGGGTGGATAGAACCCTGATTATATACTATGACGAGCCCAAAGTAAAGACTATTCCAGTAGTCGAGGGACCTTTTCCTTACAAAAGAGAAGAAATGATTCCATGGAAGTATGAATGCAGTATGGTGATACAAGGATCTTCAAACCATCAGGTAACAGCCATGGATGGAACCAGAGTGGGGCATCTAACCCGAAGCGGTAGATGTTATGCCCCGGGGATAGCTAAACCTGGAAAGACCGGGGGACCTGACAAAGGAAAAAGAGTTGTGGGACTAGACCCTATGGAGGTAGAACAATCTGTTGAAGGGGAAAAGGATCCAGCTCCATCTAGTAAGATAAAGGAACCAATAAATGAGAAAGAAGCCTATGAGTTCTTAAAATTCATCAAGTACAGTAGTACAGCGTAGAGAACAGTTGCACCACAAACTGATGAGGATTTTGTACTTTCACTGTTGTTAAACTCGGAGCGACACCGAAATGCTCTACTGAGAATTTTGAACCAGGCTTATGTAGCCAACAACATATCAGTGGAGAAGTTAGATAGGTTGGTGGGGAATATCACAGTAGATGATTACATCTCTTTCAGTTATGATGAGATACCATCGAATGGGATAGGATCCACCAAGGCTCTTCATACCACTACCTACAAAGGGCACATCCTACCCCGAGTACTCCTTGACAATGGATCTTCTTTGAATGTGATGCCATTGGCTACCTTATCAAAACTGCCAATTGATATGTCTTACATGCTACTGAGTCATACCGTTGTCAGAGCCTTTGATGGCACTCGTCGAGAAATGATGGGAAATATTAAAATTCCACATCAGATAGGTCTTTGCACGTATAAGGTGGATTTTCAAGTGATAGACATCACCCCATCTTACAATTGCTTCCTGGGAAAGTCGTGGATTCACTCTACCGAGGCTGTGCCGTCATCTCTCCACTAAAAATTGAAATTTGTAATAGAAGAACGCTTAATCAGCGTGTCAGGAGAAGAGGATATCATCGCTTCTACGTCTACAGATACCTCTACATAGAGGTAAAGGAAGATGCTGTAGAATGCTCATTCAAGTCGCTGCAATTTGTCAATACCGTGTTTGTTGCTAAGGGACATAAAATTCCAAAACCAAAGCTATCCAAGAATACCAGGTTGGGGGTGAGGACGACAGTTGGAAAAGGCTGTAGAGCGGGAAAAGGACTAGGAAAGTATCTCCAGAGGATGGCCAGAGTAATAGAAGTGGTCGGGAAGAAAGACCGATTTAGTCTATGATATCTCCCTAAAGCTCACGAGAAAAAGAAATAGATTGAGAAGAACCGTAAAAGGAGGATATCCCATTTTCCGGGTTTGGATATGGAGTGGGAGCCCATGACTTTCACGCCAATCCTTCACATCTTCCGCTCGACTAGATTTGAGTTTGGGAGTAAGGATTTCGAGGATGTGATGGTCCAACTAGAGCAGGCTTTTGAGAAGCTCTATGGAGTTGGAGACAAGCAACCATATGAAATGATGGTCAGTATGGCTAAATTAGAGGAACAAAGAGAGGATAACACCAGTTGGATGGTGAGCCCTTGCCCTCTGAGTTATGAGCTAACCAATTGGAGCGTGACTGAACTTCCTGTAGTTTTCAGGTCTACTCTAGTGTAATGCTCGAATCAACCTTAATTGCCCTTGCCCGAAGGCAATAAGAGTCCTTTGTACGAACTTATGTTTAAAACTTATCATTTAATAAAACATGATGCATTTTCTTCATATTGATGTGTCCACATTCTTTCATTCTTTCATTATTATTGCCTATATGCCTTCCTATATTGTTTCTTCTCCACCTATTTACAAATCATCCCGTCAATAATTCTGAAATTGATTTTGAAAAAGCTATCTGTACGGGTGATTTTGACGCTAATGAAGATGTCGAGGACTGTGATTTGCCTCCGAATTTGTTGAGAATAATAAAACAAGAGGAGAAGCAAGTATTGACTCACAAAGAGCCGTTAGAAGTGGTAAATTTGGGGAATAAAGAAAAAAATAAGAGAAGTCAAGATTGGGACTACCATTTTACCCTCAATAAAGCAAAATTTGATAAGTATACTTTGGGAATACACGGATGTATTTGCATGGTCATATCAAGACATGCCTAGGTTGGACCCTGACATTATGGTTCACAAACTCTCTCTGAAACTAGATTACAAGCCAATTCAGCAGAAAATGAGAAGAATGAGGCCTGAAATGCTACTAAAAGTGAAAGAAAAAGTAAAAAAGCAATTCGATGTTGAATTCTTGGAAGTGGCAAAATACCCAGAATAGGTAGCAAACATTGTCATAGTTCCAAAAAAAGTTGGCAAGGTCCGAATGTGTGTCGATTATCGAGATCTGAACAGGGAAAGCCCTAAGGATAACTTCCCCTTGCCTCACATTGATACTCTAGTCGATAATACCGTGAAGAATTTCGTGTTTTCCTTCATGGATGGATTTTCAGGCTATAATCAGATTAAGATGGCACCGGAGGATATGGAGAAAGCTACATTCGTGACGATGTGGGGAACCTTTTACTATAAGGTGATGCCATTAGGGTTAAAAAACGTTGGGGCAACGTATCAAGAACCATGGTAACTTTATTCCATGACATGATGCACAAAGGAATCAAAGTCTATGTCGATGATATGATCGCAAAGTCTCAAAAAGAGGATGAACACATTGCGAATCTTAAAAAGCTCTTTGAAAAGTTGAGAAAATTCCTGCTTAAACTCATCCAGGCAAAGTGTACTTTCAGAGTCACCTCAGGGAAGCTGTTGGGCTTCCTGGTTAGCCGAAAAGGAATTAAGATTGATCCAGATAAAGTGAAAGCTATTCAAAGCTTGCATCCACCTCGTACTTAGAAGAAAATAAGAAGCTCTTTGGGTAGGCTAAATTATATCACTCGGTTCATCTCTCAACTAACCGATAAGTGCGACGCGATCTTCAGGTTACTCCGAAAGCGTGATCCATGGGAATGCGATGTAGGATGCCAGATAGCCTTTGATAATTTCAAACATTATCTGTCAAATCCACGAGTACTAATGCCACCAATCCAGGGAAGTCGTTGATATTGTACTTGTCAGTATTTTAAAGGTCCATGGAGTGTGTGCTAGGGCAACATGATGAAACTAGAAAGAAAGAACAAGCCATCTACTACCTCAGCCAAAAGTTCACTGAGTACGAGTTAAAGTATTCATTTGTAGAAAGGCTTTGTTGTGCCCTAGCCTAGACCGCCCGAAGGCTCAGATAGTAATCACACGACATGGCTGATTGCGAAGCTAGATCCCCTAAAATAAGTATTCAAGGTGC
Source organism: Fremontodendron californicum (assembly GCA_030761205.1). Taxonomy (NCBI): domain Eukaryota; kingdom Viridiplantae; phylum Streptophyta; class Magnoliopsida; order Malvales; family Malvaceae; genus Fremontodendron; species Fremontodendron californicum. Next base: position 14,407,494 of record JAULJL010000037.1, read on the forward strand.
CTTCATTGTTAGGAAGAACGGTAAGATGGCAAGTGTTTCTTTTCGAATACGACATTGTGTATGTGAGCCAAAAGGCTATAAAGGGTAGCGCAATAGCCGAATTCCTAGCAAGTCGAGCAGTGAAGGATTATGAGCCTCTGGATTTTGATTTCCCCGATGAAGACCTAATGTGTATCTCACAAGAAGGAGGGACTTCCTCTGAGAAAAAAACTTGGAAAAACTATTTTGTTGGCATATCTAATGCCATGGGGCACGGAATCGGTGCGGTGCTCATATCCCCTGAGGAAGATTACTATCCTTTCACTACTAGATTAGATTTTGACTGTATAAACAATACCGCTGAGTATGAAGCATGTACCATGGGTCTCCGCACCATCATAGAAAGAAAGATCAAAACCCTAGAGGTCTTCGGAGATTCAGCCCTGGTAATATACCAACTGCGCGGAGAATGGAAGTCCCGAGTGGTAAAGCTAATCGGATATAAATAGCTTATACTGAGCTTGATTGAGGAGTTTGAAGAAGTGGTTTTCAATTACTTGCCCTGAGAAGAAAACCGAATGGCGGATGCTCTAGCCACTTTATCATCAATGTTTAAAGTGAATGAAGGGACCGAAGTTGTGCATATCAAAATGAGCATATATGAGTCTCCAGCCCACTGCTTGAGTATTGAAGAAGAAACAGATGGTCACCCTTGGTATTACAACATCTTGCATTACATCAAGAGTAAGGAATACCCTGAGCAAGCGACAAAAAATGATAAGAGAACCCTGAGAAGAATGGCAATGGGTTTTATCTTGGAAGGTGAAATCCTTTACAAGAAAGGGAAAGATCAGGTTCTGTTGAGATGTGTTGTTTCTGCGGAGGCTCAGAGAATCCTTGAAGAGGTCCATGAAGGGATATACGGCACCCACGTGAATGGGCACATGCTGGCTAAGCAGATTATGAGGGTCGGATACTATTGGCTAACCATGGAAGGGGATTGCATCAATTATTCCTGGAAAAAGTTCCATAAATACCATATATACGCCGACAAGATTCATGTGTCGCCATCGCCGTTGCATATCATGACAGCTCCATGGGCCATTTCCAATGTAGGGAATAGATATGATCATGCCCATTACCCCGAAAGCTTTGAATAGACACTGCTTTATCCTGGTAGCCATAGAGTAGTTCACAAAGTGGATAGAAGCAACCTTTTATGCCCATGTAACAAAGTCAGTGGTGTGCAGATTCATCAAAAAAGAGATTATATGTTGATATGGAATCCCGAAGAGAATAATTACAAACAATGCCCTCAATCTGAATAATAAGATGATGAGGGAAATATGTACCCAGTTCAAGATCAACCATCATAATTCGGCACCCTACCATCCTAAAATGAAGGAGCAGTAGAAGCGGCCAATAAGATCATCAAGAAGATTGTTGAAAAGATGACTGATGTGTACAAAGATTGGCATGAGATCCTGCCTTTTGCTCTCCATGCATACCGTACTTCGGTTCATACATCAACGGGGGCCACACCATTTTCTCTGGTATACGGGATGGAAGCATTACTGCCTATTGAGGTTGAATCCCTTCACTCTGTGTTTTGATGGAAGTGGACCTAGAAGGGGCAGAAAGGGTTAAAACTCGTTATGAACAATTAAACCTCATCGAGGAGAAAAGGTTGAAAGCAATTTGTCATGCGCATATGTATAAGAAAAGAATGATTCAAGCCCACAACAAAAAGGTCCGCCCCAGCCAGTTTCGAGAGGGAGAGTTGGTATTAAGAAAAGTTCTCCCTATCGTGAAAAATACTCACAAAAAATAGGCTTCGAATTGGGAAGGACCCTATGTGGTGAAAAGAGCTTTTTCTGATGAGCTTTGATCTTGACTCGGATGGACAACGATGACTTGAGAAATCCCGCGAACGTCTACGAATTGAAGAAATACTATGCTTGAAGAAAAAAAGAAAAAAAAAGAGAAAAAAAAAGTGTGATACTGTGCATGAAAGGATTCGAGTGACTCCAAATGTAAAAATGGAAATTCTATATATCTATTTCCCAGAGGATTGCTTTTCTCAGATTTCATCCTATCTTTTGAATTTTCATTTTTACCTTGGAAGCATTTAGAATTCTCATATGCATGGTAGAACACAAGAAAAAAAAAAGGAAAAGAGAAAAGAAAAAAGAATGTAATAGGAGAGGTTTAAGCTGAAAACCCGAAAATGGCAACTTAAAATCGAACGGTGGACATTTGGGTTGAAAACTCGCAAAGGGCGGCCTAAGTACTGATCAAAGATTGAATCAATGCTCCATGTAAAGGGGGAGAAAATATCAAAAAATCAGAGAAAAAGGGTATAGCTCAGTTTGAAGCAATAGCGAAAGCCGAAAAGTTACCTAAGCAAATGGTAGCTCAAAAGACATTTCAGAGGAATTAAAATAGGAAAGGTCCAGGATATTTTGCGTCTGGGGTCTACACCTTCTCCTTTTCATTTTCATTTTAGACCTCTATGTTCATCTTTGTTATATAAACCTTTTTGCAATAAACTCATGTTTGGCCCTTTCGGGGCATTTGGCTATTTCATACCATCTTTCATACATGTTGTGATGCATTTTGGATATTATCAAATTGACGATGATTAGTAAAATAATAATCTTTAAATAAATGGATTTATTTGCATTACTATGGAGTAGATCTAAATTTTAGAAGAGGTTTGGAGATCACTAAAATTTGAAGAAAATTGAGACAATCCATAATGCTCAGAAACTCATTAGGTGGGCCAAACATTGGATATGCTAAAAATGTCAGTCCAAGATACAGAGAAAAGCTCATCCAGAAGGGAAAATTGGAGATGGATTGAAGACACCGTCACAAAGTCAAAACTTGTAAATCACGATGAAAACATAAAGAAGAGCTCATCAAGTAGAGCAAACAATGGAGTTGAAAAGATTCATGAACCTCAATAAGATTATGGATTAAAACTCATAACCATCATTTAATTGCATTTATCCCTAGGGAACATGCATCTTACAAACATTTGCAAAACCTGTCATCAGCATCACTGCATTTGACTAATATTGCATAAATCCTAGAAAGTTTTCTTTCTTAAGGTCAACATAGCTAGTATAAAAGAAACGAGATAATCCAATTTTTTATGGACAAGACAACCAGACATTTCGGACAAGACATCCAACTTTTCCTGGACAAGACAACCAGATTTCAGATAAGACATCCAACTTTTCCTGGCCAAGACAACCAGATTTTGGACAAGACATCCAATTTTCCTGGACAAGACAACCAGACTTTTCGGACAAGACATCCAAATTTTCCTGGACAAGACAACCCGACATTTCAGACAAGACATCCAAATTTTCCTGGACAAGACAACCAGACTTTTCGGACAGGACATCCAAATTTTCCTGGACAAGACACCAGACTTTTCAGACAAGACATCCAAGTTTTGCAAATCGAACTAGTTTCCTTAAGATAGGTCAAGCCTTGATTAGTCAGAGAACTCAATTTAAGGACAAATCTCTTGTTTTGACCAAGCTTCACCAAGATGACGTAAGGCCTCGGGATTTTCGTCGAGGTATTTCCTTCTCTTGTTTTGATCAAACTCGTTTCCTTAAGACGGGTCTAGCCTGATTAGTCAAATAACTTAATTTAAGGACAAATTTCTTTTATTTTATTTTATTTTATTTTATTTTACAATTTACAAAAAATAAAAAAAATCAAAAAATCAAAATATACAATATATACAAAAAATGGAAATTACCCTCCTTATCTTGATTTCACTGACCGAACAAAATTATTGTTTAGTTTATCTTTTCCGGATTCCTGATTCTCAGCAATAGTCAAAGAGGGGCAGCAGTAGACACCTAATTTTGTCCGGGCCCCCTAAAATGGGTAGATCCTCTTTTTCAACTCCTCGAAACGCAAAGAGACTTCCACCATTCCATAGATGGGTCCCCAAAACATTATTTCGTAGGTCAACAAAAAAAGTCAACTCAAGAAATGTCAACCTCAAAAAGTCAACAACTAAAAAGTCAACTCCCAGTCAAAATCAAGGTTTGAATTTGAATTGAACAATGGTGAAAGAATTTTGACAATTCGAGATCTATAATGAAAGATATAGAGTTCAAAAGATGGTTTGCAAAAATTCAGTGTAGGGGAAGACCTAATCCAGCAAATTTGGGAAAAACTGCAAAGATGGCCCAATTCGATTAAATTGAATCCCCAGTTGATAAAGGATGGACAAACAAAGATAGCCCAAGGCCTAATGTGAAATGGATCCCAAGGAAGAGTCAGTTAGAGCAAAAACGAAAGAACGAGAAAATTCCCGAGTTTGAAAAGTGATAAACTAAATTGGAGGGGAATTTGATCGTAAAAGTTGGGTGTTTTCGGAATAACTCAGATTCAATATAGGACAAATGAAGTGGAAAAAGAAAATTCCAAAATAGAACCTGTTTTGAGTAAAATCGAGGTTTCGGAGGTTGAAGGGCAATTTTGGAAAATCCCAAAGATAATTTTGGGAATTATAGCAAAAAGAGCTCAGAAAATTACGAATCCAGATTTGAGTTTTATAATTTTTGGAAGAGATCGGTGAAGAAAAATTCAGAATTGGAGCTCAAATGAAAAAAGTGAATTTCGGGTACACTAATCCGAAAATTCCAAAAGAAAATTTCAGGAAAAATAGCAAATGAACTCGAAAAATTATGAAAACTTCCAGATCTAAGTTTCATTATTTTTGAAAGAGATTGGTGAAGAAAAATCTGGAATCGGAGCTCAAATGAAAAATGTGACTTTCGGGTGCACTAATCCGAAAATTCCAAAAGAAAATTCTAGGAAAAATAGCAAATGAGCTCAAAAAATTATGAAAACTTCCAGATCTAAGTTTCAAGAAAAATTTGGAATCGGAGCTCATTTGAAAAATGGCAAAGTTCGGGTCCACTAACCCGAAATTCTAAAATATTCCAAGAAAAATAGTGAACGAGCTCGAAAAATTATAAAAACTTCCAGATCTGAGTTTCATAATTTTTGGAAGGTATTGGTGAAGAAAAATCTGAAATTGAAGCTCATTTGAAAAAGGCTAAATTTGGGAGGCACTAAACCAAAATTTTAGAGATAAATTCAGGAGAAATAGCAAATGAGCTCGAAAAAATGTGAAAACCTTCAGAATCAAGTTTTACGTTGAATGGAATGAGTTGGAAAAGAAAAATCCAAAATTGGGGTCCATTTGCAATTAAATTAAGTTTGAGTGGTAAAAAGGTAATTTTACTAAAGAAACCGAAAAGGGCCAATTCGTAATTAAGAAAAATATGAAAGATGGAGGAAATTCTTGAACACTCCAGGTCTTGGCCGGCCATGCATAGGGGAGAAGGGGAGGTTTGATCAATTTAAATCAATGGTCACTATCAAGCAAAAAAATGCCATCTTTATTACCTTGGAAATAGTCCCACTTCATCCAATGGCCTAGGTGCCTTGTAGAAAAGATGAGTACACACATCGATGGCCAAGCAAGAGAACATGGAAGTGGTCCTTGTTACATCCAATGGCTTAGGTTCTTTGTAAAGGCTGAGTACACCTTTCAATGGCCAAGATGGATTTGCAAGATGACATTTTTATTTGTCATGAAAAGAGCCTCATCCAATGGCCAAGATTGGTGGAAGAAAAATGATCATTTGAAGGAGGAGATCAGTAGCTAATTTGGCAAGAAAAAGGTTTTTGAAAGAAAGGAAGAGAGGGTTTACCGAAAAGCTTGGAAGGTAGCCATTCCTACCTAGCTCTAGCATGATTTTCTTCTTCATTCTCATGTAGTTTCTTGGTTTTCTATGTGATTTCTACTTCTTTTCTCATGAGAAAATAAAATTTTTGTAATGTTCATTTAAGCTTTCATCTTTTCCTTTTCATCAAAAATGGAAGAAAACAAATTTTCACAATTTTTTTTTACATGGCCGAATGCCTTGTATGTGCTTGCCTTGATTTGTGTTGCATATTTGTTGTGGGAAACATGATTGTGGAAGGTTTATTATTTTTTTATGTTCTGATTTTTCAAAATAAATTAAGTAAATGAGGTTGAATGGCTACATGATCTTAATAAAAATCAAGTGACCATGGTTAGGGGAAGGCTATGCCCATTGTACCAACCATGGAGCTCACCTCCATTTTTTTTAGTTAGCTTGGTTTATTTTCTAATTTGTGAGTTGGAAAGGCTTCATGATCTTGACAATATCAAGTGATTATGGTTAGGGGGCTATGCCCATCTGTACCAACCATGGAGCTCAACTTGTTCTTTGTTTACTTGTTTTTCTTATTACTTCCTTGCATGTCTATACATATTTTGGTTATGTTCTTTGTATCATTTTTATGTCATGTTAGTTTCTACATCATTTTCATGTTGTAATAAATCCCCTATATCATTCGGCCATCTCTTGATTTTTGGTTCATATCATGCCTTGCTTCATACTTGGTTGTATCATACATTTTAAGTCATGTAGTTGTGTTATCTTGCATTTTATGCTCATAATATGCTATACATGCATTTCGGTCAGCCCTTGCACTTTGTGTTCATGCCATGCTTTGCATGATATGTGCCTATGTGAGGCAGCTTAGGTTATCTAGCTATGTCATTTAGCATGTTGTGTCCACGATACATTTAGCATCACATTCGGCTTCTCCCATGCATTTTAGGTCTAGGTCATGTTTTGCACTATATTTGCCTATGTCATGCATCTTAGGTCATGTAGCTATGTCATGCAATCTTAGGTCACTTGCCATGTCATTATTTCATACCAAGTCATCTATGCCATGTCATCATTTTATGCCATGTTACCTATGACATGTCATCATTTCATGCCATGTCACCTATGCCATGTCATTCATTTTACTACATGTCATGCCATTTTATGCCATGTCATCCATATGACATGTCATATCATGTCATTTGCCATGTCATTTATAGTCTAGGTTCATTTTCATGCCATACCGTATATGCCATGTTATCATTTCATGCCAATTGGCCATCCATATGCCCTTACCATGCATTCGGCCATTCACATGCCATTACCCTGTCATATCATGTCATTTTCCATGTCATTTATAGTCTAGGTTCATTTTTATGCCATACCATCCATGCCATGTTATCATTTCATGCCATTCGGCCATCCGTATGCCCTTACCATATATTCGACCATTCACATGCCATTACCATGAGCATTCAGCCATCATGATATTTCTTACATGTCATTGAATTTTATGCCATAACATTTAATTCCATAGGATATGTTTGTTACCATGTCATTTAGTATGCTAAGCTCATGTTTGCCATATTGATTTCACTCACATGACATTCATTCTCATATAATGTCACTTGGTTTGTCATTTCATTATGCTTATCTAGCCTTGGTTTTCTATGTCATTTTCATTCACACGACATGTATTATCATGCTATGATATTCATAACATTTTTAATAAATAAGGCAATATTCTCGAGTTTAAATAATTCATGATTTTCTCTACTGGGTCTGCCAGGGAGAATATCATCAATTATTAATGAAGGAATACCATTTTCTAAAACAAAGATAATTCAAAAAAATTTCAAAATAAATAAAACTTCCTATGTTTTGTCGTGTTTGCTGGGAAACAAATAGATTTTTAGTATTAATAAATTTCGAGTCATTTTCAAATAAATTCATCTATGCTATGTCATCTTGCTTACTATGTCAATTTCATTCACATGCCATGTCATTTTATGCCATTTCATATGCCATGTCACCTCCCTTGCCTTGTCGATTTCATTTACATGCCATGTCCTTTTATGCCATTTCATATGCCATGTCATTTTATCCCATTTCATATGCCATGTCATATTATCCCATTTCATATGCCATGTCATCTTGCTTTCCATGTAGATTTCATTCACATGCCATGTCACATGCCATGCCATTTTATGCTATTTCATATGCCATATCATCTTGCTTGCCATTTCGATTTCATTCATATGCCATGTCCTTTTATGCCATGTCATTTTATGCATTTCATATGCCATGTCGTCTTGCTTGCCAAGTCGATTTCATTCACATGCCATGTCATTTTATGCCATGTCACATGCCATGCCATTTTATGCCATTTCATATGCCATGCCATCTTGCTTGCCATGTCGATTTCAATCACATTTCATGTCATTTTATGCCATTTCATATGCCATGTCATCTTGCTTGCCATGTCGATTTCATTCACATGGCATATCATTTTATGCCATGTCACATGCCTTGTCATTTTATGCCATGTCACATGCCATGTCAATTTATGCTATTTCGTATGCCATGTCATCTTGCTTGCCATGTTGATTTCATTCACATGCCATTTTTCATGCCATGTCATTTTATGCCATTTCATATTCCATGTCATCTTGCTTGCCATGTTGATTTCATTCACATGCCATGTCATTTTATGCCATGTTGCATGCCATGTCATTTTATACCATTTCATATGCCATGTCATCTTGCTTGCCATGTTGAATTCTTTCACATGCCATGTCATTTTATGCTATTTCATATGCCATGTCATCTTGCTTGCTATGTCGATTTTATTCACATGCCATTTCATTTTATGACATTTCATGTGCCATGTCATCTTGCTTGCACTGTTGATTTCATTCACATGCCATCCCAATTTATGCCATGTCGCTAGCCATGTCATTTTATGCCATTTCATATGCCTTGTCCTCTTTCTTTCCATGTTGATTTTATTCAAATTCCATGTCATTTTATCACATGCCATGTCATTTTATGCCATTTCATATGACATGTCATCTTGCTTTCCATGTCGATTTCTTTCACATGCCATGTCACATGCCATGCCATTTTATGCCATTTCATATGCCATATCATCTTGCTTGCCATGTCAATTTCACTCATATGGCATGTTCATTTTATGCCATTTCATATGCCATGTCATCTTGCTTGCCATGTCAATTTCATCCAAATGCTATGTCATTTTATGCCATGTCACATGCCTTGTCAATTTATGCCATGTCACATGCCATGTAATTTTGTGCCATGTCATCTTGCTTGCCATGTCGATTTCATTCACATGCCATGTCCTTTTATGCCATGTCACATGCCATGTCATTTTATGCCATTTCATATGCCATGTCATCTTGCTTACCATGTCTATTTATTCACATGCCATGTCATTTTCTGCCATGTCACATACCATGTCATTTTATGCCATTTCGTATGCCATGTCATCTTGCTTGCCATGTTGATTTCATTCACATGCCATATCATTTTATGCCATTTCATATGCCATGTCATCTTGCTTGCCATGTTGATTTCATTCGCATGCCATGCCATTTAATGCCATGTCGCATGCCATGTCATTTTATGCCGTTTCATATGCCATGTCATCTTGCTTGCCATGTTGATTTCTTTCACTTGCCATGTTATTTTTTGCCATGTCACATGCCATTTCATATTCCATGTCATCTTGCTTTCCATGTTGATTTGATTCACATGCGATGTCCTTTTATGCCATGTCATTTTATGCCATTTCATATACCATGTCATCTTGCTTGCCATGTCGATTTCATTCACATGCCATGTCATTTTATGCCATTTCATGTGCCATGTCATCTTGCTTGCCCTGTTGATTTCGTTCACATGCCATGCCATTTTATGCCATGTCGCATGCCAATTCATTTTATGCCCTTTCATACGCTTTGTCTTCTTGCTTTCCATGTTTATTTCATTACATGCCATGTCATTTTATCACTTGCCATGTTATCTTGCTTGCCATTTTGATTTCATTCACATGCCATGTCATTTTATGCCATGTCGCATGCCATGTCATTTTATGCCATTTCTTATGCCATGTCATTTTGCTTGCTGATAACTCTAGGAATTATTGTTATTTTGCTACCTTTTATGCTTTTGAGTCAGCTAAGTCCTTGAGGATCTTATTAGGATTTGATTAGTTTTAAATGTTATTATATTTATTTTAAATATCTATTTTATGTTTAAAATAGTTATTTAGTTGTTATTTATGTGTTTTTATATGTCCAAGGTGATCTGGAGCTTCGAGGTGCAAAACGATGAAAAATGGTGCAAACCAATGAGCAGGCAGATTCAACCTCCGGGGCTTATTTCAAGAAAAACTTGATCTTAAAGACTTCATATGAGAAAACTCACTATTGACTTTTGAATCTGACTTCCATACCTTTCCAAAGGTGTAAGACTCGTCAAAATCGGAAAAGATTTGCCCAGTCAAAACAGCTGACGAAGTTCGCGAAGATGACAGAATCCGTAGACCTGGCAGAATGTTTGCAACTCGCAAAAAAAACGTAAAAAAATCCTATACTTACCTGTTTCCTTGGGCGCAAAGTTTTAGACTCCAGGAGGCCTTGGACACCTTATAGGACTCTTTTAGGTCAGAATAAAGAGGATTGGATACCTAGAAACCTAATTCTCTCTCAATAAGATAGTTGCCATCAAATTCTCTCAAGAAAATTCAAGATTCAAGAACTGACAACTCTTAGTTTTCTCTTTTCTCTTTTTTATTTTTCTTGTGTTGTTGATGATGGTGAAACTATTTGAATATTTGTTTTCATTAATTATCTTGAACTAAATCTCTTTTACTAGGATTTCAATGGAACTCAACATATAGTTTGAATTTACTTTCTCTCTCTAGCTTGATTTAATGGGTTGTTGAGTTGTTTGTTCATTCTTGTTCTTAATGGTTCTAATTGATTGACCACCAATTAGATTGATTTGTTAACCTAAATACAACTACACATCGGAGTTTAGTGTTAGACATGGATTGAATGACACATGTTTCATATTCATTTATTTGGATGAATTGATCTGCAGGTAGGGCAGAAATATACTTACTTGTCATGTGTAACCATTGTTAGAACCTAAGCTTAATGAGTTCTTCTTTAATTCAATTATCATAGACATATAGTAAATTGGTTAAGAAGGATATGTTTATAAGAGCATCAACAGATACTTATAAATAAGATAAAACTCTAGGTTAACAACTCAGGATCATTAATCAAGTGAAGAGGTAGAGAGAGATTCAAGTGAAGTGTTGAAGGAAGTTGTAATCCTAGGCTTTTATAATTAATTGAATTCACCCTTTTTAGTTTAGTTTCTTTTAATTTTAGTTTTTAATTACCATCTTTATTTAATTGTTTAGATAAGATTCAGTGTGTTAATTTTAGTACTTAGCAAGATTAATAACAATTCCTCGTGGGTTCGACACTTTACTTTCATTTTATTACTTGTTTGCGATACGTGCACTTGCGTAGCTTTATCTGACAACAAGTTTTTGGTGCCGTTGCCGGGGAATTGTTTTTTATTTTTGTTAATATTAATACCAAGCAGCCATAGTCTTAATTTAAATTTTTTTTTCTTCTTCTTATTTTTAGGTATAATGGCTGAAGCTAACAAGACAAAGACTTTACGAGAGTATGGGGTTCCTCTCATGCAAGATCTTCATACTAGTATTCAGAGGCCTGCCATCCAGCCCAATACGTTCAAGATAAAGCCGGCCATCCTTCAGATGATCAATACATCAGTTCAGTTCAACGACTTATCAAACGATGATCCGAATGCTCACATCGTGAATTTCCTAGAAGTTTGCAATATTTTCAAACAAAATGGTGTTACAGATGATGACATTAGATTGAGACTCTTCCCCTTCTCACTTCGAGATAAGGCCAGGAGTTGGTTGAACTCTCTTCCTGCTGGCTCCATTACCACTTGGGCTGATCTAGCCTAGAAATTTCTTGCCAAATATTTTCCTCCAGCCAAGACAGCTAAGATGCGGAATGATATCACATCTTTTATGCAATGTGACTCAAAAATCATTATATGAAGCTTGGGAAAGGTATAAAGATATGCTCTGACGATGTCCTCGTCATGGGATACCTGACTGGCTTCAGGTAAACACGTTCTACAGTGGGTTAATGGGCCATACTAGAAGTTCTATAGATGCTACAGCGGGTGGATCACTCATGGGGAAAGAAATTGATGAGGCTTATAATTTAATTGAGGTAATGGCGTCCAATAATTATCATTGGTCCATTGAGCAAATTTTGCCAAAGAAATCTCTAGGTGTTAATCAGTTGGATGAGATGAGTGCTTTCTCATCACAGATGGCTGCTTTGTCCAAGAAATTTGACACTATGAGTGTGCATTCAGTCCAAAGCCCAATTGAGACATGTGAATTTTGTGGGGAAGGACACAACAGTGATAGATGCCCAACCAAGGCTGAATCTACTCAATATGTGTGAAACTATAATAGGCACCAGAATAACCCATATCTAAACGACTATAATCCAGGTTGGAGAAATCAGCAAAAATTTTCTTGGAATAACCAAGGGCCATCATCACAAGCTAAGCAAGTAGTCCTCCCTGGTTTTCAAGCACAAGCCAGGGCTTCTATCCAAGAAAAGAAGACATCTATAGAAGAGATGTTAACGCAATTCATGGAAAGAATTGATAATCTCATTCAGAATTACTCAGAATTACTTCAGGAGCATAAAACTTCACTTTGAAATCTTGAGACACAAGTGGGCCAGCTTGCTAATGCACTTAACAATTGTCCTATGGGAACTCTTCCAAGCGATACTGTGTCCAATCCTAAGAACAATAGGAAAGAGCAATACAATACCATTACATTAAGGAGTGGTAAAGAAGTAGAAGTGGGTAGGGAGAAGAATAATGAGAAAATTCAAGAGAAGCAACCTCCAGTCTACCCACCATCACCCTTTCCTCAACGGCTTCAAAGGAAAGTGTTAGAATTGCCACCCAAGCCTCTTGAAGTGGAAAATTTGGGGGAAAAAGAAATTGAAAAGGCTCAAGAAGAAGAGAAGAAGCCTCCAGTCTATCCACCACCACCTTTTCCTCAACACCTTCAAAAGCAAAAACTTGACAAGTAGTTCAGAAGTTTCTTAAGGTATTCAAAAAACTCCATATTAATATACTTTTTGCTGAAGCTTTAGAACAAATGCCTAAGTATGTCAAGTTTATTAAAGAAATTTTGTCTAAGAAGAGGAAATTGGATGAGATTGAGACAATTGCACTTACTGAAGAGTGCAGCACTATTCTTCAAAATAAACTCCCACCCAAACTCAAAGATCCGGGAAGCTTTGCCATTCCATGCGCTATTGGTGATAAATTTTTTGGTAAAGCTTTGTTTGATTTAGGGGCGAGTGTCAATTTAATGCCTCTTTCTATCTATCGAAAGCTTGGTTTGGGGGAAATAAAGGCCACTACAGTGATGTTGCAACTGGCCGATAGATCCATCAAACATCCAAAAGGCATGGCTGAAGATGTGCTAGTCAAGGTTGACAAATTCTTCTTTCCTGCTGATTTTATTGTGCTTGACATGGAGGATAGTGAAATACCCATAATTCTTGGAAGACCATTCTTAGCCACTGGTAGAACTCTCATTGATATGCAAAAAGGAGAACTTACCATGAGAGTTTTAGACCAACAGGTAACTTTTAAAGTTTTTAAGGCTATGAAGTTTTCTAACAAATTTGATGAATGTATAGCAGTTAAAGTGGTGAACAGTGGTTCCAAAGAAGCATTCAATGAAAATTGTTCCACTACACCACTTGAGGCAGTTTCACATTCTACTTCCAAGATGTATGGATGCCACAATTTTGCGAATGCAAGGCCTCATAAAGAAAAGGAAAAAGGGGGGCAATGGTTCAAGTGGAAGGATGCCGGCTAATGGGCATGAGATAGTCAAGCCGATGACTATAAATCAAGCACTTGTTGGTAGGCAACCCAAGTTATAAACTTTTTCTTTTCTTTTTAAATTTTAATTTTTAGGATATTTTTATTAATTTTTTTTTACTTTGTTTTCTTTTGTAGTGACTAGTCACTCAACTTGGACAAGCATGATGATGTCTTTTGTAGTGACCACTAAGAGGAAAACTAAAGATTCTCCTACGTTGCTTTCATCGATAGGGGAGTTTTCTTGTTCTTACTCTTTTTATTTCCAAACATTGAGGACAATGTTTGTTTTAAGTTTGGGGGTGTGTCTTTAGATTTATTTTAGTTTGTGTGATTGTCTAATTTTATTATTAGGAGTCTAAAACAAAAAACATATTTTTTTTTGTTTTTGCTTGAGATATGATGCACTTAGTATGATGGAATCCTTATCCAATGATGAATTTTAGTTATTGATTTATCTTGATTCTTGGGAAAACATAAGCATGAGAAGAACTTGTGTTAAATTCTTTTGTTAGTTTCATTGTTAGGATGTGATTTTCACAAATTGAGCACTTAATCTTTTGCTTAGATTTGCATTGCTTATTTAAAAACTGATTATATTGATGTGGATTGCAATTATGTCTAGAACCTATAATTTGTTTGATTCTCTCTCGAGGCGAAATCCTAGATAACACTAAGTTGAGGAAGTGATTTGGGCCATCTTTGGATCGTTTGAGCCTTTCAAGCTTACCTTTATATATGACTATCCTTAGTCTACCTCTTTGTGCCTAATTGATATACATCTTTTATTTGATTGCCACATCTTGTAGCCTAGCCTAATAAGAAAAACCATGATTAACCCTCACTACATAGGCATGTGTATGACATACAGGAAAAAAAATTATGAGCCATGTCAAATTTGGGTGAAATGGTGATAAAAAAAATAAGGAAAAGATTATGGTTCTTCAAAAACGAAGCAACGAAAAGCAGGAAAAAAAAAAGAATAAAGTAGTGAAGCAAAAAAGGAAGTACATTCAAAGTTGAAGTATGTAATTTGAGGAAAAGACTATGGCTCTCAAAAATCCTGAAAAAAAATGTAAAGTGTCTATAGGTGAATTTAACCGAAATATATCTTTATCATACCTTGACCCTAGCCTTACATTAAAAGCTTATGAAAGACCTAATTTATCCTTGATGAAGTGTTAGTCTACATTAGTGGAGAGAGAGATGAAAAGCAAACATATTAGAATCTAGTACTAATTCGTATTTTGCATGGATATAAACTTATTTAGATTGCAGGTGATGATTTGGAAAGAGATTATTCACACACACATTGAAAATCCATTCAAGTATGAAGTTTACGATTGAATTGAATCTTAGATTTGGATTATGTTTATGTTCTACTTTGAATTAGGATTTTGAGGTAACTTTTGAGGAAAATTAAAGAAATCATTGTTTGAGTGTATTT
Source organism: Fremontodendron californicum (assembly GCA_030761205.1). NCBI lineage: Eukaryota > Viridiplantae > Streptophyta > Magnoliopsida > Malvales > Malvaceae > Fremontodendron > Fremontodendron californicum. The sequence goes on from JAULJL010000037.1 coordinate 14,422,671, forward strand.
ATCTTGAGTGATATGTTGAGTCATTTTATTTAGTTAGTTAGTTTTGTTTTGTTTTGCTCGAGTACTACCAAAATATTAATTTGGGGGTGTGATAACTCCAGGAAATATAGTTATTTTGCTACATTTTATGCTTTTGAATCGGCTAAGTCCTTGAGGATCTTATTAGGATTTGATTAGTTTTAAACGTATTTATATTTATTTTAATTATGTATTTTAATTATATTTTCAAAATAGTTATTTTGTTGTTATTTATGTGTTCTTATATGTCCAAGGTGATCTGGAGCTTCGAGGTGTAAAACGATGAAAAATGGTGCAAACCAATGAGCTGGCAGATTCGACCCCGGAGCTTATTTCAAGAAAAACTTGATCTTAAAAACTTCAAATGAGAAAACTCCCTCTTGACTTTTGAAGCTGACTTCCATACCTTTCCAACGGTGTAATACTCGTCAAAATCGGACAAGATTTGCCAGTCAAAATAGCTGACGAAGTTCGCAAAGATGACAAAATTCGAAGACCAAGCAGAATGTCGGCGCCGCAACGCCCAGCTACTGTTTGCAACTCACAATAAAACGTAAAAAAAGCCTATACTTACCTATTTGCTTGTGCGCGAAGTTTCGGACTCCAGAAGGCCTTGGACACTTTAAATTGAACTCTTTTAGGTCAGAATAAAGAGGTCTGGATACCTAGAAACATAATTCTCTCTCAAGAAGATAGTTGCCATCAAATTCTCTCAAGAAGATTGGAAGATTTGAAGATTGAAGATTCAAGAACTGACAACTCATAGTTTTCTCTTTTCTCTTCTTTATTTTTCTTGTGTTGTTGATGATGGTGAAACTATTTGAATATTTGTTTTCATTAATTATCATAAACTAAATCTCTTTTACTAGGATTTCAATGGAACTCAACACATAGTTTGAATTTACTTTCTCTCTCTAGCTTGATTTAATGGTTTGTTGAGTTGTTTGTTCATTCTTGTTCTTAATGCTTCTAATTGATTGGCCACCAATTAGATTGATTTGTTAACCTAAATACAACTAGACATAGGGAGTTTAGGGTTAGACATGGATTGAATGACACATTTTTCATATTCATTTATTAGGATGAATTGATCTACAGGTAGGGTACAAATATACTTGTCATGTGTAACCATTGTTAGAGCCTAAGCTTAATGAGTTATTCTTTAATTCAATTATCATAGACATATAGTTAATTGATTAAGAGGGATATTTTTATAAGGGCATCAACAGATACTTATAAATAAAATAGAACTTTAGGTTAAAAACTCAGGATCATTAATCAAGTGAAGAGGTAGAGAGAGATTCAAGCGAAGTGTTGAGGGAAGTTGTAATCCTAGGCTTTTATAATTAATTGAATTCACCCTTTTAGTTTACTTGCTTTAAATATTAGCTTTTTTAATTTTAGGTTTTAATTACCATATTTATTTAATTGTTTAGATAACATTGAGTGTGTTAATTTTAGTACTTAGCAAAATTAATAACAATTCCTCGTGGGTTCGACACTTAACTTCCACTTTATTACTTGTTTGCGATACGTGCACTTGCGTAGTGAAATCTGACAACACTTGCCATGTTGATTTCATTCACATGCCATGTCCTTTTATGCCATGTCGCATGCCATGTCCTTTTATGCCATTTCATATGCCATGTCATCTTGCTTGCCATGTTGATTTCCTTCACATGCCAAGACATTTTATGGCATTTCGTATGCCATGTCATCTTGCTTGCCATGTCGATTTCATTCACATGCCATGTCATTTTATGCCATGTCACATACCATGTCATTTTATGCCATTTCATATGCCATGTCATCTTGCTTGCCATGTCGATTTCATTCACATGCCATGTCCTTTTATGCCATGTCCTTTTATGCCATGCCATTTCATATGCCATGTCATCCTGCTTGCCATGTTGATTTTATTCACATGACCTGTCATTTTATGCCATGTCACACGCCATGTCATTTTATGTCATCCATATGCCATGTCATCTTATATGCCATGTCGATTTCATTCACATGCCATTTTTCATGATGTCATTTTATTTGCCATGTCGATTTCATTCACATGACATCTATTCTTATGCCACATCATTTCTCGTGCCGTGCCATCTTATTTGCCTTGTCGATATCATTCACATGACATTCGTTTTAATGCCATGTCACTCAGCTTGCCATGCCATGATAAACACGTACGCCTATTTAATTTTTATCTTAGCAGCACGTTCGCATATTCATGGTTACTTTCAATAAATTTTTAAACACATGAAAAATAAATAATATTTCTATAAATCAAGATTATTCCCAAGTTCAAATAATTCATGAATTATCTACTGGGTCTACCGGGGAGGATATCATCAATTATCATTAATAACGGAATATCTTTTTAATGAAAATGATTTGTAAAATTTCAAAATCAAAGAAAAATTCCATGTTTTGCTGAGTCTATCGGAAAACATGGAAAATTTTATGCAAGTAAATTTCGGGTCATTTTCAAATAAAATATGAATTTTTAAGGGAATTATTTACAAACACCAATTTTAAAATCTACTTTTTACAGAGATTCGAGATAACACGTGACTAATAAGGTACACTTTTATACGGGCGTTGTGGGGGTGCTAATCCTTCCCCGCACATAACCTACACTCAAACCCGCACTTGTTTTTCTCTGGTTCAAAGCTCAGACTACCAAATTGTTTTTTTTTAATTAATTTTATAATATTTTATAAAAACCGGTTTTAATAGGTGGCCGATCACACCTAGCCCAAAAAATATTTGTGGCGACTCTACTTATTTTTCGAGGTCATTTTCATATCCTTAACCTTTTATTTCATCCATTACTTTCAAGAGGAATTAAGTCGTCTTTTTCCCTTCCCGCTATGTCACACTTTACGAGTAAATGTCTCGCGATGGGACCTCTTACTTTTTTAAATGGGTTGCGACAGCCGAGCTTGATCAAAATGGACTTTAAAAGCACGTAATGTAAGCCAAGGTTTGGGTTTAGAAAGAAAGGATTGATAGGCCCAAAATGTGTTTAAGGGTGATTGGATCAAGGATCATTTAATGAGGAGGTTTCATTTTCGAAACATTCGTCCTTTTTGGATTTTTCTCCTTTGAATTTTGGCTCTTGTTTCTTTTCATTCTTGGGTTTCATTTGCCATTTTTTGATTTCACACATTTTTCATGTGTTTTTTCTTCTTTTTTTCTTTTTTCTTTTTTTCATGGCTCTTTTCGCCACGATTTTTTCTTTGAGGGAGATTTTTCCTCGCATTTGCCCCCAGTATGGAGGGTGATCCTTGTTCAGGGTTCAAAGAAAGAAAGGATTTCTAAGGCTCAAAGGGGTGACTAGAGATAATTTCTTCTTAGTAACAATAATAAGAAAGCTGGCCATTTCTCATATTAGGCACGAATATTCTCATTAAAAAGCAATCCTCAGGGGAAATAGACACATGGAGTTTTGACTTTCACATTTGGAATCATTCAAATTCACATATGCACAGTATCACACTTTTTTTCTTTTTTCTTTTTTTTTTTCTTTTCTTCAAGCATAGTATTTCTTCAATTCATCGGCGTTCACGGGATTTCTCAAGTGATCATTGTCTATCCGAGTTAAGATCAATGCTCCTTCAAAAAAAGCTCTTTTCACCATATAGGGTCCTTCCCAATCTGGAGCCCATTTTTCGCGAAGATCTTTCACAATGGGGAGAACCTTCCTCAGTATGAACTCTCCCTCTCGAAATTGCCTAGGCAAAATTTCTTGTTATGGGCTCGGATCATCTTTTTCTGATACATCTACCCATGGCAAATTGCTGTCAGCCTCTTCTCCTCGAAGAGATTCAACTGTTCATAGCAAGCTCTAACCCATTCTGCCTCTTCCAGGCCTACTTCCATCAAGACACGACGTGAAGGGATTTCAACCTCAATAGGCAACACTGCTTCCATCTCGTATACAAGAGAAAACGACGTGGCCCCTGTAGATGTGCAAACCGAAGTAAGGTATGCATGGAGAGCAAAAGGCAAGATCTCATGCCAATCTTTGTATACATCAGTCATCTTTTCAACTATCTTCTTGATGTTCTTATTGGCTGCTTCTATTGCCCCATTTATTTTCGGACGATAAGGTGCAGAATTACGGTGCTTGATCTTGAACTGGGTACATATTTCCCTCATCATCTTGTTGTTCAGATTGAGAGCATTTTCCGAGATTATTCTCTACGGGTGTCCATATTGGCACATAATCTCTTTCTTGATGAATATGCACACCACTGACTTTGTTACATTGACATAAGAAGCTACTTCTACCCACTTTGTGAAGTAGTCTATGGCCATTAGGATAAAATAGTGTCCGTTCAAAGCTTTCGGGGTAATGGGCCCGACCATATCCATCCCCCACGTTGAAAATGGCCATGGATCCGTCATGACATACAACGGCGATAGCGACACGTGAATCTTGTCGGCGTATATCTGGCATTTATGGCACTTCTGGGAATAATTGATGCAATCCCCTTCCATGTTTAGCAAATAGTATCCGGCCCTCATAATCTGCTTAGCCAGCATGTGGCCATTCGCATGGGTGCCACATATCCCTTCGTGGACCTCTTTGAGGATTCTCTGAGCTTCCGTAGAAACAAAACACCTCAATTGAACCTGGTCTTCCCCTTTCTTATAAATTTCACCATCCAAGACAAAACCCATTGCCATTCTTTTTAGGGTTCTCTTATCATTTTTCGTTGCTTGCTCAGGGTACTTTTAACTCTTGATGTATTGCAAGATGTCGTAATACCAAGGGTGACCATCCGCTTCTTCTTCGATACTCAAGCAGTGGGCAGGAGACTCATATATGCGCATCTTGATTGGCACAACTTCGGCCCCTTCATTCACTTTAAACATTGATGACAAAGTGGCTAAAGCATCTGCCATTCGTTTTCTTCTCGGGGAAAGTAATTGAAAACCACTTCTTCGAATTCCCCAATCAATCTCAGTATAAGCTCATGATATCAGATTAACTTTGCATCCTGAGCTTTCCATTCTCCTCGCAGTTGATATATTACCAGGGCTGAATCTCCGAAGACCTCTAGCGTTTTGATCTTTCTTTCTATAGCAACACGAAGACCCATAGTACATGTTTCATACTCAACGGTATTGTTTGTAATGAAAGGATAATGATCTTCTTCAGGGGATATGAGTACTGCACCGATTTTGTGCCCATGGCATTAGATACGCCATCAAAATACATTTTCCAAGTTTTCTTCTAAGAGGAAGTCCTTTTTTCTTGCGAAACACACATTAGGTCTTCGTCAGGAAAATCAAAGTCTAGAGGCTCGTAATCCTCCAATGCCCTACTTGCTAGAAATTCGGCTACTGCACTAACCTTTATAGCTTTTTGGCTCACATACACAATATCATATTTGGAAAGCAACACTTGCCATCTCGCTGTTCTTCCTGACAAAGAAGGTGCCTCGAATACATATTTGAGGGGATCTAGTTCTGCAATCAGCCATGTCGTGTGATACAACATGTATTACCTGAGTCTCTGGGCAGTCCAGGCCAGGGCACAACAAAGCCTTTCTACCAATGAATACTTCAACTCGTACTCAGTGAACTTTTTGCTGAGATAGTAGATGGCTTGTTCTTTCTTTCTTTTCGGTTTCATCATGTTGCCTCAATACACATCCCATGGACTTCTCGAATACTGACAAATACAATATCAATGGCTCCCTTGGGATCAGCGGCATTAGTATCGGTGGGTTTGACAAATAATGCTTTACCTTATCAAAGGCAATCTGGCATCCTTCATCCCATTCCCCTGGATCACGCTTTCAGAGTAACTTGAATCGGGTCGCACTTACTGGTCAGTTGAGAGATGAACCGAGAGATATAATTCAGCCTACCTAAAAAGCTTCTTACTTCTTTCTGAGTGCGAGGGAGAGGCAAGCTCTGAATAGCTTTTCACTTTATCTGGATCAATCTTAATCCTTTTCTAGCTAACAACGAAGGCCAGTAGCTTTCCAGAGGTGACTTCGAACGTGCACTTTGCCAAGTTGAGTTTAAGTTGAAAATTTCTCAATCTTTGAAAGAGCTTTTTAAGATTCGTAATGTGTTCGTCCTCTACTTGAGACTTTGCGATCATATCATCGATATAAACTTCGATTCCTTTATGCAACATGTCATGGAATAAAGTTACCATGGCTCTTTGATAGGTTTCCCTAGCGTTTTTCAACCCGAATGGCATTACTTTATAGAAAAAGGTTCCCCACATCATCATGAATGTGGTTTTCTCCATATCTTTCGGTGCCGTCTTAATCTGATTATACCCTAAGAACCCATCCATGAAAGAAAACACGAAATTCTTGGCGATATTATCGACTAAGGTATCAATGTGAGGCAATGGGAAATTATCCTTAGGGCTTGTCCTATTCAGGTCCCGATAATCGACACACATCTGTACTTTGTCGTTCTTCTTCAAAATTGGGACAATGTTGGCTACCCACTCCGAGTATTTTGCCACTTCCATGAATCCAGCATCAAATTGCTTTTTCACTTCCTCTTTTACTTTTAACAGCATTTCGGGCCTCATTCTTCTCAATTTTTGCTGAATAGGCTTGCAATCTGGTTTCAAAGGCAATTTATGAACCACAATATCAGGGTCCAACCCAGGCATGTCTTGGTATGACCATGCAAACACATGCGCATTCTTGGAGTAGAATTATCAAATCTTGTTTTATCAATGGTGAAATAGTAGTCCCAATCTTTACCATTCCTCAAATTTATCACTTTTAATTGCTCTGTATGAGGCAATACTTGTTTCTCCCCTTGTTCTATTATTCTTAACAAATTCGGAGGCAAATCACAGTCCTCGACATCTTTGTTAGAGTCGAAATCACCCGTACAAATGGGTTTTTCAAAATCAATTTCAGAATTATTAACAAGACACTCCTCATATTCGTATTTGGGAACCTGTAAATAGGTAGGGAAGAAACAATATAAGAAGGCATATAGGCAATAATAACGAAAGAATGAAATGATGAAATAATGTGGACACATTAATATGAAGAACATGCATCTTGATTGTTATTTATTAAATGATAAGTCTTAAACATGCGCCCATACAAAGGATTCTAAATGCCCTTGGGCAATGGAAATTAAGTGTTGGTTTAGAGTATTACACTGGAGTAGACCTAAAAACTAATGGAAATTCAGTCATGCTCCAATTTGTTAGCTCATAACTCGTAGGGCACGGGCGCACAACCCAACTAGTGCTTTCACTCCTCTGTTCATCTGTTTCGGCCATGCCGACCATTATTTCATGTGGTTGATTGTCTTCATCTCTGTAGAACTTCTCAAAAGCCTGGTCCAGCAAGACTATCACCTCCTCAGAATTCTTACTCCCAAACTCGAAACTGGCCGAGCGAAAAATGTGAAGGATTGGCGGAAAAGTCATGGGCTCCCACCCCATATCCACACCCACAAGACGAGCTATCCTCCTTTTTCGGTTCTTCTCAAATTGTCTCCTTTTCTCGTGAGCTTTAGAGAGATACCTGAGACTAAATCGGTCTTTCTTCCTGGCTACTTCTATTGCCCTGGCCATCCCTTGGAGATATTCCCTAGTCCCTCTGCCCTGCAACCTTTTCCAACTACCGTTTTCACCCCCAACCTGGTATTCTTGGATAACCTTGGCTCTGAAATTTTATATCCTTCCGTGACAAACACGGCGTTGATAATTTCCAGCGACCTGAATGAGCATTCTATAGCATCTTCGTTTACTTCTATGTAGGGGGTATATGTAGATGTAGAGGCGAATGATATCCTCTTCTCCTGACACGCTGACCAAGCACCCCTCTATCACAAATTTCAACTTTTGATGGAGAGATGATGGCACAGCCCCAACGGAGTGAATCCACAGCCTTCCCAACAAACAATTGTAATATGGTATGATATCCATCACCTGGAACACAATCTTATAGATATAGGGGCCTATCTGAAGTGGAATCTCGATGCTTCCCATTACCTCCCGCCGAGTGCCATAAAAGGCTCTGACAACGGTATGACTCGACAGCATGTAGGACATATCCATTGGTAGTTTTGACAATGTAGCCAATGGCATCACATTCAGAAAAGATCCATTGTCGAGGAGTACTCATGATAGAATATTCCCCTTGCAAGTATGCATCAATGTCGTGTTTCTAAAATTATTCCTGGTTATTGTATTGTCAAGACAAGGCATTGACAATGTTCAAAGACTGGCATATGTTAAGCCTACATGCACTTGATGCACGCAATCGGTCTCATAGGGTGAAAGTATAAAGATACTTCGAGATAACATATGAGTGCTTGTTAGTTGAACAAGTTCACTAAACATGACCCGCTATGAGAGTTCCATTTGGTATTTCACTCAAGTGTTTATGGTAAATACTCTCACGTGTCAATAATGTAAGTAATCCTTTGACTTGTGACACCAAGTCATCTTGTATGTGAACTGTCATACTTAGATTTCATCACGAACGGGTCCCAATCACGAGGATGCTTATGGTAGGGTGTTATTAGGTATGAAATGAAGTATACGAAGATGAATGAGTGGTCCAGAGAGGATTCATCACCCCAAGTGATTAAAGGGACATATCTCACATGTATCTGGCTTATATTAACTTATGGAGGTCCTTTGCCAAGGCAATACTTAAGGAGTTAATATAAAGCTGCATATCTAATATGGAATGAGTTAAGAGTAGACACTGAACCATGCTCTTTCCTATCCCGGGATATTTGATGAAGGGATCGAATTACACAGATATATTGTACACGAAAAGCTAGTCGAAGCTTGATGACTCTCTTGGCATTTGGGTGGTTATTATGCATTGCTAGATGCTGCTCATGAATTATAAATATAAATAGGAAATTCTTAATTGAATTTATTATATTTATTGCCAACATGTTAAGGGCCTAATGGGTCACGCAGAAAAGGTGATTAATGAAATTAAAATGAGATTGGGCCAGATTAAATATTCATTAAGTGTTGTGGGCTTATTGTGAATATTTAATAATATGTATAAGGGCTTTAGTGCAGTTAGTCTAATAGTTGGCATTCACTAAACCTACTTATATATATGCTTATGTTGTTGCCGCCTCCCCCCTAAGGATTTTACCTGAATCAACGCTTTTTACTAATACTGGTGAGGTTCGGCCGAATAACATATGTTAAGGAGGAATACGATTATTCTTGTTACTTTTGGCTAACTAAGGTAGAGGAGGAAGGTTTCTCACAACCTAGACTACAAGCATCGTCTTGGCAAAACATAATCTCAACCTTGTGAAGGCTTTCAGATCACCTGTGTGGATTACTGTTAGAGGTCGGACAATAAGACAACTTTGGTTTTCAACAAGCGAGCTTTGTGTACAATAACAAGAACAAGAACAATAACAATAACATCAAGAATCTATCTTGAGGATTTGACATAATTCATAGAGGTATGTGATTTTGATTGTTATCTATTTTTGACAGCCTGATCGTTTTGAATTCATAGGCAGATCCTTGGAGGGATTCAATATTCTCTATGTTTTATTTTATTCCGCTGCGTTGTATATTTTAAACTGATTAAATTATACATTATCTCTGTTTGAGCATGAGCAGAATCCCAACATGACCAAGAACATTCTAGGAACAAGACTTTGATGCATAAGGATCCCATAATTATAACCCTTTATAATTCCTTTGCAAAGTCATAATGTTCCATGGGCTTCATTCAATTTGTACATAATAACTCTTTATTAATGTACTCATTAATGAAGGAAAACATTTATCACTGTAGCAATAGTGAATGGTATGCATTATTGATTGCATATCCTTTGTCCAATATGATTGGCTCTAGGGCATATATCCTTCAATCTTCCACTTTCACTTGAGACAATCATATTGCTTAAGTGCACCTAGTGAGAACAATCATGGGAACCTTATGGAATAATCCAAATTTAACTTCCTTTTATTAGCCAAAATAAAGAAGCACTTTTATGACCTTTAAGAGAATGCAACTTAACCCCATTTGAAAGCCCCTTTTCAAATAATTGCATCTTCTTATAACATGGCTATCTCATCACTAAGACAGTTATGATTTTTAACTTTTAAAGAATCATACATAGCTCTCAATAAATCCTACCTTCTTGTAGATTCAAAAGTGAGTTAGATTCAAAAACAATTTTTGAATCTCTAAGTCTATAAATCGATTATGATTTTAAGTTGTAAACATGAGAATAAGAGAACATAATGATAGATTTATAATAGAGGAATATAATAGCATTGCATCCATATGCCAGCAAAAGTATGTTCAAGACATAAACTTAAAAATATCGTTAAAAAATTGGCCCAAAATGCCAAAATATAAATCTAAAATAAATGTTTTTTAAAAACATTAAATAAAAATAGGAAGCTTGACCAACATCTGGGTTGCTATGTCCATGATCCTCTTCACTGCTCCTTATCTTTGGTTCCTACAATATGTCATACATATTTAGTACCATTAATCATGTATCATATACGAAGAGAAGTGAATTCAATCTCAATTTTACATACTTAAAGTCGAAGCATCCTTAAGCTTCAAGACCTTAGTCGCTTTAGGGTATTCCTTGCAATTATGCTTCCAATGACTAGCCTTTCCACAAAGATGGCATGCCCCTATGATGCTCTTTGTTTTCTTCACTCCACCATTCGGCTTCACAACATTTGAAGCATGAGGTACATCCCATTTAGACTTCTTCTTATTTTTAGAATTAGAAGAAGATACTAGATGGACATATGTAGTCTCCTTCACAATGGTCTTTTCAACCGTAGAGAGCAAATTCAGCAACCCAATAAGAGTGGCTTCCAAGTGGTTAATGTTGAAGCTCAACACAAACTGTGAATAGCTCTCAGGCAATGAAAAAAGCACAAGATCTACGATCAAATCGTGATCCATGACCCATCGTAATTGCTCAATTCTGGTTATTGATCCTATCATCTTAAGCACATGAGGTCTTACAAGGCTACCTTAGGAATCTTCGTTTGGAACAGTTCCTTTAAGACGTTGAACCTCTCAGTGTGTTTTTTCTTATCGAACAATTCTTTAAGGTTTAGGATGATATCCTGAGCATTCAACCTCATGTTGTTTTTGCAAATCGAGCACCATACTAGCTAACATGACACATGTTGCCTGTTGAATATCATCCTAAATGATCGATAGGCTGCCCTGACCTCTTTAGGTGCATTGTCAGCAAGCTGTTCAGGAATGGGTTCCTCAAGGACATAGGCCTTATTCTCTTGTGTCAAAACAATTTTGATATTGCGAAACCAGTCTATGAAATTTGGTCCCGTCAACTTATTAGCATCAAGTACGCTTCTTAGTGAAAAATTGCCGGCCATTTCAAAGTTCACCTGTATGAATCAAACAATTCTTATGTCAATAATTTCATTATGTGATCATTAATGTTAGGTTTTAAAACTTTTATGATCATTCTCATTATTTTAACAAAATAATAGCCCTCAACTACTATTTCAAGATATTTAACATTTAAACTTCTTAATGAGCTAGGACCTCTTTCATTTTTCCATGACCTTGAGTGACTCAACAAGCCATGTAGAAACTAATTGAGTAGGTAACTTAGTTTACCAATAACATCTCTATGCAACTCCTAGATTAGTTAGATGACAACTCCTTGTCTAAATACATTATATGCATTTCACCTAACTATTGCTTCTATCGTGATGGGGTCAAGTTTTTCGCATCCGGATAACATCACTTTAGTAGAGTAAGACCCACCTCTATAACTCAAACATATTCGTATAGTAGTTTGACCTTGAGTGACTCAACAAGCCTCCTACTGGAAGAACTTTCGTTATCTTGTTAAGAGAGTGGAAGGCAACTTAATCATGCTTAGCATGGACTCAATATATTAATGAAGGATTTTGAGTTTCATTAGGTCTCATTGAATTATTTGATTGATTGACACGCATAACATTTATTCAATTTTTATATGACATATATATAAATTCAAAAATAAATCTATTTCATGCAATCTACTAGTATGATTATGGACTTTACTAATCTAGTTTCCATGAGCCATGTGGAAACTAGTGGTCAAATTCCTAGGGATACCATTCATAGTCTTCTCAAGTCTTGATGGTAGTCTCCTTGGTCCTTCCTTGTTGGTGCCTTGTCTCCTAGCAACTTGGAATTACATAAATTATTTTCTTATCCTAAATCTAAATCTAAATCTATAATGCCTATATAACAATTGCATATCTTTGATAAAAATCTCGAGTTACATTCGAGGGGAGTTAGGTGAGAAGAGAATTTATAACCTTTTGAATTGAAAAGATGAGGTAGGGTATGCAGCCCCTATTTAATATAAATACCAATAAAAAAATTTAACCATCCACAACCTAGTCATACTAAGGTCTAAGTCCATAATCATCATCATGCAAATATAATCATATTATAAGCATGAATAATAAACATGTATAGCCAATATCACTTGGTGATCTTGTATGTTAATTGCATAAATCTCATCATAACAATTTTGAGATGATCTTTCAATTAATTAGGTAAATTTGTTCCTTGATTTAAACACCATTTTAAATGAAATTCCTAACTTTTGGGAAATTTGATTTTAATAGAATATTAACTAGATTGTCTAATTAGGACATTATATATCTCATAGAAACCTTTGTCTTAATTTGGACAAACTTATTTATCATGCATTCTTTCTTAAACAATTTGAGAAAGTAAATTTCCAAAAATAGCAATTTAAGACATTAAAAATAAGGAAACTCATTTCAACTAAACTTTGTAGCAAAATAGGCTACCATAATTTAATTCTTTAAAAGATGCTAATTTTTAGGAAACCTTTTGTCTTAATTTTAAACAATAAGTTTGAAGTCCATCCTAACTTTAAGGAAGTTCAATTCCATTAGGTAACTATTACCTAAGTCAACTAGAATTCCTTCTCCTAGATTTTAGGTATTATACTCCCACTAGGAAACAACTTCCATATGTAGTAAAACTGTAAAACTAGTGTCCTAGGCCAAAGCAAACATCAAAACCATCCCATGGTTGCAATCCGCCCCTTGGGGAGGAGCAATCCGCCACTCGTTGCTGCTGCTAGTCGCCCAAATATAGCCTGTTGCCTACACCTTGTTGCAGCACCAAGAATGGAAATAATTGCCAATCTTTTGGCCATGTTTCGATGGGTACAGGAGCTGCAACATTTATTATCCATTCCAACTGTGTTCCATGCCGTATCAACCTCAAGGATGAATCAAATTCACCCACGAATGACCAAGAATCATCCAGCCAAGTTGTGAAACTTTTCTAACAACTTTAATATGATTTTCGACAAGAACATTTTTCAAAATAGCCTAGAAAAATTCCAGCATTGAAATATCATTGTTTCAAGTTTGTTTGATATCATTAAAGATCCTTTTGAAGGTAAAACAAGTCAAATTTCATAAGGGATCTTTTAAGATAAAGAAACCTTGATTTTATGCTTTACAAATAGAAAAACCTTAAAATCTTTTGATAAAACCAAAAATCAAAAAACAATCTTTGGGCTCCAAACAACTTATATTAAGTCAAGACAATTCATGATACAATCAAGATTGATTAAAACCTTTTAAACTATCTTTTAAGATCTTTAAACATGATTAATACCATGACATAGAGGCAGCTCATATTTATTCAAGGAACTAAAAATCCTAATCAACATACAAATCAATCTAATTGATTATCATCAAGAATCGGCATGCAAGATCATATACAATTAACAAACCTTCGGCTCTGATACCACTGTTGGATTCTCATGTGGCTAGTCTAGAGGTCTACCTTAAACATGAAGTATATCAAAGCAAAGAAACAGTCGGCCTCGCTAGGATCTTAAGGTAGAGACTTGTATATGGTCATTGTATTGATTACAATACTTTTCCAATGAATAAAATCAAGAGATAAGTGAATCATACCTACTCAAAGACTTGTAACTTTGAGTGTGCAGTTCCAATCATGAACACACGAACCAACGAACCTTGATCACTTCAAGATCCTTTCCAAGATCACGAGCAGCACAAATGTACCGCCTGTTGGGAGATTTGGCCTCATGCTTAAACAGATTTGAGATAAAAAAAACATAACATAAACATAAAGTACAATAGAAAAATAAAACATAAAAGTAACCGAATCTAACAGGATCTTCAAGTTTTCGATTTACATGCAAACAATAACAATTAAAAATTCAATCATAGATGAAGTTGAGTACCTACTTAAGATATCGTAATCTTAAGTTGCCAATCCAAGCACGAGTTCAAAAACAGCATAAACTCATCAAAAGGAAGATTGCCTATAAGTTCCACAAAGATCACTAGAAGCACAAGTGTCCTTCCTCCAAAGGTAATCCATACGAACAATTGATGAATCCTTTTACAAGGTATGGTGATTCGCTTGTGCTAGCAAGTTGATCCTCGAATCACAATCTAAAGGTCTATTATCTTTTTGGTTTCTCTCAATATCAAGACCACAAATAGTGTATGGTGATACTGCAAGAACAACACAAACAAGAGGAGAGTTGCGGCAAGAAGAATTTTCTCACATGGAACTGGCAATTTCAGGGTTTCTTAGTGAGATTGTTATTCTTTCCCGAGATTGAACTTCTCAAAGAAAAATAAGAACATTCAAGGTGTATTAAGAACTTTTCTTATGCGTCTAGGTCACATAATATATCATATATATAGAAGCTACAACCCTAGCACACACCCTAAGGTTGACTGTCCACTATGCTTACTTAGTGTGCAAGTTTTTTTTTTTTTCAGTCATCCGCTTCAAGTTTAACTCTTTTACTTCAAGTTGGACCTATTGGGCCATGCCACTAACAATTAGTGTTATTGGGTCTTTTGACTTAGCACTCTAAGTTGGGCCAATCATCCTTAGTCAATTCACTTAACTAGAATGGTCCAAAAGACAAATTCTAATACAATGCACTAATTTGGCTAGATCAAGACTCATGGGCTAGAATTTAATTCTCCATTACATTACTTGTTCATGTTGAACAATTCAAGTCTTTGATAAATCAATGTCATCACATGACATTGAACCAAACTATTGCACGGTATTCGAATATCCTTGAATTATCTCAATGCAAATCACCCAAGCTAGTCTTCTCAAAACAAGTTCATTATTATTGATATATTAAGACACTAAACTGATTTTCAAATCTCAATTAAGTCTTAATTCATCTTAATTGAACACTTCAATTATGTCCTCCATATTAGACCTTTTATTTAATTAAGTTGTCCCTTAATCGAATCCTATGTTTAATCCATACATTACTGTCCTTTTGTGTGTGACCCTTTAGGTTCCCAATATGTTGGCAATGAACATAAGTTAATCTCGTTAACCTATGCTTTCTTCTCCGAATAGTTCTTAGTGAACAATTCTCCCTTCCACTAGACAATATGTAGCTATAGTGAATAAGAATCAAGGTGGAGTGTTTCCCTCTTGTGGCAAAATTTCTTGGAGAACAATTATCCTTTTGCTTTTCACTAAAAGGTGGTTAAGGTTGAGAGAAAAATAAAAGAGAGCTTCACAAGCAACTCACTAGGCAGTTCCATACTAAGGGGTGCAACATAGCTTGGGTATAAATTCCATAGTCTTCTCGCAGCCCTAGTATTATAATTTCACTAAATCCTATTTTTAACTCTTTAATTTAATTAAACACTTTAATTAAATCTTTTATTCTTATATTCTTTTGTCCAATTAAGTCCTATTTAATTGAATCTCAATTTTAATTCGACAATGTGGTCTAATATGTGTGACCCATTAGGTTTCTAACTTGTTGGCAATTAAATATAAATTAAAATATAAAATTTAACAAAGATTAAATAATTTATATTCAATACCATGAGCAGCAAATAGCAAGACATCATAGCCATCAAAGTCTTAGAAAGTCATTGTGATTTTGACATAACCAGTAAGTGATCAGTCTATTAGTGTAATTTAGTCATTTCACCAAATATCTCAAAAATACCATATGCATGATGTTGGGAAATTCGGGCTCACTACTTTAAACACAAATATCAAAATAGTGTAGCGGAAGATAAACAAAAAAGCACCCGAATTACCTTAGGATCACTAGATTGTGATTTATGGGTTTAACGGAAAATAAAAATTTCAAATCAATCATATGATCGAGATCATACCTACTCCAAAACTCGTAATCTTGAGTGTGTCCTTCCCTACATGAACGCAACAACTAGCTGATTAGTAGATGGCTTCTCCGAGGCCACGAGCAACACAGGCGTCTTGCCCTCAATGGTGATCCAGACGGACAGTTGTTGGCACCCTTACAAGGCTTGGGGATTCGCCTGTGCTAGCAGGCTGATTTCTCGATTGATAATCAAAAGGTTACTCTTCTTGAATTTCTCACAAAGCCGACACTAACCTAGGGGAACAGGGTAGTTCGGCTATTCAAGGGAAAACACCAAGAAGAAATCTAGTGAAGGTTCGGCAATGGTGAAAATAGCCTTGGTCGATTATGCTTGACTTTTATTCTCAAAAGGAAAACTCTTTTCTCTCAAAGAAACATCTCTCTAAGCCATCGGTTCCTCTACTTTTCATTTAGCGTAATAAAAAATTAAGAATTCTTGTTAGAAGAGAACACCTTTGGCCGACCACGTCTCATGGGGATAGGGTAGTGTTTAGTTTTCTTTTAAAATCCTAAAAAGAACATAACTCTTCTCTTTTTAGGTGTTTAAACTCTAGCCAATCTCTTATTTTTCAAAGCTTGGCCGAATCCACCCCCATCTGTGTCCAGGTTCGTCTGCTTAGAGATAGGTAAGGATAGGAGTTTCATTCAAGATCAAAGTCCTAGTTGAGGTTAAACTCTTTCACCCTCAAGCATCCTAGTTCAACCGAAACTCTAACTCTTAAAGCTGAGGTCGAACCTATCCCGAATTATGCCTATGTTAATAGCTTGATTTCACAAGGGTAAGAGTTTGATTCTCAATCAAACTGTTAGAGTCCTAATTGAACTCAACCATCTTGGATTAACAGAGTCCTTGTTCAAGTGAAACTCTTTCTCCCTATAAGTGTTAGAGTCCTAGTCAAACATTAACTTTTAGCGTCGGACTCAGACTAAGACATAATCAAAGCAATGCTCGGTTTAGTGAAATATGATAAGTTAGAATTTGATTTGTAATCAAACTCCTCGAAAATGAGAAACTTTTCTCATTTTAGACAACTTCATTTTCAGCCAGGACAACTTATCTTAAGACATGTCTGCATTTAGACATTGTCTACTTATGACAAGCTTATCCATATTTTCTTGTTAAAAGAACCTCATTTGGATGTCTCAAATACAAATTATGTCTTAACCTTCCTAATTCGAATGTTATTCAATTAGATCCTCCAAATTAACCTGTTATTCAATTAAGTCCTTACTTAATCAAATCCCAAGTTTAAGCCAACAATTTCATTCTATTGTGTATGTGACCCATTAGGTTCCCAACATGTTGGAAATGCGTATAAATTAATCTCATTAATTCATACCCATAGATCAAGAGCGGGATCTAGCAACCCATCTTGAGCACCCAAATGTTGAGAAGTCAAAGTGACCTCCTAGAACCTTTTAGTAACCAACCTATTAGTATAATACGATCCTTTCACCAAATATCTAGGAAAGCCCGTTAGCATGGTGCAGTGTCTACTCATGTTCAATCCATATTAGTTCTTGTAGCTTATGGTTAACCTTATGAATTTAGAGAAACGATTTCTCCTAAATCCATCATGCTCTGGTCAGAGACTTCATTAAGTTAACCGAAGCAAAGAACATATGAGATACATCTCCGATGTCACTTGGAGTGGTGAACCCTCTGTTGGTGTATGCTCGAGAGCCATCTTATGGGCCAAGAGATATACAGTTAATAAAGAAAACCTATCACTATTATTAAGTGATATAAGGTTTTCCTTCATGTTAGTACAATGATAAGTGTAAACACCTAATTTTGTCCGGACCCCTAAATCAGGTAAATTTCTTCCTTGTAATATTTTAGAATGCAGAAAAGCTTTTCTCATCCTGGAGGTGGTATTCCGAGACTTTGTTTAAGAGGTCAAGCATGAAAAGTCAATCTTGAAAAAGTCAACCCCAAAAAAGTCAACTCCAAAAAGTCAACCACTGAAAATTGAACCCTTATTCAAAATCAAGATTCAAAGTTTAAATGAACAATGGTGAAAGAATTTTGATAATCTGAGGTCTGCAACGAGAGATATGGAGTCGGGAAGATGAGTTATGGAGATTCAATGAAAAGAAAACACTAATTCGGTAAATTTGGGGAAAAGTGCTTAAACGATCAAATTGGTCAAAATTGGAGTTTTCGAATGGAATATAATCAATGACTACGGGTATTGGAAAGGCCATTTGGAAGCAAAACCAAATTAAGGGTCAATTTGGAAGAAAACTGGAAATTAGGGTTTTTGGTGAATTTTGGCAAAATTGGGGAAAATTGCAAAAATGGCCTAATTCGGTAAAATTAAAGCTAATTGATGAAGAGTGGGTAAACAAAGATAGCCCAAAGCTCAGTTTGAAGTAATTCCGAGAAAAGAGCTGGTGGGAGGAAAAATAGAGAAACGAAGAAATTCTCGATATTAAAAAAAGAAAAAATCAAATCGGAGGGGAATTTGATTTTAAAAATTGGGTGTTTTTGGACCAACTCCAATTCAATATATAACAAAGGCCTGGAAAAAGAAAATATGGAAATCAGACTTGTTTTGAGTCAAATCGAGGTTTGAGAGGTTAAAAGGCAATCTTGGAAAATCTGGGAAAAATAGTAAATGAGCCCAAAAAATTGCCAAAACCTCCAGATCTGAATTTTATGTCATTTAGAAGATATCGGCAAAGAAAAATCCAGAATCGGAGCTCATTTGAAGAATGAAAAAGTTCGGGCCCACTAAGTTGAAATTCCAAAAGATAAATCCGAGAAAAATAGCAAATAAGCTCAAAAAATTATGAAAATTTATAGATCTTAATTTTATATTATTTGGAAGATATTGGAGAAGAAAAATCTAGAATCAAAGCTTGTTTGAAAAATGGAACAAGTTCGGGTGCACTAAGGGCTATTTTGGAAGATAAATCTGAGAAAAATAGCAAATAGGCTCAGAAAATTTTGAAAACTTCTAGAACTCAATTTTATATTATTTAGAAAGTATTAGAAGAATAAAAACCAAATTTCGAGTCCGTTTGCAATTTAATCAAGTTTGGGGGGCTAAAGTGCAATTTTACCGAAGAAACTGAAGAAGGCTATTTTTGCAATTTAAAAAATAGAGAGATGGCTAGAATTTGGAGGGCCATTCGGCTAAGCCCAAGAAGATGAGAGGTTTTGTTGAGTTCTTTCATCCAAAGACCAAAATTAGATAGTAAGGTGGTTATTTTTTTTATCAAGCCTTTGTGATTTTGCCACATGGTCAAGTGAATGAAGAGGAAGATGTCAACATTATGGTTACATATTTTAGACCAGCTGTATTTGTTAGGGGCTGATCAGTTGATCTAAGGGTGGTAAATTCACATTTTTAGCATCTTTGATTAGTGGCCTTTAGATCAAATTAGCTAGAAAAAATATGACAACATTATGAGCACAAAGGATCATTCGGCTGCCTCTTTTTATTGGGGGGGTTTTCATTTTGCTAGGGGTTCTTTTGGCTGATCATTTTTCATGGTGGAGCAATAGCTAAGTGTAGAAAAGCAAAGAAAAATTTAGAAGAGAAGAAAGCTTGAAAGATAGCTTTGAAAGGTAGCCTTTTGGCACCTACTTGCATTTTTCTTTCTTTTTCCATACTTGGTTTGCTGATTTTCCATGAGATTTTGTTATTTCTTGTTGTTTTTTTGTTATGAAATAAAGGTTTTTAAAACTTCCTCTTAAGCCTCCTATCTTGTGTTTTCATGGAAAAAAATTAAAAAAAAACAAAAATTTTTACTACTTTTTCATGGTGTCCGAACCCTCTCCTTGGTGTGATTGCCTTGTATTCGATTTATTTCCTTTGTTGGTTGTGGTATGTTAGCTTGTTTTGATGTTTTTGCTTTCTAAAATAATCAAGATATGAAGCTTGTTTTTAATCTTCTTTACTTACTTGTTCTTATTTTGCTGATTTTATCATTTATTTTCATGTATGCTTGCTTTATTTACTAACTTTAATTTCTGTTTTCACTATGTCAAGTTGTTTATGCTTTGTGTTATTGCCATATCATGTGCTTGTGTATTTGCTTAGTTATATCTTTGCATTTTCATCATGATTATTGGTCTAACATGTTTCCATTTAGGTTTTGCACATTTACTATGCCATGTGTTTCTGTTATTGCCTTACTAGGATTTTACATGTTGGTTAGAGGTCCATTCGGTTTCCATTTTATATGCCTTGTGTATTTGCATTTTCATCTTGTTTAGTTGCTATGCTTTCATTCATTCTTTCCATCTTTATGCCATGATATTGTGTATTTTATTTGCCATGCCGTATGTTTGTGTTATTGCCTTGCTACATTTCTTTAATATGCTCATGACCATTCGGCTACTACTAGGATTTTTGCCTTGTGCATTTGCATCTTTATTTTGAGTGTGTGATTACCATGCCTTCATTCATGCTTTGCATCATCATGCCATGAGATTGTGTATTGGTTGTGCCATGTTCATGCATTATTATTATGTTCATTTGGTCATTATATGTTCATATTATATCCATGCATGTTTATATGTCATATTAGGCATTAGGACATCTTTGTATTGCCATGCATTTTCATGATATTTTAGGCATTAGGTCATTTTTATATTGCCATGCATTTTCATGCGTATTAGTCTTAGGTCATCTTGTATTTCCATGCATGTTTCATGGTCATTAGGTCTAGGGTATTTATTGCCATGCATTTTCATGCATATTAGGTCTAGGGTTGAGTTATTGCCATGCACATTTCATGTTAGGCATTAGGTCATCTTTTATGCCATGCATTTTCTATGTCATTTAGGCATTAGGTCATGCATTTCATGCATTTAACTTGCTGTTTGTTCATGCATTTCATATCATCCAACTTGATTTTTGACTTAAGCCAATCAATGGCTCAAAGCCGAGCTCACATGAGCATGCTTGTGAAAAATTAAGAAATTGTCAAGTTGGATATTCTACCTTTGTGATTTTTTTTTTCATTAGGCAATCCTTGTCCAAATCTTTAGAAAATTTTAATACTGTTTTTCGGTCCTTAGAGAAGTCTTCAACATTTTTATTCTGATTTTTTGAGTGATTTTATCAGAGGTTTAAAATGTTTTTTGGCTAAACAGTTTTTCACCCGGTGTTCTGACTTTCAAGAATTTTCTGGTAAGACATCCTTAGTCTAAAAATTAAGCCAATTTTTTCCCATAGATTTCGACATGTTATGAGTCTCCCATAATTTTTACATATTTTTTTGAAATATGAAGAATATGTAAAAAAAAATTATGTTTTAAAACTGGTCGGTAAAGTCAGATTTGATTTCAAGAGAAAAATAATTTTCTGTTTTGGTTAAGGCATTACAAGAGGGCTGATTTAGGACCTTATCTATAGTCCTAGGTTGATTTCTAAATAATTTTAATCTTAAGAAATGATTTTATAATGGTCGGGTCAAGGGTGTTGAAGTCCGGGTTTTCAAAGTTAGGAAAATAGAGCCTTTTTAAAGAGAATTTTGATCTAGTGCCATTTTCATCCAAAAATTTTCAAAATTGTTTTCAATTTAATCACAAAGTATTTTTGATTTAGAAAAATCTGAATAATTGTCTTTTCCTAAGGTAGTCGGATATATTTTTAGGTGTACGGATGTTCTTATTTAAAGGAAAAAATACACTTTCATGCATTGCATTTTCCATGTTCATGCATATTCTATGATATATGATTTTTGTTATGAATATTTCTATGGCTATGTTATTGTTTTGATTTATATTTTATGATGTTATATTGATTGTTATATGGTTGTGAATATTTTATGTTATTCTATGGTTTTTTGCTTAGTTATAAATTGTCTTGCCATATATTTTAGATTTATTATGTTCATGCATTATTTTTCTATTCACATGCATATTTCATGATAATATTATTTTTTTTCCATATCATTTCATGTTATTAATTATATTGCTATGTCATTTAAATTATGCCATATCATTTAGAATATACCATGTCATTTAAATTATGTCATGTCATTTAGAATATACCATGTCATTTAGATTTTGCCATGTCATTTAGAATATACCATGTCACTTAGATTTTGCCATGTCATTTAGATTATATTATGTAATTTAGAATATACTATTTCATTTAGATTATATTATGTCATTTAGAATATATTATATCATCTAGATTTTTGGCTATGTCATCTTTAATATGTCACACATGTTTATATTCATATTTTTTTAAATGTTTTGAGAAAGATAATGATTTTCAATAAAAAAAAAGATATTCCCGAGTTAAAATAATTCATGAGTTCTCTACCGATTTTGTCGGGGAGGATATCATCAATTATCATTAATAAAGGAATATATTTCTTTCAAAAAAATGAAAATGATTCGGAGATTTTCCAAATTAATAAAAATTTCTATATTTTGACAATTTTGTCGGGGAATATATGAAAATATTGAATTAATAAATTCTAGATTATTTTCAATTAAAATGGAATTATTTTTCTTTAAATTTGGAATTATTTTAAAATACTAAATTTAAAACCGACTTTTTTACCAAGATTTGAGATAACACACGATTAATAAGGTACCGTTTTATACGAGCGTTGTGGGGGTGCTAATCCTTCTACGCACGTAATCGACTCCCGAACCCGTTTTTTTGATTTCTCCAATTTAAAAACGCAGACTTGAAATTGGTTTTAAAAATTTTTTAATTAATTTTAAAATGTTTTACAAAATCGGTTTTAATAGGTGGCCGATCACACCTAGCCAAAAAAGATTGGTGGCAACTCCATGTTTTTTTCGAGGTTGTTTTCAAACCCTCATTTTATTTCAAGAGGAATTAAGTCGTATTTTCCTCTGTTTTCCCCAATGTCACACTTAATGAATAAAGCTTCGTGATGAGACTTGTTATCTTTTAGGTTGCGACATCTTGGCGACTCCACTAGGGATATTTAAAGAGTCAAGCCTAGAATTAGTCGTGTGTTATCAAAGTCTCGGTTTTGTTGGTTTTTTATTTGGTATTAAATTTTAATTCCCACATTTTTCAATAATAAGGAGAATTTTGAAAATAATAAAATGTTTTTAAATATGTCCATACTCATGTGCATGCATATTATTATTATTGTTCTCTGGTTATTTTGTTGCATATATTTATGTTTTGCTTAACTGATGCTTTACATTATTTAATCTTGTCGAGGCATTTAGAATAAGGGGTGTAAATAGGTGGTGAAAGGTTTGTTTTGTTCTTCCACACACACTACACTAGCATTTGCATAACATGAACTCTCTACCCGGGTTTCGTCCTTTTTAAGTGGAAGTAAAGTAACTACGCGTTCATGATTGACCCTCCGTATGGGCTAGTGAAACACTTTCGGAGTATAAAGTACTAAAGCCTTCGTGGTTGATCCTCTGTATGGGCTTAGGAAAATATACTCTAACGAATTGAACCCGCTTTTATCGGGGTGCCTTACTAGCCTTTATTGGCGACAGTGAGGAACAATTCGGGTCCTTTAGAACCGATTCACCTTCATATAGTGAACTTAGGCGAAGCCATGCTAGATTTCTGTTAGATATCCCGAAGTTGGGAACACATGGAGGGACGTTTCTAACCCCTTATCCCCTAATTCTACATTCCAAATAAATTTCATAAACCGAGCAAAGATGAACGTACATCGCCCGTAATAAGTTTAATACCCCGTCCCGAAGGCATCAGGATGCCTAAGGGAGTTGATACTGTTGGGGCAAGTGTTCACTATTTTTTATTTTTTTTTTAAAATTGAAAATAAAAATTCTTTTTCAAACATTTTTGCATTTTGCATATTTCATGCATACGTGAACAGAGCATGTACATTTATGGTTGTATTTTTTTATTTTAGTCTTTTCAATAAACGGAGGGTGATAATAATTTCATTCAATGGTTTCATAAACATTAATTGGTTTTGAATAAGAATTGTAGAGTAGTAGTGTTGAATGAACATTTGGACATTGTACCATAGTAGGATTCACTACCCCTAAATTCTTTTGAAAAATAATATGTTTCAAAAAAATCATACATTAAATTTGGAGGCAAATCTTGCGTAATGAGATTTTTGAATAATCAAAATTTGGTCCCACCAATTTCGTGTAATCATTGTTTTCTTTGTATATACCTTTGTGTTAAATCATTTATTCTTTACATGTAATATTTTGACATCATGTTACAATCCTAACATGCATGGTCATTCATTGTAGAATACATTTATGATATACATGGTCATTCTTTGTATATACCTTTGTGTTAATTTATGAATTCTTTACATGCATCATATGGACATCATGTTACAGTCATAGCATGCATGGTCATTCATTATAAAATACATTTGTGATATATATGGTCATTATCTGTATATACTCATTGTTGCAACCTAAAAAGAAACAACTCTCATTGCTAGACTTTATATTCGTTAAGTGTGACATTGGAAAATAGAGGAAAAGATGACTTAATTCCTCTCAAAATAAAATGAGGGTTTGAAAACAACCTTGAAAAAAGACATGGAGTCGCCACCAATCTTTTTTGACTAGGTGTGATCAGCCACCTATTAAAACCGATTTTATAAAACATTTTATAATTACTTAAAACATTTTTAAAACCAATTTCAAGTCTGCGTTTTTAAACCAGAGAAAATCAAAGAAGCGTGTTCGGGACTCGGTTACTTTCGGGGAAGGATTAGCACCCCCACAATGCCCGTATAAAACGGTACCTTATTAATCGTGTGTTATCGCAAGTCTCGGTAAAA
Source organism: Fremontodendron californicum (assembly GCA_030761205.1). Classification (NCBI taxonomy): domain Eukaryota; kingdom Viridiplantae; phylum Streptophyta; class Magnoliopsida; order Malvales; family Malvaceae; genus Fremontodendron; species Fremontodendron californicum. The sequence goes on from JAULJL010000037.1 coordinate 14,447,655, forward strand.
AGTCGATTTTAAATTTGGTATTTCAAATTAATTCCCAATTTTAAGAAAAATAATTCCATTTTGAATTGAAAATGACCCGGAATTTATTAATTCAAAATTTTCCTATATTCCCAAACAAAAGAGAAAAAATATAGAAATATTTATTTATTTATAAAATATAGAAATCTTTATTCCGTTGTTAATGATAATTGATGATATCCGCCCCAACAAACCCGGCAGATAACTCATGAATTATTTTAACTCGGGAATATCTTTATTTTATTGAAAATCATTATCTTATTTTAAAACATTTAAAAAAGACGAATATAAACATGTGTGACATAATAAAGATGACATAGCAAAATCTAGATATTATAATGTAACCTAAATGACAAGGTATAATTTAAATGACATACTATATTCTAAATGAAATGATATAACCTAAGTGACATAGTACATTCTAGATGAAATGATATAACCTAAGTGACATAGTACATTCTAGATGAAATGATATAACCTAGGTGACATAATATATTCTAAATGAAATGAATAGCCTAAGTGTCATAATATATGCATGGAAATAATAATGCATGAACATAGTAAATGCTAAATGATGTGACAAAAATAAATGACTAAATAAAAAGCATAGGATAAAATAGAATATTCACAATCATATATCAAACAATATAACACCATAAAACATAAATCAAAATAATGACATTATCATAGAAATTATCATAGCAAAAATTATATATTATATAGCATGCATGAACACGGAAAATACAATGCATGAAAGTGTATTTTTTCCTTTAAATAAGGAATTCCGTATATCCAAAAAAAAAAAGATATCCGACTACCTTAGGAAAAGACATCAAATTAAATTTTCTAAAATCAAAATATTTTCTGGTTGGTTGAAAACAATTTTGAAAATTCTTGGATGAAAATGACACGTGGCTGAAACCTCTTTTGAAAAAGGCTATATTTTCTTACTTATAAAACAGGGACTTGACCACCCTTGACCCTAGCATTATAAAATCATTTTTCAAAATTAAAATGTCTTAGAAACCAACCTAGAACAATAGCTAAGGTTCCTACTCAGCCCTCTCTTGATGCCTTAGACAAAAAAAAAATTAATTTTCCCTCAAATTCAAATCTGACTCTACTATCAAGTTTTAAAACGAGATTTTTTAACCTATTTTAAAAAATTCTAAAAACTCTGAAAAAATATAGGAGACTCAAAACATGTTTAACATTCTGGGAAATAATTGGCTTAATTTTTAGAAAGAGGATAACCTCCAAGAATAATCACGAAGTCACAACATTGGGTGAAAAACTGTTTTGACAAAAATCATTTTTAAGCCTTTGATAAAATCATTCAAAAATCAAAGTAAAAATATTGGAGACTCTTCTATAGAGCTACAAACAGTAGCTAAATTTTCTAAAAATTTGGACAAAAATTGGCTAAAAGTAAAAAAAAAAAAAATCACAAAGGTAGAAATTTCAACATGACAACTCCTCAATTTTCCACAAGTATGCTCATGTGAGCTTGACCTTAAGCCATTGATTGGCTTAAGTCAAAAATCAAGTGGTATGATATGAGATGCATGAACAAACAGCAAATTTGATGAATGAAATGCATGATCTAAAGCCTAAATGACATAGGAAATGCATGAAATAAATGCAACCTAGACCTAAACATGCATGAAATGCATGGCAATTTCAACATGATCTAAGACCTAATGGATATGAAAATGTATGGCATAAAGAATATGACCTAGACCTAACATTGACTTGCATGGCAATAAATGCAACCTAGGCCTAAACATGCATGAAATGAATGGCAATGCAAATGAGACCTAGACCTAAAAAATGCATGGCAATAACACAAACGCATAGCCTACTAAATCAAAATACACAAAATCATGGCATGGAAATGCAAGCTTATCAATTATCAAGATGAAAATGCACATACAAGACATAGAATGAAGGGGTAGCCGAATGGACCTATGGCCTAAATGGTAAAATTCTAGCATGCTCATTAACACAAACACTTGGTATACTAAATACAAGACTTAAGATGAAACATGTTAGACTAAGCAAACATAATGCAAATGCATGAACATAGCTAGACATTTTCACAAACACATGACAACCTAAATATGCAAAGTCTAAATGGAAGCATGTTAAACTAGTAAACATGATAAAAATGCAAACATGCAAAACGAAATCATCATGGCCTAATGGTAGTAAACATGAATATGGCATTATCACAAACACATGGCATGGTGTAGAGCTAAACTATCACAATCAAGCTAACCTACCACAAGTAAGCTATCTTAACACAACCAATAACATGAACAAAAAAAAAATAAAGATTATCTTAAAAAAAAAAAGCACCATTCGCCCATGATGAAAAACAATGGTAAAAAACTTGCTTTCTTGATTTCTTTCAAAATACAAAGTAGAAACTCTTTATCACTTATTTTAAAATACCTTGCTCTAGCTTACCAAATCAAGAAGTAGCAAGCCAAAACCTTTCTTTTTTCTTGTCTTTTTTCTCCTCTCTTTTTCTCTCCTCTTTTCCCTAGCTACTGCCTCTATTCAGCCCTCTAAGCCTTTAAAAAAAATCTGAAATCCCCCTCTCCAATATGCCTTGGCCGAATAGCCTATAGATGGTGTAGGAAAGTTGTCATTTTTTTTAACCAATTTTGATCCAATGGCCTTTAATCCAATATGTTTTCTATGTAAAATTCCCATACTTAGATTGGAATAATCAGCCCCTAAAATATGATGTCACAAAGATGATGTCATAAATATGACATCATCCCTCTCCATCCATTGGTCAATGTGTTACAATTTCAAAGGCTTGATCAAAAACATAACTACCTTCCTATCCACTCTTGGCCCTTGGATGCAATGGTTCAGCAAAATCACTCTCCAACATGGGCTTGGCTGATTGACCTTTTAAATTCCAGCCCAATCTCCAATTTTTAAAAGACTTCTTCGGTTTCTTTCATAAAATAACCTTTTTGACCCCCAAACCAAATTAAATAGCAAACAGACTCCAAATTCAAATTTTATTTTTTCAATACTTCCTAAATAATAAAAAATTGAATTCTGGAAGTTTTCATACTTTTTGGAGTCCATTTGCTATTTTTTTGGATTTATTTCCAAAATTGCCCCTCAATGCACTCGAACTTTTACCATTTTTCAAACGAGCTCCAAATCCGGGTTTTTTGCACCAATCTCTTCCTGATAATTTAAAACTGAGATCTGGAGATTTTTAGAATTTCTCGAGCTTATTTGCTATTTTTTGGGGATTTATATTCTTGAATTTCAGCTTAGTGGGCCCGAAATTTGACATTTTGCAAATGAACTCCGAGTCCAGATTTTTCTTCACCAATCTCTTCCAAATAATTTAAAAATGAGATTTGGAAGTTTTCAAAATTTTCCGAGCTTATTTGCTATTTTTTCGGGATTTAACTTCTGGAATTTTCAGCTAAGTGGGTCCAAAATTTTCTATTTTGCAAATGAACTCCGAATCTGGATTTTTCTTCGCCAATCTCTTCCAAATGATTGAAGATTGAGATTCGAATGTTTTGGGAATTTTTGGAGCTCATTTGCTATTTTTCCCGAATTTCCCAAGTTTGCCCTTTTATCTCCAAAGCTCGATTTTGCTCAAAACAAGTCCGATTTCTGGATTTTCTTTTTCTGTGCCTTTGTTTTATATTGAATTGGAGTTGGTCCCAAAATGTCCAATTTTTACGATCAAATTCCCTTTCGTTTTGAGTTTTCCTATTTTTCAGTATTGGGAATTTCCTTGTTTTTCCGTTTTTCCTCCAATCAGCTATTTTCTCAGAATTACTTCAAACTGAGCCTTGGGCTATCCTTGTTTACTCACTCCTCATCAATTAGGGGTCTTAATTTTATCGAATCGGGCCATTTCTGCAATTTTCTCCAATTTCACCAAAATCCACCAAAAACCCTAATTCTCAGTTTTCTTCCAAATTGACTTTTCCTCCAGTTTTGCCACCAAATGGCCTCTCCATTACTCGTAGTCATTGCTTATCTTCCATTTGGAACCTCCAATTTTGACCGATTTGATCGTTTAAGCACTTTTCCCTAAATTTTTTGAACTAGGGTTTTCTTTCCCATCATTCGAACTCCATATCTTTCGTTGTAGACCTCCGATTATTAAAATTCTTTCACCATTTTTCAATTGAACTTCGAATCTTATTTTGAAAGTGGGTTGACTTTTTCAATTATTGACTTTTTAGGGTTGACTTTTATGAGGTTGACTTTTTCAAGTTTGACTTTTTATGCCCGCTTTCTTAAACTAAATCTCGAAGTACCACCTGCAGGATGAAAAAAGCCTTTTTGCATTTTGAAATATCATTTTAGGAAGAAAACATACCTGATTTAGTGGTCCGGACAAAATTAGGTGTCTACAACTGCCCCTATTTGACTATTGCTGAGAATCAGGAATCAGGAAAGATAAATAAACACTAATTTTGTCCCGTTAGTGAAATCACATGTGAAGAGAAGGGAAAGGGGTTTTCACTCATCATTTTTCATTTTTTCCATTCATTTTTTTTTTCATTTTTTCATTTTTTTTTTGTTTTTCATTTTTTCATTCATTTTTTTTTGTTTTTTTTTTTTCATTTGTTATGAAAGCTATAAATTGAAGATTTTGTCCTTAAATTGAGTTCCCTGACTAATCAAGGCTCAACCCGTCTTAAGAAAATGAGTTAGATTTGCAAGAGAAAAAAATAGAAGATTTTGTCCTTAAATTGAGTTCCTTGACTAATCAAGGCTCGACCTGCCTTAAAGAAATGAAGTCGATTTTAAAACAAAATATTTGACTCATTTGCGAAGCAGAACGAGTTCGATTTTAAAACAAAATATCTCTACGGTAAATTTAAAATCATCAACCAAATTTAAAATGCCAAATTTTAAAATGCCAACTTCTCTAGGATTAAACATTGTTGTGCCAGCTACATCGGGCTTAATTAAATTTAAAATGCCAACTTCACTAGGCTTAAACATTTTTGTGCCAGCTATATCGGACTTAATCACTAACATGCCAACTTTACTAGGCTTAATCACCTTTTATGCCAGCTACATCGGGCTCAACCACATTTAACGTGCCAACTTCACTAGGCCTAAATCACTTTTATGCCACCTACATCGGGCTTATTCACATCTAAAATGCCAACTTTATTGGGCTTAATCACCTTTTATGCCAACTACATCGAGCTTATTCACATTGAAAATGCCAACTTTACTAGGCCTAAATCACTTTTATGCCAACTACATCTGGCTTATTCACATCTAAAATGCCAACTTAACTAGGCTTAATCACCTTTTATGCCAGCTACATCGGGCTTATTCACATCTAACATGCCAACTTGACTGGGCTTATTCACCTTTTGTGCCAGCTACATTGGGCTTAACCAACTAAGATGCCAACTTCAACTAGGCTTACACCCATATTGTGCCAGCTTACATTGGGCTTAACTAAGTCTAACATGCGCACTTGACTGGGCTTAATCATCTTTTATGCCAACTACATTGGGCTTAACCAACTAAGATGCCAATTTAAACTGTGCTTACACCCTTACTGTGCCAGCTTACATTGGGCTTAACTAAGTCTAACATGCCAACTTAACTGGGCTTAATCACCTTTTATGCCAGCTACATTGGGCTTAACCAACTAAGATGCCAACTTCAACTAGGCTTACACCCTTACTATGCCAGCTTATATTGGGCTTAACTAAGTCTAACATGCCAACTTGACTGGGCTTAATCACCTTTTATGCCAGCAACATTGGGCTTAACCAACTAAGATGCCAACTTCAACTGGGCTTACACCCTTACTGTGCCAGCTTACATTGGGCTTAACTAAGTCTAACATGCCAACTTGACTGGGCTTAATCACCATTTATGCCAGCTACATTCGGCTTAACCAACTAAGATGCCAACTTTACACCCTTACTGTGCCAGCTTACATTGGGCTTAACTATTCTTTTTTGAAAAACTCCTCCTTCGAAGCTCCACAACTTTAAAAACTTTAAAACTCCTCTCAATAGAAGCTCCACAACTTTTAAAACTTTAAAGCGTTTCTCAACAGAGGCTCCATAACTTTAAAACCTTTAAAGCTCCTCTTAGTAGAGGCTCTACAACTTTAAAAACTTTCTCTTCCAAAAAAAAAAAGTCTCAATATTTTGAAAATATCGTTTTCAATTTTTTTTTTTTTGAATATTTCATCACTTTGGGATTCTTGACACTTTCTTGATTTCCTTGTCTCCAAGAAGTTCTCAAGACTCGCATCTTTTCTTTTCATTAGAAAAAAAAAAACCCTTATTTTTCTAAGAAACCTATCTTCTTTTCCTTATTGTCTTTCCAATACTTGGCGAATGCAACGATCAACTGTATGGATGCAAGAGCCAATGCAACCTATAAGGATGCAGATGCAAAATGTTCATTTTATGATGTATGAATGCTTGTGGAGATGCATGACATCATTTCGCATTAAGAGAATGTTAAGAGGGTTGATCATCTCCCTTTTTCCTCGCGTCCTAGAGAGGTTTCCTCATTCTTTGCTATTTTCTCTTGTTAAAGGGAATAATCTCTGCCTCACATCCGTATTTTCCAAGTCATCTTGTTGACAGAGATTGCATGGTTTCGTATTCCCAACTTGTCTTTGCCCCAGCAGATTTTTTCTTTTCGTTTTCCTGATCAAAACCAAACATAGAATCAAACTTCATAAACTCAAAGTTTCATATCTGCACAATATGAACTTTATCGTTTTGCTAAAGCATACACATATCTCAATTTTAGCTTGTTCTTCCTAAGTCATGTCAATCTTATTTCTTCCAAAACATGTGAAATTGAAGGCTTTCAAAAATTGGTGATCACTATTAGAGATATTTCTAAGCAAGATGGGAAATTAGCTTCATTTTTATCGAGTGATTTGAACAGTTTAATGCAACAAGATCAATGGGCTGATGCAATAAGGTCCAAATTTGTCTAGGAAAGCTTTTTCATCTTGATAAAGAGGAGAAGGTAGATATCCTTTTATCTCAGCTCATGAGTAAGTTTTCTCAAAACATGAATTCCTTGAAACCAATTTTTTTTTTTTTTGGAAAAAATTTAAATTAAATATCATTAATCCTCCAATCTCTAAATATGGCATTTTGATAAATGTTAACCTTAGCCATGATAGGCTCAATGTTGGAAGGTCAATTTGGGAGGAAAAAGGTTTAGCTTTCAAAATTAATTCCAAAGAAAATGCTGTCTTTTTGGTATGTCTAAGAGACCTTTAAAGCTTCTTTCATTCCTAAACTGATGGTTTCAGCAATACCAATATGTGTCTTTAGAATTTTTTCCTGTTCTGGCCCATTTTTGGGTTTTCACCCTAGAGCTTCATTGTTGCTCCTTTTTCTCTTTTTTTAGTTGTTCCACCATGCATCTGAGAATTCTAAATTCTTCCATAATGAAATGATAATTCGATGAGATGGGATAAAATCTGAGGAAAAACTCTTCAAATCGAATATCCATGCTTAATCAAAATGGACTTTTAAAGCACGTAACGTAGGGCATGCTTCAAGGTTCAGACAGAAAAGATACGTAAGCTCAAAATATGTGTTTGAGGCTAATCAGCTCAAGGATCATTTCCTGAGGATGATTCCCTTTGAAATATTTATCCCTTCTAGACTTCTCTTTTTTTCTTTTGAGTTTTGCTTCTTTTCTTCTTTGTTCTTGACTTTCAATTTGCCATCTCTTTCACACATTTTTTTTGTGTGTTTCTTGGCTTTCAATTTGCCATTTTTTCTCTTTTTTCTTTTTTATTTCTTTGTTCTTGTATCTCCATTTTGACAAAGTGAACTCATACTTGTTTAGGAGCTCAATTTGCTTTGTTTCTGTCTCCCAGTTGGGACTTATTTCACCATGATTTTTGAGAAAATCCTTCCTCGTATTTGCCCCCAGTGTGGAGAGTGATCCTTGATCAGGGTTCAAAGAAAAAGAATTCCTTAAGCTCAAAAGGGGTGACTATGGATAATTTCTCTTTGTGAAAGCGGTATGAAAGATGGCCATTTCTCATATCAAGTATGAATACTCTTCTTGAAAAGCAATCCTCAAGGGGAATAGATAATCAGAATTTCATTTTGCATTTGGAATCATTCGAATTCTCCCATTCATGATGTCACAATATTTTTCTTTTTGCTGCATGCCCCAAAAAAATTTCATGTATGATTCATTTTCAGCCACAAATGATGTCTTATTTTGATTTGCCATTGAAGTGAAGGTCTTTTGATTTGCATGAATCCTGCTGTGAAGGAACATCTCAAGTTTTATCTTTTGAGCTTCTCACTACATGAACTTGTTTGGGTTTCAATTTCTTCAAAATGTTTCCAACACATGGGGAGAGAAAAAGAAAGGTGTTCTCATTCATCCTTTGGTTCATGAGCCCATAAATCAATGTCTGGAAAAAGGCCTAGAGATTTGGCATTTGCATTCTTTCAAAGGGATTCGGAGGTTTTGAATCTTTGAATTTTTGCTATGATTTGTAACATGGCATAACTTTTGCACGTATCAAACTATCTAATCTTGATCTTTTGGAAGATTGGCATGTTTGCTTGACTTTCAAGAAATCCACGAAAGAATTTTTTCAAATTTTCATTACTTATGGCCTCAATAAAGGTTATTCTTTGTGATTTTTGAGTGGTATTTATTCAACCGGTCTATGATCTATGTATGTGTAGAGACAAAGTGTTTTCTAGGAATCCATCCCCCATGATGATCACCCATTCTTTCGAAACTCATTTCACTTTTCAAAGAAGTATCTTTTCATTTTCAACCTTTTTGTTTTTTTCTTTCACAAATCATAAATAACAAGGCTTAAGAAGAATATTCAAAATCTCAAATAAGATGTGATGTATGATGCTTGAAATTTAAAGTTCATTCATTGCAAACAAGTTGAAAGTTAATTCAAAACTTAAAACAAGGTTAAGAATTGTCCCTGATTAGCATGCTACCCTGTAAACAAATAATCATTAGCCTAGTCGTCCTTGATAAGCATCCATGAACTCTTTGAACTTTTTCGGGTTTGTATCAATTACGGCTTGAAATTTGTCCTTGAATGTAGTGCAGTTCTCCCTGGAAGGTCCTTTAACCCTGCTATGATACTCGCATGTAGCATTAGGATCATACCATTTGGGGTAAGGAGACTTCCTGGGCTTTGCAAGTACAATGGATATCATTTGGCTTTGGACAAGCAATGGAAGAAGTTTTGTGTAGGTCATCGGAATTGAGTGATACACCTTCGCCTTCTTTCTCTTATTGCTCTGGGAATAGACTGAATTAACCTCCGAATCATTTGGCATAACGAAACCCTGAGGTGATGTGAAAGTCCTTGGAGCATGATGATGACAATGCTGAAGCCAATGGTCGATATAGGGTTGGGGATGTAAATAACCACCAAAAGGATCATTCTGCATGGCACTAAACCCTTTTTGGTTTCTGCCTTCAACATTTACGACTTGAATGTGCCCCTTAGCAACTTTATCTTTCTTCTCAATAATCATTCCGACATTAGTATCCACAATTTTCCCTTGTTTTATCCCATCCTCAATCCTACCCACTACAAACAATATATCTGCAAGTTCTGAAAAGATATTGCCGATCAACTTGTCATTGTATGGATGTGGGAGGGTATCCACAAACAAAGCTTTCATTTTTGTATCAGTAAGAGGTGGTTGAACTTGCAAGGCCACATCTTTCCATCTACAAGCATATTCTTTGTAATTCTCATTGTGGCTCTTTTTCATGTTCTGGAGTGTCTATCGATCTGGAGCCGTTTCCAACATGTGCTAGTATTGTTTCAGGAATGCCCAGGCTAAGTCTCTCCATGTATGCACTTGGCCTTTTTTCAACTGATTATACCAATTAGATACTCCTCCTGTCAGGCTGTATTGAAAAACATGGATAAGCAGTTTCTCATCATGCGCATGCCTTACCATCCTGGTACAATACGTGGACAAGTGTGTTTTAGGGCATTTAAGTCCATCACACTTCTCGAATTTCGGAACCTTGAATTTTGGCAGGATGACTAGATCAAGGATCAAAAGAAACCCCTCTACACTTACTTCATCTCCCCCTTCAACAGCTCGAATCCTTTATTCCAATATGTCATATTCCTCTTGGCTCAGAACTTGTTGTGAATGAACCTGATCAAAAGTCTGTCCTTGAAAATTTTTACCAGATTTCCATGCTCTTGAAGTTGATTATTTTTCGTCTAAAGTGTTCTCCCCTAATTTCTATCCATTGTTCACTATTTACCTGAATCCTCTGAATCCCTTGTGCGACCTGTTCAGATGCCTCATTCTGCACTTGTTCCATTTTTTCCAATTGGGTAGTATGATCCTCTCCCATTTTACCTTTCTGGACTTGATGGTCTTGATTGTTCTAAAGGCAATGAAGAACCTTGAGAAAATCTCCCCTTACTTTTAACAAGATCTTTAACCATTTTTATCAATTTGGCGAGCTGTTCTTTCACCTCCTGAATTTCATGTCCAAATTCCTCTTGATTTCGTTCCAAAGCATCCACTCGTTCCTTCCATTCATTCCTTATATCTTCAACCCCTTACATGCAAATGAAAATAACATTATTGTTAAAAAATGCAAATAAATGGACATGCTCTATTTACATATGCATGAATGTGATGATGATTGATGCATTAAATGTACAAGATACAAAAATGTTTGATGAAATGAATTTTCATATTTACAAATGCTTGCGTGTTATGCGAAAATTCAAATGAAAGGATCAAAGAAAAGAAGATCCTAACATCATTTTTTCTTTAATTTTTTCATTTTCTTCTCATTTTTTTTTTGTTTTTTCATTTTTCCTTTTTCAAATAGGAAATGTTTTTCTATCATATTTTCTTTTTTTTTTCAAACTCCTACAAAGAATTGTTTTTTAAAACAACCCAAATATACTACTTTTCGGTATTATTACAAATAACATATGGAAAAAGGAATGAAGCAATAAAAGTGTGCCCCAATGCTATTAACTTGTTTAGGCATCACGGTGCCTCTTGAGGCGAGGTATTAAGCTTATTACGAGCAATGTACGTTCATCCTTGCCTTGTTCATGAAACTTATTCGGAATGAAGAATCAGGGGCTAAAGGGTTAGAAACGTCCCTCCACGTGTTCCTAGCTTCGGGATATTTAACAGAAATCCATCATGGCTTCACCTAGGTTCACTATATAATGGTGGCTCGGTTCTAAAGGCCCCGAATTGCTCCTTGATGTCGTCGGTGAAGGCTAGTAAGGCACCCAGATAAAAGCGGGTTCAATTCGTTAGAGTCTATTTCCTTAGCCCATGCGGATTGTTAATCACGAAGGCTTAGTCACTTTGCTCCCACCTAAAAGGATGAAACCCGAGTATAAGGCTCAAGATACGCAAATGCACGTGTAGTGTGTGAGGAGGAACAACAAACCTTTTACCACCTATTCTACAATTCTTATTCTAAATGCCCCAATAATTTATCAAAAGAACATTCAAGAATAGTGTAACGCATTAACCAACAAGCAATTATAATATAAAAAATTAAATAACTAGAGAACAATGATAAAATGCATGCACATGAGTATGGCCATATTGAAAACATTTTATTATTTTCAAAATTCTCCTTATTTTAAAAAATGTGGGAATTAAAATCAAATACCAATTAAACCCAACAAAAACCAAGACTTTGATAACACACTACTAATTCTAGGCCGGACTCTCTAAATATCCCCAGTGGAGTCGCCAAGCAGTCGCAACCTAAAAAAATAACAAGTCTCATCGTGAGACGTTATATTCGTTAAGTGTGACATTGGAAAAACAGAGGAAAAGACGACTTAATTCCTCTCAAAATAAAATAAGGGTTTGAAAACAACCTCGTAAAAAGACATGGAGCTGACACCAATCTTTTTTGGTTAGGTGTGATCTGCCACCTATTAAAACCAATTTTATAAAACATTTTAAAATTAATTAAAACATTTTTAAAACCAATTTCAAGTCTGCGTTTTTAAACCAGAGAAAATCAAAGAAGCGGGTTCGGGGCTCGGTTACGTGCAGGGAAGGATTAGCACCCCCACAATGCCCTTATAAAACGGTACCTAATTAATCGTGTCTTATCTCAAGTCTCGGTATAAAGTCAATTTTAAATTTGGTATTTCAAATTAATTCCCCGTTTTAAGAAAAATAATTCCATTTTTAATTGAAAATGACTTGGAATTTATTAATTCAAAATTTTCCTATATTCCCCGACAAACGCGGCAGAATATAGAAATTTTTATTTATTTAGAAAATTTTCCGAATCATTCTTGTTTTAAAGAAGATATTTCGTTATTAATGATAATTGATGATATCCTCCCCAGCAAACCCAGCAGAGAACTCATGAATTATTTTTAACTCGGGAATATCTTTATTTTATTGAAAATCATTATCTTATTTTAAAACATTTAAAAAAGGTGAATATGAACATGTGTGAAATAATAAAGATGACATAGCAAAATCTAGATAATATAATGCAACCTAAATGACAAAGTATAATTTAAATGACATAATATATTCTAAATGAAATGATATAACCTAAGTGACATAATATATTCTAAACGAAATGATATAACCTAGGTGAAATAATATATTCTAAATGAAATGAATAGCCTAAGTGTCATAATATATTCTAAATGAATAACCTAAGTGTCATAATATATGCATGAAATAATAATGCATGAACATAGTAAATGCTAAATGATGTGACAAAAATAAATGACTACATAAAAAGCATATGATAACATAGAATATTCACAATCATATATCAAACAATATAACACCATAAAACATAAATCAAAATAATGACATTACCATAGAAATTATCATAGCAAAAATCATATATTATATAGCATGCATGAACATGGAAAATGCAATGCATGAAAGTGTATTTTTTCCTTTAAATAAGGAAATCCGTATATCCAAAAAAAAGATATCTGACTACCTTAGGAAAAGACATCAAATTAAAATTTCTAAAATCAAAATACTTTCTGATTGGTTGAAAACAATTTTGAAAATTCTTGGATGAAAATGACAGGTGGCCGGAACCCCGTTTGAAAAAGGCTCTATTTCCTAACTTTGAAAACCCAGACTTGACCACCCTTGACCCGAGCTTTACAAAATCATTTTTCAGAATTAAAATGGCTTAGAAACCAACCTAGGATAGTAGCTAAGGTTCCTACTCAGCCCTCTCTTAATGCCTTAGACAAAACAAAAAATTAATTTTCCCTCAAATTCAAATCTGACTCTACTGTCCAGTTTTAAAATAAATTTTTTTAACCTATTTTAAAATATTCTAAAAACTTTGAAAAAAAATATAGGAGACTCAAAACATGTTTAAATTTATGGGAAAAAATTGGCTTACTTTTTTCAAGAAAAGGATAACCTCCCAGGAAAATCACGAAAGTCAGAACACTGGGTGAAAAACTGTTTTGACAAAGCCTTTGATAAAATCATTCAAAAATCAAAGTAAAAATATTGGAGACTCTTCTATGGACCTAAAAATAGTAGCTAAAATTTCTAAAAATTTGGACAAAAATTGGCTGAGTAAAAAAAACCACAAAGGTAGAAATTTTAACTTGACAATTCCTCAATTTTCCACAAGTATGCTTATTTGATCTTGACAATAAGCCATTGATCCGCTTAAGTCAAAAAACAAGTGTTATAATATGAGATGCATGAACAAACAGCAAATTTGATGAATGAAATGCATGATCTAAAGCCTAAATGACATAGGAAATGCATGGCATAAAGAATGTGACCTAGACCTAACATGAACTTGCATGGCAATAAATGAAACCTAGACCTAAACATGCATGAAATGCATGGCAATATCAACATGATCTAAGACCTAATTGGTATGAAAATGTATGGCATAAAGAATATGACCTAGACCTAACATGAACTTGCATGGCAATAAATGCAACCTAGGCCTAAACATGCACGAAATGCATGGCAATGCAAATGAGACCTAGACCTAAAAAATGCATGGCAATAACACAAACACATAGCATACTAATCAAAATACACAAAATCATGGCATGGAAATGCAAACCTATCAACTAGAAAGATGAAAATGCACATACAAGACATAGAATGAAGGGGTAGACGAATGGACCTATGGCCTAAATGGTGAAATTCTAGCATGTTCATTAACACAAACACATGGTGTACTAAATACAAGACTTAACCTAAAAAAAATGTTAGACTAAGCAAACATATTGCAAATGCATGAACCTAGCTCGACATTTTCACAAACACATGACAACCTAAATATGCAAAGTCTAAATGGAAGCATGTTAAACTAGTAAACATGATAAAAATGCAAACATGCAAAATGAAATCATCATGGCCTAAGGGTAGTAAACATGAATATGGCATGGCATTATCACAAACACATGGCATGGTGCAGAGCTAACCTATCACAATCAGGCTAACCTACCTCAAGTAAGATATCTTAACACAACCAATAACATGAACAAAAAAAAAAACAAACAAGATTATCTTAAAAAAAAAAAAAAAAAGCACCAGTCGCCCATGCTGAAAAAGAATGGTAAAAAACTTGCTTTCTTGATTTCTTTCAAAATAAAAAGTAAAAATTCTTTATCATTTATTTTTTTTTTTAAAAGTTTATTTCATAAAAGAAAGTAAAATGACAATAAAAATAGCAAAATCATATCAACAAAGTATGAGAAAACATGAAAGAACATAGCTACCTTGCTCTAGCTTTCCAAATCAAGAAGTAACAAGCCAAAACCTTTTTTTTTCTTCTTTTTTTTCTCCTCTTTTTTTTTCCTTTCTTTTTTTCTCTCCACTTTTCCCTAGCTACTGCCTCTATTCAGCCCTCTAAGCCTTCAAAAAAATCTGAAATCCCCCTCTCCAATATGCCTTGGCCGAATAGCCTATAGATGGTGTAGGAAAGTTGTCATTTCTTTTTAACCAATTTTGATCCAATGTCCTTTAATCCAATATGCTTTTTATGTAAAATTCCCACACTTAGATTGGAATAATCAGCCCCTAAAATATAATGTAATGAAGATGATGTTATAAATATGACATCAGCCCTCTCTATCCATTGGTCCATGTGTTACAATTTCAAAGGCTTGATCAAAAAAATAACTACCTTCCTATCCACTCCTGGCCCTTGGATGCAATGGTTCAGTAAAATCACTCTCCAACATGGGCTTGGCTGATTGACATTTTAAATTCCATCCCAATCTCCAATTGTTAAAAGCCTTCTTCGGTTTCTTCGATAAAATGACCTTTTTCACCCACAAACCAAATTTAATCACCTTTTATGCTAGCTACATCAGGCTTATTCACATCTAAAATGCCAACTTTACTGGGCTTAATCACCTTTTACGCTACCTACATCGGGCTTATTCACATCTAACATGCCATCTTGACTGGCCTTATTCACCTTTTGTTCTAGCTACATTGGGCTTAACAACTAAGATGCCAACTTCAATTGGGCTTACACCCTTACTGTGCTAGCTTACATTGGGCTTAACTAAGTCTAACATGCCAACTTGACTGGCTTAATCACCTTTTATGCCAGCTACATTGGGCTTAACCAACTAAGATGCCAACTTCAACTGGGCTCACACCCTTACTGTGCCAGCTTACATTTTGCTTAACTAAGTCTAACACGCCAACTTGACTGGGCTTAATCACCTTTTATGCCAGCTACATTGGGCTTAACCAACTAAGATGCCAACTTCAACTGGGCTTACCCCCTTACTATGCCAGCTTACATTTGGCTTAACTAAGTCTAACATGGCAACTTGACTAGGCTTAATCAGCTTTTATGCTATCTACATTGGGCTTAACCAACTAAAATTCCAACTTCAATTGGGCTTACACCCTTACTGTGCCAGCTTACATTGGGCTTAACTAAGTCCAATATGCCAACTTGACTGGGCTTAATCACCATTTATGCCAGCTACATTAGGAAAAATGTTCATTTTATGATGTATGAATGCTTGTGGTGATGCGTGACATCATTTGGCATTAAAAGAATGTTAAGAGGGTTGATCATCTCCCTTTTTCCTCGTTTCCTGGCGAGGTTTCCTTTTTCTCTTTTTTAATTGTTCCACCATAAAAATAGCAAAGAATAAGAATAAGGGAGATGATCAATCCTGTAGAGCTTCATTGTTTCTCCTTTTTCTCTTTTTTAATTGTTCCACCATGCATCTAAGAATTCTAAATTCTTCCACAATGAAATGATAATTCGATTAGATGGGATAAAATCTGAGGAAAAACTCTTCAAATCGAATATCCATGCTTGATCAAAATGGACTTTTAAAGCACGTAACGTAGGCCATGGTTCAAGGTTTAGAAAGAAAGGATAAGTAAGCTCAAAATATGTGTTTGAGGGTAATCATCTCAAGGATAATTTCCTAAGGAGGATTCCCTTTGAAACATTTATCTCTTCTAGACTTCCCTTTTTTTCTTTTGAGTTTTTCTTCTTTTCTTCTTTGTTCTTGACTTTCAATTTGCCATCTCTTTCACACATTTTTTTTGTGTGTGTTTCTTGGCTTTCGATTCGCCATTTTTTCTTTGTTCTTGTATCTCTATTTTGACAGAGTGAACTCGTACTTTTTTAGGAGCTCAATTTGAGTTGTTTCTATCTCCAGTTGGGACTTATTTCACCATGATTTTGGAAAAAAATCCTTCCTCGTAATTGCCCCCCAGTGTAGAGAGTGATCCTTGATCAGGGTTCAAAGAAAAAGAATTCCTTAAGCTCAAAAGGGGTGACAATGGATAATTTCTCTTTGTAAAAGCGATATGAAAGATAGCCATTTCTCATATCAAGTATGGATACTCTTCTTGAAAAGCAATCCTCAGTGGGAATAGATAATCAGAATTTCATTTTGCATTTGGAATCATTCGAATTCTCCCATTCATGATGTCACAATATTTTTTCTTTTTGGTGCATGCCCCAAAATTGTTTTATGTATGATTCATTTTTAGCCACAAATGATGTCTTATTTTGATTTTCCATTGAAGTGAAGGTCTTTTGATTTGCAAGAATCCTGCTGTGAAGGAACATCTCATGTTTTATCTTTTGAGCTTCTCACTACATGAAGTTGTTTGGGTTTCAATTTCCTCAAAGTGTTTTCAACATATGGAGAGAGAAAAAAAAAGGTGTTTTGGTTCATCCTTTGGTTCATGTGCTCATAAATTGAGGTCTGGAAAAAGGCCTAGAGATTTGGCATTTGGATTCTTTCAAAGGGATTCGAAGGTTTTGAATCTTTGAATTTTTGCTATGATTTGTAACATGGCATAACTTTTACACGTATCAAACTATCTAATCTTGATCTTTTGGAAGATTGGCATGTTTGCTTGACTTTCAAGAAATCCACGAAAGAATTTTTCAAATTTTCATTATTTATGGCCTCAATAAAGGTTATTCTTTGTGATTTTTGAGTGGTATTTATTCAATCGGTCTATGATCTATGTATGTGTAGAGACAAAGTGTTTTCTAGGAATCAATCCCCCATGATGATCACCCATTCTTTTGAAACTCATTTCACTTTTCAAAGAAGTATCTTTTCATTTTCAACCTTTTTGATTTTTTCTTTCACAAATCATAAAAAACAAGGCTTAAGAAGAATATTCAAAATCTCAAATAAGATGTGATGTATGATGCTTGGAATTTAAAGTTCATTCGTTGCAAACAAATTGAAAGTAGATACAAAACTTAAAACAAGGTTAAGATTTGTCCCTGATTAGCATGCTACCCTGTAAACAAATGATCTTTAGCCCCATCGTCCTTGATAAGAATCCATGAACTCTTTGAACTTTGTCGGGTTTGTATCAATTACGACTTGAACTTTGTCCTTGAATGCAGTGCAGTTCTCCCTAGAATGTCCTTTAACCCCGTTATGATACTCGCATGTTGCATTAGGATCATACCATTTGGGGTAAGGAGACTTCTTGGGCTTTGCAAGTACAATGGAGATCATTTGGTTTTGGACAAGCAATGGAAGAAGTTCTGTGTAGGTCATCGAAATTGAATGATACACCTTTGCCTTCTTTCTCTTAGTGCTTTGAGAATAGACTGAATTAACCTCCGAATCATTTGGCATAACGAAACCCTGAGCTGATGTAAAAGTCCTTGGAGCATGATGATGGCCATAATGAAGCCAATGGTTGATATAGGGTTGGGGATGTAAATAACCACCAAAAGGATCGTCCTGCATGGCACTAAACCCTATTTTGTTTTTGCCTTCAACATTTACGACTTGAACGTGCCTCTTAGCAATGTTACCTTTCTTCTCAATAATCATTATGGCATTATTATCCACAATTTTCCATTTCTTTATCCCTTCCTCAATCCTACCCACTGCAAACAATATATCTGTAAATTATGAAAAGATGTTGCCGATCAACTTGTCATAGTATGGATGCGGGAGGGTATCCACAAACAAAGCATTCATTTCTCTATCAGTAAGAGGTGGTTGAACTTGCAAGGCCACATCTGTCCATCTACATCATATTCTTCGTAATTATCATTGTGCCTCTTTTTCATGTTCTAGAGTGTTGATCGATCTAGAGCCATTTCCAACATGTGCTTGTATTGTTTTAGGAATGCCCGGGCTAAGTCTCTCCATGTATGCACTTGGCCTTTTTTCAACTGATTATACCAATTAGATGCTCCTCCTGTCAGGCTGTATTGAAAAACATGGATAAGCAGTTTCTCATCATGTGCATGCCCCACCATCCTATTACAATATGCGGACAAGTGTGTTTTAGGGCATTTAAGTCCATCACACTTCTCGAATTCTGGAACCTTGAATTTTGGCGGGATGACAAGATCAGGGATCAAAAGAAACCCCCTACACTTACTTCATCTCCCCCTTCAACAGCTCGAATCCTTTCTTCCAATAGGCCATATTCCTCTTCGCTCAGAACTTGCTGTGAATGAACCTGATCAGAAGTCTATCCTTGAACATTTTTACCCAGATTGCCATGCTCTTGTAGTTGATTATTTTTCCGTGTAAAGTGTTCTCTCTTAATTTCTATCCATTGTTCACTATTTACCAGAATCCTTTGAATCCCCTATGCGACATGTTTAGATGTCTCATTATGCACTTGTTCCATTTTTTCCAATTGGGTAGTATGATCCTCTCCCATTTTACCTTTCTGGACTCGATGGTCTTGATTGTTCTGAAGGCAATGAAGAACCTTGAGAAAATTCCCCCTTACTCTTAACAAGATCTTCAACCATTTTTATCAATTTGGTGTGTTCTTTCACCTCCCGAATTTCATGTCCAAATTCCTCTTGATTTCGCTCCAAAGCATCCACTCGTTCCTCCCATTCATTCCTCATATCTTCAACCCCGTACATGCAAATGAAATTAACATTATTGTCAAAAAATGCAAATAAATGGACATGCTCTATTCACATACGCATGAATGTGATGATGATTGATGCATGAAATGAACAAGATACGAAAATGTTTGATGAAATGAATTTTCATATTTACAAATGCTTGCATGTTATGCGAAAATGCAAATGAAAAGATCAAAGAAAATAAGATCCTAACATCATTTTTTTTTTATTTTTTGATTTTTTTTACAACTATTTTTTGACATTTTTATTTTTTATGTTTTCTCATTTTCTCAAAAGTCTAAAACTAAAAGGAGATTTTTATTATTTTCACATCACTACTCCACTACAAAAGAATTTTCTCATTTTCTTCTCATTTCTTTGTTTTTTCATTTTTCCTTTTTCAAAGAGGAAATATTTTTCTATCATCTTTTCTCTTTTTTTCAAACTCCTACAAAGATTTTTTTTTAAAACAACCCACATATACTACTTTTCGGTATTATTACAAATAACATATGGAAAAAGGAATGAAGCAATAAAAGTGTGCCCCAATGCTATTAACTTGTTTAGGCATCACGGTGCCTTTTGAGGCGAGGTATTAAGCTTATTACGAGCAATGTACGCTCATCCTTGCCCGGTTAATGAAACTTATTCGGAATGTAGAATTAGGGCTAAAGGGTTAGAAACGTCCCTCCATGTGTTCCTAGCTTCGGGATATCAAACAGAAATCTGGCATGGCTTTGCCTAGGTTCAATATATGAGGGTGACTCGATTCCAAAGGCCCCAAATTGCTCCTTGCTGTCACCGGTGAAGTCTAGTAAGGCACCTCGATAAAAGCTGGTTCAATTCGTTAGAGTCTATTTCCCTAGCCCATGCGGATTGTTAATCACGAAGGCTTAGGTAATTTAGTACTCCAGAAGTGTTTCACTAGCCCATGCAGATTGTTAATCATGAAGGCTTAGTTACTTTGCTCCCGCCTAAAAGGACGGAACCCGGGTATAGGGCTCATGATATGCAAATGCAGGTGTAGTGTGTAAGGAGAAACAACAAACCTTTTACCACCTATTCTACAATCCTTATTCTAAATGCCCCAACAATTTATTAAAAGAACATTCAAGAATAATGTAACGCATTAACCAACAAGCAATTGTAATATACAACATTAAATAACCAGAGAAAAATGATAAAATGCATGCACATGAGTATGGCCATATTCAAAACATTTTATTATTTTTAAAATTCTCCTTATTTTAAAAAATGTGAAAATTAAAATTAAATACCAATTAAGCCCGACAAAAATCGAGACTTTGATAACACACGACTAATTCTAGGCCTGACTCTCTAAATATCCCCAGTGGAGTCGCCAAGCTGTCGCAACCTAAAAAATAACAAGTCTCATCGCGAGACTTTATATTCGTTAAGTGTGACATTGGAAAAACAAAGGAAAAGACGACTTAATTCCTCTCAAAATAAAATGAGGGTTTGAAACAACTTCGAAAAAAGACATGAAATCGCCACCAACCTTTTTTTGCTAGGTATGATCGGCCACCTATTAAAACCGATTTTATAAAACATTTTAAAATTAACTAAAACTTTTTTAAAATAAATTTCAAGTCTGCGTTTTTAAACCAGAGAAAATCGAAGAAGCGGGTTCGGGATCTCGGTTACGTGTAGGGAAGGATTAGCACCCTCACAACGCCCTTATAAAATGTTATCTTATTAATCGTGTGGTATCTCACGTCTCGGTAAAAAGTCGGTTTTAAATTTGGTATTTCAAATTAATTCCCAATTTTAAGAAAAATAATTCCATTTTTAATTGAAAATGACCTAGAATTTACTAATTCAAAATTTTCCTATATTCCCCGACAAAAGCCGCAGACTATAGAAATTTTTATTTATTTAGAAATTTTTCCCAATCATTCTTGTTTTAAAGAAGATATTTCGTTATTAATGATAATTGATGATATCTTCCCCAGCAAACCCGGTAGAGAACTCATGAATTATTTTAACTCGGGAATATCTTTATTTTTATTGAAAATCATTATCTTTTTCAAAACATTTAAAAATATGAACATGAACATGTATGACATAAATAAAATGACATAACAAAGTCTAGATAATATAATGCAACCTAAATGATATGGCATAATTTAAATGGCATAGTATATTCTAGATAAAATGAAAAATCCTAAATGTCATGGTATATTCTAAATGAGATAAAATAATTTAAATGACATGGCAATTTTAAATGATATGGCATATTTTAAATGACATGGTATATTATAAATAAACCTAAATGACATGGAATATGATGTAAATAACAAAAAAAATGACATGAAACATAAAATAATGCTATCATAAAATATGCATGAAAATAAAATAAAAAAATGCATCAACATAGTATATGCTAAATAATGTGACAAAAATAATTGACTAAATAAAAAAATATGGGATATCATGAAATACTCAAAATCATATGGCAAACAATATAAGATCATAAAATGTGAATCAAAATAATAATAATACCATGGTAAATATCATAGCAAAAATCACACATTTAAATAAAATGCATGAACATGGAAAATGCAATGCATGAAAATGTATTTTTTTTTCTAAATAAAGAAATCAGTATATCTAAAAAGATATCCGGCTACCTTAGGAAAATTTGTCAAATTAGATTTTCTAAAAAACTAAAACTTTGTGATTGTTTGAAAACAATTTTGAGGAAAAACTTGAATAAAAATTAAAACCCTTACCAAACCCTTTTAAAATGGCTCTAATTTCCTAAGTTTAAAATCCCAAACTTGACCGCCCTTAACCCGAGATTTATAAAATCAATTTTAAAGTTTACAAAGGCTTAGAAAATACCCTAAGATAGTAGCTAAAGCTTCTACCCAACCCCCTCTAAATGCCTTAGCCAAATTCAACCACTATTCCTCTTTTGATTTCAAATCTACCTCTACTGTCCAGTTTTGTCACACGATTTTTTTTCCTATTTTTAAAAATTTTAAAAAATATAAAAAAAAATTCTGGAGACTCAGAACATGTAAAAATACACGAGAAAAAATTGGCTTAATTTTTTGATCAAAGAAGACTGCCCAGAAAAATCGGAGAAGTTCTAATACTCGGTGAAAAAAACTATTTTGTCAAAACACATTTTTTGCCTTTGATAAATTCATTCAAAAATCAAAGTAGAAATTGTTGGAGGTCATCCTAAAGACCTAAGGAAAGTAGCTAAAACATTTAAAAACCTTGGATAAAAATTGGCTAAGTAAAAAAAAAAAAATCACAAAGGTAGAATAATCTATCTGACAACTCTTTAATTTTCCACAAGTATGCTTAAGAACGCATGACTTTGAGCCATTGATTGGCCTAAGTCATAAATCATGTGGCAATGACATGGAATGCATGAACATACAGCAAATGAAATGTATGAAATGCATGGTCTAAAGCCTAAATGGTAAAGGAAATGCATGACAATTCAAAATAACCTAAATGCCTAGCATTAGTTTGCATGGCAATAAATGCTACCCTCACTCAATATGCATGCAATGCTTGATAATGCAAATATGAATTGGACCTAATTTGTTATGAATATGCATGAAAATGCTAATGTAACCTAAAGCCTAAGTAGCATAGCAATGCATGGCAATACCAATATGATTTAAGACCCAATATGCATGGCAATATCAACATGGCCTAGACCTACAACGTAATGAACATGCATAGCAATACTATGAACATATAATGACCAATGAAATTAATGCCAATGCTGGAACAAACAGCAACTAATACACAATTTCCAGATATGATAATGCAAAGCATGTTACCTAAACAAAATGCAAATGCATGACAAGGCAAGGGATGCATGAAGAGGCCGAATGTGGTTACATGATACACTAATGTAATCCTATCTAGTAAATGACACAAGTACATGACAAATCATATTAAGATGCATAATGTCATGACATTTTCATAAGCATATGACATACTAAAATCAAAATGCACAAGCTCATGGCATGGAGATGCAAACAAGTCAAGAAGCAAAATGAAAATGCACATGCAAGGCATATCAACAAGGAGTATCCTGATGGCCATATGACAAAGATGAAAAATGCAAACATGTTTATAATATAAGACATGAAGTATGAAAAATGCACAATATGACTCTAATAGAAAACACGGTCGAATCTTCAAGGAAAACATATTAAGCATGGAAATGAAATATAGAAACAAATATAGCATAGGAAATAATGTAAACAACATATATAAAATTAAACATAAGACATGCAAAGCAAATAACAAGTAAAATTAGTAAATAAAACAAGGAAAGTTAAGCTCCATGGTTGGTATAAAATGGGCATAGCCTCTTACCTAACCATAATCACTTGGTTTTGCCAAGATCATGAAGCCTTTCCATTTAAAAGATCAGAAAATAAACCATGTTAAACAGCAAAATTAAGGTGAGCTTCATGGTAGGTAAAAATGGGCATAGCCTCTCCCCTAACCATGGTCACTTGGTCTAGCCAAGATCATGTAGCCATTTTAACCTTTTTGCTTCATCTTTTGTAAAAAATCAGAACCTTAGAACACTCTAAAAAACCTTCTAAAAATTATTTTCCACAACAACATGCAAGGAAGAAAGGAAAAGAAAACCAAGGCAAGCAAACATGCCATATTCGGCCAAGCATAAAACCATGTAAAAAAATTATTTTCCACCATTTTAATGAAGAATAAGAGATGAAAACATAAGTAAACATTAAAAAAAAAACTTTATTTCTATGAAAAATCTAGTAGGAAAACAAGATAGAAAATCAAGAAAACACCATGGAAAACAAGAAGAAAGCTATGCTAGAGCTTGGTAGAGATGACTACTTTCAAGCTCTCTATTGAAAACCTTTTTTTTCTTTCTTTCAAAATATTTTTCCTTGCTAAATCAGCTACTGAATTAAGCCAAAAAAACATGTCAAAAAATGAAACCAACCCCCCCTCTTTAGCTTTGGCCGAATGGCCTCTCACCCTTGGATGGGAATTGCACTTTTTTCTCCTCCAATCTTGGCCTTTAGATTAAGATATTTTGATGACAACATAAAAAATTTCATCTTTCCAATTGATAGTAGTCCTTAAGATGTGTACTCATCCCTTGTAGTAACCTCATCCCTTAGATGCAAAAGAGGACCAATCCCATGCACTCCTTTGCTTGCCCCCTTGAGTGCCTATCCTTGGATGCGTTGTTCTCTTCCATTCTTGGTCATTGGATGAGGACAAAATAAAAATGACATCTTGTACATTAAATCCAGCCCTCAACATGTGTACTCAGCCCTTGTAGATGGCCTAAGCTATTGGATGAAAAGAGACAATCCTATGCACTCCCTTGCTTAACCGAATGGATGCTTACCCTTGGATGAATTTTTCTAATCTTTTTTCTTCCATTCTTGGCCATTGGATGAGGGTTCTTTCATGACAAATAAAAATGTCCTCTTGGCATTTAAACTTGGCCATTGGATGGTGCATTCAACTTTCCTACAAGGCACCTAAGCCATTGGATGAAGGGGGACCATTTCCAAGGTGTTAGTGGTAGCATGTGGGTTGATAGTGACTAGGGAATTAAATTGTTCAAGCTTCTTTCTTCTCCTCGATGTTGGCTGACCAAGGGAAGAAAAATCACAGCATTTCCTTCTTCTTTCATATTTTCCACAATTACAAATTTGCCCTTTTTGGTTTCTTTGGTGAAATAACCTTTTTGCCCCCCGAACCTAAATAAATAGCCAATGTACTCCAAATTCGAATTTTCTTTTTTCAATACTTCCAAAATAATAAAAAATTGAATTATGAACGTTTTTAAAATTTTTCGAGTCCATTTGCTATTTAATTCAGATTTATTTCCAAAATTCCCCTTTTATGCACCCGAACTTTACCATTTTTTAAATGAGCTCCGAATCAAGATTTTTCTTCACCAATCTCTTCCAAATAATTTAGAAATGTTATCTGGAAGTTTTCATAATTTTGGGAGCACATTTCCTATTTTTTCAGGATTTTATCTGCTTGAATTACTACGTAAGGGACCCGAGATTTGGTCATTTTGGAAACGAACTCCGAATCAAGATTTTTTTTGCCAATCTCTTCCAAATAATTTTAAAAAGATTTACAAATTTTCAGAATTTTTGGAGTTCATTTGCTATTTTCTTGGGATTTATCCTGTTGAATTATTGCATATGAGACCCGGGATTTGGCCATTTTGCAAACGAACTCCGAATCAAGATTTTCTTTCGCCAATCTCTTAGAAATGATTTAAGAATGAGATTTTCAAATTTTCAGAACTTTTGAAGTTCATTTGCTATTTTTCCCATATTTTCCAATTTTGCCTTTTTACCTCCGAAACTCGGTTTTGCTCAAAACAAGTCCGATTTTCATATTTTCTTCAAACTGAGCCTTGTGCTATCCTTGTTTAATCATGTCTCATCAATTAAGGGCTTTATATCTACCGAATCGGCCATTTCCGTAATTCTTCCAAATTTCACCGAAATCCACCAAAAAACCCTAATTCTCAGTTTTCTTCCGAATTGACTTTTCTATCAGTTTTTCTTCTAAGTGGCATCTCCATTACCCATAGTAAGTACTTATCTTTCATTTGAAACCTTCAATTCTGACCAATTTGATCGTTTAAGCACTTTTCCACAAATTTCCCGAACTAGGATTTCTTTTCTACTGAGATTCCGTAACCCAACTTCTCCATATCTTTCAATGTAGACCTCGGATTGTCAAAATTCTTTCACCATTTTTCAATTGAACCTCAAATCTTGATTTTGAAAGTGGGTTGAATTTTTCAATAGTTGACTTTTTTGGGATTGACTTTTTTCGAGGTTGACTTTTTTGAGTTTGACTTTTTTGTCTGCTTTCTTAGACTAAGTCTCGGAGTACCACCTGCAAGATGAGAAAAGCCTTTTAACATTCTGAAACATCAATTTAGAAAGAAAATGTACCTGATTTAGGGGTCCGAACAAAGTTAGGTGTCTATAGCTGCCCTCTTTGGCTATTGCTGAGAATCAGGAATCAGGCAAAGATAAACAAAACAAATTTTGTACGGTTAGTGAAATCATATGTGAAGGAAAGGGAAAGGGGTTTCCAATCATCATCCTTTTTTTTGTTGAAAAAGTTGTAAATTGAAGATTTTTTCCTTAAATTGAATTCACTGACTAATCAAGGCTCGACTCGTCTTAAGGAAACAAGTTCTATTTGCAAAAGTGAAAATTATGCTCGAAGATCTTAAAAATTATGCCCAAAGGTCTTAAAAATGATGCCCGGAGGCCTTACTTCTTTTTGAGTACGTGGAGGTGGCAAATTCTGGATGGCCTTCACTTTATCCGGATCAATCTCAATTCCCTTTTGGCTAATAACAAAGCTCAACAATTTCCCTGAAGTGACTCCAAAAGTGCATTTTGTCGGTTTTAGCTTGAGTTGAAACTTTCTTAGTCTTTCAAAGAGTTTTCTAAAATTCTGGATGCCCGACTACTGCATGATCTTCTATCACTGAAATAACCGGACACTCCATGAAAGTCCTTTGGGTTGATGATTTTCCCGAGGCCAATAAACTCCAAGTGTATGATAATGTCTATGATGCATGTCAAAGAAAAGAAAACAGAAAGAAATAGATTAGTAAAGAAATGAATTCACAAATATAACATAAATAACAACATCCCGAAAATTTTAACAGAGCTTCGACATTACGACGCCTTTGGGACAAAATAATAAATTTATTACGAGCGATATAATGTTCGTTCATCATCACCCAATTTGTAAAATCTAACATATAGAAATATGGTAAAGAGTTGGAAATGTTCCTCCATGTGTTCTTAAACTTCAGGTATTTAACAGAAATCTGGCATGGCTTCGCCTAGGTTCACTATATGAAGGTGAATCGGTTCTAAGGCCCCGATTTGTTCCTCACTGTCGCCTGTGAAGGCTAGTAAGGCACCTCGATAAAAGCGGGTTCTATTCGTTAGAGTATATTTTCCTATGCCCGTACGGAGGATTATCACGAAGGCATTAGGTACTTTATACTCCGAAAGTGTTTCAATAGCCCATACGGAGGATCATCACGAAGGCGTATATAGTGTGTGCGGAGAAACAAAACAAACCTGTCACCACCAATTCTACAACCCTTATTCTAAATACCCCACTACAATCAAACAATGTAAAGCATCAGTCAGGCAAACATATTAAATATACGCAACAAAATAACCAAAGAACAAATAGTAATATGCATGCATATGAAGATAGACATATTTAAAGCATTTTATTATTTTCAAAATTCTCTTTATTATTTTAAAAAAATGGGAATTAAAATTAAATACCAAATAAAAACCAATGAAACTGAGACTTAGATAATACACGACTAATTCTAAGCCTGACTCTCTAAAAAATTCCCCAACGGAGTCGTCAAGCTATCGATATGTGATCCCGTCTCGTGGGGGACCCCGTTCGAGTGAGGGGGAAACAGAAGCAGAGGAGAAGACGACTTAATTCCTCTAGATTGAAATAAAAGGTCGAGGGTATGAAAACAAGCTCGTAAAAAGACATAGAGTCGCCACCAATATTTTTTGGCTAGGTGTGAATGGCCACCTATTAAAATCGGTTTTATAAAATATTTTAAAAATAATTAAAAAAATTTTAAAACCAATTTCAAGTCTGCGTTTTAAACCAGAGAAATCAAAGAAGTGGGTTCGGGACTCGGTTACATGTGGTGAAAGGTTAGCACCCCCACAACGCTCGTATAAAACGATACCTTATTAATCATGTGTTTTCTCAAGTCTCGGTAAAAAGTTGGTTTTTGATTTAGTATTTCAAGTTAATTCCCAATTTTAAGAAAAATAATTCTATTTTTTATTGAAAATGATCCGAAATTTATTAATTCAAAATTGTTCTATATTCCCTGATAAAATTGGCAAAATATAGAAATTTTTATTCATTTCGAAAACTTTCTGAATCATTCTCATTTTTTTAAAGAAAGATATTCCTTTATTAATGATAATTGATGATATTCCTTCCAGCAAACCCGGTAGAGAACTCATGAATTATTTTAACTCGGGAATATCTTTATTTTTATTGAAAATCATTATCTTTTTCAAAACATTTAAAAATATGAACATGAACATGTATGACATAAATAAAATGACATAACAAAGTCTAGATAAAAAAATGCAACCTAAATGATATGTTATAATTTAAATGGCATAGTATATTCTAGATGAAATGAAAAATCCTAAGTGTCATAGTATTTTCTAAATGAGATAAAATTATTTAAATGACATGGCAATTTTAAATGATATGGCATATTTTAAATGACATGGCATATTATAAATAAAATAACCTAAATGACATGGAATATCATCTAAATAACAAAAAAATGACATGAAACATAAAATAATGCTATCATAAAATATGCATGAAAATAAAATAAAAAATGCATGAACATAGTATATGCTAAATAATGTGACAAAAATAAATAACTAAATAAAAAAATATGGGATATCATGAAATATTCAAAATCATATGGCAAACAATATAAGATCATAAAATGTGAATCAAAATAATAATAATACCATGGAAAATATCATAGCAAAAATCACACATTTAAATAAAATGCATGAACATAGAAAATGCAATGCAGGAAAATGTATTTTTCCTCTAAATAAAGAAATCCGTATATCTAAAAAGATATCCGGATACCTTAGGAAAATATGTCAAATTAGATTTTCTAAAAAAACAAAACTTTGTGATTGTTTGAAAACAATTTTGAGGAAAAACATGAATAAAAATTAAAACCCTTACCAAACCCTTTTAAAATGGCTCTAATTTCCTAAGTTTAAAATCCTGGACTTGACCACCCTTAACCCGAGATTTATAAAATCACTTTTAAAGTTTTAAAAGGCTTAGAAACTACCCTAAGACAGTATCTAAAGCTTCTACCCAACCCCCTCTAAATGCCTTAGCCAAATTCAACCATTATTCCTCTTTTGATTTCAAATCTGCCTCTACTGTCCGATTTTTTTGCCTATTTTTAAAAATTCAAAAAAATCTAAAAAAAATACTGGAGACTCAGAACATGTAAAACTACACGAGAAAAATTGGCTTAATTTTCTGATTAAATATGACTGCCCAAAAAAATCAGAGAAGTTCGAGTACTTGGTGAAAAAAACTGTTTTGTCAAAACACATTTTTTGCCTTTGATAAATTCATTCAAAAATCAAAGTAGAAATTGTTGGAGGTCATCCTAAAGATCTAAGGATAGTATCTAAAACATTTAAAAAACCTTGGATAAAAATTGGCTGAGTAAAAAAAAAATCACAAAGGTAGAATAATCTATTTGACAACTCTTTAATTTTCCACAACTATGCTCAAGAGAGCATGACTTTGAGCCATTGATTGGCCTAAGTCATAAATCATGTGGCAATGACATGGAATGCATGAACATACAGCAAATGAAATGTATGAAATGCATGGTCTAAAGCCTAAATGGTAAAGGAAATGCATGACAATTCAAAATAACCTAAATGCCTAGCATGAGTTTGCATGGCAATAAATGCTACCCTAACTCAATATGCATGCAATGCTTGATAATAAAAATATGACTTGGACCTAATATGTTATGAATATGCATGAAAATGATAATGTAACCAAAGGCCTAAGTAGCATAGCAATGCATGGCAATACCAATATGGTTTAAGACCCAATATGCATGGCAATATCAACATGGCCTCAACCTACAATGTAATGAAATGCATATCAATACTATGAACATACAATGACCAATGAAACTAATGCCGATGCTGGAACAAACAGCAACTAGTACACAATTTCAAGATATAATAATGCAAAGCATGTTACCTAAACAAAATGCAAATGCATGACAAGGCAAGGGATGCATGAAGAGGTCGAATGTGGTTACATGGTACTCTAACGTAATCCTATCTAGTAAATGACACAAGTACATGACAAATCATATTAAGATGCATAATGTCATGACATTTTCATAAGCATATGACATACTAAAATCAAAATGCACAAGCTCATGGCATGGAGATGCAAACAAGTCAAGAAGCAAGATGAAAATGCAAATGCAAGGCATATCAACATGGAGTATCCGAATGGCCATATGACAAAGATGAAAAATGCAAACATGTTTATAATATAAGACATGAAATATGAAAAATGCACAAGATGACTCCAATAGACAACAAGGCCGAATCTTCAAGGAAAACATATAAGCATGGAAATGAAATATAGAAACAAATATAGCATAGAAAATAATGTAAAGAACATATATAAAATTAAACATAAACATGCAAAGCAAAGCAAATAAGAAGCAAAATTAGTAAATAAAACAAGGAAAGTTAGGCTCCATGGTTGGTATAAAATGGGCATAGCCTCTCACCTAACCATAATCACTTGGTTTTGCCAAGATCATGAAGCCTTCCATTTATAAAATCAGAAAATAAACCATGTTAAATAGAAAAATTAAGATTAGCTTCATGGTAGGTAAAAATGGCATAGCCTCTCCCCTAACCATGGTCACTTGGTCTAGCCAAGATCATGTAGCCATTTCAACCTTTTTGCTTCATCTTTTGTAAAAAATCAGAACCTTAGAACACTCTAAAAAACCTTTTAAAAATCACTTTCCACAACAACATGCAAGGAAGAAAGGAAAAAAAAAAACAAGGCAAGCAAACATGCCATATTCAGCCAAGCATAAAACCATGTAAAAAAAAATTGTTTTCCACCATTTTAATGAAGAAGAAGAGATGAAAACATAAGTAAACATTAAAAAACTTTATTTCTATGAAAAATATAGTAGGAAAACAAGATAGAAAATCAAGAAAACACCATGGAAAACAAGAAGAAAGCTATGCTAGAGCTTGGTAGAGATGACTACCTTCAAGCTCTCTATTGAAAACCTTTTTTTTTCTTTCTTTCAAAACCTTTTTCCTTGCTAAAATAGCTACTGACTTCAGCCAAAAAACATGTCAAAAAATGAAACCAACCACCCCTCTTTAACCTTGGCCGAATGGCCTTTCACCTTGGATGGGAATTGCACTTTTTTCTCCTCCAATCTTGGCCTTTAGATTAAGATATTTTGATGACAACATAAAAATGTCATCTTTCCAATTGATAGCAGCCCTTAAGATGTGTACTCAGCCATTGTAGTAACCTTAGTGTAGACACCTAATTTTGTCCGAACCCTTAAATCAGGTACATTTTCTTCCTAAATTGATGTTTCAGAATGCTAAAAGGCTTTTCTCATCCTGCAGGTGGTACTCAGAGGCTTAGTCTAAGAAAGCAAACAGAAAAAGTCATACTCAAAAAAAGTAAACTCGAAAAAAGTAAACTCGAAAAAAGTCAACCCCGAAAAATAAACCCCAAAAAAGTCAACTACTAAAAAAGTCAGCCCACTTTCAAAATCAAGATTTGAGGTTCAATTGAAAAATGGTGAAAGAATTTTGATAATCCGAGGTCTACACTGAAAGATATGGAGTTCGAAAGTTGGGTTACGAGATTCAGTAGAAAGGAACCCTAATTCGAGAAATTTGGGGAAAAGTGCTTAAACGATCAAATTGGTCGAAATTGAAGGTCTTAAATGAAAGATAGCACTGACTACGGGTAATAGAGAAGCCATTTGGAAGAAAAATTGATAGAAAAGTCAATTTAGAAGAAAACCGAGGATTAGGTTTTTCTTGGTGGATTTCGATGAAATTTGAAAGAATCGTAGAAATGGCCCAATTTGGAAGATCTAAAGCTCTTAATTGATGAGAAATGATTAAACAAGGATAGCCCAAGGCTCAGTTTGAAGAAAATCTGAAAATCAGATTTGTTTTGAGCAAAACCGGGTTTCAGAGGTAAAAAGGCAAAATTGGAAAATATGGGAAAAATAGCAAATGAACTCCAAAAATTCTAAAAATTTGCAAATCTCATTCTTAAATTATTTGGAAGAGATTGGTGAAAGAAAATCTTGATTCGGAGTTCGTTTGCAAAATGGCCAAATCACTGGTCCCTTATGCTGTAACTCAAGTAGATAAATCCCAAAAAAATAGAAAATGAGCTCCAAAAATTATGAAAACTTCCAGATCACATTTTTAAATTATTTGGAAGAGATTGGTGAAGAAAAAATTGGATTCGGAGCTCGTTTAAAAATGGTAAAGTTCGAGTGCATAAAGGGGGCAATTTCGTAAATAAATTCGAAATTAATAGAAAATGGACTCAAAAAATTTTGAAAACTTCTAGAATTCAATTTTTTATTATTTTGGAAGTACTGAAAAAATAAAATTCAAATTTGGAGTCCGTTTTCTATTTATTTAGATTCGGGAGGCAAAAAGGTCATTCACCAAAGAAACCAAAAAGGGCAAATTTGTAATTTATGAAAATATGAAAGAAGAAGGAATTGCTAGGATTTTTTCTTCCCTTGGTCAGCCAACATAGAGGAGAAGAATGAAGCTTGAACAATTTAATTCCTTAGTCACTATCAAGCCACATGCTACCACTAACACCCTGCAAATGGTCCTCTCTTCATCCAATGGCTAAGCTGTCTTGTAGGAAAGTTGAATGCACCATCCAATGGCCAAGTTTAAATACCAAAATGACATTTTTATTTTTCATAAAAGAACCCTCATCTAATGGCCAAGAATGGAAGAAAGAATATGAGCACAATTCATCCAAGGGTGAGCATCCATTCAGTTGAGCAAGTGAGTGCATGGGATTATCTCTTTTCATCCAATGTCTTAGGCCATCTACAAGGGCTGAGTAGACATGTTGAGGGATGGATTTAATCTACAAGATGTCATTTTTATGTTGGCCTCATCCAATGACCAAGAATGGAAGAGCAAAACTCATCCAAGTGTAGGCACTCAAGAGGGGCAAGGAAGGGAGTGCATGGGATTGGTCCTCTTTTGTATCTAATGGCTAAGGTTACTACAAGGGCTCAGCACACATCTTAAGGTCTGTTATCAGTTGGAAAGATGACTTTTTTATGTTGTCATCAAAATATCTTAATCTAAAGGCCTAGATTAAAGGAGAAAAAGTGCAATTCCCATCCAAGGGCTAGAGGGCCTTTTGGCCAAGGCTAAAGGGAGGGGAAGGATTTCATTTTTTCATAGGTTTTTTGGCTGGAAAACAGTAGCTAATTTGGCAAGAAAAAAAGGTTTTGAAAGATTGAAAAAAAAGGTTTTCAATAGAGAGCTTGAATGTAGTCATCTCCACCAAGCTCTAGCCTAGCTTTCTTCTTCATTTCCATGGTGTTTTCTTCATTTTCTATCATGTTTTCCTACTATATTTTTCATAGAAATAAAGGTTTTTACTGTTTACTTATGTTTTCATCTCTTCTTCTTCTTTAAAATTGTGGAAAACAAATTTTTTTCTTATGGTTTCATGCCATGGCCGAATGGCACATTTATTTGCCTTGTTTTTTCCTTTTTTTCTTCCTTGCATGTTGTTGTGAAAATTGATTTTTACAAGTTTTTTTTAGAATATTCTAAGGTTCTGATTTTTACAAAATATGAAGCCAAAGAGGTTGAAATGGCTATATGATCTTGGCTAGACCAAGTGGCCATGGTTAGGATAGAGGCTATGCCCATTTTTACCTACCATGAAGCTCACCTTATTTTCTATTTTACATGGTTTATTTTCTGTTTTATTGAGATGGAAAGGGTTCATGATCTTGGAAAGACCAAGTGATTATGGATTGGTGAGAGGCTATGCCCATTTGATAAAAACCATGGAGCTTAACTTTCATTGTTCTACATACTAGTTTTGCTTGTAATTTTTCCATGTCTATGTTAAATCTTGTGTATATATGTTCTTTACATTATTTTGTATGCTATATTTACTTATATATTTCATTTCCATGCTTGATATTGCATCCTTGCATATTCGTCCATTGTTGTTCATATGCTCATGTTGTGCATTTTTTATGTATCATGTCTTACATGTTTGCATTTTCATGGTTTTGTTTCATGACCATTCGGCCACTCCATTTTGTATGCCTTGCATGTGCATTTTCCTTTTGCTTCTTAACTTGTTTGCATCTCCATGCCATGAACTTGTATATTCTGATTTTAGTATGCCATGTGCTTATCAAAATGCTATGATATAAATGCCATCATATTTTTCCATGACCATTCGGCAATCCCATGTTTGTTTGCCTTGCATGTGCATTTTTCTTAACTTGTTTGTATTTCTATGCCATGAGCTTGTGCATTTTGATTTTAGTATGTTATATGCTTATGAAAATGTCATGACATTATGCATCTAAATATGATTTGTCATAAACTTATGCCATTTAGTAAATAGGATTGCATTAGAGTCTCATGTGATCATTTAGCCTCTTCATGCATCCTTTGCCTTGTCA
This sequence comes from Fremontodendron californicum, assembly GCA_030761205.1. NCBI lineage: Eukaryota > Viridiplantae > Streptophyta > Magnoliopsida > Malvales > Malvaceae > Fremontodendron > Fremontodendron californicum. The sequence goes on from JAULJL010000037.1 coordinate 14,482,471, forward strand.
TGCATTTGCATTTTGTTGAGGTAACATGCTTTGCATTGTCATATCTTGAAATTGTGTATTAGTTTCTGTTTGTTCCAGCATTGACATTAGTTTCATGAGTCATTGTATGTTCATAATATTGCTAGGCATGTTCATTACATTTTACGTCTAGGCCATATTGGTATTGCCATGCATATTGAGTCTTAAATCACATTAGTATTGTCATGCATTACTATGCTATTTAGGTTTTAGGTCATATTAGCATTTCCATGCATATTCATAACATATTAGGTCCAAGTCACATTTACATTATCAATCATTGCATGCATATTGAGTTAGGATAGCATTTATTGCCATGCAAATTCATGCTAGGAATTTAGGTTGCCATGAATTGTCATGCATTTCCTTTACCATTTAGACCTTTAGACCATGCGTTTCATACATTTCATTTGTTGTATGTTCATGCATTCCATGTCATTGCCACTTGATTTCTGACTTAAGCCAATTAATGGCTCAAAGTCATGCTCCCTTGAGCATACTTGTGGAAAATTAAGGAATTGTCAAATTGATTATTCTACCTTTGTGATTTTTTTTTATTTTTACTTAGCCAATTTTGTCCAAGGTTTTTTTGAAATTTTTAGCTACTGTCCTTAGGTCTTTAGGATGATTTCCAACAATTTCTACTTTAGTTTTTGAATGAATTTATCCAAGGCAAAAAAAATATGTTTTGACAAACAGTTTTTTTTTCACCCAGTACTCGAATATCTCCAATTTTTCTGGGCAGTCATCTTTAATCAGAAAATTAAGCCAATTTTTTCTTGTGTAGATTTACATGTTTTGAGCCTCTATTATTGTTTTTATAATTTTTTTATTTGTTAAAAATAGGCTAGAAAATTGTGTGACAAAATCGGACAGTTGAGGCAGATTTGAAATCAAAAGAGGAATAATGGTTGAATTTGGCTAAGCCATTTAGACGGGGTTGGGTAGAAGTTTTAGCTACTATCTTAGGGTAGTTTCAAAGCCTTTTTAAACTTTAAAAATGATTTTATAAATCTCGGGTTAAGGGTAGTTAAGTCCGAGATTTTAAACTTAGGAAATTAGAGCCATTTTAAAAGGGTTTGGTAAGGGTTTTAATTTTTATTCAAGTTTTACTCAAAATTGTTTTTAAACAATCACAAAGTTTTGTTTTTTTAGAACATCTAATTTGACATATTTTCCTAAGGTAGCCGGATATCTTTTTAGATATACAGATTTCTTTAATTAAAGGAAAAAAAATACATTTTGATGCATTGCATTTTCCATGTTCATGCATTTTATTTAAATGTGTGATTTTTGCTATGATATTTTCCATGATATTATTATTATTTTAATTCACATTTTATGATCTTATATTTGTTTGCCATATGATTTGAATGTTTCATGATATCCTATGTTTTTTTATTTAGTTATTTTTGTCATATTGTTTAGTATATACTATGTTCATGCATTATTATTTTTATTTTCATTTTCATGCATATTATATGTTAGCATTATTTTAATTCCATGTCATTTCTTGTCATTTAGATCATATTCCATGTCGTTTAGGTTATTTTACTTATAACATGCCATGTCATTTAAAATATGCCATATCATTTAGAATTGCCATGTCATTTAAATTATTTTATCTCATTTAGAATATACCATGATTCTTAGGATTTTTCATTTTACCTATAATATACTATGTCATTTGAATTATGTCATATCATTTAGGTTGCATTACATTATCTAGATTTGCCATGTCATTTTATTTATGTCATATATATTCATGTTCATAATTTTAAATGTTTGGAAAAAGATAATGATTTTCAATAAAAAATAAAGATAATCCCGAGTTAAAATAATTCATGAGTTCTCTACCGGGTTTGCTGGTGGGATTATCATCAATTATCATTAATAAAGGAATATCTTTCTTTCAAAAAAAAAACGAGAATGATTCGGAAAGTTTTCCAAATGAATAAAAAATTTCTATATTTTGCCAATTTTGCCGATTTTGTCGGGGAATATAGGAAAATTTTGAATTAATAAATTCCGGATCATTTTCAATTAAAAATGGAATTATTTTTCTTAAAATTGGTAATTAACTTGAAATACTAAATTAAAAACCAACTTTTTATCGAGACTTGAGACAACACAAGATTAATAAGGTACCGATTTATACGAGAATTGTGGGGGTGATAATCCTTCCTCGCACGTAACCGACTCCGAACCCGCTTCTTTGATTTCTCTTGTTTATAACGCAGACTTGAAATTGGTTTTAAAAATGTTTTAATTAATTTTAAAATGTTTTATAAAGCTGGTTTTAATAGGTGGCCGATCACACCTAGCTAAAAAAGATTGGTGGCGACTCCATGTCTTTTTACGAGGCCGTTTTCATACCCTCGGCTTTTTATTTCAATCTGGAGGAATTAAGTCGTCTTTTTCTCTGATTCCGTTTCCCCCTCACTCGAACGGGTTGCCCGCGATCCGGGATCATGTATCGACACCTTCATTTTTCTAGAGGAATTAAGTCGACTTTTCCTTGTTTTCTTTTTACGTCTCGCCTAACGAATAATAAAGTCTTGCGATGAGACTTGATTTGTTATTTTTTAGGGTTGCGATAGCTTGGCGACTCCACTGGGGATATTTTTAGAGAGTCAGGCCTAGAATTAGTCGTGTGTTATCTAAGTCTCGGTTTTGTTAGTTTAATTGGTATTTAATTTTAATTCCCATATTTTTAAAATAATAAAGAGAATTTTGAAAATAATAAAATATTTTAAATATGTCCATCTTCATGTGCATTCATATTATTATTTGTTCTCTGGTTATTTTGTTGCATATATTTATATGTTTGCTTGACTGATTCTTTACATTGTTTGATTTTAGTGGGGTATTTAGAATAAAGGGTGTAGAATAGGTGGTGACAGGTTTGTTTTGCTCCTCCGCACACACTATATTTGCATTTGCATAACATGAATCCTCTATCCGGGTTCCGTCCTTTTAAGTGGGAGTAAAGTAACTACGCCTTCGTGATGATCCTCCGTATGGGCTTAGGAAAATATACTCTAACGAATTGAACCCGATTTTATCGGGGTGCCTTACTAGCCTTCACCGGCGACAGTGAGGAGCAATTCGGGGCCTTTAGAACCGATTCACCCTCATATAGTGAACCTAGGCAAAGCCATGTCGGATTTTCGTTAGATACACCAAAGTTAGGAACACATGAAAGGACATTTCTAACCTTTTATTACCTATTTTTACATCTCAAATAAGTTTTGTAAACCGGGAAAAGATGAACGTACATCGCCCGTAATAAGTGTGATGCTCCACCATAAAGGCACTGTGATGCCTATATAAGTAGATATTAATGGGGCAAGTGTTCACTAGTTTTTTTTTTTTTTTTAAAATTGAAAATATCAAAACATTCTTTTTCAAACATTTTTGCATTTTGCACATTTCATACACATGTGAATAGAACATGTACATTCATGGTTGTTTTTTTTTTTATCTTATTCTTTGCAATAAACAGTTGGTAATAATAATCTCATTTGGTGATTTCATAAACTGGTAGTGTTACATAAACATTTGCATATTATACCATATTAGGATCCACTATCCCGAAATTCTTTTGAAAATAATATGTGCGGTTTTTCATAGAAAAAATTGTTTAAAAAAATTATAGATTAAATGTGGAGGCAAATCTTGCATAATGAGATTTTTGAATAATCAAAATTTGGTCCCACCGTTTTTGTGTAGCAATTGATGTCTTTGTATATACCATGGTGTTAATTCATTTATTCTTTGCATATATCATTTTGACATCATGTTACAGTCATAAGCATGTATGCTCATTCATTGTAGAATATAGTCATAGTTAGCATAATTTTTCTGTATACATCCATGCAGTAATTCGCTTATTCTTTACATGCATCATGTTGGCATCAGGATGCACACATGGCATACATAGTCATCATAATTTCTTGGAACGCTTCATGCATTTATTATTAGTATATTCATGCATATAGGAGTATAGCATGTACATTCATAATTGTATTCTTAAATCTCATGAGATTTTCATTTGCATGAAAGGGGTTCGAGATATGAGGAATGAATCAGAGGAACGACTGGATGCTTTGGAAAGCAATCAAGAGGAGTTTAGACATGAAATCCGGGAAGTGAAAGAACAACTCGCCAAATTGTGGAAATGTTTGAGGATATGGGTAAGATTAAGGGGGAACTTTCTCAGGGCTATCCATCACTTTTGGATCAACCAAAACCTTCTGGTCCAGAACATACAAACTTTGCTAAATCCTGCGCTTGCCAGTGTTACAAAGGGTGCAACCCTAATGAAATTATGGACAAAATCATTAAAATGATTAAACCAGAGAGCCTGATACCAAAGACAGAAATCACCGATCCTGTACCATACCTGCAAACTACTCTAAGTCCAAACCAGTATCCCTACCCTACTATGGCTCAATTGTCCACTGGGATGATCACTATGGGACCCCTGAATCCCACTCCATCACTACCAACTGGCAGTTTGTACTATTTCCCTCATCAATCACCTTATCAAGCATCCGAGATAGGAAGCTCGAGTTATATACAACCTCCAAGGGTCCCGTGTCCAAATCCATACCCTTGCCTTGTTATTCCACCTTTTCCCCATGCAAACACTCCGATGCAAGCCTTAGCGCCACCACCAAGTGCCCCAACTCCTAGTCCCTGTATGACTAAGAAACAACCTCGGGATAAAACCCAAAGGCATTTTGATCCTATTCCAATCAGCTATCAAGAACTTTTCCCAATGTTGGTCAGAAATCACCTAGTTTCCTATGTGCCGTTGAAACTCCTGTCACCACCATACCCCAAGTGGTATAACCCGAATGAAAGATGTGATTATCACTGTGGAACTGTTGGGCATAGCATTGAGCACTGTAATGCACTCAAGAACAAAGTACAATCCCTTATAGATGCCAAGTGGTTGGGTCCAACGATGCTAATTGATAGAGGACCAGGAAAGGATAATTAGGATTGGGAGATTTACGGTAATGATATGGAAGGACTTCGTTCTTATAGGATGTAGTAGGATTTTACTTTTTCAGTAGCCGGCTCTTATAGCCTTAGGATGTTAGAAAGAATAAAGTGTTTGTAAAGACAGTTTTAACCACTGCTCATGATTTTGTAAACATGGTCTATACCATTGTGAATGTTGATTTGGGGAATGAATTGGTTGTGCTTCAATTTATAAGATGTTGATGATTAAGTTCTTCCGATTCTTATTTCCTCCGTGATATCTTCCCCTTTGCATTTTACATCCGATCAATTATTTATCATACATTACATTCATACATGCATCTTGGTAGCATCAGGTGGTATTCATGACAAACATAGTCAGCATGATTTTTATATATGTCCATGCACTAATTTGCTTATTACATATATCATGTTAGCATTAGGTCGCATTCATAACACACATGGTCAGAATGAGTTTCGTTGTATATACTTTGTGTCAATCATTGTTTAAATGCATCATAATTGACATCATGTTGCATTCATAATGTATACGATCATTCATTGGGAAATACGCTGAAATATACATGGTCATTCATTACATATATCCATGCATTGATTTGTTTATTCTTTGCTTGCAGCATGTTGGCATCGTGATTTTATTTATTGCATTTATAGTCAGCATGTTTCCATTATATATGTCCATACATCATTTTGTTTATTCTTCACATGCATCAAAGGACAATTATGGCTCTTTCATCATGACATACATTTGGTGGGAATAAAACAGAAGTTAGCTTGGCTTTATGAGTCTTTGAAAGATTTTCCATTTCAAATCAGAGGTATAAGAAGTACTGAGTACCTTTCCAATACAGTCTAGAGCTATGGAGAATGGACAAGTTGCCCAAATGGAAAGAATGGAAAGGGTACAGGAAGAATTGTGAGAATAGCTGGCAAAGTCTCAAGCAGAATCTAAGGATCAGATGAGTAAATTGATGGAGCTGATGTCCGCCGTATTCAAGGGAAAAGGATACACTGAAAACTTTGCCGCCAAAGAAGGGTTAGAGGCACAAAAAGGTCAGAATGAGGTCGTAATGATGGATGGCCAAAACATAGTTAACCCCAGCAACACCCTGAACTTAGATGACCCAGTTGAACAGGAAATGGTGAAGATGGTTGAGTCGAACGAGGCTGAGTTGACAGATTCCCAAGGGAAATATCAGTTCCTAGATGAAAGGCTTCTGGCAATAGAAAATACAGACGTATTTGGGTGTGTGGATGAGAAAGAACGATGCTTGGTCCTCAATTTAGTCATTCCTCCTAAATTCAAGGTCCCTGACTTTGTAAAATATGACGAGACGACCGATCCATCAAGCCACATCACCATGTCTGTCGAAAGATGGCAAGCCACATAGATAATGATAAGCTTTTGCTTCACTGCTTTCAGGATAGCCTCAGCGGGTCCGTAATTTGGTGGTATAGTCAGTTGAGCAAGGATCAGATTCGCTCTTGGAATGATTTGGCCAGGGCTTTTCTAAACTAGTACAAGCATGTGACCGACATGACACCTGACCGTCTCACCTTGCAAAATATGGAGAAAAAGATTACTGAGAGCTTCAAAGAGTATGCCCAAAGGTGGAGGAACATGGCCACCCAAGTACAACCGCCCTTAAGTCAGAAGGAAACCACTGTCCTTTTTGTGAATACACTACAGGCCCCATACTACGATAGACTTGTTGGCAACACCACGAAGAATTTTTCGGATATGGTAATCTCTGGAGAAATGATTGAAAATACTATCAAGGCTGGGAAACTCGAAGGAGGTAAAATATTTAATGCAGAGAGAAACAGAACACCCAAAAAGAAAGAGGAAGATGTCCAAGCTGTGGGAGACTTTGCCCCGTATATTTCGATTACTTCATACCAACCAGCCTATCCTTCTACGAATTATGTATCCCAAGGTTCATACTTATACCCGATGGCCTCTCAGAATCCAGTAAATTTTTAACCTTTTGTCAACCAGAGGAAACTGAAGAATATCCGAAAAAGAGATTAGTTTGAGCCACTCCCCATGTCTTTCCCTGAACTATTTCCCAAGCAGGTCGAAGAGCAACTCCTCACTAAAGTTCCAGTGGAGCCTATCCAACCCCCATATTCGAGCTGGTATCACGAGAATGCATATTGTGATTATCATTCTGGGATTCGCAGACATTCCACAGAAAATTGTTTATGTCTGAAACGGAAGGTTCAAGCACTCATCAATAAAGGGCAGTTAGATGTGGGAAAGAAACAAAGGTCAGACAGCATGGAGAATCTACTGAATGAGAATGATAAGACCATTGTGGATGTCATAATAGGGGAAGAAGATGGAAAGGTCGAAAAGAGTACCAAGGAATAGCTAGTTTGAATTAGGGAGAACATGTCAAGGGGAAGTTTTTATGCATATAGTTTCATACCTCATGATGAAAACACTTTGTCTCATGTTAACATCCCCATGAAATAAATGAATTTTGAATGTTTTAATGTTTGTTGTGTTTTAACAATAATTTGAATGTGCAAAAATAAGTATTAAGGTGGTTTTAATAATGGGTAGTCTCGAGAATATTGATGATCATTGTTAGAAATGACCCAATACCTTCCCTCTTTTGGGATTTCCATATATCTAAATCCCTGAAACTAAGATCACTTGAAAGACCTAATGCTTCAAGGAATATGATTGATTAAACTTCATAAACCATTGTCATTACAGAATAAGCAAAGATGTAAATCATAGTCTAGGCCATGAACAAAGGAACAAACTTTTTGAAATTTTTTTGAATTCCTTGAAATTCAAACAAATGAGACATTCTTTCAAGAATCTATATTTTGGTAAATTGATGTATGTCAAGATTGTGCTAAAACCATCCATGACCTTTACCAATAACCACAAAACACTAATTGCCCCAAACATCACTTCATGATTGACACCCTGGGGCACAATGATTAAACTAGATTATCCCATGTCCCAGATAAAACCCGTTTTTAGATCGTACTTTCCTTGTCCTTTCAAAGAACTCATATTTGAAACTCAGCCTTTTTAAAAGTAGACCTAGACTTGCTATGTTCCTCGTTGATATGAATTCTCATTGTTAATCAAACTGGGGCATCATATGTGGAAATAATGATTATATGGTGAAAAATGATGGAACTAATGCATGAATCATTGGGGCATGTGGAAAAAAAATTATGATATCATGCATATGAGAATTTGGATGATTCCAAAGTGCAAAATGAAATTCTGAACATCTATTTCCCCTGGGGATTGCTTTTCAATGTGAATATTCGTGCTTAACATGAGAAATGGCCATCTTTCATGTCCCTGTCACAAAAAGAAATTATCCATAGTCACCCTTTTTGAGCCAAAAGAATTCTTTTTTCTTTAAGCCCTGGTCAAGGATTACCCTCTACACTAGGGCGCAAATGCAAGGAAAGATCTTTTCAAAGATCACGAAAAAATGAGTCCTAGCTCAAAGACAGTTACAAAGCAAATTGAGGCCCAAATAAATATGGGTCCACTCTGTCAAAATAAACACACAGAAAGAAAAAAAATGTGTGAAGAAGTATGGCAAATGAAAGCCAAAAGCAAAGAAGGAAAAAAAGCGAAGTCAAAAGGAATGAAAAGTCCAAAAGGGACAAATGCTTCAAAGAAAATCCTCCTCAAGAAATGATCCTTGATCTGATTACCCTCAAACACATATTTTGGGCCTATTTATCCTTTATTTCTGAACCCTGAACTGTGGCCTACATTACGTGCTTTAAAAGTCCATTTTGATCAAGCATGAATATTTAATTTGAAGGGTTTTTCCTCAGGTTTTATTTCATCTCATTGAATTATCATTTCACTAAGGAAGAATTTAGAATTCTCAAGTGCATGGTAAAACAATGAAAAAAAATGGAAAGAATGGGACTCTAGGGTGAAAACCCAAAAATGGGCGGTCTAGAGTAAAATGAGAATTTCCGATGCCATTTATGTTAGTCCCAATACGATAAAAGAGAAGGTCATCTTGGAAAAGTGGTCATCGAGGAACATCTAGGAATTCCTGAACCTCCCAAATTGTCAGCTCTCACATTCAGAGGATTGTCTTCAAAACTGAGACTTTTTCTTTCCAAGATTAAACTTTTCGGTCTAAAAATCCTAGCCAATCTTGACATTTGTCAAAATGCCTTGATATGAAAACTAAAAGAATATTGAATTAGTTTGATTCTCAAGGAATTCATGATTTATAAAACTTGTGCCATTTGTGAGCCTAGAAGGGACATACATTTCATTGATCAACCAAAATCTTGTTATACCAAGCCTTGCCAATCACCAAAAAAAAAAAACCAGATTTACACTTAGAGAACACACTATGGGGTTAATATTCTTGTTCAGAAGTTTTCAAAATAAGAAAACAAATATAGACATTTTTTGAAATACCCATATTTGATGTTGACATGAGATAAGTTTTTTTAACCCATATTTGAAATACCCATATTTGATGTTGACTAGGGTTAATCTTGATTTCCAAATATGAAAAGAAGAAATAGAACCCGGCAAGCATATTTCTATCAATAAGAATTTGAATACTGTTGGGGCAAGGAGAATAGCCAAAATGATTAGAAGTTATACTCTGATTTGAAGAGGAAAAATGAATTGGAAAGGCTAAGCCAAAGTTTAGAAAATGATCGGGGGCATTTGCATATTTTCATCAAGCATTTGCATAATGTCAATCTTGGCCTTTGCATTTTTTCATGAAGCGTTTGCATCATTATCGATCTTTTCATTTGCATCATGTAGGAGCATTCTGCACGTTGTCAATCCTCGTATTTGCATCATTTAGAAGCATTTGCATAATGTCAATCTTTGCATCTGCATCATTCCATGAAGTAGTTGCATCAATCTGAGAGCATTTGCAGTAGCATTTAAAAGCATTTGCATCTTATCCAACATCAGCATCAAGAAACATTTGCATCAATTCAAAACATTTACATATGCAATATGAGGTATGTGTATCCTGTTAATCATTTGCACCAGCATCAAAAAGCATTCGCATCTTCTCAAAATCTTCAGTTTAATTTTCAACAATTCTTCAAAGATCATTGTTAAGACCATTATTAAGACCTTCGAGCACCATTTTAAAGACCTTCGGGCTTAATTTTGCATCACGGGTAAGGCCTCCGGGCACCATTTTAAAGACCTCCGGGCACCATTTTAAAGACCTTCAGGCACCATTTTTAAGACCTTCGGGCATAATTTTTCATCACGGGTAAGGCCTCCGGGCACCATTTTAAAGACCTCCGGGCACCATTTTAAAGACCTTCGGGCACCATTTTAAAGACCTTCGGGCACCATTTTTAAGAGGTTCGAGCATAATTTTTCATTACGGGTAAGGCCTCCAAGCACCATTTTAAAGACCTCCGGGCACCATTTTAAAGGCCTTCGAGCACCATTTTAAAGACTTCGGTCACCATTTTTAAAGACCTTCGGGCACCATTTTTAAGACCTTCGGGCATAATTTTTTCATCACGGGTAAGGCCTCCAAGCACCATTTTAAAGACCTTCGGGCACCATTTAAAGATCTCCGGGCACCATGTTTAAAGACCTTCGGGCACCATTTTTAAAGACCTTCGGGCACTATGTTTAAAGACCTTCGGGCACCATTTTAAAGACCTTCGGGCACCATTTTAAAGACCTTCGGGCACCATTTTTAACGACCTTCGGGTACCATTTTTAACGACCTTCGGGCATTATTTTTAAAGACCTTCGGGCACCATTTTAAAGACCTTCGGGCACCATTTTAAAGACGTTACGGCACCATTTTTAAAGACCTTCGAGCACCATTTTTAAGACCTCCGGGCACCATTTTAAAGACCTTCGAGCAACATTTTTAAAACCTCCGGGCACTTTTATTAAGACCTTCGGGCATAATTTTTTTCTTTTGAAATCAACCCGTTTCCTTAAGATGGGTCGAGTCTTGATTAGTCACGGAATTCAATTTAAGGATAAAATCTTCAATTTACAGCTTTTTGGAAAAAAAAAAAAAGAAAAAAATGAAGAAATGAAAAAACAAAAAAGAAAAACCCTTTCCCTTTTCTTCACATGTGATTTCACTAGCCGTACAAAATTAGTGTTTGTTTATCTTTGCCTGATTCTTGATTCTCAGCAATAGCCAAAGAGGGGCAGCTGTAGACAACTAATTTTGTCCGGACCCCTAAATTAGGTACATTTTCTTCCTAAAATGATGTTTTAGAATGCCAAAAGGCTTTTCTCATCCTGTAGGTGGTACTCCAAGTCTTAGTTTAAGAAAGCAGACAGAAAAAGTCAAACTCAAAAAAAGTCAACTTAGAAAAAGTCAACCCAAAAAAGTCAACCCTAAAAAAGTCAACTACTAAAAAAGTCAACCCACTTTCAAAATCAAGATTTGAGGCTCAATTGAAAAATGGTGAAAGAATTTTGATAATCCGAGGTTTACATTGAGAGATATGGAGTTCGAAACTTAGGTTATGAGATTCAGTAGAAAGGAAACCCTAATTCGAGAAATTTGGGGAAAAGTACTTAAACGATCAAATTGGTCAGAATTGAAGGTCTCAAATGAAAGATAAGCATTGACTACGGGTAATGGAGAAGCTATTTGGAAAAACAACTGATAGAAAAGTCAATTCGAAAGAAAATCGAGGATTAGTTTTTTTTTGGTGGATTTCGATGAAATTTGGAAGAATTGTAGAAATGGCCCAATTCGGAAGATCTAAAGCCCTTAATTGATGAGAAATGATTAAAAAAGGATAGTCCAAGGCTCAGTTTGAAGAAAATCTAAAAATTGGACTTCTTTTGGGCAAAACCGGGTTTCAGAGGCAAAAGGGCAAAATTGGAAAATGGGGGAAAAATAGCAAATGAACTCCAAAAATTTTGAAAATTTGCAAATCTCATTTTAAATTATTTGGAAGAGATTGGCGAAATAAAATCTTGATTCGGAGTTCGTTTGCAAAATGGCTAAATCTCGGGTCCCTTATAAAGTAATTCAAGCAGATAAATCCCAAAAAAATAGAAAATGAGCTCTAAAAATAATGAAAACATTCAGATCACATTTTTAAATTATTTGGAAGAGATTGGTGAAGAAAAATCTGGATTCGGAGCTCGTTTAAAAAATGGTAAAGTTTGGGTGCATAAAGAGGGCAATTTCGGAAATAAATCCAAAATAAATAGAAAATGGACTCGAAAAATTTTGAAAACTTCCAAAATTCAATTTTTCATTATTTGGTAAGTATTGAAAGAAGAAAATTCGAATTTGGAGTCCATTTTCTATTTATGTAGATTCGGGGGGCAAAAAGATCATTCACCAAAGAAACCAAAAAGGGCAAATTTATAATTGATGAAAATATGAAAGAAGAAATTACGGGGATTTTTTCTTCCCTTGGTTAGCCAGCATAGAGGAGAAGAATGAAGCTTGAACAATTTAATTCCTTAGTCACTATCAAGCCACAAGCTACCACTAACACCTTGCAAATGGTCCCCCTTTCATACAATGGCTTAGATGCCTTATAGGAAAGTTGAATGCACCATCCAATGGCCAAGTTTAAATGCCAAAATGACATTTTTATTTGTCATAAAAGAACCCTCATCTAATGTCCATGAATTGAAGAAAAAATATGAGCACAATTCATCCAAGGGTGAGCATCCATTCGGTTGAGCAATGGAGTGCATGGGATTATCTCTTTTCATCCAATGGCTTAGGCCATCTACAAGGGCTGAGTACACATGTTGAGGGCTGGATTTAATCTACAAGATGTCATTTTTATGTTGGCCTCATCCAATGACCAAGAATGGAAGAGCAGAACTCATCCAATGATAGGCACTCAAGAGGGGCAAGGAAGGGAGTGCATGGGATGGTTCCTCTTTTGCATCTAATGGCTAAGGTTACTACAAGGGATGAGTACACATCTTAAGGGCTGCTATCAATTGGAAATATGACATTTTTATGTTGTCACCAAAATATCTTAATCTAAAGGCCAAGATTGGAGGAGAAAAAGTGCAATTCCCATCCAAGGGCTAGAGGGCCATTCGGCCAAGGCTAAAGGGAGGGGAGGATTTCATTTCTTCAGAGGTTTTTTGGCTGGAAAATAGTAGCTCATTTCGGAAGAAAAAAGGTTATGAAAGATAGAAAAAAAAGGTTTTCAATAGAGAGCTTGAAGGTAGTCATCTCTACCAAGCTCTAGCCTAGCTTTCTTCTTCATTTCCATGGTGTTTTCTTCATTTTTCTATCAAGTTTTCCTACTACATTTTTCATAGAAATAAAGTTTTTAATGTTTACTTATGTTTTCATCTCTTCTTCTTCTTTAAAATGGTGGAATTTTTTTTTCTTATGGTTTCATGCCATGGCCGAATGGCACATTTATTTGCCTTGTTTTTTCCTTTTTTTCTTCCTTGCATGTTGTTGTGAAAAATGATTTTTACAAGTTTTTTTAGAGTATTCTAAGGTTCTAATTTTTACAAAATATGAAGCAAAAAACGTTGAAATGGCTATATGATCTTGGCTAGACCAAGTGGCCATGGTTAAGAGAGAGGCTATGCCCATTTTTACCTACCATGAAGCTCACCTTATTTTCTGTTTTACATGGTTTATTTTATGTTTTATTGAGATGGAAAGGCTTCATGATCTTGGTATGACCAGGTGATTATTGGTGAGAGGCTATGTCCATTTGATACCAACCATGGTGCTTAACTTTCCTTGTTCTACTTACTAGTTTTGCTTGTAATTTTTGCATGTCTATGTTAAATCTTGTGTATATATGTTCTTTGCATTATTTTCTATACTATATTTACTTATATATTTCATTTCCATGCTTGATATTGCATCCTTGCATATTCGGCCATTGTTGTTCATATGCTCATTTTGTGCATTTTTTATGTATCATGTCTTACATGTTTGCATTTTCGTGGTTTAATTTCATGACCATTCGGCCACTCCATTTTGTATGCCTTGCATGTGCAAATTCCTTTTGTCTCTTAACTTGTTTGCATCTCCACGCCATGAAATTGTATATTCTGAATTTTAGTATGCCATGTGCTTATGAAAATGCTATGATAAAAAAGCCATCATATTGTTCCATGACCATTCAGCAATCCCATGTTTGTTTGCCTTGCATGTGCATTTTTCTTAACTTGTCTGTATTTCCATGCCATGAGCTTGTGCATTTTGATTTTAGTATGTTATATGCTTATGAAAATGTCATGACATTATGCATCTTAATATGATTTGTCATGTACTTATTCCATTTAGTAAACAGGATTGCAATAGAGTCTCATGTGATCATTTGGCCTCTTCATGCATCCCTTGCCTTGTCATCCATTTGCATTTTGTTGAGGTAACATGCTTTGCATTGTCATATCTTGAAATTGTGTATTATTTGTTGTTTGTTCCAGCATTGACATTATTTTCATGAGTCATTGTATGTTCATAATATTGCTAGGCATGTTCATTACATTTTAGGTCTAGGCCATATTGGTATTGCCATGCATATTGAGTCTTAAATCACATTGGTATTGTCATGCATTACTATTTTATTTAGGTTTTAGGTCATATTAGCATTTTCATGCATATTCATAACATATTAGGTCCAAGTCACATTTACATTATCAAGCATTGCATGCATATTGAGTTAGGATAACATTTATTGCCATGCAAATTCATGCTAGGCATTTAGGTTGCCATGAATTGTCATGCATTTCCTTTACCATTTAGACCTTTAGACCATGCTTTTCATACATTTCATTTTCTGTATGTTCATGCATTCCATGTCATTTCCACTTGATTTGTGACTTAGGCCAATTAATGGCTCAAAGTCATGCTCCCCTGAGCATACTTGTGGAAAATTAAGGAATTGTCAAATTGATTATTCTACCTTTGTGATTTTTTTTACTTAGCCAATTTTGTCCAAGGTTTTTTTAAAATGTTTAGCTACTGTCCTTAGTTCTCTAGGATGATTTCTAAAAATTTCTACTTTGGTTTTTGAATGAATTTATCCAAGGCAAAAAGATGTGTTTTGACAAATAGTTATTTTTTTTTCACCCAGTACTTGAACATATCCAATTTTTTTGGGCAGTCATATTTAATAATAAAATTAAGACAATTTTTTTTTCATGTATATATACATTTTATGAGCCTCTAGTATTTTGTTTATAATTTTTTGAGTTTTTAAAAATAGACTAAAAAATCGTGTGAAAAACCGGACAGTAGAGGCAGATTTGAAATCAAAAGAGGAATAATGGTTGAATTTGGCTAAGGCATTTATAGGGGTTGGGTAGAAGTTTTAGTTACTTTCTTAGGGTATTTTCTAAGCCTTTTTAAAATTTAAAAATGATTTTATAAATCTCGGGTTAAGGGTAGTTAAGTCCGGGATTTTAAACTTAGGAAATTAGAGCCATTTTAAAAGGGTTTGGTAAGGGTTTTAATTTTTATTCAAGTTTTCCTCAAAATTGTTTTTAAACAATCACAAAGTTTGGTTTTTTTAGAAAATCTAATTTGACATATTTTCCTAAGGTATCCGGATATCTTTTTAGATATACGGATTTCTTTAATTAAAGGAAAAAATACATTTTCATGCATTGTATTTTTCAAGTTCATGCATTTTATTTAAATGTGTGATTTTTTCTATGATATTTTCCATGATATTATTATTATTTTAATTCACATTTTATGATCTTATATTTGTTTGCCATATGATTTGAATGTTTCATGATATCTTATGTTTTTTTATTTAGTTATTTTTGTCATATTGTTTAGTATATACTATGTTCATGCATTATTATTTTTATTTTCATTTTCATGCATATTATATGTTAGCATTATTTTAATTCCATGTCATTTCTTGTCATTTAGATCATATTCCATGTCATTTAGGTTATTTTATTTATAACATGCCATGTCATTTAAAATATGTCATATCATTTAGAATTGCCATGTCATTTAAATCATTTTATCTCATTTAGAATATACCATGATACTTAGGATTTTTTCATTTTACCTAGAATATACTATGTCATTTGAAT
Organism: Fremontodendron californicum; assembly: GCA_030761205.1. Taxonomy (NCBI): domain Eukaryota; kingdom Viridiplantae; phylum Streptophyta; class Magnoliopsida; order Malvales; family Malvaceae; genus Fremontodendron; species Fremontodendron californicum. Next base: position 14,498,543 of record JAULJL010000037.1, read on the forward strand.
TATGTCGTATCATTTAGGTTGCATTACATTATCTAGATTTGCCATGTCATTTTATTTATGTCAAACATATTCATGTTCATAATTTTAAATGTTTTGAAAAAGATAATGATTTTCAATAAAAAATAAAGATATTCCCGAGTTAAAATAATTCATGAGTTCTCCACCAAGTTTGCTGGAGGGAGTATCATCAATTATCATTAATAGAGGAATATCTTTCTTAAAAAAAAACGAGAATGATTCGAAAAGTTTTCCAAATGAGTAAAAAATTTCTATATTTTGCCGATTTTGTCGGGGAATATAGGAAAATTTTGAATTAATAAATTCCAGATCATTTTCATTTAAAAATGGAATTATTTTTCTTAAAATTGGGAATTAACTTGAAATACTATTAAAAACCAACTTTTTACTGAGACTTGAGATAACACACGATTAATAAGGTACTGATTTATACGGGCGTTGTGGGGGCGCTAATCCTTCCCCGCACGTAACCGACTCCCGACCCCGCTTCTTTGATTTCTCTGGTTTATAACTCAGACCTGAAATCGGTTTTAAAAATGTTTTAATTAATTTTAAAATGTTTTATGAAACCGATTTTAATAGGTGGCCGATCACACTTAGCTAAAAAAGATTGGTGGCGACTCCATGTCTTTTGCGAGGCTGTTTTCATAGCCTCGACCTTTTATTCAATTTGGAGGAATTAAGTCGTCTTTTCCTCTGATTCCGTTTCCTCCTCACTCGAACGGGTTCCCCACAATCCGGGATCACGTATCGACACCTTCATTTTTCTAGAGGAATTAAGTCGACTTTTCCTCGTTTTCTTTTTACGTCATGCCTAACGAATAATAAAGTCTTGCGATGAGACTTGATTTGTTATTTTTTAGGGTTGTGACACTCAGCCCTTAGATGCAAAAGAGGACCAATCCCATGCACTCCCTTGCTTGCCCCCTTGAGTGCCTACCCTTAGATGAGTTGTACTCTTCCATTCTTGGTCATTGGATGAGGACAACATAAAAATGACATCTTATAGATTAAATCCAGCCCTCAACATGTGTACTCAGCCCTTGTAGATGGCCTAAGCCATTGGATGAAAAGAGACAATCCCATGCACTCCCTTGCTTAACTGAATGGATGCTCACCCTTGGATGAATTGTGCTCATCTTTTTTATTCCATTCTTGTCCATTAGATGAGGGTTATTTCATGAAAAATAAAAATGTCATCTTGGCATTTAAACTTGGCCATTGGATGGTGCATTCAACTTTCCTACAAGGCACCTAAGCCATTGAATGAAGGACGGACCATTTGCAAGGTGTTAGTGGTAGCATGTGGCTTGATAGTGACTAGGGAATTAAATTGTTCAAGCTTCCTTCTTCTCCTCTATGTTGGCTGACCAAGGGAAGAAAAATCCTAGCAATTCCTTCTTCTTTCATATTTTCCTCAATTACAAATTTGCCCTTTTTGGTTTCTTTGGTGAAATGATCTTTTTGCCCCCCGGACCTAAATAAATAGCAAACGGACTCCAAATTTGAATTTTATTTTTTCAATACTTCCAAAATAATAAAAAATTGAATTCTGGACGTTTTCATAATTTTCTGAGTTTATTTGTTATTTATTTTGGATTTATTTCCGAAATTGTGATTTTTATGCACCCGAACTTTACCATTTTTTAAATGAGCTCCGAATCCAGATTTTTCTTCACAAATATCTTTCAAATAATTTAAAAATGTGATCTAGAATTTTTCATAATTTTTTGGAGCTAATTTGCTATTTTTTTTCGAGATTTATCTGCTTGAATTACTGCATAAGGGACCCGGGATTTGGTCATTTTGCAAACGAACTCCGAATCAATATTTTCTTTCGCCAATCTCTTCCAAATAATTTAAAAATGAGATATGGAAAATATCAAAATTTTTGGAGTTCATTTGCTATTATTTGGGATTTATCTTGTTGAATTACCGCATAGGAGACCCATGATTTTGCCATTTTGCAAACAAACTTCGAATCAAGATTTTCTTTCACCAATATTTTCGAAATGATTTAAGAATGAGATTTGAAAATTTTCAAATTTTTTGGAGTTCATTTGCTATTTTTTCCATATTTTCCAATTTTGCCCTTTTGCTTTCGAAACCCGGTTTTGCTCAAAACAAGTCCGATTTTTAGATTTTCTTCAAACTGAGCCTTGGGCTATCCTTGTTTAATAATTTCTCATGAATTAAGGGCTTTAGATCTACATAATTAGGCCATTTCCATAATTCTTCCAAATTTCATCGAAATCTACCAAAAAACCCTAATTCTCGATTTTCTTCTGAATTAACTTTCTATCAGTTTTTCTTCCAAGTGGCTTCTCCATTACCCGTAGTCAGTACTTATCTTGCATTTGGAACCTTCAATTCTGACCAATTTGATCGTTTAAGCACTTTTTCCCAAATTTCCTAAACTAGGGTTTCTTTTCTATTGAGATTCCGTAACCCAACTCTCGACCTCCATATCTTTCAATGTAAACCTCAGATTATAAAAACTAAATCACCGTTTTTCAATTGAACTTCCAATCTTGATTTTGAAAGTGGGTTGACTTTTTTAGTAGTTGACTTTTTTGGTGTTGATTTTTTCTGGGTTTGATTTTTTCGAGTTTGACTATTCTGTCTACTTTCTTAGTGAAGTCTCGGAGTACCACTTGCAAGATGAGAAAAGCCTTTTAGCATTCTTAAACATCAATTTAGGAAGAAAATGTACCAGATTTAGGGGTCCGGACAAAATTAGGTGTCTATAGTTAGATCTTGAGAAGAAACAGAAATCAGATAACGGGAAGAAGCTACTGCTCGTTCATGGTAAGACAAGTGGGGATGTCAAGATGGGAAAGAAATGCATACATGGGTTTATGAAGCAAGAAAGAAATCAAGTTGACCCGATTCCTGTGTCATATAGTGAGCTGTTACCTCAACTCATCCAGAATCATCTTGTGACACCCATGCAATTAGAGCCTCTGAAGCCCCCTTATTCGAGTTGGTATGATGATAATGAGTGTTGCGGTTATCATTCTGGCAATCATGGTCACTCAACAGAGAACTTCCCAGCTTTGAAGTACAAGGTCAAGGATCTCATCAAGGCTGGTTCGATAAGTTTCGAAGATGGGAAAGCCAAGTGTCATAAGAAACATAGTGTATAATCATATTAGGATTTCTGATGCATGTAGTTCTATACACTTTGACAACGAAAACATATTGTCTCATGTTGACATGTACATGAAATAAATAAATTTTAAATGTTTTGTGTTCATTTTATTTTAGCAATAATTTGAATTTACAAAAGAAAATGACACTTTGAGAAAATTTATGGTAAACAATAATAAGGGGTTTTCACAGGAAGTAATGGGCAATCTCGAGAATATTATTGATCATTATTAGAAATGGCCCAATACCCTTCCCCTCTCTTTTGGGCTTTCTTATGCCTAAGTCCCTTGAACCAGGACCACTTAAAAGACCTAATTCTTAAAGGAATATGAATGATTGAACTTTATAAGCCATTGTCATTGCAGAATAAGCAAAGATGAAGATCTTAGTCTAGGCTATGAACAAAGGAACTAACTTTTTGAATTTTTTTTTTGAACTCCTTGAAATTCAAACAAATGAGACATTCTTTCAAGAATCTAGATCATGGTAATTCGATGTGTGTGAAGGTTGTGCCAAAACCATTCACAGTCTTTTCGATAACCACAAAACACCAATTGCCCAAACATCAGTTCATGATTGACACCTCGAGGCACTATGACCAAACAGAGAAAACCTGTTTTTGGGTTATATTTTCCTTGTCAGTTCAAACAAACCCAATATTGAAACTTAGCCTCTTCAATGTAAACCTAGACATGCAATGTTCCTCGTAATGATATAAATTCTCATGGTTAATCAAATTGGGGCATCATATGCAGAAATGATGGATACATGGTGAATAAGGATGGAACTAACACATGAATCATTGGGGCATGTGATAAAAAAAAAAAGAGAGAGAAGAAAGAGAAAAGCAAAAAAAAAAAAATATATTGTGATATCATGCATATGAGAATTCAGATGATTCCACTTGCAAAATGAAATTCCAATTATCTATTTCCCACTACAAATTGCTTTTCAATGAGAGTATTTGTGCTTGATATGAGAAATGGTCATCTTTCATATCCCTTTCACAAAAAAAAAAAAAAAATCCATAGTCACCGCTTTTGGGCCAAAAGAATTCTTTCTTCTTTGAACCCTGATCAAGGATCACCCTCTAAATTGGGGGACAAATGCGATGAGAGATCTTCTCAAACATCATGGAGAAATGAGTCCTAACTCAAAAGCAGATACAAAGCAAATTGGGCGCCAGAATAAATATGGGCTCACTCTGTCAAAGTGAAGCAAAAGGAAAAGAAAAATGGCGAAATGAAAGCCAAGGACAAAACAAAAAAGAAAGAAAAAAAAAACACAAAATAAAAAGTGTGAAAAAGTATGGCAAATGAAAGCTAAAAGCAAAGAAGAAAATGAGCAAGGTAAAAAGGAAAGAAAAATAAAAAAAGGACAAATGCTTCAAAGGGAATCCTTCTCAAGGAATGATCCTTGATCTGATTACCCTCAAACACATATTTCGGGCCTATTTATCCTTTCTTTCTGAAACCCCTAACATTGGCCTAGATTACGTGCTTTAAAAGTCCATTTTGATCAGCCATGGATATTTAACCTGAAGGGTTTTTCCTTAGATTTTATCCCATCCCATCCCATCTCATCGAATTATCATTTCACTTTGGAAGAATTTAGAATTCTCAAGTGCATGGTAGAATAGTAAAAAAAAAGATAAAGAAAATGGAAAGAATGGGACTTTAGGGCGAAACCCCAAAAATGGTTGGTCTGGAGTAAAATGGGAATTTTCGATGCCATCTATGTTAGTGTCGATGCCACAAAAGAGAAGGTCATCTTGAAGAAATCGAGGAACATCAAGGAATTCCTGAACCCCCTAAATTGTCAACTCTCATTTAGAGGATTGATTTCAAGAACTGAAACTTTTTCCCTCCAAGATTAAACTTTCTAGTTTAAACATTCCGGCCAATGTTGACGCTTGTCAAAATGCCTTGATGTGGAAACTAAAAGAATGTTGAATTTGTTTGAATCTCAATGAATTTTTGATTTATAAAACCTGTTCAATTTGTGAGCCTAGAATGGACATACATTTTTGTTGTGAAGTTTTCTTTGATCAACCAAAATCCTATTATATCAAGCCTTTCAATTCAAGTTGGAAAACCCAAATTGACATTTAGAAAATTTCTAATAGTGATCATCAGTCTTCAAGAGATTCGTACATCACACACTGTGGGGTTAATATTTCTTCCTCATAAGTTTTCATTAAATTCTTTCTAAAACGGGAAAACAAGTAAAAATATTTTTGAAATAACCGTTGTTGATGTTGACATGAGATAAGGGTTTTTCTAACCCCATGGTGTGGAATTACTAGGGTTAACCTTGACTTCCAAATATAAGAAGAAGAAATAGAACTCGGCAAGCAGACTTCTGTCAATAAGAGTTTGAAAACTATTGGGGCAAAGAGAATAGCCAAAGATTGAAAAATGAATTGAAGATTTACTTAGATTTGAAGAGGAAAAATGAATTGGAAAGGCTAAGCCAATGTCTAGAAAAACGATTTGGGGCATTTGCATCACTCATGAGCACCATCTCTTTATTGAGCTTCGCATCTACACAAGTGTCAACAAACATTTGCATCATTCATGGGTATTTGCATTAGCACTATTCCATAAGCATCTGCATTTCACCTTTACATTTATATCCTTCATGGATATTTGCATTTGCGTCATCTCAAGCATTCGCATCATTTCTAGAATCATTGCATTTTCATTATTGTATGGTAGTTGCAGTTATATCATTTATAGACCACTTACATGAACACGATTAGTAGAGGCATCTGCATTGTAGACACCTAATTTTGTCCGAACCAATAAATCAGGTATATTTTCTTCCTAAATTGATGATTCAGAATACAAAAGGGTTTTTCTCATCCAGCAGTGGTACTCCGAGGCTTAGTCTAAGAAGGCAAACAGAAAAAGTCAAACTTGGAAAAATTCAACCTCAAAAAAGTCAACTACTGAAAAAGTTGACCCACTTTCAGAATCAAGATTTGAATTTCAATTGAAAGTTGGTGAAAGAATTTTGATAATCCGAGGTCTACATTGAAAGATATGGAGGTCGAAAGTTGGGTTACGAAATTTCAATAGAAAGAAAACCCTAGTTCGGGAAATATAGGGAAAAGTGCTTGAACGATCAAATTGTTCAAAATTGAAGGTCCCAAATGAAAGATAAGCACTGACTACGGGTAATGGAAAAGCTACTTGAAAGAAAAACTGAAAAAGTCAATTCGGAAGAAAATCGAGAATTAAGGTTTCTGGTGGATTTCGGTGAAATTTGAAAGCCCTAATGGATGAGGAGTGATTAAACAAGGATATCCCAAGGCTTAGTTTGAAGAAAATCTAAAAATCAGACTTATTTTGAGCAAAACCGAGCTTCGGAGGTAAAATGGCAAAATTGGAAAATTTGGAAAAAATAGCAAATGAACTTCGAAAATTCTAAAAATTTGTAAATCTCATTCTTAAATCATTTTGAAGAGATTGGAAAAATAAATCTTGATTCGGAGTTCGTTTGCAAAATGACCAAATCTCTGGTCCACTATGAGCTCTTATTGACAGATAAATCTCGAAAAAATAGTAAATGAGCTCCAAAAATTCTTAAAATTTATAGATCTCATTCTGAAATTATTTGGAAGAGATTGGCGAAAGAAAATCTTAATTCGGAGTTCATTTGCAAAATGGCCAAATCCCGGGTCCACTATGCAGTAATTCAAGTAGATAAATCATGAAAAAAAAGAATATGAGTTCCAAAAATTTTGAAAACTTCCAGATCACACTTTTAAATTATTTGGAAGATATTGGTGAATAAAAATGTGGATTTGGAGCTCGTTTAAAATTGGTGAAAGTTCGGGTGCATAAAAGGGCAATTTTGGAAGAAAAAATCCAAATAAATAGCAAATGGACTCGAAATTTTTTGAAAACTTTCAGAATTCAATTTTTTTATTATTCCGGAAGTACTAAAAAAATAAAATTTGAATTTGGAGTCTGGTTGCTATTTATTTAGGTTCGGGGGTCAAAAAGATCATTTTATCAAAGAAACCGAAAAAGGCAAATTTGTAATTAAGAAAAAAAATGAAAGAAGAAGGAATTGCTGGGATTTTACCTCCTTTGATCAGCCAACATATAGGAGAAGAAGGAAGCTTGATCAATTTAATTCCTTAGTCACTATCAAGCTCAAATGCTACCACTAGTACCTTGCAAATGGTCCCTCCTTCATCCAATGGCTTAGGTGCCTTGTAGAAAAGTTGAATACACCATTCAATGGCTGAGATTAAATACCAAGATGATATTTTTATTTGTCATGAAATAACCCTCATCTAATGGCCAAGAATGGAAGAACACAACTCATCCAAAGGTGGACATCCATTTGGCCAAGCAAGAAAGTCAATGGGATTGTTCCTTTTCATCCAATGGGTTAGGCCATGTACAAGGGCTGAGTACACATTTTAAGGGGTGGGATTAATTGCCAATATGACATTTTTATGTTCTCATGAAAGGGTCTTCATCCAATGGCCAAGAATAAAAGAGCACAACTTATCCAAAGGTGGGCACTCAAAAGGCCAAGCAAGGGAGTGCATGGGATTGGTCCTCTTTTTCATCTAAGGGCTGAGGTTATTATAAGGGCTGAGTACACATCTTAATGGCTTCTATCAATTGGCAAGATGGCATTTTTATGTTGTAGACACCTAATTTTGTCCGGACCATTAAAACAGGAATGTTTTCTTCCTAAATTGATGTTTCATAATGTAAAAAGACTTTTTTCATCCTGCAGGTGGTACTCCGAGACTTAGTCTAAGAAGGTGAGTATAAAAAGTCAAACTTGAAAAAGTCAATCTCAGAAAGTCAACCCCAAAAAGTCAACTACTGAAAAAGTCAACCCACTTTCAAAATCAAGATTTCAAGTTCAATTGAAAAATGGTGAAAGAATTTTGATAATCCGAGGTCTACATTGAAAGATTTGGAGTTCGGAAGTTGGGTTATGGAGATTCAGTAGAAAGGAAACCCTAGTGCGGGAAAATTGGAGAAAAATGCTTAAACAATCAAATTAGTCGAAATTGAAGGTTCCAAATGAAAGATAAGCACTGAGTACGGGTAATGGAGAAGCTGCTTGGAAGAAAAACTGAAAGAAAAGTCATTCCGGAAGAAAATCGAGAATTAGGGTTTTTGGTGGATTTCGGTGAAATTTGGAAGAATTACAGAAATGGCCCGATTTGATAAGACTAAAGCCACTAGTGGATAAGGAGTGATTAAACAAGGATAGCCCAAGGCTCAGTTTGAAGAAAATCTGAAAATCGAATTTGTTTTGAGCAAAATCGGGTTTCGGAAGCAAAAGGGCAAAATTAGAAAATTTGGGAAAAATAGCAAATGAACTCCAAAAATTTTAAAAAATTGTAGATCTCATTCTTAAATCATTTTGAAGAGATTGGAGAAAGAAAATTTGGATTCGGAGTTCGTTTCCAAAATGGCCAAATCCCGGGCCCACAATGCAATAATTCAAGTAGATAAATCCTGAAAAAATACCAAATGAGTTCCAAAAATTATGAAACATTTTAGAACATATTTTTAAATTATTTGGAAGAGATTGGTGAAGGAAAATATGGATTTGGAGCTCGTTTAAAAAATGGTAAAGTTTGGGAGCACAAAAGGGTAATTTTGGAAAAAAAATCCAAATAAATAGCAAATGGGCTCAAAAAATTTTGAAAACCTCCATAATTCAATTTTTTATTATTTTTAAGGTGTTGAAAAAATAAAATTTGAATTTGGAGTATGTTTGCTATTTATTTATGTTCGTGGGGCAAAAAGGTTATTTTACCCAAAAAATCGAAAAGGGCTTTTCTTACCTTTTGAAAAAATGCAGATTGGGCTGGAAGATGAGGGGTAAATCAACCAAGTCCCAAGGGTGGGCAAATATTTTTTGATTTTTAGTCAAAAGGCCAACAAAGATGAGGAAAATAGTTATTTTTTTATCAAGCCTTTGTAATTAAGCCACATGGACCAATGCAAGAAGAGGGAGAATGTCAACATAATGGCTTAAGATTCTTGAGCAGCTGCAATTGTGGATAGCTGATTGCCTAATCTAAGGGTGATAATTTTACATTTTAAACATCTTGGATCAATAGCCATTGGATCAAAATTGGTTGAAGAAAAAATGACAACATCCTAGCGGGATAAGGCCATTCGGCCACTACAAGGGAAGGGTCTCTCTCTTTTATTTTCAGCTATTCACTCTTGTTTTTGGCTGATTTTCTTTCCATTGTTGAAAGGAAAAAAGAAAAAGTTTAGAAAAGAAAAGAAAGTTAGAAAAGAAAAAGCTTGCAATATACCTTCTAGAAATTGCTTTAAGCACCATACTCTTGCACTTTCTTTGATTTTCCATTATTGATTTGCTATTTTCATTTGATATTTGGTGAGCTTCTTTTGATTTTTCTTTTTAAAATAAGTATTTTTAATATTTTTCTTTAAGTTCCTTCTTGATTCTTTCTTGTAAAAAGCTTTTGAATTTTTTTTTTCTAATTTTTGAGTTGGCCGAATGGCCTTTTGTTTTTGGTAGTTGCTATTTTGCTTCTTTATTTCATGATTTTAGTGATGTTTAACAAGTTTGGATGCTCTAAATCTTCTTCAAATACATAAATATGAAGCTTGTTTTGATTTGGTTGTTTGCTTGTTTCCATTTTTGTGTCTATTATCTTATTATCATGTTTATTTTACTTGTCTTGCATTTTTGATTTTCTGTTTTCAAAATGTTTAAGTTTGTTTATGTTTTTCATTTTGTTAATCCATGTGTTTGTGAAAATGCCTATTGGTTTTCATGTCTTTACTTTATATTTGCATGATTTGAGTATTATTCTTTAGCTATGCATGTTAGTATATCATGTGTTTGTGAAAATGCCATGCTCATTTTATGGGACCATTCGGCCACCCCTTATATTGTATGCTTTTGTATGTGCATTTTCATCATGCTAGTTGATAGGTTTGCATTTTCATGATATTTGGTTGTGTATTTTATTTAAGCATGCTATATGTTTGTGTTATTGCCATGCATTCTTTAGGTTTAGGAGTGGTTTGCTTTGCCATGCATATTCATGCATTTTAGACCTAGGTTGCATCAAATGCCATGCAATTTCATTTAGGTCTAGGTCATTTTATTGATGCCATGCATTTTTCATGTCATTTAGGTTTTAAATCATGCATTTCATGCATCATATTTGCTGTATTTTCATGAATTTCATGTCATTGCCACATGATTTATGACTTAGACCAATCAATGGTTCAAAATCATGCTCATTTTGAGCATACTTGTGGAAAATTAAAGAGTTGTCAAATTGATTATTCTACCTTTGTGATTTTTTTTTACTTAGCTAATTTTTGCCTAACTTTTCAAAAGTATTAGCTACTGTTAGTGAGTCCTTAGGAGAGTCTCTAACATTTTTACTTTGATTTTTAAATGATTTTATCAAAGGCAAAAAAATGTGTTTTGGCAAAACAGTTTTTTCACCCAGTACTCGTACTTTCCCGATTTTTTTGGGTAGTCATCTTTTATCAAAAAATTAAACCGATTTTTTCCCATTTAGTTTTACATGACCTGAGTCTCCAATATTTTGTTTAGTTTTTTTTGAATTTTTAAGAATAGGGTAAAAAATCGTGCTTTAAAACTATACAGTAGAGGCAAAATTGAATTTGAAGAAAAATTATTTTTCTGTTTTGGTTAAATTACTTAGAGGGGGCTGATTAGGAATTTTAGCTACTGTCTTAGGGTAGTTTCCGAGCCTTTTTAATCTCTAAAAGTGATTTTTTAAATCTCGGGTTAAGGGTGGTCAAGTCCGGGATTTTAAACATAGGAAATTAGAGCCATTTAAAAAGGATTTAGCTAAGTTTTTATTTTTAATCTAAGCTTTTCAAAATTGTTTTCAAACAATCACAAAGTATTTTGGTTTTAGAATATTTTATTTGATATATTTTCCTAAGGTAGCCGGATATCTTTTTAGATATACGAATTTCCTTAATTAAAGGAAAAAAATACACTTTCATGCATTGCATTTTCCATATTCATGCATTTTATATAATATGTGATTTTTTCTATGATAATTTCTATGATGTTGTTATTATTTTTTATTTATATTTTTGATGTTATGTTGTTTATTATATGGTTTTGAATATTTCATGATATCCTATGCTTTTATTTAGTTATTTATTTTTGTCACATTATTTAGCATATACTATGTTCATGCATTATTATTTTTATTTTCATGCATATTATATGATAGCATTATTTTATGTTTCATGTCATTTAGATTATATGCCATATCATTTATATTTGCCATGTCATTTAAATCATTTATTTCATTTAGAATATATCATGGTACCTAGGTCATTTCATTTCATATAGAATATATTATGTCACTTAGGATATTTCATTTCATATAGAATATATCATGTTACCTAGGTTATTTCATTTCATCTAGAATATATCATGTGACTTAGGATATTTCATTTCATTTTAGAATATGCTAAGACATTTAAATTATATCATACCATTTATGTTGCATTATATTAATTAGACTTTGCTATGTCATTTTATTTATGTCACACATATTCATATTTCTAAAATATTTTGAAAAAGGTAATGATTTTTAATAAAATAAATATATTCCCGAGTTAAAATAATCCATGAGTTCTCTGCCGGGTTTGCTGGGGAGGATATCATCAATTATCATTAATAATGGAATATCTTCTTTAAAATAAGAATGATTCGGAAAGTTTTCCAAACTAATATAAATTTCTATATTTTGCCACGTTTGTTGAGGAATATAGGAAAATTTTAAATTAATAAATTTCGGATCATTTTCAATTAAAAATGGAATTATTTTTCTTTAAATTGGGAATTAACTTGAAATACCAAATTAAAAATCGACTTTTTACTGAGACTTGAGATAACACACGATTAATAAGGTACCATTTTATACGCTCGTTGTGGGGGTGCTAATCCTTCCCCACACGTAACCGAGTCCCTAACCCACTTCTTTGATTTCTCTGATTTAAAATGCGGACTTGAAATCGGTTTTAAAAAAAATATTTTAATTAATTTTAAAATATTTTATAAAACTGGTTTTAATAGGTGGCCGATCACATCTAGCCAAAAAAGATTGGTGGCGACTCTATGTCTTTTTCAAGGTTATTTTCAAAACCTTTGTTTTTCTAGAGGAATTAAGTCGATTTTTCCTCGATTTTTTTAATGTCACGCTTAACGAATAATAAAGTATTGCGATGAGACTTGTTATTTTTTAGGTTGCAACAGCTTGGCGACTCCACTGGGGAATATTAGAGAGTCAGGCCTAGAATTAGTCATGTGCTATCAAAGTCTCGGTTTTGTTGGTTTAATTGGTATTTAATTTTAATTCCTACATTTAAAAAAAATAAGGATAATTTCAAAAATAATAAAATACATATTATAATTGTTCTCTGGTTATTTTGGTGCATATATTCATTTATTGATTAATTGATGACTCCTGTTGTTTAATCTTGTTGGGGCATTTAGAATAAGGGATGTAGAATAGGTGGTGAAAGGTTTGTTATTTCTCCTCACACACTACACTACACGTGCATTTGCATATCATGAGTCCTATACCCGGGTTTCGTCCTTTTAGGTGGGAGCAAAGTAACTAAGCCTTCGTGATTAACAATCCGTATGGGCTAGTGAAACACTTCCGGAGTACTAAATTACGTAAGCCTTCGTGATTAACAATCCGCATGGGCTAGGGAAATAGACTCTAACGAAATGGACCCACTTTTATCGGGGTGCCTTACTAGCCTTCACCGGCGATAGTGAGGAACAATTCAGGGCTTTTAGAACTAATTCACCTTTATATAGTAAACCTAGGTGAAGCCATGCCGGATTTCCAATTAGATATCCCGAAGTTAAGAATGCATGGAGGAATATTTCTAATCCTTTTACCTTCTATTCTACTTTCCTAATAAGTTTTGAAAATTGGACAATGATGAATGTACATCGCAATACCAGTAATAAGTGTTGGTGTGTCATCCCAAGGGTGTTATAATGCCGAAATTTTGTTGGCATCCTCAGGGATAATTATTGTTCTGAATTATATGTTTTTTGTATTATTCAAATTTATTCCCGTTACTAATTCATTCTCTTTTTGTTGTTGTTTTTTGTTTTTTTTTTTTGTGCATTCTTGTCATCATTTTTTTCACATGGAAGGTTATTGGTCTCGGGATAATATTCAATCAAAAGGGCTTCCATGGAGGGTCAGAATGTCTCAGTGGTCGAGGCATTTAGAGGTTAGGAAACAGTCCGAGAAAAGTCAGCAGGATAATGGGGATTGTTTGAATTTGGGATATGTGTCAGTATTTCCAGTCAAGGTTGATCTTACTAACAGGAAAAATGATCTCCGACAATTGATGGATATATGGAATCAATGGAACATATCAGAAAAAGAAGCCTTCACTCAGACTTATGGGGACATAGCACTATTAGTTTAGGTTAAGGTCAGTGGTGAGGTGATTTGGGCTGTGGTGCAATTACGGAATCACGCTTATCGATATTTTACTTTCAACCGAGAAGATATGACTCCAACCATAGAGGAATATTCAACCTTGCTGCATATTGAGAACGTTATTCCCTACCGTATTTATTTGAAAGATACAAAGACGCTGGGTTTCAAGAAAAAGGTGTCTAAGATTTTGGAAGTGGAAAGAAATTGGGTCGAAAGCCATGTTGTCCGAAAAAAGGTAAGCTACTGTATATCATGGGATGTTTTACAGACCTTAACCCACAGCCATTCAAGTAAGGAGACAGTTAGGAGTATTTTTGCTTTGGCTATCTATGGTTTAGTTATCTTCCCAAAGACATTAGGGTATGTGGATGTGGCGGTATTTGATTTTTTTTTAGGCTTGAGCAGAGGATAAACCCAGCGCCAACAATTATAGCGGAAACAATCCGATCTCTGAATTTCTATAGACGGGAAGGAAAAGGGTGTTTTATAGGTTGTATACAACTTCTTTACATATGGGTTCAGAGCCATTTTTGTAAACAGGAGAATTTCCCTCTTCGCTCGTATTGGAAGTCTTTTGCATCAATTGGTGAATTTCTTAAGAAGGATTGGCTTGAAAATAGGATTGAGGAACAATGGATCAACATATTCAGGAATATCAGGGCTGAGATGATAATTTGGAAAGCTCCGTGGATAGCTCCTATGCCGACATTGTACAAATGCGGAGATAAAGCTTCGGTTCCATTATTGGGAGTATGGCAGGAGTGAGCTATGCACCACTGCTGGTACTAAGACAATTGGAATTCCGTCAATTTCCTACTACGACCCATGACATTAGAAATTTGGAATTTGCTTATGGAGAAGATGGATACTCGGGAAAGGTACGTGAGATTGTAGTAGCATGGAAGGAAACTCATCGGGTGGAGGTAGCTAGATATGCCAACATCATCACACCTGATTACCTGGTATGAAGGGAATTGAGGGTTAATGATAGGTTGTTGACATCAGATGGAAAAGAGGTCCAGTTCATGAGTCCACCACCTAAGGAAGTGCCATCAGAGTTAGAAATTGCAAGGGCAGAATTCGAAAAAGAAAAAGGCCCAAATGAGCAAGGAAATTGCCCGATTGCAAGAAGAGCTTGAGGATATGAAAAATTGGGAATCAGCTCGAGAAAGAGAAAAGGAAAATATCAAGAGAGAAAGGGACATTGCTAAGAGCGATCTTCAGGAATTACACTTGGAGAATAAGGGGTACCGCTTCGAGCTCAGATTTGAGGGCACCCTCAAGACTTCCATGCAATGGGAGCAAGAGGTCAAAAACCTCAAGAAGGAGAAGAACTATTGGAAAGAGAGAGAAAAGCATGAGGAAGCCAGAGCCAATCAACTGGAGAAACAAGCTAAGGAAAGCTTACACTGCGATGCTTCTGCTGACATGTCAAGGGGCCGTGAACAATTAGGGGTCAGGTTGAAGAGCAAGGCAATCAAAAGAGGACAGTAAAAAAGGTCCAAGACCCGAGGGAGTTACTATAGGACCGGTGTTTTGTAATAGCATTTTTAAATTAGGATAGACTGATTATCAGATTGTCTTAAGCAGTATCTTTTTTCTTTGATGTATTTAGTTCCAGGAAATCAATGAAAGACCGTTTGGTTGGAATTATCCCGGGGCCAATACTTTTAAATGCATTCATCATTCATTTGTTCTTTCCTTTATATATTTTGTTTGTTCATTCATTTACTTATATTTATAACCATTCATTCATTTATTCTTTATAAATTGTTCATACACTTAGTCATTTATTTATTTGTCCATTCATTTATTCTCTATAATTATTTATTCATATTCATACACTTAGTCATTTACTTATTTGTTCATTCATTAACATTTAGTCATTTATTGATTCATTCATTTTATAAAATAAAACAAAAAATGTGTCAATAATTTCTAATCCATGGTTTTTAAAACTAAAGGTACAATTGGTCGCACTCAGAAAGAATCAGACTTTCGACACCCTTACAATACTCGATCTCAAGCTAGAGCTATGGAGAACGGTCAGCTTGCTAGAATTGAAAGGATGGAAAAAACTCAAAGGGAACTGCAGGAACAGTTGGCTAAGTCTCAGGAGGAGTCACGGGAACAAATGACCAAACTCATGGAGATGATGAATACCATGATGAGGTAGAAATGACTTGGGGAAAATTCAATTACAGGAATGGGGGTAGTAAACCAAGAAGACCGACCAGAGGTGGTACAGAAGAATGGCCAGATATCCCAGCATGTGGGAATTGAACTTCCGACTGGGGTAGCATCCTATATTTACATGCAACCAGCGGCTGAAGCACAAAATTTTGGTCCTAAAATGGGTATATTGGGGTTGATCCAATTGATGTGGACGTTCCAGATTTTGAGGAATTGGCTGAAAAGGAAAGGGCAAAGATGACTGAGGTGAAGAGGGTTGAAATGGCAGAATCCTAGAAAAAATATCTACTGCTGGAGGAAAGATTGAGGGCAGTTGAAGGGGCAGAGCTATTTGGTAGTCTGGATGCCAAAGAAATGAGTTTAGTACACGGTCTGGTGATTCCTCCAAATTTCAAAGTACCAGACTTGGAAAAATATAACAGAACTACCAACCCATCAGCGCATTTGACCATGTACTGCCGGAAGATGATCAGACATGATGAAGACAAAAAATTGCATATCCATTATTTTCAGGATAGCTTGATAGGGCTTGCAACTCGATGGTATAACCAGCTTACCCGTACTAAGATCCTTTCCTAGATGGATCTAGCCAAAGCTTTCATGGAACAATACAAGCATGTGACGGACATGGTGCCTGATCGTCTAACTCTGCATAACATGGAAAAGAAAGCTACTGAAAGCTTTAAAGAATATTCTCAGAGATGGAGAGACCTGGCTACACAAGTACAACCTCCTTTGACCAACAAGGAAACTACAGTGCTTTTCATCAATACCCTGAAAGCACCTTATTATGATAAATTGGTGGGGAGTGCCACCAAGGACTTTGCAGATATGGTGATATCCGAGGAGATGATAGAGTCTGCCATTAAGAACGGGAAAATGGAAGGGGGTGAGTCTGCTACCCCCAAGAGGGTTTTCCCTGCAAAGAAAGAGAAGACACATGCAGTCAGTTTCAATCAATACCCTTATGCAACTCCTACACCATACACACCTCCCAGGCCCTATACTCCTACACCTTGTAGACACATAATTTTGTCCGGAACCCTAAATCATGTACATTTTCTTCCTAAATTGATGTTTCAGAATGCTAAAAGGCTTTTCTCATCCTGCAGGTGGTACTCCAAGGCTTAGTCTAAGAAAGCGAACAGAAGAAGTCAAACTCAAAAAAAAAGTCAACCCCAAAAAAGTCAACGCCAAAAAAGTCAACTACTAAAAAGTCAACCCACTTTCAAAATCAAGATTTGAGGTTCAATTGAAAAATGGTGAAAGAATTTTGATAATCCGAGGTCTACATTGAAAGATATGGAGTTCGGAAGTTGGGTTACGAGATTCAGTGGAAAGAAAACCCTAATTCGGGAAATTTGGGAAAAGTGCTTAAAAGATCAAATTGGTCAGAATTGAAGGTTCCAAATGAAAGATAAGCACTGACTATGTGTAATGGAGAAGCCATTCGGAAGAAAAACTAATAGAAAAGTCAATTCAGAAGAAAATCGAGAATTAGGGTTTTTGGTGGATTTCGGTGAAATTTGGAAGAATTTCAGAAATGGCCCAATTCGAAAGATCTAAAGCCCTTAATTGATGAGAAATGATTAAACAAGGATATCCCAAGGCTCAGTTTGAAGAAAATCTAAAAATCGGACTTGTTTTGAGCAAAACCGGGTTTTGGAGGCAAAAATGCAAAATTGGAAAATATGGGAAAAATAGCAAATGAACTCCAAAAATTTTGAAAATTTTCAAATCTCATTCTTAAATCATTTTGAAGAGATTGGCAAAAGATTATCTTGATTTGGAGTTCGTTTGCAAAATGGCCAAATACCGGATCTCCTATGCAGTAATTCAAGCAGATAAATCCTGAACAAATAGCAAACGAGTTTTCAAAAATTTTGAAAATTTGCAAATCTCATTTTTAAATTATTTGGAAGAGATTGGTGAAATAAAATCTTGATTCGGAGTTCGTTTGCAAAATGGCCAAATACCAGGTTCCCTATGTAGTAATTCAAGCAGATAAATCCCGAAAAAATAGTAAATGAGCTCCAAAAATTATGAAAACGTCCAGATCACATTTTTAAATTATCTGGAAGAGATTGGTGAAGAAAACTCTGGATTCGGAGCTCTTTAAAAAAATGGTAAAGTTCAGGTGCATAAAAGGGGTAATTTCGAAAATAAATTGGAAATAAATAGCAAATGGACTCGGAAAATTTTGAAAACTTTCAGAATTCAATTTTTATTATTTCGGAAGTATTGAAAAAATAAAATTCGAATTTGGAGTCCGTTTGCTATTTATTTATGTTCGGGGGGCAAAAATGTAATTTCACCAAAGAAACAAAAAAGGGCAAATTTGTAATTGAGGAAAATATGAAAGAAGAAGGAATTGCTGTGATTTTACTTCCCTTGGTCAGCCAATATAGAGGAGAAGAAGGAAGCTTGAACAATTTAATTCCCTAGTCACTATCAAGCCACATGCTACCACTAACACCTTGCAAATGGTCCCCCCTTTATCCAATGCCTTAGGTGCCTTGTAGGAAACTTGAATGCACCATCCAATGGCCAAATTTAAATGCCAAGATGAAATTTTTATTTGTCATAAAAGAACCGTCATCTAATGACCAAGAATGGAAGAAAAAAGATGAGCACAATTCATCCAAGGGTGAGAATCCATTCGGTTGAGCAATGGAGTGCATGGGATTATCTCTTTTCATCCAATGGCTTACGCCATCTTCAAGGGATGAGTAAACATGTTGAGGGCTAGATTTAATCTACACGATGTCATTTTTATGTTGGCCTCATCCAAAGACCAAGAATGGAATACCACAACTCATCCAAGGGTAGGCACTCAAGAGGGGCAAACAAAGGAGTGAATGGGATTGGTCCTCTTTTGCATCTAAGGGCTAAGGTTACTACAAGGGATGAGTACACATCTTAAGGGCTGCTATCAATTGGCAAGATGATATTTTTATGTTTTCACCAAAATATCTTAATCTAAAGGCCAAGATTGGAGGAGAAAAAGTGCAATTTCCATCCAAGGGTTAGAGGGCCATTCGGCCAAGGCTAAAGGGAGGGGGTGATTTTATTTCTTCAGAGGTTTTTTGGCTGGAAATAGTAGCTAATTTGGCAAAGAAAAAGGTTTCCAAAGAAAGAAAAAAAAAAGCTTTTCAATAGAGAGCTTGAAAGTAGTTATCTCTACCAAGCTCTAGCATAGCTTTCTTCTTGATTTCCATGGTGTTTTCTTGATTTTCTATCTTGTTTTCCTACTACATTTTTCATAGAAATAAAGTTTTTTAATGTTTATTTATTTTTTTTATCTCTTCTTCTTCATTAAAATGGTGGAAAACAATTTTTTTCTTATGGTTTCATGCTATGGCCGAATAAGGCACATTTACTTGCCTTGGTTTTCCTTTTTTTCTTCCTTGCCTGTTGTTGTGAAAAATGATTTTTTCAAGGTTTTTAGAGTATTCTAAGGTTTTGATTTTTTACAAAATATGAAGCAAAAAGGTTGAAATGGCTACATGATCTTGGCTAGACCAAGTGACCATGGTTAAGAGAGAGGCTATGCCCATTTTTACCTATCATGAAGCTCACCTTATTTTCTGTTTTGCATGATTTATTTTCTATTTTATTGAGATGGAAAGGCTTCATGATCTTGGCAAGACCAAGTGATTATGGTTAGGTGAGAGGCTATGCCCATTTGATACCAACCATGGAGCTTAACTTTCCTTGTTTTATTTACTAGTTTTGCTTGTTATTTGTTTTGCATGTCTATGTTAAATCTTTTATATATCTTCTTTACAATATTTTCTATGCTATATTTACTTGTATATTTCATTTCCATGCTTGATATTGTATCCTTTCATATTCGGCCATGGTTGTTCATAAGCACATGTGCATTTTTTTCATGTATCATGTCTTACATGTTTGCATTTTCTTCATTTTGTTCCATGAACATTTGGCAACTTCATTTTTGTATACCTTGCAGGTGCATTTTCCTTTTGCTTCTTAACTTGTTTTCATCTCAATGCCATGAACTTGTACATTTTGATTTTAGTATGCCATGTGCTCATGAAAATGCTATGTTAAAATGCCATCATTTTTTTTATGACCATTCGGCAACTTCATTTTTGTATGCCTTGCATGTGCATTTTCCTTTTGCTTCTTAACTTGTTTGCATCTCCATTCCATGAACTTGTACATTTTGATTTTAGTATGTCTTGTGCTTATGAAAATGCTATGATAAAATGCCACCATTTTTTTTCAAGACCATTCGGCAACTCCACTTTTTGTATGCCTTGCATGTGCATTTTCCTTTTGTGTCTTAACTTGTTTGCATTTCCATGCCATGACCTTGTGCATTTTGATTTTAGTATGTTATATGCTTATGAAAATGTCATGACATTATGCATCTTAACATGATTTGTCATGTCCTTGTGTCATTTACTAAATAGGATTGCATTAGATCCTCATGTGATCATTTGGCCTCTTCATGCATCCCTTGCCTTGTCATGCATTTGCATTTTGTTTAGGTAACATGCTTTGCATTGTCATATCTTGAAATTGTGAATTAGTTGCTGTTTGTTCCAGCATTGACATTATTTTCATGAGTCATTGTATGTTCATAGTATTGTTATGCATGTTCATTACATTTTAGGTCTAGGCCATATTGGTATTGCCATGCATATTGAGTCTTAAATCACATTGGTATTATCATGCATTACTATGCTATTTAGGTATTAGGTTACATTAGCATTTTCATGCATATTCATAACATATTAGGTCCAAGTCATATTTGCATTATCAAGCATTGCATGCATATTGAGTTAGGATAGCATTTATTCCATGCAAATTCATGCTAGGCATTTAGGTTGTCTTGAATTGTCATGCATTTCCTTTACCATTTAGACCTTTAGACCATGCATTTCATACATTTCATTTGCTGTATGTTCATGCATTCCATGTCATTGCCACATGATTTATGACTTAGGCCAATCAATGGCTCAAAGTCATGCTCTCTTGAGTATACTTTGTGGGAAATTAAGGAATTGTCACATTGATTGTTCTACCTTTGTGATTTTTTTTTTACTTAGCCAATTTTTTGTCCAACGTTTTTAAATGCTTTAGCTACTGTCCTTAGGTCTTTAGGATGATCTCCAACAATTTCTACTTTGATTTTTGAATGAATTTATCAAAGGCAAAAAAAGTGTTTTGACAAAACAGTTTTTTTCACCAGTACTCAAACATCTCCGATTTTTCTGGGCAGTCATCTTTAATCAGAAAATTAATCCATTTTTTTGTGTGTAGTTTTACATGTTCTGAATCTCCAGTATTTTCTTTTAGATTTTTTTTTTAATTTTTAAAAATAGACTAAAAAATCCTGTGGCAAAACCGGACAGTAGAGGCAGATATGAAATCAAAAGAGAAATAATGGTTGAATTTGGCTAAGGCATTTAAAGGGGGTTCGTTAGAAGATTTATCTACTGTCTTGGGTAATTTCTAAGCTTTTTTAAACTTTAAAAATGATTTTATAAATCTTGGGTTAAGGGTGGTTAAGTGCGGGATTTTAAACTTAGGAAATTAGAGCCATTTTAAAAGGGTTTGGTAAGGGTTTTAATTTTTATTCAAGTTTTCCTCAAAATTGTTTTCAACCAATCACAAAGTTTTATTTTTTTAGAAAATCTAATTTGACATATTTTTCTAAGGTAGCCGGATATATCTTTAGATATACGGATTTCTTTATTTAGAGGAAAAAATACATTTTAATGCACTGCATTTTCCATGTTCATGCATTTTATTTAAATATGTGATTTTTGCTATGATATTTTTCATGGTATTATTATTATTTTGATTTACATTTTATGATGTTATATTGTTTGCCATATGATTTTGAATATTTAATGCTATCCTATATATTTTTTATTTAGTTATTTATTTTTGTCACATTATTTAGCATATATTATGTTAATGCATTTTTATTTTATTTGCATGCATATTTTATGATAGCATTATTCTATGTTTCATGTCATTTCTTGTCATTTAGATCATATTTCATGTCATTTAGGTTATTTTATTTATATGCCATGTCATTTAAAATATGCCATATCATTTAAAATTGCCATGTCATTTAAATCATTTTATCTCATTTAGAATATACCATGACACTTACGATTTTTTCATTTTATCTAGAATATACTATGCCATTTAAATTATGCCATATCATTTAGGTTGCATTAATATTATCTAGAGTTTGCCATGTCATTTTATTTATGTCCTACATATTCATGTTCATATTTTTAAATGTTTTGAAAAAGATAATGATTTTCAATAAAAATAAAGATATTCTCTCTACCGGGTTTGCTGGAGGGAATATCATCAATTATCATTAATAAAGGAATGTCTTTCTTTCAAAAAAACGAGAATGATTCGAAAAGTTTTCCAAATGAATAAAAATTTCTATATTTTGCCAATTTTGTCGAGGAATGTAGGAAAATTTTGAATTAATAAATTCCGGATCATTTTCAATTAAAAGTGGAATTATTTTTCTTAAAATTGGGAATTAACTTGAAATACTAAATTAAAAACCAACTTTGTACCTAGACTTGAGATAACACATGATTAATAAGGTACCGTTTTATACGAGCGTTGTGGGGGTGCTAATCCTTCCCTGCACGTAACCGACTCCCGAACCCGCTTCCTTGATTTCTTTGGTTTATAACGCAAACTTGAAATTGTTTTTCAAAAATATTTTAATTAATTTTAAAATGTTTTATAAAACCAGTTTTAATAGTTGGCCAATCACACCTAGCTAAAAAAGATTGGTGGCGACTCCATGTCTTTTTACGAGGCCGTTTTCATACCCTCGACCTTTTAATTCAATCTAGAGGAATTAAGTCGTCTTTTCCTTTGTTTCTGTTTCCGTCCTCACTCGAACAGGTCCCCTGCGATCCGGGATCACGTATCGACTGCTTTGCGACTCTGCTGGGGACTTTTTAGAGAGTCAGACCTAGAATTAGTGGTGTGTTATCAAAGTCTCGGTTTTGTTGGTTTAATTGGTATTTAATTTTAATTCCCATATTATTTTTTTTAAATAAAGGAGAATTTTGAAAATAATAAAATATTTTAAATATATTCATATTCATTAACATACATTTTATTATTGTTTTTTAGTTATTTAATGTTGTATATTATAATTGCTTGTTGGTTAATGTGTTACACTGTTCTTGATCTTTATTTTAATAAATTGTTGGGGTATTTAGGATAAGGGGTGTAGAATAGGTGGTGACAGGTTTGTTTTGTTCCTCCGTACACATTATATTTGCATTTGCATAACATGAACCCTCCACCCGTGTTCCGTCTTTTTAAGTGGGAGTAAAGTAACTACGCCTTCATGATGATCCTCCGTATGAGCTAGTGAAACACTTCCGGAGTATAAAGTACCTAATGCCTTCGTGATAATCCTCCGTATGGGCTTAGGAAAATATCCTCTAACGAATTGAACCCGCTTTTATCGGGGTGCCTTACTAGCCTTCACTGGCGACAGTGGGGAGCAATTTGGGGCCTTTAAAATCGATTCACCCTCATATAGTGAACCTAGGCGAAGCCATGCCGAATTTTTGTTAGATACACCGAAGATAGGAACACATGGAGGGACATTTCTAAACCTTTTGTTACCTATTTTGCACTCTGAATAAGGGTTGTAGATCGGGCAACGATGTACGTACATCGCCCGTAATAAGTTTAATATCCCACCTTGAAGGCATCGTGATGCCTAGATGAGTCGATAATATTGGGGCAAGTGTTCACTAGCTTTTTAAAATTGAAAATATCAAAACATTCTTTTTCAAACATTTTTGCATTATGCATATTTCACGCATGTGTGAGTAGAGCATGTACATTCATGGTTGTATTTTTGATCTCATTTCTTGTAATAAACGGATGGTGATAATAATCTCATTTGGTGATTTCATAAAATGGTAGTGTTACATGAACATTTGCATATTGTACCATAGTAGGATCTATTATTCTGAAATTCTTTTGAAAATAATATGTATGGTTTTTCATAGAGAAAACATGTTTCAAAAAATTGTAGATTAAATGTGGAGGTAAATCTTGCATAATGAGATTTTTGAATAATCAAAATTTGGTCCCACCATTTTTGTGTAGCCATTGATTTCTTTGTATATACCATGGTGTTAATTCATTTATTCTTTGCATGTATCATTTTGACATCATGTTACAGTCATAAGCATGTATGCTCATTCATTGTAGAATACAGTCATAGTTAGCATAATTTTTCTGTATATATCCATGCAGTAATTTGCTTATTCTTTACATGCATCATGCTGGCATCAGGTTCCACACATGGGATACATAGTCATCATAATTTCTTTGAATGCTTCATGCATTAATCATTAGTATATTCATGCATATAGGAATAGAGCATGTACATTCATAATTGTATTCTTAAATCTCATGACATTTTCATTTGCATGAAAAGGGTTTGAGATATGAGGAAAGAATTGGAGGAACGACTGGGTGCTTTGGAATGAAATCAAGAGGAGTTTGGACATGAACTCCGGGAGTTGAAGGAGCAGCTTGTCAAATTTATGAAAATGTTTGAGGATATGTGTAAGAGTAAAGGGGAATTTTCTCAGGGTTCTTCATCACTTTTGGGTCAACCAAAACCTTCAGGTCCAGAACATACAATCCTTGCTAGATCCTATGCTTGCCAGTGTTACAAAGGGTGCAACCATGATGAAATTATTGACGAAATCATGTAAATGATTAAACCAGAGAGCTTGATACCAAAGATAGAAATCAAGGATCCTGTACCATACCTGCAAACTGCTCTAAGTCCAAACTATTATCCCTACCCTGCTATGGCTCAATTGTCCACTGGGATGATCACTACGGGACCCCTGAATCCCACCCATCACCACCAACTGGCAGTTCATATCATTTCCCTCATCAATCACCTTACCAAGCATTCGGGATAGGAACCTCGAGCTATATACAACCTCCAAGGGTCCGGTGTCCAAATCCATACCCTTGCCTTGTTATTCCACAATCTCCCCATGCAAACACTCCGATGCAAGCCTTAGCGCCACCACCAAGTGCCCCAACTCATAGGCCCTGTGTGACTAAGAAACAACCACGGGATAAAACCCAAAGACATTTTGATCCTATTCCAATCAGCTATCAAGAACTTTTCCCAATGTTGATCAGAAATCACCTAGTTGCCTATGTGCCATTGAAACCCCTGCCACTACCATACCCCAAGTGGTATAACCCGAATGAAAGATGTGATTATCACCATGGAACTGTTGGGCATAGCATTGAGCACTGCAATGCACTCAAGAACAAAGTACAATCTCTTATAGATGCCAAATGGTTGGATACAACGATGCTGATTGATAGAGGACCAGGAAAGGGTAATTAGGATTGGGAGATTTACGGTAATGATGTGGAAGGACTTCGGTCTTATAGGATATAATAGGATTTCACTTTTTCAGTAGCCGGCTCTTATAGCCTTAGGATGCTAGGAAGAATAAAGTGCTTGTAAAGAAAATTTTAACCACTGCTCATGATTTTGTAAACATGGTTTATACCATTGTGAATGCTGATTTGGGAATGAATTGGTTGTGCTTCAATTTATGAGATGTTGATGATTAAGTTCCTCCGATTCTTATTTACTTCGTGATATCTTCCCCTTTGCATTTTTCATCCTATCAATTATTTGTCATACCATACATTCATACATGCATCTTGGTAGCATCAGGTGGTATTCATGACAAACATAGCTAGCATGATTTTTTCTATATGTCCATGCACTAATTTCCTTATTACATATTTCATGTTAGCATTAGGTCGCTTTCATAACCCACATGGTCAAAATGAGTTTCGTTGTATATACTCTGTGTCAATCATTCATTGTTTACATGCATCATAATTGACATCATGTTGCATTCATAATTTATACGATCATTCATTAGAAAATACGCTGAAATATACATGGTCATTCATTACATATATCCATGCATTCATTTGTTTATTCTTTGCTTGCAACATGTTGGCGTCGTGATTGTATTTATTGCATTTATAATCAGTATGTTTCCATTATATATGTTAGGCTTCACGTGCATCAAATTGCATTCATAACTCCTTTATCATGACATGCACTTGGGGGGAATAATACAGAAGTTGGCTTGGCTTTAAGAGTCTTTGAAAGAATTTCCATTTCAAATCAGAGGTATTACAAGCACTGAGTACCCTTTTTAGTACAGACTAGTGCTATGGAGAATGAACAAGTTGCCCGAATGGAAAGAATGGAAAGGGTACAGGAAGAATTGCGAGAACAGCTGGCAAAGTCTCAAGCAGAATCTAAGGATCAAATAACTAAATTGATGGAGCTGATGTCATCCGTAATCAAGGGAAAAGGATACACTGAAAACTTTGATGCCAGAGAAGGGTTAGAGGCACAAAAGGGTCAGAATGAGATCGTAATGATGGATAGCCAGAACACAGTTAACCCCAGCAACACCCTGAACTTAGACGACCCAGTTGAATGGGAAAAGTTGAAGATGGTTGAGTCGAACGAGGCTGAGTTGGTAGATTCCCAAGGGAAATATCATTTGTTAGATGAAAGGCTCCGGGCAGTAGAAAATACAGATGTATTCGGGAGTGTGGATGCGAGAGAACGATGCTTGGTCCACAATTTAGTCATTCCTCCTAAATTCAAGGTCCCTAACTTTGTGAAATATTATGAGACGACCGATCCATCAACTCACATCACCATGTTCTGTCGAAAGATGGCAAGTCACATAGATAATGATAAGCTTTTGATTCACTACTTTCAGGATAGCCTCAGCGGGTCCGCAATGAGGTAGTATAGTCAGTTAAGCAAGGATCAGAATCGCTCTTGGAATGATTTGGCCAGGGCTTTTCTAAACTAGTACAAGCATGTGACTAACATGACACCTGACCGTCTCACCATGCAAAATATGGAGAAAAAGGTTATTGAGAGCTTCAAAGAGTATGCTCAGAGGTGGAGGAACATGGCCACCCAAGTACAATCGCCCTTAACTTAGAAGGAAACCACTGTCCTTTTTGTGAATACACTACAGGCCCCATACTACGATAGACTTGTTGGCAACACCACAAAGAATATTTCAGATATGGTAATATCTGGGGAAATGATTGAAAATGCTATCGAGGCTGGGAAGCTCGAAGGAGGTAAAACATTTAATGCAGAGAGCAACATAATGCCCAAAAAGAAAGAGGAAGATGTCCAAGCTGTGGGAGACTTTGCCCCGTATATTCCGGTTACTTCATACCAACCACCTTGTCCTTCTACAAACTATGTATCCCGCGATTCATACTTATACCCGATGGCCTTTCAGAATCTAGTAAATTTTCAACCTTTTGTCAGCCAGAGGAAACCGAAGAATATCCGAGAAGGAGATCAGTTTCAGCCACTCCCCATATCTTACTCTGAACTATTGCCCCAGCTGGTGGAAGAGCAACTCCTCACTAAAGTTTCAATGGAGCCTATCCAACCCCCATATCCGAGTTGGTATGACGAGAATGCATATTGTGATTATCATTCTAGGGTTCGGGGATATTCCACAAAAAATTGCCTATGTTTGAAACGGAAGGTTCAAGCATTCATTAATAAAGGACAGTTAGATGTGGGGAAGAAACAAAGGTCAGAAAGCGGTGAAAATCTACTGAATGGGAATAATGAGACCATTGTGGATGTCATAATTGGGGAAGAAAATGGAAAGGTCGAAAGAGTACCAAGGAATAGCCAGTTTGAATTAGGGAGAACATGTCAAGGGGAAGTTCTTATGCATTTAGTTTCATACCTCATGATGAAAACACTTGTCTTATGTTAACATCCCCATGAAATAAATAAATTTTGAATGTTTTTATGTTTGTTGTGTTTTAACAATAATTTGAATGTGCAAAAACAAGTATTAAAGAGGTTCTAATAATGGATACTCTCTAGAATATTGATGATCATTGTTAGAAATGACCTAATACCTTCCCTCTTTTGGTGATTCCATGTCTAAATCCTTGAAACTAAGATCACTTGAAAGACCTAATGCTTCAAGGAATATAAATGATTAAACTTCATAAACCATTGTCATTGCAAAATAAGCAAAGATGTAAATCCTAGTCTAGGTTACGAACAAAGGAACGAACCTTTGAAAAAAAAAATTAACTCCTTGAAATTCAAATAAATGAGACATTCTTTCAAGAATCTAGATCTTGGTAATTCGAGTGTGTCAAGGTGGTGCCAAAGCCATTCATGCCTTTCCCAATAACCACAAAACACTAATTGCCCAAACATCACTTCATGATTGACACCCTGGGGCACAATGATTAAACTAGATTATCCCATGTCCCAGAGAAAACCCGTTTTTGGGTCATATTTTCCTTATTCACTTCAAACGAACCCAAGATTGAAACTCATTATTTTCAGTACAGACCTAGACTTGTGATGTTCCTCGTAATGATACAAATTCTCATGGTAATCAAATTGGTGCATCATATGTGGAAATGATGGTTATATGGTGAAAAAGTATGGACTAACGCGTGAATCATTGGGGCATGCGACAAAAAAAAAACAAAAAAAGAAAAAGAATTTGTGATATCATGCATATGAGAATTCAGATGATTCCAAAGTGCAAAATGAAATTCTGAATATCTATTTCCCCTGAGGATTGCTTCTCAATGTGAATATTCATGCTTGACATGAGAAATGGCCATCTTTCATGTCCCTGTCACAAAAAGAAATTACCCATAGTCACCCCTTTTGAGCCAAAAGAATTCTTTCTTCTTTGAACCCTGATCAAGGATCACCCTCTAAATTGGGGGGCAAATGCGAGGAAAGATCTTCTCAAAGATCACGGAAAAATGAGTCCTAGCTCAAAGACAGATACAAAGCAAATGAAGCCCCGAACAAATACGAGCTCACTCTGTCAAAGAAAAAGGAAAAGATGGAGAAATGAAAGACAAGAAATAAAAAATAAAAAAAAAATGTGTGAAGAAGTATGGAAAATGAAAGCCAAAAGCAAAGAAGAAAAAAAGCAAAGTCAAAAGGAATGAAAAGTCCAAAAGGGATAAATGTTTCAAAAAGAATCCTCCTCAAGAAATGATCCTTGATCTGATTACCCTCAAATACATATTTTGGGCCTATTTATCCTTTCTTTCTGAACCCTGAGCCATGGCCTACATTACGTACTTTAAAAGTCCATTTTGATCAAGCATGAATATTTAACTTGAAGGGTTTTTTCCTCGGATTTTATCCCATTTCATCGAATTATCATTTCACTAAGGAAGAATTTAGAATTCTGAAATGCATAGTGAAACAATGAAAAAAGGAAAAAAGAAAAAATTGGAGAATGGGACTCTAGGGCGAAAACCCGAAAATGGGCGGTCTAGAGTAAAATGGGAATTTTTGATGCCATCTATGATAGTGCCGATACCACAAAAGAAAAGATCATCTTAAAGAAGTGGTCATCATGGAACATCTAGGAATCCTGAACCTCCCAAATTGTCAACTCTCATTTGGATGATTGATTTCAAAAACTGAAACCTTCTTTCTCCAAAATCAACTTTCCAGTTTAAACATCCCAGCCAATCTTGACCTTGTCAAAATACCTTGATATGGAAACTTAAAGAAAGTTTAATTTGTTTGGTTCTCAATGAATTCATGATTTATAATATCTGTTCCATTTGTGAGCCTAGAAAGGACATACATTTTTTTTGTGAAGCTTTCCTGGAAAAACCCAAAATCATGTTGTACCAAGCCCTGTCAATTCAAGTTGAAAAACCCAAATTGACACTTAGGAAAATTTCTAACAATGATCATCAGTCTTCAAAAGATTTGTACATTACACACTGTAGGGTTAAAATTTTTGACTCAGAAGTTTTCATTAAATAAGCAAAATTATTTCTCAGAAATGGAAGATAAAAATATTTTTGAAATACCCATTTTTGATGTTAACATAAGATAAGGGTTTTTCTAACTCAGAGGTGTGGAACTATTAGGATTAACCTTGACTTCCAAACATGAGAAGAAAAAATAGAACTCGACAAGTTGACATCTGTCAGTAAGAGTTTGAAAACTGTTGGGGCAAAGAGAATAGCCAAAGATTGAAAAATGAATTGAAGATATACTCTGATTTGAAGAGGAAAAATGAATTGGAAAGGCTAAGATAAGATCTAGAAAATTGATCAGGGGCATTTGTATCACTTATGAGCATTCATCTATTTATTAAGCTTTGCATCTGCACCGTGTCAGCAAGCATTTGCATAATTCATGAGTATTTGTATTTGCACTATTGCATAAGCATTTGCGTTCTATCTTTACAAGTACATCCTCCATAGATATTTGTATTCTCATCATCTCAAGCAAGTGCATCATTTCTAGAATCATTGCATCTTCATTGTAGCAGCAATTACACCATTCATTAACCACTTACATGAACATGATTCGTAGGGACATCTGAATCTGCGTTTAGAAGCATTTACATCGATCCAAGACATCTGTATCATTTCAAGAAGCATTTGCATCAATCCAAGATATTTGCATTTACACCATGAAGCATTTGCATCCTCTCTCAAATCCTTCAGGTTAATTTCTTGGTCATTTCAAATTCTGGTTACATCCAGATATTTTCAATTTTCTGTTTTCACCAATGCCTTTTTATTCCCTAGTTTCATCCAGATTTTTTTCAAATTTCTGGTTTCACCCATGCTTTTAATCTCTAGTTTCATCCAGATCTTTTTCAATTTTCGATTTTAATCACGGGTAAGGCCTTTGGGCACCATTTTTAAAGACCTTCGGGTACCATTTTAAAGACCTTCAGGCACCATTCTAAAAACCTTTGGAAACCATTTTTAAAGACCTCCGAGAGCATTTTTAAAGACCTTCGGGCACCATTTTTAAAGACCTTCGGGCACTATTTTTAATGACCTTCGGGCACCATTTTTAAAGACCTTCGGGCACCATTTTAAAGACCTTCAGGCACAATTTTAAAGACCTTCGGGCACCATTTTTAAAGACCTTCGGGCACCATTTTTAAGGATCTTCGGGCACCATTTTAAAGTACTTTGGGCACCATTTTTAAAGACCTCCGGGCACCATTTTTGAAGACCTTCGGACATCATTTTTAAGGACCTTCGGGCACTATTTTTAAGGACCTTCGGGCACCTTTTTAAAGACCTTCGGGCACTATTTATAAAGACCTTTGGGCACAAATTTAAAGACATTCAGGCACCATTTGAAAGACCTTCGGGCACCATTTTCAAAGACCTTCGGGCGACCTTCAGGCACTATTTTAAAGACCTTCGGGCACCATTTTTAAAGACCTCCGGGCACCATTTTCAAGACCTCCGAGCACCATTTTAAAAACCTTCGGGCACCATTTTTAAAGACTTCGGGCACCATTTTAAATTCCTTCGGGGACCATTTTAAAGACATCCGGACATCAGTTATAAAGACCTCCGAGCACCATTTTTAAAGACCTTCGGGCACCATTTTAAAGACCTTCAGGCACCATTTTTAAAGACCTTCGGGCACCATATTTAAGACCTCCGGGCACCATTTTTAAAGACCTTCGGGCACCATTTTTAAAGACCTTCGGGTACCATTTTAAAGACCTCTGGGCACCAGTTTTAAAGACCTTCGAGCACCATTTTTAAAGACCTTTGGGCACCATTTTTAAAGACCTTCGGGCACCATTTTAAAGACCTTGGGGCACCATTTAAAGACATTCGGTAACCATTTTTAAAGACCTCCAGGCACCATTTTTAGGACCTTCGAGCACCATTTTTAAGACCTTCGAGCACTATTTTTACGACCTTCGGGCACCATTCGTAAGACCTTCGGGCATAATTTTTCTTTTCAAATCAAACCCGTTTCCTTAAGACGGGTCGAGCCTTGATTAGTCAGGGAATTTGATTTAAGGACAAAATTTTCAATTTACAGCTATTTCAAAAAATACAAAAAAAAAATAAAAAAAAAACCAAAAAAAATTAAAAAAAAATTGAATGAAATGAAAAAATGAAATAATGATGAAAAAGAAGAAAAAAAAAGAAAACCCCTTTCCCTTTCCTTCACATGTGATTTCACTAACTGTACAAAATTAGTGTTTGTTTATCTTTGCCTGATTCCTGATTCTCAGTAATAGCCAAAGAGGGGTAGCTGTAGACACCTAATTTTGTCCTGACCCCTAAATCAGGTACATTTTCTTCCTAAATTGATGTTTTACAATGCTAAACGGCTTTTCTCATCCTGCAGGTGGTACTCCGAGGCTTAGTCTAAGAAAGCAAATAGAAAAAGTCAAACTCAAAAAAAAGTCAACCCCAAAAAAAGTCAAACTTAAAAAAGTCAACTACTGAAAAAGTCAACCCACTTTCAAAATCAAGATTTGAGGTTCAATTGAAAAATTGTGAAAGAATTTTGATAATTCGAGGTCTACATTGAAAGATAAGGAGTTCGAAAGTTGGGTTACGAGATTCAGTAGAAAGGTAACCCTAATTCGTGAAATTTGGGTTAAAAGTGCTTAAACGATCAAATTGGTCAGTATTGAAAGTTCCAAATGAAAGATAAGCACTTACTACGGGTAATGGAGAACCCATTTGGAAGAAAAACTGATAGAAAAGTCAATTCGAAAGAAAACCGAGAATTAGGGTTTTTTGGTGGATTTCGATGAAATTTGGATGAATTACAGAAATGGCCCGATTCGAAAGATCTAAAGCCCTTAATTGATGAGAAATGATTAAACAAGGATATTCCAAGGCTCCGTTTGAAGAAAATCTAAAAATTGGACTTGTTTTTAACAACACCGGGTTTCAGAGGCAAAAGGGCAAAAATAGAAAATATGGGAAAAATAGAAAATAAACTCCAAAATTTCTGAAAATTTGTAAATATCATTCTTAAATCATTTTGAAGAGATAGGAGAAAGAAAATCTTGATTCGAAGTTCATTTGCAAAATGGCCAAATACCGGGTCTCCTATACAGTAATTCAAGCAGATAAATCCAGAAAAAGTAACAAACGAGTTGCGAAAAATTCTGAAAATTTGCAAATCTCATTTTTAAATGATTTGGGAGAGATTGGAAAAATAAAATCTTGATTCGGAGTTCGTTTGCAAAATAGCCAAATATTGGGTCCCTTATGTAGTAATTCAAGCAGATAAATCCCGAAAAAATAGTAAATGAGCTCCAAAAATCATCAAAACTTCCATATCACATTTTTAAATTATTTGGAAGAGATTGGTGAAGAAAAATCTGGATCCGGAGCTCGTTAAAAAAATGGTAAAGTTCGAGTGCATAAAATGGGTAATTTCGGAAATAAATCCGAAATAAATAGCAAATGGACTCGAAAAATTTTGAAAACTTCCAAAATTCAATTTTTTATTATTTCGGAAGTATTGAAGAAATAAAATTCAAATTTGGAGTCCGTTTACTATTTATTTAAGTTCAGGGGGCAAAAAGGTCATTTCACCAAAGAAACCCAAAAGTGCAAATTTGTAATTGAGGAAAATATGAAAGAAGAAGAAATTGCTGGGATTTTTAGTCCCTTGGTCAGCCAACATAGAGGAGAAAAAGGAAGCTTGAACAATTTAATTCCCTAGTCACTATCAAGCCATATGCTACCACTACCACCTTGCAAATGGTCCCCCCTTCATCCAATGACTTAGGTGCCTTGTAGGAAAGTTGAATGCACCATCCAATAGCCAAATTTAAATGCCAAGATGAAATTTTTATTTGTCATAAACTAATCCTCATCTAATGGCCAAGAATGGAAGAAAAAAGATGAGCACAATTCATCCAAGGCTGAGCATCCATTCGGTTGAGCAAGAGAGTTCATGGGATTATCTCTTTTCATCCAATGGCTTAGGCCATCTTCAAGGGCTGAGTACACATGTTGATGGCTGGATTTAATCTACACGATGTCATTTTTTTGTTGGCCTCATCCAAAGACAAAGAATGGAAGAGCACAACTTATCCAAGGGTAGGCACTCAAGAGGGGCAAGCAAGGGAGTGAATGTGATTGGTCCTCTTTTGTATCTAAGGGCTAAGGTTACTGCAAGGGCTGAGCACACATCTTAAGGGCTGCTATCAATTGGCAAGATGACTTTTTTATGTTGCCTCCAAAATATCTTAATCTAAAGGCCAAGATTGAAGGAGAAAAAGTGCAATTCCCATCCAAGGGTTAGAGGGCCATTCGGCCAAGGCTAAAGGGAGGTGGGTGATTTCATTTTTTTAGAGGTTTTTTGGCTAGAAAAAGTAGCTAATTTGGCAAATAAAAAGGTTTTGAAAGAAAGAAGAAAAAAATAGTTTTCAATAGACAGCTTGAAAGTAGTCATATCTACCAAGCTCTAGCATAGCTTTCTTCTTGATTTCCATGGTGTTTTCTTGATTTTCTATCTTGTTTTCCTACTATATTTTTCATATAAATAAATTATTTTGATGTTTATTTATGTTTTCATCTCTTCTTCTTCATTAAAATGGTGGAAAACAATTTTTTTCTTATGGTTTCATGCTATGGCCGAATATGGCACATTTACTTGCCTTGGTTTTCCTTTTTTTCTTCCTTGCATGTTGTTGTGAAAAATGATTTTTACAAGGTTTTTAGAGTATTCTAAGGTTCTTATTTTTTACAAAATATGAAGCAAAAAGGTTGAAATGGCTACATGATCTTGGCTTGACCAAGTGACCATGGTTAGGAGAGAGGCTATGCCTATTTTTACCTACCATGAAGCGCACCTTATTTTCTGTTTTGCATGATTTATTTTCTATTTTATTGAGATGGAAAGGCTTCATGATCTTGGCAAGACCAAGTGATTATGGTTAGGTGAGAGGCTATGCCCATTTGATACCAACCATGGAGCTTAACTTTCCTTGTTTTATTTACTAGTTTTGCTTGTTATTTGCTTTGCATATCTATGTTAAATCTTTTATATATCTTCTTTACATTATTTTCTATGCTATATTTACTTGTATATTTCATTTCCATGCTTGATATTATATCCTTGCATATTCGGCCATGGTTGTTCATATGCTCATATGCATTTTTTTCATGTATCATGTCTTACATGTTTGCATTTTCTTCATTTTGTTCCATGACCTTTCGGCAACTTCATTTTTGTATACCTTGCATGTGCATTTTCCTTTATCTTCTTAACTTTTTTGCATCTCCATGACATGAACTTGTACATTTTGATTTTAGTATGCCATGTGCTCATGAAAATGCTTTGTTAAAATGCCATCAATTTTTTTTTTATGACCATTCGGCAACTTCATTTTTACATGCCTTGCATGTGCATTTTCCTTTTGCTTCTTAACTTGTTTGCATCTCCATGCCATGAACTTGTACATTTTGATTTTAGTATGTCATGTGCTTATGAAAATGCTATGATAAAATGCCACCATTTTCTTTCAAGACCATTCGGCAACTTCACTTTTTGTATGCCTTGCATGTGCATTTTCCTTTTGTGTCTTAACTTGTTTGCATTTCCATGCCATGAGCTTGTGCATTTTGATTTTAGTATGTTATATGCTTATGCAAATGTCATGACATTATGCATATTAACATGATTTTTCATGTACTTGTGTCATTTACTAAATAGGATTGTATTAGATTCTCATGTGATCATTTGGCCTCTTCATGCATCCCTTGCCTTGTCATGCATTTGCATTTTGTTTAGGTAACATGCTTTGCATTGCCATATCTTGAAATTGTGTATTAGTTGCTGTTTGTTCCAGCATTGGCATTAGTTTCATGAGTCATTGTATGTTCATAGTATTGCTATCCATGTTCATTACATTTTAGGTCTAGGCCATATTGGTATTGCCATGCATATTGAGTCTTAAATCACATTGGTATTATCATGCATTACTATGCTATTTTGGTATTAGGTTACATTATCATTTTCATGCAAATTCATAACATATTAGGTCCAAGTCATATTTGCATTATCAAGCATTGCATGCATATTGAGTTAGGATAGCATTTATTGCCATGCAAATTCATGCTAGGCATTTAGGTTGTCTTGAATTGTCATGCATTTCCTTTACCATTTAGACCTTTAGACCATGCATTTCATACATTTCATTTGCTGTATGTTCATGCATTCCATGTCATTGCCACATGATTTATGACTTAGGCCAATCAATGGCTCAAAGTCATGCTCTTTTAAGTATACTTGTGGGAAATTAAGGAATTGTCAAATTGATTATTCTACCTTTGTGATTTTTTTTTTATACTTAGCCAATTTTTTGTCCAAGGTTTTTAAATTCTTTAACTACTGTCCTTAGGTCTTTAGGATGATCTGCAACAATTTCTACTTTGATTTTTGAATGAATTTATTAAAGGTAAAAAAAGTGTTTTGACAAAACAGTTTTTTTCACCCAGTACTCGAACATCTCCGATTTTTTTGGGCAGTCATCTTTAATTAGAAAATTAATCCAATTTTTTTTTGTGTAGTTTTACATGTTTTGAATCTCCAGTATTTTTTTTTTTAGATTTTTTTGAATTTTTAAAAATAGGCTAAAAAATCCTGTGGCAAAATCGGACAGTAGAGGCAGATTTGAAATCAAAAGAGAAATAGTGGTTGAATTTGGCTAAGGAATTTAGAGGGGGTTGGTTAGAAGATTTAGCTACTGTCTTGGGTAGTTTCTACGCCTTTTTAAACTTTAAAAATGATTTTATAAATCTTGGGTTAAGGGTGGTAAAGTCCGGGATTTTAAACTTAGGAAATTAGAGCCATTTTAAAAGGGTAAGGGTTTTAATTTTTATTCAAGTTTTCCTCAAAATTGTTTTCAACCAATCACAAAGTTTTATTTTTTTAGAAAATCTAATTTGACATATTTTCCTAAGGTAGCCGGATATCTCTTTAGATATACGGATTTCTTTATTTAGAGGAAAAAATATATTTTAATGCATTGCATTTCCATGTTCATGCATTTTATTTAAATATGTGATTTTTGCTATGACATTTTTCATGGTATTATTATTATTTTGATTTACATTTTATGATGTTATATTGTTTTCCATATGATTTTGAATATTTAATGCAATCCTATATATTTTTTTTTATTTAGTCATTTATTTTTGTCACATTATTTAGCATATATTATGTTCATGCATATTTTATGATAGCATTATTCTATGTTTCATGTCATTTCTTGTCATTTAGATCATATTTCATGTTATTTAGGTTATTTTATTTATATGCCATGTCATTTAAAATATGCCATATCATTTAAAATTGCCATGTCATTTAAATCATTTTATCTCATTTAGAATATACCATGACACTTACGATTTTTTCATTTTATCTAGAATATACTATGCCATTTAAATTATGCCATATCATTTAGGTTGCATTATATTATCTAGACTTTGCCATGTCATTTTATTTATGTCATACATATTCATGTTCATATTTTTAAATGTTTTGAAAAAGATAATGATTTTCAATAAAAATAAAGATATTCCCCAATTAAAATAATTCATGAGTTCTCTACCGGGTTTGCTGGATGGAATATCATCAATTATCATTAATAGAGGAACGTCTTTCTTTCAAAAACTGAGAATGATACGGAAAGTTTTCCAAATGAATAAAAATTTCTATATTTTGTCGATTTTGTCGGGGAATGTAGGAAATTTTTGAATTAATAAATTCCGAATCATTTTCAATTAAAAATTGAATTATTTTTCTTAAAATTGGGAATTAACTTGAAATACTAAATTAAAAACCAACTTTGTACCGATACTTGAGATAACACATGATTAATAAGGTACCGTTTTATACGGGCGTTGTAGGGGTGTTAATCCTTCCCCGCACGTAACCGACTCCCGAACCCGCTTCCTTGTTTTCTCTAGTTTATAACGCAGACTTGAAATTGGTGTTTAAAAAAGTTTTAATTAATTTTAAAATATTTTATAAAACCAGTTTTAATAGGTGGCCGATCACACCTAGCTAAAAAAGATTGGTGGAGACTCCATGTCTTTTTACGAGGCCGTTTACATACCCTCGACCTTTTATTTCAATCTAGAGGAATTAAGTCGCCTTTTCCTCTGCTTCTGTTTTCATCCTCACTCGAACGGGTCCCCCGCGATCTGGGATCACGTATCAACACACCTTACACACCTCACCTGGGGTATAATCCTTACTACCCCAATGTGAACCACCTTACCCAAAATTCATTCCCTTATACCAATATACCACAATAGCCGTTTCCAACTGGTATATCCCCACATATAACCCTTCCTCGAAACGCTGTCCCAAATACTCAATATCCAGCACGCAATGACTATTGTTCACCAAAGAAGGATCAAAAACCCCAATTTGATCCCATTCCTACGACCTATGGTGAGCTATATCCCAAATTTCTGCAAAGGCAACTTGTCACACCCGTATATCTTAAACCTTTTACCCCACCATACCCAAGGTGGTACAATGCAAGTACCAACTGCGCATATCATGCAGGAATTCAGGGACATTAGACTGAGGATTGCATTGCCTTCAAAAAGAAAGTCCAAAGTTTAATCAATACCGGAGTTATGAAGTTTGGGTCAAAAAATGGGCCGAATGTAGCGGGAAACCCATTGATCGATCATGCTGAGAATCGGGTAAATGCAGTATGGACAGGGGAAGTCAGAAGGGTGAAAAAGGATGCCAAGGAAGTCAAAACTCCAATGTTAACAGTATGGGTCGAGATGGTTAAGGCAGGAATGGCAGGGGATGCAGACAGTTTAAAAATGGTTGCAAAGAGGGTGCAGAATTGGTGCCCGTTCCATAAATGTAGAGGTCATATCATACAGGACTGCGGGGACTTTCTGGCTAAAGTCCAAAAGATGATGGATGACGAAGAGGCCTAGTTTTACGAGGAGACAGAGGAGGAAGTAGAGGTTATTGAGAATACGACTGGCTATGGAATAGGAAGACCTTTGATCATCTATTATGATGAACCAGAGAAGACTATTCCGGTTGTTGAGGAAATTGCGCCTAAGTTAATCATATATTTGCCTTCTTCCTTTTCATACAAGGAAAACAAAACTGCACCATGGAAATATGACTGCAACATGGTTATGCTCGGGTCCTCAAGTCAGCAAGATATTACAGGTATGGGGCTCTTAAAACGAAGCGAAAGGTGTTATGCCCCTGAGGTTGTTGAACAGAGATCAACAAGAAGGGATGGAGGACTAGACAAAGGGAAGAAAGCAGCTGAACCAATCCATATCGAGATAGATTTGTCAAAAGAAATAGAGAGGGGATCAGCCCGGTAAACAGGATAAAAGAGTCGTGAACGAGAAAGAGGCCTGCGAGTTTTTAAAGTTCAAAAAACATAATGAGTATAGTGTGCTTGAGCAATTGCAGCGTCAGCCAACAAGAATCTCCATCTTATCTTTGCTATTAAACTTGGAGCCACACATAAATGCCCTATTGAGAGTGTTGAATCAAGCATATATGGCTAACAACATATCAGTAGAAAAGTTAGACAGGCTGGTGGGAGACATTGCGATAGACGACCATATATATTTCAGTTATGATGAAATACCACCCAATGGTATTGGGTCCACAAAGGCTCTTCACATAACAACCACCTGCAAGGAGCATATACTACCAAGGGTGCTTCTGGATAATGGTTCTTCATTAAATGTAATGCC
Source organism: Fremontodendron californicum (assembly GCA_030761205.1). Classification (NCBI taxonomy): domain Eukaryota; kingdom Viridiplantae; phylum Streptophyta; class Magnoliopsida; order Malvales; family Malvaceae; genus Fremontodendron; species Fremontodendron californicum. The sequence goes on from JAULJL010000037.1 coordinate 14,538,084, forward strand.
CTTGGCAACCCTGTCTAAGTTTCCAGTTGATATGTCTTATATGTTACTGAGTTGCACAGTAGTCAGGGCTTCCGATGGTACCAAGAGAGAGGTAATGGGAACTATTGAGGTTTTTGTAAAGATAGGACCATGCACCTATACGGTGAACTTTTAGGTCATGGATATTAATCCATCCTATAACTGCTTGTTGGGAAGGCCGTGGATACATTCAGCAGGGCCCCTGTACTCTCATCTCTCCACCAAAAGCTAAAATTTGTGATGAAGGGCCGTTTAGTCACTGTATCAAGAGAAGAAGACATTATAGTCTCTGCATCTACTGAAACTCCTTATGTTGAACCCAATAAAGATGTCGTAGAATATTCTTTTCGGTCTTTGGAATTCGTAAATATGGTTTTCATCGCTGAAGGATGAAAAATTCCAAAACCAAGGTTGTCGAAGCACACAAGGCTGGGAGTAAGAACCACAGTGGGAACGGGCTGCAGGGCTGGAAAAGTTCTCGAAAAATATCTTCATGGGATGGCTTGAGCAATGAAAGTAGTGGGAAAGAAAGACCGGTTTGGCTTAAGGTATCTTCCGAATGCCTATTAGAAGAGGAAACAAGTTGAAAGGAACCGACAAAGGAGGATGGCCCGTCTCGCGAGTATGGATATTGAATGGGAACCAATGATTTTCCCACCAATCCTTCACAACTTCCGCTCTGCTGGTTTTCTATTCGGAGAAAATAATTCAGAGGATGTACTCATAATAGTCGAGCATGCGTTTGAAAAATTCCATGTGAATAAAGGTGGGCAGATTCAGGATATGGTGATTTGCATGACTGGGAAAGAAGGGATGGAAAGTGATAATGCGAACTGGATGGTGCGACCTTGTCCACCAGGATATAGACTGACCAATTGGAGTGCGACTGAGTTGCCTATAGTTTTTAAGTCTATTCCAACGTAATACTTTAAAAAACAATCTTAATTATCTTTACCCAGAGATATTAAGAGTTTTTTTTTTTTTTTTGTAATAGGCTTTTTGTTTAACATTTTCATTCAATAAATAACAAGCACGATGCGTTTTATTCATATTGATGTGTCTATGTTCTTTCATTTTTGCCATTTATTTTGTTTTCATTATACATATTTTTCTATATTGTTTCTTCTCCACCTATTTACAAGTGTACGGATGCGGAATATGAGGTCATTCTTGTCAGTAATTCTGAAATTGATTTTGAAAGACCCATTTGCACGGGTGATTTTAAGGCTAACGAAGATACTGAGGATTATGGTCTACCTTCGAATCTATTAAGGAAAATAGAACAAGAAGAAAAACAAGTACTTCCTCATAAGGAATTATTGGAAATAATAAATCTGGGAAACGGTGAAGAGATAAAGGAAGTCAAAATCAGGACTTCATTGTCATCATCAATAAAGGGTGAATTGATAGCCTTGCTCCAAGAATATGTGGATGTATTTGCATGGTCTTACCAAGACATGCCAGGGTTGGATCTGGATATTGTGGTTCATAAGCTCCCTTTAAGGCCAGAATGCAAGCCAGTTCAGTAAAAGTTGAGAGGAATGAGGTTGGACATGCTGTTAAAGATAAAAGAGGAGGTGAAGAAGCAATTCGATGCTGGATTCTTGGAGGTGGCAAAATATCCAGAATGGGTGGCAAATATTGTTCCAGTACCAAAGAAGGATGGCATGGTGCAGATATGCGTTGATTACCGAGATTTGAACAAGGCCAGCCTTAAAGATAATTTCCCTTTACCCTATATCGATACTCTGGTGGATAATACGGCAAAGAGTTCTTTATTTTCTTTCATGGACGGATTCTCAGGATACAATCAGATTAAGATGGCACCGAAAGATATGGAGAAAACCATATTTGTTACAATGCAGGGAACCTTATGCTACAAGGTAATGCCATTTGGGTTGAAGAATGTTGGGGTGATAACTCGTATAATTATATAGTTTTTAGTTATGTTTTATTATTGTTTTGTGTCAAATACGAGTTATTATTGTTTAGTCTAATTGTGTTTATGATCTTTTATATTTTTATGTAATTTGGTGTTTTTCACAAGTTTCTTTGAGTGATTTCAGATTACTAGAATTAAGGGCAAATTCAGTTCAGTTCCAGTTCCGACACCTTTTTCCATATCAGCTATATCTGGAGTTTCACTGAAGCAATAAGGCTGAAATTTGTAGCCGTGCAAAGCTAAGAGGCATATCTATCTTTTTCATGTTTTACACTTCTTGAAACGGAGTCGTTTTCCCTAGCGAAATCGACCATCAAGTTGGCTGATGTGCAATGACGTCTGTGCTGACCTGTTTTCGTATTTTCCCCATATATGCTTATCCACAACAGAAAATGAGCTGATTCCAATGGCTATGGATCCGTAACTGATACGGGAACCTTTGTCTAGAAGACCATATGATCATATCAGACCTCTAATATTGACGAAATCGACCATCAAGTTGGCTGATGTGCAATGACGTCTGTGCTGACCCGTTTTCGTATTTTGCCCATATCTGCTTATCAACATCAGAAAATGAGATGATTCCAACGGCTATGGGTCCGTAACTGATAGGGGAACCTTTTTCTAGAAGACCATGTGATCAGATCAGGCCTCCAACATTGACGAAATCGACCATCAAGTTGGCTGATCAAAATTGTCATACAATATGACGAAAATTGTTAGAAAAATTCACCCACCTATTATACCTACCTTTGAAATTTGTAAAGCTTGTCTCTTGTCATTTAGCCCTCCAAAATGTGTATAAATAGAGGGCCTTGGATGATTGTAGTGGATCATATTGTACATTGGTAGGATATTAGCCATTGTAATAAAATTCTCTAAGTTTTCTTCTTCTTTCTTTTCTCTAGTTTTCTTTTTCTTTATTTTCTTCTTCTTCTTTCTTTCTTTTATTTCCTTCTTAGATTCTCTTTAATTTTATGTTTATGTTTACAATGCCTATGCTAGGCTAAACCTCTATTTGGTTAAGGGTGATTTCAAAGCCCTAGACATGTTTTGTGATTGATTTTCAGATTCTATCTATCATTAATTTTCTATCAAAGTTGCTTATGTTCTTCTACAAGAATTGTTCATGATGTTGTCTTGATTTATTTAGGTGTACAACTAGATAGATCTTGATAATTATCTATTGCTAGTTTAGGAGTCTTGATCCGTGTAATTGTCTTGATTTCCTATTCATAAGTGGCAATTTGTGATTAATGATTATGTTCAAGTTTTCAATAATTGCAAAGTGGAACATAACCTAAGTTGAACAATCCGAGCTTATGTGTTTGTTGCTTAGATCAACCTATCTTTCTCATCATAAAGCTGCCATTAAATTGAATTTAGAGAGCTTATTCTAGGTTGTTTAATGGTTAGAGATTAAATAGAGAGCTTGTTCTATTTAACGACAAACTAAGGAAAGATTGGGATAACAGAGCTTGTTGTTATCTACGGTTGTTAACTTTGATAGTTGGTTGATATTGATAGATCTGAAATTGATTCTTAATGATGTCTAGTGGTGGAGAATGAAACCTTAACCATATTTTTCATATTTGATTCTTCTTACTTACTTGTTTTCTTACTTTTCTAGTTTGCTTATTTTTAAAAGTATATTTATTTTTATTGGCTGGTTATACCGCCTAATTTAGTATATATATTTTTATTGGCTGGTTATACCGCCTAATTTAGTATATATATTTTTATTGGCTGGTTATACCGCCTTGCATCTTATTCTTATTATTTACTTTAGTTTAAATCTGGCTTCAAAAACCCCTTTTCTTTTATTGTTTTCTTTGAACGTAAGATATAAACTAATAACTCATAGATTAAAACCCAATCCCTGAGGACTCGACCCTTGCTAATCATTATACTTACAATTGATCTTTTTAGTGCAAGGTTAAATAAGATACACTCTTTTGGGTGCATCAAATTTTTGGCGCCGTTGCCGGGGATTGCTTTCTTTAGTTTATTTGTTACTTGGTTTATTCTTATTTTCAGTTCTAATTAGTTTTATTTTCTTGTACATACAAGTTTTTCTTTTCAAATTTAAAAAAAAAAAAAACAATGGAATTGAGCAATCTAACACTTGAAGAGTTGGTGGCATACATGAACATGGAGAATCAACAAGCCAATCTCACCTCCCCAGTTCAACAATTGGCCATGGGAGGATGTCAAGGCCATCAAGTATTCCAAGACCAACAGTATGATCATTACTCAAACACTTACCATGAGGGATGGTGGGATCATACTAATTATGGCTACTCGAAAAATTACCAAGAAGTAGATCCTTATGCCAATTACACTCATCCATCTAGCTTCAATCAATCATGGTCTCAAGAACCAGATCTTTTTCAACCACCACATATGACTCAAAACTCAGGTACTTCTTTAGAAGATCTTGTCTATTCTCTTGTTACTGATTCTTTGCAATTTCAACAGGAAACAAGGGCAAGCATCCAGAGTTTGGAAAAGCAAATGAGCCAATTGGCTAGTAGTATGGTGGGATGGGTAGCACAAAGATCTGAAGAACTCTCAGCCCAAACGATGGTTAACCCAAAGGAGAATGCTACTATTGTGACCTTGAAGAATGAGGAACAAGATGAGGATGAAACAAAATTAGAGATGGATTCTATTCTTGAGGATAATGAAGCCAAAGATCCAAATAAGAGTATTTCGGCACCTGAGGTAACGTTTAAGGTTTCACTTTTTACTAATGTTTCTTCTCCACCTTTTCCTAGTAGATTTGCAAAGTTCAAGGAGGAAGAACATGAACAACACATGCCGGAAACCTTAAACAACTTGTTTGTGGAGGTCATTCAACAAGTATCAAAATATGCTCCATTCCTCGATGACATATGCACCACAAAGGATGATGGAATAATACTTGTAATGGAGAATGCATCCACTGTTGTGCAAAGAAAGCTTCCTCTCAAACGCATAAATTTGGGAAATTTCATGTATGAGCCTGACAAGCCTAAAATGCCAAGAAGGGGTGTTGGTTAGGTTCAAAACACTAAATCAAGTGCTAATTGGGGGAGGCAGCCTAATTAGTGAAAGCATTGCCAAACTGCCATCCTCAGATTTGCTCTCTTTTTCTTTATCTTTTTCTTATGTTTCTTTGCTAATTGTGTTTAGTGTTTCTAAGTTCATTTAGGCTGCATAAGTTTATTTTGTTTATTAGTTCTTTTCACTTACACATGATTCTTTCATTTGGGATTAATAGCATTACATTAATGACAATGTAAGAATTATGTGTGGGGGGAAGAATTTAGGATTTTATTTAGAGTGTTTGTTTTTTAGTCTTTTTATGTTGTTTTTCTTTCTGATCCTTGTTTTGAAAATAACTAGATGTAAATATAATTTTTAATTTTTTTTAACCCCGGTTAAATGGCGGATAACGGTACTCCGTGATTATTTAAATCGGTTCCATCAGCTACCCACAAAACTGATATTGTATATAAATTTCTCTTCCAATTTCTCTTTCAATTTTTTTCATTTTTTTTCAGGATGGATGATATTCTCACAAGATTGCAGAAACGATTTCCTCCTTTTCCTCGAAATATTTTACTGAAGCTTTACCAAGTTCGATTTGAAAGATTAAGAATGCTTATGCACAAAGGGATTCCTGAAGACATACGTTGGATAATTGAAGCCAAGGTACGTGAAGATGAATATCTTCCTGTTTTGCATTTACCAGGTACAGGTAGAAGCACTTTTGCAAAGAAGCGACGAGCAAAGCGCATGAGTTCAAATTGCCACAAATGTGCACGATGGACGTGTAACGGTAAATGTCGTTCTATTGGGATTCCGTCCTCTAATCGAGATGATAAAATTGAATTCATTAAGGATGGACTGAGTAAGGAGAATTTGGGTAATATCCAACTTTCTCTTGAGACGCATCCTAGTGGAGACGTACAAAGAGAAATTCTTGATTTATGGCCGCAATTCCAAAGGGAATGGCAACATCTTGGGAATCTGATGTTAAAAGACCCTGTTTGCCAGCTTGTAAGAAAACTGGATGGGAAGCATATCCTCGACTCATAGAAGGCGTTTAAGCCGTTTCTGGACGTAAAACCAGAGGAAGATGCCAAATACACTTTTGGCGACATTATTACTCTTGACTTTTACGGTTGATTTTTCTTCTCTTTTTGATTTTCTTCCTGAAATCACGCAAAAATCTTTTGTTAGGTTAACATTTTCTTCTGACAGGTCAGATACACTTTCGGCGATATTATTACTCTTGTCTGATTCACTACTCAGTCCTCTATATATTACACCATGTACTCATTCTCTTTCAGGCACTCGAAAAAAAAATGGAAAGTACTTCGTCCCAGCGCATTAAAAAAATTTGTGTCCTTGGAGGTGCTTATCCAGGGAAAAATAACATATTCGCTGATGAAGCCATAAGAGTTGGAGTAATACTTGCCCAACAAAAGATCCACTTGATTTATGGAGGCGGTAGTACGGGTTTAATGGGAGCAGTCGCTACAGCAGCACACGCCGGAGGAAGTCCAGTTCTAGGAATCGTGCCAAAAGTATTCACAGATTTTTGTGGACCTACCTTGGGTAAGGAAATACGAGTCTGGAGTATCCCTGAACGGATAACAATCATGTACCATTCTGCCGATGCATTCATTGCTTTACCAGGAGGTCTGGGTACATTGGAAGAAATAGCTTGCGTGGCTTCTTGGTCATCTTTGGTCACAAATAAGAAACCCATTGGTTTGCTTAATATTAATGGTTATTTTAGTAATTTGCTTTCATATTTAGATAATGCTGTGGAAAATGGATTCATGTTTTCAGAGGCAAGGAGAACCATAATTTCTGCTACAACCATTGAAGATTTACTCAAAAAGCTCCAAGCTTATGAGTGTTTATCTGCTACGGTTGTTTCGTAAACGCTCGGAAAAAGAAAAAGAGATATGGACGAGCAAGGAGTGGATTGCACTTTGTCTTTGTGACATTATCTAACATTTTGTTTGTTGTGTCTCAGTTATAATAAGTGGTTAGCAACCTCTGCAGGTAATATCTCCTAAATTCTACCTTTAAAATTTGACATTGGGGACAATGTCATATTTTAGTAGGGGGTAAGAGACATATTTTGCTAATTTAAAAAAAAAAAAAGTTTGTTGTATTTTAAGCAATTTAGAAGTATTCATTCTGAACAAGGTCTGAGTAAGGGAGACTTGAGACATACCTTGTCAGTTTGATTTTAATCTTTTTCTAATTTAAAAAAAAAAAAAAAGTTTGTTGTATTTTAAGCAATTTAGAAGTATTCATTCTGAACAAGGTCTGAGTAAGGGAGACTTGAGACATACCTTGTCAGTTTGATTTTAATCTTTTTATGTTTACTTGTTAATTTTTGTTTAGTATTTTAGGATTATTTAGGTTGCATGAGTTTGTTTTGTTTTGAGTCTTAGTTGTTCCTATTCTTATGTTATTAGTTCTTTTCTCTTACACATGATTCTTTCATTTGGGTTAATAGACTTACATTGAGGACAATGTAAGAATTAAGTGTGGGGGGAATGATTTAGGATTTCGTTTATTTTTGTCTACTATTTTTTTTTATGAGTCTTTATTATTATTATTATTATTTTTTTTAGTGTGTTTTAGTTCCTTTTTAATACAATGATGAGATCTGAATTGCATAAGTCTAAAACAGATTTATTAGTGAGAAGATTTTCATGAGAATTGAGCTTGATGTCAACCTTTTTATGAGCCAATGTTAATATGATATGTTGATTGAGAAAGAAGCATGTTTAGACTTAATCTGACTTGTATAATCATCCTTGTGAGTTTTTGAGCCTATAATGATTGATGCATTATACAAATCAATCTAATTTCTTTCTTGAGTGCTCTTATGATTACATGATTCTCTAGAACTTGCTTTAAACCGTTTGAGACTATATTGATACATGTGACAACATGAATATGATAGAGGCATTAGGATTATAACCAGAGCCAAACAGCCATCCATTATTAATGTTCTAAGAGAACATCCCCACTAGTGAGCCAATTTGAGCCTACATTAAATATGATGTTTTATTGGTAACCACAACTTACACCTAGCCTAAATATACTTATATCTTTACCCTTGTTCTAAAGATGGATTATATATTTTGAGACATATTGCAAAAAAACAAGGGATATTTTTAGTTAAAAATTTGGGTTAGAAACAAGAAATAAGTGTGGGGGGAAAAGAAAAGAAAAGTCAAGAGAAAAAGAAATGGAATACTGGCAAATACATTCCTATGTAAAAAAAAAAAATATGAATCATCTCTTGAATTTGTGGAAAAAGAAAAAGATGTTACAAAGTTGTTTAGAATGAAGAAAAGGCCCAACATGAATATCCGGCCTAGGTGACTATGTACTTGTAAAGAGTTTTGATAAGTTTGTTTGTATGATCTTATTATGTCTCTAAACTTTATGAACTCTTTGGAACCTTTGTGATATCGTTATCCTTTTGTTCTTCAACCACATTACAAACCCCTTGGCCCCATTACAACCTTGATTAAAGACCTCTTGATTCATGAAGTTGTATGATCTAAATAGTGGAGAATAGGTGGACAAGCAAGAATATGGTAGAACTGTTTTCATGAGATTGATTGAGTGTAAACACTTCACCACTACTTTAAAGAGTGAAAATCATGAGGGTATCCCATGTGAGAAGTTGAGATTAAATTTGAACATGCACTATTTTGATTGAGATATGTTATGTTAATATTGGCTTAACTCAAACAATTTACATTCAAGCATGATTTTTTGTGAAATTCTTTAAGCTATTGATTAGTTTATAAGACTTGTTCAAAGATTGTCTCTAATTTGTATTGAAAGGATTAGGAATAAATATTTTTAGTATATGTAGTTTATTTATATTTTAGTTTTTCAATGTTTGTGGGTATCGTTCTAGTAAACCCTCACGAGACTAAACTCGTCCACTAGGGACACCTAGGGGTTTAAAGGCTTGTGTCACATGCTAAGTGCCACCGTGATTTCCTACGAAAGTGGATTAGATTAGATTTTCTTATTTTATTTTTATTTGATTTTGCTCGAGGACTAGCAAAAAGCTAAGTGTGGGGGTGTGATAACTCGTATAATTATATAGTTTTTAGTTATGTTTTATTATTGTTTTGTGTCAAATACGAGTTATTATTGTTTAGTCTAATTGTGTTTATGATCTTTTATATTTTTATGTAATTTGGTGTTTTTCACAAGTTTCTTTGAGTGATTTCAGATTACTAGAATTAAGGGCAAATTCAGTTCAGTTCCAGTTCCGATACCTTTTTCGATATCAGCTATATCTGGAGTTCACTGAAGCAATAAGGCTGAAATTTGTAGCCGTGCAAAGCTAAGAGGCATATCTATCTTTTTCATGTTTTACACTTCTTGAAACGGAGTCGTTTTCACTAGCGAAATCGACCATCAAGTTGGCTGATGTGCAATGACGTCTGTGCTGACCTGTTTTCGTATTTTGCCCATATCTGCTTATCCACAACAGAAAATGAGCTGATTCCAATGGCTATGGATCCGTAACGGATACGGGAACCTTTGTCTAGAAGACCATATGATCAGATCAGACCTCTAATATTGACGAAATCGACCATCAAGTTGGCTGATGTGCAATGACGTCTGTGCTGACCTGTTTTCGTATTTTGCCCATATCTGCTTATCCACATCAGCAAATGATCTGATTCCAACGGCTATGGATCCGTAACTGATAGGGGAACCTTTTTCTAGAAGACCATGTGATCAGATCAGGCCTCCAACATTGACGAAATCGACCATCAAGTTGGCTGATCAAAATTGTCATACAATATGACGAAAATTGTTAGAAAAATTCACCCACCTATTATACCTACCTTTGAAATTTGTAAAGCTTGTCTCTTGTCATTTAGCCCTCCAAAATGTGTATAAATAGAGGGCCTTGGATGATTGTAGTGGATCATATTGTACATTGGTAGGATATTAGCCATTGTAATAAAATTCTCTAAGTTTTCTTCTTCTTTCTTTTCTCTAGTTTTCTTTTTCTTTATTTTCTTCTTCTTCTTTCTTTCTTTTATTTCCTTCTTAGATTCTCTTTAATTTTATGTTTATGTTTACAATGCCTATGCTAGGCTAAACCTCTATTTGGTTAAGGGTGATTTCAAAGCCCTAGACATGTTTTGTGATTGATTTTCAGATTCTATCTATCATTAATTTTCTATCAAAGTTGCTTATGTTCTTCTACAAGAATTGTTCATGATGTTGTCTTGATTTATTTAGGTGTACAACTAGATAGATCTTGATAATTATCTATTGCTAGTTTAGGAGTCTTGATCCGTGTAATTGTCTTGATTTCCTATTCATAAGTGGCAATTTGTGATTAATGATTATGGTCAAGTTTTCAATAATTGCAAAGTGGAACATAACCTAAGTTGAACAATCCGAGCTTATGTGTTTGTTGCTTAGATCAACCTATCTTTCTCATCATAAAGCTGCCATTAAATTGAATTTAGAGAGCTTATTCTAGGTTGTTTAATGGTTAGAGATTAAATAGAGAGCTTGTTCTATTTAACGACAAACTAAGGAAAGATTGGGATAACAGAGCTTGTTGTTATCTACGGTTGTTAACTTTGATAGTTGGTTGATATTGATAGATCTGAAATTGATTCTTAATGATGTCTAGTGGTGGAGAATGAAACCTTAACCATATTTTTCATATTTGATTCTTCTTACTTACTTGTTTTCTTACTTTTCTAGTTTGCTTATTTTTAAAAGTATATTTATTTTTATTGGCTGGTTATACCGCCTAATTTAGTATATATATTTTTATTGGCTGGTTATACCGCCTAATTTAGTATATATATTTTTATTGGCTGGTTATACCGCCTTGCATCTTATTCTTATTATTTACTTTAGTTTAAATCTGGCTTCAAAAACCCCTTTTCTTTTATTGTTTTCTTTGAACGTAAGATATAAACTAATAACTCATAGATTAAAACCCAATCCCTGAGGACTCGACCCTTGCTAATCATTATACTTACAATTGATCTTTTTAGTGCAAGGTTAAATAAGATACACTCTTTTGGGTGCATCATGGGGCAACATATCAGAGAGCCATGGTGACCTTGTTTCATGATATGATGCATAAGGGAATTGAGGTCTATGCTGAGGATATGATTACAAAACCACAAGGAGAAGAGGAACATATTGCGAATCTTAAGAAGCTCTTCGAACGACTAAAATTTTTTTGACTCAAGCTAAATCCGACAAATTGCATTTTTGGAGTCACCTCGGGAAAATTGTTGGGTTTTGTCTTCAGCAAAAAGGGAATTGAGATTGACCCGGATAAAGTGAAGGCCATTCAGAATTTGCCACCACCTCATTCTCAAAAAGAAGTAAGAGGCTTTCTGGGGAGATTGAATTACATTACTCGGTTTATTTCTTAGTTAATCGACAAATGTGATCGAATATTTAAGTTACTTCGAAAACATGATCCAGGAGAATGGGATGAAGGTTGTCAGATTCCATTTGAAAAGGTTAAATATTATCTATCCAACCCACCAGTATTAATGCCACCTGTTTCGGATAAACCAATGATACTGTATTTATCAGTATTTGAGAGAACCATGGGTTATGTTTTGGGGCAGCTTGAGAAGACTGGAAAGAAAGAACAGGCAGTTTACTACCTCAGCAAGAAGTTTACAGATTATGAGTTGAAATATTCGTCGGTAGAAAAGTTGTGTTGTGCCTTAGCTTGGACTGCTCGAAAACTCAGACAGTACATGTTGTACCACACAACATGGTTGATTTCCAAGCTAGATCCAATCAAGTACATGTTGGAAGCACCTTCTTTATCAGGGAGAACAGCAAGATGGCATGTTTTATTGTCAGAGTATAACATTGTATATGTAAGTCAAAAAGCTATCAAGGGCAGTGCAGTGGCTGAATTCTTAGCAAGTAGGGCAGTGGAAGATTATGAGTCGTTGAACTTTGACTTCTCGGATGAAGATTTGATGTATGTTTCGCAAGAAGATGAGATTCCTCTGAAGAAGAAAGTATGGAAAATGTACTTTGATGGTGCATCTAATGGGATGGGGCACGGAATCGGTGCAGTCCTCATATCCCCAGAAGAAGATTATTATCCTTTCACTGCTATATTGGATTTTGATTGTACAAACAATACTACCGAGTATGAAGCGTGTACTATGGGCCTTCGCGCTGCAATGGACAGAAAGATCAAAGTATTGGAAGTTTTCGGAGACTCAGCCCTAGTAATATACTAGCTACGGGGAGAATGGGAAACCCGAGATACAAAGCTAATCTGATATCGAGAACTCATATTGAGTTTATTGGAGGAATTTGAAGAAGTGAATTTCAATTACTTCCCTCGAGAAGAAAACCGAATGGCAGATGCTCTGGGTACTTTGTCATCAATGTTTAAAGTGAATGAAAGGGATGAAGTTGTGCCAATAAAGATGAGTATATACGAGTCTCCTGCCCACTGCCTGAGTATTGAAGAAGAAGTAGATGGCCTCCCTTGGTATAACGATATCTTGCAGTACATCAAGAGTCAACATTATCCAAAAAAAGCAACATAAAATGATAATAGGACTCTGAGAAGGCTAGCAATGGGTTTTGTTCTAGATAGTGAGATTCTCTACAAGAAAAAAAAAAAGACCAAGTCTTGTTGAGATGTGTCGGATCTGCCGAAGCTCAGAGAATTATAGAAGAGGTCCATGAAGGGATATGTGGCACTCATGCTAATGGTCGCATGCTTGCTAAGTGGATTATGAGGGCAGGATATTATTGGTTGACAATGGAAGGAGATTGTATCAGTTATTCCCAGAAGTGCCATAAATGCCAGATATATGCAGATAAGATTCATGTGCCGCCATCACCATTGCATGTCATGACTGCACCATGCCCCTTTTCAATATGGGGAATGGATATGATTGGACTTTTTACCCCGAAAGCTTTAAATGGACATCGTTTCATCTTGGTAGCCATAGATTATTTCACAAAGTGGGTAGAAGTTGCTTCTTATGCGAATGTAGCAAAGTCGGTGGTATACAGATTTGTTAAGAAAGAAATCATATGCCGTTACGGATTGCCGCAAGAATTATTTCGGATAATGCTCTCAATTTGAACAATAAGATGATGAGAGAAGTGTGTACTCAGTTTCAAGATCACACATCATAATTCGGCACCTTACCGTCCGAAGATGAATTGGGCAGTAGAAGCAGCTAACAAGAACATCAAGAAGATTGTTGAGAAGATGACTGACGTGTACAAGGATTGGCATGAGATCTTGCCTTTTGCTCTTCATGCATATCATACCTCAGTTCGCACATCTACAGGGGCAACGCCATTTTCTTTCGTATACGGGATGGAAGCAGTGCTACCTATTGAAGTTGAAATCCCTTCATTACGAGTTTTGATGGAAGTTGGCCTAGAAGAAGTAGAATGGGTTAGAGCTTGTTATGAACAGCTGAATCTCAACGAGGAGAAAAGATTGAAAGCAATTTGTCACGGGCCATTGTATTAGAAAAGGATGATTGGAGCCCACAACAAGAAAGTTCGTCCCAAACAGTTCCGAGAGGGAAGTTGGTACTGAGGAAAATTCTCCCCATAGTAAAGGACCCGCGAGGAAAGTGGGCTCCGAATTGGAAAAGACCCTATGTGGTAAAAAGATATTTTTCTAGAGGAGCATTGATTTTAACTCGGATGGACGGGGAGGATTTCAGAAATCCCGTGAATGCTGATGAGCTGAGAAGTATTATGCTTGAAAAAAAAAGTGTGATGCTGTGGACATGGAAATTCAAATGATTCCAAGCGTAAAAATGGAAATTCTATATATCTATCTCCCCTGTGGATTGCTTTTTAATGAGAATATTCATGTTTGATATGATGAATGACCATCTTTCATATTCCTTTCACTAAGAAGAAATTATCCTTAGTCACCACTTTAAGCCTTAGGAATTATTTCTTTCTTTAAACCTTGATCAAGGATCACCCTCTACACAGGAGGGCAAATGCGAGAAATAATAATAAAAAATCATGGAAAAAAGAAAGCCATCAGAAAATGTGAAAATCAAAGAATGGCAAATGAAAGCCAACAAAGCAAAAAAAAAAAAAAAATCCAAAAAAGGGACAAATGTTTCAAGAATGAGTTCTCCTCAGGAAATAATCCTTGATTCAATCACCCTTAAACACATTTTGGACCTATTTTATCCTTTCTGTATGAACCCGAACCTTGGCCTATATTACGTGCTTTAGAAAGTCCATTTTGATCAAGCATAGATATTTAATTTGAAAGGTATTCTCAGAATTCATCCCACTTTTTGAATTGATATTTTTACCTTGGAAACATTTAGAATTGTCAGATGTATGGTAGAATAAAAAAAATGAAAATGAAAAAAAAGAATGTAAAAGGAGAGGTTTAAGCCCAAAACCCTCAAAGGGTGACTTAGTACTGAATGGAGGACACTTGAGCTGAAAACCCGCAAAGGGCGGCTCAGTACTAATTAAAGTTCGAATCAATACTCCGTGTAAAGGGGGAGAAAGTATTTGAAAATCAGAGGAAAGGGGAACAACTCAGTCTGACGTAACTACGGAAGCCGAGAGGTTACCCAAGTAAATTGCTTGTTCAAGAGAAATTTCAGATAGTCTGAAAAATGAGAGGTCCAAGATATTCTTCATCAGGGGCATCTACAACCTATAACATTACATTTGTTTCTTATATCCTTGATATTCACTTTTACAATTTACAAAATGAAAAAAACATTTGTTTTAATACATTCTTGTTATCCTTTTCATGATATTTTTTGCTTGATTAATATTTTCTTTCATACATTTTTGAGATGCATCATGATTGTTATTAAATTGAATGATGATTAGTAATAAAAAAACTTTAATAAAAGGATTTCAGAGTATTACTAAGGAATAGATTTAAATCTTGGGAAAGGTTTGGAAAGTTCTCCAAGAAAATAAACAGATAACGTATTGGAGACTCCATCACGAAGTCAGAAAATTTGTGAATTTCAGCGAAAGTCAGAAACTCAAACTGTTTGACAAGTTATCTTGAGTGAAGGATTCCTTAAGTGGGGCATCAGTGAACAATTGAAGACTCCATCATGAAGTCGGATAATCTGTGAACCTCAAAGAAACCATGGATTAGAAATCATGACATAATCATTTGATTGCATTCATTCTTAGAAAACATACAAGCATTTGCAAAGCATGTCATTCTCATCATTGCATTTAGCTAACATTGCAAAAATCAGGAAAACTTGGACTTCTTCATTCTGCTTTTCAAATGAGTCGAGCCCTAAGATCACCGTTGAGGTACGTTCCTATCCAAATCGAACTCGTTTTACTTTTCAAATAAGTCGAGCCCCGAGACCGCCGTCGAGGTATGTTCCTTTCATTTTCAAGTTAAATTTATTTTTTCCAAATGAACCAAACCCAGAATCATTCTTAGTATTTCCTTTTGCTGTAAATCGAATTCATTCTGTTTTATCAAATGAGTCGAGCCCCGAGACCATCGTCGAGGTATTTCTTTTTGTTTTAAATCGAATTCATTCTGTTTTATCAAATGAGTCACGCCTCGAGACCATCGTCGAGGTATTTCCTGTTGTTTTAAAATCGAATTCATTCTGTTTTATCAAATGAGTCCAGACTTGAGACCACCGTCGAGGTATTTCCTTTTGTTTTAAAATGAATTCATTCTGTTTTATCAAATGAGTCGAGCCTTGAGACCACCGTCAAGGTATTTCCTTTTGTTTAAAATCGAATTCATTTTGTTTTATCAAATGAGTCGAGCCTTGAGATCACCGTCGAGGTATTTCCTTTTGTTTTAAATCGAATTCATTCTGTTTATCAAATAAGTAGAGCCTTGAGACCGTCGTCAAGGTATTTTTAAAACACGGGTAAGGCCTCCGGGCACCATTTTTAAGACCTCCGGGACCATATTCAAAAAGTACCTCTAGTTTCACCCAGGTCTTTTTCGACTTCTGTTTTCGCCCAAATCATCACCTTGAAAATTATCTATGTTTTCGCCTCGATAACTTATCGACTTCTGGTTTCGCCCAAGTCATCACCTTGAAAATTATCTACAGTTTTGCCTAGATAACTTTTCGACTTCTGGTTTCGCCCAAGTCTTCACCTTGAAAATTATCTATGGTTTCGCCTAGATAACTTTTTGACTTCTAGTTTCGTCCAAGTCATCACCTTGAAAATTATCTATGGTTTCGCCTAGATAACTTGTTGACTTCTGGTTTTGCCCAAGTCATCACCTTGAAAATTATCTATGGTTTCGCCTAGATAACGTTTCGACTTCTGGTTTTGCCCAAGTCATCACCTTGAAAATTATCTACGGTTTCGTCGAGATAACTTTTCGACTTCTGGTTTCGCCTAAGTCATCACCTTCAAAATTATCTACGATTTAGCCTAGATAACTTTTTGATTTTTGGTTCTGCCCAAATCATCATTTTGCAAATCGAACTCGTTTCCTTAAGACGGGTCGAGCCTTGATTAGTCAGGGAACTCAATTTAAGGACAAAATCTTTTATTTACAGCTTTTTTTTCGAAAAAAAAAATGATGAAAAATGAAAGTAAAACCCCTTTTCTTTTTCTTCACATGTGATTTCACTAACCGGACAAAATTAGTGTTTGTTTATCTTTGCCTGATTCTTGATTCTCAGAAATAGCCAAAGAGGGGTAGCTGTAGACACCTAATTTTTTCCAGATCACTAAAACAAGTATGTTTTCTTCCTAAATTGATGTTTTAGAATGTAAAAAGACCTTTTTCATCATGCAGGTAGTACTCCGGGACTTAGTCGAAGAAGGTAAGCATGAAAAGTCAAACTTGAAAACGTCAACCCCAAAAAGTCAACTACTGAAAAAGTCAACCCACTTTCAAAATCAAGATTTGAAGTTCAATTGAAAAATGGTGAAAGAACTTTGATAATCCGAGGTCTACATTGAAAGATATGGAGTTCGGAAGTTAGGTTACGGAGATTCAGTAGAAAGGAAACCCTAGTCCAAGAAATTTAGGAAAAGTACTTAAACGATCAAACTAGTCAAAATTGAAGGTTCCAAATGAAAGATAAGCACTGACTATGGGTAATGGATAAGCTACTTGGAAGAAAAACTGAAAGAAAAGTCAATCCGGAAGAAAATCGAGAATTAGGGTTTTTGGTGGATTTTGGTAAAATTTGGAAGAATTACAGAAATGACCCAATTCGGTAAGACTAAAGCCCCTAATGGATAAGGAGTGCTTAAAAAAGGATAGCCCAAGGCTCAGTTTGAAAAAAATCTGAAAATCAGACTTGTTTTGAGCAAAACCGGGTTTCGAAAGCAAAAAGGCAAAATTGGAAAATTTGGGAAAAATAGCAAATGAACTCCAAAAATTCTGAAAAATTGCAGATCTCATTCTTAAATCATTTCAAAGAGATTGGAAAAAGAAAATTTGGATTCGGAGTTCGTTTGCAAAATGGCCCAATCCCGGGCCTACAATGTAGTAATTGAACCAGATAAATCCCGAAAAAATACCAAATGAGTTCCAAAAATTATGAAAACTTCCATATCATAATTTTAAATTATTTGGAAGAGATTGGCATAAAAAATCTAGATTTAGAGCTCGTTTAAAAATGGCTAAAGTTTGGGAGCAGAAAAGGGCAATTTTGGAAGAAAAAATCCAAATAAATAGCAAATGGGCTCGAAAAATTTTGAAAACCCCCAGAATTCAATTTTTTATTATTTTGAAAGTATTAAAAAAATAAAATTTGAATTTGGAGTCCCTTTGCTATTTATTTATGTTCGGGGGGCAAAAAAGTTATTTTACCCAAGAAATCGAAAAGGGTTTTTCTTGCCTTTTGAAAAATGGAGATTGGGCTGAAAGATGGGGGGTCAGTCGGACAAGGCCCAAGGGTGGGCAAATATTTTCTGATTTTTAATCAAAAGGCCAACAATGAAGAGGAAAAGTAGTTATTTTTTTATCAAGCCTTTGTAATTAAGCCACATGGACCAATGCATGAAAAGGGAGAATGTCAACATAATGGCTTAAGATTCTTGAACAGCTGTAATTGTGGATAGGTGATTGCCTAATCTAACGGTGATAATTTCACATTTTAAACATCTTGGGTCAATAGCCTTTGGATCAAAATTGGTTGAAGAAAAAATGACAATATCCTACGGGGATAGGCCATTCGCCCACTACAAGGGAAGGGTCTCTCTCTTTACATTTTTAGCTATTCACTCTCTATTACTCTTATTTTTGGCTGATTTTCTCTCCATTATTGAAGGCAAAAAGAAAAGTTTAGAAAAGAAAAGAAAGTTAGAAGAGAAAAAGCTTGTAATATAGCATCTAGAGGTTGCTTTAAGCACCATACTCTTGCACTTTCTTTGATTTTCCATTCTTGATTTGCTGTTTTCATTTGATATTTGGTGAGTTTCTTTTGATTTTTCTTTTTAAAATAAGTATTTTTAATATTCTTCTTTAAGTTCCTTCTTGATTCTTTCTTGTAAAAAGCTTTTGAAATTTTTTTTCTTATTTTTGAGTTGGCCGAATGGCATTTTTTTTGTTTTTTGGTAGTTGCTTTTTTGCTTCTTTATTTCATGATTCTAGTAATGTTTAACAATTTTGGATGCTCTAAATCTTCTTCAAATACATAAACATGAAGCTTGTTTTGATTTGGTTGTTTGCTTGTTTTGTTTGCTTGTTTCCATTTTTGTGTCTATTATCTTATGATCATGTTTATTTTACTTATCTTGCATTTTTGATTTTCTGTTTTCAAAATGTTTAAGTTTGTTAATGTTTTACATTTTGTTAATCCATGTGTTTGTGAAAATGGCTATTGGTTTTCATGTCTTTACTTTATATTTGCATGATTTGAGTATTATTCTTTAGCTATGCATGTTAGTATATCATGTGTTTGTGAAAATGTCATGCTCATTTCTATGGGACCATTCGGCCACCCCTCATATTGTATGCTTTGTATGTGCATTTTCATCATGGTAGTTGATAGGTTTGATTTTATTTAAGCATGCTATATGTTTGTGTTATTGCCATGCATTCTTTAGGTTTAGGATTGGTTTCCTTTGCCATGCATATTCATGCATTTTAGACCTAGGTTGCATCAAATGCCATGCAAGTTCATTTAGGTCTAGGTCATTTTATTGATGCCATGCATTTTTCATGTCATTTAGGTTTTAAATCATGCATTTCATGCATCATATTTGCTGTATTTTCATGCATTTCATGTCATTGCCACATGATTTATGACTTAGACCAATCAATGGTTCAAAGTCATGCTTATTTTGAGCATACTTGTGGGAAATTAAAGAGTTGTCAAATTGATTATTCTACCTTTGTGATTTTTTTTACTTAGCCAATTTTTGCCTAACTTTTCAAAAGTGTTAGCTACTGTTTGTGAGTCCTTATAAGAGTCTCTAACATTTTAACTTTGCTTTTTAAATGATTTTATCAAAGGCAAAAAAATGTGTTTTGGCAAAACAGTTTTTTCACCCAGTACTTGTACTTTCTCATTTTTTTTGTGCAGTCATCTTTAATAAAAAAATTAAGCCGATTTTTTCCATGTAGTTTTACATATGCTAAGTCTCCAATATTGTTTTTAGATTTTTTTGAATGTTTAAAAATAGGGTAAAAAATCATGCTTTAAAACTAGATAGTAGAGGCAGAATTGAATTTGAAGAAAAATCATTTTTCTGTTTTGGTTAAATTACTTAGAGGAGGCTGATTAGGAAGTTTAGCTACTATCTTAGGGTATTTTCTAAGCCATTTTAAACTCTAAAAATGATTTTTCAAATCTCGGGTTAAGGGTGGTAAAGTCTGAGATTTTAAACTTAGAAAATTAGAGCCATTTAAAAAGGGTTTAGCTAAGTTTTTATTTTTAATCTAAGCTTTTCAAAATTGTTTTCAAACAATCACAAAGTATTTTGGTTTTAGAATATTTAATTTGATATATTTTCCTAATGTAGCCGGATATCTTTTTAGATATACAAATTTCCTTAATTAATGGAAAAAATACACTTTCATGCATTGCATTTTCCATATTCATGCATTTTACATAATATGTGATTTTTGCTATGATAATTTCTATGATGTTGTTATTATTTTTTTATTTATATTTTTGATGTTATGTTGTTTATTATGTGGTTTTGAATATTTCATGATATCCTATGCTTTTATTTAGTTATTTATTTTTGTCACATTATTTAGCATATACTATGTTCATGCATTATTATTTTTATTTTTATTTTCATGCATATTATATGATAGCATTATTTTATGTTTCATGTCATTTAATGTCATTTAGATTATATGCCATATCATTTATATTTTCCATGTCATTTAAATCATTTTATTTTATTTAGAATATATCATAATACCTAGGTCATTTCATTTCATATAGAATATATTATGTCACTTAGGATATTTCATTTCATATAGAATATATCATGTTACCTAGGTTATTTCATTTCATCTAGAATATATCATGTGAATTAGGATATTTCATTTCATTTTAGAATATGCTAAGACATTTAAATTATATCATAACATTTAGGTTGCATTATATTATTTAGACTTTGCTATGTCATTTTATTTATGTCACACATATTCATATTTATATTTTTAAAATGTTTTGAAAAAGGTAATGATTTTTAATAAAATAAAAATATTCCCGAGTTAAAATAATTCATAAG
Organism: Fremontodendron californicum; assembly: GCA_030761205.1. NCBI lineage: Eukaryota > Viridiplantae > Streptophyta > Magnoliopsida > Malvales > Malvaceae > Fremontodendron > Fremontodendron californicum. The sequence continues at coordinate 14,558,791 of JAULJL010000037.1, forward strand.
TTCTCTACCGGGTTTGCTAGGGAGGATATCATCAGTTATCATTAATAACGGAATATCTTTTTTAAAATAAGAATGATTCGGAAAGTTTTCCAAACTAATAAAAATTTCTATATCTTGCCACGTTTGTTGGGGAATATAGGAAAATTTTGAATTAATAAATTCTGGATCATTTTCAATTAAAAATGGAATTATTTTTTTTTTAAATTGGGAATTAACTTGAAATACCAAATAAAAAATTGACTTTTTACCGAGACTTGAGATAACACACGATTAATAAGGTATCGTTTTATACGGGCGTTGTGGGGGTGCTAATCCTTCCCCACACGTAACCGAGTCCCGAACCCACTTCTTTGATTTCTCTGGTTTAAAACGAGGACTTGAAATTGGTTTTAAAAAAATATTTTAATTAATTTTAAAATGTTTTATAAAACCGGTTTTAATAGGTGGCCGATCACTCCTAGCCAAAAAAGAGTAGTGGCGACTCCATGTCTTTTTCAAGGTTATTTTCAAAACCTTCATTTTCTATAGGAATTAAGTCGACTTTTCCTCCGTTATTTTTAATGTCACGCTTAACGAATAATAAAGTCTTGCGATGAGACTTGTTATTTTTTAGTTTGTGACATATGTTGTCATGAAAATATCTTAATCTAAAAGCCAAAATTGGGGGAGAAAAAGTGCACATTTGATCCTATGGTGGAGAGGCCATTCGGCCAAGTTATTAAGGGAAGGGCTGATCAATTTTTGACAAGTTTTGGAGGCTGGAAGTCAGTAGCTAATGAAAAAAAAAAGGTTTTCAATAAGAGAGCTTGAAGGTAGTCATTTCTACCTAGCTCTAGCATGGTTTTCTTCTTGTTTTCTATGTTGATTTATTGATTTTCCACTTTGTTTTCCTACTATATTTCTCATAGAAATAAAGTTTTTAAAATGTTTACTTAAGTTTTCAAGTCTTCTTCTTCATAAAAATAGTTGAAAACAATTTTTTTTACAAAGTTTGTGCTTGGCCGAATTTGAAGGAATGCTTGCCTTGATTTTTTTTCTTTTTTTCTTCTTTGCATGTTGTTGTGGAAAAATGATTTTAGAAGGTTTACTTAAGGTTCCGACTTTTTTACAAAAAAAATGATGCAAAAGTGGTTGAAATGGCTACATGATCTTATACATATCAAGTGTCCATGGTTAGGGGAGAGACGATGCCCATTTTTACCAACCATGAAGCTCACCTCTATTTTGTTGATTGCCCATGGTTTACTTTCTGATTTTTGAAATGGAAAAGGCTTCATGATCTTGACAAGATCGAGTGATTATGGTTAGGGGAGAGGCTATGCCCATTTTGTAGCAACCATGGAGCTTAACTTTCCTTGTTTTGTTTACTAGTTTTTTCTTCATATTTTCTTTGCATGTCTTTGTTTATTTTGATCATGTTCTTTACATTATTTTTATACTATATTTGCTTTTTATATTTTTTCATGAAATGATATTTCTTTGTAGGTTTTGGCCCTTATGTTCTTCTTGATTATATTTTGCATTTTGTTTCATGTATCATACATTGCATGTTGCCATATTTGCATCACATTTTTACCATATGACCATTCGGCTACTCCCATGTTGTTTTCCTTGTATGTGTATTTTAATTATTGCTTGTTGATTTGTTTGCATTTCCATGTTAGGGTTTTTTGATAGGTCATTCGGCCATGTTGGATTTTTGGGCATGTTTGCATTATTTCTCATGTTTATTGCCATGCATTGCTATGCCATTTAGTTCTTAGGTCATATTAGTATTGTCATGCATATTCATAACACATTAGGTCTAAGTCACATTTGTATTATCAAGCATTTCATGCATATTAAGTTAGGATAGCATTTATTGCCATGCAAACTCATACTAGGCATTTAGACCATCTTTGTATTGCCATGCATATTAGGTCTTAAATCATATTGGTATTTCCATGCATTGCTATGTTATTTAGGTCTTAGATCATATTAGTATTGTCATGCATATTCATAACAATTTAGGTCTAAGTCATATTTTCATTATCAAGCATCTCATGCATTCTAAACCTAGGTTGCATTAAATGTCATGCAAGTTCATTTTAGGTCTAGGCCATCTTTCTATGCCATGCATTTCCCTTATCACTTAGGCTTTAAACCATGCATTTCATGCATTCACTTTGCTGAATTTTTCATGCATTTCATGTCATGCCACATGATTATTGACTTAGGCCAATCAATGGCTCAAAGTCATGCTTACTAGAGCACACTTGTGGAAAATTAAAGGGTTATCAAATTGATTATTCTACCTTTGTGATCTTTTCTACTTAGCTTATTCTTGTCCAAGGTTTTTAAATGTTTTAGCTACTGTTTGTAGGTCTTTAGGAGAGTCTCCAACATTTTTACTTTGACTTTTAAATGATTTTACCAAAAGCAAAAAATGTGTTTTGGCAAAACAGTTTTTCACCCAGTATTCATACTTTCCCGATTTTTCTGGGCAGTCATCTTTAATCAAAAAATTAAGCCAATTTTCTCTCGTGTATTTTTACATGTTCTGAGTCTACAATATTTTTTTTAGAGTTTTTTTAATTTTAAAAATAGGATAAAAAATCGTGTGTCAAAATGAGACAGTAAAGGCAGATTTGAATTCAAAAGAAAAACAATGGTTGAATTTGGCTAAGGAATTTAGAGGGGGTTGGTTAGAAGTTTTAGCTACTGTCTTAGGATAGTTTCTAAGCCTTTTTAAACTTTAAAAATGATTTTATAAATCTCGGGTTAAGGGTGGTCAAGTCCGGGATTTTAAAATTAGAAAATTAGAGCCGTTTTAAAAGGGTTTGGTAAATGTTTTAATCTTCATTCAAGTTTTTCTTCAAAATTGTTTTCAAACAATCACAAAGTTTTGTTTTTAGAAAATATAATTTGACATATTTTCCTAAGGTAGCCGGATATCTTTTTAGATATACGGATTTCTTTATTTATAAGGAAAAATACATTTTCATGCATTGTATTTTCCATGTTCATACATTTTATTTAATATGTGATTCCTGCTATGATATTTTCCATGGTATTATTATTATTTTGATTTACATTTTATGATGTTATATTGTTTGCCATATGGTTTTGAATATTTCATGCTATCCTATGCCTTTTATTTTAGTTATTTATTGTTGTCACATTATTTAGCATATACTATGTTCATGCATTTATTATTTTATTTTCATGCATATTCCATGACAGCAATATATTATGTTTCATGTCATTTCATGTCACTTAGATTATATTCCATGCCATTTAGGTCTAATTATCTAGAATATGCCATGTCATTTAAAGTATGCCATGTCATTTAAATTTGCCATATCATTTAAATCTTATTCATTTCATTTAGAATATCTTGATACTTAGGATATTTCATTTCATTTAGAATATCTTGATACTTAGGATATTTCATTTCATTTAGAATATGCTATGCCATCTAAATTATATCATCTCATTTAGGTTGAATTATAATATCTATACTTTATTATATCATCCTTACTATGTCACCCATATTCATGTTCATATTTTTTAAATGTTTTGAAAAAGATAATCATTTTCAATAAAAATAAAGATATTCTCGAGTTAAAATAATTCATGAGTTCTCTACCGGGTTTGCTGAAGGGGATATCATCAATTATCATTAATAAAGGAATATCTTTCTTTCAAAAAACGAGAATGATTCGGAAAGTTTTACAAATAAATAATTTTTTTTATATTTTGCCGATTTTGTCGGGGAATATAGGATAATTTTGAATTAATAAATTCCGAATCATTTTCAATTTAAAAACGGAATTATTTTTTTTAAATTGGGAATTAACTTGAAATATTAAATTAAAAATTGACTTTTTATCGAGACTTGAGATAACACATGATTAATAAGGTATCCTTTTATACGGGCGTTGTGGGGGTGCTAATCCTTACCCACACATAACCGATTCCTGAACTCGTTTCTTCGATTTTCTCTAGTTTATAACGTAGACTTGAAATTGGTTTTAAACATGTTTTAGTTAATTTTAAAATATTTTATAAACCGGTTTTAATAGGTGGCCGATCACACCTAGCTAATAAAGATTGGTGGCGACTCCATGTCCTTTTCGAGATTGTTTTCAAAACCTTCATTTTTTAAGAGGAATTAAGTCGACATTTCCTCGGTACTTTTAACTGTCACGCCTAATGCATAATAAAGTCTCGCGATGAGACCATGTTGTTATTTTTTAGGTTGTGACACCTTGGCGACTCCGCTAGGGACATTTAGAGAGTCAGGCCTAGAATTAATCGTGTGTTATCAAAGTCTCGATTTTGTTGGTTTAATTGGTATTTAATTTTAATTCTAAAATTTTTTTAAAATAAAGGAGAATTTTGAAAATAATAAAATGTTTTAAATATGTTCATATTCATTTAGATGCATTTTATTATTGTTTTCTAGTTATTTAATGTTGTATGTTACTATTGCTTGTTGGTTAATGCGGTACACTATTCTGGATTGTTGTTTTAATAAATTGTTGGGGTATTTAGGATAAGGGGTGTAGAATAGGTGGTGAAAGGTTTTTTGTTCCTTCACACACACTACATTTGCAATTGCACAACATGAACTCTCTACCCGAGTTTCGACCTTTTAAGTGGGAGTAAAGTAACTACGCCTTCGTGATGATCCTCCGTATGGGCTTAGGAAAATATACTCTAACGAATTGAACCCGTTTTTATCGGGGTGCCTTACTAGCCTTCACCGGCGATCGTGAGGAGCAATTCGGGGCCTTCACCCTCATATAGTGAACCTAGGCGAAGCCATGCCGGATTTTCATTAGATACACCGAAGATAGGAACACATGGAGGGACATTTCTAACCTTTTGTTACCTATTTTACACTCTGAATAAGGGTTGTGGATCGGGCAACAATGTATGTACATCGCCCGTAAATAAATGTGATACTCCGCCCCAAAGGCACCGTGATGCCTATATAAGTAGATATTGTTGGGGCAAGTGTTCACTAACTTTTTGAAATTCAAAATACAAACATTCTTTTTCAAACATTTTTTCATTTTTCATGCATGTGTGAGTAGAGCATGTACATTCATGGTTGTATCTTTGATCTCATTCTTTGCAATAAACGGTTGGTAATAATAATCTCATTTGATGATTTCGTTGGTTGAATAAGAATTATGAACCGGTAGTGTTACATGAACATTTGCATATTATACCATATTAGGATCCACTAACCCAAAATTCTTTTGAAAATAATATGTTTGGCTTTTCATAGAGAAAACATGTTTCAAAAAATCATAGATTAAATTTGGAGGCAATTTTTGCATAGTGAGATTTTTGAATAATCAAAATTTCGTCTCACCAATTTTGTGAAATCATTGGTCATTGTATATACCTTTGTGTTAATTCATTTATTCTTTACATGTATCATTTTGACATCATGTTACAGTCATAGCATGCATGGTCATTATTTTTATATACCTATGTATCAATTTATTTATTCTTTAAATGCATCATGTTGGCATTAGATTACATCCATGGCATACATAGTTATCATGATATGCTCATGAATTAATCTGTCATATTAACATCAGGATACATTCATGACACACATGGTCAGCATGATTTTCTTTGTATATACTCTGTGTCAATCATTCATTGTTTACATACATCATAATTGACATCGTGTTGCATTCATAGTGTATATGATCATTCATTGGGAAATACACTGAAATATACATGGTCATTCATTGCATATATCCATGCGTTGATTTATTTATTCTTTGCTTGCAGCATGTTGGCATCGTGATTGCATTTATTACATACATCGTTAGCATGTTTCCACTATACATGTCCATACATCACATTGTTTATGTTTCACGGGCATCAAATTGCATTCATGGCTCATTCATCATGACATACATTTGGGGGGAATAAAATAGAAGTTGCCTTGGCTTTAAGAGTCTTTGAAAGAATTTCCATTTTAAATAAAAGGTATAAGAAGTATTAAGTACCCTTTTAATATAGGCTAGAGCTATGGAGAATGAACAAGCTGCCCGAATGGAAAGAATGGAAAGGGCACTTGAAGAATTGCGAGAACAGCTGGCAAAGTCTCAAGCAGAATCTAAGGATCAGATGACTAAATTGATGGAGCTGATGTTCGCCATAATCAAGGGAAAGGAATACACTGAAAACTTGGCCGCCAGAGAAGGGTTAGAGGCACAAGAGGGTCAGAGTGAGGTGATGATGTTAAATAGCCAGAATACAGTTAATCCTAGCAATATTCTGAATTTAGATGATCCATCTAAACAAGCAAAATTGAAGATTGTAGAGTCAAACGAGGCTGAGTTGGCAGATTCCCAAGGGAAATATCAGTTGCTAGATGAAAGGCTCTGGGCAGTAGAAAATACAGACATATTTGGAAGTGTGGATGTGAAAGAATGATGCTTGGTCCTAAATTTAGTCATTCCTCCTAAATTCAAGGTCCCTGACTTTGTGAAATATGATGAGACGACCGATCCATCAACCCATATTATCATGTTCTGCCGAAAGATGGCAAGTCACATAGATAATAATAAGCTTTTGATTCACTACTTTTAGGATAGCCTCAGTGGGTCCGCAATTAGGTGGTATAGTCAGTTGACCAAGGATCAGATTCGTTTTTGGAATGATTTGGCCAGGGCTTTTCTAAACCAGTACAAGCATGTGACCGACATGACACCTGACCGTTTCACCTTGCAAAATATGGAGAAAAAGGTTACTAAGAGCTTCAAAGAGTATTTTCAGAGGTGGAAGAACATGGCCACCCAAGTACAACTGCCTTAACTCAGAAGGAAACCACTGTCCTTTTTGTGAATACACTACAGGCCTAATACTAGGATAGACTTGTTGGCAACACCATGAAGAATTTTTCGGATATGGAAATCTCTGGGGAAATGATTGAAAATGCGATCAAGGTTGGGAAACAAGAAGGAGGTAAAACATTTAATGCAAAGAGAAACAGGACGCCCAAAAAGAAGAAGGAAGATGTCTAAGCCATTGGAGACTTTGCCTCGTATATTCCGGCTACTTCATACCAACCACCATATCCTTCTATGAACTATGTACCCCAAGGTTCATACTTATACCTAATGGCCTCTCAGAATCTAGTAAATTTTCAACATTTTGTAAGTCAGAGGAAATCAAAAAATATCCAAAAAAGAGATTAGTTTGAGCCACTGCCCATGTCTTACTCTAAACTATTGCCCCAGCTGGTCGAAGAGAAACTCCTCACTAATGTTCCAGTGGAGCCTATCCAACCCCCATATCCGAGCTGGTATGATGAGAATGCATATTGTGATTATCATTTTGGGATTCGGGGACATTCGAACGAAAATTGCCTATGACTGAAACGGGAGGTTCAAGCACTCATCAATAAAGGGCAGTTAGATGTGGGGAAGAAATAAAGGTCAGACAGCGTGGAGAATCTACTGAATGGGAATGATGAGACCATTGTGGATGTCATAATGGGAGAAGTAGATAGAAAGGTTAGAAAGAGTACCGAGGAATAGCTAGTTTGAATTAGGGAGAACATGTCAAAGGGGAGTTTTTTATGCATGTAGTTTCATACCTCATGACGAAAACACTTGTCTTATGGTGACATTCATATGAATTAAATGAATTTTGAATTTTAAATGCTTTGTGTTTGTTGTGTTTTAACAATAATTTGAATTTGCAAAAAAACAAGCATTAAGGAAGTTTTAATAATAGACGATCTCGACAATATTGATTATCATTGTTAGAAATGACCCAATATCCTCCCCCTCTCTTTTGGGCTTTTCTATGCCTAAACTCGTTGAATCGAGAAAACTTGAAAGAATTAATGCTTCAAGGAATATGAATGATTGAACTGCATAAAAAAAAAAAAAAAAAAAAAAAAGAAAAACAAAAACATTGTCATCAAAGAATAAACAAAGATGTAAATCCTAGTCTAGGCCATGAACAAAGAAACAAACTTTTTGAATTTTTTTCAAATTCCTTAAAATTCAAACAAATGAGACATTCTTTCAAAAATCTAGATTTTGGTAATTTGGTGTATGTCAAGATTGTGCTAAAACCATTAATGACCTTTACCAATAACCACAAAAACACTAATTACCCAAGCATCACTTCATGATTGACATCCTGGGGCACAATGATTAAACTAGATTATCCCATGTCCTAGAGAAAACCCGTTTTTGGGTCGTATTTTCCTTGTCATTTCAAAGAACTCATATTTGAAACTTAGTCTTTTTAAAATACACCTAGACTTGCGATGTTCCTCGTAATGATACAAATTCTCATGGTTAATCAAATTGGGGCATCATATGTGGAAATGATGGATACATGGTGAAAAGGGTGGAACTAACGCATGAATCATTGGGACATGCGATAAAAAAATAGAAAAAAGAAAATTTGTGATATCATGCATATGAGAATTCGGATGATTCCAAAGTGTAAAATGAAATTCTGATTATCTATTTCCCATGAGGATTGCTTTTCAATGTGAATATTCGTGCTTGATATGAGAAATGGCCATCTTTTATCTCTCTTTCGCAAAAAAAAAAAAATTATCCATAGCCACCCCTTTTGAACCAAAAGAATTCTTTCTTCTTTGAACCCTGATCAAGGATCACCCACTACACTGGGGGGCAAATGCGAGGAAAGATCTTCTCAAAGATCACAGAAAAATGAGTCCTAGCTCAAAGACAAATACAAAGCAAATGGAGCCCCGAATAAATACGGGCTCACTCTTTCAAAGAAAAAGAAAAAGGAAAAGATGGCGAAATGAAAGCCAAGAAAAACAAAAAGGAAAAATGTAAAAAAGTATGGCAAATGAAAGCCAAAAGCAAGTAAGAAAAAGAGCAAAAGTCAAAAAAAGGAAAGAAAAGTCCAGAAGGGACAAATGCTTCAAAGGGAATCCTCCTCCAGAAATGATCCTTGATCTGATTACCCTCAAACACATATTTTAGGCCTATTTATGCTTTCTTTCTGAACCCTAAGCCATGGCCTACATTACGTGCTTTAAAAGTCCATTTTGATCAAGCATGAATATTTAACTTGAAGGGTTTTTTCCTCAGATTTTATCACATCCCTACGAATTATCATTTCACTAAGGAAGAATTTAGAATTCTCAAATGCATGGTAAAACAATGAGAAAAGGAAAAAAGAAAAAAATTGGAGAGAATGGGACTTTAGGGCGAAAACCCAAAAATGGACGGTCTAAAGTAAAATGGGAATTTTAGTTGATAGTGCCGATACCACAAAAGAGAAGATCATCTTAAAGAAGTGGTCATCGAGGAACATCTAGGAATTCCTGAACCTCCGAAATTGTCAACTCTCATTTGGATGATTGATTTCAAAAACAGAAACTTTTTTTCTCCAAAATCAACTTTCCAGTTTAAACATCCCAGCCAATCTTGACGCTTGTCAAAATACCTTGATATGGAAACTAAAAGAATGTTGAATTTGTTTAGTTCTCAATCAATTCATGATTTATAAAATCTGTTCCATTTGTGAGCCTAGAAGGGACATACATTTTTTGTTGTGAAGTTTACCTGGAAAAACCAAAATCATGTTGTACAAAGCCTTGTCAATTCAAGTTGAAAAACCCAAATTGACACTTAGGAAAATTTCTAACAGTGATTGTGAGTCTTCAAAAGATTTGTACATTACACACTGTGGGGTTAAAAGTTTTTACTCATAAGTTTTCATTAAATAAGCAAAATTGTTTTTCAGAAAGGGAAACTAAAAATATTTTTGAAACACCCATTTTTTATGTTGACATGAGGTAATAGTTTTTCTAATCCAAAGATGTGGAATTACTAGGGATAACCTTGACTTCCAAATATGAGAAGAAGAAATAAAACTCAGCAAACAGATTTCTGTTGATAAGAGTTTGAAAATTGTTGGGGCAAAAAGAATAGCCAAAGATTGAAAAAAGAGTTAAAGATATACTCTGATTTGAAGAGGAAAAATGAATGGGAAAGGCTAAGCCAAAGTCTAGAAAAAAGATCGGGGGCATTTGCATCATTCATGAACACTCATCTCTCTATTTAGCTTTGCATCTGTACCGTGTCAGCAAGCATTTGCATCATTCATGGATATCTGCATTTGCACTAGTCCATGAGCATTTGCACCGTGGCAGCAAGCATTTGCATCATTCATGGATATTTGCATTTGCACTAGTCCATGAGCATCTGCATTCTACCTTTACAAGTACATCCTTCATGGATATTTGCATTCATATCATCTCAAGCAAGTGCATCATTTCTAGGATCATTGCATCTTCATTGTAGCTGCAATTACATCATTCATGAACCACTTACATGAACATGATTCGTAGAGACATTTGCATCTGCATTTAGAAGCATTTGCATCAATCCAAGACATTTGCATATGCATTTAGAAGCACTTGCATCAATCCAAGACATCTGTATCATTTCAAGAAGCATTTGCATCCTCTCTCAAATCCTTCAGGTTAATTTCTAGGCCGTTTCAATTTCTGGTTTCATCCAGATCTTTTTCAATTTTCTGCTTTTACCTATGCCTTTTTATTCTCTGGTTTCATCCAGATTATTTTCAAATTTTGGTTTCATCCAGATCTTTTTCAAATTTTTGGTTTCACCCATGCTTTTCAATTTCTGGTTCCATCCAGATCATTTTCAAATTTCTGGTTTCACCCATGCCTTTTTAATCTCTAGTTTCATCCAGATCTTTTTCAAATTTTTGGTTTCAGCCATACTTTTCAATTTCCGGTTTCATCCAGATCTTTTTCAATTTTTGGTTTCATCCAAATCATTTTTCAATTTTTTGGTTTCACCCATGCTTTTCAATTTCTGGTTTCATCCAGATCTTTTTCAAATTTCTGTTTTCACCAATGCCTTTTTATTCTCTGGTTTCATCCAGATCATTTTTCAAATTCCTGGTTTCACCCATGCTTTTCAATTTTTTGTTTCATCCAGATCTTTTTCAAATTTCTGGTTTCACCCATGCTTTTCAATTTTTTGCTCCATCCAGATCATTTTCAAATTTCTGGTTTTACCCATGTCATTTCAATCCCTGGTTTCATCCATATCTTTTTCAATTTCGATTTCACCCATGCCAGTAAGGTTAGCACGAGACAGGATAAGACCCCGAGACCATCGTCGAGGTCTTTTCTTCTCTTGCAAATCGAACATGTTTCCTTAAGATGGGTCGAGCCTTGATTAGTCAGGGAATTTAATTTAAGGATAAAATCTTCTATTTACATTTTTTTTTTAAAAAAAAAATGAAAAAATGGAAAATGAAAAAAAATGAAATAATGAAAAATAGAAAAAAAAGAACTCCCTTTCCCTTGTCTTCACATGTGATTTCACTAACTGGACAAAATTAGTGTTTGTTTATCTTTACTTGATTCCTGATTCTCAGCAATAGCCAAAGAGGGGCAGCTGTAGACACCTAATTTTGTTCGGACAACTAAACCAGGTATGTTTTCTTCCTAAATTGATGATTCATAATGCAAAAGGGTTTTTCTCATCCTACAGGTGGTACTCCGAGACATAGTCTAAGAAGGCAGACAAAAAAAGTCAAACTCGAAAAAAGTCAACCCTAAAAAAGTCAACTACTAAAAAAGTTAACCCACTTTCAAAATCAAGATTTGAATTTCAATTGAAAGATGGTGAAAGAATTTTGATAATCCGAGGTCTACATTGAAAGATATGGAGGTTGGAAGTTGGGTTACGGAATTTCAATAGAAAGGAAACCCTAGTTCGGGAAATTTGGGGAAAAGTGCATGAACGATCAAATTGTTCAAAATTAAAGGTCCCAAATGAAAGATAAGCACTGACTACGGGTAATAGAGAATCTAATTGAAAGAAAAACAGAAAGAAAAGTCAATTCAAAAGAAAATCGAGAATTAGGGTTTTTGGTGAATTTTGGTGAAATTTGGAAGAACTACAGAAATGGCCCGATTTGGTAAAACTAAAGCCCCTAATTGATGAGGAATGATTAAAAAAGGATAGCCCAAGGCTCAGTTTGAATAAAATCTGAAAATCAGACTTGTTTTGAGCAAAACCAGGCTTCGGAGGCAAAATGGCAAAATTTGTAAATTTGGGAAAAATAGCAAATGAACTCCAAAAATTCTGAATATTTGTAGATCTCATTCTTAAATCAATTCAAATAGATTGGATAAATAAAATATTGATTCGGAGTTCGATTGCAAAATGGCCAAATCTCGAGGCCACTATGTAGTAATTCAAGCAGATAAATCCCGAAAAAATAGTAAATGAGCTCCAAAAATTCTAAAAATTTGCAGATCTCATTCTTAAATTATTTGGAAGATATTGGAAAAAGAAAATCTTGATTCAGAGTTTGTTTGCTAAATGGCCAAATCCCGGGTCTACTATGTAGTAATTCAAGCAGATAAATCCTGAAAAAATAGCAAATGAGTTCCAAAAATTTTGAAAACATCCAGATCACACTTTTAAATTATTTGGAAGATATTGGTGAAGAAAAATATGGATGTTGAGCTCGTTTAAAATTGGTGAAAGTTCGGGTGAACAAAAGGGCAATTTTGGAAGAAAAAATCCAAATAAATAGCAAATGGACTTGGAAAAGTTTGAAAACTTCCAGAATTCAAATTTTTATTATTTTGGAAGTACTAAAAAATAAAATTTGAATTTGGAGTCCGTTTGCTATTTATTTAGGTTCGAGGGTCAAATAGGTCATTTTATCGAATAAACCGAAAAGGGCAAATTTGTAATTAAGAAAAATATGAAAGAAGAAGGAATTGCTGGGATTTTACCTCCTTTGATCAGCCAACATATAGGAGAAGAAGGAAGCTTGATCAATTTAATTCCTTAGTCACTATCAAGCTCACATGCTACCACTAGTACCATGTAAATGGTCCCCCCTTCATCCAATGGCTTAGGTGCCTTGTAGAAAAGTTGAATACACCATTCAATGGCTGATATTAAATGAAAAGATGATATTTTTATTTTTCATGAAAGAACCCTCATCTAATGGCCAAGAATGCAAGAACACAACTCATCCAAAGGTGCATATCCATTTGGCCAAGCAAGGAAGTGCATGGGATTGTTCCTTTTCATCCAATGGCTTAGGCCATGTACAAGGGTTGAGTACATATGTTAAGGGCTGGGATTAAATGCCAAGATTACATTTTTATGTTGTCATGAAAGAATCCTCATCCAATGGCCAAGAATAAAAGAGCACAACTCATCCAAGGGTGGGCACTCAAAGGGCCAAGCAAGGGAGTGCATAGGATTGGTCCTCTTTTTCATCTAAGGGCTAAGGTTATTACAGGGGCTGAGTACACATCTTAAGGGCTGCTATCAATTGGCAAGATTACATTTTTATGTTGTCATGAAAATATCTTAATCTAAAAGCCAAAATTGGGGGAGAAAAGGTGCACATTTGATCCTATGGTGGAGAGGCCATTCGGCTAAGTCATTAGGGGAAGGGGCTGATCAGTTTTTGACAAGTTTTGAAGGCTGAAAGTCAGTAGCTAATGGAAAAAAAAAGGTTTTGAAAGAAAAAAGAAAGGTTTTCAATAAGAGAGCTTGAAGGTAGTGATAACTCGTATAATTATATAGTTTTTAGTTATGTTTTATTATTGTTTTGTGTCAAATACGAGTTATTATTGTTTAGTCTAATTGTGTTTATGATCTTTTATATTTTTATGTAATTTGGTGTTTTTCACAAGTTTCTTTCAGTGATTTCAGATTACTAGAATTAAGGGCAAATCCAGTTCAGTTCTAGTTCCGACACATTTTGCCATATCAGCTATAGCTGGAGTTTCACTGAAGCAATAAGGCTGAAATTCATAGCCGTGCAAAGCTAAGAGGCATATCTATCTTTTTCATGTTTTATACTTCTTGAAATGGAGTCGTTTTCCCTAGCGAAATCGACCATCAAGTTGGCTGATGTGCAATGACGTCTGTGCTGACCTGTTTTCGTATTTTGCCCATATCTGCTTATCCACATCAGAAAATGAGCTGATTCCAATGGCTATGGATCCGTAACTGATACGGGAACCTTTGTCTAGAAGACCATATGATCAGATCAGGCTTCTAATATTGACGAAATCGACCATCAAGTTGGCTGATGTGCAATGACGTCTGTGCTGACATGTTTTCGTATTTTGCTCATATCTGCTTATCCACATCAGCAAATGAGCTGATTCCAACGGATATGGATCCGTAACTGATAGGGGAACCTTTTTCTAGAAGACCATGTGATCAGATCAGGCCTCCAACATTGACAAAATCGACCATCAAGTTGGCTGATCAAAATTGTCATACAATATGACGAAAATTGTTAGAAAAATTCACCCACCTATTATACCTACCTTTGAAATTTGTAAAGCTTGTCTCTTGTCATTTAGCCTTCCAAATGTGTATAAATAGAGGGCCTTGGATGATTGTAGAGGATCATATTGTACATAGGTAGGATATTAGCCATTTTAATAAAATTCTCTAAGTTTTCTTCTTCTTTCTTTTCTCTAGTTTTCTTTCTTTTCTCTAGTTTTCTTTTTCTTTAGAGAGAGCAAGAGGTTGGATAATTAATATTCTTCCTCTTCTTCTTTCTTTCTTTTATTTTCTTCTTAGATTTTCTTTAATTTTATGTTTATGTTTATAATGCCTATGCTAGGCTAAACTTCTATTTGGTTAAGGGTGATTTCAAAGCCCTAGACATGTTTTGTGATTGATTTTCAGATTCTATCTATCATTAATTTTCTATCAAAGTTGCTTATGTTCTTCTACAAGAATTGTTCATGATGATGTCTAGATTTATTTAGGTGTACAACTAGATAGATCTTGATAATTATCTATTGCTAGTTTAGGAGTCTTGATCCGTGTAATTGTCTTGATTTCCTATTCATAAGTGGCAATTTGTGATTAATGATTATGGTCAAGTTTTCAATAATTGCAAAGTGGAACATAACCTAAGTTGAACAATCCGAGCTTATGTGTTTGTTGCTTAGATCAACCTATCTTTCTCATCATAAAGCTGCCATTAAATTGAATTTAGAGAGCTTATTCTAGGTTGTTTAATGGTTAGAGATTAAATAGAGAGCTTGTTCTATTTAACGACAAACTAAGGAAAGATTGGGGTAACAGAGCTTGTTGTTATCTACGGTTGTTAACTTTGATAGTTGGTTGATATTGATAGATCTGAAATTGATTCTTAATGATGTCTAGTGGTGGAGAATGAAACCTTAACCATATTTTTCATATTTGATTCTTCTTACTTATTTGTTTTCTTACTTTTAGTTTGCTTATTTTTTATATTTATTTTTATTGGCTGGTTATACCGCCTAATTTGTATATTAACTTTGTTTTATTTTTATTGGCTGGTTATACCGCCTAATTTAGTATATATATTTTTATTGGCTGGTTATACCGCCTAATTTAGTATATATATTTTTATTGGCTGGTTATACCGCCTTGCATCTTATTCTTATTATTTACTTTAGTTTAAATCTGGCTTCAAAAACCCCTTTTCTTTTATTGTTCTTGAATTTAAGTTTTAAACTATTAACTTATAAACTAAAACCCAATCCCTGAGGACTCGACCCTTGCTAACTACTATACTTACAATTTATCTTTTTAGTGCAAGGTTAAATAAGATACACTCTTTTGGGTGCATCAAATTTTTGGCGCCGTTGCCGGGGATTGTTTTCTTTAGTTTATTTGTTACTTGGTTTATTCTTATTTTCAGTTCTAATGAGTTTTATTTTCTTGTACATACGGGTTTTTCTGATCAAATTTTGAAAAAAAAAATAAAAAAAAATTAAAAAAAAAAAAAAAAAACGATGGAATTGAGCAATCTAACACTTGAAGAGTTGGTGGCATACATGAACATGGAGAATCAACAAGCCAATCTCACCTTCCCAGTTCAACAATTGGCCATGGGAGGATGTCAAGGCCATCAAGTGTTCCAAGACCAACAGTATGATCATTACTCAAACACTTACCATGAGGGATGGTGGGATCATACTAATTATGGCTACTCGAAAAATTACCAAGAAGTAGATCCTTATGCCAATTACACTCATCCATCTAGCTTCAATCAATCATGGTCCCAAGAACCAGATCTTTTTCAACCACCACATATGACTCAAAACTCAGGTACTTCTTTAGAAGATCTTGTCTATTCTCTTGTTACTGATACATTGCAATTTCAACAGGAAACAAGGGCAAGCATCCAGAGTTTGGAAAAGCAAATGATCCAATTGACTAGTAGTATGGTGGGATGGGTAGCACAAAGATCTGAAGAACTCCCTGCCCAAACAATGATTAACCCAAAGGAGAATACTACTATTGTGACCTTGAGGAATGAGGAACAAGATGAGGATGAGACAAAATTAGAGATGAATTCTATTCTTGAGGATAATGAAGCCAATGATCCAAATAAGAGTATTTCAGCACCTGAGGTAACGTTTGAGATTCCAATTTTTACTAATGTTTCTTCTCCACCTTTTCCTAGTAGATTCGCAAAGTTCAAGGAGGATGAACATGAACAAGACACGTTGGAAACCTTAAACAGTTTGTTTGTGGATGTCATTCAACAAGTACCAAAAGATGCACCATTCCTCGATGAGATATGCACCACCAAGGATGATGGAATAATACTTGTAATGGAGAATGCATCCACTGTTGTGCAAAGAAAGCTTCCTCTCAAACGCATAAATTTGGGAAATTTCATGCATGAGCCTGACAAGCCTAAAAAGCCAAGAAGGGGTGTTGGTTAGATTCAAAACACTAACTCAAGTGTTAATTGGGAAGGCAACCCAATTAAAGATGAAATTGCCAACCTTCCATATTCAGATTTGCTTTCTCTTTCTTTTCCTTTTTCTTTTATTATTTTTATTGTTTTTATTTTTATTTCTTATGTTTCTTTGTTAATTTTGTTTACTGTTTTTAAGTTCATTTAGGCTGCATAAGTTTCTTTTGTTTAATAGTTCTTTTCTCTTACATATAATTCTTGCATTGGGGGATAATAGCATTACATTAATGACAATGTAAGAATTATGTGTGGGGGGAAGAATTTAGGATTTTATTTAGAGTGTTTTGTTTTTGAGTCTTTTTATGTTGTTTTTCTTTCTGATCCTTGTTTTGAAAAACACTAGATGTAAATATAATTTTTTTTAACCCCGGTTAAATAGCGGATAACGGTACTCCGTGATTATTTAAATCGGTTCCATCAGCTACCCACAAAACTGATATTGTATATAAATTTCTCTTTCAATTTCTCTTTCATTTTTTTTTTTATTTTTTTTTCAGGATGGATGATATTCTCACAAGATTGCAGAAACGATTTCCTCCTTTTCCTCGAAATATTTTACTGAAGCTTTACCAAGTTCGATTTGAAAGATTAAGAATGCTTATGCACAAAGGGATTCCTGGAGACATACGTTGGATAATTGAAGCCAAGGTACGTGAAGATGAATATCTTCCTGTTTTGCATTTACCAGGTACAGGTAGAAGCACTTTTGCAAAGAAACGACGAGCAAAGCGCATGAGTTCAAATTGCCACAAATGTGCACGATGGACGTGTAACGGTAAATGTCGTTCTATTGGGATTCCGTCCTCTAATCGAGATGATAAAATTGAATTCATTAAGGATGGACTGAGTAAGGAGAATTTGGGTAATATCCAACTTTCTCTTGAGACGCATCCTAGTGGAGACGTACAAAGAGAAATTTTTGATTTATGGCCGCAATTCCAAAGGGAATGGCAACATCTTGGGAATCTGATGTTAAAAGACCCTGTTTGCCAGCTTGTAAGAAAACTGGATGGGAAGCATATCCTCGACTCATAGAAGGCGTTTAAGCCGTTTCTGGACGTAAAACCAGAGGAAGATGTGAGCCACAATCACAACTACAATAAACGACTTCTCAGCTTTTGGTTTGATTTGCAATAACTTTATTTCGGTTTAATTTACGTGTTATTCGATTTGTGTAATTATTCTCATTTTTTTATTTGTCTTTTACGGTTGATTTTTCTTCTCTTTTTTATTTTCTTCCTGAAATCACGCAAAAATCTTTTGTTAGGTTAACATTTTCTTCTGAAAGGTCAAATACACTTTCGGCGACATTATTACTCTTGACTTTTACGGTTGATTTTTCTTCTCTTTTTGATTTTCTTCCTGAAATCACGCAAAAATCTTTTGTTAGGTTAACATTTTCTTCTGACAGGTCAGATACACTTTCGGCTACATTATTACTCTTGTCTGATTCACTACTCAGTCCTCTATATATTACACCATGTACTCATTCTCTTTCAGGCACTCGAAAAAAAGAAAAAAAAATGGAAAGTACTTCGTCCCAGCGCATTAAAAAAATTTTTGTTTTTGGAGGTGCTTATCCAGGGAAAAATAACATATTCGCTGATGAAGCCATAAGAGTTGGAGTAATACTTGCCCAACAAAAGATCCAGTTGATTTATGGAGGCGGTAGTACGGGTTTAATGGGAGCAGTCGCTACAGCAGCACACGCCGGAGGAAGTCCAGTTCTAGGAATCGTGCCAAAACTATTCACAGATTTTTGTGGACCTACCTTGGGTAAGGAAATACAAGTCTGGAGTATCCCTGAACGGATAACAATCATGTACCATTCTGCCGATGCATTCATTACTTTACCAGGAGGTCTGGGTACATTGGAAGAAATAGCTTGCGTGGCTTCTTGGTCATCTTTGGTCACAAATAAGAAACCCATTGGTTTGCTTAATATTAATGGTTATTTTAGTAATTTGTTTTCATATTTAGATAATGCTGTGGATAATGGATTCATGTTTTCAGAGGCAAGGAGAACCATAATTTCTGCTACAACCATTGAAGATTTACTCAAAAAGCTCCAAGCTTATGAGTATTTATCTGCTACGGTTGTTTCGCAAACGCTCGGAAAAAGAAAAAGAGATATGGACGAGCAAGGAGTGGATTGCACTTTGTCTTTGTGACATTATCTAACATTTTGTTTGTTGTGTCTCAGTTATAATAAGTGGTTAGCAACCTCTACAGGTAATATCTCCTAAATTTTACCTTCTTAAAAAAAAAAAAAAAAAGTTTGTTGTGTTTTAAGCAATTTAGAAGTATTTATTCTGAACAAGGTCTGAGTAAGGGAGACTTGAGACATACCTTGTCAGTTTGATTTCTTCTTTTCAAAAAAAAAAAAAGAGTTTGTTGTGTTTTAAGCAATTTAGAAGTATTCATTCTGAACAAGGTCTGAGTAAGGGAGACTTGAGACATACCTTGTCAGTTTGATTTTAATCTTTTTACGTTTACTTGTTAATTTTTGTTTAGTATTTTAGGATTATTTAGGTTGCATGAGTTTGTTTTGTTTTGAGTCTAGTTATTCCTATTCTTATGTTATTAGTTCTTTTCTCTTACACATGATTCTTTCATTTGGGTTAATAGACTTACATTGAGGACAATGTAAGAATTAAGTGTGGGGGGAATGATTTAGGATTTCTTTTATTTTTGTCTACTATTTTTTTTTATGAGTCTTTATTATTATTATTATTTTTTAGTGTGTTTTAGTTCCTTTTTAATACAATGATGAGATATGAATTGCATAAGTCTAAAACATATTTATTAGTGAGAAGATTTTCATGAGAATTGAGCTTGATGTCAACCTTTTTATGAGCCAATGTTAATATGATATGTTGATTGAGAAAGAAGCATGTTTAGACTTAATCTGACTTGTATAATCATTCTTGTGAGTTTTTGAGCCTAAAATGATTGATGCATTATACAAATCAATCTAATTTCTTTCTTGAGTGCTCTTATGATTACATGATTCTCTAGAACTTGCTTTAAACCGTTTGAGACTATATTGATGCATGTGACAACATGAATATGATAGAGGCATTAGGATTTTTAGCCAGGGCCAAACAACCATCCCTTATTGATGTTCCAAGAGAACACACCCTTAGTGAACCAATTTGAGCCTACATTGAATAAGCTATCTCTTTGGTAACCATAACTTGTCCCTAACCTAAATATACTTATATCTTTACCTTTGTTCCAAAGATGAATTAGCATGATTTGAGACAAGTTGCAAAGACAAGGGATATTTTTTTGGTTAGAAACAAGAAATAAGTGTGGGGGGAAAAGAAAAGAAAAGTCAAGAGAAAAAGAAATGGAATACTGGCAAATACATTCCTATATAAAAAAAAAAATGAATCATCTCTTGAATTTGTGGAAAAAGAAAAAGATGTTACAAAGTTGTTTAGAATGAAGAAAAGGCCCAACATGAATATCCGGCCTAGGTGACTATGTACTTGTAAAGAGTTTTGAGAAGTTTCTTTGTATAATCTTTTTATGTCTCTAAACTTTATGAACTCTTTGGAACCTTTGTGATATCTTTATCCTTTTGTTCTTCAACCACATTACAAACCCCTTGGTCCCATTACAACCTTGATTAAAGACCTCTTGATTTATGAAGTTGCATGATCTTTTAGTGGAGAATAGGTGGACAAGCAAGCATATGGTAGAAGTGTTTTCATGAGATTGATTGAGTGTAAACACTTTAACACTACTTTAAAGAGTGAAAAACAAGAGAGTATCCCATGTGAGAAGTTGAGATTAAATTTGAACATGCACTATTTTGATTGAGATATGTTATGCTAATATTGGCTTAACTCAAATAATTTACATTCAAGCATGATTTTTTGTGAAATTTTTTAAGCTATTGATTAGTTTATAAGACTTGTTCAAATATTGTCTCTAATTTGTATTGAAAGGATTATGAGTAAATATTTTTAGTATATGTAGTTTATTTATATGTAGTTTATTTATATTTTAATTTTTCAATGTTTGTGGGTATCGTTCTAGTAAACCCTCACGAGACTAAACTCGTCCACTAGGGACACCTAGGGGTTTAAAGGCTTGTGTCACATGCTAAGTGCCACCGTGATTTCCTACGAAAGTGGATTAGATTAGATTTTCTTATTTTATTTTTATTGAGTCGTTGCTAGGGACTAGCAACAATCTAAGTGTGGGGGTGTGATAACTCGTATAATTATATAGTTTTTAGTTATGTTTTATTATTGTTTTGTGTCAAATACGAGTTATTATTGTTTAGTCTAATTGTGTTTATGATCTTTTATATTTTTATGTAATTTGGTGTTTTTCACAAGTTTCTTTGAGTGATTTCAGATTACTAGAATTAAGGGCAAATCCAGTTCAGTTCCAGTTCCGACACATTTTGCCATATCAGCTATATCTGGAGTTTCACTGAAGCAATAAGGCTGAAATTCATAGCCGTGCAAAGCTAAGAGGAATATCTATCTTTTTCATGTTTTATACTTCTTGAAACGGAGTCGTTTTCCCTAGCGAAATCGACCATCAAGTTGGCTGATGTGCAATGACGTCTGTGCTGACCTGTTTTCGTATTTTGCCCATATCTGCTTATCCACATCAGAAAATGAGCTGATTCCAATGTCTATGGATCCGTAACTGATACGGGAACCTTTGTCTAGAAGACCATATGATCAGATCAGGCCTCTAATATTGACGAAATCGACCATCAAGTTGGCTGATGTGCAATGACGTCTGTGCTGACATGTTTTCGTATTTTGCCCATATCTGCTTATCCACATCAGAAAATGAGCTGATTCCAACGGCTATGGATCCGTAACTGATAGGGGAACCTTTTTCTAGAAGACCATGTGATCAGATCAGGCCTCCAACATTGACGAAATCGACCATCAAGTTGGCTGATCAAAATTGTCATACAATATGACGAAAATTGTTAGAAAAATTCACCCACCTATTATACCTACCTTTGAAATTTGTAAAGCTTGTCTCTTGTCATTTAGCCTTCCAAAATGTGTATAAATAGAGGGCCTTGGATGATTGTAGAGGATCATATTGTACATAGGTAGGATATTAGCCATTTTAATAAAATTCTCTAAGTTTTCTTCTTCTTTCTTTTCTCTAGTTTTCTTTCTTTTCTCTAGTTTTCTTTTTCTTTAGAGAGAGCAAGAGGTGGGATAATTAATATTCTTCCTCTTCTTCTTTCTTTCTTTTATTTTCTTCTTAGATTTTCTTTAATTTTATGTTTATGTTTATAATGCCTATGCTAGGCTAAACTTCTATTTGGTTAAGGGTGATTTCAAAGCCCTAGACATGTTTTGTGATTGATTTTCAGATTCTATCTATCATTAATTTTCTATCAAAGTTGCTTATGTTCTTCTACAAGAATTGTTCATGATGATGTCTAGATTTATTTAGGTGTACAACTAGATAGATCTTGATAATTATCTATTGCTAGTTTAGGAGTCTTGATCCGTGTAATTGTCTTGATTTCCTATTCATAAGTGGCAATTTGTGATTAATGATTATGGTCAAGTTTTCAATAATTGCAAAGTGGAACATAACCTAAGTTGAACAATCCGAGCTTATGTGTTTGTTGCTTAGATCAACCTATCTTTCTCATCATAAAGCTGCCATTAAATTGAATTTAGAGAGCTTATTCTAGGTTGTTTAATGGTTAGAGATTAAATAGAGAGCTTGTTCTATTTAACGACAAACTAAGGAAAGATTGGGGTAACAGAGCTTGTTGTTATCTACGGTTGTTAACTTTGATAGTTGGTTGATATTGATAGATCTGAAATTGATTCTTAATGATGTCTAGTGGTGGAGAATGAAACCTTAACCATATTTTTCATATTTGATTCTTCTTACTTATTTGTTTTCTTACTTTTAGTTTGCTTATTTTTTATATTTATTTTTATTGGCTGGTTATACCGCCTAATTTGTATATTAACTTTGTTTTATTTTTATTGGCTGGTTATACCGCCTAATTTAGTATATATATTTTTATTGGCTGGTTATACCGCCTAATTTAGTATATATATTTTTATTGGCTGGTTATACCGCCTTGCATCTTATTCTTATTATTTACTTTAGTTTAAATCTGGCTTCAAAAACCCCTTTTCTTTTATTGTTCTTGAATTTAAGTTTTAAACTATTAACTTATAAACTAAAACCCAATCCCTGAGGACTCGACCCTTGCTAACTACTATACTTACAATTTATCTTTTTAGTGCAAGGTTAAATAAGATACACTCTTTTGGGTGCATCAGGTAGTCATTTATACCTAGCTCTAGCATGGTTTTCTTCTTGTTTTCTATGTTGATTTCTTTATTTTCCACTTTTTTTCCTACTACATTTCTCATAGAAATAAAGTTGTTAAAATGTTTACTTAAGTTTTCATCTCTTCTTCTTCATCAAAAATGGTTGAAAATAATTTTTTTACAAAGTTTTTGCTTGGCCGAATTTGAAGGAATGCTTGCCTTGATTTGTTTTTCTTCTTTGCATGTTGTTGTGGAAAAATGATTTTTAGAAGGTTTATTTAAGTATTTAAGGTTCTGTTTTTTAACAAAAAATGAAGCAAAATAGGTTGAAATGGCAACATGATCTTGATACATATCAAGTGACCATGGTTAGGGGAGAGGCTATGCCCATTTTCTAGCAACCATGGAGCTTAACTTTCCTTGTTTTGTTTACTAGTTTTTCTTCATATTTTCTTTGCTTGTCTATGTTTATTTTGACCATGTTATTTACATTATTTTTATGCTATATTTGCTTTGTATATTTTTTCATGAAATGATATTTCTTTGTAGGTTTTGGCCCTTATGTTCTTCTTGATTATATTTTGCATTTTGTTTCATGTATCATACTTTGCATGTTGCCATATTTGCATCACTTTTTCACCATATGACCATTCGGCTACTCCCATGTTGTTTTCCTTGTATGTGTATTTTCATTTTTGCTTGTTGATTTATTTGCATTTCCATGTTAGGTTTTTTTTATAGGTCATTCGGCCATGTTGGATTTTTGGGCATGTTTGCATTATTTCTCATGTTTATTGCCATGCATTGCTATGCCATTTAGCTCTTAGGTCATATTAGTATTGTCATGCATATTCATAACACATTAGGTCTAAGTCACATTTTTATTATCAAGCATTTCATGCATATTAAGTTAGGATAGCATTTTTTGCAATGCAAACTCATGCTAGGCATTTAGGCCATCTTTGTATTGCCATGCATATTAGGTCTTAAATCATATTGGTATTGCCATGCATTGCTATGTTATTTAGGTCTTAGGTCATATTACTATTGTCAAGAATATTCATAACATATTAGGTCTAAGTCATATTTGCATTATCAAGCATCTCATGCATTGTAGACCTAGCTTGCATTAAATGTCATGCAAGTTCATTTTAGGTCTAGGCCATTTTTCTATGCCATGTATTTCCCTTATCACTTAGGCTTTAAACCATGCATTTCATGCATTCAATTTGCTAAATTTTTCATGCATTTCATGTCATGCCACATGATTATTGACTTAGGCCAATCAATGGCTCAAAGTCATGCTCACTAGAGCACACTTGTGAAAAATTAAAGGGTTATCAAATTGATTATTGTACCTTTGTGATTTTTTTTACTTATTTTTAAATGTTTTAGCTACTGTTTGTAGGTCTTTAGGAGAGTCTCCAACATTTTTACTTTGACATTTAAATGATTTTACCAAAGGCAAAAAATGTGTTTTGGCAAAACAAATTTTCACCCAGTACTCATACTTTCCCGATTTTTTTGGGCAGTCATCTTTAATCAGAAAATTAAACCAATTTTTTCTCGTGTATTTATACATGTTCTGAGTATCCAGTATTGTTTTCAGATTTTTTTTTAATTTGTAAAAATAGGAGAAAAAATCGTGTGTCAAAATCGGACAGTAGAGGTAGATTTGAATTCAAAAGAAAATCAATGGTTGAATTTGGCTAAGGCATTTAGAGGGGGTTGGTTAGAAGCTTTAGCTACTGTCTTAGGATAGTTTCTAAGCCTTTTTAAGCTTTAAAAATGATTTTATAAATCTCGGGTTAAGGGTGGTCAAGTCCGGGATTTTAAACTTGGGAAATTAGAGCCATTTTAAAAGGGTTTGGTAGGGGTTTTAATCTTCATTCAAGTTTTTCTTCAAAATTGTTTTCAAACAATCACAAAGTTTTGTTTTCAAAAAATCTAATTTGACATATTTTCCTAAGGTAGCCGGATATCTTTTTAGATATATGGATTTCTTTATTTAGAGGAAAAATACCTTTTCATGCATTGCATTTTCCATGTTCATGCATTTTATTTAATATGTGATTCCTGCTATGATATTTTCCATGGTATTATTATTATCTTGATTTAAATTTTATGATGTTATATTGTTTGCCATTTGGTTTTGAATATTTCATGCTATCATATGCTTTTTATTTTAGTTATTTATTGTTGTCACATTATTTAGCATATACTATGTTCATGCATTTATTATTTTATCTTCATGCATATTCCATGATAGCATTATATTATGTTTCATGTCATTTCGTGTCACTTAGATTATATTCCATGCCATTTAGGTTTAATTATCTAGAATATGCCATGTCATTTAAAGTGTGCCATGTCATTTAAATTTGCCATATCATTTAAAATATTATTCATTTCATTTAGAATATCATGATACTTAGGATATTTCATTTCATTTACAATATGCTATGCCATCTAAATTATATCATCTCATTTAGGTTGCATTATAATATCTAGACTTTATTATATCATCTTTACTATGTCACACATTCATGTTCCTATTTTTTAAATGTTTTGAAAAAGATAATGATTTTCAATAAAAATAAAGATATTCTCGACTTAAAATAATTCATGAGTTCTCTACCGGGTTTGCTGGAGGGGATATCATCAATTATCATTAATAAAGGAATATCTTTCTTTCAAAAAACGAGAATGATTTGGAAAGTTTTCCAAATAAATAAAAAAATTTATATTTTGCCAATTTTGTCGGGGAATATAGGAAAATTTTGAATTAATAAATTTTGGATCATTTTCAATTTAAAAATGGAATTATTTTTCTCTAAATTGGGAATTAACTTGAAATATTAAATTAAAAACCAAATTTTTACCGAGACTTGAGATAACACATGATTAATATGGTATCCTTTTATACGGGCGTTGTGTAGGTTCTAATCCTTCCCCACACGTAACCGAGTCCCAAACAAGGTTCTTCGATTTTCTTTGGTTTATAACGTAGACTTGAAATTAGTTTTAAAAAATATTTTAATTAATTTTAAAATGTTTTATAAAACCGGTTTTAATAGGTGGCCGATCACACCTAGCTAAAAAAGATTGGTGGCGACTCCATGTCTTTTTCGAGGTTGTTTTCAAAACCTTCACTTTTTAAGAGGAATTAAGCCGACTTTTCCTCGGTTCTTTTAAATGTCATGCCTAATGCATAATAAAGTCTCGCGATGAGACCATGTTGTTATTTTTTTAGGTTGCGACATGCATCATTCCATGAAGTAGTTGCATCAACGCAAATTTTTGCATTTGCGTCATTTAGAAGCATTTGCACAATGTTGATCTTTGCATCTGCATCATTCCATGAAGTAGTTGCGTTATTTGAGGATCTTTGCATTTGCATCATTTAGAAGCATTTGCATCAACCTAAGCCTTTTGCATTTGCACCATGAAGTATCTGCATCTTATTCAACATCTGCATCTACATCAAGAAGCATTTGCATTAATCGAAGACATTTCCATTTGCACCAAGAAGCATCTGCATCTTATCTAACATCTGCATCTGCACCAAGAAGCATTTGTACCAATCGAAGACATTTGCAGCGGCACCATGAAGCATCTGCATCTTATTTAATATATGTATTTGCATCAAGAAGCATTTGCATCAATCCAAGACATCCGCATCAACTAGAACTTTTTGACATTTTATCTTGATTGAAGGCTCCTCAAGTGGGGGCATCAGTGAAAAGTTGAAGACTCTGTCATGAAGTCAAACAGTCCGTGAACAACAAAGAAATCATGGATTAGAAATCATGACACAATTATTTGATTGCATTCATCCTTAGGAAATATACTTCCTAAAAGCATTTGCAAAACATGTCATTTTCATCATTGCATTTACCTAACATTGCAGGAATCATGGAAAAATTTTGGCTTCCCCAAATCAAACTCATTCTGCTTCTCAAATGAGTCAAGCACCGAGACCACCGTCGAGGTATTTTCTTTTGTTTAAATCAAACTCATTATGCTTCTCAAATGAGTCAAGCCCCGAGACCACTATCGAGGTATTTTCTTTTGTTTAAATCGAACTCGTTCTGCTTCTCAAATTAGTCGATCCCCAAGACCACCATCGAGGTATTTTCTTTTGTTTAAATCAAAATCGTTCTGCTTCTTAAATGAGTTAAGCCCCGAGACCACTATCGATATATTTTCTTTTGTTTAAATCAAACTCGTTTTGCTTCTCCAATCAGTCGAGCCCCGAGTCCACTGTCGATGTATTTCTTTTTGTTTAAATTGAACTCGTTCTACTTCTCAAATGAGTTGAGCCCCAAGACCACCGTCAAGGTATTTTATTTTGTTTAAATCGAACTCGTTCTACTTCTCAAATGAGTGGAGCCTTGAGACCACCGTCGAGGTATTATCTTTTTTTGTTTAAATCGAACTCGTTCTGCTTCCCAAATGAGTCGAGCCCCGAGACCATCGTCAAGGTATTTCCTTTTGCTTAAATCAAACTCGTTCTAGTTCTCAAATGAGTCGAGCCCCGAGACCACCGTCGAGGTATTTTTTCCTTTACAAATCTAACTTGTTTCCTAAATGAGTTGAATCCAAGATTGACGTTAAGGTATCCCTTTTGTTTCAAATCGAACTCGTTCGGCTTCTCAAAAGAGTCGAGCCCCGAGATCACCTTAAAGGTATTTTCTGTTTAAACCCAACACTGTTGACACCAAGACAAGATAAGGCCCCGTGATCACCGTCGAGGTATTTTCTTCTCTTGTAAATCGAACTCGTTTCCTTCAGACGAGTCGAGCCTTGATTAATTAGAGAATTCAATTTAAGGACAAAATCTTCTACTTACAGCTTTTAATTTTTTTTTTTTTTTAAATTTGAATACTCCCTTCCCTTTCCTTCACATATGATTTCACTAACCAGACAAAATTAGTATTTGTTTATCTTTGCCTGATTCCTGATTCTCAGCAATAGCCAAAGAAGGGCAGCTGTGGACACCTAATTTTGTCCGGACCCCTAAATCAGGTAAAATTCTTCCTTGTGATGTTTTAGAATGCAGAAAAGCTCTTCTCATCCTGCAGGTGGTATTTCGAGACTTTGTTTAAGAGGTCCAAGCATGAAAAGTCAATCCAGAAAAAGTCAACCCTAAAAAAATCAACTCCGAAAAGTCAAGCACTAAAAAGTCAACCCCCATTCAAAATCAAGATTCAAAGCTTAATTTAACAAAGGTGAAATAATTTTGAGAATCCGAGGTCTACAATGAGAGATATGGAGTTCGAAAGATGGGTTATGGAGATTTAGTGGAATGGAAACCCTAATTCAACAAATTTGGGGAAAAATGCTTAAACGATCAAATTGGTCAAAATTGGAGTTTTCAAATGGAATATAATCAATGACTATGGGTAGTGGAAAGGCCATTCGGAAGCAAAACCAAAGGAAGGGTCAATTTGGAAGAAAACCAAAAATTAGGGTTTTTGGTGAATTTTGGCGAAATTGGGGAAAATTGCAAAAATAGCTTGATTTGGTAAAATTAAATCCCCTAATTGATGAAGAGTGGGTAAGCAAATATAGCCCAAGGCTCAGTTTGAAGTAATTTCGAGAAAAGAGCTAGTGGGAGGAAAAACGGAGAAAAAAGGAAATTTTCGATACTAGAAAAAGGAAAAACCAAATCGAAGGGGAACTTGATCGTAAAAATTGGGCATTTTTGGACCAAATCCAATTCAATATATAACAAAGGCCTGGAAAAAGAAAATCTGGAAATCAGACTTGCTTTGAGTAAAACCGAGATTTCGAAGGTTAAAGGGCAATTTTGGAAAATCCGAGAAAAATAGTAAATGAGCTTAGAAAATTACCAAAACCTCCAGATTTGAGTTTTATGTCATTTGGAAGAGATTGGCAAACAAAAATCCAGAATCGGAGCTCATTTGAGGAATGGCAAAGTTTGGGCCAACTAAGCTGAAATTTCAAAGATAAATCCGAGAAAATTAGCAAATGAGCTCGGAAAATTATGAAAATTTTTAGAATCTATTTGCAATTTAACCATGTTTGGGGGGATAAAGTGCAATTTTACCGAATAAATTGAAGAGGGCAATTTTTGCAATTTAAAAAATAGAGAGATGGTTCGAACTTGAAGGGCCATTTAGGAAACCCTAAGAAGAGGAGAGGTTTCCAAAATTGGATAGTAAGGTGGTTATTTTTTTGAGCAAGCCTTTGTGATTTTGCCACATGGTCAAATGAATGAAGAGGAAGGTTGTCAACATTATGGTTACATATTTTAGACCAGCTGTATTTTTTAAGGGCTGATAACTTAATCTAAGGGTGGTAAATTCACATTTTTAGCATATTTGATTAGTGGCCTTTAAATCAAATTAGCTAGAAAAAAATATGACAACATCATGAGCACTCTTTCTTTTTCCATACTTGATTTGCTGATATTCCATGAGATTTTGTTATTTCTTGTTGTTTTTTGTTATGAAATAAAGGTTTTTAAAACTTCCTTATCTTTTGTTTTCATGGAAAAAAATAAAAAATAAAAAACAAATTTTTTTCTACTTTTTCATGGTGGCCGAACCCCCTCCTTGGTGTGATGGCCTTGTGTTTGATTTATTTCCTATGTTGGTTGTGGTATGTAAGCTTGTTTTGATGTTTTTTCTTTCTAAAATAATCAAGATACGGAGCTTGTTATTAACCTTCTTTTCTTACTTGTTCTTATTTTGCTGATTTTATCATTTATTTTCATGTATGCTTGCTTTATTTACTAACTTTAATTTTCTTTTTTCACTATATCAAGTTGTTTACACTATGTGTTATTGCCATACCATGTGTTTGTGTATTTGCTTAGTTATATCTTTGCATTTTCATCATGATTATTAGTCTAACATGTTTCTATTTAGGTCTTGACATTTACTATGCCATGTGTTTGTGTTATTGCCTTACTAGGATTTCACATGTTGATTAGAGGTCTATTCGGTTTCCATTTTATTTGCCTTGCGTATTTGCATTTTCATCTTGTTTAGTTGCTATGCTTTCATTCATTCTTTGCATCTTTATGCCATCATATTGTGTATTTGATTTGCCATGCCATATGTTTGTGTTATTGGCTTGCTACATTTCTTTAACATGCTCATGACCATTCGGCTACTACTAGGATTTTTGCCTTGTGCATTTGCATCTTCATTTTGGGTATGTGATTACCATGCCTTCATTCGTGCTTTGCATCATCATGCCATGATATTGTGTATTGGTTGTGCCATGTTCATGCATTATTATTATGTTCATTTGGTCATTATATGTTCATATTATATTCATGCATGTTTATATGTCATATTAGGCATTAGTACATCTTTGTATCGCCATGCATTTTCATGATATTTTAGGCATTAGGTCATTTTTGTATTGCCATGCATTTTCATGCTTATTAGTCTTAGGTCATCTTGTATTTCCATGCATGTTTCATGGTCATTAGGTCTAGGGTATTCATTACCATGCATTTTCATGCATATTAGGTCTAGGGTTGACTTATTGCCATGCATATTTCATGTTAGGCATTAGGTCATCTTTTATGCCATGCATTTTCTATGTCATTTAGGCATTAGGTCTTGCATTTCATGCATTTAACTTGCTGTTTTTTCATACATTTCATATCATCCAAATTGATTTTTGACTTAAGCCAATCAATGGCTCAAAGCCAAGCTCAC
Organism: Fremontodendron californicum; assembly: GCA_030761205.1. Taxonomy (NCBI): domain Eukaryota; kingdom Viridiplantae; phylum Streptophyta; class Magnoliopsida; order Malvales; family Malvaceae; genus Fremontodendron; species Fremontodendron californicum. The sequence continues at coordinate 14,589,593 of JAULJL010000037.1, forward strand.
ATGAGCATGCTTGTGTAAAATTAAGAAATTGTCAAGTTGGATTTTCTACCTTTGTGATTTTTTTTTTAATTACGCAATCCTTGTCCAAATTTTTAGAAATTTTTACTACTGTTTTTAGGTCCTTAGAGAAGTCTTCAACATTTTATTCTGATTTTTGAGTGATTTTATCAAAGGTTTAAAAATGTTTTTTTGGCTAAACAGTTTTTCACCCAGTGTTCTGACTTTCACGAATTGTTCCTTAGTCTAAAAATTAAACCAATTTTTTCCCATAGATTTTGACATGTTTTGAGTCTCCCATAATTTTTTTCAGATTTTTTTGAAATTTTATAAATAGGTAAATAAATCACGTTTTAAAATTGGCCAGTAAAGTCAGATTTGATTTCAAGGGGAAAATAATTTTATGTTTTGGTTAAGGCATTAAGAGAGGACTGATTTAGGAACTTAGCTACTTTCCTAGGTTGATTTCTAAATCATTTTAGTCCTAAAAAATGATTTTATAAAGGTCGGGTCAAAAGTGTTCAAGTTCAGGTTTTCAAAGTTAGGATAATAGAGCCTTTTTAAAGGGAATTTCGACGTAGTACCATTTTCATCCAAAATTTTCAAAATTGATTTCAATTTAATCACAAAGTATTTTTGATTTAGAAATATTTGAATTGATGTCTTTTCCTAAGATAGTCGGATACCTTTTTAGGTATAAGGATGTCCTTATTTAAAGGAAAAAAAATACACTTTCATGCATTGCATTTTCCATGTTCAAGCATATTCTATGATATATGATTTTTGTTACGAATATTTCTATGGCTATGTTATTGTTTTGATTTATATTTCATGATGTTATTCTATGCTTTTTTGCTTAGTTATAAATTGTCTTGCCATATATTTTATATTTATTATGTTCATGCATTATTTTTCTATTCACATGCATATTTCATGATAATATATATATATATATTATTTCATGTCATTTCATGTTATTAATTATATTGCTATGTCATTTAAATTATGCCATGTCATTTAGAATATACCATGTCATTTAAATTATGTCATGTCATTTAGAATATACCATGTCATTTAGATTTTGCCATGTCATTCATAAATACCATGTCACTTAGATTTTGCCATGTCATTTAGATTATATTATGTCATTTAGAATATACTATTTCATTTAGATTATATTATGTCATTTAGAATATACTATATCATCTAGATTTTTGGCTATTTTTACTATGTCACACATGTTCATATTCATCTTTTTTTAAAATTTTTTGAAAAAGATAATGATTTTCAATAAAAATAAAGATATTCCCGAGTTAAAATAATTCATGAGTTTTCTGCTGGGTTTGCTAAGGAGGATATCATCAATTATCATTAATAAAGGAATATCTTTCTTTAAAAAAAATGAAAATGGTTCGGAGATTTTCTAAATAAATAAAAATTTCTATATTTTCCCGATTTTGTTAGGGAATATAGAAAAATTTTGAATTAATAAATTCTGGATTATTTTCAGTTAAAATGGAATTATTTTTCTTTAAATTGGGAATTATTTTGAAATAGCAAATTTAAAATCGACTTTTTTACCAAGATTTGAGATAACACGCGATTAATAAGGTATCATTTTATACGGGCGTTGCGGGGGTGCTAATCCTTCCCCGCACGTAACCGACTCTAGAACCCGTTTCTTTGATTTCTTTGATTTAAAAACACAGACTTGAAATTGGTTTTAAAAATATTTTAATTAATTTTAAAATTTTTTACAAAACCGGTTTTAATAGGTGGTCGATCACATCTAGCCAAAAAAGATTGGTGGCGACTCCATGTTTTTTCTCAAGATTGTTTTCAAACCCTCATTTTATGTCAAGAGGAATTAAGTCATCTTTTCCTATGTTTTCCCCAATGTCACACTTAATGAATAAAGCCTCACGATGAGACTTGTTATTTTTTAGGTTGCGACAGTAAGGAGTTATCAAGTGCTAATTGGATGAAGCCCATGGAACACAAAGGCCTCGCAAAGGAATTATAAAGTGTTACATTTATGAATTATAAGGTGTTATAATTATGAGATCCTTATGCATCAAAGCCTTGTTCCTTAAAATGTTCCTGGTCATCTTATTTCCAAGGCAGGGTATTAGCAATGCTCAAAGACTAGTATTTGTTAAGCCTTCTTACTTAGGAAGTAAGCAACTGATCTCATAGGTTGAAGTATAAGCGATACTTGGGATAGCATATAGGTGCTTGTTTGTGGAACAAGTTCAATGAGCATGGCCCGTGTGAGAACTCCATTTGGCATTGTCACTCAAGTGTCTATGGAAATGTTCTCACGTGCCAGTCGTGTAAATTAGTCCTAAGACTTGTGATACTAGGTCATCTTGTACGGAGAGTATCATGCTTTGATTTCATCAAGGTCCCAAAAAAGGATGCTTATGGTAGGATGGTTTTGGGTATAACATAACCATGCGAAGATGAATGAGTGATCTAGAAAGGATTCACCACTCTAAGTGACATAAGAGACATATCTCGTTTGTTGATGGCTTCGATTATCTTGATGAAGTCTCTGGCCAGAGCATGATGGATTTAGGAGGAATCGTTTCTCTAAATTCACAAGATTAACCATAAGCTGCATGAAATAATATGGATTGAACATGAGTAGACACTATACCACACTCATGCGCTATCCGGGATATAAGGTGAAAGGATTGTATTACGCTGATAGGCTGGTTACTGAAAGGTTTCTAAAAAAGTCACATAGACTTCACAATATTTGGATGGTCATGATGGGTGGCTACATCCCGCTCTTGATCTGGAAGATAAGTTAATAAGATTAACTTATATTCATTGCCAACATATTGAGAACCTAAAGGGTCACACATATAAGGACAGTAATTAATGGATGAAACATGGTATTCTTTAAGGTAAAACTTAATGGAATAAAAGATCTACTTTGAGGACTTGATTGAAGTGTTCAACTAAGTTTAGTTAAGACATAATTGAGATTTTTGAAATCCAAAGATGATGTCTTAATATGTAACAAGAAGAATTAACTAGTCTTATAAAGACAAGTTTGAATAATGTGTTTAAGGATAATTGTATGAATATGAAATAGCTCGGTTTAATATCATATGATTATATTGATTGATCATAGATATGAATTATTCATAGTGAGCTAGTAGTTTAATTGGGAATTAAATTACTAGGACTGAATAATGATTTGGCCGATTAATGCATGAAGTTAGAATAGGTCCACAAGGCTATTCTAATTAGTCTATTGGCTAAGGATAAATGACCCAACTTAAAGAGTTAAGTTAGTAGGCCCAATGTTACTAATTGTTAGTATATTGGACCTGTTAATCTATCTGGCATAAGCCTGAGGTGGATTAATGAAAGGCTTGTAGCATAAGCTACATGTCTTGGCTGGCCAACCTTAGAGAGAAGGCTTCAGGGTTTGAGCTGATATATATATATGATATATTGAGAGCCCTGGCCGTATATGAGAGCTTTCTTGGTCCTTACACATCTGGTTTTTTGCCTTGAGAAAAAGCTGGTTTTGAAAGAAAGCTTTTCAGATAGCAAAACACCCTAGCCGCCACCTCCCTATGGCTATTCTCCTTGTTGTCACAATCCCCTTTTTGTGTTTGTGTTTGCTGATTTCTTCACTCCTTCTTGGTGGTTTCGGCTTTGAGAGAAAAACACATAAGATAGATATTTTGATTATGATCTAAGGATTAACTTTCTAGCACAAGTTAATCACCATACCTTGGAGAAGGATCCATCAACTGTTCGTGTGGACTAGCTTAGGAGGAAGGTCATCTGTGGTTCTCGTGATCTTGTGGAACTCATAGGGGATCTTCAAGAATGGGGTCCATAGCTGATTGGATCTGCAACTTAAGGTTACGAAATGTTAAGTAGGTAATCTTTAATCAGATGGTTGATTTAAATTGTTTTGTTAACCATTGAACCTATGTAAATCACAAACCATAGATTCTGAGGTGTCCGGGTGCTTCAATGTTTATCTTTTGCTACACTTATATTTGTTTTTATATACAAGCATGAGCCCGAAAAAAACAACAGTGGTATCAGAGCCTGATGCACTCTGAATGGTGTATCTTTTGAAACCTTGCACTTAATATGATCAATTATAGTAAAGTAGTATGCAAGGGTCGAATCCACAGAGATTGCTTTTAATTTATATGTTGGTTGGTTCAACACTTTAGTTCTAAGACAAGAAAAGAAAAATAAAAGAAGAGGGGTTTTTGAAATAATTAAAATTAGAACAAATTATAATAATAAGAATGCAAGTAAATAAGTAGAAGCAGTCAAATATGAGAAAAGTATGGTTAAGGTTTCATTCTCTACCACTAGAAATCATTGAGAATCAATTTAATATCTATCAACATCAATTAGCTATCAAAGTTATCAACCGTAGATGACAACCTGCCGTGTTACCCCAATCCTTACTTAGTTCGTCATTAAATAGGACAAATACCACTACTTAATCTCTAACAATCAAATAACCTTAGATAAACATCATTAGATTCAAAGTGATAGCAGCTTTATGATAAGAAAGATAGGTTGATCTAAGCAACAAACACATAAACATGGATTCATTCAACTTAGGTTCTGCACCACTTTGCAATTAACGAAAACTTGACCATAATCATTAATTACAAATTGCCACTATTTAGTAGGAAATCAAGACAATTACATATCAAGCCTCCTAAACTAACATTAGATAATTATCAAGTTAAATCTAGTATGCATCCTAAACAAATCAAGACAATATAATGAACAATTTTTATGGAAGAACATAAGCAACTTTGATAGAAAACCAATGACAGATAGATTCTGAAAATCAATTATAAAACATGTCTAGGGCTTTGAAATCACCATTAACCAAATAAAAGTTTAGCCTAGCATAGGCATTGTTAACATAAACATGAAATCAAAAAGAAAACTAAAAGAAAACTAAGAGAATAGAGAAGAAGAAGAAGAAGAATATTAATTATTCAGCCTCTTGCTCTCTCAAACTCTCTAAAAAAAGAAGAAAATCAGAATATAATGTTAGTAAAAGTATGTTGTGGCTATCCCCCATTGTCTCTATTTATAGGCAGCAACTAGGGCTTCTCACCTTATGATTTGCGGCTAGGGTTTTTCTGTCGCTAGGGTTGTTTAGGGAGATCTTTCAGCATCGATTTGGATTACCATTTCTTATCCGATTTAGGCCCTTGAGATACCGTTGAGAATTTATTCAAGTCAGCTTCAAAAGTAAATAAGGAAGGTTCTTTAAATAAAGATTTTAAAATCATGTTTTCCTTGCAACAAGCTTCGGAGGTAAAATCTGCTTTCTTACTTTGCACAAAGAATTTGATCTTTTTTACTCCCAAGTCTTCTTCCATCTTGTGATTGTGATTTTCTTAGCTCTTTCACATCCTAATTGACATGTCTTGACTTCATCTCTTCCAAAATACCTACAAAATATAAAACCATAGTAAACTATCAAGGATTTCAAGAAACTAAGTACAAAGTATAAGGAAATGATATATGAAAATGTATGAAATTAAGCACTTATCAAATTTCCCCACACTTAGTCTTTTTCTAGTCCTTGAGCAAAATGAAATAGAAACAAGGTAAGAAAACCCAATCTAGTCACTTTTAATAAAAATTAGAGAAAATCATTGGACAAGTCTTATAACTTAGTTAATAGCTTAAAAAGGTTCATAAAGAATCATGCTTGAATGTAAATAGTTTGAGTTAAGCCAATATTAACATAACATATCTCAATCAAAATAATGCATATTCAAACTTAATGTCAACTTCTCACATAGGATACTCTCATGATTTTCACTCTTTAAAGTAGTGGTAAAGTGTTTACACTCAGTCAATCTCATGAAAACAGTTCTACCATATGCTTGCTTGTCAACCTATTCTCCACTATTTAGATCATATAACTTTATGAATCAAGAGGTCTTTATTCAAGGTTGTGATAAGGCAAGGGGTTGTAATATGGTTAAAGAATAAAAGGAAAGGATATTGCAAAGGTTCCAAATAATTCATAGAATTTAGAGACAAAATCATATTTATGCAAATAACACTTTTTCAATATTTTTTAGAAGCACATAATAACATAGGCTGAATATTTCATGTTGAGCCTTTACTTCATTCTAATCAACTTTGTAACATCTTTTTCTTTTCTTACCCAAAAGTTCAAGAGATGATATTTTTTTTTTATATATGGGAATGTATTTTTACAATGTTCCCTTTCTTTTTTCTCTTGACTTTTGCCTATCTCCTCCCCCAAACTTATCTTTTGTATCTAACCCAACTTTTCAATAAATATCCCTTCTTTTTGTAATATGTCTCAAACATTCCATTCATCTTTAGATCAAGGGTAAAGATATAAATGTGTTTAGGCTAGGTGTAAGTTGTGGTTACCAAAGAAAATGTAGGCTCAAATTGGCTCACTAGGGGGATGTTCTCTTGGAACATACATAAGGGATGGCTGATTTGGCCTTGCTAAAAATCATAGTGCCTCTATCATATCCTGTTGTCATATGTATCAATATAGTCTTAAACAGTTTAAAGCAAGTTCTAGAGAAACATGTAATCATAAGATCACACAAGGATTGATATGTATAATCGCCAATCATATAGGCTCAAAACTCACAGGGATGATTATACAAGTCAAAACCAAGTCTAAACATGCTTCTTTCGAATTCAACATATCATATTAACATTGGCTTATTGAAAAATGATTGTAGACACCTAATTTTTTTTGGACCACTAAATCAGGTATGTTTTCTGCCTAAAGTGATGTTTCATAATGCAAAAAGGCTTTTCTCATCCTGCAGGGGGTACTTCGAGACTTAGTTTAAGAAAGCAGACATAAAAAGTCAATCATAAAAAAGTCAACCCCAAAAAAGTCATCTATTGAAAAAGGCAACCCACTTTCAAAATCAAGATTCAAAGTTCAATTGAAAAATGGTGAAATAATTTTGATAATTTGAGGTCTACATTGAAAGATATGGAGTTCGGAAGTTGGGTTACGAAGATTTAGTAGAAAGGAAACCCTAGTTCAAAAAATTTAGGGAAAATGATAAAACGGTCAAATTGGTCAAAATTCGAGGTTCCAAATGAAAGATAAGCACTGACTACGGGTAATGCAGAGGCTACTTGGAAGAAGAACTGAAGGAAAAATATATCTGGAAGAAAACCGAGAATTAGGGGTTTTAGTGGATTTTGGTGAAATTGGGGAAATTGCAAAAAAATCCAGATTCGGTAAAACTAAAGCCCCTAATTGATGAGGAGTGAGTATGCAAGGATAGCACAAGGCTCAGTTTGAAGTAATTTCGAGAAAAGAGCCGATTGGAGGAAAAATGGAAAAACGAGGAAATTCCCGATAATGAAAAAAGGAAAAATCAAAACGAAAGGGAATTTGATCATAAAAATTGGGCATTTTCGGATCAACTCCAATTCCATATATGAAAAAGGCATAGAAAAGGAAAATCTGAAAATCGAACTTGTTTTAAGCAAAATCGGGCTTTGGAGACAAAAGGGCAAAATTGGAAAATTTGGGAAAATAGCAAATGAGCTAAAAAAAATTCAAAATATTTGCAGATCTCATTTTTAAATTATTTGGAAGAGATTGGCGAAAGAAAATTTGGATTCGGAGTTCATTTGCAAATTGGAAAATCTCGGGCCCATTATGATGAAATTCAAGCAGATAAATCCCAAAAAAATTGCAAATGAGTTCCAAAAATTTTGAAAATTTGCAGATTTCATTCTTAAATTATTTGGAAGATATTGGCAAAAGGAGCTCGTTTGCAAAATGGAAAATCTCGGGCCTAATATGCTGAAATTCAAGTAGATAAATCCCCAAAAAATATCAAATGAGTCCCAAAAATTATGAAAATTTTCAGATCTCACTTTTAAATAATTTGGAAGAGATTGGTGAAGAAAAATTTGGATTTGGAGTCCGTTTGCTATTTAATTTGGTTTGGGGGTCAAAAAGGTCATTCCACCGAAGAAACTAAAGAAAGCTTTTAAAAAATTAGAGATTGGGCTGGATTTTAAAAGGGTAATCAGCCAAGTCCATAATAAAGAGTGATGTTGCTAAGATTTTAGATCAAAGAGATGATGTCATATTTATGACATCCTATTTATGACATCATCTTCATGACCTCATATTTAGGAGCTGATTATTCCAATCTAAGAGTGAGAATTCTACATAGAAAACATCTTGGATTAAAGGCCATAGGATCAAAATATTGGGATTCAACCTCATGCTCAAACAATAATCGATTTAAAGAAGAACATGAACGCAGCGGAATAATAAACAAAGAGACAGTCGAATCTAACAGGATCATGCTTGTAAAATTTTAATGCGATCTGTAATTATAAAGCATACATCTGATCAAGAATCATACCTTAACTCAAAGATCTAGTAATCTTGAGTTTACAAACAGCCCACTCAATCTTGAACATCAAGCTATCAATCTGAGACTTCAAGCCACACAAGTGTCTGGCCTCTAACGGTAATCCACACAAGATGATCAAGAAAACTTTCATAAGGTAGGAATGGAGTCTTGCCGGAAATGATGCTAGTAGTTTAGGTTTCAAGAAACCTCTCCCCATCTAAACATACCATGGCCGAATGCTTCATAAACATCAAGAAGAAGAAAATGCTTTTCTTGCTTCTCCGGGTTTGATGCGCCAACCTCTAGTATTATCTTGATCTTCTTTCTTCTTCACTTTATGCCTTTGCTCTCTTGAAAGAAAATGTTTTTCTCTCTAGCAATTCATGAAAAGGGAAATAGGAAGTCAAGAAATCAAGAAAACACCAAAGCCTCTAAGCATATCACATATGCGGTTAGGGGGGCCATAGGGCGATCGGCCAAGTATCATGTTTCTTTTATAGGGGGCGACAATCACTTCAGGGTCTGGACTATGGAAAATAGCTCTTATGTATTTGCCCTTAAGTCTTTCCACTTAATTAAACTATTTAATTAAGTCCCTATTGATTAAATTCTCTAATTAATCAATTAGGCTCTTTCCATTCTAATCTCTTAATTCACCTTTCTGTGTGTGACCCATTAGGCTTCCAATATTGTGGCAATGAATATAAATTAATCTAATTAATTTATACTCATAGATCATGAGCGGACTCTAGCAAGCCATCATTACCACCCAAATACTGGAGAGTCAAGTTAGTCTCGACATAACCTTTCGTGTTCAGTCTATCAGTGTAATTCGGTACTTTCACCAAATATCTCGAAAAGACCATGAGCATGGTGCAATGTCTACTCATGTTCAATCCATATTAGTTCTTGCAACTTTTGGTTAACTTTGTGAATTTAGAGAAACTATTTCTCCTAAATTCATCATACTCTGGCCAGAGATTCCATCAAGTTAACTTAAGCTAAGAATAGATGAGATATGTCTCCGATGTCACTTGGAGTGGTGAATCCTCTCTGGATCACTCATGCATCTTCGTATGGTTCATGTCATACACAAAACCACCCTCCATAAGCATCACTCTGTGTTAGGGACCTGTTCGTGATGGAATCAAAGTATGACACTCGCCATACAAGATGACCTGGTATCACAAGTCAGAGGACTACTTACACGACTGACACGTGAGAACGTTTTCATAAACACTTTAGTGATAATACCAGATGGAGTTCTCGCAGCGGGTCATGTTCAGTGAACTTGTTCAACAGACAAGCACCTACATGTTATCCTAAAGTATCTCATATACTTCAACACGTGAGATCAGTTCCTTACTAAGTAAGTAGGCTTAACATGTACCAGTCTTTGAGCATTGGCAATGCCCCGTCTTGGCAATACGATGACCAGGAACCATTTTAGGAACATGGCTTTGATACATAAGAATCTCACAATTACATATAATTCCTTTGCAAGGTCATTATGTTCCATGGGCTTCATCCAATTAATACTTAATAACTCCTTATCATTGTACTAACATGAAGGAAAACCTTGTATCACTAAGATATAGTGATGGGTTTGCATTATTGGTAGTTTATGCCTGACCAAACCGATTGGCTCTAAGGCATATACCAATAATCTCCCACTTGCACTAAGCCAATCACTAATGCATCCAATGCCGAACTCTTTCGTTTAGCAATTGTGTCTCTACTAGGACATAGCTTCAGTACTTTATTGTGAGAATATGCTTCGGTCATATACTTTTGATAATCTCTATTATCATAGTCACAATATTTATTCGGATCACAGTGAAACCCGATTCCTTATGGCTCATGTTGTTACTTTAACAACTAGGAATCTTTTAATTAGCCCAGTGAACTATGGATCCAAATACACCTTTTGCAGCCTTAAACAAAAGGTTGTATTCTGACTTGGAATATAAATAATTCAGTCCTCTATAATTTGGAACGTTTCCAAATGACTGAATTTTTTTATATCATAGCATTAAGTCACTTGTTGGATTCTCTCTATGTTAAACTCTTTTAACATTTAATCCAATCATCTGTTGCTAAATCTGTTAGATCTTAGCATTACTAGTTGATTTACCTTTCAATCTTCAATGTATCTGATATACATTGTTTGATGAGTAATCTGTATTACTCCCACTAACCCTTAGGTATGCACAAAAGATATCTCATCCTTTTGATAAATTCAACTTTTGAATGTCACTATCAAAACTGGATATCTCAATCCATTGTCTAACAATGTTCTATTAAGTAGACTTATCTCTTATGAGTTATGCATCATTATGCATCCTACTTAATCATTATGTTTAGTAGACTTATTTCGTATGAGTAACGCATCATAATGCATCCTACTAAATCTTTGTGCCTTTATGCATCCTATGCATAAACTTCGGATTTCTACTTATGACTTTTAATTTTTAAATGTCATAATGCTCCCACTTTTTCCTACTTATGTAGAAACATTCAAAGTAAACTCATTTACTTTTCTATGGGATGTGAATTCAAAACTCTTTTGAATGCACATTTGTAATTATAAAACCAAACATCTCATATCCCATATGAATGTTTGTTTTACAAATACAATTCGAAATCCTTTCTAGGTTAGTGTTTCGACAATCTTGGCTATTTGGAGCATCATGGACCTTTCTATGTCATCACATAGTAATGTCCATCCAATTCATCTGATATGAATTCTATTAGATAATCAATCAATTTAGTTTCAAGCCATTCTTTATTTAGATCATATCTTAATAAGAATGCTTTTTTAACTAAATTAGTTTCATAATCTCATTATGAATTTCCTTGAGCCAAAGCTCATCTAGGTGTCAAGTTTTGTATAAGATTTCCTTTGATTCATAATCAAAGAAACTACTAGTATCTATATACTTTAATCTTATACTTTTGACTTGAACAACCTTTGATTATCTTTTATGCAAGTTTCTTGTTTTTATAAGTGTAATAAGACCATGATATGGAACAAATTCCATATAACCTTTCAGTTCATTCTAGGATGAATGGCCCAAGCATCTAGTGCTAGCATAACCGAAATATCAATGATAATGTTTCTAAAACATTCATCATGAATAGGTTGGAAATCTTGATCAAGTATCAACTAAGGTTCCATCTATATGTCATACATATCTTTGAACCAATTTTATAGGTATCAGATACCTAAAGGTAGTGAAAACAAACTCATAATAATCATGAAGTAAAACTTCTCAAGTTTCACTTCCTTTCAAGTATCAAATATACTTCTTACATTTAAGCCTCTAATGCCTTGCATTGCCACAATGATGGTATGTTCCTTTATCAATATCAATTTCTTTCTTCATCTCATCATCCTAACTTTGAAGAACGTTTCTTCGGTTACCTTCCCCTGGTAGAAGTAACAAAGTGGATGATCTTCTAGTCTAGTGAGCACATTCAGTAACACCTTTCGGTTCATGTTGTAATACAACATGACTTGCAAATTGCTCTTCGACAATGAAGAAAGAACTAAGTCTATACTTAGATTATAATCCATAAATCAACCAAGTTTCTCAAACTTGTTGATGCATCCATTAGCACATGATGCCTCATAGGCTATCTTTCTAATCATCTTTCATTGGAACAATGCCTCGAGATGTTTGAACTTCTCATTGCTAAATACCACATGGATCATTAAGGACATAGACATTCATTTAATTAATTACTGAAATCGACTTTGCATCAAGTGACTAGTTAACCTGCCATGACAATTTATATCCCATATAAACCAATGCATATAATAGTCATTATGCAAATTGCAATCATTAAAACCAGGTTTTAAAGTCTGAATGATTGTTCTCACTATTTTATCAACATAGTATCCCTCCTCTACTATTCGAGAAATTTAACTTTTAAACTTCTTAGTGAGCAAGGACCCCTTTCATCCCACCATGACCTTGAGTGACTCAACAAGCCATGTTGAAACTAATTGAGTACGTAACTTTGCTTACCAATTGCATCTCTATGCAATTCCTTGATCAGTTAGGTGACAACTCTTTGCCTAAATGCATCATATACATTTCGCCTAACCTTTGCCTCTAAATATCATGTGATCAGGTTTGACGCATCCGGATAACATGACACTTAGTTGAGTAAGACTCACCTTCTTTAACTCAAACATATTCGTACAGTAGTTTGACCTTGAGTGACTAAACAAGCCTCCTACTGGAAGAACTCTGGTTATCTTGTTAAGATTGTGGAAGGCAACTAATCATGCGTAACATGGATTCAATATAATTTAATGAGGGATTTCTTTATTTCATTAAATAGGTTTCATTGCTTTTCTTTGTTGATTGACATGCATAGCATTTATTCAAATATATATCACATATATAAAACCAAAAATAAATCTATTTCATGCAATCTACTAGGATGATTATGGACTTTAATACTCTAGTTTCCTTGAGCCATTAGGAAACTAGTTGGTCAAATTCCTAGGGATACCATACATAGTCTACATAAGTCTTGATGGTGATCTCCTTGGTCCTTCTTCTTGGTGTCTTATCTCCTTACATTTGGAATTGCATAAATTCTAATCTTAGCCTAAATCTAAATCTACAAGCCTATATAACATTTACATATTCGAGTTACATTCGAGGGGAGTTAGGTGAGAAGAGAATTTACAACTTCGAAAATAAAAAGAGAAGGCAGGGTTCGCAGACCCTATTTATAAAAATACCAAAATGAAAATTTAACCATCAATGCCCTAAGTCTAAGGTCTAAGTCCATAACCATCCTTATGCTTTCATAATCACATCATAAAGTATAAAATTAAATGCATACATATTTACTATCACTTAGTAATCTTGTGTGTCATTTAAGGAAGGTAATATTTAAACTCATTTAAATATACTTAGCTCAAATTATCTAGCAATTTTAATTTTAATTCAATTTACTTGAGTCCTAATCCAATTAGGATTCATTGAATAAAAATCTTCCATCTAATTAAACAATTTAATTAGATTTCCTAACACCTTAGGAAGTTCAAGTTTGATTAGGAAACTTTCTCTACAAGGAAAGTTTCATATCTTCTCCTAACTTTTAGGAGTACTTGTCCAACTAGGAAACAATTTCCACAAGGATAGCTTAGGTGTATTCCTAACTCTTAGGAATCCAATCTTGACTAGGAAACAATTTTGACAGGTCCAAAATTCCAAAGAATAAGAATTTCCAAAAATAGAAAGCGATGCCTTAACACACAACTTTTGTGTGTAGCCGCCTCCCATCTTTAGTAAGTCACGCCGCCGTAACCTGCAGCTCTTGTTCGGGCAACGTTTGCCTCAAAGCAGCCACCTCTTTTGGTGGCTAAGTGGTGAACAATTCACACACAATTCATTCTTTGATTTTCAGCCAATTATACCTACAATACAATAATCAAATTCAAAGAACTCAAGGCGGCCCAGTAAATTCCAGCAACCATGCAAACTGTTTGTACAATTTTGAGAGGCAGTTTCGGAAATCAGAAAAAATAAAAAAAATTCACCAAAAATTACCTCATCAAGATAGACATGTTTTGGACTTCTCCTCAAATTTTCAGAAATTTTGGACACTTCTAACCATGTCAAAACCGCAACTTACAGCAGGTGTGCAGAAACATCCTGCACTTGTTTTCTTCGAAATTCAAGCACCAAAACCTATTCAAATCAAATCCAAACTTGTTCCTTTTAACTTCTTTGTGTCATGCAATCATATGGAAAGGTTAAACATTGATCAAATCAATTTTAAACATGTTTTAAACAATTTAAAACACCAAGATCAGATTGCAAACAGAAGCTGTCAAAATTGAAACAAAACAAGAAACGTTTTTCTTGAAAGAACTTTGCTAGATCAACACACAATTCAATCCAATTAAATATTACCAAGAATTAAACATGTAAATCGTAAGAAAACTTCCAAGCTAGGCTTTGATACCACTGTTGGGATTCGACCTCATGCTCAAACAATAATCGAATTAAAGAAGAACATGAACGTAGCGGAATAATAAACAAAGAGACAGTCGAATCTAATAGGATCATGCTTGTAAAATTTTAATGCGATCTTGTCATTATAAAGCATATATCTGATCAAGAATCATAACTTAACTCAAAGATCTAGTAATCTTGAGTTTACAAACAGCCCACTCAAAATTCAACATCAAGCTGTCAATCCGAGACTTCAAGCCACACAAGTGTCTGGCCTCTAACGGTAATCCACACAAGATGATCAAGAAAACCTTCATAAGGTACGAATGGAGTCCTGCCGAAAATGATGCTAGTAGTTTAGGTTTCAAGAAACCTCTCCCCATCTAAACATACCATGGTCGAATGCTTCATAAGCATCATGAAGAAGAAAATGCGTTTCTTGCTTCTCCGGGTTTGATGCGCCAACCTCTAGGATTATCTTGATCTTTTTTCTTCTTCACTCTATGCCTTTGCTCTCTTGAAAGAAAATATTTTTCTCTCTAACAATCCATGAAGAGGCAAGAAGGAATTCAAGAAATCAAGAAGACACCAAAGCCTCTAAGCATATCACATATGCGGCTAGGGGGGCCATAGGGCGGTCGGCCAAGCTATTATGCTTCTTTTACAGGGGGCGGCAATCACTTCAGGGTTTGGACTATGGACAATAGCTCTTATGTATTTGCCCTTAAGTCTTTCCACTTAATTAAACTATTTAATTAAGTCCCTATTGATTAAATTCTCAAATTAATCAATTAGGCTCTTTCCATTCTAATCTCTTAATTCACCTTTCTGTGTGTGACCCATTAGGCTTCCAATATTGTGGCAATGAATATAAATTAATCTAATTAATTTATACTCATAGATCATGAGCGGACTCTAGCAAGCCATCATTACCACCCAAATACTGGAGAGTCAAGTTAGTCTCGACATAACCTTTCGTGTTCAGTCTATCAGTGTAATTCGGTCCTTTCACCAAATATCCCGAAAAGACCATGAGCATGGTGCAATTTCTACTCATGTTCAATCCATATTAGTTCTTGCAACGTTTGGTTAACTTTGTGAATTTAGAGAAACTATTTCTCCTAAATTCATCATACTCTGGCCAGAGTTCCATCAAGTTAACTTAAGGTAAGAACAGATGAGATATGTCTCCGATGTCACTTGGAGTGGTAAATCCTCTCTGAATCACTAATACATCTTCGTATGGTTCATGTCATACCCAAAACCACCCTAACCATAAGCATCACTCGGTGTTAGGGACCCGTTCATGAGGGAATCAAAATATGACACTCCCCGCACAAGATGACCTGGTATCACAAGTCAGAGGACTACTTACACGGATGACACGTGAGAACATTTCTATAGACACTTGAGTGACAATACCAAATGGAGTTCTCACAGCGGGTTACGTTCAGTGAACTTGTTCAACAGACTAGCACATACGTGTTATCCTAAAGTATCTCATATACTTCAACACGTGAGATCAGTTGCTTACTAAGTAAGTAGGCTTAACATGTACCAGTCTTTGAGCATTTCCAATGTCGCATCTTGGCAATACGATGACCAGGAACCGTTTTAGGAACATGGCTTTGATACATAAGGATCTCACAATTATATATAATTCATTTGCAAGGCCATTATATTTCATCCGATTAGTACTTAATAACTCCTTATCATTTTACTAACATGAAGGAAAACTTTGTATCACTGATGGGTTTGCATTATTGGTAGTTTATGCCTGACCAAACCGATTGGCTCTAGGGCATATACCAACACAAAATTGGTTTAAAAAAAAAACCTAGAACCTTCTACACTAACCTATGCCATTCGGCCACTACAAGAGAAGGGGGAGAGCCTTTCATTTAGACTTCTTCTTGGGCTGAATACTCTCCATTTTTGAAAAGCAAAGAGAAAGTTTTGAAAGGTAAAGAAAGTAAGAAAAGAAAAAAGCTTGCAACATAGCTTTTAGAGGTAGCTAAAAGCACTTTTCTCTTGGACTTTTTTTTTCATTTCCATCATTAATTTGTTGTTTTCATTTGATATTTGGTGATTTTCTATTGATTTTGGTTTTAAAATAAGTGTATTCAAGCTTCTTCCTCAAGCTCCTTTCTCATGTTTTCTTGAAAAACTTTTAAAAAACAAATTTCTACTATGTTTTTTAAAGATGGACGAATGGCCTTATTTTGGTATGTGGTTGTGTTTGTTTATTTTTCATGTTGATTGGGATGTTTAGTATGTTTTGATGTTCTATTGTTTTAAAAATAACAAAAACATGGAGCTTGTTTTAATCTTTTTACTTACTTACTTACCTCTATTTTTAATTTTATCATCTTTGTTTTCATGTTTACTTTTCTTGTCTACCATTTTTATTTTTTTTTGTTTTCAACATATTTGAGTTGTTCATGATTTGCATTTTACTATACTATGTGTTTGTGAAAATGTCTAGTTATGTTCATGCCTTTACTTCATGTTTGCATGGTTTAGTATGTTTCTTTTCTTTAGCCTTGCATTTAGTATGTCATGTGTTTGTGAAAATGCCATGCTAGGATTCCATCATATTGTGACCCATGACCATTCAGCTACCTCCTATTCTATGCTTTGTATGTGCATTTTCATCTTGCTAGTTGATAGTTTTGCATTTCCATGCCATAAGTTTGTGTATCTTAATACTTGATTTAGCATGCTATGTGTTTGTGTTATTTCCATGCATTTTTTAGGTTTAGGTCTCATTAGCATTTCCATGCATGTTTAGACCTAGGTTGCATTTATTGCCATGCAAGTTCATGTTAGGTCTAGGCCATATTCTTTATGCCATGCATTTTCCATGTCATTTCATGCATTCAATTTGTTGTATGTTCATGCATCTCATGTCTGGCCACTTGATTTTTGACTTAGGCCAATCAATGGCTCAAGGTCAAGCTCATAGAAGCATACTTGTGGAAAATTAAGAAGTTGTCAAATTAATTATTCTACCTTCGTATTTTTTTTACTTAGGCAAATCTTGTCCAATTTTTTAGAAAATTTAGCTACTGTTTTTAGGACCTTAAAAGAGTCTCCCATATTTTTAGTTTGATTTTTGAATGATTTTATAAAAGGCAAAAGAATGTGTTTTGGGCAAAACAGTTTTTCACCTAGTGTTCTAACTTTCCCGATTTTTCTGTGAAGTTATCTTTGATCAGAAAATTAAGCCAATTTTTTCCCATGTAGTTTTACATGTTCTGAGTCTCCAATATTTTTTTTAGAGTTTTCTAAATTTTAAAAATAGGTTAAAAAATTTTGCTTTAAAACTGGACAGTAGAGTCAGATTTGAATTTGAGGAAAAATTAATTTTTTGTTTTGGTTAACTTACTTAGAGGGGGCTGATTAGGAACTTTAGCCACTGTCTTAGAGTGGTTTCTAGGCCATTTTAAACTTAAAAAATTATTTTACGGATTTCCTTATTTAAAGCAAAAAATACATTTTCATGCATTGCATTTTCCATGTTCATGCATATTGTATAATGTATGATTTTTTTTTTTTTGCTATGATAATTTCTATGGTATTGATATTATTTTTTATTTATATTTTATGGTGTTATATTGTATGTTATATGGTTTTGAAAATTTCATGTTATTCTATACTTTTTATTTATGTCATTTATTTTTGTCACAATAATTAGCATATACTATGTTCATGCATTATTATTTTTATTTTTATTTTCATGCATATTTCATGATAGCATTATTTTATGTTTCATGTCATTTCATGTCATCTAGATTAAATTCCATGTCATCTAGATTATATTATTTAGAATATGTCATGTCATTTAAATCATTTTATTTAGAATATTTCATGTTGCTTAGGACATATTATTTCATATAGAATATATCATGTCACTTAGGATATTTCATTTCAGTAGAAATATATCATCTTACTTAGGATATTTCATTTCATCTAGAATATGCTATGCAATTTAAATTATATCATATCTTTAGGTTGCATTATATTATCTAGACTTTGTTATATCATCTTTACTATGTCATACATATTCATATTTTTTTTAAAAATATTTTGAAAAAGATAATGATTTTCAATAAAATAAAGATATTCCCGAGTTAAAATAATTCATGAGTTCTCTGCCGGGTTGACTGGAGAGGATATCATCAATTATCATTAATAAAGAAATATCTTCTCTAAAACGAGAATGGTTCTAAAAATTTTCCAAATTAATACAAATTTCTATAGTTTGCCACGTTTGTTGGGGAATATAGAAAAATTTTGAATTAATAAATTCTGGATCATTTTCAATTAAAAATGGAATTATTTTTCTTTAAATTGGGAATTAATTTAAAATCCCAAATTTAAAATCGACTTTTTACCTAGACTTGAGATAACACGATTAATAAGGTACCGTTTTATACGGGCGTTTTGGGGTGCTAATCCTTCCCCGCACGTAACAGAGTCCTGAGTCTGTTTTCTTTGATTTTTTTGGGTTTAAAAACGCAGACTTGAAATTGGTTTTAAAAAATGTTTTAATTAATTTTAAAATGTTTTACAAAACCGATTCTAATAGGTGCCGATCACACCTAGCCAAAAAAAACGGTGGCGACTCCATGTCTTTTTCGAGGTCATTTTCGAATCCTCATTTTCTTTCAAGAGGAATTAAGTCATCTTTTCCTCTGTTTTTCAATGTCACGCTTAACAAGTAATAAAGTCTTGCGATGAGACTTGATATCAAGCTCAATTCTCATAAAATTCTTCTCACTAATAAACCAGTTTTAGACCTATGCAATTCATATCTCATCATAGTATTGAAAGTAACTAAAACACACTAAAAACAAACTAAAAAGACTCAAAATAAAATAACTTAAGGAAATCCTAAATTCTTCCCCCCACACTTAATTCTTACATTGCCCTCAATGTAATACTATTATCCCAAATGAAAGAATCATGTGTAAGAGAAAATAACTAACTAACAAAACAACCAAAATAACTAAAGAAAACATTAAAATATAGAATGATGGAGAGTAAGAATTAGCAAATCTGATTATAATGTGTGCTCTCCATCCTTTTGGTTTGCCTTCCAAGAAGCGTTTGGTTTATTGTCCTCAGCTAGACTTCGACTCATGCTATCATCAACATCGTATCCTTGAGTAATTCAAATGATCCGGTAGTGGTTCTAAGTCCAATGTTGGTGCCTGCAAAAGAGAAGGTAGAAGTTTCTCATTAGATAAACGAAGATTAATAACTGAAACATCAAACCTTGTATTACAAGGTGGCAACACTTGCAAAGATACGAATGCTTCCTCCACATGTTCACTTAAAACGGGTTTATCTTTAGAGGTTTCCATGCCAAGGTGTTTGTTAATGTCTATGTCTTTGCCACTTAAGTTAAAAGTTGGTTGCACTAAAGAGTCAAATGTATCAATTGCATAAACAGAATATATATCACTAGGGTATCTCATGGCTTCAAAGATATTGAAATGGATCACATTGCCATCAAATTCCATAGTGAGTGTGCCATCATCATTAATTATTGTCTTGGCTATTTTTAAGAATGGTCTTCCTAGTAAAATAGGTGTTGGATTGGAAGACATCTCATCTTCCATGTCAAGCACATAAAAGTAAGCTCGAAAGACCAGTTCATTAACTTGCACAAGAACATTCTCTATATCTCCTTTAGGATAAGTAATAGAACGATCAACGAGTTATAAAATAACATCGATTTCTTTTAATGGTCTTAGTTTCAAAGAAGCATAAATTGAATATGGCAAAACATCGATAGATGCTCCTAAGTCTAGTATAGCATGTGCAAACCTGGTGTTACCTATCTTACAAGAAATGGTGAACATACCTGGATCCTTGCATTTTGGTGGGAGTTTCTTTTGAAAAACAACTGAGACATTATCTCCCATACTTACCTTCTCATTACCTTTGAGCTTCCATTTAGATGTGCACAATTCTTTCAAAAACTTTGCATAAGGGTCACTTGCTTTATGGCATCTAGTAGAGGAATGTTTACCTCTAACTTCCAAAAGGTTTCCAAAATTTCCTTCTCTTATTCCTCCTTTTTGGACTTTTCTAACCTTCTTGGAAAAGGTGGAAGAGTTATAGAAGAAGGAAAAGATGGTTTAAGGTTTAACATTTCAAGTGGCTCATTGGGATGCGAAGATGATGCAATGGTGTTGTCTCCCTTTGAGCACTATTTTTATATGGTGTCTCAAGCTGTTTCCTATTTCTTAGAGTTATGGCATTCACATGTTCTCTAGGATTCACTATAGTTTGATAAGGTAATTTCCCGGAATCCCTTGTTTGCATTTGACTTATTGTTGTTGCCATTTATCCCATTTGAGTCTCCAAATTACAAATACTTGCCTTTGTTTCCTGTTGAAATTGAATTGTATTACTGGTAAAGGCTTTAACAAGATCTTCAAGAGAAGCACCTGAATTTTGGGTTGGTGGCACTTGTTGTCGGGTTTGATATAGTTGTTGCATTCTTTGCTGAAAACCTGATGGTCTATTGTCAAATGGTGGAGGAGTAGCTTGTGATTGTTTCCTTCATAATTGAAGTTTGGATGATCACTCCATCTTGGATTGTAAGTGTTTGAGTAGGGAACATACTTCTGTGGTTGGCCCAGAAATCCACTCATAGCATGAACCTGTTCATTGGAATCTTCTTGAAGTGTTGGGCACATATCAATTGGATGCCCCATGGTAGAACATATGCCACAAGCCTTATTTGCTGCATATTACCTACAGCCAATTATTGTACAAGAGAAGTCAATTGAGAAATCTTTTGTTCAAGGGATGATGTACTTACCTCATTGACTTTCTTAGGTTTTGGTGGTGGTTCATGTCTTATTGAGACTTGTTGGGAGTTGGCTGCCATGTTGGAGATGAGAAGTCTAGCTGCTTCGGGAGTTTTATCAACTAGAGCTCCCCCACTTGCAGCATCTATCATGCTTCTCTCCATGGGCATGAGATCTTCGTAGAAGTATTGGATTAGAAGTTGTTCATTTATCTGATGATGTGGACATGATGCACAAAGTTTTTTGAACTTCTCCCAATACTCTACAAGGACTCTCCATTGTATTGCCAAATCTCACATATCTCTTTTCTAATGTTGGCAGCATTAGATGCTGGGAAATATCTTTCCAAGAATGCTTTCTTCATAATATTCCATGTAGTGATGGTATCAGATGGTAGATAGTAGAGCTATTCCTTTACCGAATCAACTAGAGAGAATGAAAAGGCTCTCAACTTAATTTGCTCCTCCATGACCCCGGTTGGTCTCATGCTTGAGCAAACTACATGGAATTCCTTAAGGTGCTTATTTGGATCCTCTCCTGCAAAACCATGAAACGTTGGGAGAAGATGAATTAAACCAGATTTGAGTTCAAAAGCTATCTCAAGGTTAGCATATTCAATGCATAATGGTTGTTGATCCAAGTCCGAAGTGGCTAGCTCCTTAAGAGTTCGATTGTTAGCTGCCATCTCTCCTTGCTCCTCTTAGATGTTTTGGATCAACTCTTCGCTTGAATTATGGTATGAAGCAACAAATTCCAAGATTCTCTTAAATCTTAAGTGATTTCCGTCTTCTTTGGGAGTTTGGAACATTCACTAAAAAAGAAAAACAAGAAAGTAGCTAATTAGAATTGAAAGTAAGAATAAACCAATTAACAAATAAACTAAAGGAAGCAATACCTGGCAACGGCGCCAAAAACTTGATGCACTCTAAATGGTGTATCTTTTTAAACCTTGCACTTAATATGATCAATTATAGTAAAGTAGTATGAAAGGGTCGAATCCACAGAGATTGCTTTTAATTTATAAGTTGGTTGGTTCAAAACTTTAGTTCTAAGACAAGAAAAGAAAAATAAAAGAAGAGGGGTTTTCGAAATAATTAAAATTAAAACAAATCAGAATAATAAGAATGCAAGTAAATAAGTAGAATAAGTCAAATATGAGAAAAGTATGATTAAGGTTTCATTTTCCACCACCAGACATCATTGAGAATCAATTTCATATTTGTCAACATCAATTAGCTATCAAAGTTATCAACGATAGATAACAACCTCCCGTGTTACCCCAATCCTTCCTTAGTTGTTGTTAAATAGGACGAACGCCACTACTTAATCTCTAACATCAAATAAATAACCTGAGATAAACATCATTAGATTCAAAGTGATAGCAGCTTTATGATAAGAAAGATAGGTTGATCTAAGCAACAAACACATAAACATGGATTCATTCAACTTAGGTTATATTCCACTTTGAATTATCGAAAACTTGACCATAATCATTAATCACAAATTGCTACTATTGAATAGGAAATCAAGACAATTACATATCAAGTCTCCTAAACTAGCATTAGATAATTATCAAGATAAATCTAGTATGCATCCTAAACAAATCAAGACAATATCATGAACAATTTTTATGGAAGAACATAAGCAACTTTGATAGAAAACCAATGATAGATAGAATTTGAAAATTAATTACAAAACATGTCTAGGGCTTTGAAATCACCATTTACCAAATGAAAGTTTAGCCTAGCATAGGCATTGTTAACATAAACATGAAATCAAAATGAAAACTAAAAGAAAACTAGGAGAATGGAGACGAAGAAGAAGAATATTAGTTATTCAGCCTCTTGCTCCCTCAAACTCTCTAAAAAAAGAAAAAAATCAGAATACAATGCTATTAGAAGTGTGTTGCGACTATCCCCCCTTGTCTCTATTTATAGGCAGCAACTAGGGCTTCTCTTCTTATGATTTGCGGCTAGGGTTTTAATAAAGAAAGATGATTTATAGCTAGGGTTTTTCTGTCGCTAGGGTTGTTTAGAAAGATTTTCTAGCATTGATTTGGATGACCATTTCTTATCTGATTTAGGCCTATAAGATACCATTGGAACGATATTCAAGTCAGCTTCAACAATCAAGTAGGAAGCTTTTTTAAATAAAGAATTTAAAATCATGTTTTCCTTGCAACAAGCTATGGAGGTCAAATCTGCCTTCTTACTTTGCACCAAGAATTTGATCTTTTTGACTCCCAAGTCTTCTTCCATCTTGTGATTGTGATTTTGTAAGCTCTTTAAAATCCTAATTGACATGTCTTGACTTTATCTCTTCCAAAATACCTACAAAATATAAAACCATAGTAAACTATCAAGGATTTCAAGAAACTAAGTACAAAATATAAGGAAATGATATATGAAAATGTATGAAATTAAGCACTTATCAGAGCCAAGGTTTTGTTGATTACATATGGTTTTAACATGTCAATTCTTGGTGATAAACATAAGGTATGTTTTGTGCATTGATTTTGCAAGTTTCGGTTCTAGTGATTGTAAAGAAAAATAGTTTTCTTTAAATCTGTAAAATCTAGACAGCGACTGTAAAGTGACTTTAATAATGTTTAAAATAGTCTAAACGATGAATTAAAATTGTTTTATTCAATTTGGATAAAAGCCAATACATGTCTAAGTGAAACCAAGTTGATTTGAGGCCTAAAACATTGTTTTTTGGTTACCGAATTGGGGACTGTTTTGGGCTGTTGACACCTAATTTTGTTCGAGCCCCCTAAAACAAGGTGATTTTCTCTTTTTGATTTCTCGGAATGCAAAGAATCTTCCCTCATTCTGCTAATGCGTCTCCAAGACATTGATTCAGAGGTCAAAGCAAAAAAGTCAACTTGGCAAAAGTCAACCACTAAAAAAGTCAACTCAAAACAGTCAATCTCAAAAGTCAAACATTAAAAGGTCAACTCTCAGTCAAAATCAAGATTCGAAGTTGAATTGAACAATGGTGAAAGAATTTTGATAATCAGAGGTCTACAACGAAAGATAGAGAGTTTGAAAGACAGGCTGCAGAAGTTCAGTGTAGAAAAAACCTAATTGAGCAAATTTGAGAAAAACTGCAAAGATGGCTCGATTCGGTGAAATTGAAGCCCCCAGTTGATAAAGGATAAATAAATAAAAATACCCCAAGTTTTAGTTTGAAGTAGATCCCAAGGAAGAGCCGGTTGGAGGGAAAACGGAAAAACGAGAAAACGAGAAAATTCTCAATATTGAGAAAAAGGGAAAACAAAATCAAAAAGGAATTCGGATGTAAAAATTGGGTGTTCTCGAACCAACTCCAATTCAATATACGACAAAGGCATTGGACAAAGAAAATCTGGAAATTAGGCCCGTTTTGAGTAAAACCGAGGTTTTGGGGGTTAAAGGGCAATTCTGGAAATTTGGAGAAAAATAGAAAATGAGCTCAAAAAATTATGAAAACTTCTAGATCTGAGTTTTATATATTTGATGGAAGGGATTGGAGAAGAAGAATCAGGAACGGAGCTCAAATGGAAAAAGACAAAGTTCGAGTTGCACTAATTCGAAATTCCAAGAGAAAATTTCGGAAAAAATAGAAAAAAAGCTCAAAAAATTATGAAAACTTCCATATCTGGTTTTTATATTTTATGGAAGGGATTGGAGAAGAAATATCTAGAATTGGAGCTCAAATGAAAAAAGACAAAGTTCGGGTGCACTAATCCGAAATTCCAAAAGAAAATTCCGGGAAAAATAGAAAACGAGCTCAGAAAATTATGAAAACTTCCATATCTAAGTTTTATATTTTATGGAAGGGATTAGAGAAGAAAAATCCAGAAAAGGAGCTCAAATGGAAAACAAAAAAGTTTGGGAGACATTAAACCAAAACTTTAGAGAAAAATCCGGGAAAAACAGAATTCGAGCTCGAAAAAATATGAAAACCTCCAGAACTGAGTTTTATATTGGATGGGATGAATTGGAAAAGAAAAATAAAAAATTGGGGTCCATTTGCAATTAAATTAAGTTTGGGAGCCAAAATACAATTTTACCTAAAAAATCGAAAAGGACCATTTTGCAAATAAAAAAAATAGGAATGGCCTGGAAAATTCCAGGCCATTTTCAGCTAGCTAATAGAGAGGGAGAGATAGGAGGATGAAAATATGATCAATGGCTAAGATTGTAGGAAAATGGATATTTTTCAAGGGTGAAGGACATAAGTCACCATCTAGTACCTTAGCTCGCATTTTTGGCCAATGGAAGAGCCCTCTTGGTAACCAAGTAATAGTGTCATTGGCTAGCCAAAAGCTGGCATTTTAATATGTAAGGATGAATACCCATTGGCTATGCACCATGATGTAGCCAAGTGGCCAAAAAAAAAAAGAGATGGAAGGTGGAGCATGCAATGCATGAAAAAGGCTTTAAAAGATGCAAATTCTCTGCATTTTTGGGGGGGGTGGCCAGCCAAGCAAATAGAGAAGGGGGAGAATTCATTTTTGAGACAACATTAACTACATTTTGGAGAAAAGTAAAAGTAGCAAAAGAAAGGAGAAAAAGAAAAAGAGAGAAAGAGAAAGAATGAGAGGAATTCATTTTGTTTCAAAGGCATTTTTCACTACACTTTTGATTTGGAAAGCTTGAGTGGATAGCTATTTCCTCTCTTCCTCTTCAATGATTTTCTTTGATTCCATGTTCTTCTTTTCTTATTTTTCCATGTGATTGTGGATTGTGGTAGGATAGATTTTCCTTTGGTTTTTCTTTTAAAAAAATCAAACAAAAGGTTTGAGAAGCTTGAGGATCTTGATATTTATCAAGTGATTTTGGTTAGGTAGGACTATGTCTAATAAACCAACCATTGAGCCAACCTTTTTTTGCTTACTTGTTATTTTTTCTAGCTTATGTTTTATTATTTTCATATATTTATCTTGCTAATTGTTCATGCATTCATTTCATCCTCCATTTGATTTTTGTCTTAGACCAATCAATGGTCTATAGCCAAGCTTTCTTGAGCAAGCTTGTGGAAAATTAATAGTTTAAGTTGGATATTCTAACTTTGGGATTTTTTTTCACTACTCATTTTTTTTCAAAATAAAATATTTTTTTACCACATGTAGTAGACCTTTAGAGGATGCCCTGGTATTTTTTTCCAATATTTTTAGATTTTTTTTTCAAGGTTGGAAAAATGATTTTTGTTAAAACAGTTTTTAGTTTACTGTTTTGATTTTAAGGCAATTTCGGTCAAGGAATCCTTAGTCCAAAAATTCAACTGATTTTACCCCATAAAGACCATCATGCCTCAAGTCTAAACTAATTTTTCCAAGATTTTTGAAATTTTTTTATCAAGGTTGAAAAAATGGATTTCGATAAAACAGTTTTTAGCTCACTGTTCTGACCTTTGAGAAAATTCGGTCAAGGCACCTTTGGTCCAAAAATTAAGCTGATCTTTTTCCATGGAGACCATTATGTTCTAAGTCTACACTAATTTTCCCATAATGTTTTGATTTTTTTATGAAGGGTAAAAAATAGTTTTTCAAAACTGGTTTTGGGAGTCAGAATTGTCTTTTAAAACTAATAATTTTTTATTTGTATACAAAGAGGGGCTGATTTGGGACATTGGTTACTATCTTAGGTTGATTTCTATGTCATTTCAAGAATAAAATTTGATTTTATAAAAATCGAATCAAGGGTGGTCAACCCAGGTTTCAAAACTAGGGAAAACTAGAGCCTCTAAAATGGGGGTTTCGGCCAAGGCCTATTTTTCATCAACAAAATTCTTGTTTTTTAATCCAAGCCCAAAGTCTTTCGGTTTTCAAAAATTCGATTTAAGTTTCTTCCAACGGTAGTTGGATACCTTTTTAGGTCAAGGAATAAATGCATCTTCATGCATAGCATATTTTAAAATGTTTTTATTTAATTTAGTATAAAAACGTATTTTTCTGTTTCCTAAACATTTGGCGAGAATTAGTTTCTAATCTTTGCCGGGTTTTTCGGGGAGGTTAGGAAATTATTCAACGCACGTGTTTATGGAATCAAAACGCATGGTTTAAATGTCATGTGAAAGAATTATTTTCCAAGCTTTGCCGGGGAGTACGGTAATATTTTTCAACATATGCCACTTATGTGATTCCTCACATGAAAAATCAATTCCATGACCATGCATATTCCATGATATCCACATTTGTCATCTTAATTATGAAAATTCTATGTTCATGAATATTCCATGTTGATGCCATTTTATATTCATGTTGCTAGTGTGATTATGAATATTTTATGATGATGTGATTTTGTGATTTTGCCATGTAAAGTAGCCATGTCATTCATACATATGCTATGTCATTTAGATTTTGCCATGTCAAGCATGGCATGTCATTCATACGTATGCTATGTCATTTAGATTTTGCCATGTCAAGCATGTCATGTCATTCATTTCATATGTCATGTCATTCATTCGTATGCCATGTCATTCATACATATGCTATGTCATTTAGATTTTTCCATGTCATTCATACATATGCTATGTCATTTAGATTTTGCCAAGTCAAGCATGCCATGTCATTCATACATATGCCATGTCATTTAGATTTTGCCAAGTCAAGCATGCCATGTCATTCATTTCATATGCCATGTCATTCATTCATGTGCCATATCATTTAGAGCAAGCTAGGTCATTTATTCACATGCCATGTCATTCATTTACATAAGCTATGTCATTTAGATTTTTGCCATGTCATTCATTCATATGCCATGTCATTCAGATTTTGCCATATCAAGCATGTCATGTCATTCATTCATATGCCATGTCATTCATTCATGTACCATGTCATTTCGATTTTTCCACGTCAAGCATGTCATGTCATTCATTCATGTGCCATGTCATTTAGATTACGCCATGTCATGATAAAAATGCATATTGTTTAATTTTTATCTTAGTAATCTTTTTGCATATTCATGATCATTTTTTATGATTTTGAAATATATGAAAAATAAATAATAGTTTTTTCCATAAAAC
The DNA here is from genome assembly GCA_030761205.1 of Fremontodendron californicum. NCBI lineage: Eukaryota > Viridiplantae > Streptophyta > Magnoliopsida > Malvales > Malvaceae > Fremontodendron > Fremontodendron californicum. Next base: position 14,617,820 of record JAULJL010000037.1, read on the forward strand.
AAGATTATTCCCAAGTTAAAATAATTCATGAGTTCTCTACTGGGTCTGTCGGGGAGTATATCATCAATTATCATTAACAACGGAATATATTTTTTTCAAAAATGAGAGTGATTCAGAGAATTTCAAAATCAAGGAAAAATTCCATGTTTTGCCGAGTTTGTTGGGAAATATGAGAAATTTTATGTTAATAAATTCTGGACCATTTTCAAATAAAATATGATTGTTTTTTTAAGGGAATTATTTTTAAACATCAAATTTAAAATCGACTTTCACCGAGACTTGAGTTAACACATGAATAATAAGGTACTTTTTTATACGAGCATTGTGGGGGTGCTAATCCTTCCCCGCATGTAACTGATTCCCGAACCCGGACTTGTTTTCTCTGGTTCAAAGCGCAGACTTCAAAATAGGTTTTAAAAAATGTTTTAATTAATTTTAAGATGTTTTATAAAAATCGGTTTTAATAGGTGGCCGATCACACCTAGCCAAAATAGATTGGTGGCCACTCCATTTCTTTTTTCGAGGTTGTTTTCAAACCCTCCAGTCTTTATTTAAGAGGAATTAAGTCGTTTTTTCCTCTATTTTTTCAATGTCACACTTTAACGAGCGATGTCCTGCGATGAGACGTTCTTGACTTTTTAAGGTTGCAACAGGGGCTTTATGAAAATGTTTTACTGAATGTTGTAATTCTGGAAATTTTGTTTATTTACTGCTTATCAAGTTCCTAAAAAGATTTGGGTTTAAAAGGTTTAAACAGAATCAGTTTCGGGCCTAAAACAATGTTACTACAATGCTGAAATTTTATGGGCTGTTTTGTAGGTGTTTGCGTGCCTTGAAACTTCGAGCATGAGGTTGGAAACTTTCCACAAGCTTGCTGGAAATTTTGGACAGCATTTAAGGTGAATACGATTCTTTTTTTATGGTTGGTCCAGGTGATGGAGACTCAATTAAGAGTTGTAAACCCAAGTGGAAGTTATGTTCAAGTAATAAATTCTCGGGTGTCCGAGGTCGAACCACAGGGAAGCGTATTAGTAAGTATAAGTTTATAAATATATAAGAAAAAGAAAGTAAACAAGATATTAGGGAATCAACAACAAAAAAAAATAAACAAGATATTAGAGAACAAAATAAATAAAATAACATAAAAGAAATTAAACAAAATATAAAAAAAAAAAAAACAATAAGAAAAGATGTTGAGGTTAGAGAATCCACTCTTGGTGTTATGCTAAGATTAATCTTGTTTTATTACACAATTGAAATTCACACATAAGGGAGATTCCAATCGGAAGGTTTAGCAATTCAGTCCAAATTGTCCAACGTCCATAGCATATGATATTATGTTCATTTGGTGTCCTCAAAACTCACAAAAAGAGTCCAAGCATTCCTTATGCCAAGGTATATGTCTACAACAAATCAAGGTTATGAAACCAAGCATTTACTGTGTCATTTTCATTGTCAATAATGAATCAAGATCCCTACTTTGCAAGTATGATTTTAAACCAAAAGAAAATATTATCTATACTAAATGATGATTTATTTTAGCTCATGTTTAAGAGACTAACCTTAGCATTTACCAAAAGCTTCACCTCATCACCTCAACAATATGATTAGCAACACATACTAGATATGAAGAAAATGAAAAGAAAAAGAAAGAAAAAGAAAACTAGAGAAAGGAAAGAAGAAGAAAACTTAGAGAATTACATTGCAATGGCTAATATCCTACCAATGTATCAATGTCCTCTTACACTCATCCAAGGCCCTCTATTTATACACATTTTGGAGAGCTAAATGACAAGAGACAAGCTTTATAAATTTCAAAGGTAGGTATAATAGGTGGGTGCATTTTTCTAACAATTTTCGTCATATTGTATGACAATTCTGATCAGCCAGCTTGATGGTCGATTTTGTCAATGTTGGAGGCTCGATCTGATAAAAGGGTCTTCTAGAAAAATATACCCCTATCAGTTACGGATCCATAGCCGTTGGAATCAGATCATTTGCTCATGTGGATCGGAAGATATGGTCCAAATACCAAAACAGGTCAGCACAGACGTCATTGCACATCAGCCAACTTGATGGTCGATTTCGCTAGGGAAAACGACTCCGTTTCAAGAAGTGTAAAACATGAAAAAGATAGATATGCCTCTTAACTTTGCACGGTTAAAATTTCAGCCTTATTGCTTCAGTGAAACTCCAGATATAGCTGATATGGCAAAAGGTGTCGGAACTTGAACTGAACTGGATTTGCCCTTAATTGTTGATTTAGCCTAGTAATCTGAAATCACTCAAAGAAACTCGTGAAAAAACACCAAATTACATAAAAATATAAAAGATCATAAACACAATTATACTAAGCAATAATAACTCGTATTTGACGCAAAACAATAATAAAACATAACTAAGAACTATATAATTATACGAGTTATCACACCCCCACACTTAGATTGTTGCTAGTCCCTAGCAACGACTCAATAAAAATAAAATAAGAAAATCTAATCTAATCCATTTTCGTAGGAAATCACGGTGGCACTTAGCATGTGACACAAGCCTTTAAACCCCTAGGTGTCCCTAGTGGACGAGTTTAGTCTCGTGAGGGTTTGCTAGGACGATACCCACAAACATTGAAGACATAAGAAAAACTAAAAATAATAATTATAACTAATCCTTCCAATATAAATTAGAGATAATCATTGGACAAGTCTTAAAAACTAATCAATAGCTTAAAGAAATTCACAAAAAAATCTTGCTTGAATGTAAATAGTTTGAGTTAAGCCAATATTAACATAACATATTTCAATCAAAATAGTGTATATTCAAACTTAATCTCAACTTCTCACATGGGATACTCTCTTGATTTTCACTCTTTAAAGTAGTGGTAAAGTGTTTACACTCAATCAATCTCATGAAAACACTTCTACCATATGCTTGCTTGTCCACCTATTCTCCACTATTTAGATCATACAACTTCATAAATCAAGAGGTCTTTATTCAAGGTTGTAATGGGGCCAAAGGGTTATAATGTGGTTAAAGAACAAAAGGATAAAGATATCACAAAGGTTCCAAAGAGTTCATAGAGTTTAGAGACATAATAAGATCATACAAATAAAACTTCTCAAAACTCTTATAAAGCACATAATAACATAGGCTAAATATTCATGTTGAGCCTTTGCATCATTCTAACCAACTTTGTAACATCTTTTTCTAGAAGTTCAAGAGAAGATTTTTTTTTTTTTTAATATGGGAATGTATTTGACAATGATCCCTTTCTTTTTCTCTTGACTTTTTCTTTTCTTTTCTTCCCCCACACTTATCATTTGTTTCTTACCCAAATTTTCAACTAAAAATATCCCTTGTTTTTTTGCAATATGTCTCAAAATATAAAATCCATCTTTAGAACAAGGGTAAGGATATAAGTATATTTAGGCTAGGTGTAAGTTGTGGTTACCAATAAAACAGCATATTTAATGTAGGCTCAAATTGGCTCACTAGTGGGGATGTTCTCGTAGAACATTAATAATGGATGGCTGTTTGGCTCTGGTTATAATCCTAATGCCTCTATCATATTCATGTTGTCACATGTATCAATATAGTCTCAAACGGTTTAAAGCAAGTTCTAGAGAATCATGTAATCATAAGAGCACTCAAGAAAGAAATTAGATTGATTTGTATAATGCATCAATCATTATAGGCTCAAAAACTCACAAGGATGATTATACAAGTCAGATTAAGTCTAAACATGCTTCTTTCTCAATCAACATATCATATTAACATTGGCTCATAAAAAGGTTGATATCAAGCTCAATTCTCATGAAAATCTTCTCACTAATAAATCTGTTTTAGACTTATGCAATTCATATCTCATTATAGTATTGAAAGTAACTAAAACACACTAAAAACACACTAAGTCTAAACATGCTTTTTTTTTTTTTTTTTTTTTGAAGAAGAAGATTAAATCAAACTGACAAGGTATGTCTCAAGTCTCCCTTACTCAGACCTTGTTCAGAATGAATACTTCTAAATGTCTTAAAACACAACAATTTTTTTTTTTTTTTTAATTAGCAAAATATGTCCCTTACCCCCTATAAAATATGACATTGTCCCCAATGTCAAATTTTAAAGGTAGAATTTAGGAGATATTACCTGCAGAGGTTGCTAACCACTTATTATAACTGAGACACAACAAGCAAAATGTTAGATAATGTCACAAAGACAAAGTGCAATCCACTCCTTGCTCGTCCATATCTCTTTTTCTTTTTCCGAGCGTTTGCGAAACAACCGTAGCAGATAAACACTCATAAGCTTGGAGCTTTTTGAGTAAATCTTCAATGGTTGTAGCAGAAATTATGGTTCTCCTTGCCTCTGAAAACATGAATCCATTATCCACAGCATTATCTAAATATGAAAGCAAATTACTAAAATAACCATTAATATTAAGCAAACCAATGGGTTTCTTATTTGTGACCAAAGATGACCAAGAAGCCACGCAAGCTATTTCTTCCAATGTACCTAGACCTCCTGGTAAAGCAATGAATGCATCGGCAGAATGGTACATGATTGTCATCCGTTCAGGGATACTCCAGACTTGTATTTCCTTACCCACGGTAGGTCCACAAAAATCTGTGAATAGTTTTGGCACGATTCCTAGAACTGGACTTCCTCCGGCGTGTGCTGCTGTAGCGACTGCTCCCATTAAACCCGTACTACCGCCTCCATAAATCAACTGGATCTTTTGTTGGGCAAGTGTTACTCCAACTCTTATGGCTTCATCAGCGAATATGTTATTTTTTCCTGGATAAGCACCTCCAAAGACACAAATTTTTTTAATGCGTTGGGACGAAGTACTTTCCATTTTTTTTTCTTCGAGTGCCTGAAAGAGAATGAGTACATGGTGTAATATATAGAGGACTGAGTAGTGAATCAGACAAGAGTAATAATGTCGCCGAAAGTGTATCTGACCTGTCAGAAGAAAATGTTAACCTAACAAAAGATTTTTGCGTGATTTCAGGAAGAAAATCAAAAAGAGAAGAAAAATCAACCGTAAAAGTCAAGAGTATTAATGTCGCCGAAAGTGTATTTGGCATCTTCCTCTGGTTTTACGTCCAGAAACGGCTTAAACGCCTTCTATGAGTCGAGGATATGCTTCCCATCCAGTTTTCTTACAAGCTGGCAAACAGGGTCTTTTAACATCAGATTCCCAAGATGTTGCCATTCCCTTTGGAATTGCGGCCATAAATCAAGAATTTCTCTTTGTACGTCTCCACTAGGATGCGTCTCAAGAGAAAGTTGGATATTACCCAAATTCTCCTTACTCAGTCCATCCTTAATGAATTCAATTTTATCATCTCGATTAGAGGACGGAATCCCAATAGAACGACATTTACCGTTACACGTCCATCGTGCACATGGTAGGAGTTGTATTAGAAAGATTACCTGAAAAAGTTTCACAATAAAATCTAACTAAACGACGAGATCTAAAATCACGTCGCCAAACAAGCATAAAACAAAGTTAATATACAGATTAGGCGGTATAACCAGCCAATAAAAATAAAACAAAGTTAATATACCATATAAATATAAATATATAGAAAATTAGGCGGTATAACCAGCCAAAATAAATCAAAGTTAATATACAAATTAGGCGGTATAACCAGCCAATAAAAATAAATATAGGCGGTATAACCAGCCAATAAAAATAAATATACTTATAAACTTATATACTTAGTATTGCCTCCCCGGCAACGGCGCCAAAAACTTGATGGAGACTCAATTAAGAGTTGTAAACCCAAGTGCAGGTTATGTTCAAGTAATAAATTCTCGGGTGTCCGAGGTCGAACCACAGGGAAGCGTATTAGTAAGTATAAGTTTATAAATATATAAGAAAAAGAAAGTAAACAAGATATTAGGGAATCAACAACAAAACAAAATAAACAAGATATTAGAGAACAAAATAAATAAAATAACATAAAAGAAATTAAACAAAATATATAAAAAAAAAACAATAAGAAAAGATGTTGAGGTTAGAGAATCCACTCTTGGTGTTATGCTAAGATTAATCTTGTTTTATTACACAATTGAAATTCACACATAAGGGAGATTCCAATCGGAAGGTTTAGCAATTCAGTCCAAATTGTCCAACGTCCATAGCATATGATATTATGTTCATTTGGTGTCCTCAAAACTCACAAAAAGAGTCCAAGCATTCCTTATGCCAAGGTATATGTCTACAACAAATCAAGGTTATGAAACCAAGCATTTACTGTGCCATTTTCATTGTCAATAATGAATCAAGATCCCTACTTTGCAAGTATGATTTTAAACCAAAAGAAAATATTATCTATACTAAATGATTATTTATTTTAGCTCATGTTTAAGAGACTAACCTTAGCATTTACCAAAAGCTTCACCTCATCACCTCAACAATATGATTAGCAACACATACTAGATATGAAGAAAATGAAAAGAAAAAGAAAGAAAAAGAAAACTAGAGAAAGGAAAGAAGAAGAAAACTTAGAGAATTACATTGCAATGGCTAATATCTTACCAATGTATCAATGTCCTCTTACACTCATCCAAGGCCCTCTATTTATACACATTTTGGAGAGCTAAATGACAAGAGACAAGCTTTATAAATTTCAAAGGTAGGTATAATAGGTGGGTGCATTTTTCTAACAATTTTCGTCATATTGTATGACAATTCTGATCAGCCAGCTTGATGGTCGATTTTTTCAATGTTGGAGGCTCGATCTGATAAAATGGTCTTCTAGAAAAATATACCCCTATCAGTTACGGATCCATAGCCGTTGGAATCAGATCATTTGCTCATGTGGATCGGAAGATATGTTCCAAATACCAAAACAGGTCAGCACAGACGTCATTGCACATCAGCCAACTTGATGGTCGATTTCGCTAGGGAAAACGACTCCTTTTCAAGAAGTGTAAAACATGAAAAAGATAGATATGCCTCTTAACTTTGCACGGTTAAACTTTTAGCCTTATTGCTTCAGTGAAACTCCAGATATAGCTGATATGGCAAAAGGTGTCGGAACTGGAACTGAACTGGATTTGCCCTTAATTGTTGATTTAACCTAGTAATCTGAAATCACTCAAAGAAACTCGTGAAAAAACACCAAATTACATAAAAATATAAAAGATCATAAACACAATTAGACTAAGCAATAATAACTTGTATTTGACGCAAAACTATAATAAAACATAACTAAGAACTATATAATTATACGAGTTATCACCAGGCATAGAACATGGCTGGAACAGCAGCAAACATTGCTGCACTTGGTGCACCCAAGTCGCGGCAATCCATTTGAGGCAATTGTTGTTGATTTGCATGTTGCCTTGTGAGGTGGATAGCAGCCCAATTTCGGGGCATCCAACAGCCACCGAATATGGAGTACAGTGCCTAATCACAGGTAGGCAGTAGCCATACGATCACCAAAGAGGTTTCCCATGTCTAGGACACTAAGTGTTAGAGTCCTACTACAACATGGAAATCCTTTCCTAGTGGGAATGTGATTCCTAAAAGTTAGGAAAGAGTTTTGTATGATTAGGTAATTGTTACCTAATGAGATTGAAGTTCCTAAGAGTTAGGATAGGTTTCAAACTCTTTAAATTCGGTTTAAGACAAGAAGATTTCCTAAAATGAACATGTTTTGAAGAATTAAAAAAAATTTAACTTGTTTTTGCTAAAATGTTTAGACAAAAATAATTTCCTAATTATAATGTCTTAAAATATAATTTAGGTAACGAAATGTCCTAAAATGTTTAGGAAAGAAAGCTTGCTAAATGATTTGTCCAAATTAAGACATAGTTGTCTAAAAGTTAGATGATGTCCTAATTAAGACAAACTACCTAAAAGTTAGGTAATGTCCGATCTTAAGACAACGTTCCTAAAAGTTGGTAATTTGACTAAAATTGTTTTAATTTTAGAACTGAGATTGCTAAAATGATTTGATAAATTATCCCAAATGTGTTGGTGACATTTATGCAAATAATACATAAGATCACCAAGTCATATTGGCTATGCATTTAATGTTTCAAGCTTATAATATGATTATGGATACATGAGGATGATTATGGACTAGACTTTAGTATGAATAGGGAATGAATGGTATTTTATGAATAGGGTCTGCGAACCCTACCTTCTCTATTATTTTCGGGTTGTAAATTCTTTTCTCATCTAACTCCCCTCGAATGTAACTCGAGGTTTCTGATAAAACGATGTAATTGATATATTCTTTATATATTTAGATATAGGATAAGAATTTGAATTTATGTAATTCTAAGGTTAAAAGGAGACATGGCGCCAAGAAGGAATGACCAAGGAGATCACCATCAAGCCTTGAGAAGACTATGTATGGTATCACTTAGGAATTTGACCAACTAGTTTCCTTATGGCTCAAGGAAAATAGAGTAGTAAAAGTCCATAATCATCCTAGTAGATTGCATGTGATAGATTTATTTTTGAAGTATTATATATTTGATATATAAATTGAATAAATGCTATGCATGTCAATCAACCAAATCAATGAGATAATTGAATAAAATCCCCCATTAATATATTGAGTCCATGCCAAGCATGATTAGTTGCCTTCCATCTTGATAATAAGATAACTAGAGTTTATTTAATTTGAAACTTAGTGAGACGTTCACAAGACACATTTTACGTGAATATGTTTAAGTTATAGAAGATGGGTATTACACAACTAAAAGCTATGTTGTTCAGATATGAGAAATTTGACCGCATGACTTTTTAGAGGCAATCGTTAGGCGAAATATATATGATACATTTAGGCAAAGAGTTGCCCCCTAACTGATCTAGGAGTTGCATAGAGATGCAATTGGTAAACTAAGTTACCTACTCAATTAGTTCCTATATGGCATGTTGTGACGATCAAGATCATATAGTGATGAAAGGGGTCCTAGCTCATTAAGAGATTTAAATGTTAAGTTTCTCTAAATAGTAGATGAGGGCTATTATTTTGTTAAAATAATGAGAATCATCATTAGAATGTTTGAAACCTGATTTTAGTGATTACATTATGTTATTATTAACTATTGAAATACATTGGTTCATATAGGATATAAACCATGACTAGCTGTCTTTCACTGAGAAGCATACTTGATGCTAACAAGTTGAATGGGCCAAACTTTAGTGACTGGTTTCGAAATATCAAGATTGTCTTGACACAGGAAAATAAGGCTTATGTTCTGGATGAGCCCATTCCAGAAAAGCCTAATGTTGAGGCAATTGATGAGGAATTGGCTACCTATAGAGTTCATAAAGATAATCCCATTCAAGCCACATGTGTGATGTTGGCTAGTATGGCACCCGATCTCCAGAAACAGCATGAGGCTATGAATGCTCAAGATATTATCCTAAACCTTAGAGAATTGTTCTCTAAGGAAAATGGCACTGAGAGGTTTGACATTTCAAAGGAATTGTTCCAAACGAAAATGTCAGAATGTAGTCCTATGAGGACTCATGTGCTGAAGAAGATAGGATATATCACTCGACTTGAGCAACTAGGATGGACCATTGATCATCATCTAAGCATTGATCTTATTGCCTCTTCACTGCCTGAGAGCTATTCGTAATTCGTGTTGAACTTCAACATGAACCATACTGAGACTACCCTTGCTTGGTTGTTGAATATGCTCACGCAGTTTGAGCAAACCATTACAAAGGACAAGTTATTTGCCCATTTGGTTTCTTCTTCTAAGCCTAAAAACAAGAAGAAGAGGAAGACTAGATGGGATGTACCTCCTGCTTCAAAAAGTTTGAAGCCTGATTCTGGAGTGAAGATAGATAAGAGCAATGACAAGGACACACGCCATCACTATGGTAAAACTGGTCATTGGAGGCTGAAAGGTGTTTCAACTTTAGGTATAATTTATGATTAATTCACTTCTCTTGGTTTATGATACCTAATATTTGGTACTAAATATGTATGACATATTGTAGGGACCAAAGGAAAGGAGCAGTGAACATGGCAACCCTGTTTGATGTTTGATCAAAGCTTGCCTTCTTATTTGATGTTTATGAAACATTAGTTATGATTTGTTTTTTAACCATTTGATGTTTATTGTTTTGGCATTGTGGGCCAATACTGAGGATGTTTATTTTATGTTATTGAACATATGGTATTGTTACCATAAGGATGCCATGCTTGTTTAAATTCCTCCTTAAATAAATCGATGATAAAATTGTTCTATACATGGTCTTTCATTCTCTCTTATACAACTTGCAATATATTTAGAACATGGATCGGCTTAGTAATCTTGAATTCAAAACTGTTTTGAATTGATTTCCTTAATTTCTACAAATGTAGGATTTAGTGGGAGATTTTAATGAATTTTTAAAGATTAAAGATCATACTTGAACTTAGTGATCAAAATTGCTGTTATGTGATAAATGCAATTATTTGGAAACGTTCCAAACTAGAAAGAATTGCAGGTTTATACCTTAAAGGTTATAAAACAAACTTCTTTTGTTATAGATTACAAAAGTGAGTTACATTTGGATCATTAGCTATAAGCTAATAAATAGATTCCAATAGTTGTTAAAGTAACAACTGAGCCATATGGTTGGAATCTAGGTTTCGTTGTGATTCGAATTGTTTAATGACTTTGATAATGGGATTATCATGAATATGACCAAGCATATTCTCACTAGTGGCGCTTAAGCAATGAGATTAACTCAGGTGCAAGTGGGAGATTGTTGGTGTATGCCCTAGAGCCAATCTTATGGGGCGAGAGATATATAGTTAATAAAGCAAACCTAGCACTATTATTAAGTGATATAAGGTTTTCCTTCATGTTAGTACAATGGTAAGGAATTATCAAGTGCTAATTGGATGAAGCCCATGGAACACAAAGGCCTTGCAAAGGAATTATAAAGTGTTATAATTATGAATTATAAGGTGTTATAATTATGAGATCCTTATGCATCAAACCCTTGTTCCTTAAAATGTTCGTGGTCATCGTATTGCCAAGACAGGGCATTGGCAACGCTCAAAGACTAGTATATGTAAAGCCTTCTTACTTATGAAGTAAGCAACTGATCTCATAGGTTGAAGTATGAGGGATACTTGAGATAGCATATAGGTTCTTGTTTGTGGAACAAGTTCACTAAACATGGCCTGTGTGAGAACTCTATTTGGTATTGTCACTCAAGTGTTTATGAAAATGTTCTCACATGCAGGTCGCGTATATTCGTCCTTGAACTTCTGATACCAGGCCATCTTATATGGAGAGTGTCATGCTTTGATTCCATCGTGAACGGATCCCAAAAAGGGATGCTTACAGTAGGCTGGCTTTGGGTATGACATGAACCATACGAAGATGAATGAGTAATCCATAGAGGATTCACCACTCCAAGTGACATAGGAGACATATCTCGTTTGTTCATGGCTTCGGTTATCTTGATGAAGTCTCTACCAAAGTATGATGGATTTAGGAGGAATCGTTTCTCTAAATTCACAAGATTAACCATAAGTTGCATGAAGTAATATGGATTGAACATGAGTAGACATTGTACCACACTCATGCGCTATCCGGGATATAAGGTGAAAAGACCTTATTACATTGATAGGTAGGGGTGTTCATTCGGTTAATTCGGTTAATAATCGAACCAAAATATGATTAACCGAATTAACCGAATTTATTTTTCCATTAACTGAACCGAATAATTAAAACGGAGAATTAACCGAATCGAAATTATTTCGATTAATTCGGTCAGTTTTTGATTATCGAAATAAATACCTAATTTATTTTGCAACCTATTTTTAATACATGATTTTATAACCAAATAATCTATCCAACCAACCAAAATCCAAAAACAAAGCATAAAAAACTATAATAAAATCCAAATGTCAAACATACTAAACAACTAAACATACTAAATAAGCATGATAAAGCATAATGAACATTACAAATTTCAAACATATATTTTTGGTTGATTCGGGTATTTTCGCTTAACTGAACTGAATTAACCGATAACCAAAAAATTTCAAAATCATTAATCGATAACTGAACCAAACTTTGTTTGTTTAACCGATTAACCGAACTGAATTAAATTTTGGTCGATTAATTCGGTTAAAACCGAATAGTGAACACCCCTACTGATAGGCTGGTTATCGAAAGGTTTCTAAAAAGGTCACATAGACTTCACAATATTTGGATGGTCATGATGGGTTGCTAGATCCCTCTCTTGATCTGGAAGATAAGTTAATAAGATTAACTTATATTTGTTAACAACATATTGAGAACCTAAAGGGTCACACATATAAGCACAGTAATGAATGGATGAAACATGGTATTCTTTAAGGTAAAACTTAATGGAATAAAAGATCTACTTTGAAGACATAATTGAAGTGTTCAACTAAGTTTACTTAAGACATAATTGAGATTTATGAAATCCAAATATGATGTCTTAATATGTGACAAGAAGAATTAACTAGTCTTATGAAGACAAGTTTGAATGATGTGTTTAAGGATAATTGTATGACTATGCAATAGCTCGGTTTAATATCATATGATGATATTGATTGATCATAGATATGAATTATTCATAGTGAGCTAGTAGTTTAATTGGGAATTAAATTACTAGGCCTGAATAATGATTTGGCCGATTAATGCATGAAGTTAAAATAGGTCCACAAGGTTATTCTAATTTGAGTCTATTTGCTAAGGATAAATGGCCCAACTTAAAGAGTTAAGTTAGTAGGCCCAATGTTACTAATTGTTAGTATATTGGACCTATTAATCCATCTGGCATAAGCTTGAGGTGGATTAATGAAAGGCTTGTAGCATAAGCTACATGTCTTGGCCGGCCAACCTTAGGGAGAGGGCTTCAGGGTTTAAGCTAATATATATATGATATATTGAGAGTCCTAGACGCATATGAGAGCTTGCTTGGTGCTTACACATCTGGTTTTTGGCCTTGAGAGAAAGCTAGTTTCGAAAGAAAGCATTTCATATAGCAAAACACCCTAGTCGTCACCTCCTTGTGGCTATTCTCCTTATTGTCACAATCCCCTCTTTGTGCTTGTGTTTGCCAATTTCTTCACTCTTTCCTGGTGGTTTCGGATTTGAGAGGAAAACAAATAAGATAGATCTTTTAATTTTGATCTAAGGATCAACTGGTTAGCACAAGTGAATCACCATACCTTGGAGAAGGATCCATCAACTGTTCATGTGGACTAGCTTTGGAGGAAGGACATCTGTGCTTCTTGTGATCATGTGGAACTCATAGGAGATCTTAAAGATTGGAGTCTGTAGCTGATTGGATCTACAACTTAAGGTTACGAAATCTTAAGTAGGTAATCTCTAATCAGATGGTTGATTTAAATTGTTTTGTTAACCATTAAACCTATGTAAATCACAAACCATAGATGTTGAGGTGTCTGGGTGCTTCTATGTTTATCTTCCTGATAAGTTCATAAAATACACATTTTATGCCCTTTCTATTCTTAGTTTTATTTATGTTTTCGATTTTTATCTTGATTACTTATGTTATGTGATGCACCCAAAAGAGTGTATCTTTATTTAACCTTGCAATTAATATGATCAATTATAGTAAAGTAGCATGCAAGGGTCGAATCCACAGATATTGATTTTTAGTTTATAAATTACTAATTTAAAACATTAAATTCAAGAACAATAAAAGAAAATGGGGTTTTTGAAAGAGTTTTAGAAATTAAGAAAACAAGAAAAGTGAGAAGAAATTAAATAAGATGAAATCGAATATATAAGAGAAGTATGGTTAAGGTTTCATTCTCCACCACTAGAAAACATTGAAAATCAATTTTAGATCTATCAACATCAATTAGCTATCAAAGTTAACAACCGTAGATAACAACATCCCAGGATACTCCAATCCTTCCTTAGTTCGTCGTTAAGCAGGACGAACGCCACTACTTAATCTCTAACCATCAAATAACCTAAGATAAACATCTATAGATTCAAAGTGATAGCAGCCTGAAGAAGAGAAAGATAAGTTGATCTAAGCAATAAACACATAAACATGAATTTATTCAACTTAGGTTATGTTTCACATCATAATTCCTGAAAACCCAACATAATCATGAATTACAAATTGCTACTATTGAATAAGAAATCAAGACAAGCTACGTATCAAGTTTCTTAAACTAGCACTAGATAATTATCAAGATCTATCTAGTTTGCAACCTAAACAAATCAAGACAACATCATGAACAATTCTTATAGAATAATAGAAGCAACTTTGATAGAAAACTGATAATAGATAGAATCTCAAAATCAATTACAAAACATGTCTAGGGCTTTGAAATCACCCTTAACCAAAAAGAAGTTTAGCCTAGCATAGGCATAGATAATATATACATAAAACTAAAAAGAAAATAAAAGAATGGAAAAGAAGAAGAATGATGATCCTTGAGTCTCCTCAAAAGATGTCTAGTTTTTGGCTCAAAAGATGGTATTTATAGAGTTTTCAAACCCTGGGAACAAGTCCTTGCCACACAAGTAAGCCTTGAGGCATAAAATCATGTTTTTCAGGATTTTTTCACGGTTTTTCATGATTTTTGGGCGTCGCAACGTCGGCCTCTCTGAATTCATTCTTCTACTGCATCTTTCTTCACTTCGTCGGCTGATTTGGATGACCATTTCTTGTCTGATTTGGGCTTGTAAACTGTCTTTGAGAAGGTCTTCAAGTCAGCTTCAAAAGTCAAGGGGAAGTCTCTTCAGATAAGGACTTTAACATCATCTTTTCATTGCAACAAGCTCCGGAGGTCATATCTGCCTTCTTGCTTTGTGATGGAGACTCAATTAAGAGTTGTAAACCCAAGTGCAGGTTATGTTCAAGTAATAAATTCTCGGGTGTCCGAGGTCGAACCACAGGGAAGCGTATTAGTAAGTATAAGTTTATAAATATATAAGAAAAAGAAAGTAAACAAGATATTAGAGAACAAAATAAACAAAGTAACATAAAAGAAATTAAACAATATATAAAAAAACAATAAGAAAAGATGTTGAGGTTAGAGAATCCACTTTTGGTGTTATGCTAAGATTAATCTTGTTTTATTACACAATTGAAATCCACACATAAGGGAGGTTCCAATCGGAAGGTTTAGCAATTCGGTCCAAATTGTCCAACGTCCATAGCATATGATATTATGTTCATTTGGTGTCCTCAAAACTCACAAAAAGAGTCCAAGCATTCCTTATGCCAAGGTATATGTCTACAACAAATCAAGGTTATGAAACCAAGCATTTACTGTGCCATTTTCATTGTCAATAATGAATCAAGATCCCTACTTTGCAAGTATGATTTTAAACCAAAAGAAAATATTATCTATACTAAATGATGATTTATTTTAGCTCATGTTTAAGAGACTAACCTTAGCATTTACCAAAAGCTTCACCTCATCACCTCGACAATATGATTAGCAACACATACTAGATATGAATAAAATGAAAAGGAATGTAAGAAACATAAGTAAAGAAAAAGAAAACTAGAGAAAGGAAAGAAGAAGAAAACTTAGAGAATTTTATTACAATGGCTAATATCCTACCAATGTATCAATGTATCCCAATACTCATCCAAGGCCCTCTATTTATACACATTTTGGAGGGCTAAATGACAAGAGACAAGCTTTACAAATTTCAAAGGTAGGTATAATAGGTGGGTGCATTTTTCTAACAATTTTCGTCATATTGTATGACAATTCTGATCAGCCAGCTTGATGGTCGATTTTGTCAATGTTGGAGGCTCGATCTGATAAAATGGTCTTCTAGAAAAATATACCCCTATTAGTTACGGATCCATAGCCGTTGGAATCAGATCATTTGCGCACGTGGATCGGAAGATATGGTCCAAATACCAAAACGGTGTAGAACAGACATCATTGCACATCAGCCAACTTGATGGTCGATTTCGCTAGGGAAAACGACTCCGTTTCAAGAAGTGTAAAACATGAAAAAGATAGATATGCCTCTT
This sequence comes from Fremontodendron californicum, assembly GCA_030761205.1. Taxonomy (NCBI): domain Eukaryota; kingdom Viridiplantae; phylum Streptophyta; class Magnoliopsida; order Malvales; family Malvaceae; genus Fremontodendron; species Fremontodendron californicum. The sequence continues at coordinate 14,633,811 of JAULJL010000037.1, forward strand.
AGCTTTGCAGGGATACAAAGTTCAGCCTTATTGCTTCAGTGAAACTCGAAATATAGCTGATATGGCAAAAGGTGTCGGAACTGGAACTGATCTGGATTTGCCCTTAATTCTAGTAATCTGAAATCACTCAAAGAAACTTGTGAAAAACACCAAATTACATAAAAATATAAAAGATCATAAACACAATTAGACTAAACAATAATAACTCGTATTTGACACAAAACAATAATAAAACATAACTAAAAACTATATAATTATACGAGTTATCACACCCCCATACTTAGATTGTTGCTAGTCCCTAGCAACGACTCAATAAAAATAAAATAAGAAAATCTAATCTAATCCATTTTCGTAGGAAATCACGGTGGCACTTAGCATGTGACACAAGCCTTTAAACCCCTAGGTGTCCCTAGTGGACGAGTTTAGTCTCGTGAGGGTTTACTAGGACGATACCCACAAACATTGAAGACATAAGAAAAACTAAAAATAATAATTATAACTAATCCTTCCAATATAAATTAGAGATAATCATTGGACAAGTCTTAAAAACTAATCAATAGCTTAAAGAAATTCACAAAAAATCTTGCTTGAATGTAAATAGTTTGAGTTAAGCCAATATTAACATAACATATTTCAATCAAAATAGTGTATATTCAAACTTAATCTCAACTTCTCACATGGGATACTCTCTTGATTTTCACTCTTTAAAGTAGTGGTAAAGTGTTTACACTCAATCAATCTCATGAAAACACTTCTACCATATGCTTGCTTGTCCACCTATTCTCCACTATTTAGATCATACAACTTCATAAATCAAGAGGTCTTTATTCAAGGTTGTAATGGGGCCAAAGGGTTATAATGTGGTTAAAGAACAAAAGGATAAAGATATCACAAAGGTTCCAAAGAGTTCATAGATTTTAGAGACATAATAAGATCATACAAATAAAACTTCTCAAAACTCTTATAAAGCACATAATAACATAGGCTAAATATTCATGTTGAGCCTTTGCATCATTCTAACCAACTTTGTAACATCTTTTTCTAGAAGTTCAAGAGAAGATTTTTTTTTTTTTTTTTTTTAATATGGGAATGTATTTGACAATGATCCCTTTCTTTTTCTCTTGACTTTTTCTTTTCTTTTCTTCCCCCACACTTATCTTTTGTTTCTAACCCAAATTTTCAAATAAAAATATCCCTTGTTTTTTTTGCAATATGTCTCAAAATATAAAATTCATCTTTAGAACAAGGGTAAGGATATAAGCATATTTAGGCTAGGTGTAAGTTGTGGTTACCAATAAAACATCATATTTAATGTAGGCTCAAATTGGCTCACTAGTGGGGATGTTCTCGTAGAACATTAATAATGGATGGCTGTTTGGCTCTGGTTATAATCCTAATGCCTCTATCATATTCATGTTGTCACATGTATCAATATAGTCTCAAACGGTTTAAAGCAAGTTCTAGAGAATCATGTAATCATAAGAGCACTCAAGAAAGAAATTAGATTGATTTGTATAATGCATCAATCATTATAGGCTCAAAAACTCACAAAGATGATTATACAAGTCAGATTAAGTCTAAACATGCTTCTTTCTCAATCAACATATCATATTAACATTGGCTCATAAAAAGGTTGACATCAAGCTCAATTCTCATGAAAATCTTCTCACTAATAAATCTGTTTTAGACTTATGCAATTCATATCTCATCATTGTATTGAAAGTAACTAAAAAAAAAAACACACTAAGTCTAAACATGCTTTTTTTTTTTTGTTTTTTTGTTTTTTTGTTTTTTTTTTTTTTGTTTTTTTTTTGTTTTTTTTTTGTTTTTTTTTTTTTGTTTTTTTGAAGAAGAAGATTAAATCAAACTGACAAGGTATGTCTCAAGTCTCCCTTACTCAGACCTTGTTCAGAATGAATACTTCTAAATGTCTTAAAACACAACAAATTTTTTTTTTTTTTTAGCAAAATATGTCCCTTACCCCCTACTAAAATATGACATTGTCCCCAATGTCAAATTTTAAAGGTAGAATTTAGGAGATATTACCTGCAGAGGTTGCTAACCACTTATTATAACTGAGACACAACAAGCAAAATGTTAGATAATGTCACAAAGACAAAGTGCAATCCACTCCTTGCTCGTCCATATCTCTTTTTCTTTTTCCGAGCGTTTGCGAAACAACCGTAGCAGATAAACACTCATAAGCTTGTAGCTTTTTGAGTAAATCTTCAATGGTTGTAGCAGAAATTATGGTTCTCCTTGCCTCTGAAAACATGAATCCATTATCCACAGCATTATCTAAATATGAAAGTAAATTACTAAAATAACCATTAATATTAAGCAAACCAATGGGTTTCTTATTTGTGACCAAAGATGACCAAGAAGCCACGCAAGCTATTTCTTCCAATGTACCCAGACCTCCTGGTAAGGCAATGAATGCATCGGCAGAATGGTACATGATTGTTATCCGTTCAGGGATACTCCAGACTTGTATTTCCTTACCCACGGTAGGTCCACAAAAATCTGTGAATAGTTTTGGCACGATTCCTAGAACTGGACTTCCTCCGGCGTGTGCTGCTGTAGCGACTGCTCCCATTAAACCCGTACTACCGCCTCCATAAATCAAGTGGATCTTTTGTTGGGCAAGTATTACTCCAACTCTTATGGCTTCATCAGCGAATATGTTATTTTTCCCTGGATAAGCACCTCCAAAGACACAAATTTTTTTAATGCGCTGGGACGAAGTGCTTTCCATTTTTTTTTTCTTTTTCGAGTGCCTGAAAGAGAATGAGTACATGGTGTAATATATAGAGGACTGAGTAGTGAATCAGACAAGAGTAATAATGTCGCCGAAAGTGTATTTGACCTGTCAGAAGAAAATGTTAACCTAACAAAAGATTTTTGCATGATTTCAGGAAGAAAATCAAAAAGAGAAGAAAAATCAACCGTAAAAGTCAAAAGTAATAATGTCGCCGAAAGTGTATTTGGCATCTTCCTCTGGTTTTACGTCCAGAAACGGCTTAAACGCCTTCTATGAGTCGAGGATATGCTTCCCATCCAGTTTTCTTACAAGCTGGCAAACAGGGTCTTTTATCATCAGATTCCCAAGATGTTGCCATTCCCTTTGGAATTGCGGCCATAAATCAAGAATTTCTCTTTGTACGTCTCCACTAGGATGCGTCTCAAGAGAAAGTTGGATATTACCCAAATTCTCCTTACTCAGTCCATCCTTAATGAATTCAATTTTATCATCTCGATTAGAGGACGGAATCCCAATAGAACGACATTTACCGTTACACGTCCATCGTGCACACTTGTGGCAATTTGAACTCATGCGCTTTGCTCGTCGCTTCTTTGCATAAGTGCTTCTACCTGTACCTGGTAAATGCAAAACAGGAAGATATTCATCTTCACGTACCTTGGCTTCAATTATCCAACGTATGTCTTCAGGAATCCCTTTGTTCATAAGCATTCTTAATCTTTCTAATCGAACTTGGTAAAGCTTCAGTAAAATATTCCGAGGAAAAGGAGGAAATCGTTTCTGCAATCTTTTGAGAATATCATCCATCCTGAAAAAAAAATGAAATAAAATAAAATGAAAGAGAAATTTATATACAATATCAGTTTTGTGGGTAGCTGATGGAACCGACTTAAATAATCACGGAGTACCGTTATCCGCCATTTAACCGGGGTAAAAAAAAAATTATATTTACATCTAGTTATTTTCAAAACAAGGATCAGAAAGAAAAACAACCTCTTCTTGAGTAACATGATTTTCCAAAAAGAGTTTGAGTCTTTGTCCATTTACCTTGAATACGTTACCATTTTGAGGATTCTCAATGTCAACTGCTCCATAATGATACACATGCTTAACCACAAATGGGCCAGTCCATCTTGATCTCAACTTACCAGGAAATATGTGAAGTCTAGAATTATAAAGTAGAACTTTTTGCCCAACATTAAATGTTTTTCTTGAAATTAACTTGTCATGAAAGGCTTTAGTTCTTTCTTTATGAATTTTAGAATTCTCATATGCATCATTTCTGAGTTCCTCAAGTTCATTTATTTGTAATTTTCGTAAATTAGAAGCGTCATCAAGGTTTGAGTTGAACATTTTAATGGCCCAATATGCTTTATGCTCAAGTTCCACAGGTAAATGACAAGGTTTTCCATAAACTAGCCTATAAGGAGACATGCCCAATGCTGTTTTAAAAGCTGTTCGATAGGCCCATAATGCATCGTTAAGTCTAAGAGACCAATCTTTGCGATTTGGATTAACTGTTTTTTCCAAAATTTGTTTAATCTCCCTATTTGCTAATTCTACCTGTCCATTTGTCTGCGGGTGATAAGGGGTTGCAACTTTGTGTGTAATGGCATATTTCTTCATTAATGTTTCAAAAACCTTGTTGCAAAAATGTGTTCCCCCATCGCTTATGATAGATCGAGGAATTCCAAATCGACTCAAAATATTTTCTTTTAAAAATTTAATCACTGTTTTGTGATCATTATTTCGACATGGAATTGCCTCTATCCACTTTGAAACATAATCTATTGCAACTAAAATGTATAAGAAACCAAAAGATGGTGGAAATGGTCCCATGAAATCAATACCCCAACAGTCAAAAATTTCAATTACAAGAATTGGGTTCAAAGGCATCATGTTTCTTTTCGAAATGGAACCTAATTTTTGACAACTTTCACATGACTTGCAAAAATTATGTGCATCTTTGAACAAAGTTGGCCAGTAAAATCCACACTGTAAAATTTTTGCAGCAGTTTTCTTTGATGAAAAATGACCACCACATGCCTCGGAATGACAAAACTTAATTACACTACTTACCTCATTGTCGGGAATGCATCTTCGAAAAATCTGATCAGGACAATATTTGAACAAGTAAGGGTCATCCCAATAGAACTTCTTTACCTCATTCAGAAACTTCCTTTTATCTTGGGTGCTCCATTGAGAAGGAATTTTTCCTGTAGCAAGAAAATTAGCAATGTCAGCAAACCAAGGTGTCGTGGAGACAATTAGAAGTTGTTCATCAGGAAAAGTATCATTTATTGGTGAGGTTCCAAAAGATTCATCACAAACAAGTCTTGATAAATGATCAGCCACCACATTTTCTACTCCTTTTTTATCTCGAATGGTGATGTCAAATTCTTGCAGCAAAAGGATCCACCTCAGCAACCTAGGTTTTGCATCCTTCTTAGAGAGAAGATATTTTAAAGCTGCATGATCACTAAAGACAACAATTGATGATCCAACAAGGTAAGATCTGAATTTATCCAATGCAAAAACAACTGCAAGTAATTCCTTTTCTGTAGTGGAATAATTCATTTGGGCTCTATTTAAAGTTTTACTTGCATAGTAAATTACATGTGGTTTATTATCTTTCCTTTGTCCTAACACAGCACCAACAGCATAGTCACTAGCATCACACATTATTTCAAATGGTAAAGACCAATCAGGAGATCTCATAATAGGAGCAGTAGTGAGCATATTTTTGAGTTTTTCAAAAGCATCTTCACAATCTTTAGTCCATTCAAATGCAGTGTCTTTCATTAAAAGATTACATAGAGGTTTAGATATCGTGCTAAAATCTTTTATGAATCTTCTATAAAAACCTGCATGTCCCAAGAATGACCTAATGTCCTTTACTGTCTTTGGTGTGGGTAGATTAGCAATCAATTCAAGTTTTGACTTGTCTACCTCAATCCCTTTTGCAGAAACAATGTGACCTAGTACAATACCTTTAGTGACCATGAAATGACATTTTTCCCAATTAAGAACAAGATTTTTTTCTTCACACCTAATCAATACATTTTTCAAATTGGCTAAGCAATCATCAAATGAATCACCAGAAACAGAAAAATCATCCATGAAAATCTCAAGATTACGTTCAATCATGTCACTAAAAATGCTAAGCATGCATCTTTGAAATGTGGCAGGGGCGTTACATAATCCAAATGGCATTCTACGATATGCAAAAGTACCAAAAGGACATGTAAAAGTGGTTTTCTCTTGGTCCTCAAGTGCAATGGCAATTTGATTATACCCAGAATATCCATCTAGAAAACAATAAAACTCATGCCCTGCAACTCTTTCTAAGATTTGATCCATGAAAGGCAAAGGGAAATGATCTTTCCTCGTCACTGAGTTAAGTTTCCTATAGTCAATGCACATGCGCCAACCAGTAACAGTCCTAGCTGGAATTAATTCATTGTTTTCATTTTTAACTACAGTAACTCCAGATTTCTTAGGTACGACTTGAGTAGGACTTACCCATTTGCTATCAGAGATAGGATAAATGATTCCATTATCTAGAAGTTTAATGACTTCATTTCTCACTACTTCTTTCATATTAGGATTAAGCCTTCGTTGCATTTGTCTAGAGGGTTTAGCATTTTCCTCTAAATAAATATTATGTGTGCAGATTAATGGGCTTATTCCCTTTATGTCAGCTAAGGTCCATCCTAATGCATTTTTGTGCATCTTCAAAAGTTGTAACAACTTACCTTCTTGTAGTTCATCAAGATGTGAAGAAATTATGACTGGAAAAGTTTCACTCTCACCCAAAAAGGAATATTTTAGCTCGGATGGCAATGGTTTTAACTCCAGCTTGGGTGGTTCAATAGTTGATGGTACAGTGACATTTGTAAGTGATGGTAGTTCCTCAAACTTTTGTTTCCAACAATGCTTATCCTGAAAAGATTTTAACAAAGAATCAGTGTGTGAAATTTCTGAAGCATTATCAAACTCATATTCAATTAAATAAGCTTCTAAAGGATCATGGAATGTGGTAGTGGTGAGATGTTCATGAACAAGTTCTTCAATAAAATCCACTTCATGTACTTCTGAATCATCACCAGGTTGCTTGCAAATGTTGAACACATTTAATTCTAAAGTCATATTTCCAAAGGAAATGTTCAACATACCATTCCTGCAATTTATCAGAGCATTAGAAGTTGCAAGAAATGGACGGCCTAATATAACAGGAATTTGAACATTTGGATTTGAAACAGGATGTGTGTCCAAAACAATAAAATCAACAGGGAAGTAAAAATTATCAATTTGAACCAAAACATCTTCAACTATCCCTCGAGGAATTTTTACAGAACGATCAGCTAGTTGAAGTGTAACAGGTGTTTCCTTGAGTTCACCTAAACCTAACTGTTGATAAACAGAAAAAGGCAAAAGATTAACACTAGCACCAAGATCAAGCAATGCACGTTCTATTCTAGTGTTTCCAATGATGCATGAGATTGTTGGACATCCAGGATCTTTGAATTTTGGTGGAGTAAGGTGCTGAATGATTAAGCTCACACTTTCCATCAGAAATGCTTTCTTTTGTACATTATGTTTCCTTTTAAATGTGCACATGTCCTTCAAAAATTTAGCATAAGATGGAACTTGTTTGATTGCATCCAATAAAGGAATGTTAATCTTAACTTGTTTGAAAAGTTCATAAATTTCTGCATTTTGATTCAAATTCTTTATTGTTTGCAACCTTTGAGGAAAAGGAGCAAGATGCATACCTTTTTCTTTGTCCAAATTTTCAAGAAGTTCAGACTTACCATCATCCTTACCATTACTTTTCGGAGGGGAAGGAGGATCTTGGTCTTTTGATGGAATGTTTTTGTCAATTGCCTTTCCACTTCGAAGAGTTGTGATAGAACTGGCATTTTCCTGTTGAGTTTCATTGGAGCAAGAAACAAGACATTGAGTAGAAGGGTTAGGCTGAGGTTGAGCAGGAAACTTACCTTTTTCTTGAGTGCGTAATGAAGCTGTCAATGTGGACAATGTGTTTTTGATCTCATTGATGTCCTGTGAAGTCCGGTTATTCACATTTGCTTGTGTTTGCATGAATGCTTGCAATGTCTCTTCCAAGGTTTGTACACGTGAAGGTTGATAGGAAAAAGTGTTGCCCGGCTTTTGAGATTGTGGTACCTGAACATGATTATTATTCCGCCAACTGAAGTTGGGATGATTTCTCCATTCAGGGTTATACGTTTCAGAGTAAGGAGAAGGAAAAGGTTTTTTAAATGTGTTTATGGAATTTACTTGATCATGCAACGCTTCTTTAAGAATGGGAATGTTTGGACATTCAGAAGTGGGGTGTCCCATGATTTCACAAATTCCACAACTTTCTTCATTTTTAACCGTTTTGACTTCTTTTACTTCTCTAAGTTCCATGGCTTCAATCTTTCTAGCCAAATTAGCTACTTTAGCTTTTATCTCATCTTCTTGACTAAAATGATATTTTCCTCTGTTAGAAACAACATTAGATCTATTGGAACTTTCAGAGGAATTATCTGTGTGCCAGGCTTGAGAGTTATCTGCCAAATGGTCTAAGTAGTCAAAGGCTTCTTCAGGTTCTTTTTCTAGAAACTCACCGTTACACATTGTTTCAACAAATTGTTTAGTTTCGGGAGTTAAACTTTCATAAAAGAAACTAATAAGACGCCATTTTTCAAAACCATGATGTGGACAAGAACTTAACAAATCTTTAAAACGATCCCAGCACTGAAAAAATGCTTCATTTTGATTTTGATTGAAATTTTGAATCTGTCTTTTCAAAGCAGTAGTTTTATGTGCTGGGAAAAATTTCTTTAGAAACTCAGTTTGTAATTCTTGCCATGTGCCAATTGACCTTGGTTTTAAATTATGAAGCCAAATTTTTGCTTTATCTTTTAAAGAAAAAGGAAATAATTTTAGCTTGACAATTTCATTTGTACATTGTTGGTCATTAAAGGTGACACATACATCTTCGAAGTCTTTTAGAAACGAGTAAGCACTTTCCGATTCCAACCCATAGAAATTTGGAAGCAAAGCTATCATACCTGGTTTAAAACGAAAGTTGTTTGCATTGAGAGGAAAAATAAAACAAGAGGGTGATGAGCTTCGAGTTGGTTGCAAGTAGTCACGCATGGTGCGTACTTGTCTGTTCTCATCTTCAGCATGAACACTTTCATTGTCAGCCATGGTAGGAGTTGTATTAGAAAGATTACCTGAAAAAGTTTCACAATAAAATCTAACTAAACGACGAGATCTAAAATCACGTCGCCAAACAAGCATAAAACTAAGTTAATATACAAATTAGGCGGTATAACCAGCCAATAAAAATAAATTAAAGTTAATATACAATATAAATATATAGAAAATTAGGCGGTATAACCAGCCAATAAAAATAAAACAAAGTTAATATACAAATTAGGCGGTATAACCAGCCAATAAAAATAAATATATACAAAATTAGGCGGTATAACCAGCCAATAAAAATAAATATACTTATAAACTTATATACTTAGTATTGCTTCCCCGGCAACGGCGCCAAAAACTTGATGGAGACTCAATTAAGAGTTGTAAACCCAAGTGCAGGTTATGTTCAAGTAATAAATTCTCGGGTGTCCGAGGTCGAACCACAGGGAAGCGTATTAGTAAGTATAAGTTTATAAATATATAAGAAAAAGAAAGTAAACAAGATATTAGAGAACAAAATAAACAAAGTAACATAAAAGAAATTAAACAATATATAAAAAAACAATAAGAAAAGATGTTGAGGTTAGAGAATCCACTTTTGGTGTTATGCTAAGATTAATCTTGTTTTATTACACAATTGAAATCCACACATAAGGGAGGTTCCAATCGGAAGGTTTAGCAATTCGGTCCAAATTGTCCAACGTCCATAGCATATGATATTATGTTCATTTGGTGTCCTCAAAACTCACAAAAAGAGTCCAAGCATTCCTTATGCCAAGGTATATGTCTACAACAAATCAAGGTTATGAAACCAAGCATTTACTGTGCCATTTTCATTGTCAATAATGAATCAAGATCCCTACTTTGCAAGTATGATTTTAAACCAAAAGAAAATATTATCTATACTAAATGATGATTTATTTTAGCTCATGTTTAAGAGACTAACCTTAGCATTTACCAAAAGCTTCACCTCATCACCTCAACAATATGATTAGCAACACATACTAGATATGAATAAAATGAAAAGGAATGTAAGAAACATAAGTAAAGAAAAAGAAAACTAGAGAAAGGAAAGAAGAAGAAAACTTAGAGAATTTTATTACAATGGCTAATATCCTACCAATGTATCAATGTATCCCAATACTCATCCAAGGCCCTCTATTTATACACATTTTGGAGGGCTAAATGACAAGAGACAAGCTTTACAAATTTCAAAGGTAGGTATAATAGGTGGGTGCATTTTTCTAACAATTTTCGTCATATTGTATGACAATTCTGATCAGCCAGCTTGATGGTCGATTTTGTCAATGTTGGAGGCTCGATCTGATAAAATGGTATTCTATAAAAATATACCCCTATTAGTTACGGATCCATAGCCGTTGGAATCAGATCATTTGCGCACGTGGATCGGAAGATATGGTCCAAATACCAAAACGGTGCAGAACAGACATCATTGCACATCAGCCAACTTGATGGTCGATTTCGCTAGGGAAAACGACTCCGTTTCAAGAAGTGTAAAACATGAAAAAGATAGATATGCCTCTTAGCTTTGCAGGGATACAAAGTTCAGCCTTATTGCTTCAGTGAAACTCGAGATATAGCTGATATGGCAAAAGGTGTCGGAACTGGAACTGATCTGGATTTGCCCTTAATTCTAGTAATCTGAAATCACTCAAAGAAACTTGTGAAAAACACCAAATTACATAAAAATATAAAAGATCATAAACACAATTAGACTAAACAATAATAACTCGTATTTGACACAAAACAATAATAAAACATAACTAAAAACTATATAATTATACGAGTTATCACTTTGCAAACATAAATTGATTTTTTGACTCCCAAGTATTCTTTCATCTTGTGATTATGATTTTGTAAGCTCTTTACCATCATTATTGACATCTTTTGACTTCATTCTCCTTTTTGTACCTAAAATTCAAAAAAAATAATATAAGTAAACAAGATAAAGATCGAAAACATAACAAAAACTAAGGTAGAAAGGCATAAAATGTATATTTTATGAGCTTATCAAATACCCCACACTTAGCTTTTTGCTAGTCCTCGAGCAAAACAAAATAAAATAATATTTAAGAAAATCTAATCTAATCCACTTTCATAGGAAATCATGGTGGCACTTAGCATGTGACACAAGCCTTTAAACCCCTAGGTGTCCCCTAGTGGACGAGTTTAGTCTCGTGAGGATTTACTAGGACGATACCCAAAACTGAAAACATAAGAAAAATAAAAATAAATAAAAATAATAATTGCAACTAATCCTTTCAATATAAATTAGAGAAAATCATTAGACAAGTGTTATAAACTAATCAATAGCTCAAAGAATTTCACAAAAATTCATGCTTGAATGTAAATAGTTTGAGTTAAGCCAATATTAACATAACATATCTCAATCAAAATAATGCATATTCAAACTTAATCTCAACTTCTCACTTAGGATACTCTCATGATTTTCACTCAATATAGTAGTGGTAAATTGTTTACCCTCAATCAATCTCATGGAAATAGTTCTACCATATGCTTGTTTGTCCACCTATTCTCCACTATTTAGATCTTACAACTTCATGAATCAAGAGGTCTTTAATCAAGGTTGTAATAGGGCCAAGGGGTAATAATGTGGTTAAAGAATAAAAAGGAAAAGATATCACAAAGGTTCCAAGACTTCATAGAATTTAGAGACAAATAAGATTTTGCAAATAGAACTTTCTCAATATTCCTTGGAAGTACATAATCACATATGTTGAATATTTCATGTTGAGCCTTTGTTTCATTCTAACCAACCTTGTAACATTCTTTTTCTTTTCTTTAACTAGAAGTTCAAGAGATGATTCAAAATTATTATTATTATTTTTTTACTTTTACCTTTCTCCTCTTCCATACTTATCTTTTGTTCTAACCCAAATTTTCAAAAAGTATCCCTTATTTTTGTGTCTCAAGCATTCTAGTCCATCTTTAGAACAAGGATAAAGATATAAATGTGTTTAGGCTAGGTGTAAGATGTGGTTACCAATAAAATAGCATATTCAATGTAGGCTCAAATTGGCTCACTAGCGGGATGTTCTCTTGGAACATTAATAAGGGATGGCTATTTGGCCCTGGTTATCATCCTAATGCCTCTACCATATCCATGTTGTCACATGTATCAATATAGTCTCAAACAGTTTAAAGCAAGTTCTATAGAATCATGTAATCATAAGAGCACACAAGAAAGAAATTAGATTGATATGTATAATGCATCAATCATATAGGCTCAAAACTCAGAAGGATGATTATACAAGTCAATTTTAAGTCTAAACATGCTTTTTTCTCAATCAACATATCATATTACCATTGGCTCATGAAAAATAGTATTCAAGCTCAACTCTCATGAAAAATCTTCTCACTAATAAACCAGTTTTAGACCTACACAATTCATATATCATCATTGTATTGAAGGGAACTAAAAACACACTAAAATACTCCCCAAAAAAAATCTAACATAAAAATCCTAAATTCTTCCCCCCACACTTAATTCTTACATTGTCCTCAATGTAATACTATCACCCCACATGCAAGAATTATATGTAAGAGAAAAAAACTAATAAACAAAAGAATAAAAATAACTAAAACTCAAAACAAACTAATAGAACCTAAACAAACCTAAAACACTACATAAACAATAAAAAGAATAAAAGGAAAAGAAAGCAAATCTGAGTATGGCAGGTTGGTAATTTCTTCATTAATTGGGCTGCCTTCCCAATTAGCACTTGAATTAATTTGTCCAACCTAACCAACACCCTTTCTTGGCCTTTTAGGCTTTTCTATTCTAGGCATGAGACTTTCAGGATTTCTGCGTTTTGTTGAAAGTTATCTATGCACAACAGCAGAGTCATTCTCCACCACAATTATTATTCCATCACTTTTGGTGGTGCATTGTTCTTTGAGGAATGGTGCATCTTTTGGTACTTGCTTAATAGCATCCATAAGCAAGCTGTTTAAGGTTTCTAGCATTTGTTGTTCATGTTCCTCTTTCTTGGGCTTTGCAAATCTAGTTGGAAAAAGTGAAAAATAAACATTAGTAGAAATAGAAACCTTAAAAGTTATCTTAGATGCCGAATTACTCTCAATTGGAATTATGGCTTCATCATCCTCAAGAGTAGAATCCATCTCTAGTTCTTTCTCATCCTCGGGTTCTCTTGGATGTTCTAATTCATCCTCAAGTTGTGTGACACTAACACTTTCCTTTGGATCAATCATAGTTTGGGAAGGGAGTTCTTGAGATCTTTGTTATACTAATTGGCTTATCGTTGTTACCATTTGTCCCATTTGAGTCTGCAATTGACTTATCCTTGTTGCCATTTGTCTGTTTGTTTCCCTTATGTCCTGTTGCATTTGCCTGTTTGTTTCTTTATGTCCTGTTGCATTTGCAATTGATTAGTAGCAAGGGATTTGATAAGATCTACTAGAGACTCACCTGAATTTTGTGATTGGGGCTGAAAAAGATCTGGTTCTTGAGACCATGATTGATTGAAGCTCGATGGATAAGTGTAAATGGTATAAGAATCTATTTTTTTGTAATTTTCTGAGTAGCCATAATTTGTATGATCCCACCATCCCTCATGGTAAGTATTTGAGTAATGATCATTCTGTTGGTCTTGGAACCCTTGATGGCCTTGACATCCTCCCATGGTCAATTGTTGAACTGGGGAGGTGAGATTGGCTTGTTGGTTCTCCATGTTCATGTATGCCACCAACTCTTCAAGTGTTAGATTGCTCAATTCCATCATTTTTTTTAAAATTTGAAAAGAAAAACTTGTATGTACAAGAAAAATAAAACTAATTAGAACTGAAAATAAGAATAAACCAAGTATCAAATAAACTAAAAAAAAATCCCTGGTAACGACGCCAAAAACTTGATGCACCGAAAAGAGTGTATCTTTATTTAACCTTGCAATTAGTATGATCAATTATAGTAGAGTAGCATGCAAGGGTCGAATCGTTAGAGATTGGTTTTTAGTTTATAAATTACTAGTTTAAAACATTAAATTCAAGAACAATTAAAGAAAAGGGGTTTTTGAAAGAGTTTTAAAAATTAAAAAAACAAGAAAAGTAAGAAGCAAATAAATAAGATAAAATCGAATATATAGAGAAGTATGGTTAAGGTTTCATTCTCCACCACTAGACTGTTTGGTGTAAGCCCTACAAGCCAATCTAGTTGGGCTTGTAAGACACTATTTACATATTCAAGTATTGCACATCATAGTTTATTAATAATAATTGAGGTATTTCATTATCCATAAGTTTTGTTATAATTGTTATAAATCACTTGTGAAGATAAAGCCCATGAAACACAATGGCATTGCAAAGGAATTGTAAGGAGTTATAATTATGAGAATCCTTATGCATCAATTTCGTTTTTCTAAAACTGTTCCTGGTCATTGTATTGTCAATACAGGGTATTAACGATGCTCAAAGACTGGCATATGTTAAGCCTTCATGCACTTGATGCATGCAACCGATCTCATAGGTTGAAAGTATAGAGATACTTGGGGATAACTTATGGGTGCTTGTTAGTTGAACAAGTTCACTGAACATGACCCACTATGAGAGTTCCATTTGGTATTTCACTCAAGTGTCTATGAAAAATACTCTCAAGTCTCAATAGTGTAAGTAATCCTTTGACTTGTGACACCAGGTCATCTTGTATGTGAACTGTCATATTTAGATTTCATCATGAACGGGTCCCAATCATGAGGATGCTTCTGGTAGGGTTTTATTGGCTATGACATGAAGCATACGAAGAAGAATGTGTGGTCCAGAGAGGATTCATCACCCCAAGTGGTATGAGGGGACATATCTCACATGTATCTGGCTTATATTAACTTATGGAAGTCCTTGGCCAAGGCGATACTTAAGGAGTTAATATCAAAGCTACAGATTTAATATGGAATGGGATTAAGAGTAGACACTAAATCATGATCTTTCCTATCCTGGGATATTTGATGAAGGGGTCGAACTACACAAACATATTGTACACGAAAGGCTAGTCGAAGCTTGATGACCTCTCTTGGCATTTGGGTGGTCATGATGCATTGCTAGATGCCGCTCATGATCTATAAATATAAATAGAAAATTCTTAATTGAATTAATTATATTTATTGCCAACATGTTAAGGGCCTAATGTGTCACACACAAAAGGTGATTAATGAAATTAAAATGAGATTGGGCCAGATTAAATATTCATTAAGTGTTGTGGGCTTAGCATGAATATTTAATAATATGTATAAGGGCTTTAGTGCAGTTAGTCCAATAGTTGGCACATACTAAACCTACTTATATATATATATATATATATATATATATATGCTTATGTTGTTGCTGCCTATCGCCCTAAAGATTTACCTGAAATCGACGCCTCTCGCTCCCCTAAATGTGAATCGGCCGAATAGCAAGAGAGAAGGGAAAATTTGATTCTTCTTGTTTCTTTTGACTAACCAAGGTAGAGGAGGAAGGTTTCTCACAACCTAGACTACTAGCATCGTTTTGGCAAAACATAATCTCAACCAACTAAAGGTTTTCGAATCACCTGTGTGGATTATTGTTAGAGGTCAGACAATTGGACGGCTTTGGTTTTCGACAAGAGAGCTTTGTGTACAAGAACAAGAACGTCAAGAATCTGTCTTGAGGTTTCAGCAATCTCCAGTATAGATGTATGAGATTTTGATTGTTATCTGTTCTTGACAAGCTGATCGTTTTGAATTCATTGGCAGATCCTTGGAGGGTTTCGGTTTTCTCTATGTTTTATTTTATTCCGCTGCGTTGTTTGTTTAACTTGATGATTAAATTATACATTATCTCTATTTGAGCATGAGCCGAATTCCAACAGTGGTATCAAAGCCTCATTTATGTTATTCCTATACGATCTATGCTTTGATTGTTATCTTTAACAAAACTGTTTTGTTCTTTGAGTATTATTGATCCGAATGTCACTAACCGAAATTGTGAGAATTTACACTTGTAGTGTTTCGATGAAGGCAGCAGTTAATCATGGTGAATTCTTTTTGATTAATTGGTTTAAAATTGTTTAAAATTGATTTATGCAACTGGCGAAAGTTTGGCAGCAATTGAGAACTGTTTTGCCTATTTTGCTCAAATTTGGTGATTTTAGTGAGAAAAACTTGTAGATTTTTCTTGGCTGATTTTTAATGCATGGTTTAATGATTTTTAGGATTTAAAATTGCTTAGAATTGTTCTTGGCAAGCCTGAAAAATCATAAAACTGATTTGGCATTGAAAAGTTGGAAGCTGTGAAAAGCGGATAGACAGTCTGTAGGGAGAGAGGGAGGCGGCGGCTACATCTGATAGCCACAGCCTACGCCTTCCCTTGCTAGGGTTTTCGCTTCTATCAGATTCTCACAGCTTGTGGATTTTAGCAATATTGAGTTACTAATGTTTTAGTGTTCTAGTTGAACTACAACACTAAAAATTAGTAATCATGGTAATATTATTAAATTAATTAAATCACCAAAATAAGAATTTACATAAATATTCAATTAAATTGTTTAATTGGATGATAATTTAATTAAAGGAAATAATCCTAATTGGATTAGGATTTATTTTAATGAGATTAGAATAAATGTTTATTATCTTTGAATCAAATTATGGATCAATATAATCATTGAATGGTAACTAGAGATTAAAGCATGATTTATATGTTCATAAATTGTTAGTGAATGTATGGGATGATTATGGACTTAGACCCAATATGAATGTGGATGGTTGAATATATTTTTATGGTTTTTATTAAATTAAGTAGGGACTGCTTGCCCTGCCTTATCTCTCATTTTTTGGAGTTGTAAAAATTCTTTCCTCACCTAATTCCCCTCAAATGTAACTTGAGGTTTTTTTTATTACAAATGTAATTAGTTACATCAAAGTGTAAAATTAGGAATAGCTAGGAATAATTTTTGTAACTTGAAGATGAAGATAGGCGCCATGAAGATAAGGAGATTACAAGCAAGCTTTGAAGACTATGTATGTAATCACCTAGGAATTTGACCAACTAATTTCCTTTGATGGCTCAAGGAAATTAGATTAGAAAACTCCATAATCATCCAAGTAGAAAGCATGTTATAGATTTATTTTATGCGATATTATAAATGCTATGAATGTTATCATAACAAGATAACCAGAGTTCTTCCAGCATGAGGCTTATTGAGTCACTCAGAGTCAAACTATTGTACGAATATGTTTGAGTTATAAAGTTGGGTCTTATTCAACTAGTGCGATGTTGTCCGGATGTGTAAAACTTGACCGCATGGTGTTAGAGGCATAGTTAGGCGAAGTACATATGATGTGCTTAGACAAAGAGTTGTCACCTAACTGATCTGGGAGTTGCATAGAGATGCAATTGATAAGCTATGTTATCTACCCAACTAGGCTTGTTGTAATTTGTTGAGGCACTCAAGGTTGCAACATGTTGAAAGGGATCCCAGATCACTAGAAATACCTTGATGAGATTTTCGAATAATAGTGAGGGCTATTATCTTGAAAAACTAGTGGGAGAACCAATAAGAGATTCAATACCTCATCTTGAATTGGTATAAATGCATGAATATAACTGATATATACTTTTTCCATATTAGGTTGTTGAAAATGGTTATGTAGAATCCTGATGATCCATGTGTTTATAAGAAGGTAAAGGGACTGGCAGTTGTTTTCCTGATGCTACATGTCGACGACATATTGCTTATAGGAAATGTTGTACCTATGCTACAGACGATTGATGTCTAGCTATCCAAACAATTCTCCATGATGGATTTAGGAGAAGCAGCATTTATTCTAGGAATTAAGATCTATAGAGATAGATCGAAAAGGCTGCTTGGATTCTCCCAATCCACTTACATAGACAAGGCGCTAGAAGGTTTAGCATGGATACCTCCAAAAGAGGAAACTTGCCTATGTTACATGGCATACCTCTCTCGAAAGATATGTGTCCTAAAACATTAGATGAAAGGACACGGGTCGATAGGATTCCATATGCTTCAGCAATTGGATCTAGCGTGTTTGCTATGTTGTGCACTAGACCAGATGTATAATACGCTTTGACTGTCATGAGCAGATACAAAAGGGCAATCCTAGTGATAGTCACTGGACTACTGTGAAGAATATCCTTAAATACTTGAGAAGCATTAAGGATACTTTCTTGGTCTATGGAGGGATTGAACTCCAAGTTAGGGGTTTTACAGATGCTGACTTCTAATCTGATTAGGATGACAGTAAATCGGACTGTAATTATATATTTACCTTGAATCTTGGTAATAGTCTGTTGGAAAGGTTCCAAACTAGAGATGACTGTAGATTCAACAACCAAAGTCGAGTATATCTCCTAGTTTGAGGCAACGATAGAGGTTGTTTGGATCTAGAAGTTCATTAACTTGGTTGGTTCCGAGCATTGTTGATCTAGTACAACTTTAATGTGATAACAATGGAGCCATAACGCAAGCTAAGGAACCAAGGTCTCATCATAGATCCACAAATATATTACGGCAGTTTCACCTGATTAGTGTAATCATTGAAAGAGGTGACATTAATATGAAAAAGGTTACCCATTGAGGATTTCTGTCCCAGCAGAAACATAATCGTCACATGGAAGGACATGGGCTTAAGTACATGGGCGATTGGCTTTAGTGCTAGTGGGAGATTGTTGGTGTAAGCCCTACAAGCCAACCTAGTTAGACTTGTAAGACACTATTTATATATTCATGTATTACACATTATAGTTTATTAATTGTAATTGAGGTATTTCTTTATCCATAAGTTTTGTTATAATTGTTATGAATCACTTGTGAAGATAAAGCCCATGAAACACAATGGCATTGCAAAGGAATTGTAAGGAGTTACAATTATTAGGATCCTTATGCATCAATGTCGTGTTTCTAAAACTGTTCCTAGTCATTGTTTTGTCAAGACAGGGCATTGACAATGCTCAGCAACTAGCATATCTTAAGCCTTCATGCACTTGATGCATGCAACCGGTCTCATAGGTTGAAAGTATAGAGATACTTTGGGATAACATATGGGTGCTTGTTAGTTGAACAAGTTCACTGAACATAACCCACTATGAGAGTTCCATTTGGTATTTCACTCAAGTGTCTATGGAAAATACTCTCATGTGTCAATAGTGTAAGTAATCCTTTGACTTGTGACACTAGGTCATCTTGTATGTGAACTACCATACTTAGATTTCATCACGAACGGGTCCCAATCAAGAGGATGCTTATGGTAGGGTGTTATTGGGTATGACATGAAGCATACGAAGATGAATGAGTTGTCCAGAGAGGATTCATCACCCCAAGTGATATGAGGGGACATATTTCACATGTATCTGGCTTATATTAACTTATGGAAGTCCTTGGCCAAGGCGATACTTAAGGAGTTAATATGAAAGCTGCAGATCTAATATGGAATGGGATTAAGAGTAGACACTGAACCATGCTCTTTCCTATCCCGGGATATTTGATGAAGAGATCGAATTACACAAACATATTGTACACGAAAGGCTAGTCGAAGCTTGATGACTCTCTTGGCATTTGGGTGGTCATGATGCATTGCTAGATGCCGCTCATGATATATAAATATAAATAGGAAATTCTTAATTGAATTAATTATATTTATTGCCAACATGTTAAGGGCCTAATGGGTCACACACAAAAGGTGATTAATGAAATTAAAATGAGATTGGGCCAGATTAAATATTCATTAAGTGTTGTGGGCTTAGCATGAATATTTAATAATATGTATAAGGGCTTTAGTGCAGTTAGTCCAATAGTTGGCATACACTAAACCTACTTATATATATGCTTATGTTGTTGCCGCCTCCCTGATAACTCGTATAATTATATAGTTTTTAGTTATGTTTTATTATTGTTTTGTGTCAAATACGAGTTATTATTGTTTAGTCTAATTGTGTTTATGATCTTTTATATTTTTATGTAATTTGGTGTTTTTCACAAGTTTCTTTGAGTGATTTCAGATTACTAGAATTAAGGGCAAATCCAGTTCAGTTCCAGTTCCGACACCTTTTTCCATATCAGCTATATCTCGAGTTTCACTGAAGCAATAAGGCTGAACTTTGTATCCCTGCAAAGCTAAGAGGCATATCTATCTTTTTCATGTTTTACACTTCTTGAAACGGAGTCGTTTTCCCTAGCGAAATCGACCATCAAGTTGGCTGATGTGCAATGACGTCTGTTCTGCACCGTTTTGGTATTTTGACCATATCTCCCGATCCACGTGCGCAAATGATCTGATTCCAATGGCTATGGATCCGTAACTGATAGGGGTATATTTTTCTAGAAGACCATTTTATCAGATCGAGCCTCCAACATTGACAAAATCGACCATCAAGCTGGCTGATCAGAATTGTCATACAATATGACGAAAATTGTTAGAAAAATGCACCCACCTATTATACCTACCTTTGAAATTTGTAAAGCTTGTCTCTTGTCATTTAGCCCTCCAAAATGTGTATAAATAGAGGGCCTTGGATGAGTATTGGGATACATTGATACATTGGTAGGATAGCCATTGTAATAAAATTCTCTAAGTTTTCTTTTTCTTTCCTTTCTCTAGTCTTCTTTTTCTTCTTACATTTCTTTTCATTTTATTCATATCTAGTATGTGTTTCTAATCATATTGTTGAGGTGATGAGGTGAAGCTCTTGGTAAATGCTAAGGTTAGTCTCTTAAACATGAGCTAAAATGAATCATCATTTATAAGCACTAGTATAGATAATATTTTCTTTTGGTTTAAAATCATACTTGCAAAGTAGAGATCTTGATTCATTATTGACAATGAAAATGGCACAGTAAATGCTTGGTTTCATAACCTTGATTTGTTGTAGACATATACCTTGGCATAAGGAATGCTTGGACTCTTTTTATGAGTTTTGAGGACACCAAATGAACATAATATCATATGCTATGGACGTTGGACAATTTGGACTGAATTGCTAAACCTTCCGATTGGAACCTCCCTTATGTGTGGATTTCAATTGTGTAATAAAACAAGATTAATCTTAGCATAACACCAAGAGTGGATTCTCTAACCTCAACATCCTTTCTTATTGTTTTTTTATATTTTGTTTAATTTCTTTTATGTTATTTTATTTATTTTGTTCTCTAATATCTTGTTTATTTTGTTTTGTTGTTGATTCCCTAATATCTTGTTTACTTTCTTTTTCTTATATATTTATAAACTTATACTTACTAATACGCTTCCCTGTGGTTCGACCTCGGACACCCGAGAATTTATTACTTGAACATAACCTGCACTTGGGTTTACAACTCTTAATTGAGTTTCCATCAAGTTTTTGGCGCCGTTGCCGGGGAAGCAATACTAAGTATATAAGTTTATAAGTATATTTTTTTTTTTTGGCTGGTTATACCGCCTAATTTGTTTATATTTATTTTTATTGGCTGGTTATACCGCCTAATTTGTTTATATTTATTTTTATTGGCTGGTTATACCGCCTAATTTTGTATATTAACTTTGTTTTATGCTTGTTTGGCGACGTGATTTTAGATCTCGTCGTTTAGTTAGATTTTATTGTGAAACTTTTTCAGGTAATCTTTCTAATACAACTCCTACCATGGCTGACAATGAAAGTGTTCATGCTGAAGATGAGAACAGACAAGTACGCACCATGCGTGACTACTTGCAACCAACTCGAAGCTCATCACCCTCTTGTTTTATTTTTCCTCTCAATGCAAACAACTTTCGTTTTAAACCAGGTATGATAGCTTTGCTTCCAAATTTCCATGGGTTAGAATCGGAAAGTGCTTACTCGTTTCTAAAAGACTTCGAAGATGTATGTGTCACCTTTAATGACCAACAATGTACAAATGAAATTGTCAAGCTAAAATTATTTCCTTTTTCTTTAAAAGATAAAGCAAAAATTTGGCTTCATAATTTAAAACCAAGGTCAATTGGCACATGGCAAGAATTACAAACTGAGTTTCTAAAGAAATTTTTCCCAGCACATAAAACTACTGCTTTGAAAAGACAGATTCAAAATTTCAATCAAAATCAAAATGAAGCATTTTTTCAGTGCTGGGAGCGTTTTAAAGATTTGTTAAGTTCTTGTCCACATCATGGTTTTGAAAAATGGCGTCTTATTAGTTTCTTTTATGAAAGTTTAACTCCCGAAACTAAACAATTTGTTGAAACAATGTGTAACGGTGAGTTTCTAGAAAAAGAACCTGAAGAAGCCTTTGACTACCTAGACCATTTGGCAGATAACTCTCAAGCCTGGCACACAGATAGTTCCTCTGAAAGTTTCAACAGATCTAATCTTGTTTCTAACAGAGGTAAATATCATTTTAGTCAAGAAGATGAGATAAAAGCTAAAGTAGCTAATTTGGCTAGAAAGATTGAAGCCATGGAACTTAGAGAAGTAAAAGAAGTCAAAACGGTTAAAAATGAAGAAAGTTGTGGAATTTGTGAAATCATGGGACACCCCACTTCTGAATGTCCAAACATTCCCATTCTTAAAGAAGCGTTGCATGATCAAGTAAATTCCATAAACACATTTAAAAAGCCTTTTCCTTCTCCTTACTCTGAAACGTATAACCCTGAATGGAGAAATCATCCCAACTTCAGTTGGCGGAATAATAATCATGTTCAGGTACCACAATCTCAAAAGCCGGGCAACACTTTTTCCTATCAACCTTCACGTGTACAAACCTTGGAAGAGACATTGCAAGCATTCATGCAAACACAAGCAAATGTGAATAACCAAACTTCACAGGACATCAATGAGATCAAAAACACCTTGTCCACATTGACAGCTTCATTACGCACTCAAGAAAAAGGTAAGTTTCCTGCTCAACCTCAGCCTAACCCTTCTACTCAATGTCTTGTTTCTTGCTCCAATGAAACTCAACAGGAAAATGCCAATTCTATCACAACTCTTCGAAGTGGAAAGGCAATTGACAAAAAGATTCCATCAAAAGACCAAGATCCTCTTTCCCCTCCGAAAAGTAATGGTAAGGATGATGGTAAGTCTGAACTTCTTGAAAATTTGGACAAAGAAAAAGGTATGCATCCTGCTCCTTTTCCTCAAAGGTTGCAAACAATAAAGAATTTGAATCAAAATGCAGAAATTTATGAACTTTTCAAACAAGTTAAGATTAACATTCCTTTATTGGATGCAATCAAACAAGTTCCATCTTATGCTAAATTTTTGAAGGACATGTGCACAGTTAAAAGGAAACATAATGTACAAAAGAAAGCATTTTTGACGGAAAGTGTGAGCTCAATCATTCAGCACCTTACTCCACCAAAATTCAAAGATCCTGGATGTCCAACAATCTCATGCATCATTGGAAACACTAGAATAGAACGTGCATTGCTTGATCTTGGTGCTAGTGTTAATCTTTTGCCTTTTTCTGTTTATCAACAGTTAGGTTTAGGTGAACTCAAGGAAACACCTGTTACACTTCAACTAGCTGATCGTTCTGTAAAAATTCCTCGAGGGATAGTTGAAGATGTTTTGGTTCAAATTGATAATTTTTACTTCCCTGTTGATTTTATTGTTTTGGACACACATCCTGTTTCAAATCCAAATGTTCAAATTCCTGTTATATTAGGCCGTCCATTTCTTGCAACTTCTAATGCTCTGATAAATTGCAGGAATGGTATGTTGAACATTTCTTTTGGAAATATGACTTTAGAATTAAATGTGTTCAACAATTGCAAGCAACCTGGTGATAATTCAGAAGTACATGAAGTGGATTTCATTGAAGAACTTGTTCATGAACATCACACCACTACCACATTCCATGATCCTTTAGAAGCTTATTTAATTGAATGTGAGTTTGATAATGCTTCAGAAATTTCACACACTGATTCTTTGTTATATTCTTTTCAGGTTAAGCATTGTTGGAAACAAAAGTTTGAGGAACTCAGAAATGATGCATATGAGAATTCTAAAATTCATAAAGAAAGAACTAAAGCCTTTCATGACAAGTTAATTTCAAGAAAAATATTTGATGTTGGGCAAAAAGTTCTACTTTATAATTCTAGACTTCACATATTTCCTGGTAAGTTGAGATCAAGATGGACTGGCCCATTTGTGGTTAAGCATGTGTATCATTATGGAGCAGTTGACATTGAGAATCCTCAAAATGGTAACGTATTCAAGGTAAATGGACAAAGACTCAAACTCTTTTTGGAAAATCATGTTACTCAAGAAGAGGTTGTTTTTCTTTCTGATCCTTGTTTTGAAAATAACTAGATGTAAATATAATTTTTACTAATCTTCAAAAAAAAAAAAAAAAAAAAAAAAAAATATTCATTTTTTTTCCGGTTAAATGGCGGATAACGGTACTCCGTGATTATTTAAGTCGGTTCCATCAGCTACCCACAAAACTGATATTGTATATAAATTTCTCTTTCATTTTATTTTATTTCATTTTTTTTTCAGGATGGATGATATTCTCAAAAGATTGCAGAAACGATTTCCTCCTTTTCCTCGGAATATTTTACTGAAGCTTTACCAAGTTCGATTAGAAAGATTAAGAATGCTTATGAACAAAGGGATTCCTGAAGACATACGTTGGATAATTGAAGCCAAGGTACGTGAAGATGAATATCTTCCTGTTTTGCATTTACCAGGTACAGGTAGAAGCACTTATGCAAAGAAGCGACGAGCAAAGCGCATGAGTTCAAATTGCCACAAGTGTGCACGATGGACGTGTAACGGTAAATGTCGTTCTATTGGGATTCCGTCCTCTAATCGAGATGATAAAATTGAATTCATTAAGGATGGACTGAGTAAGGAGAATTTGGGTAATATCCAACTTTCTCTTGAGACGCATCCTAGTGGAGACGTACAAAGAGAAATTCTTGATTTATGGCCGCAATTCCAAAGGGAATGGCAACATCTTGGGAATCTGATGTTAAAAGACCCTGTTTGCCAGCTTGTAAGAAAACTGGATGGGAAGCATATCCTCGACTCATAGAAGGCGTTTAAGCCGTTTCTGGACGTAAAACCAGAGGAAGATGTGAGCCACAATCACAACTATAATAAATGACTTCTCAGCTTTTGGTTTGATTTGCAATAACTTTATTTCAGTTTAATTTACGTGTTGTTCGATTTGTGTAATTATTCTCGTTTTTTTTTTTTTTTTTTGCATTGGTCTTTTACGATTGATTTTTCTTCTCTTTTTGATTTTCTTCCTGAAATCACGCAAAAATCTTTTGTTAGGTTAACATTTTCTTCTGACAGGTCAAATACACTTTCGGCGACATTATTACTCTTGTCTGATTCACTACTCAGTCCTCTATATATTACACCATGTACTCATTCTCTTTCAGGCACTCGAAAAAGAAAAAAAAAATGGAAAGCACTTCGTCACAGCGCATTAAAAAAATTTGTGTCTTTGGAGGTGCTTATCCAGGGAAAAATAACATATTCGCTGATGAAGCCATAAGAGTTGGAGTAATACTTGCCCAACAAAAGATCCAGTTGATTTATGGAGGCGGTAGTACGGGTTTAATGGGAGCAGTCGCTACAGCAGCACACGCCGAAGGAAGTCCAGTTCTAGGAATCGTGCCAAAACTATTCACAGATTTTTGTGGACCTACCGTGGGTAAGGAAATACAAGTCTGGAGTATCCCTGAACGGATAACAATCATGTACCATTCTTCCGATGCATTCATTGCTTTACCAGGAGGTCTGGGTACATTGGAAGAAATAGCTTGCGTGGCTTCTTGGTCATCTTTGGTCACAAATAAGAAACCCATTGGTTTGCTTAATATTAATGGTTATTTTAGTAATTTACTTTCATATTTAGATAATGCTGTGGATAACGGATTCATGTTTTCAGAGGCAAGGAGAACCATAATTTCTGCTACAACCATTGAAGATTTACTCAAAAAGCTACAAGCTTATGAGTGTTTATCTGCTACGGTTGTTTCGCAAACGCTCGGAAAAAGAAAAAGAGATATGGACGAGCAAGGAGTGGATTGCACTTTGTCTTTGTGACATTATCTAACATTTTGCTTGTTGTGTCTCAGTTATAATAAGTGGTTAGCAACCTCTGCAGGTAATATCTCCTAAATTCTACCTTTAAAATTTGACATTGGGGACAATGTCATATTTTAGTAGGGGGTAAGGGACATATTTTGCTAAAAAAAAAAAAAATATATATATATATATATATATATTTGTTGTGTTTTAAGACATTTAGAAGTATTCATTCTGAACAAGGTCTGAGTAAGGGAGACTTGAGACATACCTTGTCAGTTTGATTTAATCTTCTTCTTCAAAAAAACAAAAAAAAAACAAAAAAAAAAAAAAAAAAAAAGCATGTTTAGACTTAGTGTGTTTTTTTTTAGTTACTTTCAATACAATGATGAGATATGAATTGCATAAGTCTAAAACAGATTTATTAGTGAGAAGATTTTCATGAGAATTGAGCTTGATGTCAACCTTTTTATGAGCCAATGTTAATATGATATGTTGATTGAGAAAGAAGCATGTTTAGACTTAATCTGACTTGTATAATCATCTTTGTGAGTTTTTGAGCCTATAATGATTGATGCATTATACAAATCAATCTAATTTCTTTCTTGAGTGCTCTTATGATTACATGATTCTCTAGAACTTGCTTAAAACCTTTTGAGACTATATTGATACATGTGACAACATGAATATGATAGAGGCATTAGGATTATAACCAGAGCCAAACAGCCATCCATTATTAATGTTCTAAGAGAACATCCCCACTAGTGAGCCAATTTGAGCCTACATTAAATATGCTGTTTTATTGGTAACCACAACTTACACCTAGCCTAAATATACTTATATCCTTACCCTTGTTCTAAAGATGGATTATATATTTTGAGACATATTGCAAAAAAACAAGGGATATTTTTTTAGTTGAAAATTTGGGTTAGAAACAAAAGATAAGTGTGGGGGAAGAAAAGAAAAGAAAAAGTGAAGAGAAAAAGAAAGGGATCATTGTTAAATACATTCCCATATTCAAAAAAAAAAAAAAAAATCTTCTCTTGAACTTCTAGTTAAAGTAAAGAAAAAGATGTTACAAAGTTGGTTAGAATGAAGCAAAGGCTCAACATGAATATTTAGCCTATGTGACTATGTACTTGTAAAGAGTTTTGAGAAATTTATTTGATCTTATTATGTCTCTAAACTCTATGAACTCTTTGGAACCTTTGTGATATCTTTATCCTTTTGTTCTTTAACCACATTATAACCCTTTGGCCCCATTACAACCTTGAAAAAAGACCTCTTGATTTATGAAGTTGTATGATCTAAATAGTGGAGAATAGGTGGACAAGCAAGCATATGGTAGAACTGTTTTCATGAGATTGATTGAGTGTAAACACTTTACCACTACTTTAAAGAGTGAAAATCATGAGAGTATAGTGAGAAGTTGAGATTAAGTTGAATATGCACTATTTTGATTGAAATATGTTATGTTAATATTGGCTTAACTCAACTATTTACATTCAAGCAAGATTTTTTGTGAATTTCTTTAAGCTATTGATTAGTTTTTAAGACTTGTCCAATGATTATCTCTAATTTATATTGGAAGGATTAGTTATAATTATTATTTTTAGTTTTTCTTATGTCTTCAATGTTTGTGGGTATCGTCCTAGTAAACCCTCACGAGACTAAACTCGTCCACTAGGGACACCTAGGGGTTTAAAGGCTTGTGTCACATGCTAAGTGCCACCGTGATTTCCTACGAAAATGGATTAGATTAGATTTTCTTATTTTATTGAGTCGTTGCTAGGGACTAGCAACAATCTAAGTATGGGGGTGTGATAACTCGTATAATTATATAGTTTTTAGTTATGTTTTATTATTGTTTTGTGTCAAATACGAGTTATTATTGTTTAGTCTAATTGTGTTTATGATCTTTTATATTTTTATGTAATTTGGTGTTTTTCACAAGTTTCTTTGAGTGATTTCAGATTACTAGAATTAAGGGCAAATCCAGTTCAGTTCCAGTTCCGACACCTTTTGCCATATCAGCTATATCTCGAGTTTCACTGAAGCAATAAGGCTGAACTTTGTATCCCTGCAAAGCTAAGAGGCATATCTATCTTTTTCATGTTTTACACTTCTTGAAAAGGAGTCGTTTTCCCTAGCGAAATCGACCATCAAGTTGGCTGATGTGCAATGACGTCTGTTCTGCACCGTTTTGGTATTTTGAACATATCTCCCGATCCACGTGCGCAAATGATCTGATTCTAACGGCTATGGATCCGTAACTGATAGGGGTATATTTTTCTAGAAGACCATTTTATCAGATCGAGCCTCCAACATTGACAAAATCGACCATCAAGCTGGCTGATCAGAATTGTCATACAATATGACGAAAATTGTTAGAAAAATGCACCCACCTATTATACCTACCTTTGAAATTTGTAAAGCTTGTCTCTTGTCATTTAGCCCTCCAAAATGTGTATAAATAGAGGGCCTTGGATGAGTATTGGGATACATTGATACATTGGTAGGATAGCCATTGTAATAAAATTCTCTAAGTTTTCTTTTTCTTTCCTTTCTCTAGTCTTCTTTTTCTTCTTACATTTCTTTTCATTTTATTCATATCTAGTATGTGTTTCTAATCATATTGTTGAGGTGATGAGGTGAAGCTCTTGGTAAATGCTAAGGTTAGTCTCTTAAACATGAGCTAAAATGAATCATCATTTATAAGCACTAGTATAGATAATATTTTCTTTTGGTTTAAAATCATACTTGCAAAGTAGAGATCTTGATTCATTATTGACAATGAAAATGGCACAGTAAATGCTTGGTTTCATAACCTTGATTTGTTGTAGACATATACCTTGGCATAAGGAATGCTTGGACTCTTTTTATGAGTTTTGAGGACACCAAATGAACATAATATCATATGCTATGGACGTTGGACAATTTGGACTGAATTGCTAAACCTTCCGATTGGAACCTCCCTTATGTGTGGATTTCAATTGTGTAATAAAACAAGATTAATCTTAGCATAACACCAAGAGTGGATTCTCTAACCTCAACATCCTTTCTTATTGTTTTTTTATATTTTGTTTAATTTCTTTTATGTTATTTTATTTATTTTGTTCTCTAATATCTTGTTTATTTTGTTTTGTTGTTGATTCCCTAATATCTTGTTTACTTTCTTTTTCTTATATATTTATAAACTTATACTTACTAATACGCTTCCCTGTGGTTCGACCTCGGACACCCGAGAATTTATTACTTGAACATAACCTGCACTTGGGTTTACAACTCTTAATTGAGTTTCCATCACTCCCCCCTAAGGATTTACCTGAAATCGGTGCTTCTCACTCCCCTAAATGTGAATTGGCCAATAGCAAGATAGAATGGAGAATTTGATTCTTCTTGTTTCTTTTGACTAATCAAGGTAAAGGGGGAAGGTTTTCACAACCTAGACTACTAGCATTGTCTTGGCAAAACATAATCTAAACCTTGTGAAGGTTTTCGAATTACCTGTGTGGATTACTGTTAGAGGTCGGACAATTGGACAGCTTTGGTTTTCGACAAGCGAGCTTTGTGTACAAGAACAAGAACGTCAAGAATCTGTCTTGAGGTTTCGGCAATCTCCAATACATAGGTATGGGATTTTGATTGTTATCTGTTCTTGACAGGCTGATCTTTTTGAATTCATAGGCAGATCCTTGGAGGGACTCGGTTTTCTCTGTGTTTTATTTTATTCCGTTGCGTTGTATGTTTAACTTGATGATTAAATTATACATTATCTCTGTTTGAGTATGAGACGAATCTTCAACATAGACAACATTGAAAATCAATTTCAGATCTATCAACATCAATTAGCTATCAAAGTTAACAATTATAGATAACAACATCACGTGTTATCCCAATCCTTCCTTAGTTCGTCGTTAAGCAGGACGAATGCCACAATTAATCTCTAACCATCAAATAACCTAAGATAAACATCTACAGATTGAAAGCGATAGCAACCTTAAGATGAGAAAGATAGGTTGATCTAAGCAATAAACACATAAACATGGATTTATTCAACTTAGGTTATGTTCCACATCATAACTCCTGAAAACCCAACATAATCATGATTTACAAATTGCTACTATGGAATAAGAAATCAAGACAAGCTACGTAGCAAGTTTCTTAAACTAGCATTAGATAATTATCAAGATCTATCTAGTTTGCAACCTAAACAAATCAAGACAACATCGTGAACAATTCTTATAGAAGAACACAAGCAACTTTGATAGAAAACCAATAATAGATGGAATCTCAAAATCAATTACAAAACATGTCTAGGGCTTTGAAATGACCATTAATAAAAAAAAAGTTTAGCCTAGCATAGGCATAGAATATATACATAAAACTAAAAAGAAAATAAAAGAATGGAAAAGAAGAAGAAGAAGAATGATGATCCTTGAGTCTCCTCAAAAGATGTCTAGTTTTTGGCTTAAAAGATGGTGATTATAGAGTTTTAAAATCCTGGGAAGTCTTTGCCGTACAAGTAAGCCTAGAGGCATAAAATCATGTTTTTCAGGTTATTTTTCATGGTTTTTCATGATTTTTGGGAGCCGCCGCGCTGGCCTCTCTTCCTTCATTTTTCTGTTGCATCTTCCTTCACTTCGTCGACTGATTTGGATGACCATTTCTTGTCCGATTTGGGTGTGTAAACTACCGTTGGAAAGGTATTCAAGTCATATTCAAAATAAAATAGGATTTTTATTCAAATAAGGACTATAACATCATGTTTTCCTTGCAAAAAGCTCATGAGGTCAAATCTATCTTCTTGCTTTGCAACCAAAAATTGATCTTTTTGACTCCCAAGTCTTCTTCCATCTTGTGATTATGATTTTTTAAGATCTTTACCATCATTATTGACATATTTTGATTTCATTCTCCTTATTGTACCTAAAATTCAAAAACGTAATATAAGTAAACAAGATAAAGATTGAAAACATAACAAAAAATAAAGGTAGAAAGGCATAAAATGTATATTTTATGAGCTTATCATTATGTTTTTGAATTCTAGGTATATTTAAGAGAATGGAGTGAAAAGATGTCAATTATGATGTTAAAGATCTTACAAAATCATAACCACAAGATGGAAGAAGACTTGAGAGTCAAAAAGATCAAATTCTTAGTGCAAAGCAATCAGGCAGATTTGACCTCCGGAGCTTGTTGCTAAGAAAACATGACGTTAAAATCTTTATTCAAAGAAACTTCCTTCTTGAATTTTGAATCTGACTTTAATACCTTTCCAACGGTACATTGTACGGCAAAATCAAACAAGAAATGATTATCCAAATTAGTCGAGGAAGTGCGAGAAGATGCATCAAAAAAATCAACGACCAGCGTCGCGGTGCCGGAGTCTGGCGTCGCGATTTCCAAACATTCGAGAACCAGCGCTGGAGAGCTGGCGCTGAAGTGTTGGCCGAGCTTTTCAAAAATAAAAAAATTACAAATTTGACCCCCTAAACTTCCTTCTGCGGCAAGAAAGGGTTCTCAGGGTTTTCAAGCTCTATAAATACCATCTTTTGAGCCACAAAGTAGACATTTTTTTATTTTTATCAATCTACTTCTTCTTATTCTCCATTCTTTTAGTTTTCCTTTTAGTTTTATGTATATATTATCTATGCCTATGCTAGGTTACAGTTTTCTTTTGGTTAAGAGTGATTTCAAAGCCTTAGACATGTTCTGTAATTGATATTCATATTTTATCTATCATTGATTTTCTATCAAAATTGATTATGTTCTTCTATAAGAATTTTTCATGATCTTTGTCTTGATTTGTTTAGGTTGCAAACTAGATATATCTTAATAAGTATCTAATGCTAGTTTAGGAGACTTGATACGTAATTATCTTGATTTCCTATTCATAAGTGGCAATTTGTGATTAATGTTTATTTTGGGTTTTCAATAATTGCAATGTGGAACATAACCTAAGCTAAACAATTCGAGCTTATATGTTTGTTGTTTAGATTAACCTATCTTTCTCATCATAAAGTTGCTATTACATTAAATCTAGAGAGCTTATTCTAGGTTGTCTAATGGTTAGAGATTAAATAAAGAGCTTGTTCTATTTAACGACGAACTAAGGAAAGATTGGGGTAACAGAGCTTGTTGTTATCTACGGTTGATAGTTTTGGTAGTTAATTGATGTTGATAAATCTGATGTTGATTCTCAATAATGTTTAGTGGTAGCGAATGATCTCTTAACCATACTTCTCTCATATTTGAATTTTTCTTACTTACTTGCTTTTTACTTTTATTGTTTTCTTTACTTTCTAAACAAATTTAAACCCCCTTTTTTTTTTTATTGTCTTTGAACTTGAATTATAAACTAGAAATTTATAAATTAAAATCCAATCCTTGTGGACTCGACCCTTGCTAAATAATATACTTAGCAATTGATCATTCTAGTGCAAGGTTAAATAAGATATACTCTTTTGAGTGCATCACTTCCGCTGCACTTATATTTGTGTTTATATACAAGCATGAGCTCAAAAAAACCAACATCCTCTCTGGATCACTCATCCATCTTCGTATGGTTCATGTCATACCCAAAACCACCCTACTATAAGCATCTCTTTTTGGGACCCGTTCGTGATAGAATCAAAGTATGACACTTTCCTTACAAGATGACCTAGTATCACAAGTCCATGGACTAATTTACACGACTAGCACGTGAGAGTATTTCCATAGACACTTGAGTGACCATACCAAATGGAGTTCTCATAGCGCGCCATGTTCAGTGAACTTATTCAATAGACAAGCACCTACATGTTATCCCAAGTATCCCTCATACTTCAACCTATGAGATTGGTTGCTTACTTCATAAGTAAGAAGGCTTAACATGTACTAGTCTTTGAGCATTGCCAACACCCCATCTTGAAACACGATGACAAGGAATAGTTTGAGGAACAAGGCTTTGATGCATAAGGATCTCATAATTATAAATTTTTATAATTCCTTTACAAGGCCATTATGTTCCATGGGTTTCATCCGATTAGTACTTGATAACTCTTTATCATCGTACTAGCATGAAGGAAAACCTTGTATCACTAATTAATAGTGATGGGTTTGCGTTATTAACTGTATATCCCTTGTTTAATCTGATTGGCTCTAGGATATATACTAACACATGGTACAATGTCTACTTATGAAATCATTCCATATTAGTTCTTACAACTCGATGTTAACATTAGTGAATTCTAGAATGTTCTCAACATTCTAAATTCAACATGTTTTGACCAAAGACTTCATCAAATTAACCTAAGCCAATAACAAATGAGATATGTCTCATCATAATCACTTGGAGTGGTGAATCCTCTCTGAACTACTATTTTATCTTCATATGTTTCATGTCATATCCAAAAGCACCTTACCTAGGCATCCTTTATTAGGACACATTCAAATGAAATTAATGTATGAAAATTCACATACAAGATAACTTGGCGTCACAAGTTAAGGGACTACTTACACAACTAACACATTACAAACTTTCCATAGAGGCTAGAGTGAGCAATCAAATGGATTTCTCATTGTCGATCATGTTCACTGAACTTGTTCACATAACAAGCACCTACAAGGTATCCCCAAGTTGAAGGGATTTGGCATTATGCCCATACATGAGTTATAATAATAGAAAAATTGTTTTTTATTCTTTTTATTTATAAAAAAAGATAATATTAAAAAGATATACAGTTTTAATAGTGAAGAAAAAGATTTTAAAAGCTAATTTAAAGTTATAAAATTAAAATAAATTAATAATTTATGTTATGTTATGTTATGTTTATTTATTTGTATTAGATTAATGTTTTTAAAATAAAATAATATTTAATTTATGTTTTGGCCATTTTGGATTAATGTTTCAGATCATTTAGGTTTGGGTCATTTTAGTTTCGAGTCAATTCGATTTGGAACATTTTCGGGTTCGAATTGGGTAGGTTTAGATTGTTGACTTTTATGGTCAAATTGGATTGGATCGAGTTTTGGTTCAGACGGGTTGAACGATTTTTTCGAGTTTGGGCCAGAATTGGCAGATGATTTGCTATTTAGCCTTAGGGTACTTGAGGTTGACTTTTCTGTTGATGAGTTGTATATGTTTTTTTTTTTGTGGTTGTTAATTTAATTTTTCTTTTGAAATTTACAAAAGTATCTCATATTTCAAGTTATTAATTTTTTTTAATTTTAACTTTTTTTTAGATAATTTTTTCAAAAACAATTTATATTCAAGATATGATTGATTTTTATTTTAAGAATTTTCGATTATTTTTCTTTGTGTTTTTTTATTTATTTTTGTTTAAAAAGTTTTTTTCAATTGATTTTTATTTTAGTAATATTTTTCATGTATTGATTATGTGATCGTCGTATGATATGTTTGTTAGCCTTAGCATTCTTGAGTTTGACTTCTTTGTTGATCAGTTATATAAATTTTTAAGAATTTTTTTGTTTAGTTTATTTAAGTGTTTGATTCGATTTTTATTTATTTATTTGTTTTTTGTAAATTTTATGAAAGCTTTGCCATCACAGTCCACAGAACACCTCCTTCGTTCCTCCCTCTATTTTTTCTTGACAGAGCTTCTATCGTTTATTATTATTATCATTTTATAAAATAAATAAAAATTATTATTTTTATTATTATTATGTTATAAAACTAATAAAAATCAAATAAATTTAAAAAAAAAAATAACTTACCATATGGCCAGCAAATTGCTTGCCACCGGTCAAGCAAAGAATCTTTTGGGGTAGTTTTAAATATATAGAATCCATAGTATTGATGCTCTTTTCTTCCTTTTCAACGGGGTATTGTGTACCACACTATTATTTTTAAAAATGTCAAACAATCTCCAAACATTTATAAAATATTCAAATTCTTGATAATTTTGAAAATAACTATATAAATGAAGATGCCACCCGATTGAAGCTTCGCTTACCGAAAACATGTTAAAATTGATAAAAAAAATGCATGATGAACTGTTTTTGGACTCGATTATTCTATTTGATTAATCGAACACATTCGGCAAAATTATTTTAAAACTCAATGAATGCATAATATCCGGTGACAGTTTTATGGTCATCTGCCATCGTCCTCTTCTCATGATTGCTATTAAAGCCAATCTCTTCAGTTATTAGAAATGGTCAGAGTTTACACTAATATAGGTAAATTTGGTCGAAAGTGTTTGGATAAATTTGAAGAACATATCCTTTCCAATACAATAACTATTAAATAGTATAATGAATAACAATTATTTGAAAAAGAGAAATGAAAAATATAAAATTGTTAGAAAAAATTGTATTGACAAAATTATCTTTGATAAAAAAATCTTCATCTCTTTTTTTCTCTTTTTTTTTAATTTATTTTTTCTACTTAAAAAATAAATTTTTCTACAAATAAATTTTTAATTTTAAAACATAAATTTTTTTACTTTTTATTTACTTTTTTAATTAAAAAAATTTTAAAAAATAATAAATAATACAAATAATATTTCTAAAATTAAATTTTTTTTTATTTTTAAAATTTTAAAAAATAAATATTTAAATATTTTATTTTTTAAATTTATTTTTAATTAAAATTTTTAAAAAATAATAATTCTTTAATGTAAGGAGAAAGGAAAAGGAAGTTTTTTCATTAAGGACAATTTTATCTTTACAATATCCTTTATAACAATTTCTAACTCTTCATTTCTCTTTTCAAATAACTCTTAACTATTAAACCATGTAATAATTATTTAATTATTGAGGGCATGTTTTTCATATTTACCCAAAATGTTTTTGTAACAATAATAATTCTAACGAATTTATGCTGTGCGTTTATTAAGGTTTCGATATTTTTGTTTTTGTTTTTTTTTTTTTTTTTTTTTAAAAAAAAATTAATAGAAGGAGAAAGCAAAAAAGTAATAGAAAATCAAAGATAAGGGCAAAAGATCAAAAACATATACTAAATGGAGCCTAAGAGTATATTATCCATCATTCTTTTATCATTATAAATACCTGACACATTACTTGGGTTGGAATATTATATATTATATCTCTATTATAGTGTCACATGCATAGATAGTACTTTATTTCATTGAACTCAATATTAAAGTTATACTAGAAAGAATAAAAAAAAAAAAAACCTTTTGTCGGGGCATTTTAATTTTTTTTAATTAAAAATAATAAAAAGTTAATTTTAGTTTATATTTTATTAAATAATAATTATTTATTAACATATTATAATTTTAAATTGTAATAATATTAGTATAATTATTTGTTTTAATTATGAATATTAAATTATTATAATTTTTATTTATAAATTATGTAATACAAATGTATTTTCAAATATTATTTATATGTATTTTTTAAAAATATTTAGATTTTATTATACAATGTATATTTTTATTTATGGGAAATAAAAATAATAAATGAAAAATAAGAAAATAAAGTTGTGGTTTATATTTTATTCTCCCGTATTATTGATTTTCTCGCATAGGTTAGCAGCAAGTTCGTTTTTTCCTTTTTTTAAATTTTTTTTCTAAGTGGGTCAGATACGGATCCTAAATCGACACACGAGTCAACGTGCTGACCAACCTCTTTGAATACATTATTTAAAATTAAAATTAAAATAATTAATAAAATAAATTTATTTATTTACTTTTTCTCGAGCGGGTCGGGTCACAGATCCTAAATCGATCCGAGAGTCAACGTGCAGACCTACGCCTTTAAATACATCATTTAAAATTAAAAAAATAATATTTTTTTTTATAATTTTTTTCCTGAGCGGATCAAGTACGGATCCTAAACCGACACGTAAGTCAATATGCGGACCAATCCCTTCAAATATATTATTTAAAATTAAAATAATTAATAAAATTATTTTTTTTTGAATTTTTTTCCCGAGAAGATCGGGTACGTTTCCTAAATTGACACGTGAGACAACATATGGACCAACCTTTTTAAATTTATCATTTAAAAATAAAATAAAAACTAAAAATAATTAATAAAATAATTTTATTTTTTTTCCGAGCAGGTAGGTAGAGATCCTAAATTGACCCGCGAGTCAACGTGCGGACCAACCTCTTTAGATACATCATTTAAAATTAAAATAAAAATAATTAATAAGAAAATTATTTAAAAAAAAAATCGATACAGTCAGGTACAGATCCTAAACCGACACGTGAGTCAACGTGCGGACCAATCTCTTTAAATACATCATTTAAAAATAAAATATAAAACTATTTTTTTTTGCTCGAGCAGGTCGAGTACGAATCTTAAATCGCCTCACGAGTCAATGTGCCCACCAATTCTTTTAAATACATCATATAAAATTAAAATAAAATAAAATAAATTCCTTTTTTAATTTTTTTTCTCGAGACGGTCGGGTACAGATCTTAAATCGACACGCGAGTCAATATGCGGACCAACCTCTTTAAATACATCATTTTAAAATAAAATAACTTTTTATTTGATTTTATTCTCGAGCGGCTCGGTTACGGATCTTAGATCGACCCAAGAGTCAATGTGTGGACCAACTCTTTTAAATACATAATTTAAAATTAAAATAATAAAAAAAATTAACTTTTTCTCATACGAGTTGAGTACGTATCGTAAAATTGACCCGCGAATTAATATGTAAACCAATCCTTTTAAATATATGATTTAAAAATAAAATAAAATAATTAATAAAATTTTTTAAATTTTTTCTCCTAACGAATAGCGTACGGATCTTAAATTGATCTGTGAATCAACGTGCGAACCAACCTTTTAAAATACATCATTTAAAAATAAAATAAAAAATCTAAAAACTTAAAAAAAAAAAAAAACTCGCCATGTGTCGAGCAATGGAGCTCAACATGTGGCAAGGTAACCAATTACAATTTTGTTCTTATATAGTAGGATGAAATTATCCCTAAATTATTTATAAAAAAAATTGAATATTTTGGACTCAATTTTAATATATAGTAGATATCGAGCTTTTGGACGAGTTTTCATCAGGGGTATTTTAAAAAATTCTAGGCAGGAAAGGGCAAATAGTTTTCATATAATGCAATTTGATGTAGGAAGCTCTAGCCCGACCCATTCTCACCTCGAGAATTTGTTGCTACCTTATGCCGCTTTGAAAGCTGGTCGACGGTGTTGGGGCAAGGGAAAGTGAAGAAAGAAAAATGAAAGGGAGAATAAAAACGAAAACGAAAATGAATGTAGAATTTTCAACTAGCCAATCAAGCTAGCAATGACATTTGTCATCCATCCAATCCTATGAGTTAAAAATAATTTTCCTAGTCATTTTCTATTAAGATATATTACTTCAAAATAATATTAAAAATTATTTTTATAATGAATATTTATAATTAAATTTAAATAATTTTCTTTTTTTTATAAATGATGAACAATAATTCGAATCGGGTCTATCCAAATTTAAAATATCTCTATCTAGATCTGTTCCAATACGAATCGAATCTATCAAATCAAACAAATAACTTAATCCTTAAACAGACTTAATCAAACATAAAATAAAAAGATAATCATCATATATTTCCCATCGAATGCACAAAACGCATCCTTTAAGTTAGGAAAAATATGAAAAACATGCATTCTATAAAAACTTATTGTGAAATGGTATAATAAATAAAAGTTATTTGAAAAAAATGAATAATTAAAAATTATTATAAAGGATATTATAAAGACAAAATTATCCTTAATGAAAAAACTTACTTTTCCTTTTTCTTTCATTAAAAAAATATTATTTTTTAAAAATTTTAATTAAAAATAAATTAAAAAAATAAAATATTTAAATATATATATTTTTTAAATTTAAAAAATTTAAAAATAAAGAAAAATTAATTTTAGGCATATTATTTTTATTTTTTTAAATTTTTTAATTAAAAAATGCAAATAAAAAATTTAAAAAATTTATTTTTTAAAATTAAAAATTTTTTATTTTCAGAATATTTATTTTTTAATTAAAAAGTAAATTAAAAAATAAAAGGAAAAGAGAGGAAAATGTTTTTTTATAAAGGATAATTTTGTCTTTACAATATTTTTATAACAATTTCTAATTATTCATTTCTCTTTCTCAAATAATTTTTATTTATTATACCATTTCACAATAATTTTTTATGAAGTGCATGTTTTTCATATTAACCCTTTAAGTTATAAGGTAAAATAGGTGAGCCTTGGGCTGGACTGGACCATCATTGGTATAAAATCAAGGGTTTTGTTTACAAGTATATTTAGAATACTCTTTAAAGTTTATTAATATATTATTTATAATAATAACTTTATATTAAATGCAAAAATTGATAATTTTATTTATTATTTTCAATGCATTAATTGAAAATATTACTATATTTAATAATTTTAAAGAGTACCGTTAAGATACTTATTAGCAAAATCCTAAAACCAATTATCCTACACGTATGAGGGTTAGGTTCATACTAATGGTTCTTTATGTCAATTTGGTAAATTTAATCTCTTTACCTCAATTTTAATAATTTAATCGTTATAGATTTTTTAAATATTGAGTTACATATAGTTGATAACTGTATTACATTTTAGTGTTAATTTGGATGACATAACATGATGAGCTAAATTGATTTTTTTTATCAACTGACAAATATTAATATAAGAAAATATATTTTATTCTAATGAAATAATAATCAATATTTCTGGGTTTAAAAAATTCGATAATTTTTTTATTAAAAATAACGATTATTTGAGTTACTGTGCAAAATAAATTCATGTTGACATGTGACATTATCAACATGAAGATTATATAATCAAAATTGAATGTAAAATTTAAGTCCTTAACAATTTTTTTTAAATTAATTTTTAATAAAATTATAAATATTAAATTCATTAAAATTGATGTAGACCAATTAAAAGCACCGAATTGAAATAATAAATGACCATTTTTAGGCTTTGACTTATTAATACATGTTAATTTGCTCCAATTTAAAAAGACAGAGACATGAGAATTAGCTGAATTGAAGCCGAAGCAGGGCAGATCGTAGGCCATGCATTTCAGAACAGATCCAATGTTTAAGCGACTACAGAAGTACCGAACACCCAGAGCCATTTGATTTCAAGAATTAATTTTAATTCCATGCTTTTATGTGGCAGAGCATTCAAATGGACCGCAAATGTCAATTTTTTTTTTATTTTATTTTTTTTTCTGAGTTTTGTTCACATGAGTTGCAAACTTGCACCTAATACTCAAATCTTCTTAGGTCATCACTTACCAAACCAAGAAGTCCTCTTTTGACTTTAGACCAAGTAAACATACAATTCATGATTTTTTTTTTTTTTTTTATGACAACAATTTAGGAATTTAAAATTCATACAAACATTTCAACTAAATTAACATCTTAGTAATTATTGGTATGTATTGATTATAAAAAAATGTCAAATTTTTTTTTTTTTTTTGTGAATGTGTGTGTATGCATACAGGTAAATAGCTCCCAAAAAGTAGAAGAAAAAGGTAAAAAAATTAATGTCATTTATAATACTAAAATACGATCCTTAATAGAAATTAATTTTTTCGAATTAGAATTTTGACGTTAAATCGATTCACTACAAAAAGTTATGTAACGGCCACATATAAGTAAAAAAGCGACGTAAAGTCACAATAGAATGAATATAAACAAATTTTTTTTTTTTTTAAATTCTTCATGGAAATACGAATATCTTATTTTAGACATACGAATGACTTTTTTGGTAAAGAACATTTCCAATAAGGGCATTTGGATGCCACCCTTTGCCATTATGAGTAAAATTTTCTCTAAAAAATTCAAATACCTCTTCAAGAGCATTCAGATGTCGCATTAGATTTTCAATTTCTTGATCATTTGACCTCCATTAAATCCATTGCTTCAAGGTTACAACAAATGTTACTAAACCTAGGTATAATATACAACCCATGAATTGGGGCCAATAAGAGAAAAAATAAAAATGCCACCTCCGCCGCACCATGTTTCTAAACTTCAAAAAATCTCATTTTGGATCCATAACAATCTTTCTTGAGTTAGGTCAACAAAAGAATCGCCTCACACAAACAGGAAAAAAAATCAAAAAAAAAATCTAGCTTCACATAAAATAAAAAAAAAACTCAACAATTATCATGTTTTTAAAAGAATTTTATCATTAAAATTAAAATTATTTTTTTATCAATCAAATAAAACTTTTATAAAATCGTCATGAATATTAGAAAAATATAATATTATATCAAAACGGTATAAAAACATTGTTTTTGAACACAAAAAAAAAATGTGAAATTTATACAAAAATTCACGTTCAACATATTTTGAAACGTCCGTAACATTCATAATCACGGCACTGCAACTGTGTTTGTGACAAAATCGACGAGCTCCATTTAGAACTATGATGTCATTGACTTTCTAGATCTTGTACACTGCCTTCATATTCTTCGTCACATGATTGAACTCTTGACGTTGATCTCTCTCTACTAAGCATCCTCCGAAAAGAACTCAATCGTGAACCAGAGCCATTGATGATCTTAGCGGAGGATAATTGGTCACCACTATCTGTTGCCCCTTCTACGCAATAACCCGTGGAATTCATTCTATCCGGTGATTGATCAGCTGATGGAGTAGCGGAAGAATCAACAATCGCTACAGCTGGACCTTCACGAGGCTCCGGTTGCAGCCGTGGCTCAGCCTCCATTCGACAAAGAGGACATGTGGAATGGGAGGCCAACCATTTGTCTATACACTCAGCATGGAAGATATGCTTACAATTTGGTAAAAGTCTGGCCATCTCTTCATCCTCCAACATGCTTAAGCAAACCGAGCACTCCGTTGACTTATCATCATCATGATAAATTTCTACGAATTCGGTGGTTTGCTTGAACAGGAATATGGGCAATGAGTTGATAACGATGGGATCCAGCCCGGTCTTGGGTAGCTCACCAGGCGTGGTTAGGCCCAGGCTACGAATGCGTCCAAGAAACGCTTGACGGCGGCGGTGGGCATGGCGTCTAAGGACACACCTCGCATAAATATGAAGTGTTATGACAAGCAGAACAACAGTTGATAAAGATATAATTGCGGTGAGCATGATCTTGCTATTAAGATCAAAAGTGTTACGTAAACCTGGGAAATCCGCTTCGTCGGCCATGATTTGGGTGGTTGAACGACGACTGAAGGTGAATAATGGAGGGAGGCAGAAGTTGTGTGTGTGTGTTTTTTTTTTTTTTTTTTTTTTTTCAGGTAGGGGAAAGGAGAAGAATGAGTTTTTTTTTTTTTCTTTTCTTCTTTTTAATTTTATTTCTATGGGAAATGTGGAATACGTGGGCAGCTGGGTTCGGTTGAAATTACAAAAGGTAGCAATATTTTCCAAGCTTTTGACTATTGATTATTGACTTCCTCCGGCCGATTTCTTATGTTTCTTGATTTTCTTTGCATAATAATAATAATAATAATAATAATAATACAAATCCTTGTGTTTTCACATAAATGTCAATGGAAAAACATTTATTTTTTCATTTTAAAATTTTTTTCAACACTTAATAATCTTACTTTTTATAAGTTAAATTTATTTTTTATAAGTTTTTAAAATTTTTTGACATTAAGAAAAAATAATATAATAGATCAATTTTATAAAAAGATAAGATTAATATTCAACTACTAATTAATGAACTAAAAATACTTTTTGTAGTCTTCGTAAAAGTTTGAGGAATGAGGTATTTAAATTTGATTCTTAGTTTACAATTATTGACTTTGAAAATTGTAAAAACTATACAAGTCTA
The DNA here is from genome assembly GCA_030761205.1 of Fremontodendron californicum. Classification (NCBI taxonomy): domain Eukaryota; kingdom Viridiplantae; phylum Streptophyta; class Magnoliopsida; order Malvales; family Malvaceae; genus Fremontodendron; species Fremontodendron californicum. The sequence continues at coordinate 14,676,587 of JAULJL010000037.1, forward strand.
TATAAAGTTTTTTTTTTTTTTTTGATAATTGGGTAAGGGAAGGGGTTGCTTGGGTTTGAACCCAAAACTTCATGCCCCCAAGACTCTTGGCCACTCAGCCAAGAGCTTGTTGGCCAAGTTTATATAAAGTTAATATTTCAATAAAGGATTTCATTTTAAGAAAGTTGATATTGAAACATTCTAAATTAACGAAATTTGTTAAAATAGTATTATCCCACATCTATTAAATTTTGAATTGTCCTTTCACCTATTATCAATTGGTTTTAGGTTAAATATTTAACATGGTATCAAAACCCAATTTTGTTCCGTTGTTCTTACATGTTACTTCTGTCTGTTACCCCTTCCGAGTTTTTCACATGGTTGATTCTTCTGTCTCTTCTTACACGTGATAGGAGCCTGTTACAGTAATGTTATCTTACATTGATTAAATCTTTAATTACCTATGTTCGTATATTCAAATTGGATCTTTCACTTATTATCAATTAGTTTTAAACTTTGAAGCTTGACAAGGTTAACATATAATTTTAATGGAGGGAGTAAAAATAAAACGAATAAGTAGTACTAAGAAGAGATATTACTCATTCTGTTTCAATTTAAGTGTCTTTTTTTACTTTCACGTATAGTAAAAACAATTTAACTTTTATGCTTTTAATATTATTAATCCAAAATTTATATAATATTGATATGTGATGCATTTTATTATAAAAAAAATGAAAAATAAATTTTAAATATAAAAAATAAAAAATAAGAATATGTGTGTTTAAAAATGAAAATTAAATTCAATCTCACCAATAAAAATATTTTTTGAATTGTATTGGAGCTTTTGTTTGGTGAGTTGAGTCACGAAAATTTATTTGGATCAAAGCACACTAGTGACTTCTTTTTTTATTTTGTTCTTCACCCTAAAACAATTTAGTTTAGTACAAAACAATATATAAAAATCCAAAAGCTATTTAAGCCTAATTCTTAATTCTGGTTTAGAATTAATCCATGGAAAACAATCCTTGAGAAGTCCTTAACACTTTCGATAACAGTCCATGAATTTTTTTGGTGCATTAATAGCAAAAAAATCACTTATACAGTACAAGTTCTAGGCCTAGCCACTCTCCATAAGTGTTCTTGCAAAAGCCTAATTACAGCAACAGAGGGAGTTCAACTTATGAATATCAAAAGGTCCTTCATGAGCTAAATTTGCTAATAGATTAGCACACAAATTGGCTTCTCTAAAAATATGAACAAGAGAGCAATTTTGATCCACTTGAAGAAGCTGCTTGCAACGATAGATGATCTGGTTGTAAGGGTCATTATCCTATATATGCTGTAAATTTCATTTACAACCAATAAGGAATTAGATTCCACAATAATATTCCTGCAACCATGATCCCAAACAAGTTTTAACACAGTAAAGATAGCATAAATCTCAACCATAGTGATCGAACCCCCACCAAGCTTCCTATTGAAACCAAAAATCTAGTAACCTTCACTATCTCTGCATAGTCCATCAAAAGATAAATAACCCAGATTATATTTAGTTGAAACATCCACAGTCACTTTAACAAAGTTTGGAAGAGGGCACTACCAAGCAATATAAAGAAATTGTCGATTTAGAGGAGAGTTACTAACAACCCGATACTTATGTAATCTTTTACACATGCCATGATAGAAATAAAAGCATTATCAAGCCATTCAAAACCGGTTTTAAACACCAATCTGTTACACCATTTCCAAATATGCCAAAAAGTAAAGCCAAATAACAAGGACCATGGAATTGATTGAAAAATCAACTTACTACGATTAAATAAGTTAAATTTCAACCAATCCTATAAAGATAGAGAATTAAAATGATCCAAATGATCTCCATGCAACCCTTTTGACCAAAAAAACTAAGAGTCATGACAATTTCGAAGAACATGCAAAATGTCATCTAAATTAGCATCACATCTCATACACCTAGGAGAAAGATGAGATTCTTCATTTAACACAAGCCTCTCTTGTAAGAATCCTGTCATGAATTACAAGCCATAAAATATATCGAATTCGTGGAGGCAAATCCAATTTCCAAAACCAATTTCAACAAAAATTACTAAAAGACTCAGCCAAAAGAAGATAACAACTGATTTGACAGACTAATCACCTAAAGATTAAGTAGCCCAAAAGACCCCATATTCCATGGAAAGAATTGGATGTATAAGCGATAACTAGTTCTTGATATCTATTGGAAAAAAGTCAACTTATGTCAGTCCCAAATGCCATTTTCATCCAAATAGTTATTAACCACATCTTGTCTGCATTGAAAAGGAATCGAGGACACACAAACTTCTACCAAAGTTTTGCTACCAATCCTTTATCAAACCAGAAAGAAGTGTTTTGCCCATTACTTATCATTTTTGCGCAACCTTATACCACGCTCTTCTTCGTTAAACAAATACTCCTCCAAGTATGAGAAACACCTTGTTTGACTAGAGCATAATAAAAGAAGAACCTTTCAAATATTTGGACCTCAAAACACGTGTCCAAAGACCTATATTGCCTTCCTCTAATTCCCCCCTCCAAGCTTGGCCAACAAAGATTTATTCATAGTTATTGTCTTCTTGATACCTGCCCCCCCCGAAGATTTTGGTTAACAAACTCTATACCAACTCAGTAAAAGAATTCTTATTCTCCCATCAGTCGAACCCAAAAGAAAGTCTCTACTAACTACATCAAGCTCCTTAGCGATTGAAACTGGAAATTTAGAATATTGTATTGCATAACTGGCGATCGTACTGGGAACCAATTGCATAAGTATAGCTCACTCTATTAAATACATCTGACTAGCCTTCCATCTTGAAAGTCTCCTTTTATCTTTATCAAGTAAATAAAGATAAGTATTTTTGTTTACTCTCATAGAGTGATTTGGAACTCCAAGATAATTCCCAAATTCTTTGCAATGTTGCATGCTTGCCGAAGACTCAATAAAATCCACAAGATCATTACGAACATTAGAAGAAGTAATAAATTTGGATTTATGAAAGTTAAATTTTAGTTCCGAATCTGAACAAAAAATATATAAGCATTCCACCATATCTTAGCATTGCGATATAGAAACCTCACCAAAAGGAATCAGGTTGACTGCAAAAAAAGGCTAGTGAAGGGAATTCGGCATACATGTCTTGATCATAACAAGCATAAATCAAGATCTTAAACAATTTTAGTAATGCAAATGGAAACATAACATTAAAAATCATACAATAGCCAAAATCCTCAAGGATCATTCCTACAAATTTTGCATGTGATTAAAGATAATAAAGATTCCAAGAACATGATCAAGAATCATACCTCCTCGAGATATTGTAATCTTATCATACCTACAAATTTTGCATGTGATTAAAGACAATAAAGATTCCAAGAACATGATGAAGAATCATACCTCCTCGAGATATTGTAATCTTAAGTGAACTCTTTATGGTGTGCTTGATAAAGATGATCACAAAAGAAATTGTATCAAACCACCAAGCCTCCCAAGTGTTAGGCCTCTAACAGTAATCCACATGATCCAATCCTAGGACCTTCACAAGGTAGAGACACTCCCGTGCTAGCAAGATGACTCTTTGAAGTCCAAAGGAAAAGCAACAATACCAAAAAATCTTAGATAACTTTTCTTTATGTTTCGACCAAAGGGTTTTTTTCTTGTTGAACAAGGTTCTTGTCTTTTCTTTCTCTTGACTAAAGGTTTTCTTAAATAAATTCTCTTAAGGCGGCTAGAGAGAAAAAACAAGAAGAGAACAAGAGAGACCAGGGTTGAAATCAGAACAACTTATGATTCTCAAGAGATCATCAATATGTGCGGCAAAGATGTCCTCAAATAAGGAGGGCTTGCTGCACCTCATGCCTCAGGGTTTAGGAAATTTCCACTTTGTCCTCTTTAATTAATTCCATTATAATTTGCCTTTGTTCAATTAAATCCTACTTAATTGAATCTCAATTTTAATCCCAGATTAAGATCTATTGTGTGTGACCCATTAGGTTTCTAACATGTTTGCAATTAAACATAAATTACAATCTAGTTAAAGATCAAATAATTTATATTCAAGATCATGAGCAGGATCTAGCAATCCATCATGACCACCAAATTGTTAGAAAGTCATAGTTGTATGACATAACCTTGCCGTGATCAGTTTATAAGTGCAATTTGATCCATTCACCATATATCCCGGAATGGCCATAAGCATGGTGCAGTGTTTACTTATGAAACCTTCCATATTAGTGTTGGTGTAAGCCCTACAAGCGAATCTAGTTAGGCTTGTAAGACATTATTTATATATTCATGTACTGCACATTATAGTTTATTAATTATATTGAGGTATTTCTTTATCCATAAGTATTGTTATAATTATTATAAATAACTTGTGAAGATAAAGCCCATGAAACATAATGGCATTGCAAGGGAATTGTAAGGAGTTACAATTATGAGGATCCTTATGCATCAATGTCGTGTTTCTAAAACTGTTCCTGGTCATCGTATTGTCAATGTAGGGCATTGACAATGCTCAAAGACTGGCATATGTTAAGCTTTCATGCACTTTGTCGCAACCTAAAAAATAACAAGTCTCATCGTGAGACATTTATTCGTTAAGTGTGACATTGGAGAAATAGAGGAAAAGACGACTTAATTCCTCTTGAAATAAAATGAGGGTTTGAAAACAACCTCGAAAAGAAATGGAGTCGCCACCAATCTTTTTTGGCTAGATGTGATCGGCCACCTATTAAAACCGATTTTGTAAAATATTTTAAAATTAATTAAAATATTTTTTAAAATCAATTTCAAAGTCTGCGTTTTTAAACCAGAGAAATCAAAGAAGCAGGTTCGAGAGTCGGTTACATGCGGGGAAGAATTAGCACCCCCACAACGCCTGTTCAAAATGGTACCTTATTAATCATGTGTTATCTCAATCTCGGTAAAAGTTGGTTTTCAATTTGGCATTTTAAAATAATTCCCAATTTGAAGAAAAATAATTTCATTTTTAATTGAAAATGATCCGAACTTTATTAATTCAAAATTTTCCTATATTCCCCGACAAACTCGGCAAAATATAGAATTTTTTATTTATTTGGAAAATCTTCGAACCATTTTCATTTTTTTTTTAAAGAAAAATATTCTTTTATTAATGATAATTGATGATATCCTCCCCAGCAAACCCGGTAGAGAACTCATGAATTATTTTAACTCGGGAATATCTTTATTTTTATTGAAAGCATTATCTTTTTTAAAAACATTTTAACAAGATGAATATGCACATGTATGACATAGTAAAAGATGACATAGCAAAATCTAGATGACATAATGTAACCTAAATGACATGATATAATCTAAGTGACATAGTATATTCTAAATGACATGATATAATCTAAATGACATAGTATAATCTAAATGACATGATATAATCTGAATGACATAGTATATTCAAAATGACATAGTATAATTTAATAATATCACATGATAAAAAACATAAAATAACATTATAATAAAATATGCATGAAAAAAATAAATAAAAAACAATGCATGAACATAATAAATCCTAAATGATATGACAAAATAAATAATGACTAATCAAGGAGCATAGAATAACATAAGATATTCACAACCATATAACAATCAATATAACATCATGAAAAATAAATCAAAACAATAACATCACTACAGAAATATTCATAGCAAAAATCATATATCATATAATATGCATGAACATGGAAAATGCAATGCGTGAAAGTGTAGTTTTTCTATTAAATAAGGAAATCCGTATACCTAAAAAGATATCCTACTACCTTAGGAAAAGACATCAAATCACATTTTTCTAAATCAAATATACTTTGTGATTGTATTGAAAACAATTTTGAAAATTTTGGATGGAAATGGCACTATGGCCGAAACCCCCCTTAAAAAGGCTATATTCTCCTAACTTTGAAAACCCGGACTGACCTCCCTTGACTCGACCTTTATAAAATCATTTTTTAGGATTAAAATGACTTAGAAATCAACCTAGGACGGTAGCTATTGTTCTAAATCAACCCCCTCTTAATGCCTTAGCCAAAACAGAAAATTATTTTCTTCTTGAAATCAAATATGACTTTTCTTACCAGTTTTAAAACGTGATTTTTTTACCTATTTTAAATTTTCAAAAAAATCTGAAAAAATTATGTGAGACTCAGAACATGTCGAAATCTATGGGAAAACATTGGCTTAATTTTTAGACTACAGATGACCTACCAGAAAATTCATGAAAGTCAGAACACTGGTGAAAAATCGTTTAACCAAAAAACAATTTTAAACCTTTGATAAAAACACTTAAAAATCATAATAAAAATATTTGAAACTCCTCTAAGGTCCTACAAATAGTAGTAAAAATTTCTAAAAATTTGGACAAGGATTGCCTAATGAAAACAAAATAGCAAAGGTAGAAAATCCAACTTGACAACATCTTAACTTTCCACAAGCATGCTCATGAGAGCTTAACTTTGAGCCATTAATTGGCTTAAGTCAAAAAATCAAGTGGGATGATATGAAATGCATGAACAAACATCAAGTTAAATGCATGAAATGCATGACCTAATGCCTAAATGACATAGAAAATGCATGGCATAAAAGATGACCTAATGCCTAAATAGAAATTGTGCATGGCAATAAATGCAATCCTAGACCTAATATGCATGAAAATGCATGGCAATACAAAGATGACCTACACCTAATGAACATGAGACATGCATGGAAATACAAGATGATCTAAAATCTACTAAGTATAAAATTACGAATTGTATACAAAGATGACCTAATGCCTAAAATGTCATGAGAAGATGCATGACAATATAACATGACCTAATGCCTAATATGATATATAAACATGCATGGCTATAATATGAACAATAATGACTAAATGAACATAATAATAATGCATGAACATGGCACAACAAATACACTATCACATGGCATAAAGATGCAAAGCATGATACCCAAACTATGATGAAAATGCAAATGCACAAGGCAAAAACAATAGGAGCCGAATGGTCATGAACATGTGTATGGAAATGTATCAAGGCAATAACACAAACATATGGCATGGTATATATGCAAGACATAAATGGAAGCATGTTAGACAAATAATCATGATGAAAATGCAAAGATATAGCTAGGAAAATACACAAACACATGGTATGGCAATGATATAAAGCATGAACAACATAATGTAGTAAAAACAGAAAATTAAAGTTAGTAAATAAAGCAAGTAGACATGAAAATAAATGATAAAAACAGCAAAATAAGAACAAGTAAGTAAAGAAAGTTAGAAATAAGCTAAATATCATGATTATTTTAGAAAGATAAAACATCAAAACAAGCTAACATACCACAACCAACATAGAAATAAAATCAAACACAACACAAGAACTCCGAAGGAGGCATTTGGCCATATTAAAAAAAAGGTAAAAAAATTTGTTTTGTTGATTTTTTCATGAAAACATAAGATAGGAGCCTTAAAAGGAAGTTTTAAAAACCTTTATTACATAATAAAATAATAAGAAATCATATGAAAAATGAGCAAAATCAGTATAGAAAAAGAAAGAAAAATGCAAGAGTTGGGTGCCAAAAGGCTACCTTTCAAAGCTATCTTTCAAGCTTCCTTCTTTTTTAATTTTTTTTTTTTTTGCTTTTCTACCACTTAGCTATTGCTCAACCATGAAAATACTCAGCCAAAAGAACCCCCTAAATGAATGAAAACCTCCCCTCTAAATAGGCTAGCCGACCCCCCTTGTTGTTGACATAATGTTGTCATTTGTTTTCCTAGCTATCAAGATCCAAAGGCCACTAATCAAAAATACTAAAATTATGAAATTACAACCATAAGATAAGTGAACAATTCCTATCAAATACAGCTGTTCTAAAATATGTAACCATAATGTTGACATCCTTCCTCCTCATCCATTTCACCATGTGGCAAAATCACAAAGGCTCAATAAAAAAATAACCACCTTACTATCCAATTTTGGCCTTTGGATGGAAGAACTCAGCCAACACTCCCCTCTTCTTGGGCTGGCTGAATAGCCCTTCAAATTCTAGCCATCTATCTATTTTTTGAATTGCAAAAATGGCCCTCTTCAGTTTCTTCGGTAAAATTGCACTTTAGCCCCCCAAACTTAATTAAATTGCCAAATTTGGCCTTTTTCAATTGAGCTCCGATTTTGGATTTTTCTTAGCCAATCTATTCCAAATAATATAAAATTGAGATCTGAAAGTTGTCACAATTTTCTAAGCTCATTTGCTATTTTTCCCGGATTTATCTTTTGGAATTACTGGACTCGAAATTTGCCATTTTTCAAATGAGCTCCAATTTCGGATTTTTCTTTCCCAATCTCTTTCAAACAATATAAAATTGTGATCTGAAAGTTTTCATAATTTTTCGAGCTCATTTGCTATTTTTCCCGAATTTATCTTCTAGAATTTTAGCTTAGTGTACCCGAAATTTGCCATTTTTCAAATGAGCTCCGATTCTAGATTTTTCTTCGTCGATCTCTTCCAAATGACATAAAATTCAGATCTGGAGATTTTCATAGCTTGTTTCCTATTTTTCCCGGATTTTCCAAGAATGGCCTTTAACCTTCGAAACCTCGATTTTACTCAAAATAGGTTCGATTTCCAAATTTTCTTTTTCTAGGCCTTTGTTATATATTGAATTGGAGTTGGTCCGAAAATGCCCAATTTCTACAAGCAAATTCCCCTCCAATTTGATTTTTTTTTTCAAATATCGAGAATTTCCTCATTTTTTCGTTTTGCCTCAAACCGGCTCTTTTCTCAGAATTACTTCAAACTGAGCCTTGTGCTATCCTTGTTTATCCACTCTTCATCAATTAGGGGCTTTAAATTTATCGAATCGGGCCAATTTTGCAGTTTTCCCCAATTTCACCAAAATTGACCAAAAACCCTAATTTTCGGTTTCCTTCCAAATTGACTATTCCTTTGGTTTTGCTTTCAAATGGCCTTTCCAATACCCATAGTCATGGATTATATTCCATTTGAAAACTCCAATTTTGACCAATTTTATCGTTTAAGCACTTTTCCAAAATTTTACCGAATTAGGATTTTCTTTCTAGTGAATCTCCATAACCCATCTTTCGGACTCCATATCTCTCATTGTAGACCTCGAATTATCAAAATTCTTTCACCATTGTTCAATTAAACTTTGAATCTTGATTTTGAATGAGGGTTGACTTTTTTAGTAGTTGACTTTTGAGGTTGACTTTTTCGTAGTTGACTTTTTTCAGATTGACTTTTCATGCTTGTCCTCTTAAACAAAGTCTTGGAATACCACCTGCAGGATGAGAAGAGACTTTCTACATTCTAAAACATCATTATGAAGAAAATTACCTGATTTAGGGGTCCAAACAAAATTAGGTGTGTACAGCTGCCCCTCTTTGGCTATTGCTGAGAATCAGGAATCAGGCAAAGATAAATAAATACTAATTTTGGCTGGTTAGTGAAATCACTTGTGAAGAAAAAAAAAAGGAGTTTCCATTTTTTTTATTCATCATTGATTTTTTGGTTTTTGATTTTTTGTTTGATTTTTTTATTTTCATTTTCATTCATTTTTTTTATGATTAAAAGCTATAAAATAGAAGATTTTATCCTTAAATTGAGTTCCCTAACTAATCAAGGCTCGACCCGTCTTAAGGAAACGAGTTCGATTTGCAAGAGAAGAAAATTATGCCCGGATGTCTTAAAAATGGTGCCCGAAGGTCTTATCCATGACCTGGAAAATTGTGTCCAGAGGTCTTTAAAAATGGTGCCCGGAGATCTTATCCATGATCTGGAAAATTATACCTGGAGGTCTTATCCATGGTTTCAAAAAATTATGCCCGGAGGTCTTAAAAATGGTGTCCGGAGGTCTTATCCATGATCTAGAAAATTGTGCCCAGATGCGACTTTAAAAATGGTGGAAGAATTGTTCCCGGAGGCGACTTTAAAAATGATGCCCAGAGGTCTTAAAAATGGTGCCCGGAGGTCTTATCTATGATCTGGAAAATTGAGCCCGGATGCGACTTTAAAAATGGTTTTGAAGAATTGTGCCAGGAGGCGACTTTAAAAATGATGCTCGAAGGTCTTAAAAATGGTGTCCAGAGGTCTTATCTATGATCTGGAAAATGTGTCCGGATGCGACTTTAAAAATAGTTTTGAAGAATTATGCCCGGAGGCGACTTTAAAAATGTTACCCGAAGATCTTATCTAGGATTTTGAAAAATGATGCCAGGAGATCTTAAAAATGGTGCCCAAAGGTCTTATCTATGATTTGGAAAAATTGTGGTCGGATGCGACTTTAAAAATGGTTTTGAAGAATTATGCCCGGAGGCGACTTTAAAAATGATGCTCGAAGGTCTTATCGAGGATTTTGAAAAATGGTGCCCGAAGGTCTTATCTATGATCTGGAAAATTATGCCCGGATGCGACTTTAAAAATGGTTTTGAATAATTGTTGAAAATTGACCTAAAGGTTTTGAGAGGATGCAAATGCTTCTTGATGTAGGTGCAAAGATTAACAAGATGCACATACTTCATATTGCAAATGCAAATGTCTTGAATTGATGCAAATGCTTCTTGATACATATGCAAATGTTGAATAAGATGCAGATGTTTCATGGTGCAAACGCAAATGGCTTAAGTTGATACAAATGCTTCTTGATGTAGATGCAGATGCTTCATGGTGCAAATGCAAATGGCTTAGATGGATGCAAATGCTCCTTGATGCAGATGCAGATGTTAAAAATGTGCAAAATGCTTCTAAATGATGCAAATGAAAAGATGAACGTTGATGCAACTACTTCATGGAATGATGCAGATGTAAAAATTGACATACGCAAATGCTTCTAAATAATGCAAATGCAAGGATTGACAATGTGCAAAATGCTTCTAAATGATGCAAATGCAAAGATCAATAATGATGCAACTACTTCATGGAATGATGAAGATGCAAATGCTTCTAAATTATGCAAATGCAAGGATCGACAATGTGCAAAATGCTTCTAAATGATGCAAATGCAAAGATCAATAATGATGCAAATGCCCTTACGAATCGTGTTCATGTAAGTGGTCTATGTATGGTGTAACTACAGTTACCACGTGATGGAGACTCAATTAAGAGTTGTAAACCCAAGTGCAGGTTATGTTCAAGTAATAAATTCTCGGGTGTCCGAGGTCGAACCACAGGGAAGCGTATTAGTATGTATAAGTTTATAAATATATAAGAAAAAGAAAGTAAACAAGATATTAGGGAATCAACAACAAAACAAGATAAACAAGATATTAGAGAACAAAATAAACAAAATAACATAAAAGAAATTAAACAAGATATAAAAAACAATAAGAAAAGATGTTGAGGTTAGAGAATCCACTCTTGGTGTTATGCTAAGATTAATCTTGTTTTATTACACAATTGAAATCCACACATAAAGGAGGTTCCAATCGGAAGGTTTAGCAATTCAGTCCAAATTGTCCAACGTCCATAGCATATGATATTATGTTCATTTGGTGTCCTCAAAACTCATAAAAAGAGTCCAAGCATTCCTTATGCCAAGGTATATGTCTACAACAAATCAAGGTTATGAAACCAAGCATTTATTGTGCCATTTTCATTGTCAATAATGAATCAAGATCCCTACTTTGCAAGTATGATTTTAAACCAAAAGAAAATATTATCTATACTAGTGTTTATAAATGATAATTCATTTTAGCTCATGTTTAAGAGACTAACCTTAGCATTTACCAAGAGCTTCACCTCATCACCTCAACAATATGATTAGCAACACATACTAGATATGAATAAAATGAAAAGAAATGTAAGAAGCATAAGTAAATATAGAAAAAGAAAACTAGAGAAAGGAAAGAAAAAGAAAACTTAGAGAATTTTATTACAATGGCTAATATCCTACCAATGTATAATGATACTCTTACAATCATCCAAGGCCCTCTATTTATACACATTTTGGAGAGCTAAATGACAAGAGACAAGCTTTATAAATTTCAAAAGTAGGTATAATAGGTGGGTGCATTTTTCTAACAATTTTCGTCATATTGTATGACAATTCTGATCAGCCAGCTTGATGGTCGATTTTGTCAATGTTGGAGGCTCGATCTGATCAAATGGTCTTCTAGAAACATATACCCCTATCAGTTACGGATCCATAGCCATTAGATTCAGATCATTTGCTCATGTGGATCGGAAGATATGGTCAAAATACCAAAACAGGTCAGCACAGACGTCATTGCACATCAGCCAACTTGATGGTCGATTTCGCTAGGGAAAACGACTCCGTTTCAAGAAGTGTAAAACATGAAAAAGATAGATATGCCTCTTAGCTATGCACTGTAAAAATTTCAGCCTTAAAGCTTCAGTGAAACTCCAGATATAGCTGATATGGCAAAAGGTGTCGGAACTGGAACTGAATTGGATTTGCCCTTAATTCTTGATTTAACCTAGTAATCTGAAATCACTCAAAGAAACTCGTGAAAAACACCAAATTACATAAAAATATAAAATATCATAAACACAATTAGACTAAGCAATAATAACTCGTATTTGACACAAAACAATAATAAAACATAACTAAGAACTATATAATTATACGAGTTATCACACCCCCACACTTAGATTGTTGCTAGTCCCTAGCAACGACTCAATAAAAATAAAATAAGAAAATCTAATCTAATCCATTTTCGTTGGAAATCATGGTGGCACTTAGCATGTGACACAAGCCTTTAAACCCCTAGGTGTCCCTAGTGGACGAGTTTAGTCTCGTGAGGGTTTGCTAGAACGATACCCACAAACATTGAAAAACTAAAATATAAGTAAACTACATACACTAAAAATATTTACTCCTAATCCTTTCAATATAAATTAGAGACAATATTTGAACAAGTCTTATAAACTAATCAATAGCTCAAAGAATTTCACAAAAATTCATGCTTGAATGTAAATAAATGAGTTAAGCCAATATTAACATAACATATTTCAATCAAAATAGTGCATATTCAACTTAATCTCAACTTCTCACTATACTCTCATGATTTTCACTCTTTAAAGTAGTGGTAAAGTGTTTACACTCAATCAATCTCATGAAAACAGTTCTACCATATGCTTGCTTGTCCACCTATTCTCCACTATTTAGATCATACAACTTCATAAATCAAGAGGTCTTTTTTCAAGGTTGTAATGGGGCCAAAGGGTTATAATGTGGTTAAAGAACAAAAGGATAAAGATATCACAAAGGTTCCAAAGAGTTCATAGAGTTTAGAGACATAATAAGATCATACGAATAAAACTTCTCAAAACTCTTATAAAGCACATAATAACATAGGCTAAATATTCATGTTGAGCCTTTGCTTCATTCTAACCAACTTTGTAACAGCTTTTTCTTTACTTTAACTAGAAGTTCAAGAGAAGATTTTTTTTTTTTAATATGGGAATGTATTTGACAATGATCCCTTTCTTTTTCTCTTGACTTTTGCCTCTCTCCTCCCCCACACTTATCTTTCGTTCTAACCCAAATTTTCAAAAAGTATCCCTTGTTTTTGCAATATGTCTCAAAATATATAATCCATCTTTAGAACAAGGGTAAGGATATAAGTATATTTAGGCTAGGTGTAAGTTCTGGTTACCAATAAAATAGCATATTTAATGTAGGCTCAAATTGGCTCACTATTGGGGATGTTCTCTTAGAACATTAATAATGGATGGCTGTTTGGCTCTGGTTATAATCCTAATGCCTCTATCATATTCATGTTGTCACATGTATCAATATAGTCTCAAACGGTTTAAAGCAAGTTCTAGAGAATCATGTAATCATAAGAGCACTCAAGAAAGAAATTTGATTGATTTGTATAATGCATCAATCATTATAGGCTCAAAAACTCACAAGGATGATTATACAAGTCAGATTAAGTCTAAACATGCTTCTTTCTCAATCAACATATCATATTAACATTGGCTCATAAAAAAGTTGACATCAAGCTCAATTCTCTTGAAAATCTTCTCACCAATAAATCTGTTTTAGACTTATGCAATTCATATCTCATCATTGTATTAAAAAGGAACTAGAACACATTAAAAAAATAATAATAATAATAAAGACTCATAAAAAAAAATAGTAGACAAAAATAAAAGAAATCCTAAATCGTTCCCCCCACACTTAATTTTTACATTGTCCTCAATGTAAGTCTATTAACCCAAATGAAAGAATCATGTGTAAGAGAAAAGAACTAATAACATAAGAATAGGAATAACTAAGACTCAAAACAAAACAAACTCATGCAACCTAATTAATCCTAAAATACTAAACAAAAATTAACAAGTAAACATAAAAAGATTAAAATCAAACTGACAAGGTATGTCTCAAGTCTCCCTTACTCAGACCTTGTTCAGAATGAATACTTCTAAATTGCTTAAAACACAACAAACTATTTTTTTTTTTGAAAGAAGAAATCAAACTGACAAGGTATGTCTCAAGTCTCCCTTACTCAGACCTTGTTCAGAATGAATACTTCTAAATGGCTAAAAACACATCAAATTTTTTTTTTTTTTTTAAAAATTAGCAAAATATGTCCCTTACCCCCTACTAAAGGTAGAATTTAGGAGATATTACCTGCAGAGGTTGCTAACCACTTATTATAACTGAGACACAACAAACAAAATGTTAGATAATGTCACAAAGACAGAGTGCAATCCACTCCTTGCTCGTCCATATCTCTTTTTCTTTTTCCGAGCGTTTGCGAAACAACCGTAGCAGATAAATACTCATAAGCTTGGAGCTTTTTGAGTAAATCTTCAATGGTTGTAGCAGAAATTATGGTTCTCCTTGCCTCTGAAAACATGAATCCATTATCCACAGCATTATCTAAATATGAAAGAAAATTACTAAAATAACCATTAATATTAAGCAAACCAATGGGTTTCTTATTTGTGACCAAAGATGACCAAGAAGCCACGCAAGCTATTTCTTCCAATGTACCCAGACCTCCTGGTAAAGCAATGAATGCATCGGCAGAATGGTACATGATTTTTATCCGTTCAGGGATACTCCAGACTTGTATTTCCTTACCCACGGTAGGTCCACAAAAACCTGTGAATAGTTTTGGCACGATTTCTAGAATTGGACTTCCTCCGGCGTGTGCTGATGTAGCGACTGCTCCCATTAAACCCGTACTACCGCCTCCATAAATCAACTGGATCTTTTGTTGGGCAAGTATTACTCCAACTCTTATGGCTTCATCAGCGAATATGTTATTTTTCCCTGGATAAGCACCTCCAAAGACACAAATTTTTTTAATGCGCTGGGACGAAGTACTTTCCATTTTTTTTTTCAAGTGCCTGAAAGAGAATGAGTACATGGTGTAATATATAGAGGACTGAGTAATGAATCAGACAAGAGTAATAATGTCACCGAAAGTGTATTTGACCTGTCAGAAGAAAATGTTAACCTAACAAAAGATTTTTGCGTGATTTCAGGAAGAAAATCAAAAAGAGAAGAAAAATCAACCGTAAAAGACCAATGCAAAAAAAAAACGAGAATAATTACACAAATCTAACAACACGTAAATTAAACCGAAATAAAGTTATTGCAAATCAAACCAAAAGCTGAGAAGTCATTTATTGTAGTTGTGATTGTGGCTCACATCTTCCTCTGGTTTTACGTCCAGAAACGGCTTAAACGCCTTCTATGAGTCGAGGATATGCTTCCCATCCAGTTTTCTTACAAGCTGGCAAACAGGGTCTTTTAACATCAGATTCCCAAGATGTTGCCATTCCCTTTAGAATTGCGGCCATAAATCAAGAATTTCTCTTTGTATGTCTCCACTAGGATGCGTCTCAAGAGAAAGTTGGATATTACCCAAATTCTCCTTACTCAGTCCATCCTTAATGAATTCAATTTTATCATCTCGATTAGAGGACGGAATCCCAATAGAACGACATTTACCGTTACACGTCCATCGTGCACATTTGTGGCAATTTGAACTCATGCGCTTTGCTCGTCGCTTCTTTGCAAAAGTGCTTCTACCTGTACCTGGTAAATGCAAAACAGGAAGATATTCATCTTCACGTACCTTGGCTTCAATTATCCAACGTATGTCTTCAGGAATCCCTTTGTGCATAAGCATTCTTAATCTTTCAAATCGAACTTGGTAAAGCTTCAGTAAAATATTCCGAGGAAAATGAGGGAATCGTTTCTGCAATCTTTTGAGAATATCATCCATCCTGAAAAAAAAAATAAAAAAATGAAAGAGAAATTGAAAGAGAAATTTATATACAATATCAGTTTTGTGGGTAGCTGATGGAACCGACTTAAATAATCATGGAGTACCGTTATCCGCCATTTAACCGGGGTTAAAAAAAATGTATTATTATTATTATTATTAATTTTTTTTTTTTGGAAATTAGTAAAAATTATATTTACATCTAGTTATTTTCAAAACAAGGATCAGAAAGAAAAACAACCTCCTCTTGAGTAACATGATTTTCCGAAAAGAATTTGAGTCTTTGTCCATTTACATTGAATACGTTACCATTTTGAGGATTCTCAATGTCAACTGCTCCATAATGATACACATGCTTAACCACAAATGGGCCAGTCCATCTTGATCTCAACTTACCAGGAAATATGTGAAGTCTAGAATTATAAAGTAGAACTTTTTGCCCAACATCAAATGTTTTTCTTGAAATTAACTTGTCATGAAAGGCTTTAGTTCTTTCTTTATGAATTTTAGAATTCTCATATGCATCTTTGAATAAAGTTGGCCAGTAAAATCCACACTGTAAAATTTTTGCAACAGTTTTCTTTGATGAAAAATGACCACCACATGCCTCGGAATGACAAAACTTAATTACACTACTTACCTCATTGTCGGGAATGCATCTTCGAAAAATTTGATCAGGACAATATTTGAACAAGTAAGGGTCATCCCAGTAGAACTTCTTTACCTCATTCAGAAACTTCCTTTTATCTTGGGGGCTCCATTGAGAAGGAATTTTTCCCAAAAAGGAATATTTTAGCTCGGATGGCAATGGTTTTAAATCCAGCTTGGGCGGTTCAATAGTTGATGGTACAGTGACATTTGTGAGTGATGGGAGTTCCTCAAACTTTTGTTTCCAACGATGCTTATCCTGAAAAGAATTTAACAAAGAATCAGTGTGTGAAATTTCTGAAGCATTATCAAACTCACATTCAATTAAATAAGCTTCTAAAGGATCATGGAATGTGGTAGTGGTGAGATGTTCATGAACAAGTTCTTCAATGAAATCCACTTCATGTACTTCTGAATCATCACCAGGTTGCTTGCAAATGTTGAACACATTTAATTCTAAAGTCATATTTCCAAAAGAAATGTTCAAAATACCATTCCTGCAATTTATCAGAGCATTAGAAGTTGCAAGAAATGGACGGCCTAATATAACAGGAATTAGAACATTTGGATTTGAAACAGGATGTGTGTCCAAAACAATAAAATCAACAGGGAAGTAAAAATTATCAATTTGAACCAAAACATCTTCAACTATCCCTCGAGGAATTTTTACAGAACGATCAGCTAGTTGAAGTGTAACAGGTGTTTCCTTGAGTTCACCTAAACCTAACTGTTGATAAACAGAAAAAGGCAAAAGATTAACACTAGCACCAAGATCAAGCAATGCACGTTCTATTCTAGTGTTCCCAATGATGCATGAGATTGTTGGACATCCAGGATCTTTGAATTTTGGTGGAGTAAGGTGCTGAATGATTGAGCTCACACTTTCCGTCAGAAATGCTTTCTTTTGTACATTATGTTTCCTTTTAAATGTGCACATGTCCTTCAAAATTTTAGCATAAGATGGAACTTGTTTGATTGCATCCAATAAAGGAATGTTACTCTTAACTTGTTTGAAAAGTTCATAAATTTCTGCATTTTGATTCAAATTCTTTATTGTTTGCAACCTTTGAGGAAAAGGAGCAGGATGCATACCTTTTTCTTTGTCCAAATTTTCAAGAAGTTCAGACTTACCATCATCCTTACCATTACTTTTCGGAGGGGAAGGAGGATCTTGGTCTTTTGATGGAATGTTTTTGTCAATTGCCTTTCCACTTCGAAGAGTTGTGATAGAACTGGCATTGTCCTGTTGAGTTTCATTGGAGCAAGAAACAAAACATTGAGTAGAAGGGTTAGGCTGAGGTTGAGCAGGAAACTTACCTTTTTCTTGAGTGCGTAATGAAGCTGTCAATGTGGACAAGGTGTTTTTGATCTCATTGATGTCCTGTGAAGTTTGGTTATTCACATTTGCTTGTGTTTGCATGAATGCTTGCAATGTCTCTTCCAAGGTTTGTACACGTGAAGGTTGATAGGAAAAAGTGTTGCCCGGCTTTTGAGATTGTGGTACCTGAACATGATTATTATTCCGCCAACTGAAGTTGGGATGATTTCTCCATTCAGGGTTATACGTTTCAGAGTAAGGAGAAGGAAAAGGCTTTTTAAATGTGTTTATGGAATTTACTTGATCATGCAACGCTTCTTTAAGAATGGGAATGTTTGGACATTCAGAAGTGGGGTGTCCCATGATTTCACAAATTCCACAACTTTCTTCATTTTTAACCGTTTTGACTTCTTTTACTTCTCTAAGTTCCTTGGCTTCAATCTTTCTAGCCAAATTAGCTACTTTAGCTTTTATCTCATCTTCTTGACTAAAATGATATTTACCTCTGTTAGAAACAAGATTAGATCTATTGGAACTTTCAGAGGAATTATCTGTGTGCCAGGCTTGAGAGTTATCTGCCAAATGGTCTAGGTAGTCAAAGGCTTCTTCAGGTTCTTTTTCTAGAAACTCACCGTTACACATTGTTTCAACAAATTGTTTAGTTTCGGGAGTTAAACTTTCATAAAAGAAACTAATAAGACGCCATTTTTCAAAACCATGATGTGGACAAGAACTTAACAAATCTTTAAAACGCTCCCAGCACTGAAAAAATGCTTCATTTTGATTTTGATTGAAATTTTGAATCTGTCTTTTCAAAGCAGTAGTTTTATGTGCTGGGAAAAATTTCTTTAGAAACTCAGTTTGTAATTCTTGCCATGTGCCAATTGACCTTGGTTTTAAATTATGAAACCAAATTTTTGCTTTATCTTTTAAAGAAAAAGGAAATAATTTTAGCTTGACAATTTCATTTGTACATTGTTGGTCATTAAAGGTGACACATACATCTTCGAAGTCTTTTAGAAACGAGTAAGCACTTTCCGATTCTAACCCATGGAAATTTGGAAGCAAAGCTATCATACCTGGTTTAAAACGAAAGTTGTTTGCATTGAGAGGAAAAATAAAACAAGAGGGTGATGAGCTTCGAGTTGGTTGCAAGTAGTCACGCATGGTGCGTACTTGTCTGTTCTCACCTTCAGCATGAACACTTTCATTGTTAGCCATGGTAGGAGTTGTATTAGAAAGATTACCTGAAAAAGTTTCACAATAAAATCTAACTAAACGACGAGATCTAAAATCACGTCGCCAAACAAGCATAAAACAAAGTTAATATACAGATTAGGCGGTATAACCAGCCAATAGAAATAAAACAAAGTTAATATACAATATAAATATAAATATATAGAAAATTAGGCGGTATAACCAGCCAATAAAAATAAATATAGGCGGTATAACCAGCCAATAAAAATAAATATACTTATAAACTTATATACTTAGTATTGCCTCCCCGGCAACGGCGCCAAAAACTTGATGGAGACTCAATTAAGAGTTGTCAACCCAAGTGCAAGTTATGTTCAAGTAATAAATTCTCGGGTGTCCGAGGTCGAACCACAGGGAAGCGTATTAGTAAGTATAAGTTTATAAATATATAAGAAAAAGAAAGTAAACAAGATATTAGGGAATCAACAACAAAACAAGATAAACAAGATATTAGAGAACAAAATAAACAAAATAACATAAAAGAAATTAAACAAGATATAAAAAACAATAAGAAAAGATGTTGAGGTTAGAGAATCCACTCTTGGTGTTATGCTAAGATTAATCTTGTTTTATTACACAATTGAAATCCACACATAAAGGAGGTTCCAATCGGAAGGTTTAGCAATTCAGTCCAAATTGTCCAACGTCCATATCATATGATATTATGTTCATTTGGTGTCCTCAAAACTCATAAAAAGAGTCCAAGCATTCCTTATGCCAAGGTATATGTCTACAACAAATCAAGGTTATGAAACCAAGCATTTATTGTGCCATTTTCATTGTCAATAATGAATCAAGATCCCTACTTTGCAAGTATGATTTTAAACCAAAAGAAAATATTATCTATACTAGTGTTTATAAATGATAATTCATTTTAGCTCATGTTTAAGAGACTAACCTTAGCATTTACCAAGAGCTTCACCTCATCACCTCAACAATATGATTAGCAACACATACTAGATATGAATAAAATGAAAAGAAATGTAAGAAGCATAAGTAAATATAGAAAAAGAAAACTAGAGAAAGGAAAGAAAAAGAAAACTTAGAGAATTTTATTACAATGGCTAATATCCTACCAATGTATAATGATACTCTTACAATCATCCAAGGCCCTTTATTTATACACATTTTGGAGAGCTAAATGACAAGAGACAAGCTTTATAAATTTCAAAAGTAGGTATAATAGGTGGGTGCATTTTTCTAACAATTTTCGTCATATTGTATGACAATTCTGATCAGCCAGCTTGATGGTCGATTTTGTCAATGTTGGAGGCTCGATCTGATCAAATGGTCTTCTAGAAAAATATACCCCTATCAGTTACGGATCCATAGCCGTTGGAATCAGATCATTCGCTCATGTGGATCGGAAGATATGGTCAAAATACCAAAACAGGTCAGCACAGACATCATTGCACATCAGCCAACTTGATGGTCGATTTTGCTAGGGAAAACGACTCCGTTTCAAGAAGTGTAAAACATGAAAAAGATAGATATGCCTCTTAACTATGCACTGTAAAATTTTCAGCCTTAATGCTTCAGTGAAACTCCAGATATAGCTGATATGGCAAAAGGTGTCGGAATTAGAACTGAATTGGATTTGCCCTTAATTCTTGATTTAACCTAGTAATCTGAAATCACTCAAAGAAACTCGTGAAAAACACCAAATTACATAAAAATATAAAATATCATAAACACAATTAGACTAAGCAATAATAACTCGTATTTGACACAAAACAATAATAAAACATAACTAAGAACTATATAATTATACGAGTTATCACCACGCAATAACAAAAATGGAATGATTCTAGAAATGATGCAATTGCTTGAGATGGCGCAAATACAAATATCCATGAAGGATGTAAATGTAAGGGTAAAATGCAGATGCTTATGAAATAGTGCCAATGCAAATACCCATGAATGATGCAAATGTTTGTCGACACTGTGCAGATGCAAAACTCAATAAAGAGATGAGTGCTCATGAGTGATGCAAATGTCCCGATCTTTTTTCTAAACTTTGGCATAACCTTTCCAATTCATTTTTCCTTTTCAAATCAGAGTATGTCTTGAACACTTCGTGCCTCATAAGTGATCATTTTCTTTTCAGTCTTTGGCAATCTCTTTGCCCCAATTGTTTTCAGACTCTTATCGACAGAAGTCTTAGCCAAATGTTCATTCCTTCTTCACATTTCCAAGAGTCACGATCTACCTCAGTAGTCCATACGTTTGGCTAGAAAAAACATTGTCTCATGTCAACATCAAAAATGGTTATTTCAAAAAAAATATTTTTATTTGTTTTATCATTTTGAAAAAATTTGCCCATTTAAAGAAAATTTCTGAGCCAAAAATATTAACCCCACCATGTGTGATGTACAAATCTCTTGAAAACTGATGATTACTGTCAGGAATTTTTTTGAATGTCAATTTGGGTTTTTCAACTTGGATTGAAAGGCTTGATACAACAGGATTTTGTTTGATTGAAGAAAACTTCACAACAAAAATGTATGCCCCTTCTAGGCTCACAAATGAAATAGGTTTTATAAAATACAAATTCCTTGAGAATCAAACAAAGTCAACATTCTTTTAGTTTCCAAATCATAGCGCTTTGACCAACGTCAAGATTGGCTGGGATGTACAAAATGGAAAGTTGATTTTAGGGGGAAAAACTCTCAATTTTTGAAGTCAATCTTCCGAATGAGAGCTAACAATTTAGGAGGTCCAAGAATTCCTAGATGTTCCTTAATGATCATTTCTTTTGTTGTGGCATCGGTACCGACATAGATGTCATCAAAAATTCCCATTTTGCTCTATACCGCCCATTTTTGGGTTTACACCCTAGAATTCCATTCTTTCCATTTTCTCTTTCTCTTTTTTTTTTTTGTTGTTCTACCATGCACTTGAGAATTCTAATTCTTTCAAAGTGAAATGATAATTTGATGAGATGGGATAAAATCTTAGGAGAAACCCTTCAAGTTAAATATTCATGCTTTGATCAAAATGAACTTTTAAAGCACGTAATGTAGGCCATGGTTTAGGGTTTAGAAAGAAGAGATAAATAGGCCCAAGATATGTGTTTGAGGGTAATCAGATCAAGGATCATTTCTTGAGGAGGATTCCCTTTTGAAGCAATTATCCCTTTTGGAATTTTCTTTCCTTTTTGACTTTGCTCATTTTCTTCTTTGCTTTTGGCTTTCATTTGCCATATTTTTTTCACACATTTTTTTTGTGTGTGTTTTTCTTTTTTCATTTCATTTCTTTTGTTTTGTTTTTGGGTTCCATTTTGCCATCTTTTCCATTTCCTTTCGACAGAGTGAGCCCGTATTCATTTAGGAGCTCAATTTGCTTTGTATCTGTTTTTGAGCTAGGACTCATTTCTCAATGGTCTTTGAGAAGATCTTCCCTTGCATTTGCCCGCTAGTGTAGAGGGTGATCCTTGATCAGGGTTTAAAGAAGAAAGAATTCTTTCGACTCAAAAGGGGTGACTATGGATAATTTCTTTTTGTGAAAGGGATATGAAAGATAGCCATTTCTCATATCTAGCACAAATATTCTCATTGAAAAGAAATCCCCAGGGGGGATAGATAATCAGAATTTCATTTTGCACTTCGAAATCATCCGAATTATCATATGAGTGATACCACCCAAAAAAAAATTCTCTTTTTTTTTTTATTGCATGCCCCAAATGATTCATGCATTAGTTCCATCCTTATTCACCATGTATCCATCATTTCCAGATATGACGCCCCAATTTGATCAACCTTGGGAATTTGTATCACTACGAGGAACATAGCAAGTCTAGGTCTATATTGAAAAGGCTGAGTTTCAATCTTGGGTTTGTTTGAAGTGACAAGGAAAATATGACCCAAAAACAAGTTTTCTCTGGGACATGGGATAATATGGTTTGGTCATTGTGCCTCGAGGTGCCAGCCATGAAGTGATGTTCAGGCAATTGGCATTTTGTGGTTGTTTGGAAAGGATGTGAATGGTTTTAGTACAACCTTACCACAATCCAGATTACCGTGATCTAAATTCTTGAATGAATGTCTCATTTGTTAGAGTTTCCAAGGAGCTCAAAAAAATTTCAATAATTTTGTTCCATTATTTATAACCTAGATTAGGATCTTCAACTTTGCTTATTGACAATGGTTTATGCAGTTCAATCAATTCATATTCCTTAACATTAGGTCTTCCAAGTGATCCTGGTTGAAGGGATTTAGGCATAGAAAAGCCCAAAAGAGAGGGGAGAGGGTATTGGGTCATTTCTAACAATGATCATCAATATTCTCGAGACTGTCCATTATTAGAACTTCCTTAATGTTTGCTTCTGCATATTCAAATTATTGTTAAAACACGACAAACACAAAGCATTTAAAATTCAAAATTCACTTAATTCATATGAATAACGACATGAGACAAGTGTTTCCATCATGAGGTATGAAACTACATGCATCAAATTGCTCCTATAGATATCCTTCAAAGGTAATAATTCTCCTCCTAAATCCTCGAAAGAAACTTATTTACCGCAAAGTGAACTTCCACTGATCGATAAGCTCCGGTGTCAAAATGCCATCGTGGATAAGACCTTCAATCATTTCCTTCAGTTGTCTACATTTTTCAGTTGAGTGCCCAACTACCCCCAGGTGATACTCACACTTGCTGTCAAGGTCATAAATCCTTGCTAATGGATTCAGAGCTAGTTTCAAATGCACGAGGGTAAGGTACTGATTCTTTATTAGTGATGGAAGTAGGTCAGAGATTGGGATTGGAATTCTTTCTTAGTTGCCCCGCGGTCATTTTTTGGAAGCAGGCCTTGTTGTAGGAACTGGTTTAGGATTAAGTGCTTGGTTTGGTAGGCAAGGATAAAGGCTTGGAGATACCTTAGTAGGGTAACATGATTGGTATGATGGGAATTGGGAATATGGGACGAAATCTCCGATAGCTTGGACATCTTTCTCTTTCTTTTTTGGTGTCCCATTTCTCCCAGCATTGGATGTTCTTTCTTCTTAAAGTTTCCCATCCTCGATAGCATTCTCAATCATCTCCCCTGAGATTACCATATCTGCAAAATTCTTCATGGTACTTCCGACGAGTTTATCGTAGTACGGGGCTTGTAGTGTATTCACAAAAAGGACGATGATTTCTTTCTGTGTCAAAGATGGTCGTACTTGGGCAGCCATGTCTATCCACCGCTGAGCATATTCTTTGAAGCTCTCAGTAGCTCTTTTCTCCATATTTGCAAGGTGAGATGGTCAGGCGCCATATCGATCATATGCTTGTACTGTTTTAAAAATGCTTTAGCCAAATCAATCCAAGAGTGAATCTGATCCTTGCTCAACTGATTATACCACCTAACTGCAGACCCGCTGAGGCTATCCAGAAAGCAGTGGATCAGAAGTTTATCATTATCTATATGGCCCATCATCTTTCGGCAAAACCTAGTGATGTGGACTGATGGATCGGTTGTCCCATCATATTTCTCAAAGTCGGGGACCTTGAATTTAGAAGGAATGACAAAATTAGGGACCAAGCAACGTTCTTTCGCATCTACACTCCCGAATACATCTGTAATTTCTACTGCCCAGAACCTTTCCTCTAATAGTTGATATTTCCCTTGGGAATCTTCAAACTCAATCTCATTCACTGCAACCATTTCCAATTTTGCCTGTTCAGCTGGATCATCTGAGTTCAGAATGTTGATAGGATTAATCGCATTCTGGCCATCCAACATCATGCCCTCAATCTGACCCTTTTGTGCCTCTAACCCTTCTCTGGAGGCCAAGTTTCTAGTATATCCTTTTCCCTTAACTGCTACGAATACCAGCTCTATCAATTTAGTTATATGATCTCTCGATTCTGTTTGAGATTTTGCCAACTTTTCTCGCAATTCTTCCAGTGCCCTTTCTGGCCATAGCTCTAGCCTGCATTAAAAAGGTACTCAGTACTTCTTGTACCTCTGATTTGAAATAGAAATTATTTCAAAGACTCTTAAAGCCAAGACAACTTCCGTTTTATCCCTCAAAATGTGTTTCATGATGAATGAGCCATGAATGCAACTCGATGCCAGTGAAGCATAAACAATGTGATATATGGACGTATACAATGGAAACATACTGACCATGTATATAATAAACGCAATCACGATGCCAACATGATGCAAGCAAAGAATAAACAAATCAACGCATGGATATATGCAATGAATGACCATATATGTTCTAGATGCATTTTCCAATGAATGACCCTATATACTATGAATGCAACACGATATCCATATGATGCATGTAAAGAATGAAAAATTAATTCATGAACATATACAGATAAATCATGCTGATTATGTTTGTCATGAATGCAACCTGATGCCACCAAGATACATGTATGAATGAAATGTATGGTATGATAAATAATTGATCGGATGCAAAATGCAAAGGGGAAGATACCACGAAGGAAATAAGAATCGGAGGAACTTAATCATGATCATCTCATAAATTTGAAGCATAACCAATTCATTCCCATGTCAATGTTCACAAGGTATAAACCATGTTTACAAAATCTGAGCAGTAGTTATAACTGTCTTTACAAGCACTTTATTTTTCCTAGCATCCTAAGGCCATAAGAGCTGGCTACAGAAAAGACGAAATCCTATTACATCATGAAAGATCAAAGTCAACATCAATTTCCCAACCTTATTTGGATTTCCTAAGTCTTCCATCAATTAGTGTCTTCGGATCCAACTATCGCTACCTAAAAATTAACAAGTCTCATCACGAGACATTTTACTCGTTAAGTGTGACATTGGGGAAAGAGAGGAAAAGACGACTTAATTTTTATTGAAATAAAATGAGGGTTTGAAAAAAAAACCTCGAAAAAGACATGGAGTTGCCACCAATCTTTTTTTGCTAGGTGTGATCAGCCACCTATTAAAACCGGTTTTATAAAACATTTTAAAATTAATTAAAACATTTTAAAAACAATTTCAAGTCTGTGTTTTAAACCAGAGAAATCAAAGAAGCGGGTTCAAGACTCGGTTACGTGTGGGGAAGGATTAGCACCGCCACAACACCTATATAAAATGGTACCTTATTAATCGTGTGTTATCTCAAGTCTCGGTAAAAAGTCGGTTTTAAATTTGGTATTTCAAATTAATTCCCAATTTTAAGAAGAATAATTCCATTTTTAATTGAAAACGACCCAAAATTTATTAATTCAAAAATTTCCTATACTCCCCGACAAACGCGACAAAATATAGAAATTTTTATTTATTTGGAAAATTTTCCGAATCATTCTCGTTTTGTGAAAGAAAGATATTCCTTTATTAATGATAATTGATGATATCCTCCCAGCAAACCCGGCAGAGAAATCATGAATTATTTTAACTCGAGAATACCTTTATTTTGTTGAAAATCATTATCTTATTTTAAAACATTTAAAAAAATGAATATGAACATGTTTGACATAATAAAGATGACATAGCAAAATCTAGATGATATAATACAATTGAAATGACATGCTATAATTTAAATGACATAGTATATTCTAAATGAAATTATATAACCTAAGTGACATAATATATTCTAAATGAAATGAATAACCTAAGTGACATAATATATTCTAAATGATATGGCAAAATAATTAATAACATGAAATGATATGAAATATAAAATAATATTATCATGAAATATGCATGAAAATAAAAATAATAATGCATGAACATAGTAAACCCTAAATGATGTAACAAAATAAATGACTAAGCAAAAAACATAGGATAACATAGAATATTCACAACCATATAACAAACAATATAATACCATAAAATATAAATCAAAATAATAACATTACCATAGAAATATTCATAGCAAAAATCATATATCATACAATATGCATGAACATGGAAAATGCAATGCATGAAAGTATATTTTTTCCTTTACATAAGGAAATCCATTTACCTAAAAAGATATCCGACTACCTTAGGAAAAGACATAAAATTAAATTTTCTAAAATCAAAAATACTTTCTGATTGGTTTAAAAACAATTTTGAAAATTTTGGATGAAAAATAGCACATGGCCGAACCCCTTTTTAAAAATGGCTGTATTTTCCTAACTTTGTAAACCTAGACTTGACCACCTTGACCCGAGCTTTATAAAATCATTTTTAGGATTAAAATGGCTTAGAAATCAATCTAAGACAGTAGCTAAGGTTCCTAATCAGCCCTCTCTTAATGCCTTAACCAAAACAGAAAATTATTTTTCCCTTGAATTCAAATCTAACTTTACTGACCAGTTTTAAAACGTGATTTTTTAACCTAATTTTTAAATTTCAAAAAAATCTGAAAAAATTATGGGAGACTTAGAACATGACGAAATCTACGGGAAAAACTTGGCTTAATTTTTGTACTAAGGATGACCTACCGGAAAAATCACGAAAGTCAAAACACTGGGTGAAAAATTGTTTTGCCAAAAAACATTTTTAAGCCTTTGATAAAAACATTCAAAAATCAAAATAAAAATATTGGAGACTCCTCTAAGGACCTACAAACAGTAGCTAAATTTTTTAAAAATTTGGACAAGAATTGCCTAAAGGAAAAAAAATCACAAAGATAGAAATTCCAACTTGACAACTTCTTAATTTTCCACAAGCATGCTCATGTGAGCTTGGCTTTGAGCCATTGATTGGCTTAAGTCAAAAATCAAGTGGTATGGTGTGAGATGCATGAACAATCAACAAGTTTAATGTATGAAATGCATGATTTAAGGCCTAAATGACATAAAAATGCATGGCAATTCAAATTGACCTAATGCCTAGCATGAACTTGCATGGCAATAAATGCTACCTAGACCTAATATGCATGAAATGCATGGCAATGCAAATGTGACCTAGACCTAATAAAAATACATGGCAATAACACAAACACATGGCATAGTAAACCAAATACACAATATCACGGCATAGAAATGCAAGCATGTCAACTTAACAAGATGAAAATGTACACACAATGCAAGAATCATGAGAGAACCGAATGGTCACATGTCTAAATGGTGGAATCTTATCATGGCATTAACACAAACACAACTAAATCAAAATACACAATATTATGGCATGGAAATGCAAACATATCAACTAAACAAGATGAAAATGCACACACAAAGCAAAATACAAACGGGTAACCGAATGGACATATGCTCAATGGTGAAATCCTAGCATGGCATTACACAAACACATGGCATAGTATTTACAAGACTTAAAAGGAAACATATTAGACTAAACAAACATGATGCAAATGCATGATCATAGCTAGACAATATCACAAACACATAGCATGGCAAAATACAAAGTACGAACACAACTTAACATGTTGAAAACAGAAAATTAAAAAAGGCAAACAAAGTAAGTAGACATGGAAATAAAATGATAAAATCAGTAAAATAATAATAAGTAAATGGAAAAGGTAAAAAAAAAAGCTCTATATCTTAGTTATTTAAAAGGTTAGAACATCAAAACAAGCTAGAATATCAAAACCAACATGGAAAATAAATCAAACACATCACATGCACTCCAAAGGGGGTTTCGGCCATCACTAAAAAATAAGTAAAAAAAATTGTTTTTTCTTTGATTTTTCATGGAAGCATAAGATAGGAGCTTTAAGAACTTATTTTGAAAAACAATTTTATTTCATGAAAGAAAATAAAATAAAATGACAATGAAAATAATAAAATCATATCAACAAGGTATGGAGAATAGCATGAAAGAAAATAGCTACCTTGCTCTAGCTTTCCAAATAACAGAGTAGTAAAAAAGCTCTCCTTTTTTCTTTTTTCTTTTTTTTTTTTTCTTTTTCCCCTTTTTTTCCCCCTCTTTTTAGCTACTGCCCTCTTGTGATCAGCCAAGCCCCCAGCAAAAATGAAACCCCCCCTCAACTATGGTAGCCGAATGGTCAACTTAGTGGTGTAAGATGTTGTCATTTCTTCCCTAGCAAATTTTGATCCAAAGGCCACTATTCTAAGATGCTTCCAATGTGAAATTACCACCATTAGATTAAGTAATCAGCCCCTAACTAATACATCTATTCAAAAATATGAAGCCATTATGTTGACATCCTCCCTCTCCATGCATTGGTCCATGTGGCACAATTACAAAGGCTTGATCAAAAAAATAACTACCTTACTATCCACTTTTGGCCTTTAGATGCAAGAGCTCAGCAAAGATCACTCTCATCATGGGCTTGGCCAGCTGACCCTTCATATTCCAGCCTACTCTCTATTTTTCTAATTGCAAGAAAGGCCTTCTTCGGTTTCTTCGGTAAAAATTACTCTTTTAGTCTCCGAACCTAATTAAATAGAAAACGAACTCCAAATCCAAATTTTATTCTTTCAATACTTCCTAAATAATATAAAATTTAGTTATGGAAGTTTTCATAATTTTTCGAGCCCATTTGCTATTTTTCCCGAATTTTTCTTCCAAAATTGCCCTTTAATGCATCAAACTTTTACCATTTTTCAAACGAGCTTCGGTTCTTGATTTTTCTGGGCCAATCTCTTCCAAATAATTTAAAATTGAGATCTGCAAGTTTTCATAATTTTTTGAGCTCATTTGCTATTTTTTTGGGATTTATCTTTTAGAATTTCAACTTAATGGGCCCGAGATTTGCCATTTTGCAAAGAAGCTTTGAATCTGGATTTTTCTTTGCCAATATCTTTGAAATAATTTAATATTGAGATCTGAAAGTTTTGGTAATTTTTCGAGCTCATTTGCTATTTTTTCAGGATTTATCATCTGAAATTTCAGCTTAGTGGGCTCAAAATTTGTCATTTTGGAAACGAGCTCCGAATCCAGATTTTTCTTCACCAAGCTCTTCCAAATGGTTTAAGATTGAGATCTGGAAGTTTTGGTAATTTTTTGAGCTTATTTACTATTTTTCCTGAATTTTCCAAATTTGCCCTTTTACCTCCGAAGCTCAGTTTTACTCAAAACAAGTCCGATTTCCTGATTTTATTTTTCTATGCCTTTGTCATATATTTAATTGCAGTTGGTCCAAAAGCTCCCAATTTTTACGATCAAATTCCCTTCCGATTTGATTTTTCCTTTTTTTTTTCAGTATTGGAAATTTTCTCATTTTTTTTGTTTTTCCTCCAATCGGCTATTTTCTCCGAATTACTTCAAACTGAGCCTTGGGCTATCTTTGTTTACTCACTCCTCATCAATTAGGGGCTTTAGTTTTACCGAATCGGGTTATTTCTTTAATTTTCCCCAAATTCACAAAAATCCACCGAAAACCCTAATTCTCGGTTTTCTTCCAAATTGACTTTTCCTTAAGTTTTTCTTTCAAATGGCCGCTCCCTTACCCGTAGTCATTGCTTATCTTCCATTTGGAACCTCCAATTTTGACCAATTTGATCGTTTAAGCATTTTCCCTAAATTTTCCGAACTAGGGTTTCTTTCCACTAAATCTCTATAACCCAACTTTCAAACTCCATATCATTCATTGTAGACCTCGGATTATCAAAATTCTTTCACCATTGTTCAATTGAACTCTGAATCTTGATTTTGAAAGTGGGTTGACTTTTCAATAGTTGACTTATCGAGGTTGACTTTTTTGGGGTTGACTTTTTCAAGACTGACTTTTTATGCTTGGCTTCTTAAACTAAGTCTAGGAGTACCACCTGCAGGATGAGAAAAGACTTTTTGCAATCTAAAACATTATATTAGGAAGAAAAATACCTGATTTAGTGGTTCGAACAAAATTAGGTGTCTACAGCAACCACTCGGCATCTATAAGAGACTACACTTTGTTCTTGAGGTCCTTACAGTGCTCAATGCTATGCCCAACAATTCCACAATGATAATCACATCTTGCCTTCGGGTTATACCACTTGGGATATGGTGGTGACAGGGGTTTCAACGGCACATAGGCAACTAGGTGATTTTGGATCAACATAGGGAAAAGCTCTTGGTAGCTGATTGGAATAGGATCAAAATACCTTTGGATCTTGTTCTTGGGTTATTTCTTGGTCATACACGGCCTAGGAGTTAGGGCACTTGACGGTGACACTAAGGCTCGAACCGGAGTGTTTATATGGAGAGGCGGCTGGACAACATGATAAGGGTATGGATTTGGACACGGGACCCTTGGAGGTTGTACATAGTTCGAAGTTCTTTTCTCGGATGCTTGATAAGGTGCTTGATGAGGGAAGAAGTACGAACTGCCAATTGGTGGTAATGGAGTGGGACCCGGGGATCCCGTAGTGGTCATCCTTGTGGACGATTGGACCATAGAAGAGTGAGGGTACTGGTTTGGACCTAGGACAAATTGCAGGGACTGTTTGGGATCTGAGGTTTCTGTCTTTGGTATCAGGCTCTCTTTTTTAATCATTTTCACAACATTGTCCACAATTTCATCAGGGTTCAAATCTTTGTGGCATTGACAAGTGCAGGACCCAGCAAGGATTGTATCTTCTGGACCTAATGCTGTTTGTTGATCCGGAGGCGATGAAGAGCCTTGAGAAAGTTTCCTCTTACTCTTACCCATATCCTCAACCATTTTCATCAATTTGACAAGCTGTTCTTTCACCTCTTGGATTTCATGTCCAAATTCCTCTTGATTGCGTTCCAAAGCACCCAATCGTTCCTCCGATTCATTCCTCATATCTCGAACCCCTTTCATGCAAATGAAAATGACATTATTATCATGAGATCAAGAATACAATTATGAATGTACATGCTATATTCTTATATGCATGAATATAATGATGATTAATGCATGAAATGTATAAGATGCGAAGATGCTAAAGGAGATAAATTTTCATATTTACAAATGCTTAAATAATATGCATGTTTATGCAAAAATGCAAATGAAAGAATCAATGAAAAGAATATCCTAATATCACTTTTTATTTGATTTTTTCTTTATTTTAATTTTTCAAAGAAGAAATTTTTTCATGGAATAAAACTTTTTTTTTTTGAAATATCTAAAAAGGTACTGTATAAGAAGAATTTTCAAAATAACCCAAAAACAATAGGTTTCGGTATTGTCACAAATGATATGTGAAAAAAAGAAGCAAAAGGGTAAAATCATCCATGCAAAGTGAGAAAAGCCAATGAACATGTGCCCCCACCTTATCAACTTATTTAAGCATCTCAATGCCTTTAAGGCCGAATACCAAATTTATTACGGGAGATGTACGTTCATCGTTGCCCGATCTACAATGGTTATTCAAAATGTAGAAATAAATAGCAAAGGATCAGAAGCATTCCTCCATGTGTTCCTAGCTTCGGTGTGTCGGTACATGATCCCGATCGCGGGGACCCGTTCGAGTGAGGACGAAAACAAAAGCAGAGGAAAAGACGACTTAATTCCTCTAGATTGAAATAAAAGGTTGAAGGTATGAAAACAACCTCGTAAAAAGACATGGAGTCGCCACCAATCTTTTTTAGCTAGGTGTGATTGGCCACCTATTAAAACCGGTTTTATAAAACATTTTAAAATTAATTGAAAATTTTTAAAACCAATTTCAAGTCTGCGTTATAAACCAGATAAATCAAAGAAGCGAGTTCGGGAGTCGGTTAGTGTGGGGAAGGATTAGCACCCGCACAACGCCCGTATAAAACAGTACCTTATTAATCGTGTGTTATCTCAAGTCTCGGTAAAAAAGTCTGTTTTAATTTAGTATTTCAAGTTAATTCCCAATTTAAAGAAAAATAATTTCATTTTTAATTGAAAATGATCCGGAATTCATTAATTCAAAATTTTCATATATTCCCTGGTAAAATCGGCAAAATATAGAAAATTTTATTTATTTGGAGAACTTTTTGAATCATTCTCGTTTTTTGAAAGAAAGATATTGCTTTATTTATTATAATTGATGTTATTCCCTCCAGCAAACCCGATAGAGAACTCATGAATTATTTTAACTCGAGAATATCTTTTTTTTATTATTGAAAATCATTATCCTTTAAAAAAAACGTTTAAAAAATGAATATGAACATGTATGATATAAATAAAATGACATAGCAAAGTCTAGATAATATAATGCAACCTAAATGATATGACATAATTTAAATGGCATAGTATATTCTAGATGAAATGAAAAATCCTAAGTATCATGGTATATTCTAAATGAGATAAAACAATTTAAATGACATGGCAATTTTAAATGATATGGCATATTTTAAATGACATGGGATATTCTAAATAATATAACCTAAATGACATGGAATTTGATCTAAATGACATGAAATGACAAGAAACATAAAATAATGCTATCATAAAATATGCATGAAAATAAAATAAAAATGCATGAACATAGTATATGCTAAATAATGTGAAGAAAATAAATGACTAAATAAAAAATATAGGATAGCATGAAATATTCAAAATCATATGGTAAACAATATAACATCATAAAATGTAAATGAAAGTAATAATAATACCATGGAAAATATAATAACAAAAATCACATATTAAATAAAATGCATGAACATGGAAAATGCAATGCATGAAAATGTATTTTTTCCTCTAAATAAAGAAATCCGTATATCTAAAAAGATATCCGGCTACCTTAGGAAAATATGTCAAATTACATTTTCTAAAAAAAACAAAACTTTATGATTTTTTGAAAACAATTTTGAGGAAAAACTTGAATAAAGATTAAAACCCTACCAAACCCTTTTAAAATGGCTCTAATTTCCTAAGTTTAAAATCCCGGACTTGACCACCCTTAACCCGAGATTTATAAAATCATTTTTAAAGTTTAAAAAGGCTTAGAAACTACCCTAAGACAGTAGCTAAAGCTTCTAACCAACTCCCTCTAAATGTCTTAGCCAAATTCAACCATTATTCCTCTTTTGATTTCAAATCTGCCTCTACTGTCCAGTTTTGACACACGATTTTTTAGTCTATTTTTAAAAATTCAGCAAAATATAAAACAAATATTGGAGACTCTGAACATGTAAAATTACACGAAAAAAATTGGATTAATTTTCTGATAAAGATGACTTCCCAGAAAAATCGGAGAAGTTCGAGTACTGGTGAAAAAAATTGTTTTGTCAAAACACATTTTTGCCTTTGATAAATTCATTTAAAAATCAAAATAAAAATTGTTGGAGATCAACCTAAAGACCTAAAAACACTAGCTAAAACATTTAAAAACCTTGGACAAAAATTGGCTAAGTAAAAAAAATCACAAAGGTAGAATAATCAATTTGACAACTCTTTAATTTTCCACAAGTATGCTCAAGAGAGCATGACTTTGAGCCATTAATTGGCCTAAGTCACAAATCAAGTGGCAATGACATGGAATGCATGAACATACAGCAAATGAAATGTATGAAATGCATGGTCTAAAGCATAAATGGTAAAGGAAATGCATGACAATTCAAAATAACCTAAATGCCTAGCATGAGTTTGCATGGCAATAAATGCTATCCTATCTTAATATGCATGCAATGCTTGATAATGCAAATATGACTTGGACCTAATATGTTGTGTGTAGACACCTAATTTTGTCCGGACCACTAAAACATGCATGTTTTCTCCTGAATTGATGTTTTAGAATGGTGAAAGGCTTTTTTCATCCTGCAGGTGATACTCCGAGACTTAGTATAAGAAAGCAGACAGAAAAAGTCAAACTTGAAAAAAGTCAACCCCAAAAAAGTCAACTACTAAAAAAGTCAACCCACTTTCAAAATCAAGGTTTGAAGTTCAATTGAAAGATGGTGAAAGAATTTTGATAATCCGAGGTCTACATTGAAAGATATGGAGGTCGAAAGTTGGGTTACAAAATTTCAGTAGAAAGAAAACCCTAGTTCGGGAAATTTTTGGAAAGGTGCTTGAACGATCAAATTGTTCAAAATTGAAGGTTCCAAATGAAAGATAAGAACTGACTACGGGTAATGGAGCAGCTACTTGAAAGAAAAAAATGAAAGAAAAGTCAATTCGGAAGAAAACCGAGAATTAGGGTTTTTGGTGGATTTCGGTGAAATTTGGAAGAATTGCAGAAATGGCCCGATTCGATAAGACTAAAGCACCTAATTGAGGAGGAGTGATTAAAAAAGGATAGCCCAAGGCTCAGTTTGAAGAAGATTTGAAAATCGGACTTGTTTTGAGCAAAACCGGGTTTCAGAGTCAAAAGGGCAAAATTGGAAAATATGGGAAAAATAGCAAATGAACTCCAAAATTTTTGGATATTTCCAAATATTATTCTTAAATTATTTTGAAGAGATTGACGAAATAAAATCTTGATTCAGAGTTCGTTTGCAAAATGGCCAAATCCCGGGTTTCCTATATAGAAATTCAAGAGGATAAATCCCCAAAAAATAGCAAATGAACTCCAAAAATTCTGAAAATTTGCAAATATCATTTTTGAAATTATTTGGAAGAGATTGGTGAAAGAAAATCTTGATTCGGAGTTCGTTTGCAAAATGGCCAAATCCCGGGTCCCCTATGTAGTAATTCAAGCAGATAAATCCTGAAAAAATAGCAAATGAGCTCCAAAAATTATGAAAACTTTTAGATCAAATTTTTAAATTATTTTGAAGAGATTGGTGAAGAAAAATCTGGATTCGGAGCTCGTTTAAAAAATACTAAAGTTCGGGTGCATAAAAGGGGCAATTTTGGAAATAAATCCGAAATAAAAAGAAAATGGACTTGGAAAATTTTGAAAACTTCCAGAATTCAATTTTTTAGTATTTTGGAAGTATTGAAAAAAGAAAATTTAAATTTGGAGTCCGTTTTCTATTTATTTAGGTTCAGGAGGCAAAAAGGTTATTTCACCGAAGAAACCAAAAAGGGCAAATTTGTAATTGAGGAAATTATGATAAAAATAAGGAATTGCTGGGATTTTTCTTTCCTTGGTCAACCAGAATAGAGGAGAATAAGGAAGCTTGAACAATTTAATTCCTTAGTCACTATCAAGCCACATGCTACCACTTGCACCTTGCAATTGGCCCCCCTTCATCCAATGGCTTTGGTGCCTTTGTCATGACATTATGCATATTGATATGATTTGTCATGTACTTGTGTCATTTACTAGATAGGATTGCATTAGAGTATCATGTAACCACATTCGGCCTCTTGATGCATCCCTTGCCATATCATGCATTTGCATTTTGTTTAGGTAACATGCTTTGCATTATCATATCTTGAAATTGTGTATTAGTTGTTGTTTGTTACTGCATTGGCATTAGTTTCATTGATCATTGTATGTTCATAGTATTGCTATGCATGTTCATTACATTTTAGGTCTAGGCCATATTGGTATTGCCATGCATATTGGGTCTTAAATCATATTGGTATTGTCATGCATTGCTATGCTACTTAGGTATTATGTTACATTATCATTTTCATGTATATTCATAACATATTAGGTCCAAGTCATATTTGCATTATCAAGCATTGCATGCATATTAAGTTAGG
Organism: Fremontodendron californicum; assembly: GCA_030761205.1. Taxonomy (NCBI): domain Eukaryota; kingdom Viridiplantae; phylum Streptophyta; class Magnoliopsida; order Malvales; family Malvaceae; genus Fremontodendron; species Fremontodendron californicum. The sequence continues at coordinate 14,713,478 of JAULJL010000037.1, forward strand.
ATAGCATTTATTGCCATGCAAACTCATGCTAGGCATTTAGGTTATTTTGAATTGTCATGCATTTCCTTCACCATTTAGGCTTTAGACCATGCATTTCATACATTTCATTTGCTGTATGTTCATGCATTCCATGCCATTGCCACATGATTTATGACTTAGGCCAATCAATGGCTCAAAGTCATGCTCTCTTGAGCATATTTGTGGAAAATTAAAGGGTTGTCAAATTGATTATTCTACCTTTGTAATTTTTTTAACTTAGCCAATTTTTTTCCAAGGTTTTTAAATGTGTTAGCTACTATACTTAGGTCTTTAGGATGATCTCCAACAATTTTTACTTTTATTTTTGAATGAATTTATCAAAGGCAAAAAATGTGTTTTGACAAAACAGTTTTTTTTCACCCAGTACTCGAACTTCTCCGATTTTTCAGGGCCATCATATTTAATTAGAAAATTAAGTCATTTACTTTTACATGTCTTAGTCTCCAGTACTTTTTTTAGATTTTTTTAATTTTTAAAAATAGGCAAAAAATCGTGTGATAAAACTGGACAGTAGAGGCAGATTTGAAATCAAAAGAGAAATAATGGTTGACTTTGGCTAAGGCATTTGGAGGGGGTTGGTTAGAAGCTTTAGCTACTGTCTTAGGATAGTTTCTAAGCCTTTTTAAACTTTAAAAATGATTTTGTAAATCTCGGGTTAAGGGTTTAAACTTAGGAAATTAGAGCCATTTTAAAAGGGTTTTAATCTTCATTCAAGTTTTTCTTCTAAATTGTTTTCAAACAATCACAAAGTTTTTTTTTTTTAGAAAATGTAATTTGAAATATTTTCCTAAGGTAGCTGGATATCTCTTTAGATATACAGATTTCTTTATTTAGTGGAAAAAATACATTTTCATGCATTGCATTCTCCATGTTCATACATTTTATTTAATATGTGATTTTTGCTATGATATTTTCCATGGTATTATTATTACTTTGATTTACATTTTATGATGTTATATTGTTTGCCATATGATTTTGAATATGTCATGATATCCCATATTTTTTTTATTTAGTCATTTATTTTTGTCACATTATTTAGCATATACTATGTTCATGCATTTTTATTTTTATTTTCATGCATATTTTATGATAGCATTATTTTATGTTTCATGTCATTTCATCATAATCCATGTCATTTAGGTTATATTATTTAAAATATGCCATATCATTTAAAATTGCCATGTTATTTAAATCATTTTATCTCATTTAGAATATACCATGATACTTAGGATTTTTCATTTCACCTAGAATATACTATGCCATTTAAATTATGTCATATCATTTAGGTTGCATTATATTTTCTAGACTTTGCCATGTCATATTTTATTTATGTCATACATGTTCATGTTCATATTTTTAAATGCTTTGAAAGAAATAATGATTTTCAATAAAAATAAAGATATTCCTGAGTTAAAATAATTCATGAGTTCTCTACCGGGTTTGCTGGAGGGAATATCATCAATTATCATTAATAAAGGAATATCTTTCTTTCCAAAAAAAAAAAAAAAACGAGAATGATTCGGAAAGTTTTCCAAATGAATAAATTTTTTTATATTTTGCCGATTTTGTCGGGGAATATAGGAAAATTTTGAATTAATAAATTCCAGATCATTTTCAATTACAAATAGAATTATTTTTCTTAAAATTGGGAATTAACTTGAAATACTAAATTAAAAACAAACTTTTTACTGAGACTTGAGATAACACATGATTAATAAGGTACCGTTTTATACGGGCATTGTGGGGTGCTAATCCTTCCCCGCACGTAACCGAGTCCCGAACTCGATTGTTAGATTTTCTCTGGTTTATAATGCATACGTGAAATTGGTTTTTAAAATGTTTTAATTAATTTTAAAATGTTTTATAAAACCAGTTTTAATAGGTGGCCGATCACACCTAGCTAAAAAAGATTGGTGGCGACTCCATGACTTTTTCCGAGGATGTTTTCAAACCCTCATTTTATTTTAAGAGGAATTAAGTCAACTTTTCCTCGGTTTTTTTAATGTCATGCCTAACGAATAATAAAGTCTTGCTATGAGACTTGTTGTTATGTTATATTTGTTCACGTATCGACAGCTTGGCAACTCCGCTGGGGACTTTTTAGAGAGCCGGGCCTAGAATTAGTCGTGTGTTATCAAAGTCTTGGTTTTGTTGGTTTAATTGGTATTTAATTTTCATTTCCATATTTTTTAAAATAAAGGAGAATTTTGAAAATAATAAAATGTTTTAAATATATTCATATTCATTCACATGCATTTTATTATTGTTTTCTAGTTATTTAATGTTGTATATTACTATTGCTTGTTAGTTAATACGTTACACTATTCTTGATCGTTGTTTTAATAAATTGTTGGGGTATTTAGGATAAGGGGTGTCGAATAGGTGGTGAAAGGTTTGTTGTTCCTCCGTACACACTATATTTGCATTTGCATAACATGAACTCTCTACTCGGGTTCCGTCCTTTTAAGTGGGAGTAAAGTAACTACGCCTTCGTGATGATCCTTCGTATGGGCTAGTGAAACACTTTCGGAGTATAAAGTACCTAATGCCTTCGTGATGATCCTCCATATGGGATTAGAAAAATATACTCTAACGAATTGAACCCGTTTTTATCGAGGTGCCTTACTAGCCTTCACCGGCGAAAGTGAGGAGCAATTCGGGGCCTTTAGAACCAATTCACCCTCATATAGTAAACCTAGGCGAAGCCATGCCGGATTTTCATTAGATACACCGAAGATAGGAACACATGAAGAGACATTTCTAAACCTTTTGTTACCTATTTTACACTCTGAATAAGGGTTGTAGATCGGGCAACGATGTATGAACATCGCCCGTAATAAGTTTAATATCCCTCTCTGAAGGCATCGTGATGCCTAGATGAGTCAATAATATTGGGCAAGTGTTCACTAGTTTTTTTTTTTTTTTTAAATTGAAAATATCAAAACATTCCTTTTCAAACATTTTTGCATTTTGCACATTTTATGCATGTGTGAATAGAGCATGTACATTTATCGTTGTATTTTTTATCTAATTCTTTGCAATCAACAGTTGGTAATAATAATCTCATTTGATGATTTCATAAACTGGTAGCGTTACATGAACATTTGCATATTGTACCATAGTAGGATCCATTATTCCGAAATTATTTTGAAGAATAATATGTTTGGTTTTTCCTAGAGAAAACATGTTTTAAAAAAAAATCTTAGGTTAAATGTGGAGGCAAATCTTGCATAATGAGATTTTTGAATAATCAAAATTTGGTTCCACCATTTTTGTGTAGCCATTGATTTCTTTTTATATACCATGGTGCTAATTCATTTATTCTTTGCATGTATCAGTTTTACATCATGTTATAGTCATAAGCATGTATGCTCATTCATTTTAGAGTACAGTCATAGTTAGCATAATTTTTCTGTATATATCCATGCAATAATTTGCTTATTCTTTACATGCATCATGTTGGCATCAGGTTGCACACATGGCATACATAGTCATCATAATTTCTTTGAATGCTTCATGCATTAATCATCAGTATATCCATGCATATAGGAATAGAGCATGTACATTCATAATTGTATTCTTAAATCTCATGACATTTTCATTTGCATGAAAGGGGTTGGAGATATGAGGAAAGAATTGGAGGAACGAGTAGGTCCTTTCGAACGAAATCAAGAGTTTGGACATGAACTCTGGGAGTTGAAGGAACAGCTTGTCAAATTTATGAAAAGGTTTGAGGATATGGATAAGAGTAAAGGGGAATTTTCTCAGGGTTCTTCATCACTTTTGGATCAACCAAAACCTTCAAGTCCAGAACATACAATCCTTGCTAGATCTTGCGTTTGCCAGTGTTACAAAGGGTGTAAGCCTGATGAAATTGTGGACGAAATCATGAAAATGATTAAACCAAAGAGCTTGATACCAAAGACAGAAATCACCGATCCTGTACCATACCTGCAAACTGCTCTAAGTCCAAACCAGTATCCCTACCCTACTACGGCTCAATTGTCCATTGGGATGATCACTACGGGACCCCTGAATCCCACTCCATCACCACCAACTAGCAGTTTGTACTATTTCCCTCATCAATCACCTTATCAAGCATCCGGGATAGGAACCTCGAATTATGTACAACCTCCAAGGGTCCCGAGTCCAAGTCCATACCCTTGCCTTGTTATTCCGCCATCTCCCTATATGAACACTCCAATGCAAGCCTTAGGGTCACCATCAAGTGCCGCAACTCCTAGGCCATGTGTGACTAAGAAACAACCACGGGATAAGACCCAAAGGCATTTTGATCCTATTCCAATCAGCTATCAAGAACTTTTCCCAATGTTGGTTAGAAATCACCTATTTGCCTATGTGCCGTTGAAACCCCTGTCACCACCATACCCCAAGTGGTATAACTCGAATGAAAGATGTGATTATCACTGTGGAACTGTTGGGCATAGCATTGAGCACTGCAATGCACTCAAGAACAAAGTACAATCTCTTATAGATGCCAATTGGTTTGATCCAACGATGCTGATTGATAAAGGACCAGAAAAGGGTAATTAGGATTGGGAGATTTATGGTAATGATGTGGAAGGACTTCAATCTTATAGGATGTAGTAGGATTTTAGTTTTTCAGTAGTCGGCTCTTATAGGCTTAGGATGCTAGGAAGAATAAAGTGCTTGTAAAGACCGTTTTAACCACTATTCATGATTTTGTAAACATGGTTTATACCATTGTGAATATTGATTGGGAATGAATTGGTTGTGCTTCAATTTATGAGATGTTGATGATTAAGTTCCTCCTCCGATTTTTTATTTCCTTCGTGATATCTTCCCTTTGCATTTTGCATCTGATCAATTATTTGTCAGACCATATATTCATGCATGCATCTTGGTAGCATCAGGTGGTATTCATGACAAACATAGTCAGCATGATTTTTCTATATGTTCATGCACTAATTTGCTTATTACATACATCATGTTAACATTAGGTCACATTCATAACACACATGGTCAGAATGAGTTTCGTTGTATATACTCTGTGTCAATCATTCATTGTTTACATGCATCATAATTGACATCATATTGCACTCATAATGTATATGATCATTCATTGGGAAATACACTGAAATGTACATGGTCATTCTTTGTATATATCCATGCATTGACTTGATTATTCTTTGCTTGCAGCATGTTGGCATCGTGATTGCATTTATAGTTAGCATGTTTCTATTGTATATGTCCATACATCATATTGTGGCTTCACGTGCATCAAATTGCATTCATAACTCCTTCATCATGACATGCACTTAGGGGGAATAAAACAGAAGTTGGCTTGGCTTTAGGAGTCTTCGAAAGAATTTCTAGTTCAAATCAGAGGTATAAGAAGTACTGAATACCCTTTTAATATAGGCTAGTGCTATGGAGAATGAACAAGTTGCCCGAAAAGAAGGAATGGAAAAGGTACAGGAAGAATTACGAGAACAGCTGGCAAAGTCTCAAGCAGAAGCTAAGGACCGGACGACTAAATTGATGGAGCTGATGTCTTTCGTAATCAAGGGAAAAGGAACACTGAAAACTTTGCCGCCAGAGAAGGGTTAAAGGCACAAAAGGGTCAGAATGAGGTCATAATGATGGATGGCCAGAACACAGTTAACCCCAGCAACACCCTGAACTTAGACGACCCAGTTGAACGGGAAAAGTTGAAAATGGTTGAGTCAAATATGGCTGAGTTGACAGATTCCCAAGGGAAATATCAGTTGTTAGATGAAAGACTCCGGGCAGTAGAAGATACAGACGTATTCAGGAGTGTAGATGAGAAAGAGTCCTTAATTTAGTCATTCCTCCTAAATTCAAGGTCCCTGACTCTGTGAAATATGACGAGATGATCGATCCATCAACCCACATCACCATGTTCTGTCGAAAGATGGCAAGTCACATAGATAATGATATGCTTTTGATTCACTGCTTTCAGGATAGCCTCAGCGGGTCCGTAATTAGGTGGTATAGTCAGTGAGCAATGATCAGATTCGCTCTTGGAATGATTTGGCCAGGGCTTTTCTAAACCAGTACAAGCATGTGACCAACATGACACCTGACCGTCTCACCATGCAAAATATGAAGAAAAGGTTACTGAGAGTTTCAAAGAGTATGCTCAGAGGTGGAGGAACATGGCCACCCAAGTACAACCGTCCTTAACTCAGAAGGAAACCACTATCCTTTTTGTGAATACACTACAGGCCCCATACTACGATAGACTTGTTGCCAACACCACGAAGAATTTTTCGGATATGGTAATCTCTGGGGAAATGATCGAAAATGCTATTAAGGATGGGAAACTCCAAGGAGGTAAAACATTTAATGCAGAGAGAAACATAACGCCTAAAAAGAAAGAGGAAGATGTCCAAGCCGTGGGAGACTTTGCCCCCTATATTTCGGTTACTTCATACCAACTACCCTGTCCTTCTACGACCTGTGTATCCCAGGGTCCATACTTATACCCAATGGCCTCTCAGAATCCAGTAAATTTTCAACCTTTTGTTAGCCAGAGGAAACCAAAGAATATCCGAAAAAGAGATCAGTTTGAGCCACTCCCCATGTCTTACTCTGAACTATTGCCCCAGCTAGTCGAAGAGCAACTCCTCACTAAAGTTCCAGTGGAGCCTATCCAACCCCCATATCCTAGTTGGTATGACGAGATTGCATATTGTGATTATCATTCTAGGATTCGGGGACATTCCACGAAAAATTGCCTATGTCTGAAACGAAAGGTTCAAGCACTCATTAATAAAGGACAGTTAGATGTGGGGAAGAAACAAAGGTTAGACAGCGAGGAGAATCTACTGAATGGGAATGATGAGACCATTGCGGATGTCATAATAGGGGAAGAAGATGGAAAGGCCAGAAAGAGTACCGAGGAATAGCCAGTTTGAATTAGGGAGAACATGTCAAGGGGGAGTTTTTATGCATTTAGTTTCATACCTCATGATGAAAACACTTGTCTTATGTTAACATCCATATGAAATAAATGAATTTTGAATGTTTTTATGTTTGTTATGTTTTAACAATAATTTGAATTGCAAAAACAAGCATTAAGGAGGTTCTAATAATGGATAGTCTCGAGAATATTGATGATCATTGTTAGAAATGACCCAATACCTTTCTCCTTTTGGGGATTCCAAATGTCTAAATTCCTGAAACTAAGATCACTTGAAAGACCTAATGCTTCAAAGAATATGATTGATTAAACTTCATAAACCATTGTCATTGCAGAATAAGCAAAGGTGTAAATCCTAGTCTAGGCCATGAACAAAGGAACGAACTTTTTAAAAAAAATTTGAACTCTTTGAAATTCAAACAAATGAGACATTCTTTCCAGAATCTAGATTTTGTTAAATTGATGTATGTCAAGATTGTGCTAAAACCATTCATGACCATTACCAATAACCACAAAACACAAATTGCCTAAACATCACTTCATGATTGACATCCTGGGGCACAATAATTAAACTAGATTATCCCATGTCCCAGAGAAAACCCGTTTTTGGGTCATATTTTCCTTATTCACTTCAAACAAACCCAAGATTGAAACTTATTCTTTTTAGTACAGACCTAGACTTGCGATGTTCCTCGTAATGATACAAATTCTCATGGTTAATCAAATTAGGGCATCATATGTGGAAATGATGGATACATGGTAAAAAGGATGGACTAACGCATGAATCATTGGGGCATGCGATAAAAAAAACAGAAAAAGAAAAAAAAATTGTGATATCATGCATATGAGAATTCGAATGATTCCAAAGTGTAAAATGAAATTCTGGCTATCTATTTCCCCTAGGGATTTCTTTTCAATGTGAATATTCGTGCTTGACATGAGAAATGGCCATCTTTCATGTCTCTGTCGCAAAAAGAAATTATCCATAGTCACCCCTTTTGAGCCAAAGGAATTATTTCTTCTTTAAACCATGATCAAGGATTACCCTCTACACTAGGGGGCAAAAATACGAGGAAATGTCTTCTCAAAGATCATGGAAAAATGAGTCCTAGCTCAAAGACAGATACAAAGCAAATGGAGCCCCGAATAAATACGGGCTCACTCTGTCAAAGAAAAAGGAAAAGATGGCGAAATGGAAGCCAAGAACAAAACAAAAGCCAATTAAAAATGTGAAAAAGTATGGCAAATGAAAGCCAAAAGCAAGGAAGAAAAAGAGCAAAAAGTCAAAAAGGAATAAAAAGTGCAAAAAGGGATAAATGTTTCAAAGAGAATCCTCCTTAAGAAATGATCCTTGATCTAATTACCCTCAAACACATATTTTGGGCCTATTTATCCTTTCTTTCTGAACCTTGAGCCATGGCCTACATTACGTGCTTTAAAAGTCCATTTCGATCAAGCATGAATATTTAACTTGAAGGGGTTTTTCCTCAGATTTTATCCCATCTCGTCGAATTATCATTTCACTAAGGAAGAATTTAGAATTCTCAAATGCATGGTAAAACAATGAAAAAAGAAAAAATTGGAGAGAATGGGACTCTAGGGCGAAAACCCGAAAATGGGACGTCTAGAGTAAAATGGAAATTTTTGATGCCATCTATGATAGTGTCGATACCACAAAAGAGAAGATCATCTTAAAGAAGTGGTCATCAAGGAACATTTAGGAATTCCTGAACCTCCCAAATTGTCAACTCTCATTTGGATGATTGATTTCAAAAACTGAAACTTTTTTTCTCCAAAATCAACTTTCTAGTTTAAACATCCCAGCCACTCTTGACGCTTGTCAAAATACCTTGATATGGAAACTAAAAGAATGTTGAATTTGTTTGGTTTTCAATGAATTCGTGATTTATAAAATCTATCCATTTGTGAGCCTGGAAGGGACATACATTTTTTTGTTGTGAAGTTTTCCTGGAAAAACCAAAATCATGTTGTACCAAGCCTTGTCAATTCAAGTTGAAAAACCCAAATTGACACTTTGGAAAATTTCTAACAGTGATTATTAGTCTTCAAAAGATTTGTACATTACACACTGTGGGGATAAAATTTTGACTCATAAGTTTTCATTAAATAAGCAAAATTGTTTTTCAAAAAGGGAAAATAAAAATATTTTTGAAATACCCATTTTTGATGTTGACATGAGATAAGAGTTTTTCTAATCCAAAGGTTTGGAATTACTAGAGATGACCTTGACTTCCAAATATGAGAAGAAGAAATAAAACTCAGCAAGCAGATTTCTGTTGATAAGAGTTTGAAAACTGTTGGGGCAAAAAGAATAGGCAAAGATTGAAAAAGGAGTTGAAAATATACTCTGATTTGAAGAGGAAAAATGAATGGGAAAGGCTAAGCCAAAGTCTAGAAAAACAATCGGGGGCATTTGCATCATTCATGAACACTCATCTCTCTATTAAGCTTTGCATCTGCACTGTGTCAGCAAGCATTTGTATCATTCATGGATATTTGCATTTGCACTATTCCATGAGCATCTGCATTCTACCTTTACAAGTACATCCTTCATAGATATTTGCATTAGCATCATCTCAAGAAAGTGCATCATTTCTAGGATCATTGCATCTTTATTGTAGCTGCAATTACACCATTCATGAACCACTTACATGAACATGATTCGTAGGGACATCTGCATCTGCATTTAGAAGCATTTGCATCAATCCAAGACATTTGCATCTGCATTTAGAAGCATTTGCATCGATCCAAAACATCTGTATCATTTCAAGAAGCATTTGCATCAATCCAAGATATTTTTATTTACACCACGAAGCATTTCCATCCTCTCTCAAACCCTTCAGGTTAATTTCTAGGTCATTTCAATTTCTGGTTTCATCCAGATCTTTTCAAATTTCTGGTTTCACCAATGCCTTTTTATTCTCTGGTTTCATCCAAATCTTTTTCAAATTTCTGGTTTCACCCATGTTTTTCAAATTTCTGGTTTCATCCAGAACATTTTCAAATTTCTGGTTTCATCCATGCCTTTAATCTCTGGTTTCATCCAGACCTTTTTCAAATTTCTGGTTTCACCCATGCTTTTCAAATTTTTGGTTTCACCCATGCTTTTCAATTTTTGGTTCCATCCAGATCATTTTCAAATTTCTGGCTTCACCCATGCCTTTAATCTCTGGTTTCATCTAGATCTTTTTCAAATTTCTGGTTTCACCCATGCTTTTCAAATTTTTGGTTCCATCTAGATCATTTTCAAATCTTTGGTTTCACCCATGCCTTTAATCTCTGGTTTTATCCAGATCTTATTCAAATTTCTGGTTCCATCCAGATCATTTTCAAATTTCTGGTTTCACCCATGCCTTTAATCTCTGGTTTCATCTAGATCTTTTTCAAATTTTTGGTTTCACCCATGCTTTTCAAATTTCTGGTTCCATCCAGATCGTTTTCCAATTTCTTGTTTCACCCATGCTTTTCAATTTCTGGTTCCATCCAGATCATTTTCAAATTTTTGGTTTCACCTATGATTTTAATCTCTGGTTTCATCCAGATCTTTTTCAATTTTTGGTTTCATCCATGCTGGTAAGGTTAGTACAAAACAGGATAAGACCTCCGGGCACCATTTTTAAGACCTTCGAGCACTATTTTTAAGACCATCGGGCATAATTTTTCAAATCACAGGTAAGGCCTCCAGGAACCATTTTTAAGACCTCCGGGCACCATTTTTAAGACCTTCGGGCATAATTTTTTCTTTTACAAATCGAACTCGTTTCCTTAAGACGGGTCGAGCCTTGATTAGTCAGGGAATTCAATTTAAGGACAAAATCTTCAATTTACAGCTTTTTAAAAACAAAAAAAAAATGAATGAAAAAAATATTTTTAAAAAAATGAAAAAGAAAAAAATGGAAAAAAGAAAACTCCTTTTCCCTCCTCTTCACATGGATTTCACTAACCGAACAAAATTAGTGTTTGTTTATCTTTGCTTGATTCCTGATTCTCAGCAGTAGCCAAAGAGGGGCAGTTGAAGACACCTAAATTTATCCGAACCACTAAAACAGGTATGTTTTCTTCCTAAATTGATGTTTCAGAATGCTACAAGGCTTTTTTCGTCCTGCAGGTGGTACTCCGAGACTTAGTCTAAGAAAGCAGACAGAAAAGGTCAAACTTGAAAAAAGTCAACCCCAAAAAAAGTCAACCTCGAAAAAGTCAACCCCAAAAAGTCAACTACTAAAAAAGTCAACCTACTTTCAAAATCAAGGTTTGAAGTTCAATTGAAAGATGGTGAAAGAATTTTGATAATCCGAGGTCTACATTGAAAGATATGGAGGTCGAAAGTTGGGTTACAGAATTTCAGTAAAAAGAAAACCCTAGTTCTAGAAATTTGGGGAAAGGTGCTTGAACGATCAAATTGTTCAAAATTGAAGGTTTCAAATGAAAGATAAGAACTGACTACGAGTAATGGAGAAGCTACTTGAAAGAAAAACTGAATGAAAAATCAATTCGAAAGAAAATAGAGAATTGGGATTTTTGGTGGATTTCAGTGAAATTTGGAAGAATTACAGAAATGGCCCAATTCGGTAAGACTAAAGCCCCTAATTCTGGAGTGATTAAACAAGGATAGCCCATGGCTCAGTTTGAAGAAAATCTAAAAATCGGACTTGTTTTGAGCAAACCCGGGTTTCAGAGGCAAAAGGCCAAAAATTCTGAAAATTTGTAAATCTTATTCTTAAATCATTTCAAATAGATTGGCAAAAGAAAATCTTGATTCGGAGTTCCTTTGCAAAATGGCCAAATCCCGGGTCCCCTATGTAGAAATTCAACAGGATAAATCCTGAAAAAATAGCAAATGAACTCCAAAAATTTTGAAAATTTGCAAATCTCATTTTTAAATTATTTGGAAGAGATTGGAAAAAGAAAATCTTGATTCGGAGTTTGTTTGCAAAATGGCCAAATCTCGGGTCCCCTATGTAGTAATTGAAGCAGATAAATCTCGAAAAAATAGCAAATGAGCTCCAAAAATTATGAAAACTTCCAGATCACATTTTTAAATTATTTGGAAGATATTGATGAAGAAAAATCTGGATTTGGAGCTCGTTTAAAAAATGGTAAAGTTCGGGTGCATAAAAGGGGCAATTTTGAAAATAAATATGAAATAAATAGCACATGGACTCGAAAATTTTGAAAACTCCCAGAATTCAATTTTTTATTATTTAGGAAGTATTGAAAAAAGAAAATTCGAATTTGGAGTCCGTTTGCTATTTATATAGGTTCGGGGGGCAAAAAGGTAATTTCATCGAAGAAACCAAAAAGGACAAATTTGTAATTGAGGAAAATGTGAAAGAAGAAGGAATTGCTGGGATTTTTCTTCCCTTGGTCAGCCAGCATAGAGGAGAAGAAGGAAGCTTGACCAATTTAATTCCTTAGTCACTATCAAGCCACATGCTACCACTAACACCTTGCAAATGGTCCCCCTTCATCCAATGGCTTAGGTGCCTTATAGGAAAGTTGAATGCACCACCCAATGGACAAGTTTAACGGCCAAGATGACATTTTGATTTTTCATGAAAGGACACTCATCTAATGGCCAAGAATGGAAGAAAAAAGATGAGCACAATGCATCCAAGGGTGAGCATCCATTCGGTCAAGCAAAGGAGTGCATGGGATTGTCTCTTTTCATCCAATGGCTTAGGCTATCTATGAGGGCTGAGTGCATACGTTGAGGGCAAGATTTAATCAACAAGTTGTCATTTTTATGTTGTCCTCATCCAATGACCAAGAATGGAAGAGCACAACTCATCCAAGGGTAGGCACTCAAGGGGGCAAGCAAGGGAGTGCATGTAATTGGTCCTCTTTTGCATCTAAGGGCTGATGTTACTACATGGGATGAGTACACATCTTAAGGGCTGCTATCAATTGGCAAGATGACATTTTTATGTTGTCATCAAAATATCTTAATCCTAGGGCCAAGATTGGAGCAGAAAAAAGTGCAATTTTCATCCAAGGGTGAGAGAGCCATTCGGCCAAGCCATTAGGAGGGGTTATTTCATTTTTTTCGGAGGTTTTTTGGCTGAAGTCAGTAGCTAATTTAGCAAGAAAAAGGTTTTGAAAGAAAAAAAAAAAAGGTTTTCAATAGGAGAGCTTGAAGGTAGTCATCTCTACCAAGCTCTAGCATGGTTTCTTCTTGTTTTCTATGTGATTTCTTGATTTTCTATCTTGTTTTCCCACTAAATTTTTCATAGAAATAAAGTTTTTTAAATGTTTACTTAAGTTTTCATCTTTTCTTCTTCATCAAAAGGGTTGAAAATATTTTTTTTTTTTACATGTCTTTGCTTTTGCCGAATATGGCATGTTTGCTTGCCTTGGTTTTTTTTTTTTTTCTTCTTTGCATGTTGTTGTGAGAAAAAATGATTTTTAGAAGGTTTTTTTAGAGTATTTTATATTCTGATTTCTTACAAAAAGATGACACAAAAAAGGTTGAAATGGCTACATGATCTTGGCAAGACCAAGTGGCCATGGTTAGCGGAGAAGCTTTGCCCATTTTTACCTACCATGAAAGCTCACCTTAATTTTGTTGTTTAACATGGTTTATTTTTTGAATTTTTTTGAAATAGAAAGGCTTCATGATCTTTGAAAGACCAAGTGATTATGGTTAGGTGAGAGGCTATGCCCATTTGATACCAACCATGGAGCTTAACTTTCCTTGTTTTATTTACTAGTTTTGCTTGTTATTTGCTTTGCATGTCTATGTTTAATTTTTTATATGTTCTCTACATTATTTTATATGCCATATTTGTTTGTATATTTCATTTCCATGCTTGATATTGTGTCCTTGAAGATTCGGCCATTGTGTCATATGCTCATATTGTGCATTTTTTTTTCATGTATCATGTCTTATATTATAAACATGTTTGCATTTTTTGTCATACGGCCATTCGTCTACTCGATGTTAGTATGCCTTGCATGTGCATTTTCATCTTGCTTCTTGGCTTGTTTACATCTCCATGCCATGAGTGAGCATATCTTGATTTTTAGTATGCCATATGTTTGTGAAAATGCTCTGATAAAATACCGTCCTTTGGGGTATATGACCATTCGGCTGTTCCATTTAGTATGCCTTGCATGTGCATCTCCAACTTGCCGCTTAACTTGTTTGCATCTCCATGCCATGAGCTTGTGCATTTTGATTTTAGTATGTCATATGCTTATGAAATTATCATAACATTATGCATATTGATATGATTTGTCATGTACTTGTGTCATTTACTAGATAGGATTGCATTAGAGTATCATGTAACCACATTCGGCCTCTTCATGCATCCCTTGCCTTATCATGCATTTGCATTTTGATTAGGTAACATGCTTTGCATTATCATATCTTGAAATTGTGTATTAGTTTCTGTTTGTTCCAGCATTGGCATTAGTTTCATTGGTCATTCTATGCTCATAGTATTGCTATGCATGTTCATTACATTTTAGGTCTAGGCCATATTGGTACTGCTATGCATATTGGGTCTTAAATCATATTGGTATTGCCATGCATTGCTATGCTACTTAGGTCTTAGGTTACATTAGCATTTTCATGCATATTCACAATGTTGATACGTGAACGAATATAACATAACATAACAAAAAGTCTCATCGCAAGACTTTATTATTCGTTAGGCATGACATTAAAAAAAACTGAGAAAAAGTCGACTTAATTCCTCTTGAAATAAAATAAGGGTTTGAAAACATCCACTAAAAAAGATCATGAAGCCTTGGATGAAATTTTACTCCATGGTTGGTATCAAATGGGCATAGCCTCTCACCTAACCATAATCACTTGGTTTTGCCAAGATCATGAAGCATTTCCATTTCAAAAAAGATCATGAAGCCTTGGATGAACTTTTCACTTTTTCTCCTTCAATCTTGGCCCTAAGATTAAGATATTTTCATGGCAACATAAAAATGTCATCTTGCCAATTGCAGCCCTTAAGATATGTACTCAACCTTTGTAGTAACCTTAGCCCTTAGATGCAAACGATGATCAATCCCAAGCACTCCCTTGCTTGCCCCCTTGAGTGCCTACCCTTGGATGAGTTCTGCTCTTCCATTCTTGGTCATTGGATGAGGACAACATAAAAATGACATATTGTAGATTAATTCCAGCCCTCAACATGTGTACTCAGCCCTTGTAGATAGCCTAAGCCATTGGATGAAAAGAGACAATCCCATGCACTCTCTTGCTTGGCCGAATGGATGTTCACCTTTGGATGAATTGTTCTCATCTTTTTTCTTCCATTCTTGGCCATTAGATGAGGGTTCTTCATGAAAAATAAAAATGTCATCTTGGCATTTAAACTTGTCCTTGGATGGTGCATTCAACTTTCCTACAAAGCACCTAAGCCATTGGATGAAGGGGGACCATGTGCAAGGTGTTAGTGGTAGCATGTGAGCTTGATAGTGACTAAGCAATTAAATTGATCAAGCTTCCTTATTCCCCTCTATGCTGGCTGATCAAAGGAGGTAAAATCCCAGCAATTCCTTCTTCTTTCATATTTTCCTTAATTACAAATTTGCCCTTTTTTGTTTCTTTGGTGAAAAGACCTTTTTGCCCCCTAAGCATAAATAAATAGCAAACGGACTCCAAATTCGAATTTTCTTTTTTCAATACTTCCGAAATAATAAAAAATTGAATTCTATAAGTTTTCGAAATTTTTTGAGTCCATTTGCTATTTATTTTGGATTTATTTCCGAAAATGCCCCTTTTATGTACCCGAACTTTACCATTTTTTAAACGAGCTCCGAATCCAGATTTTTCTTCACCAATCTCTTCCAAATAATTTAAAAATGAGATCTGCAAATTTTTAGAATTTTTGAAACTCGTTTGTCATTTTTTCGGGATTTATCCTATTGAATTTCTGTATTGTGGACCCGGGATTTGGCCATTTTGCAAACGAACTCCGAATCAAGATTTTCTTTTTCCAATCTCTTTGAAATGATTTAAGAATGAGATTTGCAAATTTTCAAAATTTTTGGAGTTCATTTGCTATTTTTCCCATATTTTCCAATTTTGCCCTTTTACCTTCGAGACCCGATTTTGCTCAAAACAAGTATTTTTTTTTTTTTCAGATTTTCTTCAAACTGAGCCTTGGGCTTTCCTTGTTTAATCACTCCTCCTCAATTAGGGGCTTTAGTCTTACCGAATCAGGTCATTTCTACAATTCTTCCAAATTTTACCGAAATCCACCAAAAACCCTAATTCTCGGTTTTCTTCCGAATTGACTTTTCTTTTTAGTTTTTCTTTCAAGTAGCTTCTCTATTACCTGTAGTCAATGCTTATCGTTAATTTGGAACCTTCAATTTTGAATAATTTGATCGTTCAAGCACTTTTCCCCAAATTTCTCGAACTAGGGTTTCTTTTCTACTGAAATTCCATAACCCAAGTTCCAACCTCCATATCTTTCAATGTAGACCTCGGATTATCAAAATTCTTTCTTCGTTTTTCAATTGAAATTCAGACCTTGATTTTGAAAGTGGGTTGACTTTTTCAGTAGTTGACTTTTTAGGGTTGACTTTTTTGGGGTTGACCTTTTTTGGGGTTGACTTTTTTGAGTTTGACATTTTTTGTCTGCTTTCTAAATGCCCCAGCAATTTATTAAAACAAAGATCAAGAATAGTGTAACGCATTAACCAACCAGAGAGCAGTAATAATATGCATGCAAATGGACATATTATAAATATTTTGTTATTTTAAAAAAATTTCCTTATTTAAAAAAGATGTGGGAAATATAATTAAATACCAATTAAAATCGACAAAATCGAGACTTTTGATAACACATGACTAATTCTAGGCCTGAGTCTCTAAAAGTCCCCAGCAGAGTCGCCAAGCTGTCACAACCTAAAAAATATTAAGTCTCATCGCGAGACATTTATTCGTTAAGTGTGACATTGGGGAAATAGAGGAAAAGACAACTTAATTTCTCTTCAAATAAAATAAGGGTTTGAAAACAATCTCGAAAAAGAAATTGAGTTGCCAACAATCTTTTTTGGCTAGGTGTGATCGGCAACCTATTAAAACCGGTTTTGTAAAATATTTTTTAAAACCATCTGTTTTTTTAAACTAGAGAAATCAAAGAATCGGGTTTGAGAGTCAGTTACATGCGGGGAAGGATTAGCACCCCTACAACGCCCGTTCAAAATGGTACCTTATTAATCATGTGTTATCTCAAATCTCGGTAAAGGTTTTAAATTTGGCATTTTAAAATAATTCCCAATTTAAAGAAAAATAATTTCATTTTTAATTGAAAATGATCCAAAATTTATTAATTCAAAATTTTCCTATGTTCCCCTCTTCTTGGGCTGGCTGAATGGCCTTTCAAATTCCAGCCATCTCTCTATTTTTTTTAAATGGCAAAAAATAGCATTCTTTAATTTCTTCGATAAAATTGCACTTTAGCCCCCCAAACTTAATTAAATTGCAAAAAGACTCCAAATCTGGATTTTCTTTTTCTAATACTTTCTAAATAATATAAAATTGAGTTCTAGAAGTTTTCATAATTTTTCGAACCCGTTTGCTATTTTTCCCAGATTTATCTTCTGGAATTTCGATTTGATGCATCCCAAATTTGGCCTTTTTTCAATTGAGCTCTGATTCTTAATTCTTCTTCACCAATATCTTCCAAATAATATAAAATTGAGATCTGAAAGTTTTCATAATTTTCCGAGCTCATTTGCTATTTTTCTAGGATTTATCTTCTTGAACTTAGCGAGCTCGAAATTTGCCATTTTTCAAATGAGCTCCAACTTTGGATTTTTCTTTTCCAATCTTTTCCAAATAATATAAAATTGAGATTTGGAAGTTTTCATAATTTTCCGAGCTCATTTGTTATTTTCCCGGATTTATTTTCTAGAATTTTAGCTTAATGTACCCGAAATTTGCCATTTTTCAAATGAGCTCCGATTCTAGATTTTTCTTCGCCAATCTCTTCCAAATGACATAAAACTCAGATTTGGATATTTTCATATTTTTTCGAGCTTGTTTCCTATTTTTCTCAGATTTTCTAAGATTGCCCTTTAACCTCCGAAACCTCAATTTTACTCAAAACAGGTCCGATTTCCAGATTTTCTTTTTCTAGGCCTTTGTTATATATTGAATTGAAGTTGGTACGAAAATTCCCAATTTTTACGATCAAATTCTCATCCGATTGGAATTTTCCTTTTCAAATATCGAGAATTTCCTTTTTTTTGGTTTGCCTCCAACCGGCTCTTTTCTCGGAATTACTTCAAACTGAGCCTTGGGCTATCCTTGTTTACCTACTCTTCATCAATTAGGGACTTTAATTTTATCGAATTGGGCCATTTTTGTAGTTTTCTCCAATTTCACCAAAAATCACCAAAAATCCTAATTTCCAGTTTTCTTCCAAATTGACTCTTCCTTTGGTTTTGCTTTCAAATGGCCTTTCCAGTACCCGTAGTCATTGATTATAATCCATTCGAAAACTCCAACTTCGACCAATTTGATCGTTTAAGCACTTTTTCCCAAATTCATCGAATTAGGGTTTTCTTACCACTTTTTTTTAGATTGACTTTTCATGTTGTCCTCTTAAAAAAGGTCTTGGAATACCACCTATAGGTTGAGAAGAGACTTTATGCATTCTAAAACATCATTAGAAGAAAATTACCTGATTTAGGGGTCCGGACAAAATTAGGTGTTTACACACTTGATGCATGCAATCGATCTCATAGGTTGAGAGTATAGAGATACTTGGGGATAACATATGGGTGCTTGTTAGTTGAACAAGTTCACTGAATATGACCCGCTATGAGAGTTTCATTTGGTGTTTCACTGAAGTGTCATGGAAAATACTCTCATGTGTCAATAGTGTAAGTAATCCTTTGACTTGTGACACCAGGTCATCTTGTACGTGTATTGTCATACTTAGATTTCATCATGAACGGGTCCCAACAAGAGGATGCTTATAGTAGGGGTGTTATTGGGTATGACATGAAGCATACGAAGACGATTAAGTGGTCCAGAGAGGATTCATCACCCCAAGTGATATGAGGGGACATATCTCACATGCATCTGGCTTATATTAACTTATGGAAGTCCTTGGCCAAGGCAATACTTAAGGAGTTAATATTAAAGATACAGATCTAATATGGAATGGAATTAAGAGTAGACACTAAACCATGCTCTTTCCTATCCATAGATATTTGATGAAGGGATTGAATTACACAGACATATTGTATACGAAAGGCTTGTCGAACCTTGTTGACTCTCTCGGCATTTGGATCGTCATGATGCATTGCTAGATGGCTCTCATGATCTATAAATATAGATAGGAAATTTTTAAATGAATTTAATTTTTATCTATTGCCAACATGTTGGAGGCCTAATGGGTCACACACAAAAGGTGATTAATGGAATTAAAATGAGATTGGGCCAGATTAAATATTCATTAAGTGTTATGGGCTTACTATGAATATTTAATACTATCTATAAGGGATTTAGTGCAGTTAGTCCAATATTTGGCATACACTAAACCTAATTATATATATGCCTTATGTTCTTGCTGCCTCCCTTAAGCTGAAACCCTAGTAGCCGTATCCTCTCACCTCCTTGTGAGAATCGGTCACATAGAGAAAAGAATAGGAGGAATTCGTTTTCTTCTTGCCTGCTTCTTTTCGGCTAACTAGTAAAAAGGAGGAAGGTTTCTCACAACCTAGACTACTAGCATCGTCTTGGAAAAACATAATCTCAACTTTGTGAAGGTTGTCGAGTCACCTGCATAGATTACTGTTAGAGGCCGGACAATTGGAAGGCTTTGGTTTGCGACAATCGGGCTTTGTGTACAAGAACAAGAGCATCAAGAATCTGCGTTGAGGTTCCAGCAATCTCCATCGCGGAGGTATGATATTTTTATTGTTATCGATTCTTGACAGGATGATCGTTTTGAATTCATAAGTAAATCCATGGAGGGATTTGGTTTCTCTATGATTTTGTTTTATTCAGCTGCATTGTTAATTTAACTTGTTGATTAAATTATACATTATCTATGTTTGAGCATGATCCAAATCCCAACAGTGGTATCAGAGCCTCTCTTATGTTATTCCTATACGATCTATACTTTGATTGTTACCTTTTACAAAACTGTTTTGTTCTTTGAGTTGTTTTGATCTGATTGTCACTAACTGAAATTGTAAGAATTTGCACTTGTAGTGTTTCAGTGAAGGCAGCAGGTTATCATGGTGAATTCTTGTTGATTAATTGGTTTACAATTGTTTTAAACTGATTAATGCAAAGGGAGAAAGTTTGGCAACAATTGCGAATTGTTTTTTCCTGCTTTGCGCCAACTTTGGTGATTTGAAGCATAAAAACTTGTAGATTTTCTTGTTTGTTTTTAATGCATGGTTTGATGATTTTTAGGTTTTAAAATTTCTTGAATTGTTCTTGGCAAGCCTGACAAAATAATAAAACTGATTTGGCATTGAAAAATTGGAAGCTGTGAAAAGCGGATAGAGAGGCTACAGGGAAAAGGGAGGCGGCAGCTATACCATGTAGCCGCAGCCTGTGCCTTCCCTTGCGAGGGTTTTTGGTTCTATTAGATTTTCACAGCTTGTGGATTTTCGACAATATTGAGTTACCAATGTTGTAGTGTCCTAGTTTAACTACAACACTTGAATTAGTGACCATGGTGATATTGTTGAATTAATTAAATCACCAATATGAGAATTAACATGTTATAAATATTCAATTAAATTGTTTAATTGGATGATAATTTAATTAGAGGAAATAATCCTAATTGGATTAGGATTTATTCTAATGAGATTAGAATTATTTTCTTTAAATTAAATTATGGATCAAAAATAATCATTGAATTGTAATTAGAGATTAAAGCATGATTTATATGTTCATAAATTGTTTGTGAATGTATGAGATGATTATGGACTTAAACCCAATATGATTGTGGATGGTTAAATTTATTTTTCATGGTTTTTATTATTAAATAGGGATTACGTGCCCTGCCTTATCTCTTATTTTCTGGAGTTGTAAAAATTCTTTCCTCACCTAATTCCCCTCAAATGTAACTTAAGGTTTCTTTATTGCAAATGTAATTAGTTAAATCAAAGTGTAAAATTAGGATTAGCTAGGAATAATTTATGTAACTTGAAGATGGAGATGATAGGTGCCATGAAGATAAGGATATTACAAGCAAACTTTTGAAGACTATGTATATAATCACTTAGGAATTTGACCAACTAATTTCCTTTGATGGCTCAAGGAAATTTTATTTAGAAAAGTCCATAATCGTCCAAGTAGAAAGCATGTTATAGAATTACTTTATGCGATATTATAAATGTTATGAATGCCTGATATGATGAGACTTATAAGAAAAGGAAATCCCTCTTTACAATATTGAGTCACATGTTTCGCATGGTAAAGTTGCCTTCTATCATCATAACAAGATAATCAGAGTTCTTCCAGTAGGAGGCTTGTTGAGTCACTGAAGGTCAAACTACTGTATGAATATGTTTGAGTTATGAGATGTGTCTTACTCAACTAATGCTATGTTGTCCAGATGCTTTAAAACTTGACCACATAGTGTTAGAGGCAAAGTACATATGATGTGCTTAGACAAGGAGTTGTCACCTAACTGATCTGGGAGTTGTATAGAGATGCAATTGATAAGCTATATTATCTACCCAACTAGGCTTGTTGTAATTTGTTGAGACACTCAAGGTTGCAACATGTTGAAAGGGATCCTAGCCCACTAGAAATACCTTGATGAGATTTTCGAATAATAGTGAGGGCTATTATCTCAAAAAAATAGTGGGAGAACCAATAAGAGATTTAATACCTCATCTTGAATTGGTATAAATACATGAATATAATTGATATATACTTTTTTCATATTAGGTTGTTAAAAAATGGTTAATACTTTAACTGCACTGCGTGGCATTATGAATGCCATTAGTCCAAAATGTTTGGATTGGTACATGAGATTGAGAAGCGTTCTCAATGAAAGAAAGGTTTCTCACTTGACAAGTCAAGAATAACTTATAGAAGTTTCTAGGTTGACTGTGTTTGTGATTGAACTGAATCTTTCTACTGTTAAATCTAATTCCTGGACAGTTGATTCAGGATGCGGTTCACATCTATGTAATGACATAGATGAAGTAGAAAGTTAAGCAAAGATGAAGTAGTTCTAAGAGTAGGCAATGGTGTAAAAGTTGCAGAATTGGCTGTTGGAACATGCAGTTTATCTTTGCCTTCTGGCATGAAGTTGGAACTGAAAGATTGTTACTTTGTTATTGTCAAGAAACATCATTTCTGTTTCATACCGATGGTTTCGAGATAAGAATGAAGGGCAATACTTGCTCCATCATTCTTAAAGACATACACTATGGATCGACAACATTACATAATGGTTTATATGTTTTGGATCCAGAGATGCTTATGTTCAATATAAATGTCAAGAAAGCAAGAAAGAATGATCCAAGTAAGACCTACATCTGGCACTATAGACCTGGTCATATCAATGAGACAAGGATTTCCAAATTACATAAACATGGTTTGTCGCAACCTAAAAAATAACTAGTCTCATCGCAGGACTTTATTATTCGTTAAGCGTGACATTAAAAAAAACCGAGGAAAAGTCGACTCAAATCCTCTAGAAAAATGAAGGTTTTGAAAATGACCTTAAAAAAGACATGGAGTCGCCACCAATCTTTTTTAGCTAGGTGTGATCGGCCACCTATTAAAACCGGTTTTATAAAATATTTTAAAAATTAATTAAAACATTTTAAAAACCAATTTCAAGTCTGTGTTTTAAACCAGAGAAATCAAAGAAACGGGTTCGGGACTCGGTTACGTGCGGGGAAGGATTAGCACCCCCACAACGCCCGTATAAAACGGTACCTTATTAATCGTGTGTTATCTAAAATCTCGGTAAAAAGTTTGTTTTAAATTTAGTATTTCAAGTTAATTCCCAAAAGAAAAATAATTCCCTTTTTAATTGAAAATGATCCGGAACTTATAAATTCAAAATTTTCCTATATTCCCCAACAAACGTGGCAAAATATAGAAATTTTTATTAATTTTGGAAAATTTTCCGAATCATTCTCTTTTTAAAGAAGATATTCCATTATTAATAATAATTGATGATATCCTCCCCAGCAAGCCCGGTAGAGAACGCATGAATTATTTTAACTAGGGAATATCTTTATTTTATTGAAAACCCTTATCTTTTTTTGAAAACATTTAAAATAAATGAATATGTATATGCATGACATAAATAAAATGACATAGAAAAATCTAAATAATATAATGCTTCCTAAATGATATGATATAATGTAAATGCCTTAGCATATTCTAAATTAAATAAAATATCCTAAGTTATATGACATATTATAAATAAAATGAAATGACCTAGGTAACATAGTATATTCTATATGAGATGCAATATCCTAAGTCATACGATATATTCTAAATGAAATAAAATAACCTAAGTAACACAACATATTCTATATGAAATGAAATAACCTTAGTAACATGATATTTGCTAAATGAAATAAAATAACCTAAGTAACATAACATATTCTATATGAAATGAAATAACCTAAGTAACATGATATTTTCTAAATGAAATAAAATAACCTAAGTAACATAACATATTCTATATGAAATGAAATAATTTAAATGACATGGCAAACATGAATGATATGGCATATAAATTAAATGAGATGGAATATGAAATAATGCTATCATATAATATGCATGAAAATAAAAATGAAAATAATAATGCATGAACATAGTATATACTAAATAATATTACCAAAAAATAACTTAATAAAAAGTATAGGATATCATGAAATATTCCAAATCATATAAAAAACAATATAACATAACTCAAAATCATAACAATATCATAGAAATTATCATAGCAAGAATCACATATTATATAAAATGCATGAATATGGAAAATGCAATGCATGAAATGTATTTTTTCCTTTAATTAAGAAAATCCGTATATCTAAAAAGATATCCGGCTACCTTAGGAAAATATGCCAAATTAAATATTCTAAAACCAGAATACTTTGTGATTGTTTGAAAACAATTTTGAAAAGCTTGAATTAAAAATAAAAATTGGGCTAAATCTTTTTTTAAATGGCTCTAATTTCCTAAGTTTAAAAAATCCGGACTTGACTACCCTTAACCCGAGACTTGAAAAACCTTTTTTAGAGTTTAAAAAGGCTTAGAAACTACCCTAAGTCAGTAGCTAACCCTCCTAATCAGCCCACTCTAAGTAACTTAATCAAAACAGAAAATGATTTTTCTTTAAATTCAATTATGACTCCACTGTCCAGTTTTAAGCCACGATTTTTTACCCTATTTTGAAAAATTCAAAAAATTCTGAAAAAAATACAGGAGACTCAGAACAAGTAAACTATACGGAAAAAAATCGGCTTAATTTTTTGATTAAAGATGAATTCCCAGAAAAATCAGAGATGTACGAGTTTTGGGTGAAAAAAACTGCTTTGCCAAAACACATTTTTGCCTTTGATAAAATCATTTAAAAATCAAAGTAAAAATATTTGAAACTCCTAAAATGACTTACAAACAGTAGCTAGGACTTTTTGAAAGTTAGATAAAAATTGGCCAAGTAAAAAAAATCACAAAGGTAGAATAATCAACTTGACAAACTTAATTTTCCACAAGTGTGCTCAAGAGAGCATGACTTTGAACCATTAATTGGCTCAAGTCATTATTCAAGTGGTATGAACATGAAATGCATGAAACAATACAGCAAACATAGTGCATGAAATGCATGAGCTTAAACCTAAATGTCATGAAAAATGCATGGTATTCATATAGTGACCTAGACCTAAATGAACTTGCATGGCATTTAATGCAACCTAGACCTAAAATGCATGAACATGCATGGCAAATAAACCTAACTTAATAACTAAAATATGCATGGCATTTTCACAAACACAAAGCATGCTTAAACCAAAAACTCAACCAAATATCATGCAAATGCTAACCTATCAACTAACATGGCAAGAATGCACATAAAATGCAAGAATTCTAAGGGTGGCCGAATAGCATAATGTAACTAGCAAACATAGCATTTTCACAAACACTTGGTATACTAGCATGCAAAACTAAATTAAATGTCATGCAAATGCAAAAACCTACCAACTAACATGGCAAAAATGCAACACACAATGCAAAACACATGGAGTAGCCAAATGGCCTCAAGCTCCAACAAGCATGGCATTTTCACAAACACTTGGTATACTAACATGCTCAACTAAAATATAACACTCAAATCATGGAAAAACCACACAAGCATTTTCACAAACACTTAATATACTAAATCTAAAACATGCTCAAATAAGATATAAAACTCAAATCATGTAAAGACCACACAAGCATTTTCACAAACACTTGATATACTAAATCTAAAACATGCTCAAATTTAAACAACATGAAAACAAAAAATTAAAAATGCAAAAACATGATATTTAAAACATAAATGGAAACAAACAAAGCAACCAAATTAAAATATAACTCAAGAACATAACATTTAAAACATCAAAAATCAAAGAAAATAACATAAACAATATAGTAAAATAAACCCAAAACAACAACTTAAATAAATAATGTAGGCCATTTGGCCATGGTGAGTTTATTGTAAAAATAAAATGTAAAAAGAAAGAGATGAAGGAAGAACTTAAGAAGAACAATAAAAAACATTTATTTAAAATATAAACTCACCAAATAATAATCAAAATAGCAAAAACAAGAATGAAAAATCAAGAAAGTGCAAGAGTTGGTGCTCAAGAGCAACCTCAAGAAGCTAATATTTCAAGCTTTTCTCTTCAAACATTCCTTTTTTTTCTAAACTTTTCTTTTTTGCTTTCAACCAAGGAGAGAAAAAACAAGTAAAAACTCAAATAACTTAGCCAAAATGAAAATGAAAAATGAATTTTCTACCTCTCATTCAAGCTGGCCGAAACCCCCTCTAAATGGCTCAAGGTGTTGTCATTTTTTTGTAACCAATTTCCCATCAAATGGCTAATAATTCAAGGTGAAAAATCATGAAATTACCACCTTTAGATTAGCATCAAAGCTCTCTCAAATTAAAGCTGTTCAAGAATAATGTTGACATCTTTCTTGGCCTATGTGGCTTCATCACCATGGCTTGATCAAAGAGAATCTCTAACTAACTCTTGATTTCTAGCCATTTGATTGAAAAATCAGAAGCTTCCTCCTTCCTTTGGGCTTGGGCAGGCCAGCACTTCTCTTTTCCAGCCCAACTCTGATTTTTTGAAAGGCCCAAAGAAGCCCTTTTCGGTTGCTTGGGTGAAATGACTGTTTTGCCCCCCGGATGCAAATAAATATCAAACGGACTCCAAATTCAATTTTTCTTTTTTTAATACTTCCAAAATAATAAAATATTGAGTTCTGGAAGTTTTCAAAATTATCCGAGTCCGTTTGCTATTTATTTGGATTTTTTCTTCCAAAAATGCCCTTTTATGCCCCTACACTTTACCATTTTTTAAACGAGCTCCAAATCAAGATTTTTCTTCACCAATCACTTCAAAATAATTAAAAAGTGTAATCTGGAATATTTCATAATTTTTGGAGCTTATTTGGTATTTTTTCGGGATTTATCGGCTTGAATTACTACATAAGAGGCCCGGGATTTGGCCATTTTGCAAACAACTCCGAATCAAGTTTTTATTTTTCCAATCTCTTCCAAATAAATTAAAAATGATATTTACAAAATTTCAGAATTTTTGGAGTCCATTTGATATTTTTCCGGGATTTATCTTCTTGAAATATTGCATAGGAGGACCAGGATTTGGCCATTTTGCAAACGAACTCTTAATCAAGTTTTTCTTTCGCCAATATCTTCCAAATAATTTAAAAATGAGATTTACAAAATTTCAGAATTTTTGGAGTCCATTTGCTATTTTTTCGGGATTTATCTTCTTGAATTATTGTATTGGAGGCCCGGGATTTGGCCATTTTGCAAACGACCTCCTAATCAAGTTTTTCTTTCGCTAATATCTTCCAAATAATTTAAAAATGAGATTTGCAAAATTTTAGAATTTTTAGAGTCCATTTGCTATTTTTTCGGGATTTATCTTCTTGAATTATTGCATAGGAGGCCCGGGATTTGGCCATTTTGCAAACGAAATCCGAATCAATATTTTCTTTCGCCAATCTCTTCCAAATAATTTAAAAATGAGATTTGCAAAATTTCAGAAGATTTGGAGCTCATTTGCTATTTTTCTGGGATTTTCTTTTCTGAATTACTGCATTAGAAGCCCGGGATTTTGGCCATTTTGCAAACGAACTCCGAATCAAGATTTTATTTTACCAATCTCTTTCAAATGATTTAAGAATGAGATTGAAAAAATTTCAGAATTTTCGGAGTCCATTTGCTATTTTTCCCAAATTTTCCGATTTTGCCATTTTGCCTCCGAAACCCGGTTTTGCTCAAAACAAGTCCGATTTTCAGATTTTCTTCAATCTGAGCCTTGGGCTATCCTTTTTAATCATTCTTCATCCATTGGGGGCTTTGGTCTTACCAAGTCGGTCCATTTCTGTGATTCTTCCCGATTTCACCGAAATCCACTAAAAACCCTAATTCTCGATTTTCTCCCGGATTGACTTTTCTTTCGGTTTTTCTTGCAAGTGACTTCTCCATTACCCGTAGTCAGTGCTTATCTTTCATTTGGAACCTTCAATCTCGACCAATTTGATCGTTTAAGCATTTTTCCCTAAATTTCTCGGATTAGGGTTTCCTTTCTACTGAATCTCCAAATCTAAACTTTCGAACTCCATATCTTTCAATGTAGACCTTGGATTATCAAAATTCTTTCCCATTTTTCAATTGAACTTAAAATCTTGATTTTGAAAGTGGGTTGACTTTTTCAGTAGTTGACTTTCTAGGGTTCACTTTTTCGGGGTTGACTTTTTTCGAGGTTGACTTTTCCCAAGTTTGACTTTTTATGCTCGTTCTCTTAAACTAAGTCTCGGAGTACCACCTGCAGGATGAAAATAGTCTTTTTACACTCGAAAACATCAATATAGGAAGAAAACATACCTGTTTAGTGGTCCGGACAAAATTAGGTGTCTACAGCTGCCCCTCTTTGGCTATTGCTGAGAATCAGGAATCAGGCAAAGATAAACCGACACTAATTTTGTACGGTCAGTGACATCACATGTGAAGGAAAGGGAAAGGGGTTTTCTTTTCCATTCTTCTATCATTTTTTCATTTTTCATTTTCTATTTTTTCTATTTTTTTTTTTTTATAAAAAAGAACAGTAAATTGAAGATTTTGTCCTTAAATTGAATTCCCTGACTAATCAAGGCTTGACCCATCTTAAGAAAATGAATTTGATTTGCAAGAAAAGAAAAAATTATGCTCGAAGGTCTTTAAAAATTGTGCCCGGAGGTCTTAAAATGGTGCCCGGGGATCTTTAAAATGGTGCCCGAAGGTCTTAAAAATGGTGCCCGGAGGTCTTTAAAATGGTTCCCGGAGGTCTTCAAAATGTTGCCCGAAGGTCTTAAAAATGGTGCCCGGAGGTCTTAAAATGGTGCCCAGAGGTCTTAAAAAACTGGTGCCCGAAGGTCTTTAAAACTGGTGCCCGGAGGTCTTAAAAGATTGGTGCCCGGAGGTCTTAAAACATTGGTGCCCGAAGGTCTTTAAAATGGAGCCTGGAGGTCTTTAAAATGGTGCCCGGAGGTCTTAGAAATGGTGCCCGGAGGTCTTTAAAATGGTGCTCGTAGGTCTTAAAACATTGGTGCCCGAAGGTCTTTAAAATGGTGCCCGGAGGTCTTAAAAAAAATAATGCCCGAAGGTCTTTAAAACTAGTTCCCGGAGGTCTTAAAAAACTGGTGCCCGGAGGTCTTTAAAATGGTACCCGGAGGTCTTAAAAAAAATGGTGCCCGAAAGTCTTTAAAACTGGTGCCCTGAGGTCTTAAAAAACTGGTGCCCGTAGGTCTTTAAAATGGTGCCCGATGGTCTTAAAACACTGGTGCCCGAAGGTCTTTAAAATGGTTTGAAAATACCTTGACGACAGTCTCAATGCTCAACTTGTCTATAAACAAAATGAATTTGATTTAACACAGAAAGAAATACCTTGATGGTGATCTCGGAGCCTGAATCTTTTGAAAAGCAACACGATTTCTCTTTGGGGAAGTCCAAATTTCCTCAACTTCTGCAATGTTAGCTAAATGCAATGATGAGAATGTCATGCTTTGCAAATGGTTGTATGTTTCTTAAAATAAATGCAATCAAATGATTGTGCCAATTTCTAATCCATGGTTTCTTTGAGGTTCACAGATTATATGACTTTAAGACAGAGTCTTCAATTGTTCATTGATGCCCCACTTAAGGAATTTTTCACTCCAGATATCTTGTCAAACAGTCTTAGTTTCTTTCTTTCGCTGAAATTCACAGATTTTCTGACTTCGTGATGGAGTTTCCAACACGTTCGTTGTTCCCTTTTCTTTGATGATCTTTCCAAACCTTTCCCAAGATTTAAATCTATTCCTTAGTAATACTTTGGAATCTTTTTATTTAAAGATTTTTATTACTAATTATCATTCAATTTAATAACAAACATAATGCATCTCAAAAATATATGAAAGAAAGTATGAATCAGGCAAAAATTGTCATGACAAGGATAACAAGAATTTATTGCAAGAAATGTTTTGAAATGAAAAAAATAAATATCAAGGATATAAGAAACAAATATAAGGTTATAGGCTGTAAATGCCCCGGATGCGGAATATCTTGGACCCCTCCTTTGTCAAACCATCTGAAATTTCTCTTGAACGAGCAATTCACTTGGATAATCTCTTAGCTTCTGTAGGTACATCCGACTGAGTTGTTCCCCTTTCCTCTGATTGTCAAATACTTTCTCCCCCTTTACACGGAGCATTGGTTCAAACTTTGATTAGTACTTGAGCCGCCTTTTGTAGGTTTTCAACTCAAGTGTCCTCCGTTTAGTATTAAGTCACCCTTTGTGGGTTTTTGGCTTAAACCTCTCATTTTTCATTCTTTTTTTTCTTTTTTTTTTTTGTATTCTACCCAGCATCTGAGAATTCTAAATGCTTCCAAGGTAAAAATATCAATTCAAAAGATGGGTTGAATTCTAAGAATAACCTTTCAAATTAAATATCCATGCTTGATCAAAATGGGCTTTTAAAGCATATAATGTAGGCCAAGGTTTAGGTTTAGAAAGAAAGGATAAATAGGCCTAAAATGTGTTTAAGGGTGATTGGATCAAGGATCACTTCCTGAGGAGAACTAATTCTTGAAACATTTGTCCCTTCTTGGACTTTCTTTTCTTTTTTCTTTTTTACTTTGTTGGCTTTCATTTGCCACATTTTCTGATGGCTTTCTTTTTTTTTCTTTTTTTTTTGCCATGATTTTTGATTATCTTTCCTCTTATTTGCCCTCCAGTGTAGAGGGTGATCCTTGATCAAGGTTTTAAAGAAAGAAATAATTCTTAAGGCTCAAAGGGGTGACTAAGGATAATTTCTTCTTAGTGGAAGGAATATGAAAAACAGCCATTCATCATATCAAGCATAAATATTCTCTTTGAAAAGCAATTCTCAGGGGAAATAGATATATAGAATTTCTATTTTTACACTTGGAATCATTCGAATTTTCATGTGCACAGCATCACATATTTTTTTTTAAGCATAATACTTCTTCAATTCATTAGCATTGACGGGATGTCTAAAATCATCTCCGTCCATCCGAGTTAAAATCAATGCTCCTCTAGAAAAAGCTCTCTTTACCACATAGGGTCCTTCCCAATTTGGAGCCCATTTTCCTTTCGGGTCCTTCACTATAGGGAGAATTTTTCTCAATACCAACTCCCCCTCTCGGAACTATCTAGGACGAACCTTCTTGTTGTGGGCTCGAATCATCATTTTCTGATACAACTGCCCATGACAAATTGCTTTCAATCTTTTCTCCTCGATGAGATTCAACTGTTCATAATGAGCTCTAACCCATTCTGCTTCCTCTAGGCCAACTTCCATCAAAACCCAAAGTGAAGGGATCTCAACTTCAATAGGTAGCACTGCTTCCATCCCGTATACCAAAGAAAATGGTGTTGCCCCTGTAGATGTGCGGACCGAAGTACGATATGCATGAAGAGCAAACGGCAAGATCTCATGCCAATCTTTGTACACATTGGTCATATTCTCAACAATCCTCTTGATATTCTTATTAGCTGCTTCTACTGCGCCATTCATCTTCAGATGGTAAGGTGCCGAATTATGATGTGTAATCTTGAATTGAGTACACACTTCTCTCATCATCTTGTTGTTCAAATTGAGAGCATTATCCAAAATAATTCTTGCTGGCAACCCATAACGGCATATGATTTCTTTCTTGATGAATCTGCATACCACCGACTTTGTTACATTCGCATATGACGCAGCTTCTATCCACTTTGTGAAATAATCTATGGCCACCAAGATGAAACGATGTCCATTTGAAGCTTTCGGGGTAATAGGCCTGATCATATCCATTCCCCACATTGAAAAAGGCCATGGTGCAGTCATGACATGTAAAGGCGAGGGTGACACATGAATCTTATCTGCATAAATCTTGCATTTATGGCACTTCCTGGAATAACTGATACAATCTCCTTCCATTGTCAGCCAATAGTAACCTGCCCTCATAATCTATTTAGCAAGCATGTGACCATTAGCATGGGTGCCACATATCCCTTCATGGACCTCTTCTATGATTCTTCGAGCTTCGGCAGACCCGACACATCTCAACAAGACTTGATCTTTCCCTTTCTTGTAGAGAATCTCGCCACCTAGAACAAAATCCATTGCTAACCTTCTCAGAGTCCTCTTGTCATTCTCTGTTGATTGTTCTGGATACTGTTGACTCTTGATGTACTGCAAGATGTCATTATACCAAGGGAGACCATCTGCTTCTTCTTCGATACTCAAACAGTGGGCAGGAGACTCGTATATGCTCATCTTGATCGGCACAACTTCCGCCCCTTCATTCACTTTAAACATTGATGACAAAGTAGCCAGAGCATACGCCATTCGGTTTTCTTATCGAGGAAAGTAATTGAAATTCACTTCTTTGAACTCCTCTAATAAACTCAGTATGAGTTCTCGGTATCGGATTAGCTTTGTATCTCGGGTTTTCCATTCTCCTCGTAACTGGTAAATTACCAAGGCTGAGTCTCCGTAAACTTCCAATACTTTGATCTTTCTGTCCACTACGGCACGAAGGCCCATAGTACATGCTTCATACTTGGCAGTATTGTTTGTACAATCAAAATCCAATCTAGCAGTGAAAGGATAACAGCCTTCTTCTTCTAGGGATATAAACATTGCCCCGATTCCATGCCCCATGGCATTAGATGCGCCATCAAAGTACATTTTCCATACTTTCTTCTTCAAAGGAATCTCATCTGCTTGCGACACATACATCAATCTTCATCCGGGAAGTCAAAATTCAACGGCTCATAATCTTCCACTGCCCGACTTGCTAAGAATTCAGCCACTGCACTGCCTTTGATAGCTTTTTGACTTACATATACAATGTCGTATTCTGACAATAAAACCTGCCATCTTGCTGTCCTCCCTGACAAAGAAGGTGCTTCCAACATGTACTTGACTAGATCCAGCTTGGCAATCAGCCACGTTGTGTGACACAACATATACTGTCTAAGTCTTCGAGCAGTCCAAGCTAAGGCGCAACACAACTTTTCTACCGATGAATATTTCAACTCATAATTTGTGAACTTCTTGCTGAGGTAGTAAACTGCCTGTTCCTTCTTTCCAGTTTCATCAAGCTGCCCCAAAACACAACCCATGGATCTTTCAAATACTGATAAATACAGTATCATTGGTTTATCCGGAATAGGTGGCATTAATACTGGTGGGTTTGATAGATAATGCTTAACCTTTTCAAAAGCAATCTGACACCCTTCATCCCATTCTCCTGGATCACGTTTTCGAAGTAACTTAAATATTGGATCACATTTGTCGGTTAACTGTGAACTAAACCGAGCAATGTAATTCAATCTCCCCAGAAAGTCTCTTACTTCCTTTTGAGTGTGAGGTGGTGGCAGATTCTGAATGGCATTCACTTTATCTGGGTCAATCTCAATTCCTCTTTTGCTGACAACAAAACCCAACAACTTCCCCGAGATGACTCCAAAAGTGCATTTTGCCGGATTTAGCTTGAGTCTAAATTTCCTTAATCGTTCAAAGAGCTTCTTAATATTCGCAATATGCTCCTCTTCTCCTTGCGACTTTACGATCATATCATCAACGTAGACCTCAATTCCCTTATGCATCATATCATGAAACAAGATCACCATGGCTCTCTGGTATGTTGCCCCAGCATTCTTCAACCCAAATGGCATTACTTTGTAGCAGAAGGTGCCCCACATTATAACAAATGTGGTTTTCTCCATATCTTCTGGTGCCATCTTGATCTGATTGTATCCTGAGAATCCGTCCATAAAAGAAAATAAAGAACTCTTCGTTGTGTTATCCACCAGAGTATCAATATGAGGCAAAGGGAAATTATCTTTAGGGCTGGCCTTATTCAAATCTCGATAATCAACGCACATCCGCACCTTGCCATCCTTCTTCGGTACTGGAACAATATTTGCCACCCATTTTGGATATTTTGCCACCTCTAGGAATCCAGCATCAAATTATTTCTTCACCTCCTCTTTTATCTTTAACAGCATATCACTCCTCATTCTTCTCAGCTTTTGCTGAATTGGCTTGCATTCTGGCCTCAAAGGGAGCTTATGAACCACAATATCTGGATCTAACCCTGGCATATCTTGGTAAGACCATGCAAATACATCCACATACTCCTGGAGCAAAGCCATCAACTCACTTTTTATTGATGGTGACAATGAAGTTCCAATTTTGACTTCTTTTATCTCTTCACCATTTCCCAAATTTATTGTTTCCAATAATTCCTTATGAGGAAGTACTTGCTTTTCTTCTTGTTCTATTTTCCTCAATAGATCCGGAGGTAGACCATAATCCTCAGTATCTTCATTAGCCTCAAAATCACCATTGCAAATGGGTCTTTCAAAATCAATTTCAGAATTACTGACAGAAGGGTCCTCATATTCCGCATCCGTACACCTGTAAATAGGTGGAGAAAAAACAATATAGGAATATATATATAAAAAACAAAATAAATAACAAAAATGAAAGAATATGGACACATCAATATGGATAATGCATTGTGCTTGTTATTTATTGAATGAAAATGTTTTAAAAAAACCCATTACAGAAGAAACTCTTAATATCTCTGGGTTAAAATAATTAAGATTGCTAAAGTATTACTTTGGAATAGACTTAAGAACTATGGCAACTCAGTCGCACTCCAGTTGGTTAGTCTATATCCTGGTGGACAAGGTCGCACCATCCAGCTAGTACTCTCTCTTTCAATCCTGTCTTTCTCAGTCGTGCAGATCTCCACATCATTCATCTGCTCATTACTATTCACCTGGAATCTCTTGAAGGCTTTCTCTATCATTACAAGCACATCATCAGAATTCTTTTCTCCAAACAGTGAACCGGCTGAGCGGAAGTTGTGAAGAATAGGTGGGAATGTCATAGGCTCCCACTCAATATCCATACCCGTAAGACGGGCCATCCTCCTTTGTCGGTTCTTTTCAACTTGTCTTCTTTTCTCATGGGCCTTCGAAAGATATCCTAGGCCAAATCGGTCCTTCATTCCTTTTACCTCTATGGCTCGAGCCATCCCCTGAAGATATTTCCCGAGACCCTTTCCAGCCCTGCAGCTTTTTTCTACGGTGTTTCTTACCCCCAGCCTTGTGTTCTTGGACAGCTTCGGTTTTGGAATTTTCTGTCCTTCAGCGACAAAAACTGCATTTACAAATTCCAAAGACCGGAAAGAACACTCCACAGCCTCTTCATTCGGCTCCACATAAGGAGATTCAGTGGATACGGAGGCTATTATGTCTTCCTCCCCTGATATCGTGATCAACCGGCCCTCCATCATAAATTTTAGTTTTTGGTGAAGAGACGAGGGTACAGCCCCAGCTGAATGTATCCATGGCCTTCCCAACAAGCAGTTATAAGATAGATTAATATCCATAACCTAGAAATTCACTGTATATGTGCACGGGCCTATTTCCAGAGAAACTTCAATGGTTCCCATAACCTCCCTCCTTGTTCCTTCAAAACCTCTGACCACTGTGCAACTTGTAATCATATAGGATAAATCCACGGGTAACTCGGATAAGGTTGCTAAAGGCATCACATTTAATGAAGAACCATTATCCAAAAGGACCCTTAGTAATATGTGCCCCTTACAAGTGGTGGTTAAATGGAGAGCTTTTGTTGATCCAATACCATTGGGTGGTATTTCCTCATAGTTGAAAAATATGTAGTCATCAGCTACGATGTTTTCCACCAACCTATCTAGCTTTTCCACCGATATATTATTGGCCACATATGCTTCATTTAATACTCTTAATAAAGCATTTCTGTGTGGTTCTGAATTTAAAAGCAAGGATAAGATTGAGATCCTAGCTGGTTGACGTTGCAGTTGTTTAACCACGCTATGTTCACTATGCTTTATAAATTTCAAGAACTCACAAGCTTCCTTCTCACATACTGGCTCCTTGATTCTGTTAACCGGGGCTGATCCCCTCTCTGTTTCCTCTGGCAAATCCATCTCAATATGGATTGGCTCGACGACCTTCTTCCCTTTATCAACTCCTCTGTCTTTCCCTGCTACCCCTTGTTCAACGACCTCCATAGCATAACACCTCCCACTTCGGGTTAAATGCCCCACACCTGTAATATCCTGCTGGCCTGAAGACCCGGGCATAACCATGCTGTAGTGATATTTCCATGGTGTAGCCTTGTTTTCCTTGTATGAAAAGGAAACAGGTAAATCAATGATTAATTTGGGCGCATTTTCTTCCATGGCTGGCATAACTTTTTCCTTCGATTCATCATAGTAGATGATTAGGGGTCTTCCTATCCCATAGCCACCTGCATTTTCAATGACTTCTATTTCCCCTTCTATCTCCTTATAGAACTGGGATACCCTGTTATCCATCATCTTTTGGACTTTAACCCGAAAGTCCCCGCAGTTCTGTATATCATGGCCTTCAACTTTATGGAACGGGCACCAATTATGCACCCTTCTTGCAACCATTTTCAGACCTTCTGTACCTTTCACCAATCCTGCCTTGACCATTTCAGCCCATATTGTCATCATCGGAGTCTTAACCTCCCCAATATCCCTTTTTAATCTTCTGTCCCCTCCGATTAATATTGCATTCACCTAATTCCCAGCATGATTGGGCAATGGATTTCCAGCTACGTTCGGCCTATGTTTTGATGCAAACTTCACAACCCCAGCATTAATCAGGCTTTGGACTTTTTTTCTTGAAGGCTAGACAATCTTCAATTGAATGTCCTTGGATTCTCGCATGGTATGCACAGTTGGTATTTGCATTGTACCATCTTGGATATGGAGGTGTCAAAGGTTTTAGGTACACAGGTGCAACAAGTTGACCTTGCAACAGTTTTGGACATAGACCACCGTAGGTAGTGGGAATCGGATCAAATTGGGCTTTTTGATCGTTCCTTGGTGAACGTTGGTCATTACGCGCAGGCCCTTGTGTGTTTGGAAAAGCATTTCTAGGAAGGGTGATTTGAGGGGATATGCCAGTTGGGAATGGCTGTTGTGGTATATTGGTGTAGGGGAACGGGTTTTGGGTAAGGTGGTTGATATTAGGGTAATAAGGATTATACCCCGGGTATGGTGTGTAAGGTGTCGGAGTTGCATAAGGTGTGGTAGGGGTATAAGGTCTCGGTGGTGTATATGGTGTAGGAGGTGTATAAGGGTATTGGTTGAAGCTTATTGCATGGGTTTCCTCCTTTTTCTTTGTAGGAAAAGCTCTCTTCGGGGTAGCAGACTCACCCCCTTCCATCTTTCCACTTTTAATAGCCGACTCAATCATTTCTCCAGATATTACCATATCTGTAAAATCTTTGGTAGCATTTCCCACCAATCTGTCATAATAAGGTGCTTTCAATGCGTTGATGAAAAGCACTGTGGTTTCTTTGTTGGTTAAAGGGGGTTGCACTTGTGTGGCCAGATCCCTCCACCTCTGTGAATACTCCTTGAAGGTCTCATTGGACCTCTTTTCCATGTTCTGTAATGACAGCCTATCCGGTACCATGTCAGAAATGTGCTTATAGTATTCCATAAAAGCCCTGGCCAAATCCGTCCATGAACGAATCTTGGTACGACTGAGTTGGTTGTACCATCGGGTGGCTAACCCTGTTAAGCTGTCCTGGAAGCAATGAATAAGCAATTTTTCATTATCCTCATGCCCTGTCATCCTTATACAGTACATAGTCAGATGAGCCGATGGGTTGGTGGTCACATTATACTTTTCAAAATCTGGTACTTTGAACTTCGGTGGAATTATTAGATCATGTACCAGGCTCATCTCTTTGGCATCTAGACTGCCAAACAACTCTGCTCCTTCCACTGCTCTTAGCCTTTCTTTCAACAACTGATATTTCTTCTCAGATTCAGCAGTTTCGACCCTTTTCAGTTCAGTCATTTTGGCCCTTTCCTTCTCTGCCATTTCTTCGAAGTCTGGAACCTCAACCTCAATTGGAGCAACTCCGATGTTACCCCTTTTTGGACCGAAATTTTGTGCTTCGGCCGCCGGCTGTATGTAGATGTAGGATGCTGCCCCAGTTGGAATTTCATTTCCCACAGGTTGGGATGTTTGGCTATTTCTCTGTACCACTTCTGGTCTATCCTCCTGATTCACTGCCCCCATTCCAGCAACTGAATTCTCTCCGGGCCACTTCTGCTTCATCATAGTGCTCATCATCTCCATGAGTTTGTCATCTGTTCTCGTGTCTCCTCTTGAGAATTAGTCAATTGTTCTTGTAGTTCTTTCTGGATTCTTTCCATTCTCTTAATTCTGGCAAGCTGATCGTTTTCCATGGCTTTTGTTCGAGACCGAGTATTGTAAGAGTGTTGGAAATCTGGTTCTTTCTGAGTGCGACCAAATTGTACCTTTATTTTTTAAAAACCATGGATTAGAAATTATTGACACATTTCTTATTTTATTTTATAAAAAAAAATGAATAAATGAATGAATGAATGAATGAATCAGTGTTAATGAATGAACAACTAAGTAAATGACTAAGTGTATGAACTTAGATGACTAATTATAAATGAATGAACAAATAAATAAATGGCTAAGTGTATGAACAATTTATAAAGAATAAATGAATGAATGATTATGAATATGAACAGATAAAATATATAAAAGAAAAAAACTAGTGAATTATGAATGTATTTAAAGTATTGGCCCTGGGATAATTCCAACCAAACGGTCTTTCATTGATTTCCTGGAACTAAATACATCATACAAAAGATCCCTGTTTAAGACAACATGATAATCTATCTCTCCTAAAAAAACTATTACAAGATACTAGTCCTATAATAACTCCCTCGGATCCTAGACCTTCTTCAATGTCCTCTTTTAACTGCTTTGCTCTTCCATCTGATCCCTACTTGTTCACGGCCCTTTGACGTGTCTGCAGAACCATCGCCCTATAAGCTCTCCCTAGCTTGTTTCTCAAGTTGATTTGCTCGGGCTTCCTCGTGTTTTGCCTTTTCTGCCCAATAGTTCTTCTCCTTTTTGAGGTTTCTGACTTCTTGTTCCCATTCCCCGGAAGTCTTGAGAGTCCCCTCGAAATTTAGCTCGAAATGGTACCTCTTGTTCTCCAAGTGTAATTCCTGAAGATCACTTTGAACTGTGTCCCGCTCTCTCTTGATCTTTTCCTTTTCTTTTTCTCGGGCTACCTCCCGATCCTTCATGTCCTCAAGCTCTTCTTGCAGTCGGGCAATCTCTTTGTTCATCCAAGCCTTTTCTTTTTGAAATTCCGCCCTTGCAATTTCTAACTCTGATGGCACTTCCTTGGGAGGCGAGCTCAAATGCCAAACTTCTTCCCCATCCGATGTCAACAACCTATCATTAACCCTTGATTCTTTCCATGTCAAGTAGTCAGGTGTGACAATATAAGCATATCTAGCTACCTCAACCCGATGGGTTTCCTTCCATGCCACCACAATCTCACGGACCTTACCCGAATATCCATATTCTCAGTAAGCAAATTCCAAATTACCAAGGTCATGGGTCATTGGAGTAAACTGACGAGATTTTGATTGCCTCAGTAGTAGCAGTGGTGCATAGCTCACTCCTCCCCATTCTCCCAATAATGGAACAGAGGCTTTGTCTCCACATTTATACAATGTCGGTATAGGAGCTATCCATGGAGCTCTCCAAACTATCATCTTAGCCCTGATGTTCCGAAATATATTGATCCATTGCTCCTCAGTCCTATTCTCAAGCCAATCCCTTTTAAGAAATTCGCCAATTGGTGCAAAAGATTTCCAATATGAACGAAGAGGGAAATTCTCCTGTTTACAAAAATGGCTCTGAACCCATATGTAGAGGAGCTGTAAACATCCTAGAAAACGACCTTTACCTTCCTATCTACAGAAATTCAGGGATCGGATTGTTTCTGCTATGATTGCCGAGGCTGGGTTTATCCTTTGCTCAAGCCTCTCGAAAACATCAAATATCGCCACATCCACATACCCTAGTGTTTTCGGGAAGATAACTAAACCATAGATAGCCAAAGCAAAAATATTCCTAACTGCCTCCCTGCTTGAATGGCTATGGATTAAAGCCCGTAAAATGCCCCATGATATGCAGTAGCTTTCTCCTTTTCGGCCAACATGGCTTTCTACCCAATTTCTTTCCACTCCTAAAATCTTCGACATCTTTTTCTTGAAACCCGGTGTCTTTGTATCCTTCAAATAAATACGATCGGGAATAACATCCTCAATATACAGCAAAGTCAAATACTCCTTTATGGTTGGAGTCATATCCTCTCGTTTGAAAGTAAAACACCGATAAGCGGGATTCCAGAATTGTACCACAGCCCGGATCACCTCATCACTGACCTTAACCTGAGCTAACAGAGCTATGTCCCCATATGTTTGAGTGAATGCTTCTTTTTCCGATATATTCCACTGATTCCATATATCAATCAAATCCGGAGATCATTTTGCTTGATAGTAAGATCAACCTCGGCTGGCAATGCTGACACATATCCCATCTTTAAACAATCCCCATTATCCTGTTGAAATTTCTCGGACTGCTTCCTAACCTCTAAATGTTTCTCGATCACTGAGACACTCTGGCCCTCCATGAAAGCCCTTTTAGTTGAATAATATCCCGAGACCAATAACCTTCAAATGTGCAAAAATGATGGCAAGAATGCTAAAGAAACACAAAAAAAAAAACAACAACAAAAGGAAAATGAATTAGTAAGGAATAAATATGAATAATACAAAAAACATATAATTCAAAGCAATAATTATCCCTAAGGATGCCAACAAAATTTCAGCATTATAACCCCCGGGGATGAAATATCAACATTTATTATGGACATTGTGATGTACGTTCATCATTGTTCGAAAAATAAACTTATTCGGAAAGTAGAATAGAAGGTAAAAGGATTGGAAATATTTCTCCATGTGTTCTTAACTTCGGGATATCTAATTGGAAATCCGTCATGGCTTCGCCTAGGTTCAATATATGAGGGTGAATCGGTTCTAAAGGCCCCGAATTGTTCCTTACTGTCGCCGGTGAAGACTAGTAAGGCACCCCGATAAAAACGGGTTCAATTCGTTAGAGTCTATTTCCCTAGCCCATGCGGATTGTTAATCACGAAGGCTTAGGTAATTTAGTACTCCGGAAGTGTTTCACTAGCCCATGCGGATTGTTAATCATGAAGGCTTAGTTACTTTGCTCCCACCTAAAAGGACGGAACCCGGGTATAGGATTCATGATATGCAAATGCACGTGTACTGTGTGAGGAGAAATGACAAACCTTTCACCACCTATTCTATATCCCTTATTCTAAATGCCTCAACAAAATTAAACAACATAAATCATCAATTAATCAATAAATAAATATATGCACCAAAATAACCAGAGAACATGTATAATATGAATGCACATGAATATGGACATATTAAAAAATATTTTATTATTTTTTTAAATTATTCTTATTTTTTAAAATGTGAGAATTAAAATTAAATACCAATTAAACCAACAAAACCGAGACTTTGATAACACACGACTAATTCTAGGCCTGACTCTCTAATATGTCCCTAGTGGAGTCGCCAAGCTGTCGCAACCTAAAAAATAACGAGTCTCATCGCAAGACTTTATTATTCGTTAAGCGTGACATTAAAAAAAAAAAAAACCGAGGAAAAGTTGACTTAATTCCTCTAGAAAAATGAAGGTTTTGAAAATGACCTTAAAAAAGACATGGAGTCGCCACCAATATTTTTTAGCTAGGTGTGATCGGCCACCTATTAAAACCGGTTTTATAAAATATTTTAAAAATTAATTAAAACATTTTAAAAACCAATTTCAAGTCTGCGTTTTAAACCAGAGAAATCAAAGAAACGGGTTCGGGACTCGGTTACGTGCGGGGAAAGATTAGCACCCCCACAAAGCCCGTATAAAACGGTACCTTATTAATCGTGTGTTATCTCAAATCTCGGTAAAAAGTTGGTTTTCAATTTAGTATTTCAAGTTAATTCCCAAAAGAAAAATAATTCCCTTTTTAATTAAAAATGATTCGAAACTTATAAATTCAAAATTTTCCTATATTCCCCAACAAACGTGGCAAAATATAAAAATTTTTATTAATTTTGAAAAAATTTCCGAATCATTCTCTTTTTAAAGAAGATATTCCGTTATTAATAATAATTGATGATATCCTCCCCAGCAAACCCGACAGAGAACTCATGAATTATTTTAACTCAGGAATATCTTTATTTTATTGAAAACCCTTATCTTTTTTTGAAAACATTTAAAATAAATGAATATGTATATGCATGACATAAATAAAATGACATTGAAAAATTTAAATAATATAATGCTTCCTAAATGATATGATATAATGTAAATGTCTTAGCATATTCTAAATGAAATGAAATAAATGCCTTAGCATATTCTAAATGAAATAAAATATCCTAAGTTATATGACATATTATAAATAAAACGAAATGACCAAGGTAACATAGTATATTCTATATGAGATGCAATGTCTAAGTCATATGATATATTCTAAATGAAATAAAATAACCTAAGTAACATAACATAATCTATATGAAATGAAATAACCTAAGTAACATGATATTTTCTAAATGAAATAAAATAACCTAAGTAACATAACATATTCTATATGAAATGAAATAATTTAAATGACATGGAAAACATGAA
Source organism: Fremontodendron californicum (assembly GCA_030761205.1). NCBI lineage: Eukaryota > Viridiplantae > Streptophyta > Magnoliopsida > Malvales > Malvaceae > Fremontodendron > Fremontodendron californicum. The sequence continues at coordinate 14,755,872 of JAULJL010000037.1, forward strand.
TGATATGGCATATAAATTAAATGAGATGGAATATGAAATAATGCTATCATATAATATGCATGAAAATAAAAATGAAAATAATAATGCATGAACATAGTATATACTAAATAATATTACCAAAAAATAACTCAATAAAAAGCATAGGATATCATGAAATATTCCAAATCATATAAAAAGCAATATAACATAACTCAAAATCATAACAATATCATAGAAATTATCATAGCAAGAATCACATATTATATAAAATGCATGAATATGGAAAATGCAATGCATGAAACGTATTTTTCCTTTAATTAAGGAAATCCGTATATCTAAAAAGATATCAGGCTACCTTAGGAAAATATGCCAAATTAAATATTTTAAAACCAAAATACTTTGTGGTTGTTTGAAAACAATTTTGAAAAGCTTGAATTAAAAATAAAAACTGGGCTAAATCGTTTTTTAAATGGCTCTAATTTTCTAAGTTTAAAAAATCCGGACTTGACTACCCTTAACCCAAGACTTGAAAAACCATTTTTAGAGTTTAAAAAGGCTTAGAAACTACCCTAAGTCAGTAGCTAACCCTCCTAATCAGCCCACTCTAAGTAACTTAATCAAAACAGAAAAATGATTATTCTTTAAATTCAATTCTGACTCCACTGTCCAGTTTTAAGCCACGATTTTTTACCCTATTTTTAAAAATTCAAAAAATTCTGAAAAAAATACTGGAGACTCAGAGCATGTAAGCTACATGAAAAAAAATTGGCTTAATTTTCTGATTAAAGATAAATTCCCAAAAAAACAGAGATGTACGAGTTTTGGGTGAAAAAAACTGCTTTGCCAAAACACATTTTTGCCTTTGATAAAATCATTTAAAAATCAAAGTAAAAATATTTGAAACTCCTAAAATGACTTACGACAGTAGCTAGGACTTTTTGAATGTTAGATAAAAATTGGCCAAGTAAAAAAAAATCACAAAGGTAGAATAATCAACTTGACAAACTTAATTTTCCACAAGTGTGCTCAAGAGAGCATGACTTTGAACCATTAATTGGCTCAAGTCATTATTCAAGTGGTATGAACATGAAATGCATGAAACAATACAGCAAACATAGTGCATGAAATGCATGAGCTTAATTCTAAATGTCATGAAAAATGCATGGCATTCATATAGTGACCTAGACCTAAATGAACTTCCATGGCATTTAATGCAACCTAGACCTAAAATGCATGAACATGCATGGCAAATAAACCTAACTTAATAACTAAAATATGCATGGCATTTTCACAAACACAAAGCATGCTTAAACCAAAAACTCAACCAAATATCATGCAGATGCTAACCTATCAACTAACATGGCAAGAATGCACATAAAATGCAAGAATTCCAAGGGTGGCCGAATAGCATAATGTAACTAGCAAACATGGCATTTTCACAAACACTTGGTATACTAGCATGCAAAACTAAATTAAATGTCATGCAAATGCAAAAACCTACCAACTAACATGGCAAAAATGCAACACACAATGCAAAACACATGGAGTAGCCAAACGGCCTCAAGCTCCAACAAGCATGGCATTTTCACAAACACTTGGTATACTAACATGCTAAACTAAAATATAACACTCAAATCATGCAAAAACCACACAAGCATTTTCACAAACACTTAATATACTAAATCTAAAACATGCTCAAATAAGATATAAAACTCAAATCATACAAAGACCACACAAGCATTTTCACAAACACTTGATATACTAAATCTAAAACATGCTCAAATTTAAACAACATGAAAACAGAAAATTAAAAATGCAAAAACATGATATTTAAAACATAAATGGCAACAAACAAAGCAACCAAATTAAAATATAACTCAAGAACATAACATTTAAAACATCAAAATCAAAGAAAATAACATAAACAATATAGTAAAATAAACCCAAAACAACAACTTAAATAAATAATGTAGGCCATTTGGCCATGGTGAGTTTATTGTAAAAATAAAATGTAAAAAGAAAGAGATGAAGGAAGAACTTAAGAAGAACAATAAAAAACATTTATTTAAAATATAAACTCACCAAATAATAATCAAAATAGCAAAAACAAGAATGGAAAATCAAGAAAGTGCAAGAGTTGGTGCTCAAGAGCAACCTCAAGAAGCTAATATTTCAAGCTTTTCTCTTCAAACATTCCTTTTTTTTCTAAACTTTTCTTTTTTGCTTTCAACGAAGGAGAGAAAAAACAAGTAAAAACTCAAAGAACTTAGCCAAAATGAAAATGAAAAATGAATTTTCTGCCTCTCATTCAAGCTGGCCGAAACCCCCTCTAAATGGCTCAAGGTGTTGTCATTTTTTTGTAACCAATTTGCCATCAAATGGCTAATAATTCAAGGTGAAAAATCATGAAATTACCACCTTTAGATTAGCATCTCAGCTCTCTCAAATTACAGCTGTTCAAGAATAATGTTGACATCTTTCTTGGCCTATGTGGCTTAATCACCATGGCTTGATCAAAGAGAATCTCTAACTAACTCTTGATTTCTAGCCATTTGATTGAAAAATCAGAAGCTTCCTCCTTCCTTTGGGCTTGGGCAGGCCAGCACTTCTCTTTTCCAGCCCAACTCTGATTTTTTGAAAGGCCCAAAGAAGCCCTTTTCGGTTGCTTGAGTGAAATGACCGTTTTGCCCCCTGGATGCAAATAAATATCAAACGGACTCCAAATTCAATTTTTCTTTTTTTAATACTTCCAAAATAATAAAATATTGAGTTCTGGAAGTTTTCAAAATTATCCGAGTCCGTTTGCTATTTATTTGGATTTTTTCTTCCTAAAATGCCCTTTTATGCCCCTACATTTTAACATTTTTTAAACGAGCTCCAAATCAAGATTTTTCTTCACCAATCTCTTCAAAATAAATAAAAAGTGTGATCTAGAAGTTTTCATAATTTTTGGAGCTCATTTGGTATTTTTTCGGGATTTATCGACTTGAATTACTACATAAGAGGCCCGGGATTTGGCCATTTTGCAAACGAACTTCGAATCAAGTTTTTCTTTCACCAATCTCTTCCAAATAATTTAAAAATAATTTTTGCAAAATTTCAGAATTGTTGGAGTCCATTTGCTATTTTTTCGGGATTTATCTTCTTGAATTATTGCATAAGAGGCCCGGGATTTGGCCATTTTGCAAACGAACTCCGAATCAAGTTTTTATTTCGTCAATATATTCCAAATAATTTAAAAATGAGATTTGCAAAATTTCAAAATTTTTGGAGTCCATTTGCTATTTTTTCGGGATTTATCTTCTTGAATTATTGCATATGAGGCCGGGATTTGGCCATTTTGCAAACGAAATCCAAATCAAAATTTTCTTTCTCCAATCTCTTCCAAATAATTTAAAAATGATATTTGCAGAATTTCAGAAGATTTGGAGCTCATTTGCTATTTTTTCGGGGTTTTCCTTTTTGAATTACTACATAAAAAGCCCGGGATTTTGGCCATTTTGCAAACGAACTCCGAATCAAGATTTTCTTTTACCAAATCTCTTTCAAATGATTTAAGAATGAGATTGACAAATTTTCATAATTTTCGGAGTCCATTTGCTATTTTTTCCAAAATTTTTGATTTTGCCCTTTTGCCTCCGAAACCCGGTTTTGCTCAAAACAAGTCAGATTTTCAGATTTTCTTCAATATGAGCCTTGGGCTATCCTTTTTAATCATTCTTCATCCATTGGAGGCTTCGATCTTACCAATTCGGGCCATTTCTGTGATTCTTCCCGATTTCATCGAAATCCACTAAAAACCCTAATTCTCGGTTTTCTCCCGGGTTGACTTTTCTTTCGGTTTTTCTTGCAAGTGACTTCTCCATTACCCGTAGTCATTGCTTATCTTTCATTTGGAACCTTCGATTTCGACCAATTTGATCGTTTAAGCATTTTTCCCCTAATTTCTCGGATTAGGGTTTCCTTTCTACTGAATCTCCAAATCCAAACTTCCGAACTCCATATCTTTCAATGTAGACCTTGGATTATCAAAATTCTTTTGCCATTTTTCAATTGAACTTAAAATCTTGATTTTGAAAGTGGGTTGACTTTTTCAGTAGTTGACTTTCTAGGGTTGACGTTTTCGGGATTGACTTTTTTCGGGGTTGACTTTTTCCAAGTTTAACTTTTTATGCTCGCCCTCTTAAACTAAGTCTCTGAGTACCACCTGCAGGATGAAAACAGTCTTTTTACACTCGAAAACATCAATATAGGAAGAAAACATACATGTTTAGTGGTCTGGACAAAATTAGGTGTCTACATGGTTATTTGGAACCCTTTGATTATGAATCATATGGGACATGTGAATGTTGTCTCCTTCGTAAGATGACCAAGACTCCCTTTACAGGAAAGGGTGAAAGAGTTGGTGTTTTATTGGGCTTAATACATTCAGATGTATGTGGGCCACTAAACGCAGTTGCTAGAAGTGGTCACACATACGTCATAACCTTTATTGATGATCATTCAAGATTTGGTTATGTGTATCTGATGAGATACAAGTCTGAAGCTTTTGAAAATTTCGAAGAGTTCAGAGTTGAAGTAGAGAAACAGACTGGGAAACATATTCTGACTCTTAGATCAGATCGAGGATGAGAATATTTAACCCACGATTTCTTGGATCATTTGACGAAAAATGGAATTCTGTCGCAATGGACTCCACCTTGAACTCCTCAACATAACGATGTGTCCGAGAGGAGAAATCAAATCTTGTTGGACATGGTTCAGTCCATGATCTCTAAGGCTGACCTTTCAATCTCTTTTTAGGGATATGCCTTAGAGACTACAACTTACCTTCTAAATAGGGTTCCAAGCAAGTCGATAGATAAGGTACCGTATGAGATATGGAATGGCAAGAAGCCATGTTTATCTTTTCTAAAGATTTAGAGAAGCACGGCTTATGTAAAGCGTGTACCTTCTGATAAGTTGGGTGCTAGATTAGAAAAATGTAAGTTTGTGGAATATCCTAAAGAGATTGTTGGATATTACTTTTACAGTCCTACTGATCAAAAGGTGTTTGTGTCAAAGCACGCTGCTTTTCTAGAGAAAGAATTTCTACTAGAAGGATTCAGTGGGAGGAAAGTTGAACTTGAAGAAGTTCAAGAACCAAAACCTAACATTCCCTCGAAACCTGAGCCATCGGTCGAAGCATTAGATGCTCGGACTAATGCTCAAGAAACACAAGTACTCCAAAGGTCTAGTAGGGAGAGGCAAACATCAATAATATATGGGATTCTTTTGGAAAGAGATGGTTGCCGGTTGAAAATGAACCTACAACATATAAGGAATCGATGTTTGACATCAATTCCAACAAATGGCTTAAAGCCATGAAATCTGAAATGGATGCCATTGAAGTTAACCAAGTTTGGTCTTTAGTTGATCCACCTCAAGGGATAAAACCCATAGGGTGTAAATGGGTCTTCAAGATAAAGACAGACATGGACAACAACGTACAAACGTATAAGGCCAGACTGGTAGCAAAAGGTTATAATCAAGTTGAAGACATTGATTTTGAAGAAACCTTTTCACCAGTTGCCATGGTTAAGTCCATTAGGATTATGCTTGCTATTGCTGCATACCATGATTATGAGATATGGCAGATGGATGTAAAAACTGCATTCCTTAACAGGAATTTGCAAGAGGAAGTGTATATAACACTACCTGAAGGATTTTCATATAAGGCCACTTCTAATAAGATATGCAAGCTGCAAAAGTCCATTTATGGACTAAAGCAAGCATCTCGGAGTTGGAACATTAGGTTTGATGAAACAACTAGAGAATTTGGTTTCATTAAGAATCCTGGTGAGCCATGTGTTTAAAAGAAGGTAAACAGACATGCATTTTGTTCCTAGTGTTATATGTCGACGATATATTACTCATATGAAACGATGTACCTATGCTTCAGATGACCAAAGTCTAGCTCTCCAAACAATTTTCCATGAAGGATTTAGGAGAAGCAGTATATATTCTAGGAAGTAAGATCTATAGAGATAGATCGAAAAGGCTCCTTGGATTATCCCAATCCGTTTACATAGACAAGGTGCTAAAGAGGTTTAGCATGGATATCTCCAAAAGAGGTAACTTGCCTATGTTACATGGTGTATATCTCTTGAAAGAGATGTGTCCTAAAACAATTGAAGAGAGGATACGAATGGATAGGATTTCGTATGTTTCAACAATTGGATCTATCATGTACGCCATGTTGTGCACAAGACCAAATGTATCGTATGCTCTGAGTGTCACGAGTAGATACCAAAGCAATCCTGGTGAGAGTCACTGGACTGCTGTAAGAAATATCCTCAAGTACTTGAAAAGAACTAAGGATATTTTCTTGGTCTATGGAGGGACTAAACTCCAAATTAGGGGTTATACAGATGCTGGATTCCAAACTAATAAGGATGACAGTAAATCGCATGGCAGTTATGTATTCACCTTAAATGGAGCTGCAGTCAGATGGAAAAGTTCCAAACAGACTACAACTGCAGATTCAACAACAGAAGCTGAATACATCTCTGCGTATGAGGTAGCAAATGAGGTTGTTTGGATTAAGAAGTTCATAACTGAGCTTAGTGTGGTTCCAAGCATTGTTGATCGAGTACCACTTTACTGTGATAACAATGGACCCATAGCGCAAGCTAAGGAACCAAGGTCTCATCATAAATCCAACATGTATTGCGGCAATATCACTTGATTAGAGATATAATTCAAAGAGGTGATATAAGTATAGAAAGGGTACCCACAAAGGATAATATAGCTGATCCTTTCACTAAAGTTTTGTCCCAGCAGAAACACAATCGTCACATGGAAGGACATGAGCTTAAGTACATGGGCGATTGGCTTTAGTGCTAGTGGGAGATTATTGGTGTAAACCCTGCAAGCCAATCTAATTAGGCTTGTAAGACACTATTTATATATTCACGTATTGCACATTATAGTTTATTAATTATAACTGAGGTATTTCTTTATCCATAAATATTGTTATAATTGTTATAAATAACTTGTGAACATAAAGCCCATGAAACACAATGGCATTGCAAAGGAATTGTAAGGAGTTACAATTATGAGGATACTTATGCATCAATGCTATGTTTCTAAAACTATTACTGGTCATCGTATTGTCAAGATAAGGCATTGACAATGCTCAAAGACTAATATATGATAAGCATTCATGCACTTTATGCATGCAACCGATCTCATAGGTTGAAAGTATAGAGATACTTGGGGATAACATATGGGTTCTTGTTAGTTGAACAAGTTCACTGAACATGACCCGCTATGAGAGTTCCATTTGGTATTTCACTCAAGTGTCTATGGAAAATACTCTCATTTGTCGATAGTGTAAGTAATCCTTTGACTAGTGACACCAGGTCATCATGTATGTGAATTGTCATACTTAGATTTCATCACGAACGGGTCCCAACAAGAGGATGCTTATAGTAGGGTGTTATTGGGTATGACATGAAGCATACGAAGATGAATGAGTGGTCCAGAGAGGATTCATCACCCCAAGTGATATGAGGGGACATATCTCACATGCATCTGGCTTAATTAACTTATGGAAGTCCTTGGCCAAGGTAATACTTAAGGAGCTAATATTAAAACTGCAGATCTAATATGGAATGGGATTAAGAGCAGACATTGAACCATGCTCTTTCCTAACCTTGGATATTTGATGAAGGGATCGAATTACACAGACATATTGTACACGAAAGGCTTGTCAAACCTTGTTGACTCTCTCGGCATTTGGGTGGTCATGATGCATTGCTAGATGCCTCTCATGATCTATAAATATAAATAGGAAATTCTTAAATGAATTTAATTTATATTTATTGCCAACATGTTGGGGGCCTAATGGGTCACACACAAAAGATGATTGATGGAATTAAAATTAGATTGGGCTAGATTAAATATTCATTAAGTGTTGTGGGCTTACTGTGAATATTTAATAATATGTATAAGGGCTTTAGTGCAGTTAGTCCAATAGTTGGTGTCGCAACCTAAAAAATAACAAGTCTCATCGCGAGACATTTTTACTCGTTAAGCATGACATTGGAAAACAGAGGAAAAAACGACTTAATTCCTTTTGACATAAAATGAGTGTCGCAACCTAAAAAATAACCAGTCTCATCGCAAGACTTTATTATTCGTTAAGCGTGACATTAAAAAAAACCGAGGAAAAGTCGACTTAATTCCTCTAGAAAAATGAAGGTTTTGAAAATGACCTTAAAAAAAGACATGGAGTCGCCACCAATCTTTTTTAGCTAGGTGTGATCGGCCACCTATTAAAACCGATTTTATAAAATATTTTAAAAAATTAATTAAAACATTTTAAAAACCAATTTCAAGTCTGCGTTTTAAACCAGAGAAATCAAAGAAGCGGGTTCGGGAGTCGGTTACGTGTGGGGAAGGATTAGCACCCCCACAACGCCCGTATAAATCGGTACCTTATTAATCGTGTGTTATCTCAAGTCTCGGTAAAAATTGGTTTTAAATTTAGTATTTCAAGTTAATTCCCAATTTAAAGAAAAATAATTCCATTTTTATTGAGAATGATCCGGAATTTATAAATTCAAAATTTTCCTATATTCGCCAACAAACGTGGCAAAATATAAAAATTTTTATTAGTTTTGGAAAATTTTCTGAACCATTCTCTTTTTAAAGAAGATATTCCGTTATTAATAATAATTGATGATATCCTCCCTAGCAAACCCGGCAGAGAACTCATGAATTATTTTAACTCGGGAATATCTTTATTTTATTGAAAAACATTATCTTTTTTGAAACCATTTAAAATAAATGAATATGTATATGCATGACATAAATAAAATGACATAGCAAAGTCTAAATAATATAATGCAACCTAAATGACATGACATGATTTGAATGCCTTAGCATATTCTAAATGAAATGGAATATCCTAAGTTATATAATATATTCTAAATAAAATGAAATGACCTAGGTAACATAGTATATTCTATATGAGATGCAATATTCTAAGTCATATGATATAATCTAAATGAAATAGAATAACCTAAGTAACATAACATATTCTATATGAAATGAAATAACCTAAGTAACATGATATTTTCTAAATGAAATGAAATGATTTAAATGACATGACAAATATGAATGGTATGGCTTATAATTTAAATGACATGGAATAAAATAATGCTATCATATAATATGCATGAAAATAATAATGCATGAACATAGTATATGCTAAATAAAAATAACTAAATAAAAGCATAGGATATCATGAAATATTCAAAACTATATAATAAACCATGTAACATCAAAAAATATAAATCAAAATAACAACAATATCATAGAAATTATTATGACAAGAATCACATATTATATAAAATGCATGAATATAAAAATGCAATGCATTAAATGTATTTTTTCCTTTAATTAAGAAAATCCGTATATCTAAAAAGATATCCGGCTACCTTAGGAAAATATGTCAAATTAAATATTCTAAAACCAAAATACTTTGTGATTGTTTGAAAAAATTTTGAGAAGCTTGAATTAAAAATAAAAACTGGGCTAAAATTTTTAAAATGGCTCTAATTTCCTAAGTTTAAAAAATCCGGACTTTACTACCCTTAACCCGGGACTTGAAAAACCATTTTTAGAGTTTAAAAAGGCTTAGAAATTACTCTAAGTCAGTAGCTAACCCTCCTAATCAGCCCACTCTAAGTAAATTAACCAAAACAGAAAAATGGTTTTTCTTTAAATTCAATTCTGACTCCACTGTCCAGTTTTAATCCACGATTTTTTACCCTCTTTTTAAAAATTCCAAAAATTCTAAAAACAATAATAGAGACTCAGGACATGTAAAAATACACGAGAAAAAATTGGCTTAATTTTCTGATCAAATATGAATTCCCAGAAAAATCAGAGATGTACGAGTTTTTGGAAGAGAAAAAACTGCTTTGTTTTTCTTTAAATTCAATTCTGACTCCACTGTCCAGTTTTAATCCACGATTTTTTACCCTATTTTTAAAAATTCCAAAAATTCTGAAAAAAAATACTGGAGACTCAAGACATGTAAAAATACACGATAAAAAATTGGCTTAATTTTCTGATCAAAGATGAATTCCCAGAAAAATCAGAGATGTACGAGTTTTTGGAGGAGAAAAAAAACTGCTTTGCCAACACATTTTTTTGTCTTTGATAAAATCATTTAAAAATCAAAGTAAAAATATTTGAAACTCATAAAATGATTTGCAAACAGTAGCTAAGACTTTTTGAAAGTTAGATAAAAATTGGCTAAGTAAAAAAAATCACAAAGGTAGAATAATCAACTTGACAAACTTAATTTTCCACAAGTGTGCTCAAGAGAGCATGACTTTGAACCATTAATTGGCTCAAGTCATTATTCAAGTGGCATGAACATGAAATGCATGAAATAATGCAGCAAACATAATGCATGAAATGCATGGATTTAAACCTAAATGTCATGAAAAAATGCATGGCATTCATAAAGTGACCTAGACCTAAATGAACTTGCATGGCATTTAATGCAACCTAGACCTAAAATGCATGGCATTTTCACAAATACAAGGCATGCTTAACTCAAAAATCCAACCAAATATCATGCAAATGCAAAAACCTAACAACTAGCATGACAAAAAATGCAACACACAATGCAAAACACATGGAGTAGCCAAATGGCCTCAAGCTCCAACAAGCATGGCATTTTCACAAACACTTGGCATACTAGCATGAAAAACTAAGTCATAACACTTAAATCATGCAAAAATCACACAAGCATTTTCATAAACACTTAATATACTAAATCTAAAACATGCTCAACTAAGATATAAAACAAAGAATCATGCAAAGAATCACACAAGCATTTTCACAAACACTTAATATGCTAACTCTAAAACATGCTCAAATTTAAACGACATGAAAATAGAAAATTAAAAATGCAAAAACATGATATCTAAGACATAAATGGCAACAAACAAAGCAACCAAATTAAAATATAACTCAAGAACATGAAGTAACATAACATTTAAAACATCAAAATCAAAAAAAAAAAATAGCATAAACAATATGGAAAATGAACTCAAAACAGCAACTCAAAATAAATAATGTAGGCCATTTGGCCATGGTGAGTTTATTGTAAAAACAAAATGTAAAAAAAAAATATACTTAAGAAAGGAGATGAAGGAAGAACAAAAAACATTATTTTAAAATGAAAACTCACCAAGTAGAGATTAAAATAGCAAAAACAAGAATAGAAAATGAAGAAAGTGCAAGAGTTGGTGCTCAAGAGCAACCTCAAGAAGCTAATATTTCAAGCTTTTCTCTTCAAACTTTCCTTTTTTTCTAAACTTTTCTTTTTTTCTCTCAACCAAGAAGATAAAAACTAAGAAAAACTAAGAGAAATCAGCCAAAATGAACCCCCTAATTCGAAATTCTGCCCCTCCCCTTAATGGTGGCAGAATTTTACCTCTCTCCTCCCCTAGGATGTTGTCATTTTTTTGTGTAACCAATTTTTCATCAAATGGCTAATAATTCAAGGTGAAAAATCATGAAATTACCACCTTTAGATTAACATCTCAGCTCTCTCAAATTACAGCTGTTAAAGAATAATGTTGACATCTTTCTTAGCTTATGTGGCTTAATCACCATGGCTTGATCAAAGAGAATCTCTAACTAACTCTTGATTTTTAGCCATTTGATTGAAAAATCAGAAGCTTCCTCCTTCCTTTGGGCTTGGGCAGGCCAGCACTTCTCTTTTCCAGCCCAACTCTGATTTTTTTGAAAGGCCCAAAGAAGCCCTTTTCGGTTGCTTGGGTGAAATGACCATTTTGCCCCCTGGATGCAAATAAATATCAAACGGACTCCAAATTCAATTTTTCTTTTTTTAATACTTCCAAAATAATAAAATATTGAGTTCTGGAAGTTTTCAAAATTATCCGAGTCCGTTTGCTATTTATTTGGAATTTTTCTTCCCAAAATGCCCTTTTATGCCCCTACATTTTACCATTTTTTAAACGAGCTCCAAATCAAGATTTTTCTTCACCAATCTCTTCAAAATGATTAAAAAGTGTGATCTGGAAGTTTTCATAATTTTTGGAGCTCATTTGGTATTTTTTCGGGATTTATCGGCTTGAATTACTGCATAGGAGGCCCGGGATTTGGCCATTTTGCAAACGAACTCCGAATCAAGATTTTCTTTCGCCAATCTCTTAAAAATAATTTAAAAATGATATTTGCCAAATTTCAGAATTTTTGGAGTCCATTTGCTATTTTTCCGGGATTTATCTTTTTGAATTATTGCATAGGAGGCCCGAGATTTGGCCATTTTGCAAACGAACTTGGAATCAAGATTTTCTTTCGCCAATCTGTTCCAAATAATTTAAAAATGAGATCTGAAAAATTTCAAAAGATTTGGAGCTCGTTTGCTATTTTTCCGGGATTTTCCTTTTTGAATTACTGCATAGGAGGCCCGGGATTTGGCCATTTTGTAAACGAACTCGGAATCAAGATTTTCTTTCGTCAATCTCTTCCAAATAATTTAAAAATGAGATCTGCAAAATATTAAAAGATTTGGAGGTCATTTGCTATTTTTTCGGGATTTTCCTTTTTGAATTACTACATAAAAAGCCCGGGATTTGGCCATTTTGCAAACGAACTCCGAATCAAGATTTTCTTTTACCAATCTCTTTCAAATGATTTAAGAATGAGATTGACAAATTTTTCAAAATTTTCGGAGTCCATTTGCTATTTTTCCCAAATTTTCCAATTTTGCCCTTTTATCTCCGAAACCCGGTTTTGCTCAAAACAAGTCCGATTTTCAAATTTTCTTCAATCTGAGACTTGGGCTATCCTTTTTAATCATTCTTCATCCATTGGGGGCTTTGGTCTCACCAAGTCAGGCCATGTCTGTGATTCTTCCCGATTTCACCGAAATCCACTAAAAAACTTAATTCTCGGTTTTCTCCCGGATTGACTTTTCTTTCGATTTTTCTTGCAAGTGACTTCTCCATTACCCGTAGTCAGTGCTTATATTTCATTTGGAACCTTCAATTTCGATCAATTTGATCGTTTAAGCACTTTCCCCAAATTTCTCGGATTAGGGTTTCTTTTCTACTGAATCTCCAAATCCCAACTTCCGAACTCCATATCTTTCAATATAGACCTCGGATTATCAAAATTCTTTCGCCATTTTTCAATTGAACTTAAAATCTTGATTTTGAAAGTGGGTTGACTTTTTTAGTAGTTGACTTTCTGGGGTTGACTTTTTCGAGGTTGACTTTTTTCAAGTTTGACTTTTTGTGCTCGCCCTCTTAAACTAAGACTCGAAGTACCACCTGCAGGATGAAAACAGTCTTTTTACACTCGAAAACATCAATATAGGAAGAAAACATACATGTTTAGTAGTCCGGACAAAATTAGGTGTCTACAATGAAGATTTGAAAACAACCTCGAAAAAAGACATGGAGTCGCCACTAATATTTTTTGGCTAGGTGTGATCGGCCAACTATTAAAATCGATTTTGTAAAAATATTTTAAAATTAATTAAAATATTTTTAAAACCAATTTCAAGTCTGCATTTTAAACCAGAGAAAATCAAAGAAAGCGAGTTCGGGACTCGGTTACGTGCAGGGAAGGATTAACACCCCCACAACGCCCATATAAAAACGGTACCTTATTAATTGTGTGTTATCTCAAGTCTCAGTAAAAAGTTGATTTTAAATTCAGTATTTCAAATTAATTCTCAATTTAAAAAAAAATAATTCCATTTTTAATTGAAAATGATTCGGAATTTATTAATTCAAAATTTTCTTATATTCCCCAACAAATGTGGCAAAATATAGAAATTTTTATTTATTTGGAAAATTTTCCAAATCATTCTCGTTTTTTGAAAGAAAGATATTCCTTTATTAATGATAATTGATGATATCCTCCCCAGCAAACCCGGCAGAAAATTCATGAATTATTTTAACTCGGGAATATCTTTATTTCATTGAAAATCATTATCTTATTTTAAAAACATTTTAAAAGATGAATATGAACATGTGTGACATAATAAAGATGACATAGCAAAATCTGAATAACATAATGCAACCTAAATGACATGATATAATTTAAATGACATAGTATATTCTAAATGAAATGATATAACCTAAGTGACATAATATATTCTAAATGAAATGAATAACCTAAATGACATGAAATATTCTAAATAAAATGGATAACCTAAATGACATGAAATATGCATAGGAATAATAATGCATGAACATAATAAATCCTAAATGATGTGACAAACATAAATGACAAAATAAAAAGCATAGGATAACATAGAATATTCACAACCATATAACAAACAATATAATACCATAAAATATACATCAAAATAATAACATTACCATAGAAATTATCATAGCAAAAATCATATATCATATAATATGCATGAACATGGAAAATGCAATGCATGAAAATGTATTTTTTTCCCTTAAATAAGGAAATCCGTATATCTAAAAAGACATCCGACTACCTTAAGAAAAGACATCAAATTAAATTTTCTAAAATCAAAAATACTTTATGATTGGTTTGAAAACAATTTTGAAAATTCTTGCATGAAAATGGCATATGGCCGAAACCCCCTTTGAAAAAGGCTCTATTTCCTAACTTTGAAAACCCGGACTTGACCATCCTTGACCCGAGCTTTATAAAATCAATTTTCAGAATTAAAATGGCTTAGAAACCAACCTAAGATAGTAGCTAAGGTTCCTAATCACCCTTCACTTAATGCCTTAGACAAAATAGAAAAATTAATATTACCTTAAATTCAAATCTGACCCTACTATCCAGTTTTCAAAAGTGATTTTTTTATCCTATTTTAAAAAATTCTAACAAATCTATAAAAAAAATATAGGAGACTCAGAACATGTTTAAATCTCTGGGAAAAAATTGGCTTAAGTTTTAGAATAAGGATAACCTCCCAGAAAAATCACGAAAGTCAAAACATTGGGTGAAAAACTGTTTTGCCAAAACTCATTTTTAAGCCTTTGATAAAATCATTCAAATATCAAAGTAAAAATATTGGAGGCTCTTCTATGGATCTACAAACAGTAGCTAAAATTTATAAAAATTTGGACAAAAGTTGGCTAATTAAAAAAAATCACAAAGGTAGAAATTTCAACTTGACAACTCCTCAATTTTCCACAAGTATGCTCATGTGAGCTTGACCTTAAGCCATTGATTGGCTCAAGTCAAAAAATCAAGTGGTATGGTGTGAGATGCATGAACAAAAAGCAACTTTGATGTATGAAATGCATGACCTAAAGACCTAAATGACATAGAAAATACATGGCAATTCAAAATGACCTAATGCCTTGCATGAGCTTGCATGGCAATAAATGCTTCCTAAACCTAATATGCATGAAATGCATGGTAATGCAAATGTAACCTTGTCATGAAAATGCATGGCAATACAAAGATATCTTAATGCCTATCATGAACTTGCATGGCAATAAATGCTACCTAAACCTAATATGCATGAGATGCATGGTAATGCAAATGTAACCTAGACCTAAAATGTCATGAAAATGCATGGCATACGAAGTTCTCCTAATACCTACTATGTCATAGAAACATATGCATGACTTGAAATACAATTTCCTAGTCTAATATGACATAAGAATCATAATGACCTAAAATATAACGATGGAAGATGAGACATGCATGAACACCAAATGAAGACCTCTAAAGTGACTTAGAATATGTATTGCCGAATGGTCCAAGGATTCTAAATGTCATGAGCAACATGTATGATATGAAATGGAAGCATAGAAACCTAATTAATTGTAAATGACATACAAACTATGCTTGAAATATGAACATGGAAACCTAATGCCTAAAATGTCATACAAGATCATGCATGAAAATTAAATGAAAGCCTCCAAAATGACCTAGACCTCATACATATAGCCAAATGGTCCTAATGAACTAATATGTCATGAGAAACATATATAGCATGAAATGAATGCATGGAAGCTAAACAAAATGAAAATGCAATACCCAAGGCAAACCTAAACATGGCAACAGAATAGACCCCTAAATAAAAATATGAAATCCTAGCTAACAATAACACAAACACATAGCAACCTAGATATGCAAAGTCTACATGTAAGCATGTTAAACTAGTAAACATGATAAAAATGCAAACATAGAGATCAAAAAGATGTGTGGCCAAATATAACTTATGAACATAGCAATGACAATATAACAAACATATGGCATGGTTTAGATATATGAACATAAATGGAAGTGTATTAAGCAAGTAAACATGAAAAAGATGCAAACATAGTAACCTAAATCACCATGGCCGAATGGTAGTATTAGTATGTCATGGCAATATCACAAACACATGGCATGGTCTAGAGCTAAACTAACACAATCAAGCTAATCTACCACAAGTAAGCTAACCTACCACAACCAATAACGAACAAAATAAAATTAAAAAAAAATCATCTTAAAAAAGAGTACCATTCGGCCATGTAGAAAAAGAATGGTAAAAACTTGCTTTCTTGATTTCTTTCAAAATACAAAGTAGAAACTCCTTATCACTTATTTTAGAAAACAATTTTATTTCATAAAAGAAAATAAAATGACAATCAAAATAGTAAAATCATATCAACCAAGTATGAGATAAGCATGAAAGAACAGAGCTACCTTGCTTTAGCTTTCCAAATCAAAAACTAGTAAGCAAAACCTTTCCTTTTTCCTTCTCTATTTTTCCTTTATTTTTCCCTTTCTTTTCTCCCTAGCTACTACCTCTATTCAGCCCCCAAACCTCCAGCAAAAAATGAAACCAACCCCCCCTTTCAGCCCTTGGCCGAATGGCTTATTATCCTCTAGAAGGATGTTGTCATTTTTCTAACCAATTTTGCATCCAAAGGCCCTTAATCCAAGATGCATTTTATGAATAATTCCCACCCTTAGATTAAGTATTCGGCCCCTAACTAATATGATGTCATAAATATGACATCATCCCTCTCCATGCATTGGTCTATGTGTCACAATTACAAAGGCTTGATCAAAAAATAATTACCTTCCTATCCACTCTTGGCCCTTAGATGCAATGGCTCAGCAAAATCACTCTCCAACATGGGCTTAGCTGGCAGACCTTTTAAATTCCAGCCCAATCTCCATTTTTTTAATTGCAAGAAAAGCCCTCTTCGGTTTCTTCGATAAAATGACCTTTTTGGCCCCCAAACCTAATTAAATAACAAACGGACTCCAAATCCAAATTTTATTTTTTCAGTACTTTCTAAATAATAAAACAAAATTTGAATTTTGGAAGTTTTCATAATTTTTTGAGCCCATTGCTATTTTTTTGGGATTTATCTTTCGAAATTGCCCGTAATGCACCCGAACTTTTTCCATTTTGCAAACAAGCTCCAAATCTGGATTTTTCTTCACCAATATCTTCCAAATAATTTAAAAGTGAGATCTAGAGATTTTCAGAATTTTTCGAGCTCATTTTCGATTTTTTCAGGATTCATCTTATTGAATTTCAACTTAATGGGCCTAAAATTTGACATTTTGCAAACGAGCTCCGATTCCTGATTTTCTTTCGACAATATCTTCCAAATAATTTAAAATTGAGATCTGGAGATTTTTAGAATTTTTCGAGCTCATTTGCTATTTTTCCGAGATTTATCTTCTGGAATTTTCAACTTAGTGGGCCCGAAATTAGCCATTTTGCAAATGAACTCTGAATCTGGATTTTTCTTCGCCAATCTCTTCCAAATGATTTAAGATTGAAATTTTAATTTTTGGAGCTCATTTGCTATTTTTTCCAAATTTTTGAATTTGTCCTTTTAACTCCGAAGCCTGGTTTTACTCAAAACAAATTCGATTTCCAGATTTTCTTTTTCTGTACCTTTTATATTGAATTGGAGTTGGTCCAAAAATGCCCAATTTTTACAATCAAGTTCCCCTCCGTTATGATTTTTCCTTTTTTCAGTATCGGGAATTTCCTTGTTTTTCCATTTTTCCTCCAATCGGCTCTTTTCTCGGAATTACTTCAAACTGAGCCTTTGGCTATCCTTGTTTACTCACTCCTCATCAATTAGGGGCTTTAGTTTTACCGAATCGGGCTATTTCTGCAATTTTCCCCAATTTTGCCAAAATCCACCAAATACCTTAATTATCGATTTTCTTCCAAAATGACTTTTCCTTCAGTTTTGCCTCCAAATGGCTTCCAATCAACTAGAAGCATTAAGAACAAGATTGAACAAACAACTCAAAAAACCATTAAATCAAGCTACAGAGAGAAAGTAAATTCAAATTATATGTTGAGTTCCATTGTAATCCTAGTAAAAGAAATTTAGTTCATGATAATTAATGAAATCCAATATTCAAAGAGTTTAACCATCATCAACAACACAAGAAAAATAAAGAAGAGAATAGAGAAAACTAAGAGATGTCAATTCTTGAGTCTTCAATCTTCACAAATCTTCCAATCTTCTTGAGAGCTTTTGATGGCAACTATCCTCTTGAGAGATTTAGGTTTTTAAAAATCCAATACCCCTTATTTTAGCCTAAAAGAGTCCTATTTAAAGTGTCCAAGGCCTCCTAGAGTCTGAAACTTCGCGCACAAGCAAACAGGTAAGTAACAGTGAATT
The DNA here is from genome assembly GCA_030761205.1 of Fremontodendron californicum. Taxonomy (NCBI): domain Eukaryota; kingdom Viridiplantae; phylum Streptophyta; class Magnoliopsida; order Malvales; family Malvaceae; genus Fremontodendron; species Fremontodendron californicum. The sequence continues at coordinate 14,774,543 of JAULJL010000037.1, forward strand.
TATTTTTTTTCGATGTTACTGTTCACGTGTCTGGCGCTACAGCGCTGACTCTCAAATTGGAGCGTCAGCCTTCTCGGTTTGCTGCACTTTGCCTCTATCGTTTTCTCGAACTTCGTCAGCTATTTTGACTGGGCAAACCTCGTCCGATTTTGACTAGTCTTAGACAGTTGGAAAGGTATGGAAGTCAGCTTCAAAAGTCATGAAGGAAGTTTCTCAAATGAAAAATTTAAGATCCTGTTTTTCTTGAAAGAAGATTTCTCAAATGAAAAATTTAAGATCATGTTTTACTTGAAAGAAGATCCGGATGTCGAATCTGCCTGCTCATTGCTTTGCATTGTTTTTCATCGTTTTGCACCTCGAAGCTCCAGATCACCTTGGACCTATAAAAATACATAAATAATAACTAAATAACTAAACATAAAATGAATAAATAAAATAAATAAATAAATAAATAAATATAAAAACATCTAAAACTAATCAAATCCTAATAAAAGCCTCAAGGACTTAGTCGATTTAAATGAATAAAAGATGGTCAAATAACTATATTTCCTAGAGTTATCAATAGGCATCATTCTTGTGACCCGTTCGAATGAAATCAAAGCATGACAATTCACATATAAGATAACATGGCGTCTCAAGTCCAAGGACTATTTGCACAATTGCCACATGAGAACATTTCCATAGACACTTGAGTGAGCTACCAAATGAAGTTCCCATAGCGGGTCATATTTAGTGAACTTGTTCTCTAACAAACACCTACATGTTATCCCCAAGTATCTCATACTTCAATCTTTATGAGATCGATTGTTTACTTTTAAACTAATAAGGCTTAACATGTACCAGTCTTTGAGCACTGTCAATCTGTCTTAACAATACAATGGCCAGGAACAAGTTTAGGTACACAACTTTGATGCATTATAGGATCTTGTAATTGTAACAAGCTTACAATTCCTTTGTAAGGCTATTGTGTTCCAAGGACTTAATCCAACTAATTTACAATAACTTTTTATTGAAATTGACTAAGTTGATGAACGAAAACCTCTATCACATATATAATAAGTGACTAGTATGCATTATTGGAAGTAGATTACTTCCAACTTTGATTGGCCAATTGATTGGCTTCAAGGCATATCCTAACAATCTCCCACTTGCACTAAGCCAATCATCAATGCACTCTATACCTTTTAATTTGCAATATGGTCTATAATAGGGCACAGCTTAAGCACAATTTATTATGAGAACATGTTTATTCACATATGATTTGATAATCTCTATTATCTAGTCATTGTAGACATCTAATTTTGTCCAAACCCCTAAAACAGGTAATTTTCTTCCTAATGATTATTTTAGAACGCAAAAAGCTCTTCTCATCCTGTAGGTGATACTCCGAGACTTAGTTTAAGAAAGCAAGCATGAAAAGTCAATTTGGAAAAAGTCAACCTAAAAAGTCAAGTCCAAAAGTCAACCACTGAAAAGTCAACCCTCATTCAAAATCGAGATCCAAAGTTTAATTGAACAATGGTGAAAGAATTTTGATAATCAAGGTCTACAACGAGAGTTATGGAGTCCGGAAGATGGGTTAGGGAGAGTTAGTGGAGAGGAAACCCTAGTTTGGTAAATTTGGGGAAAAGTGCTTAAACCATCAAATTGGTCGAAATTGGAGGTTTCGAATGGAATATAATCAATGACTACGGGTAATGGAGAGGCCATTTGGAAGCAAGATCAAAGGAATAGTCAATTCAGAAGAAAATCGAAAATTAGGGTTTTTGGTAAATTTTGGAAAAATTGGGGAAAATTATAGAAATGACCCGATTCGGTAAAATTAAAGCCCCTAATTGATGAAGAGTGGGTAAATGAAGATAGCCCATGGCTCAATTTCAAGTAATTTCGAGAAAAAGAGCCGATTGCAGAAAAAACGAAAAAATGAGAAAATTCCCGATATTTGAAAAAGGAAAAATCAAATCGGAAGGAAATTTGATCGTAAAAATTGGGCGTTTTTGGACCAACTCCAATTCAATATATAACAAAGGCTTGGAAAAAGAAAATTTGGAAATCGGACTTGTTTTGAGTAAAATCGAGGCTTCGGAAGTTAAAGGGTAAACTTGGAAAATTCAAAAAAAATAGCAAATGAGCTCAAACAATTACCAAAACTTCCAGATCTCAATATTAGGTCATTTGTAAGAGATTGGCTAATAAAAATCCAAAATCGAAGCTCATTTGAGAAATGGCAAATTTCAGGCTCACTAAACTGAAATTCTAGAAGATAAATCCGGAAAAATAGCAAATGAGCTCGAAAAATTATGAAAACTTTCAGATCTCAATTTTATATCATTTGGAAGAGATTGGCGAAGTAAAAATCAGAATCAGAGTTCGTTTGAAAAATGGCAAAAGTTCGGGTGCACTAAGGGCAATTTTGGAAGATAAATCCAGGAAAAATAGCAAATGGGCTCGAAAAATAATGAAAACTTCCAGAACTCAATTTTATATTATTTATGAATTATTGAAAGAAAAAAATCCAGATTCGAAGTTCGTTTTCTTTTTAATCAAGTTTAGGGGGCTAAAGTGTAATTTTACTAAAGAAACTGAAGAGGGTCTTCTTTGCAATTAAAAAATAGAGAGAGGGCTGGAATTTGAAGGGCCATTCGGCCAAGCCCAAGAAGAGAATGAATTGTTTTGAGCTTTTTTCATCCAAAGGCTAAAATTGGATAGTAAGGTGGTTATTTTTTGATCAAGCCTTTGTGATTTTGCCACATGGTCAAATGAATGAAAAGGAAGGATGTCAACATTATGGTTACATATTTTTGAACAGATGTATTTGTTAGGGGCTGGTCACTTAATCTAAGGGTGGTAAGTTCACATTTTTAGCATCTTTGATTAGTGGCCTTTGGGTCAAATTAGCTAGGGAAAAAAATGACAACATCCTACACCAATAGTGACCATTCGGCTACCATTAAGAGGAGAGGGTTTTCATTTCATTTTGGGGTTCTTTGGCTGATGAGGGGAGGCAAAAACAGTAGCTATTTTTGAGGAAAAAAAAAGAAAAAAGAAAAAAGAAGGGATTTTCTTACTACTCTTTGATTTGGAAAGCTAAAGCAAGGTAGCTATTTTCTTTCATGCTCTCATTTATGCTTTGTTGATATGATTTTGTTATTTTCATTGTTATTTTATTTTCTTTCATGAAATAAAATTGATTTTCAAAACAAGTTCCAAAAGGTTCCTACCTTTTGTTTTCATCAAAAAATATCAAACTAATTTTTTTACTACATTTTTTAAGCCATGGCCAAATGGTATTCTAGAGCATGATGCCATTTGTTTGGTTTTATTCCAATGTCTGGTTGTGGTAGGATAGCTTTGTTGTGGTAGAATAGCTTGCTTGTGGTAGGATAGCTTGGTTGTGATAGGATAGCTTTACATGATGTGCCATGCCATGTGTTTGTGTTATTGCCTTGCTAGGATCCTACATGTTCTTGAAATGACATTCGGTTTCTACATGGTGCCTTTATGTATTTGCATTTTCATTTTGTTTAGTTACCATGCTTTCCTTTATTCTTTGCATCTTCATGCCATGTTGTTGTGTATTTGATTTTCCATGCCATATGTTTGTGTTATTGCCTTGCTACATTTCTTTATTCATGCATGTGTCTATTTGGCTACTACATTTTTTTGCCTTAGTGCATTTGCATTTTTATCTTGATTATATGACTACCATGCTTTCATTCATGCTTTGCCTCTTTATGCCATGTGATTGTGTAATTGTTGTGCCATGTTCATGCATTATTTTTATGTTCATTTAGTCATTATTGTTCATGTTACTTCCATGCATTTTCATATGTCAAATTAGGTCTTAGGTCATTTTGTATGCCCATGCAGTTTCATGACATTTTAAGCATTAGGTCATCTTTGTATTGCCATGCATTTTCTTTGTTTATTAGGTCTTAGGTCATTTTGTATTTCCATGCATGTTTATATGTCATATTAGGTCTAGTTCACCTTTATATTGCCATGCATTTTCATGCATATTAGGTCTAGGTTTGCATTTATTGCCATGCACAATTTCTATCTAGGCATTAGGTCATCTTTCATGCCATATATTTTCTATGTCATTTAAGAATTAGGCCATGCATTTCATGCATTTAATTTTTTGTTTGTTCATGCATTTCATATCATCCCACTTGATTTTTGACTTAAGCCAATCAATGACTCAAAGTCAAGCTCACATGAGCATGCTTGTGGAAAATTAAGAAATTGTAAAGTTGGATTTTCTACCTTTGTGATTTTTTTCCATTAAGCAATCCTTGTCCAAATTTTTTAAAAAATTTACTTTTATTTTTAGGTCCTTAGAAGAGTCTCCAATATTTTTATTCTGATTTTTTAGTGATTTTATCAATGGTTTAAAAATGTTTTTTAGCTAAACAGTTTTTCACCTAGTGTTCTAACTTTCATGAATTTTCTGGTAGGTCATCCTTAGTCTAAAAATTAATTCAATTTTTTCGCATAGAGTTCTACATGTTATGAGTCTCCATAGTTTTTTTATATTTTTCTGAAATTTTAAAAATAGGTAAAAAAATCATGTTTTAAAACTGGACAGAAAAGTCATATTTGATTTCAAGAAGAAAATAAATTTATATTTTGGCTAAGGCACTAAGAGAGGGCTGATTTAGAACCTTAGCTACTGTCCCAGGTTGATTTCTAAGCCTTTTTAATCCTAAAAAATTATTTTATAAAGCTTGGGTCAAAGGTGGTCAAGTCCGAGTTTTCAAAGTTAGGAAAATAGAGCCTTTTTCAAGGGGGTTTTGGCCATGGTGTTATTTTTCATCCAAATTTTCAAAAAAAAAAAATTCAAATTAATTACAAACTGTTTTTGATTTAGAAAATTTAATTTGAGTTCTTTTCCTAAGATATTCGGATATCTTTTTAGATATACAGATTTTCTTATTTAAAGGGAAAAAAATACACTTTCATACATTGCATTCTCCTTGTTCATGCATATTAGATGATATATGATTTTTGCTATGAATATTTCTATGGTACTGTTATTATTTTGATTTATATTTCATGGTGTTATATTGATTGTTATATGGTTGTGAATATTCTATGCTATCCTATGCTTTTTGCTTAGTCATAAGTCATTTTGCCATATATTTTAGGTTTATTATTCATGCATTATTTTTATTATTCACATGCATATTTCATGATAATATTATTTTATATTTCATATCATTTCATGTTATTAATTATATTGCTATGTCATTTAGAATATGCCATGTCTTTTAGATTATATTATGTCATTTAGAATATGCCATGTCATTTAGAATATACTATGTTACTTAGATTATATTATGTCATTTAGAATATGCCATGTCATTTAGAATATACTATGTTACTTAGATTATATTATGTCATTTAGAATATACTATGTCACTTAGATTATATCATGTCATTTAGGTTATATTATGTCATTTAGATTTTGCTATGTCATCTTTATTATGTCACACATGTTCATATTCATCTTTTTAAAATATTTTAAAAAAAGATAATTCCCGATTTAAAATAATTCATGAGTTCTCTGTTGGGTTTTGCTGGGGAGGATATCATCAATTATCATTAATAAAGGAATTTTTTTCTTTCAAAAAATGAAAATGATTCTAAAATTTTCCAAATAAATAAAAAATTTATATTTTGCTGGGTCTACTGGAAAATACAGGAAAATTTTGAATTAATAAATTCCAGATTATTTTCAATTAAAAATGGAATTATTTTTCTTTAAATTGGGAATTAATTTAAAATGTCAAATTTAAAACTGATTTTTTATCAAGACTTGAGATAACACACGATTAATAAGGTATCGTTTTATACGGGCGTTGTGGGGGTGCTAATCCTTCCCCGCACGTAACCGACTCCCGAACCCGCTTCTTTGATTTCTCTGATTTAAAAACGTAGACTTTGAAATTGGTTTTAAAAAGATGTTTTAATTAATTTTAAAATGTTTTAAAAACCGATTTTAATAGGTGGCTGATCACACCTAGCCAAAAAAGACTGGTGGCGACTTCATTTCTTTTTCGAGGTCGTTTTCAAACCCTCATTTTATTTCAAGAAAAATTAAGTCATCTTTTTCTCTGTTTTCCCCAATGTCACGCTTAACGAATAAAGTCTCGCGATAAGACTTGTTATTTTTTAGGTTGCGGCAGTCATAATACTCATTTGGATCTCAATAAAACTCGGATTCCTTTCTCCATGGCTTGTGTTGTTACTCTAACAACTTAGGTTCCTTTGTTAACTTGATGAGCTAATGATCCAAACATCCTTTTGTAGCCTTAAACAAAAGGTTTGCATCTCACCAAGGATATAAGACTTTTAAGTCCTCTAATATTTGGAATGTTTCCAAAATGACCATTAATTCATTCACATCATGGTTTTAATGTCCATTAGGTTTCATGTTATAATGGTTTTAATGTCCATTAGGTTTCATGTTAAACTCATTTTAGCATCTTAGTTAACTGTTTAATGCTTTTACCTTTTCGCTTTTAACTCTAACACTTGCTAATAATGTATTTCTTGGTTCATTGTTCATATGTTACTAATAACACTCCCACTACTCTTCAAATTTGCACAATTGATATCTTAATTATTTGATAAATTCAACTGTTTGAATGCTTATCAAACTTGATATCACATTCCAATGTCTTACATTGTTAAGTTTAGTAAACTCATCTCTTATGAGTAATGCGTCATGATGCATCCTACTAACCTTTTTAAATCATTGTGTGGTTCATACTTATCATATAAAATTTGGATCACAAAGTATGTTAATGATCTTTAACATTTAAAGATTCATCAAGCTCCCACTAAACCTAGCATGTGTAGGAAACATACCTTAAGTAAACCCAGTTACTTCTAATTTGATTCAAAACTTCTTTTCAATGCATAAATGTATTCTTAAAACTAAGTATCTCATATCTCATATGAATGTTTGTTTTACTATTACAAATTGTAATCCTTTAGGTTAATTCTTTTTTTGGTAATCTGCAATGTGAGGCATACATAAACTCTTTATGTTTAATTCATCTCTTATGAATTCTTTAAGATAACTATCTTTCTTTTAGTTCAAGCAATCTCAATTAGGATCTAATATCTCAATTATAATGCCTCTAACACTAAAATAGTTCATAATCATATTATGAACATTAAGCAATTACTTATCTCATAAGTTTTTTCTTAAGTCATTCGAATAAAGTCCTTAATGATTCATAATCAATAAGGCTATAAGTGCAAGTTTCTAAACTAACTATGATAACATTAAACAAAAGGTTTGCATCTCAACAAGAATTATATTGCTTATAGCATAATTATCCATATTGCAAGTTTCCAAACTAACTATGATAATATCAAGACCAAAGTATGGAATAAAATCCAACAAGATATGATTTAAGAGGATAATCTAAAAGCATAGCATCCAATGCTAGAAAAATATAATATGTCCAGGAATACTAAAAGAATGGCTCATAAGGCCACAATCCGAAAATGTCTTCAAAAAGTATTTGGCTATAGTGCCAATACCAAAACATCCAATGTTTGAAATAAACCATATCAAAAGTAAATAGATTGTTCATAAAAACAACTAAACTAGGCCGGCAAGCTTGATCATCATTAACTAGATTGTTGCCTCCTTGGTCTTTCACTTCATTCTCCTTTCTCTTTGGTTCCTACAATATGTCATACATATTAGAACCTTTTTTCACATAAGATATCATATACCAAATGGAAAGAGAATGATGAGCTCATAGCATTCCTGAAGTAGAAACTTTTTAAGTCTCTTTTCTTTCATGGACTCAATATATTCTTTGCAATTGCACCTCCAATGCCCTTATTTTCCGCAATGATGGCATTTCCCTTTGACCTCTTCCTTGTCTTTCTTTACTCCACCGTTAGGCTTCAAGGACTTTGAGGTTGAAGCTCCATCATCCTTAGATTTCTTGAAAAACTTCTTCTTTAGTTTCTTACCTTTGGAGGTGGAAACAAGGTTGATGGAACCTTTCTCTTCGATTATGGTATTCTCAGCTTGAGAAAGCATATTCAACATACGTGGAAAAGTTGCCTCTAGATGGTTCATGTTGAAATTCATCACAAATTGTGAATAGCTTTAGACATAGAAGCAAGCACTAAGTTGATACTTAGGTCATGGTCCATAACCATCCTAATTGACCAAGTCTATTAATGATCCAATCATCTTAAGCACATGAGGTCTAACTAAGCTACCTTCAGACATCTTAGCTCGAAATAATTCCTTAGAGATATCAAACCTTTTAGTGCAGCTTTCTTTGGAGAAAAATTCTCTTAGATTCAAGATAATTTTTTGAGCAGTCATGGTCTCATGTTGCTTTTGAAGGTTAGGAGCCATACTAGCCAACATCACACATGTTGCTTGTTCGAGATCTTCCATGAAGACCCTATAGGCTTCCTTATCTTTTTCATTAGCGTTCTCAATAGGGACCTCAAGGATTTCCTCATCAAGGACATATGCCTTTCTTTCATGCTTTAAAACAATCTTAATATTGTGAAACCAATCAAGAAAATTTGGGCCAGTAAGCTTGTTTGCATCAGGAATGCTACAAAGTGACGTGGTATTTGCCATTATGATTTATACCCAATACACAAATCAACACATATATAAGTTATAATGTATGAAATAAAATTATCAAGACAAGGTTTTAAATCTTTAATAACTTTCCTCACTATTTTATCAAAATAATAGCTGATAAGTTTATAAAATATAAATTTTATTCCCTTTCTATTCTTAATTTTCGTTATGTTTTTTATCCTTATTTTGGTTACTTATGTTATGTTTTTGAATTTAAGGTACATTTAAGATAATAAAGCAAAAACATATCAATTAGGATGTTAAAGAGCTTACAAAATCACAATTACAAGATGGAATAAGATGTAGGAGTCAAAAATATCCAATTCTTGGAGCAAAACAAGAAGGCAGATTTGACCTCTGGAGCTTGTTGCAAGGAAAACATGATTTTAAAGTCTTTATTAAAAGAAACTTCCTTCTTGAGTTTTGAAGCTGATTTGAAGAGCTTTTCAACGATATATTACTTGCCTAAAATGGATAAGAATTGGTCATCTAAATCGGCTGCGAAAGGATGAGAAGAAGCAACAGCACAAAATGGAAACCAGTAAGCCCGGCGCCGTGGCGCCCAAAACGTTGTAAATTTCAGTATTTAGGTCGAGAACCCAGCGCTGCGGCACTGGCCACTAGCGTCGCAAAGCCGAGAAACTTTCCTTAACAAAAAAAAAAACTGCTTTGCTGAATGTTACTTGCTCGGGAAGAAGCAATTCTCAGGGTTTTAAAGCTTTATAAATAGCATCTTTTGAGGCACAAATTAAAAATCTTTTGAGGCGTCTTGGAGGAAAAAATAAAGAGAATAAGAATAGGAGATCAAGAGGGAAAGATTAGAATAACAAGAGGGGGGGATCAAGAGGAAGAACAAGGAGATTGCAACTAGCCACAGTAAAAGAGTTTCTTTTTTCTTTTTTTCTACTTTTTTTCTTGTTTAATTTTTCTTATGAATATGTTATTGAACACATCAAGCATGTGTAACTAAATTCTTCTTATCGTTAAGGATAATTTCAAAGCCCTAGACATGATTGTTAGTTAATAAATTTCAGATTGTCTTTCAACTATCTTTTGAATTTGTTATATTCTACTGATTCCATGTCATAAATTGCTATCTTGTTTATTTAGGTGGCCAACTAGATGAATATTATAGTGATTTGATTGCTAGTTTAGTGTTTTGATCTGTAATTGTCAAGATTCCTAAACATAAGTAGCAAATTGTTATTAATTATTATGGGATTTTTTCGTTCGATACAATGTAGAGTATGGCTCAAGTTAAATAAATCGAGCTTATGTGTTTATTTCTTGATATAATCCATCTTTTTAGATTGAATGCTTTCATTGAATTAAATCTAGAGAGCTTATTCTAGGTTGTTCATTGGAAAGAGATTGACTAAAAGCGTTTGTTCTTTTTCTCAACGATAAAGTAAGGAAAGATCGAGACAATCGAGCTTTGTTATTGTCTACAGGGTTATTTAATTTAGTAGAGAGAGTGAAAGATAATTCTGATTATTGGCTATTTTCATGTTTACTGGTGGCAAATTATTCCTTAACCATACTTTTCATCATTATTATTATTTATTATATTTAAATTCCTATTTCTTTATATCTTAGTTTTACTTTCTATTTTTTATTTTCTTAATATCTCCAACCCCCTCCCCAAAAAAAATTAGTTTAGGTGTTTAGTCATATTAGATTAGAATCAATAACATATAAATTAAGAACAACCTCTATGGATTCGACCCTTGCTTACTACTATACACAATTACAATTATAACTTAGTGCAAGGATTTAATAGATACATTATTTTGTGTATCAATAGCCCTCCCCTACTACTTCGAGAAATTTAACTCTTAAATTTCTTAGTGAGCTAGGAGACCTTTCATCCTACTTTGACCTTAGGTGTGGCCCAACAAGCCATCATAGAACTAATTTGGCAAGTAACAATGTTTACCAATTGTATCTCTACACAACTCCTAGATCAGTTAGGTGACAACTCTTTGTCTAAATACATCATATGTGTTTTTACCTAATCATTGCCTCTAATACTCATGGGGTCGAGTTTTTGCGCATCAGACAACGTAGCACTAGTTAAGTAAAGACTCATCTTTCAAACGTATTCATGTAAAAGTTTGACCTTGGTTGTAACCCAACAAGCCAAGCCTTCAATTAAAGGAATTCCGATTATATTGCTAAGAAGATGGAAGACATTTATATCGAATCATTGATATTTTGACTTAATATGGTATGAGGGATTTCTTTATAAAATAAGTCTCATTGATTTGTTCTTTTTCATGATAACATTTATTTCATTCATACATGCCAACTACTAGGATGATTATGTACTTTGTCTAATTATAGTTTCCTTGAGCCACTAAGGAAACTAGTTGGTCAAATTCCTAGGGAATGCATACAAAGTCTTCATAAGGCTTTTAGACAATCTCTTGCATCTCCTTTCTTGGCGCTATGGTCTCCATCATCATCTTGGAATCAACAACTCTATCATAATCTTAAATCTATTACATTGATTTTTGTAAGAAACCTCGGGTAACATTCAAGGGGATTTAGATGAGAAAAGAATGTACAACTTCAGAATAAAAGAGATAAAGCAGGGCTCGTAGTCCTTATTTATAAAATAAATGCTAAATGAAAATAAATTTAACCATTCATGACCTAACTCTAAGGTCTAAGTCCATAATCACCCTCATACTTTCATAATCATATCATAAAGCATAAATGTAAATGCATATTCAATATCACTTGGTAATCTTGTGTGACATTTAAGGAAAGTTTCATTTAACATCTTAAACATACTTAAATTATTTAGCAATCACAATTTTATTTCAATTCATGTTTCATGAAAAACATTTTTCAAAAACATTTAAATAAAAGTAAACTCTTTTACTTAAGTCCTAAACCAATTAGGATTCTTTGAATTAAAAAAAAATGATTAATTAAACAATTTGATTAATTTCCTAAATTTTAGAAAGTCTATCTCAAATAGGAGACTTTATAAAACATGTGAATTTTCTATAAAAAAAAAAAAATGAAAAACTAAGATTTTAATTTTTAAAACTAATTTAGAAAATTTACTTACCAAATTTTAAACTTTATTTGTGGAAAGTCAATGTGTTCTCCTAACTCTTTAGGAAGTCGAATTTGACTAGGAAACTATTTCTATAAGGAGAGTTTAGGTGATATCCTAACATTTTAGGACTTCTAATTTGACTAGGAAACAATTTCAAACAGTCTAATCTTCAAAGACAAGAGACCTAAACCTAGTGCAACACAAACTTGCTCATCAAGGCAAAGTTTCCACCACCCTTGTGCCTCCTTGTTGCCAAGACATGCAGCCCTAGTTTGGGGCATCTTATGCCTCAAAGAACCGCCTCTTTTGGTGGCTAATTCACACACACTTCATCATTTGATTTTTTTAGCCAATAATACCTTTAAACCATTAATCAAATTCAAGAACTCAAAACTGTCCAAAAAATTCTTGCAAAAATGCAAACTGTTTGCACATCTTTGAGAGGTGATTTTGACAACCAAACAAAATAAAAAATTCATCGAAAAATTCCAGCACCATTATAGACATGTCTAGGCCATAAGAACCGAATTTCATAAATTTTCGACAAGTCACAACTATGCCAAAACTGCAACATACAGCAGGGTGTATAGAAAAATTCTACACTTGTGTTCTTTGAAAATCATGCACTAGAACTCAATCAAATCACACCAAGAACATGTTTCTTCAATTCCTTTGTGTCATGCAATCATGTAGCAAGGTTAAACATTTATCAAATCAATTTTAACCAAGTTTTAAACTCTTTAAAACATCAATAACATGTTGCACACAAGGCTTTCCAGATTTGATATCAAAACAGAAAAAAAGTACTTTTGATAGAAAATTTGCTAAATCAACACTAAATCCAATCCAATTAAATATTACCAAGTTTTGAAACATACTAGTCACTAGAAAATTGTAAGCAAGACTCTGATACCATTTGAAGGGAATTCGGCATACATGTTTTGATCATAACAAGCATAAATCAAGATCTTAAACAATTTAAGTAGTGCAGCGGAAACATAACATTAAAAATCATACAATAGCCAAAATCCTCAAGGATCATACCTACAAATTTAGCATGTGATTAAAGACAATAAAATTAGAAGAACATGATCGAGAATCATACCTCCTGTAGTTATTGTAATCTTAAGTGAACTCCTTGTGATGTGCTCAATAAAGATGATCACTAAAAATATTGTATCAAACCACGAAGCCTCCCAAGTGTTAGGCCCACGTCGCGCTGCAACTCTTGTGACTACATAAAATGAAATTCCAAAATTATGTTAATAAAACAATTAACATAATAGAACTTAAGATAGAACTTTTCAACAATATTTGCATCAAAAATAGATATTCCCATCCGGTTAGTTGTAAGTAGAAAAGGAATTGATCCTCCTATGTGCTTCATAAAGCTTCCATCTTTTTTCGTGTTATTATTAGCTTTGGTTTTTTTCATACTTCCTTTTCCAACCATCAGTACTCCATATGCTATCAATAAGTTGATCCTAAACATCAACAGCTATCCAGTCACATTTGTAACCGTTGCATTCTTCTATTTTTTTAGTCCGAAAAAAGGCCATAGCATTTCCCCTCTCAGTTCCAAGCATGTCTTTCAGGAGTTCATTACATGTCACATCAAATAATTTTCTAACCATAGGTGTTTGTTCGGGAGACCACTGCATTCTTCCTACAATGACACAAAAAGAATTAATATATAAGATTAAACATATTTGGTTAACTAAATTAATTAAAATTTGACATTTATAATATCAAATCATACCTCAAATAAACTCTACATACATTATTTTGCCTCAGAGAGGACCTTTTCCCAAGTAGGCCACGGTCTGTTGAAGTGTTGTCTTATCAAAGCGGCAATAGTGGATTTCACACAACTCTCCGTGAAAGTCTGAAAACAAAATGAAGCGTGTTAGTCTACAATAATTAACTGTTATTAAAAACTGAAACTAACAAAATGTAATGAACTTACGTGTTTTGTAGAGTTGACAATTTAATCCTGTCGTTCAGATTATTCGGTGTTGGTAACCCTTTATTCATAGAGGATCTACCTGAATTCCTTTATCCTATCAAATCACTGGCATTTAAAAAGCACGACCAAATATTCCAACTCAACAATAAACACAATATACATAAATCAATATACTAAAATCAATAAATCAGTATACTAAAATCAATAACTCAATTACATATACTAAAACCAATAACTCAATTGCATAAATCAATATACTAAAATCAGTAAATCAATTACACAATAAACTAAAAATAATTCATAATATTATAAACTAAAAATCAATTACACAATAAACTAAAAAACAATTAATAATCTTATAAACTAAAAATCAATTACATAATAAACTAAAACTCAATTAATAATATTATAAACTAAAAATAAATTACATGATAAACTAAATTACCTATTATAAACTAAATCAATATACTATATAAAATCTGAAACAAAAAATTACCTGTTGTGGAGGGTTGGAGAGAGAGAACAGACAGTGGAGGAGAGGAGAGAGACCACACGTTGGAGGTACGGTGGACGCAAAACCTGCGGTAGAGGTAACTGGCGATCATAGAGAGAAGAGATAGAAGAAAAAAGATAGAGAAGGAGAAAGAGAAAGAGATAAGAGTAGAGAAGGGAGAGAGAGCGTACATGGGTGGTGGACGGCTCCAGAGAGGCGATTGATGGATGGATGACGACGGGTTCCTCTGGTCGGGGTGAAGCGAGACGCGCGAGAGGAAGAGAGAAAAGAAAGAGTACAAGAAAGAAGAACAAAAGAAAAAAGAGGGGTGGAGCCCGATATTAATCTGCCAAAAACATTAGCGACAAAAAATTATGTCGCTAAAAAAATTGAACCCTAAAAATTCCCTCCAAGAAATTTTAATTTTCGACGGAAAAGTATTTTTCGCTAATAAAATTAATTAAGATTTCTTTCTCTTTTTTTTTTGCAACTGAAAATTCCTTTGCTAGTAGATGCAAATTTCGTCGCAAAAAATAACGGGAAAGACCATGCTTCCCTCCAAACTTTTAACGATGGAATTCTGTGATAGAAAGGCTCTGTCGTATTAATTTTGTCATAAATACTAGAATTCCATCGCTAAAACCCTTAAAATCCGTCACTAAAAGTCATAACTTTTTCCAATGAAATTTTGTCGAAAATATCCTCTTTTAGTGGTTGCTTCCTATGCTAATGTGACCAAGTCTGTAGTGCGCAAGTTCATAAAAATGAGGTGATATGCCGGTATGGACTTTCGAAAAGGATTCTCTCAGATAATGCTCTTAATTTGAATAATAAGATGATGGATGAGGTTTATGCTCAGTTCAAAATCAAGCACCATAATTCGGCACCTTACCGCCCCAAGATAAACGAAGCGGTGGAAGCTGCTAACCAAAACATTAAGAAGATTGTAGCCAAGATGACAGACAAATACAAAGATTGGCACAAAAAGCTCTTGCTGGTGTTACACGCTTACCGAAGGTCAGCACGCACATCCACGAGAGTGACCCCTTATTCACTGGTATACGAGATGGAAGCAATATTTCCCATTGAAGTAGAAATCTCTTCTTTGGGAATCTTGATGGAGGCCGAATTAGAATAAGTAGAACGGATTCGTACTCGTTATGAACAACTTAATCTTATTGAAGAGAAGAGGCTGACGGCACTTTGTCATGGGCAATTGTATCAAAAACAAATGATTGGGCATATGATAAAAAAGTTCACCCAAGAGAGTTTTGAGAAAGCAATTTGCTTTTGAAAAAATATTCTCCTTGATAAACAAGATCCTCGTGGAAAGTGGGCCCCAAATTAGAAGGGTCCATGCGTGGTGAAGAAAGGTTCTCTAGAGGGGCACTATTTTGGCGAAAATGGATGGAGATAATCTGTCAAACCTAATAGACCTTGATGCAATGAAGAAATATTATGCATAAGAATGATGAAAAATAAAGAAATAAAGAATAAATTCGAGTCGAAAAACACATGAGGGCGCTTTGAACCAGAGTGGGGCATCTAAGTCGAAAACCCAAAAGGACTTCTTGTATAAAAGAAAAGGTGCACAAAAATGGAGCAGACAATGATAGTCAGTGCGAAAGGATCGCAAAGGATAAAGGACAAAGCCTGGTTAGAAGCTTTCGGTGGGAGTTGAGGAGATCAGCAAATGTCTTTTTCAGAAGAATTTCGAATTAATTTGCTTGTGATTTTATGAGTATTCATCATTTGGATATATTTGTTATTTTATGTTCTCAACTAAACACCGATATGTTTTCCTTTTTTCACCTAAATGAAAACATACATTTCTCTATCCATTTCATCCCCGTCATTAAATTGCTTTCTCATTTTGAAATTTTTTCTTTCAACAATGCATTGTATTTGTCATGAAATTTGAATGATGACATATTAATGAACAATAAACATAAGAGATTCTTGCGTTACTTTGGACATGTTTGAGGATGATAGAAGAAAAAAAACCCAAAGAAAGAGAAAAGGATGGTGGAAAATTCATGAGCCATTGATTTGCCAATAAACCTGAAAAGGAAATCTAAAAGAGGGTGAAAAACTCAACAAGTGAAACAGCAAAAGAATTCAGTATGAGGTTATAAATAAAATATTTGAATAGAATTTGCAAGAAGCTGAACTAGGCCTGATCTTGAGGGGATCAAAAGCTTTAATAAAAATTGAACAGGGGCATGGGTTGTGACTAATAATAGATTTTTCATCACTGTGAGCATGCATTACATCCCCATAACATTGCAAGCATCTATGGAGCATCATTTTTTCAGGACAAGAATAGCAAGAACTCGAGTTCTGGAATGAGAAATCGGGATCACCGAGTTCAAAGAGGTATTTTAATTTTAAGGTTGTGGAGTTTTTAATTTTAAAATTGTAGAGCCTCTGTTGATTGGAGTTTTAGTTTTAAAGTTGTTGAGCCTCTGATTAGAGGAGTTTTAAATGTTAAATTTATAAAGTCTCTGATGAGAGGAGTTTAAATTTTAAAGTTGTGGAGCCTTTAAATAGAGAAGTTTTTAATTTTAAAGTTGCAGAGCCTCTAATTAGAGAAGTTTTTAATTTTAAAATTGTGGAGGCTCTAAGAGGAGTTTTAATTTTAAAGTTTTGGGGCCTCTGATTAGAGAAGTTTTTAATTTTAAAGTTGTGGAACCTCCGATTGTAGGAGCTTTTAATTTAAAATTTGTGGAGCCTCATCACCTCTGATGAGATGAGTGTTTTTTTAATTTTAAAATTGCAAAGCCTCTAATGATAGGAGTTTAAATTTTAAAGTTATGGAGTCTCGCAGGAGAAGTTCTTTTCAAATTTTAATTCAATAGTTATGGCGCTTCGGAAGGGGACTTCTATTTCAGGTCTAATTTTTTTAACATGATGGAATCACAAATTACTCATTTTCTTAAAATAAAAATAAATAAATAAATAAATGAAAAAAATGAAACTTTTCTTAAGTAGCTGGTCCTGGACGAAATTGTTATCACGTCTTTGCCCTATTCTTGATTCTAATCAATCGGAAAAGAGTGGCAGCTATAGATATCGAATTTCGTCCGAATTCAATTTTGAGTCAAGATTCAAGTAATATTTTAGAACAAGAGGGGCAGTGTCCTTAATGCGATGGTTCGATTTCTTAATTTTAAAAAGGCTTGAATTGAATTGGACTTCAATTGGATTTGAAATCTAAGTAGGAATGGGCTTGTTTTCTTTTCGGCTTTAAATTGAATTGGGTGCCACTTTTATTGGGCTTGGTCAAGTGAAGTCTTTTTGGGCTTGAGTTTCTTTTATTTTCGGGCCGAAGCCCAAAAAAGCCCAAGTTGGGCCAATTTGTTAGTAAAACTAATAATAAATAAATAAAACCCAAATAAAAGAAATATAAAAATAATAATAATTAAAAAATCAGGTTGGGGCTTGTGGTGGACAGCCTCCAACCCCAGCACATACCCTGAGACCCCCAACCCGTTTCCCAGACCACCAAGCCTCTCCTAGTCAACTCCCAGGCCCCTCCACCACCCCTAATCCTCCCCTTTCCAATGTTCTGGCAGAGTTCAAGTCGCAAAATAATCTAGGATTTGAACTCCTGTGGTGGCCTATAAAATGAGGCCTGAAATAGAGGGACTTTTTTTGAAAAATTTCGAACCCTCACACAACCAACCAAGACACCCACTACACACACAAAAACTAACAAACACAAACATGCACGAAAGGAAAACCAAATAGGGGCCTCAGGTTACATTGGTTTGAGGGGTTAGGGGATTTTTTGGACAATCCTAACGGTGAAAAGGTTGTTTGGGGTGAGAGGAGGCCACGGTGTGACTTTGGATATGATTCAATGGCAGACGACGGCGGTGATAGAGGTGATAGCTTGGGTTCGGGTTTGTAGATCTAGTGGTTCCTTGGGGCTTCTTGGAAAAACTATTTGGAGATAAGGAAGTAGGAGATCAAAATGAGGGAGTTGGTGAAATTTGGAGGCAAAAAGGTTTTCGACCATCGGAGTGGATGTCGGCTGGCGGTGGTGCCTTTGCCAGATTCTGGGAGTCCACTGTGGTTTCTAGGTTCTTTTGGTGATTTCGAGGACTGATTTGGTTGAGGAAGAGAGAAAGATGGAGAGAACTTACAGAGAAGGGAACAAGAGAAAGAAAAAAAAAGTTTAAAATGTGGAGGGTCCGACCCACATGTAGTCTGACCCGACAAGAGATAAGAGAAGAAAGAGAGAAAAAAGAAAGATCCAACCCGCCCAACAGACTTCAACCCATTCAGTTTGGGCCAAATTGCATTCTGACTTTTGGTCAAGCCCAAACCACTTTAGGTATAATTTACTAGCTTTTTTTTTACTCATTTGTTTGTTTATCTTTTATTTATTTAAATGTTGCAGTACATTTTATATACATCAAAATGTAAAATGTTGTTTTGGAAAGTCTAAAATGTAAAAATAAAAAAATAATAATTTTAATAAATAAACATTGAAATGAAATGATTATTCGTTTAAAAAAATCTCTAAAAGGAATTTATTTTTAGAAAAAGTTAAAGTATTTTTTTTTTAAATGTTCCGAGTAAAGGTAATTAATGGGACGTTACCAACAGTATTGGGGTTTTTTTAATATTTATCTTTACATAAATGTTTTTTTCTATAAATAATCATTTAAAATATGTATCTACATTTTTTAAAAAGAAAAGGAGAATAAATTTCAAAATGAATTAAATCCATATGCATCACATTTTTAATTGTTTGCATCATGCGCAATCATGCTAGAATAAAAAAGATGAATGCATAGAATTCTATGAAATTCACAAGTAGTGATTCCTAAGAGATCTTGAAGTGAAATTTTTTTTTTTTAAATATCATCAAAGGTATTGAAAGTATTTAGCGAAATTTTTCGATACACAAGATTCACATTCATTTCAAAAGATAAAAAATAAAAAATATTGTTTTTTATAAAAATGAAAATGGTTTTCGGAAAGAAAAAAAAAAGTCTTTTTTAAGGAAATTGAGGGAATTATTTTTAAATACTAAAATTAAGGTTATTTATGAAATTAAAGGACAGCATGTGATTAAATGGTACCATTTTTAACTGGCGTCGTAGGGTTGCTAATACATTCTCTATGCGTAACCGTACTCTCGAACCCAAACTTTTTGGTAGACCAAAAAAATATTATTTTTTAATAAATTTTAATTGATTTTAAAATTTTATTAATATGATAAGTTTTATTAGGTAGCCAATCACACCTAAATAAAATAAAATAAAATATAAAAAAAAAAAAAAAAAATTGATGACGACTCCTTGTATTGTTTTTAAAATCGTCTAGTGGTTGAAAAATCGTTATGACACTTATCATGTGAAATATAATAAATTAATCTGTTATCGTTATATATATTATTTAGAATAAATGTGTTCTTCATTTCAAATTTATAATCTCTTATCATATGATTTAGATTAGTTTGGGTCATCATAATATTGGTCCGTTGGACGATACTACAAATTTTATAAAAAATATTTTTTTTTATATTATTGCAAAAAATTACAAAGAGAAATGTATATATACATATAATTATATATGTGTATATTAATATGATAAGATATATACATTATACAAAAGTAGCATGTATGTCAATGTGATAAAATTTGTATTTTTACTTATTATGAAATCTTTATTAATTTAATTTCATACATTATGTTGATAATTTAGAAATATTAAGTATTTTTTTTTTTTTGGCCAAGTAGAAATATTAAGTATAATTAACTAATTTTATTTTATAATTAATTTATTATTATATTTTTATTTTGGATAAGTATTTATTATTATATTTCATTACACTTAATAATTAAAATTTTAAATATAGTTCTTATATATATAATTTAATTTTAATAACAAGTCATTTCAAATTCTAAGATTCCTTCATGTCATAAAATTCTTAATATTAAGAGTTATTCGTCAAAGTTCAAATCTTTTCACAAGTATAAAGTTTTACATATTTTGCAAATATATAAATGAATTTGGATAGATGTTTCACTTTTCAGGTACATGATAATATTCATTTATTTTTAAATATGTTTTTTATTTTTAAATAAAATTTTAATAAAATCTAACTTGATCAAATAATTTATTTCAAATTTAATCTGATTTAATTTTAAAAATTAATAAATTAAGCATGAATGATCCCAACTAAAATAATTCAAATATCAAACTCAAATTATCCATACTCATCCAAAATAATTCAAATCTGAAATGATTCAAATTTAAATTTATCCAATTTTTTAAACCAGAATTGATCGACCCAAACCTAAACGGTCTGCTTAATTTACAGGTCTAGGTATAGTTCATGATCATAGTGTAACAGAAAATGAAGTGTACAGTAATTAATAGTATAATAAGATGAAAAACATTTGTGCAAAGACATTTGCCACCACCTGCCAACAAATAAGACAACCAAACACAACTAATAAATGGGCTTTCATAGATTATTTCATGCGAAGCAATTATGAGTTCAAGAACTTGAATTACAATGCTATTTTCTGTATATAACAGCATGAAAGAATCCTGAATCAGCCAGCATATAAACCCCAAAAAAACAAAAACAAAAGTCCCCTAAAGCTAGGATGAGAGCAGTAGTTAGCAATGTACACCTGCTACGAAAAACAAACCCAACTTTTCCTAACCATGGACACTACATCTACCGATATTATACAGATAAGTCCACATGAGAGTGCTGCAGCAGAAACAGACCCACTCTGCACTCTGCAGTGGCTAAATGGCTGGAGCCCTTCGACTTCGAGTTCGAGCCACCAAAAACTTCTCCACCATACACCAAATGCTACTTCAAAATCATAAAACATAATCTGCAAAGCTTCAGGATCACAATGGATCAGCACCTACTCTCAATTCTTAGATCAGCCACTGCAAAAATAGATAAACACAACAAATTAGTAAAAGATACTTGTATTTCACCAACAGTTGAAAGTTGAGAAAAGCATTTGCTCCTATCTCAATCTTGCTCTCATTCTCCAAGTAATCAGCTTTTTTCAGCAAGTGCACATTTTAAATAGCACATTCACCCGCAAATTTGCACATAGGTGGTTTCATCTGTACTTTCAAACACAATATTACATCAAAGAAGCTACAAAAAAAAAACACACCAGGACCTTTATTGAAACATCCTAACTCCACTTAAGCGTGCATAAAATCAAAGAGGAAAGGGTAACATTTGTGGTATCATATATCTATAACCACCATCTTCATCGTGACAGAAGCAGAAGCAGAAGCAGCAGCAGCACAAGTAAATCACATCAAAATCTATAATGTTCAATTAAATGGACAATATGTTTATTGCATCTCTTTACCTTCAAACACTTTCCCTACTCAATTTACAATAGCAACTAAACGAAATGTTTTATTGCAGACAATTCTGATTTTTAAGCGCATGGTGTTTGTGAGGACAAGCAGCTCACTAGTCAATAACATGAAGTGACCCCAAAACATCAATTTACCAACTAGGAAAGAAATTCAGAGCCATCATACAGAAGCAACAGAAAATGAACACAAAAATATGTTTTCTATAACTAGGGGCAAAAGATCCAGAGAAATCAAGCTTGCCTTCCATTAACTAAAGGACTTAAGAGAATCCTTGCTCCCATAACAAACAAGGTCATACTAATGGCAATGCTGAATCTCATTGATTTTCTTGGCATGGACGATGATTAGAATACTTTCAAGTTTTTCAACCAATTTTTGTATTCCACAAGAAACAAAAGGATAAAACTTATTATATAGCAGATTTTTTCAATTATGGATTGCAGTATGATGCTACATCAAACCCAAGGCTCTGCATAGTTATTCTCAGACCAACGAATTATAACCAAGCCAAACCCAGTCACAACAACATAGACCACTGCAAACTATATCAGAAAATTTTAGTTGGAAAGATGATCAAAATCACATGGTTGACTAATTATTCAGCAAGGTCCAGACAAAATCAGATGGATGTATTTAGAAACACACAGATCTGTTAGAAATTTTTTGTTAAGTTGATAAAAATAAGACATTAACTGACTTGTTATTCATCCAAGTACAGTCAGAAAAAAGGAGCTGTCCACCACTAGATCAGATGGATATACTCACAAATATATGGTTATCTGTAGTTTTATTTACTGAGCAAGTAGCAAAGCAGTTGCAAGAGAGTAGGAGTCCCAAACTAAGACTAACATAGTAACTGCTATTAATATTAACTCACCCCCTTTGGAACTCAATTTCTTAATTGTACTATTCAAACAAGTTCCCGAGGCTTATCGGAAGGAGAAAATGGTTCCTCATCACTCGATATAAAGATGTTTAGAAGGCAAGAATTAAAAGCATTCGGACATAGAAAGCAAGATGAAAGTGCCCTGCTGGATAAGAAGACCTAAAAGACCAGTCAAGGGAATCCATGTTAAAAAAAAAATAGCAGATTACACAAAACAAAGTGGAGAGGTTGGTCATAGCCTGTTTGCTTTCCATTGGTTTAACCCAAGAGGATTAATAACTAATGTAGAAAAACTCCTCACTCTATCAGGGAAAAAGAAAAAGACATGCAATTCTAAGCAACTAATTTCTCTTCGAAGCTCAACTGAAATATTATCATGAAGTACTCAGTATTACAAACTTATTTATCTTGATATATCAGGTCTATTCATTGTAAATACAAAAGAACACCAAAATTTGAAGTTTAAAACCGAGGGAAGAGATAGAAGCAAAACTTAGTACTAAATACTAATGCAAATGATCAGGACAGTTAAAACTACAAATTTTATCACAAATTCATATAAATGAAACTCACTAAAAAGCACGGGGTGGTGGCGCAGTTGGCTAGCGCGTAGGTCTCATAGCTTCTGAGTTATCCTGAGGTCGAGAATTCGAGCCTCTCTCACCCCAAGAGTTTTCATATTTATTATCCAAAAGGAAAAACAAAAAAAGAAAGAATTTAAGAGACTAGCATCTACAAGCCAAATCCCAGATACTGGTATGTCTCATGAGTTGCCGTAGCATGAATAAACATTTATTATCAAGAATTTCAAGTATAACACCACTCTTTCCATCGCCAACATGAAGTCTTCTTTCCATCACCAGTTGATTTCAATCATACAATCACACCAACATATCCAGTCATAAAAGTCACAATAATATGAACCAGTTTTGCTTCTCAAAAAGATCCAAACTCATTTCATTCATCATAGATATCCCCTTTGCCATAATGAAAAACATCTTTTTGAGCAGATAATTGTTCAATATTAGGCTTATATAGTCTCCAATCATCCAACATTGAAACCATATATCTTCATCTCACAAGGATATTAATTTGCCGAGACATACTTGTTTTCTTTTTTCTTACAAGTGAAATCTCGTTGATTTCATTATTGCTCAAATTGTAAAGGAATAAAACTTATGAGTTAAACTATGAAACTTTGAGAAAGGGTTATTGAGCACCGTTAACGACAACATGCTAAGATTTTGAAAAATCACTTTGGTTTCATGCTAGGAGGATCCACCATGGATGCGATTCATCTATTGCGACAACTTATTGAGAGGTTTAGAACGTCAAGACAATATTTACACATGATTTTTATTGATTTAGAGAAAGCTTATTATAAGAGTACTTAGAGACGTTCTTTGGTGGGCTTTGAACAAGAAGGCAGTTCCGCTCAGATATGTTAATATGATACGAGATATTTAAAGAGAGTAGTTACGGACATAAGAACTTATGGTGGATTGACAGATGAGTTTTCGATTACAATAGGGGCGCACCAAGGATCGACTTTGAATCCTTTTCTCTTTGTCATAGTAATAGATAAGATAACGAAAGGCATTCAACATGAAATACTTGATGTATGCTATTCGTAGATGATATTGTATTGGTTGATAAGACTACAGAAGGGGTAAATACCAAATTAGAGTTGTAGAGACAAACACTAGAGTTAGAGGGTTTAGATTGAGCAGATCGAAAACTGCATATAAGGAGTTATGTTTAGTAAAAGAAGCAATAACGATCAAGGCATGATCACACTCAATGGTTAAGTGATACTAGTAGCAGAGTGCTTTAAGTACCTAGATCGATAATTCAAAAAGACAAGGAGATGGAGGAGATGCTAACCATAGGATCAAGGCTGGGTTGCTTAAGTGGAGGAATGCATCAGGAGTTTTGTACAAGCGCAGTATACCTTTGAGTTTGAAGAGGAAGTTCTATAGGACGGTTGCCAGACTTGCTTTGCTATATTGTACAAAGTGTTGCGCTAATAAAAAGCAACATATACAAAAAATAGTGTAGCCGAGATGTGAATGTTAAGATGGATGTGTGGTTATACTAGGAAGGACAGAATTAGAAATGAGGATATCCATCTCTGAGTTGTGATAGCTCCTATAAATGATAAGTTTAGAGAAAGCCGTTTCGGTGGTTTGGCCACGTAGGATGCAGATCGGGAGATGCACCTGTTAGAAGGATGGAGCAAATTGACATTGTGTAGTGTAAAAGGTCAAAGGGGAGACCAAAAAAGAGTATGTGGAGGTGATAAAAATGATATGAAATTATTAGAACTTGAAGAGAGTACGGTGGTTGGTAGGACTGATTGAGGAGGAGGACTTGTGTATGTGACCTGACATAAATTTTTCTACGTCTTGGTTCTTGTGGCCAACCCCAAATATATTGTGATTAAGGCTTGTTGGTTTGGTGAAATCCCGTTGATTTCAAATAG
Organism: Fremontodendron californicum; assembly: GCA_030761205.1. NCBI lineage: Eukaryota > Viridiplantae > Streptophyta > Magnoliopsida > Malvales > Malvaceae > Fremontodendron > Fremontodendron californicum. The sequence goes on from JAULJL010000037.1 coordinate 14,799,461, forward strand.
AAAGAGATGTAACTCTCTTGATCTTATAAACCTCACTCTCCCTCCTCAAGATTTGAATCTTTGACCTCCAAGTTGAATCCTCATTAAGGTGTAGCCTTGTGGTCACAAAAACCACAATTCTTTACTCAGCCAAATTTGTGCTCACTTAAATAGTAATACTTCCATGCAGGGATATTTACCACCATTTTCATCAAATGTCATCACTAAACACCATTCATACTATTCAAAAGAACCGCAATATAAACAAAACTGTACACAATTCTGCAACAGAAGATGCCACTTGAAAACAAGCATATAAACCTAAGGAACTTTGAAGAATCAAATCATAAATTTTTGTAAGACACAGGAACATTTCACCATACCTGAATGAAAAAACATTTAAGACCTTGGCGAATGTCCAACATCAGACCTAGATGCTGAGGAACTTTCACTATCAGAGTCTGCAGCAAAATTATATATGTTAAAAGCAATAAGAGAGAAAGTAACCAAAAAAATCTAGTTAGAAATAAACCATAGTACCACTTGAAGAAGACCCGGAATCACTGCTAGAGCTACTTGAACTACTCGACCTACTAGCATTATGTCCCTGTTTTTCCACTTCAACAGGTGATGTGGACACATTCTGTTCATCTGTAGGTAGAAGTATATAAATTTCTAGTCATTAATCCAACCAAGCATGCAACAACCAAAGTACCATCATTCTTATAATGTGACAACTTACTAGTTGTGGCTTCTTTTGGCATTTCCACCAAAACAGGAGCTGGGGTCTGCAACTAAATGCAACATAACCATGAATTCAGCAACTCTTGGGAAAATATTCTTACAAAAGAAACTGTGACAAAAAGCTTTACCTTCTCTGGTACAATCTGCTTAGCTTTTGCTCTAGCTTGAATGGCAAGTTCAGCTTTTCTCTTGTTTTTGCTCAAACTTTTCTTGTAGTTAGTAATAAATCTATCTAGCTCCCAAAGAGTCTCAGTATCCACACTGTCAATGTCCACCTCAATTTCATCATCATGTTGAAAGAGAGCTGAATTCCTTTTCTTAATAATCTGTACAATGTTGTCCAACTTCTCTGAAGGCAAACTCTGAAGGTTGGTGCTAAGCTTCTGCTTCTCCTCATAAGTCATATCCCTCTTATACAGATCCTTTGCCTTAGGCTTTTTTGGAGTAGGGATCCTAGCTGAAGGAGTAGTAGCAATGAGTTTTGGTCTCAGATCATCAGGGCATATCATCGACTTTGATCTATCGAAGATCCTTCTCATATCAAGTGGAGGTGGTAGCATTGGATGTGCCTTTCTTGGAGTTGGCATAGGAAGATTCACTTCATATTCCATTGCAAGTCTCATATCTCGAATATAATCTGCCTCTATAGCAGCCCATTTGTCCTCAAATATCTGTGATAACTGCTCGGCCATTAAATGCACATCTTGTCCCTTAGGATTATATGTCATAGCATTGCGAAATGTCAATCTCACATCCTCTGCGAACTCTCTAGGTGACTTGTACCAGTTCTTGTTAAGCCTCGATTTCACAGTACCTAAATCCATGGGATGCTTAATGATACTATAGTAATCATGCAAACCCAAACCTTTGACATCAACAGGGACATTAAAGACCCAACCATGCTTATGCTTCATTAGTCTTTCAAGCAAAGAACTACAGCTCTTAAAGCACTTGTTACCCAAACCAAACCCATGAGTGAATTCACCTCCTCCTTGCTTCTTTCCATTCAATTTCGACTTTTTGTTACTCTCAGCTGGGGGAAACTTATCTTTTGCAAGCAAAAACTCAGAATTCCGATAGAATTGATTTGCCTTAGGTGTTCTCTTCTCCTTCTCCAAATTTTCATTTGCACCCTGACTATTTTCCAAGACAGAAATATTCAACTGGTTCAAAGGCCTTGACTCCTTAACAGGCTCCAGAGGAATACCAACTGAAGTCACCTCTGGTTGAACCCTCTTGAATCCATAATCAACACTGTCATTAGTCCGAACATGGGAATTACTAAACCCACTTATTTGCCCTTCTTTAACTTCAATCCTTTTCACCAAATTCCTCACCAAATCAAGCTCACTCTCCAGCTTCCTCCTCAGTTCCCGCATCTCCTGCTTTGACCTTGAAGCCAAATTGATCTTCACCCGGTTCTCTGAACTGGGCTTCACTGCTCCGTTGTCTACCACAACATGCTGCTCGTTAAGATTTGAAGGGTCATCAGACACTGCAGTATCTACATGCAGAGGAGGCTGTTGCTGAGCTGAATCCCGATGCTCTAAAGGAAGAGGCTGAGCTGGTGCTTCCGCAGAGCTATTGTTGTTGTGGTCGTTGTTCTTGTCATTGGTGTTGTCCTCATTGTTCGCAGAGGCAGGGGCAGCGGTTGTGGTGACAGTACTGTTGTTCACAGCAGCGCTGTTGACGTTGTTGTTGTCGTCGTTGCTGGTGTTGATGTTGTTAACGGTGGTGTTGACAAGATTGTTTTTCTTGGGACCCTTAAACGCTTTCCTGGTGTAAACCTTGCTCTCCGTGTACCTCTGCTTCTCTCTCTCACCATCTTTCCCTTCTCCAACTACTGTACCCGAAGCCATACATATATATTAGGGTTTAAAACCCTAATTTCCCCTTTTCCAGTCTCCAAACAAACAATTCACCTTCTCCAATCAATCCAAACTAGGGTTTTACCACCTCCGCACCAAAACCCTAATTTCACCCCCCAAACTTGAGATTTCCCCAAGTTTTAACCCCCAAATCCAAGAGAAACACAACAAATCTAAAGAACAAAACCCCTCCTCGATCTACAAAAGTAAAACTACAACCATCTATATAAACCCAAACCAAATTAAACATTTAAAAAAAATATAAAAAAAAAAGGAAAGAGAGATTTCTAAGCCCTTACCTTCGGTTGTTCGATTTCAGATCTTCTTCTGAGTCTCTCTCTCCCTCTACGCTTCTCCGTTTCTCTCTCTAAGAAGTTCTGTTCGTTTTTTCTCTCCATTTTTTTTCTCCCTCTATCCTTATCTTACAGGTGTACGGTGGAGCGTGCCCTCGTGGTTACAAACGACTCGAGAGAAGCGTGTGGGTGCATCGAAAGAGTCGTGCTCGGGAAGTATCATAGCAGGGATAGGGAGTGTTCGACTCACGCTCTACTCCCTGCGTGTTTAGCACGAACCAATTGAAAGATAGGATATCACGGAGAGTGAATACAACGTAGAGTCGAAGTTATCGGGTTAGCTTATGGAGGGCAGCTTTAATTGTGGGTTTTCGTAGATTTTTCCCAGCCGAGGAGAGGGAGCGTGTGGTTTTAATTCCGAGGAATTTCATTAGTCTAAGTGTTCGGAGGGTAATGACACGCGCCTCTGTCCTCTGTGATGTGCCGGACTACAACTACTTGAAGTTTAGGTCCAAAATGCAAAGGATGCTTATTTTTGAAAGAAAAAAAAAAAATTAGTTTGTTTTTTATATATGGTTGGTTGAGTTTAGCAATGACAGGGTCCGATATCTATAATTTTAAAATATTTGAATTTAAATTTATTTAATTTATTTGATATTCGAATTCGTTTATTATCAGTTTATTTTTTAAATTTTACAATTTGAATCCGCATTCGATTTAGATAGCAATATTCATCGGTTATTTAAATTTCTTAATCGATTTTTTAAAAATAAAAATTAATATGTAAATGGATATCTGAATCCGTTATCCATATAAATAAAGTTGATCCAAATAATGGATTCGAATATTCGACACTATCCGCATCAAAATCAAAACGGATTCGAATAACGGATATTCAAGTGTTCATATTCAAATCCGCTATGAATCTGTTTCGGAAAGTAAATCTAAAATCTGAATTCGAAAAATATCTGAATTCGTAAAAAACGGATCAAATAATGCTGAATATCTGATTTTTTTACTATTTATTGTCATCCCTCTTGAAGTTAAAAATTGATAAATAATTTTATTTTATTATTTTTTAAATATTTTTTTATCATATTAATATATGTAATTTTATTTAAAAAATTTAAACTCGATAGATTAAATAATAATTCTCTAGTTTGCCAAAATTGTCAATTTCACTTGGGAAAAAGTATTTATTTTTAAGACAATATTCTAATAAAAAAGAACTTACAAATTGGGGTGATGAAATTTAAATATTAATTAGTCACTGTTATAGTAAAAAATATTTAATAGAAAGTAATATAAACCTGGTAATTTATATATTTGTGTTATGTTCGTGTATTTTCACGTGTTATTTTAAAACATTATATATTTATATAAATTTTGATACGTTAATAATTAATGTTATATAAATTTTAACACGTTCGTATATTCATGTCATATTCTGTTACTTTTTCGTGTCGTATTTTAGTTAATTTTTTCATATCCTATAATCGTATTGTGTTCAAAATTGCCCAATCATGTTGCAAAATTAGTAAAAAAAAAAATTTGTTTCCTTTTTACTAATTTTTTAACTCGATATTTTTTCTACTAAATATATTTTTTTTTCCATAACCAGTTAATATTTATAATTCCAACATCCTAATTTGTAATTCGCTCAAAAAAACCTTGTAGACAATAATATATTGTTCGCAAAAAAAAATAATTTTGAAACAAAAAAATCATATTTTTTGGTGTTTGTTCAAGCAAAATAGTTTGAGCAATGAAAAATATTTTTTTGGTCAACGAAAAATATGATATTTTTTGAAAAATATCTTACGTTTTTCAAAAGTATGAGATTTTTTTTTAAAATTTAAGCAAAGCAAAAAAGATCGACCTTTAAGTAGGGATGGCAATGGAGCGGGCGGGGACGGGTTTTGCAGTATCCGCCCCCGCCCCGCCATAGTACTGTTCTGCCCCGCCCCCCGCTCCGCTCCGCCATAGATGTTGAAATTTCAATACCACTACCACCTCCATGGATGTCGGTTACATCCATAACCGCCCCGCCCCGCTCCGCCCCATTTGATATTTATTAATTATTTTTATTTTTTTCAAATAATAAAGCATTTAAAAAATATATATATAAATTAAATATAAACATGTTTCTAATATAGGAAGAGAAAAAAATAAAGTATTAGGTTTAAGTTTTTAAAAATAAAAATAAAAATAATAAGTTTAATTATATTATTTTATTATTCATTTAAAAGCTAAATATGTAAGGGTAAAATTGTAATTTTAGTATTCGGGGCGGGGCGGAGCAGGCAATTACCACAACTGCTCCATCCCCGCCTTTCAAACAAAAAAAAAACCGCACCGTCCTGCTCCGCCTCCATTGTTCAAAAAAAAAAAACCTCTCCATTCGGATCGGATCGGTTCGAAATCCATCGGTCGGATCGGGTTTTGCCATCCCTATCCTTAAGTATAAAGATCGACTCCTTTTTGAAACAAAATAAAAAATGATCGGATCGGGTTTTGCCATCCCTATCCTTAAGTATAAAGATCGACTCCTTTTTGAAACAAAATAAAAAATGATCGATCCCCTACGTATTATGATCAATCTCCTAAAAATATAAGCGAAAGCAAAGTAATAAAAGATCGATTCTTAAGTGTAAAGATCAATCCTTTTTATATTAATGCAAATTTTTCAAAAAAATCAAACAACAAAAAATATTTAACGCAAAATCATTCAAGCAACAAAATATATCAACTTTCCAAAAAATAAGTCAATTTTCCAAAAATTATTTTCTTAAAGCCATTTTCAAGAAACACACGAACCAAGAAAATCAAAGAGTAATATGTGCTGCTAGATAGCTTCATCCAACTCGGAATAGAGGGCAACTATGATACTTTATGCACTTTCTTTTATAAATTGGATTTAGTTGAAATAGCATCGACACAAGCTCTCCACAACAAAACCTTTATTTTACTTTTTTTTGGTACATAAGAAATTCATTTTCAAGACTAATTAACATCAAAATCTAGTCGGTCCTACTCTTATCTTCTTCAAGCAATTGTAGAATTCCTTCGGGTGGTACTTCCAAAATATAAGAACCCAATGGGAAATTTTGAGCTAAGTTAGCTAAATAATCTGCACATTTGTTATCCTCCCTAAAAATATGTTGGATTCCTTTAACCCATCCTCCCTTAGACAGTTGTATACAATCATTCACTAAAATTGAGCAAGGATGAGTTTGCTCAACCCTTTTTTATGAAACTAACCACAACTGCAGCATCAAGTTCAACAATCAATGACTGAATACCAAGAGAATGAGCCAGTAATAACCCTTCCATAATGCCCTAAAGTTTTGCCATCAGGCTATTAGTAGACCCGATATTCAAAATAAAACCTTTTACACATTCTCGTGCACTAATTTTGATAAGTCCTCCAACAGAAGTTTTTGACTTTCCACGCTTCATTGCCCCATCCGTAATTAAGATGAAACAACCATGCTCAAGAAGTTTCCACTGGACCCATCTTTGTTCAAGACTTGGACCACTACTAACTAACCTTGTTGCCTGCATGATTTCTTTCTCAAATATGTTAGCCACAGTCCAAAATCATAAGCAGATTCTTGTTTCTGATAGAACACAAACTGATTCCTACTCTTCCAAATTCCCCAAAGAGTCAGAAAAATACAATCTCTAGTACGCTTGTCCCATCCTAATTTCAGCATTTGTACAGTTAACCACTAGCCATTCTTTCAGTGGAAGTGTAAAGAAGTCATCTCTAACATTTGTATGTAACGTCCGCAAACTCCTTACTTCTTTTGCAACGGAACAATCTTTGAGAACGTGTAGTGTTGTCTCTAAGCTTCAATTACACCGGCCACATTGCCCATCCAAAGTCATATGTTTCTTAACTCGTACCTCATTAGTATTCAATTTATTCTTGAATAGGAGCCAGATAAAAAAACATACTCTTTCTGGACATTTAATTTTCCAAATCCAACTATGATCATCCCCATGTGTCCACTTTTTGTTTTGTTTGAGAAGCTTGTAAGCTGATCTAGCTGAGAATTTTCCATTCCTTTGCCCACTCCAAATCATTAGATCATGTTTGACATGAGCTCTAGGTAAAGGAACATTTAAAGGGCCCATAACACTCGAATCTACGACATCTTTTAATAATGGACCATCACTAACCCACCAATCACTCCAAAATTTAATATCATTTCCCAGGCAACTAACCATTTTCTTCCCAAATCAAGACAATATTTACATTTCAAAATCCCTTTCCAAGTAGATGAAAAATAGGACTTAATAGGACAATCTTAGAAACTCCAAGATAGAGATACTTACTTCACAAAACTATCATAGCCAATGAGGAAGAATTTGTTTCCAAAGCCCAGCCAAGTTTTTATATTAGCGCCATATTTGTGTCTCGAGTCATCCTCAAACCCAGCCCACATTGTGACTTTGTCAAGCAAACATTTTCCCAATTCACCAGATGATTACCCACATTATTATCACCTTCCGACAAAAGTTCCTATTAATTTTATCCAGCTGTCTACAAACAGAGACAGGAAGGAAAGTCGTTTGCATAGTGTAGATAGGGATGAAACTCATCACCGATTATATTAGAGTTCGTCTTCATGCTTTCGACAATACATTCCTTTTCCAAGAATCCAGTTTACCCCTTACCTTCTCCACAATTCTTGCATACGAGGCTCTAGATGACCTCGTTTGAATATCTGCACTCCCAAATACAATCCTAGATCGTTAGTCAAAGGTATCTTACAAGCACTGCTAAAAATACAAGCTTGCTGCCTAGTCACATTTGGAGAAACAAAAAGCCTAGACTTAGCCAAGTCTAACGTTAAACCTGAAGCATCTGCAAACTCATCTAAACACTCAATGACCATCCCCACTTGACGAACATCAGCATTTGCAAAGAGCAATAAATCATCTGCAAAAAATAGATTAGACAAAGCTGGACCTCTCTTGGAGACTTTAATAGGTTTCCATTTCTTACAATACACCTTGTCTTAAATCATATGAGACAATTTTTCCGTAACTAAAATAAAAAGATACGGGAAAAATAGGTCACCCTGTCGAAGTCCTCGTTGTGGTGTAAAAAAAGGTAACGCTTCCCCATTCCAGATAACTGATAATTGAGTTAAGGAGACATTAAACATAATCAATCTTATCAACGAGGAAGAAAAATTAAAATCAACTAGTACCTGCTTCAAAAATTCCCAATCAACACTATCATATGCCTTATGTAAATCGATCTTCAACACCAAACCCCTCTTCTACCTTTTTTCATTATCATCATAGAATGAACCATCTCTTGCGTTATAATAATATTATCGCTTGTGCTCCTCCACGGTAGAAAACTGTTCTAAAAGGGACCCGCCAAATTCTGCAATAAGGGACGTAATCTTGTTACCAATAACTTCGATTGAACTTTATAGGAGGTCTTAAGCAAACTAACAGGGCAAATATCCATCATGTATGCTACATTATGCACCTTTGTGTTTAAGACTGATGAAAGCTTTAATCATCCACAAAAGCCTGTCTCACAAAGCCTATAATAAATTCCAATTCCTCTAAAAAAAATAAAGATTGAATACCATTAGGACCTGGAGCTTTTAGAACTTTCATTGAGAACATTGCCGACTTCACTTCCTCCTCTTTTATGTCTCGCAACAAATCTAAATGATCTTCTATCGACAATCGAGGGCGCATCCTATCATACTCCTAACTCAAACGGCTAGTTTCCTTCCTATAGAATAATTAACTAAAAAACTGCACCACATGCTGTTTAATGATTTCCAAATCCATCACCTAATGTCCATCAATATTAAGCCCTGCCACCCTGTTCTTATTCCGTCGAATTATGGTCGATAAATGATAAAATCTCTTATTCCTCTCTCCATCACAAATCCATTGCACCCGAGATTTTTGAAACCAAAAAAGCTCTTCTTGAAACAGAACATCTTGATATTCTTTTCTTAATCAGTTTTTATGTTTTGAAGAAAATAAGAAGAACCATATGCATTACTACACTAGATTCCATTAATCCTGGCAACAAGAGTATGTTTCTTTCTAAAAATATCCCCAAAGCATTCTCTACTCTATTTTTTAATAGCAATTGTTATCATTTTCACTGTATTAATTAAAGAATCAGCCTTTTTCCATGCTAAAGAAAACACTCAATCAAAATCCCTGTGCAACAGCCAAGCAGCTTGAAATCAATATGGTCGACTGTACTGGTAAGGCGAACTACATACCTCGAAGTTAAAAAGTATAGGGTGGTGGTCAGAACATAAACAAGGCAAATTCAATACCTTGGCTTCTGGAAACTGAACCGCATCAGCAGGATTCCATAACACTCTATCCAGTCTCTCTCAGAACAATTTTACCATGCATTTTACGAAATCAGATAAATTTAGCACCTATAGCACCAGTGTCCAAAAGTTGACAATACTCCTATCTTTCTAAAAACTTCATAGCTCTATTTGCACAAAACACAAACCCCCCACAATTTTCTTCAATACTAGCAATATTATTAAAATCTCCCAACTCCACCCAAGGTAATGTTTGGGTGTTTTCCATTAGCTTAGTTTCCTCCCAAAAAGTATCCTTATAGCAATGCTGCTGCACATAAACACAAGACAACATATCCAGTCAAAATTGCACTCACTGACCACCGCATGTATTACCTGCGTAAAAGAGTTTATAACCTGTAATGCCACCCTATCTTTATTCCAGAATAAAGTAATTCCTCCTGCAAATCCAGACGCCAGCACTTCATAGTACTCACTAAACCCTAGCTTCCTTGCAATCGATGAAACCACCCCAGTTACATTCAACTTCGTTCTAATAACACTAGAATCTCAAGATCATAAAGCCTCACTAAGTCTTTGCAATTTCTTAAGCAACGAGCATTTTGAATACCCATACAATTCCAAGAAATCACCTTCATATTAAATATTACTTACAAGGTCTGCTTGTTGAACAAGCTCCATCTCTTGATCTACATCCGGTCCCGTGTCCTCCACCTGAATTTTTCCATGCAGTTCTCCGACGGAGCCCAGCTGAACATCAGCATTTTCCTTCCATGATTAACAATACTTTTTTTGGAGGGTCAAAATGATGCTCAAAACCCGAGAGCACCATAGCACACTGATTGTTCTCGATGTCATGAAACTCATCATCTCCATAGACTAACCCAGTTCCCTCTTATTCAAACCGTGTGGGGCTGTCATCATTCCTCTTGTTAGGCTCGAAATTACAAATGCTTTCTCACTTCCTGCAGGCTGAACTACATGCTTAATTTCCTTAGTAGACTTCGGCCCAATGCTCCTCAACATGTTTCTACTCAACGCCAACTTTGGCAGATCATGGCCCTAGTCTTTATCCTCTACTATTTTCTTTTTGAATTTTTTGGTTTCCTTACTGACATTTATAACTTACCGCTTCTTAAGTTCCAATCCTGATTCAAACTCTGTCTCTTCCCTATATATATATATATATATATATATATATATATATATATATATATATCTTGAATGTCCTGAGAAAAAATTGCAAAATGATTCTCTTTAATCTCACTCGATCCTTGTGAAAACTTCAGTGATTTACTTCCCAAACCACACTGAGGTCTTCTGTATACCAACATCCAAGGTCCGTAATTATCGGAGAGTCACTAGCATCTTCTCTCTGTTGATAATCAAGAACAGATTACTTATCTGTAATTTCGGCAGAACAGCATATAAAAAATGCGAACAATCCAGAATGAAAAATTGACAACACTTACAGGTTAATCCAAATACAGAAAAAGGATAATCGAGTCAAGGTTGGACCTTTGACCTTAAGACGATTATTGCCTTTCTCTCAGGTGCTAACAGTATGTCGCAATTCGTCTCCCAGGCCTCCTCGATTACGTTGCAATCAAGAGCACACTTTTAGCAACACGACGAACCAGAAAAATGTCGGTCTCTCTCACAGAAGACACAGGAAAAGACAAGAGCAGTATAGAAAAATTAGGAGAAATTTTTGGTACTATAAAAGACAGGCACTGCTCAGGTTTATAAAGAAAAACAGATAACTTTTCGGAACGGACACATTATTTGGAACAAAACCTGTTCGGCCAAACAGGCAGCTTTTGAAAATAAAAAGGTTCTTAGTTTAAACCGAACAGACAAAACTTTTAACAAACAAAAAGATTCGGTCCGAAAAGATACTTCTTAAACAGACAAGTCTCTTGGTTGGAGAATACTGAACCGGTTCGGTTTGGACTGAATTAAAATATCAGTTGGCAGTAAAAATTAATTACTGCCAAAACCCAAACTCGACCCAGCCCAGCTCGGCGACGGCGGCGCGCTTGTGGTCCAGCTCAAGTTGTCTAGGTCTTCATCCACCACAAAACTTGAGTGCCCCTTGGGGTCCAACCCCTAATGGAAACAAGGCTTATAAATACCACAAGCTTATGCCTTTGTTCATCCTATGTGGGATTCCACACCAATCACTAACATCAACCAACTTTCTTCCTCTTCAAGTGGGTATAAAGAGATTAATTTCTCATTCAAACATGATATCAATTGTGTACATAAATTATGCACCGTGTATCTACTTACGACAACCTACGTATTAGAATACGTATTTCGTATTTATACACCAAATAATATATTGATATCCAACAATCCCCCACATGAATGGAAATTGTCTGACTCGGAATATGAGAGAGTTAAACCTTGAAGAGTTATTGCATCTAGATAGGTAGCTTTTGGCTTTGAACCTTCCATAGTGAATAACTATCGGATTTACTCGGCTAACTAGTGAACATGATGTCTTGAACTATTCAACCTTTCGTGTAAACCAAGACAATAGATATCACACAATTCCTCTTCGAACATCTTCGGTTCTCACGATTGTGTCCATTTTGGCCCCGGACACTGCCTGGTTTCTTATGAGTACTCTAGAGAATTTAGCCTGATCAATTCTCATAGAAATGGCCACGTTTCTTACTCATAATAGGTGATTGCTCATTAAGAGTATCCTGCAATACCCCACTTGATTATTTATCAAGCTATAAGAATCATTAAAAGCATAGCTTATCCTACCTTGCAGGCAGCACTAAATCATCATAGGAATGGATAAGAGTGTTTAACTCTTTTAGTGTTTACACGCAGTTACATAATTTAGTTGTCCCTTTTGAACCTAGATCTTGGGATCTCCAGTCAGCTAGGTTGGGTTTCCACTAGGTAACTTTAATTTATAGGCTTAAGACCCATTCCCCTCGATGATATACTTGCTCTCTTGTTAAAACATTTCGTAAGCGCGCTTCATTATCCTTTGATTTTTCAAAATCAACAGTGATAATTTAATTTGAGAGCAACTGTCTAATGGTATTATGTCTTCGACGAATGTGTCGAGATTTACCGTTATACAAACAACTCTGTGCCCTACCAAAAGCAGATTGGTTATCACAATGTATACAAATTGCAGGCACAGGTTTCGGCCATCTTGGAATATCTTTTAAACTTTTGAAGCCATTCCGCTTCTTCTTCAGCTTTATCTAAAGCTATAACTTCAGATACCATGGTAAATCTGGCTATTCACGTTTGTTTAGAAGATTTTCAAAACACTGTAGCTTCTCCAATAATAAAGATAAATCCATTAGTGGATTTGAAATCTTTTGTATTGAATATCCATTTTGCATCTGGATATCTTGTATAGTGCAGTCCATAACTTGAGGTGTATCTTAAATATCTAAATACCCCCACAATGGCCTTCCAGTATCCTTTCCAGGAATACTTGTAAATCTACTCAGTTTGCTAACTGAGTACGTTATATCTTTACATTCATTTACAACCTAATGGTTTACTTTCAGGGTCCGTGCCACTCTTGGCACCATCAAGTATCACCGATCCCATGGACAAAGTCTCATCCTCCGCTTCACAACGAGGTAGTCATGGTAGCACCAAGACATGCCGATACCATACCATGAAACTATTCCCCACTTACTATGTCGATACCCTCATTGATGCCAAGATCACACCCGAGTACCCTTGTTGCATAAAGTTGACATATTCTCACATGTCCTTCTCTTGCCCTCAAGGACTGGGTCATGATCCTTCAAATGAGGCACCAAACATAGTTTTAGGTCCTATTATGACCTTTTAAGCCAGAGAAACTGATACCTTCACAAGACACCCCCACACTTTCGTGTATTTATAGGATGGTCCTTAACCCTTCCATAATTCATACGATGTCTTGTCTTATTTCTTGTGGGGTATATTTATTTAAAATGTAAATAGCTATTAAAATAGCTTCCCCCACAAGTTCTGAGGTAACCCTGAACTAATCAACAAAGCATTCATCATTTCTTTCAACATTCGGTTCTTGCATTTCGCAAAACTGTATTGTTGAGGTGAATAAGGAGAAGTGGTTTGAATGTTGATTCCATATTTTAAATAAAATTCATAAAATATTGAATCATATTTACCACCCCTATCACTTCTTATTTTCTTGCTTAGTTGATCTTCGGCCTTTATTTTTAAAGAGTTTAAAAAACTTTCAAGGCCTCGTCTTTGCTTCTTAGCAAATAAACATAACAGTATCTTTTTACCACCTCTAATTTGCACAAACTTTAAGTCACATATATCAGTGTGAATTAAATCTAGAGGTTTACTAATTCTTTCTACCAAATAGAAAAGAGCCTTAGCCAATTTGGATTCCACACAAATTTCCCATTTGTGATTTTTTATCAATAATAATTTGCAGAAGCAAATCCAAATCCAAATTGTTGATTCTCTGCAAGGTTTTGTCCCACACATGACCTAATCTACCATGCCATAATTAGAGGACACCACCAAATGATCAGAAGAAATAATATAATTATTATTCTTGTTCTTTGGCATAACATCCATAATATTGAGCTTAAAAAGCTCATCACATAGATATCCTCTACCCACAAACATGTCACATTTAGTGAGTACACATTTATTCGACTCAATTACAAGTCTAAACCCGTTATTGCTCAACATAGAGTCGAAAACCAAATTCTTATGAATTTCAAGAGCATGAACCACATTGTTCAAAGTTAGTTCTCTAACATATGTCATCTTGAGCACCACCTTATTCATGGCCTCGTACCGAAGAGTTTCTCATAAATATTTGTTTATTTATACTCGGAGAAACTCTTTCTATCAGAACAAATGTGACAAGTGACATTGGTATAAACCCACCAAATGTCTTAGGGTTTTCTACCATGTTCACTTGTGACACTACAACAACGAGCTCAATCTCATTATCATCAGCTAAGTTGGTTTGAGCTCTTTTCTTGTTCTGACGATAGTCCTTTGCTCGATGACCGGGCTTGGTACATAAAAAACAAGTTCCCGTGAACTTCTTGAAATCCATTCCCTATTAGCTTGGGAAGAGCTAGAACCAACAAATTTTCTCTTGTTGGTCTTGTGCGAATGTTCTACAACATTTGCCTTGGCTTCCATGGTCTGAGCTTTAACCCTCTTTTCTGAACCACAGTTATCCTCCTCGATTCTTAACCGAATAATCAAGTCCTCTAAAGTTTCTCCTTTCTCTTGTGCTTTAGATAGTACTTGAAATTCTTCCAAGAAGGAGGCAATTTCTCTATCAAAGCCGCCGTTTTCAAATGATTCACTAAGAATCATTCCTTTGGCAGTAATCTCATGGAGGATCAACTGATACTCTTAGACTTGACTAATCACGGTTTTTTGTGTCCACTATTGTGAAATCCAGAAACCGGCCAACCACAAATTTCTTTGTGCCGGCATCCTCAGTTCTATCTAAGGACTCCCACAGCTCTCTCACTGTTTTGATTGGGCTAAACACGTTGTATAATGTGTTGTCCAATCCATTGAGGATATAGTTCTTGCATAGGAAGTCAGAATGCTTCCATGCTTGCACCAAAACTACAGCTGTAGGATCGGTCTCTCCCTCTTTGAGAACCGGGGCCTCTTCCCGAAAAAACTGAGCTAGGTTTAGAGTGGTCAGATAGAGCAGCATCTTATGCTGTCATCGTTTGAAGTCCAGACTACTGAACTTCTCGAGTCTCTCACCATGTATAACATGTAGAGGTTGTGGCGCTACAGGCGCACTAACATTACCGGTAAATGTTTCAACCATCTGTTATTTAAAAATAACATGATCAACTATATATATATATATTACAAACATAACTATGTAATATATGCTGCCAATATATATTCACAACAACAAATATATATATATATATAAATGCTGTACAAATGATCACAAAATATATATATATATATATATATATTTTACTTATAAAAATAAATGTTCACAAATCACGTAATGAAACAAATTAAGAAGCAGCAACTAATATAAATTATTATAAACAATATATATACCATAAACAATATGCTGTCAATTTAAAACACATACACCCATGAAGCGGCGGCTCACTTAAAGAACAAAGAAATCTATTCTTTTTTCATTACTCATTGAAACGGCAACTCTTATTGATTATAACCGAAAATCATTAAAAGCCAATAGTAGCAAATAGCGTTCTATATAACGTTCTAACAGTTGGCGAGATTTCATGCAATTTACAAAGAAATCTATTCATGTTGTCAGTAACTATATAGTATAGAAAAGTATATCAGCAAAGAAATGGTGGAGACGACACGCCATTTCGCCATACGGCTAATCAATCGGTAAATGAATGATTCTTTTAAGGAGACATGCTCAGACAATCAAACAGGCACATATTAAAAAGATGATTAGGCCGGTTTGAAACGGCATAATCGTTTTGACTGTAAAAGGTACAGAGTAATGACATGATTATCGCAACCCACAAACACACAAATGTAAATGGTTGAAAGCAATGCCAAAAAAATATAGAATATATATAAAATCGTCATCACCATTCATATATTAACAGAAAGTAATAGATGAAAAAGTGTTCATGTTATGACCGAACCCAACTAATGCTTTCATATATATAATCAACAAATATATAAATATATTCGTATTTCATGCAGTAATTAAACTAAAGCAATAGTAATGAAACAATAATCGTATATAAAAAACAAGATAATCGTCTTAAGATTGTTGACAATCTTGTAAGCAATTAGCAATATTTCATTACTACTAAATATAAATTAAAAGATTAAAGAACAGATTACTTATCTGTAATTTCGGCAGAACAACATATAAAAATTACGAACAATCCAGAATGAAAAATTGACAACACTTACAGGTTAATCCAAATACAGAAAAAAGAATAATCGAGTCAAGGTTGGACCTTTGACCTTAAGACGATTATTGCCTGTCTCTCAGGTGCTAACAATATGTCGCAATTCGTCTCCCAGGCCTCCTCGATTACGTTGCAATCAAGAGCACACTTTTAGCAACACGGCGAACCAGAAAAATGTCGATCTCTCTCACAGAAGACACAGGAAAAGACAAGAGTAGTATAGAAAAATTAGGAGAAATTTTCGGTACTATAAAAGACAGGCACTGCTCAGGTTTATAAAGAAAAACAAATGACTTTTCGGAACGGACACATCATTTGGAACAAAACCTGTTCGGCCAAACAGGAAGCTTTTGAAAATAAAAAGGTTCTTAGTTTAAACCGAACAGACAAAACTTTTAACAAACAAAAAGATTCGGTCCAAAAAGATACTTCTTAAACAGACAAGTCTCTTGGTTGGAGAATACTGAACCGGTTCGGTTTGGACTGAATAAAAATATCAGTTGGCAGTAAAAGTTAATTACTATCCAAACCCAAACTTGACCCAGCCAGCTCGACGACGATGGCGCGCTTGTGATCTAGCTCAAGTTGTGTAGATCTTCATCCACCACAAAACTTGAGTGCCCCTTGGGACCCCTAATGGAAACAAGGCTTATAAATACCACAAGCTTATGCCTTTGTTCATCCTATGTGGGATTCCACACCAATCACTAACATCAACAAACTTTCTTCCTCTTCAAGTGGGTATAAAGAGATTAATTTCTCATTCGAACATGATATCAATTGTGTACATAAATTATGCACCGTGTATCTACTTACGACAATCTACGTATTAGAATAGTATTTCATATTTATACACCAAATAATATATTGATATCCAACACTTTCTCCTTATTCACGGCAGGATTAGCATCAGTCTCCTCTGTAGATATCGCCATTGCGAGCTGTTTTAATGGACATCTATCCAATTTGTGGCCGAATATTCTGCAATAAAAACACGCTGTATGTATGGCTTCATATTCAATAACCTGAATCAAATCTCTAATTCTCACTCGAGGAATTAAACGCTTAGAAAGATCAACCTCTATGCAAATACGAGCAAACTTTCCCCTAGTTGCCATGCTCAATGGTTTACCAATTTTCTTCCCCACCTCCACCAAAATCTCTTCATTGAATTATTCAATTGGCAATTCTGGGAGACGAATCCAAACGGTTGTATAGCCTATCAACGCTGTTGATGGTCTAAAGTTTGGTTTCCATTGTTGAACTATTAAATAATGATCCATAATCATCCAAGGACCCTTAGTCAACACCTTGACCAGATCATGTATCAATTCAAACTTTACCACATAGTATCCCAAACCAAAATCAATCATATTAACCTCCCCCTCTACACACCATAGCTTAAGAACTCTCCCTTTGAAGGCATTAAAACTAATGGTTTTACCCAAAAGTTTAACAATAAGAGCGGATACCCAAGGGCTGCGTAGTTCTTTTCTTTTAATCGTATCAATAGTGATTTTAGGGATATTTCATCAGCATCACAATTCATACCCCAACCTCTCCTCATCATCATATAAGTCCTCCTACAAATCAAATATTTATTTTCATTTAATTGAGCTTTCGATTGGACGGAATTTGATAATGACCTTTAATCAAATTTGTCCAATCAATAGTTCAATTATGTGAAAATAGATGTTTGAAAATTTAATTTATTGCAATAAAACAATAAAGACTTTGATGATTTTTTAATTTTAGATAAAGGACTTTTTTATATTTAAGCCTTTAATTTGTCTTTCGGCCAATCGAGGAGTAAAATAGTATACATATATGAATGGAGAAGCGAAAGGACTTCAAAACAGCTCATTTCATTTTCTATATAAAAAATAATACTAAATAAAATAAAATAAAATAAAAACAGCTCATTTCACTTAGAAAAACCTAGTTTAATTAAATTTCAAGCTTGATCCCATTATTGAACTTAATATTATATAAATAAACTTGGATCCAGTCAAGCTTTAATTGGAGTACTTTGCTGACTTTCAATAGAATTATGAATATTTTGAATTCCAAGTATATCTAACAACATGTGAAAAGCATTCCAAGTCGTATTTCAAAGTTACCAATTAAGCTGATATATAAAGTTGCAAAGATAACTGTAAAAGAAGGCAACAAGAAGAAGAAAGTAAGCCATCGGATGATAACTTGAAATTGATTTGTGGGTAAAATTGACTAAAAGTTTAAGAATTCGCAAAGCTTCCTAAGAAGATGCATGTTTCAGTAATTTCCACAGCAACATATATATGCAGTTATATATGTAGTTTTCATCTTGGTTCATAGTTTGTTTTTGTTCGTCATAATCCTTGCAAAATTAAGATTCATTGCTTGATGCCTTGACCATTTGCTTCGGTTTTTTAGCCATTAAGGGCCTTAGTTACACGGTTGATAACTTGATATTGAAGCTGCAACATGGGCATTAGATGCTGATCTGCAAAATTAAAAGCAAGTTTTTCCTTAGAGATAAAGAAAAGGTAAAATACCTTGATTGCAAACATAATCACATGACCAAGGCAAGTCCTTATGCTTCTTCTTTCGGTGTTTCATCCAAGGAACAACACTTTATCTATATTCTCCATTTATCTATATTCTCCATTTCTGCAATAACACTTGCATCTTTCTTATCCCAGACCAACGTATGCTTAAAAGATCTAAGAGGCATCCCTTGATCCCCTACTCCATTAGCTCCTTCCACTGCACCCTTCATATTATTTGTGCTTCTTTTTAGGTGATCGGCTTCTTCCACTCAGAGCTCCATACTTTACATTGAAAGCAGTAGGATGGAAGTTTTGTTCCTTTAGAACTCTAGACTTTTTCAAAACCTTTATTTTACTAGAAACTACAATTGTTGCCTAGCGATGCCGGAGTTTGGTCACTCTTGCATTATTTATTTTTTTGTTTATTGTATTCTTTTTATTTTTTGAATACAAGCAATTATTATCAGCTCGTTAACATTTTTATACTATAATAATTTATTAGTTGAGCTTTCGAGTTTAATATTTTAGTATTTTTTTTTATTGCAAATTTGGAATCTTTTAAAAATATTAAATCGAATTTTTTTGGGAGTTTAATTATCAAAACAAAATTGCACCACAAAAATTACCAATTTTCAAGTTTTAAGTTAAACTTGGGTCAAACGAAATTTTTTTGTTTAATCTTGAGCCTCACAACTATCCATTTGGTTTTTCTAAAATAAATGGTTTTGATTAAAATAGAAAATAAAATGGAAATAAAAAAATATTTTTAAAATAGAAAAGAATGAGGGGTAGCTTAAACTTTACCTACCCTCTCCTTCCTAGGTTTTAATCCTAACCTTTAATTTAGAATAATCGGATGGACCAAATAAATGGGTTTTAAAATGAAAAAAAAAAAATAAAGGCATCAATGGGAATGTATTGGAGTCCTTGGATCAAATGATCCAAAGGTCCATAGTTAAGGCGTGAAAAGAGGTATAAATAAGTACAAAATTAGGTTAAAAGGGGTTTTTTAATTTTGGATAAAAAGATTGCTCAAAAAGCATAGTAGAAAAGGAGGAGAGGAAGAAAAAGAGAGAAAAGTAAGGAAGAAAAAAAGGGATTTTCTAAGGTGGTTGGTTACCTTTTAATTTTTAGTTTTCAAGATATTTATTGAGTTTGCTTTAAAATTATTTTCTTGTTAGTATCTTGAGTTTTTGTTATTTTTTTTATGCAAACCGTTTTCAAAAGTTAAAAAGAAGCTAGGAGTCTGATGATTCACAACCTTTGGTTGTGATTATGAGTAAGGCCAATTTAAATACGATGGTTGCTCTTGGACCAACTTCCATTCTTCTGTTTTCTAAAACCAAGATGATTTAAAAACCTCTTGATAAGTGCTTAATTTTATATATTTTTCTATTTAATTTTCTTATACTTTGTGCTCTGATTCTTAAGTTCATTGACATTTTATTAGGTTTTTATGCTTTGTAGGTATTTTGGAAGAGATGAAGTCAAAACATGTCAATTAGGATGTTTAAGAGCTTATAAAATCACAATCACAAGATGAAAAAAGACTTGGGAGTCAAAAAGATCAAATTCTTGATGCAAAGCAAGAAGGCAGATTTGACTTCCGGAGCTTGTTGCTAAGAAAACATGATGTTAGATTCTTTATTCGAAGAAACTTCCTTCTTGACTTTTGAAGTTGACTTGAATACCTTTCCAAAGGAAGTTCATGAGTCTAAATCAGATAAGAAATGTTCATCCAAATTGGTGTTGGAAGATCTTTCTAAACAACTCTAACGACAGAAAAAACCCTAGTCGCAAATCACCTTTCTTTATTGATAACTCGTATAATTATATAGTTTTTAGTTATGTTTTATTATTGTTTTGTGTCAAATACGAGTTATTATTGTTTAGTCTAATTGTGTTTATGATCTTTTATATTTTTATGTATTTTGGTATTTTTCACAAGTTTCTTTGAGTGATTTCAGATTACTAGAATTAAGGGCAAATCCAGTTCAGTTCCAGTTCCGACACCTTTTGCCATATCAGCTATATCTCGAGTTTCACTGAAGTAATAAGGCTGAAATTTGTAGCCATGCAAAGCTAAGAGGCATATCTATCTTTTTCATGTTTTACACTTCTTGAAACGGATTCGTTTTCCCTAGCGAAATCGACCATCAAGTTGGCTGATGTGCAATGACGTCTGTGCTGACCTGTTTTCGTATTATGCCCATATCTTCTTATCCACATCAGAAAATGAGCTGATTCCAACGGCTATGGATCAGTAACTGATAGGGTAACATTTTTCTAGAAGACCATGTGATCAGATAAGGCCTCCAAAATTGACAAAATCGACCATCAAGTTGGCTGATCAAAATCGTCATATATGACGAAAATTGTTAGAAAATGCACCCACCTATTATACCTACCTTTGAAATTTGTAAAGCTTGTCTCTTGTCATTTAGCCCTCCAAAATGTGTATAAATAGAGGGCCTTGGATGATTGTAAGGGATCATATTGTACATTGGTAGGATATTAGCCATTGTAATAAAATTCTCTAAGTTTTCTTCTTCTTTCTTTTCTCTAGTTTTCTTTTTCTTTATTTTCTTCTTCTTCTTTCTTTCTTTTATTTCCTTCTTAGATTCTCTTTAATTTTATGTTTATGTTTACAATGCCTATGCTAGGCTAAACTTCTATTTGGTTAAGGGTGATTTCAAAGCCCTAGACATGTTTTGTGATTGATTTTCAGATTCTATCTATCATTAATTTTCTATCAAAGTTGCTTATGTTCTTCTACAAGAATTGTTCATGATGTTGTCTTGATTTATTTAGGTGTACAACTAGATAGATCTTGATAATTATCTATTGCTAGTTTAGGAGTCTTGATCCGTGTAATTGTCTTGATTTCCTATTCATAAGTGGCAATTTGTGATTAATGATTATGGTCAAGTTTTCAATAATTGCAAAGTGGAACATAACCTAAGTTGAACAATCCGAGCTTATGTGTTTGTTGCTTAGATCAACCTATCTTTCTCATCATAAAGCTGCCATTAAATTGAATTTAGAGAGCTTATTCTAGGTTGTTTAATGGTTAGAGATTAAATAGAGAGCTTGTTCTATTTAACGACAAACTAAGGAAAGATTGGGATAACAGAGCTTGTTGTTATCTACGGTTGTTAACTTTGATAGTTGGTTGATATTGATAGATCTGAAATTGATTCTTAATGATGTCTAGTGGTGGAGAATGAAACCTTAACCATATTTTTCATATTTGATTCTTCTTACTTACTTGTTTTCTTACTTTTCTAGTTTGCTTATTTTTAAAAGTATATTTATTTTTATTGGCTGGTTATACCGCCTAATTTGTATATTAACTTTGTTTTATTTTTATTGGCTGGTTATACCGCCTAATTTAGTATATATATTTTTATTGGCTGGTTATACCGCCTTGCATCTTATTCTTATTATTTACTTTAGTTTAAATCTGGCTTCAAAAACCCCTTTTCTTTTATTGTTTTCTTTGAACGTAAGTTATAAACTAATAACTCATAGATTAAAACCCAATCCCTGAGGACTCGACCCTTGCTAATCATTATACTTACAATTGATCTTTTTAGTGCAAGGTTAAATAAGATACACTCTTTTGGGTGCATCAAATTTTTGGCGCCGTTGCCGGGGATTGTTTTCTTTAGTTTATTTGTTACTTGGTTTATTCTTATTTTCAGTTCTAATTAGTTTTATTTTCTTGTACATAGAAGTTTTTCTTATCAAATTTTCAAAAAAAAAATAAAAAAAATAAAAAAACGATGGAATTGAGCAATCAAACACTTGAAGAGTTGGTGGCATACATGAACATGGAGAATCAACAAGCCAATCTCACCTCCCCAGTTCAACAATTGGCCATGGGAGGATGTCAAGGCCATCAAGTGTTCCAAGACCAACAGTATGATCATTACTCAAACACTTACCATGAGGGATGGTGGGATCATACTAATTATGGCTACTCGAAAAATTACCAAGAAGTAGACCCTTATGCCAATTACACTCATCCATCTAGCTTCAATCAATCATGGTCTCAAGAACTAGATCTTTTTCAACCACCACATATGACTCAAAACTCAGGTACTTCTTTAGAAGATCTTGTCTATTCTCTTGTTACTCATTCTTTGCAATTTCAACAGGAAACAAGGGCAAGCATCCAGAGTTTGGAAAAGCAAATGAGCCAATTGGCTAGTAGTATGGTGGGATGGGTAGCACAAAGATCTGAAGAACTCCTAGCCCAAACGATGGTTAACCCAAAGGAGAATGCTACTATTGTGACCTTGAAGAATGAGGAACAAGATGAGGATGAAACAAAATTAGAGATGGATTCTATTCTTGAGGATAATGAAGCCAAAGATCCAAATAAGAGTATTTCGGCACCTGAGGTAACGTTTAAGGTTTCACTTTTTACTAATGTTTCTTCTCCACCTTTTCCTAGTAGATTTGCTAAGTTCAAGGAGGAAGAACATGAACAACACATGCCGGAAACCTTAAACAACTTGTTTGTGGAGGTCATTCAACAAGTATCAAAATATGCTCCATTCTTCGATGACATATGCACCACAAAGGATGATGGAATAATACTTGTAATGGAGAATGCATCCACTGTTGTGCAAAGAAAGCTTCCTCTCAAATGCATAAATTTGGGAAATTTCATGTATGAGCATGACAAGCCTAAAATGCCAAGAAGGGGTGTTGGTTAGGTTCAAAACACTAAATCAAGTGCTAAGGGGAGGCAGCCTAATTAGTGAAAGCATTGCCAAACTGCCATCCTCAGATTTGCTCTCTTTTTCTTTATCTTTTTCTTATGTTTCTTTGCTAATTGTGTTTACTGTTTTTAAGTTCATTTAGGCTGCATAAGTTTCTTTTGTTTAATAGTTCTTTTCTCTTACATATAATTCTTGCATTGGGGGATAATAGCATTACATTAATGACAATGTAAGAATTATGTGTGGGGGGAAGAATTTAGGATTTTATTTAGAGTGTTTTGTTTTTGAGTTTTTTTTTTTTTATGCTGTTTTTCTTTCTGATCCTTGTTTTGAAAATAACTAGATGTAAATATAATTTTTATTTTTTTTAACCCGGTTAAATGGCGGATAACGGTACTCCGTGATTATTTAAATCGGTTCCATCAGCTACCCACAAAACTGATATTGTATATAAATTTCTCTTCCAATTTCTCTTTCAATTTTTTTTCATTTTTTTTTTCAGGATGGATGATATTCTCACAAGATTGCAGAAACGATTTCCTCCTTTTCCTCGAAATATTTTACTGAAGCTTTACCAAGTTCGATTTGAAAGATTAAGAATGCTTATGCACAAAGGGATTCCTGGAGACATACGTTGGATAATTGAAGCCAAGGTACGTGAAGATGAATATCTTCCTGTTTTGCATTTACCAGGTACAGGTAGAAGCACTTTTGCAAAGAAGCGACGAGCAAAGCGCATGAGTTCAAACTGCCACAAATGTGCACGATGGACGTGTAACGGTAAATGTCGTTCTATTGGGATTCCGTCCTCTAATCGAGATGATAAAATTGAATTCATTAAGGATGGACTGAGTAAGGAGAATTTGGGTAATATCCAACTTTCTCTTGAGACGCATCCTAGTGGAGACGTACAAAGAGAAATTCTTGATTTATGGCCGCAATTCCAAAGGGAATGGCAACATCTTGGGAATCTGATGTTAAAAGACCCTGTTTGCCAGCTTGTAAGAAAACTGGATGGGAAGCATATCCTCGACTCATAGAAGGCGTTTAAGCCGTTTCTGGACGTAAAACCAGAGGAAGATGTGAGCCACAATCACAACTACAATAAATGACTTCTCAGCTTTTGGTTTGATTTGCAATAACTTCATTTCGGTTTAATTTACGTGTTGTTCGATTTGTGTAATTATTCTCATTTTTTTTTGCATTGGTCTTTTACGGTTGATTTTTCTTCTCTTTTTGATTTTCTTCCTGAAATCACGTAAAAATCTTTTGTTAGGTTAACATTTTCTTCTGACAGGTCAAATACACTTTCGGCGACATTATTACTCTTGACTTTTACGGTTGATTTTTCTTCTCTTTTTGATTTTCTTCCTGAAATCACGCAAAAATCTTTTGTTAGGTTAACATTTTCTTCTGACAGGTCAGATACACTTTCGGCGACATTATTACTCTTGTCTGATTCACTACTGAGTCCTCTATATATTACACCATGTACTCATTCTCTTTCAGGCACTCGAAAAAAAAATGGAAAGTACTTCATCCCAGCGCATTAAAAAAATTTGTGTCTTTGGAGGTGCTTATCCAGGAAAAAATAACATATTCGCTGATGAAGCCATAAGAGTTGGAGTAATACTTGCCCAACAAAAGATCCACTTGATTTATGGAGGCGGTAGTACGGGTTTAATGGGAGCAGTCGCTACAGCAGCACACGCCGGAGGAAATCCAGTTCTAGGAATCGTGCCAAAACTATTCACAAGTTTTTGTGGACCTACCGTGGGTAAGGAAATACAAGTCTGGAGTGTCCCTGAACGGATAACAATCATGTACCATTCTGCCGATGCATTCATTGCTTTACCAGGAGGTCTGGGTACATTGGAAGAAATAGCTTGCGTGGCTTCTTGGTCATCTTTGGTCACAAATAAGAAACCCATTGGTTTGCTTAATATTAATGGTTATTTTAGTAATTTGCTTTTATATTTAGATAATGCTGTGGATAATGGATTCATGTTTTCAGAGGCAAGGAGAACCATAATTTCTGCTACAACCATTGAAGATTTACTTAAAAAGCTCCAAGCTTATGAGTGTTTATCTGCTACGGTTGTTTCGCAAACGCTCGGAAAAAGAAAAAGAGATATGGACGAGCAAGGAGTGGATTGCACTTTGTCTTTGTGACATTATCTAACATTTTGCTTGTTGTGTCTCAGTTATAATAAGTGGTTAGCAAACCTCTGCAGGTAATATCTCCTAAATTCTACCTTTAAAATTTGACATTGGGGACAATGTCATATTTTAGTAGGGGGTAAGGGACATATTTTGCTAATTTTAAAAAAAAAAAAAAAAAATTTAAGAAGTATTCATTCTGAACAAGGTCTGAGTAAGGGAGACTTGAGACATACCTTGTCAGTTTGATTTCTTCTTTTCAAAAAAAAAAAAAAAAGAGTTTGTTGTGTTTTAAGCAATTTAGAAGTATTCATTCTGAACAAGGTCTGAGTAAGGGAGACTTGAGACATACCTTGTCAGTTTGATTTTAATCTTTTTATGTTTACTTGTTAATTTTTGTTTAGTATTTTAGGATTATTTAGGTTGCATGGTTTTGTTTTGTTTTGAGTCTTAGTTGTTCCTATTCTTATGTTATTAGTTCTTTTCTCTTACACATGATTCTTTCATTTGAGTTAATAGACTTACATTGAGGACAATGTAAGAATTAAGTGTGGGGGGGAATGATTTAGGATTTCTTTTATTTTTGTCTACTATTTTTTTTTCTTTATTATTATTATTTTTTTTGTGAGTTTTAGTTCCTTTTTAATACAATGATGAGATATGAATTGCATAAGTCTAAAACAGATTTATTAGTGAGAAGATTTTCATGAGAATTGAGCTTGATGTCAACATTTTTATGAGCCAATGTTAATATAATATGTTGATTGAGAAAGAAGCATGTTTAGACTTAATCTGACTTGTATAATCATCCTTGTGAGTTTTTGAGCCTATAATGATTGATGCATTATACAAATCAATCTAATTTCTTTCTTGAGTGCTCTTATGATTACATGATTCTCTAGAACTTGCTTTAAACCGTTTGAGACTATATTGATACATGTGAC
The DNA here is from genome assembly GCA_030761205.1 of Fremontodendron californicum. Classification (NCBI taxonomy): domain Eukaryota; kingdom Viridiplantae; phylum Streptophyta; class Magnoliopsida; order Malvales; family Malvaceae; genus Fremontodendron; species Fremontodendron californicum. Next base: position 14,825,962 of record JAULJL010000037.1, read on the forward strand.
AACATGAATATGATAGAGGCATTAGGATTTTTAGCCAGGGCCAAACAGCCATCCCTTATTGATGTTCCAAGAGAACACACCCTTAGTGAACCAATTTGAGCCTACATTGAATAAGCTATCTCTTTGGTAACCATAACTTGTCCCTAACCTAAATATACTTATATCTTTACCTTTGTTCCAAAGATGAATTAGCATGTTTTGAGACAAGTTGCAAAGACAAGGGATATTTTTAGTTAAAAATTTGGGTTAGAAACAAGAAATAAGTGTGGGGGGAAAAGAAAAGAAAAGTCAAGAGAAAAAGAAATGGAATACTGGCAAATACATTCCTATGTAAAAAAAAAAAATATATATGAATCATCTCTTGAATTTGTGGAAAAAGAAAAAGATGTTACAAAGTCGTTTAGAATGAAGAAAAGGCCCAACATGAATATCCGGCCTAGGTGACTATGTACTTGTAAAGAGTTTTGAGAAGTTTCTTTGTATGATCTTTTTATGTCTCTAAACTTTATGAACTCTTTGGAACCTTTGTGATATCTTTATCCTTTTGTTCTTCAACCACATTACAAACCCCTTGGCCCCATTACAACCTTGATTAAAGACCTCTTGATTCATGAAGTTGTATGATCTAAATAGTGGAGAATAGGTGGACAAGCAAGAATATGGTAGAACTGTTTTCATGAGATTGATTGAGTGTAAACACTTCACCACTACTTTAAAGAGTGAAAATCATGAGGGTATCCCATGTGAGAAGTTGAGATTAAATTTGAACATGCAATATTTTGATTGAGATATGTTATGCTAATATTGGCTTAACTCAAACAATTTACATTCAAGCATGATTTTTTGTGAAATTCTTTAAGCTATTGATTAGTTTATAAGACTTGTTCAAATATTGTCTCTAATTTGTATTGAAAGGATTAGGAGTAAATATTTTTAGTATATGCAGTTTATTTATATTTTAGTTTTTCAATGTTTGTGGGTATCGTTCTAGTAAACCCTCACGAGACTAAACTCGTCCACTAGGGACACCTAGGGGTTTAAAGGCTTGTGTCACATGCTAAGTGCCACCGTGATTTCCTACGAAAATGGATTAGATTAGATTTTCTTATTTTATTTTTATTGAGTCGTTGCTAGGGACTAGCAACAATCTAAGTGTGGGGGTGTGATAACTCGTATAATTATATAGTTTTTAGTTATGTTTTATTATTGTTTTGTGTCAAATACGAGTTATTATTGTTTAGTCTAATTGTGTTTATGATCTTTTATATTTTTATGTATTTTGGTGTTTTTCACAAGTTTCTTTGAGTGATTTCAGATTACTAGAATTAAGGGCAAATCCAGTTCAGTTCCAGTTCCGACACCTTTTGCCATATCAGCTATATCTCGAGTTTCACTAAGTAATAAGGCTGAAATTTGTAGCCATGCAAAGATAAGAGGCATATCTATCTTTTTCATGTTTTACACTTCTTGAAACGGATTCGTTTTCCCTAGCGAAATCGACCATCAAGTTGGCTGATGTGCAATGACGTCTGTGCTGACCTGTTTTCGTATTATGCCCATATCTTCTTATCCACATCAGCAAATGAGCTGATTCCAACGGCTATGGATCAGTAACTGATAGGGTAACATTTTTCTAGAAGACCATGTGATCAGATAAGGCCTCCAAAATTGACAAAATCGACCATCAAGTTGGCTGATCAAAATCGTCATATATGACGAAAATTGTTAGAAAATGCACCCACCTATTATACCTACCTTTGAAATTTGTAAAGCTTGTCTCTTGTCATTTAGCCCTCCAAAATGTGTATAAATAGAGGGCCTTGGATGATTGTAAGGGATCATATTGTACATTGGTAGGATATTAGCCATTGTAATAAAATTCTCTAAGTTTTCTTCTTCTTTCTTTTCTCTAGTTTTCTTTTTCTTTATTTTCTTCTTCTTCTTTCTTTCTTTTATTTCCTTCTTAGATTCTCTTTAATTTTATGTTTATGTTTACAATGCCTATGCTAGGCTAAACTTCTATTTGGTTAAGGGTGATTTCAAAGCCCTAGACATGTTTTGTGATTGATTTTCAGATTCTATCTATCATTAATTTTCTATCAAAGTTGCTTATGTTCTTCTACAAGAATTGTTCATGATGTTGTCTTGATTTATTTAGGTGTACAACTAGATAGATCTTGATAATTATCTATTGCTAGTTTAGGAGTCTTGATCCGTGTAATTGTCTTGATTTCCTATTCATAAGTGGCAATTTGTGATTAATGATTATGGTCAAGTTTTCAATAATTGCAAAGTGGAACATAACCTAAGTTGAACAATCCGAGCTTATGTGTTTGTTGCTTAGATCAACCTATCTTTCTCATCATAAAGCTGCCATTAAATTGAATTTAGAGAGCTTATTCTAGGTTGTTTAATGGTTAGAGATTAAATAGAGAGCTTGTTCTATTTAACGACAAACTAAGGAAAGATTGGGATAACAGAGCTTGTTGTTATCTACGGTTGTTAACTTTGATAGTTGGTTGATATTGATAGATCTGAAATTGATTCTTAATGATGTCTAGTGGTGGAGAATGAAACCTTAACCATATTTTTCATATTTGATTCTTCTTACTTACTTGTTTTCTTACTTTTCTAGTTTGCTTATTTTTAAAAGTATATTTATTTTTATTGGCTGGTTATACCGCCTAATTTGTATATTAACTTTGTTTTATTTTTATTGGCTGGTTATACCGCCTAATTTAGTATATATATTTTTATTGGCTGGTTATACCGCCTTGCATCTTATTCTTATTATTTACTTTAGTTTAAATCTGGCTTCAAAAACCCCTTTTCTTTTATTGTTTTCTTTGAACGTAAGTTATAAACTAATAACTCATAGATTAAAACCCAATCCCTGAGGACTCGACCCTTGCTAATCATTATACTTACAATTGATCTTTTTAGTGCAAGGTTAAATAAGATACACTCTTTTGGGTGCATCATTTATTAAAACCCTATCCGCAAATCACAAGGAGAGAAGCCTTAGTTGCTGCCTATAAATAGAGATAAGGAGGGATAGCCACAACACACTTCTACTAGCATTATAGTCTGATTTTTTTTTTTTTTAGAGTTTTTGAGAGAATAAGAGGCTGAATAATTAATATTCTTCTTCTTCTCCATTCTCATAGTTTTCTTTTAGTTTTCTTTTTGATTTCATGTTTATGTTAACAATGCCTATGCTAATCTAAACTCTCTTTGACTAAGGGTGATTTCAAACCCTATACATGTTTTGTAATTAATTTTCAGAATCTATTTATCATCGTTTTCTATCAAAGTTGCTTATGTTCTTCCATAAACATTGTTCATGATGTTGTCTTGATTTGTTTAGGGTGCACACTCGATATATCTTGATAATTATCTAATGCTAGTTTAAGAAACATGATATGTAATTGTCTTGAGTTTCTATTCAATACTGGCAATTTGTGGTTAATGATTATGATCAAGTTTTCGCTAATTGCAAAGTGAAACATAACCTAAGTTGAATGAATCCATGTTTATGTGTTTATTGCTTAGATCAACCTATCTTTCTTATCATAGAGCTGCTATCACTTTGAATCTAATGATGTTTATCTTAGGTTATTTGATGGTTAGAGATTAAGTAGTGACGTTCGTCCTATTTAACAACGAACTAAGGAAGGATTGGGGTAACACGGGGGGTTGTTATCTACGGTTGATAACTTTGATAGTTAATTGATGTTGATAGATATGAAATTGATTCTTAATGATGTCTAATGGTGGAGAATGAAATCTTAACCATGCTTTTCTCATATTTGACTTATTCTATTTAATTACTTGCACTTTTATCTAATTTGTTTTACTTTCATTTATTTCAAAAACCCTCATTTTCCTTATTTTCTTTTCTTGTCTTAGAAATAAAGTTTTAAATCAACCAACTTATAAATTGAAACCCAATCTCTGTGGATTCGACCCTTGCATACTACTTTACTATAATTGATAATATTAAGTGCAGTGCAAGGTAATAAAGATACAAGATTTTGAGTGCATCAAGTTTTTGGCGCCGTTGCTGAGAATTGCTTTCTTTAGTTTATTTGTTACTTGGTTTATTCTTATTTTCAGTTCTAATTAGTTTTATTTTTATCTTACATAGGAGTTTTTCTTTTCAAATTTTTAGCAAATAACGATGGAATTGAACAATCTAACACTTAAGGAGTTGGTTCAACAATTAGTCATGGGTAATGTTCAACAATCGGAGAAGTATGGAGTATGCTTTAGGATGGATCATCCAACCAATTTGTGCCCATACTTCCGAGATGATAATTTTGAACAAGCCTATGATTAGGAGGATGTCAAGGCCATCAAGGGTTCCAAGGACAACAATATGATGCTTTCTCAAACACTTACAGTGAAGGATGGTGGGATCATACTAATTATAGCTATTCAGGCAATTTTATCAAGAAGTTGATCCTTATGCCAATTACAATCATCCATCTAGCTTCAATCAATCATGGCCTCTACAACCAAATCTTTTTCAGCCACCACCTGTGACTCAAAGCCAAGGTACATCTCTTGAGGATTTAGTTTATTCCCTTGTTACTAATACTTTGCAATTTCAACAGGAAACAAGGGCAATATCCAGAATTTGGAAACGCAATTAAGCCAAATGGCTAGTAGTGTGGTGAGATTGGTAGAACAAAGATCTGATAAACTTGAGGAAGCTAATGCTAGTGTTGTGATCTTGAGAAGTGGGGAACAGGTTGAGGAAGCACCAAAAACAGAAGTGGATTCAACCCTTGAAGATTATAAAGCTATAATTGAGAGTACTTTGGCACCTAAGGTAACTTTTAAGGTTCCTATTTCTACTAATGTTTCTTCTCCACCTTTATCTAGCAGATTTGCAAATTCTAAGAATGAGGAACATGAAAAACAAATTCTTGAAACCTTCCACAAAGTACAAGTAATATATTTTTTTTGGATGCCATGAAACAAGTATCAAGATTCCTCCAAGAGCTATGCACCACCAAGAGTGATGAAATAATAATTGTGGTGGAGAATGCATTTGTGTTGTGCACAAGAAACTTCCTACCAAACGCAAAGATCCTGGAAGTTTTATGCCTAAAATGACAAATCCCAAAAAGTCAAGAAGGGGTATTGGTTAGGTTGAAGACATCAAATCAAATACTAATTGGGAGGCAACCCAATTGGTGCAAGCATAGCCAACATGCCATATTAGATTTGTTTTCTTTCTCTTTGTTTTGCTCTTAATTTTTTCTAGGTTTAGTTCAGTTTTACTAGTTTGTTTTGAGTTTGTAATATTTTTGAGTGTTTTACTAAGTTAGGCTAAGGACACTAAACCAAGCGCTTCTTGGGAGGCAACCCAAAAAGATGGAGAGCACACATAATAATTAGATTTGCTCTTTCCTACTCTTCATCATTCTATCTTTTATTGCTTTTGTTTTGTTTATTAGTTCTTTTCTCTTACACATGATTCTTTCATTTGGGATAATAGCATTACATTGAGGACAATGTAAGAATTAAGTGTGGGGGGAAGAATTTAGGATTTCCTTTAGTTATTTCTTTTTTTTTTTTTAGTCTTTTTAGTTTGTTTTCAATGTGTTTTTAGTTACTTTCAATACAATGATGAGATATGAATTGTGTAGGTCTAAAACTGGTTTATTAGTGAGAAGATTTTTCATGAGAATTGAGCTTGATATCATTAATATGAAATGTTGATTGAGAAAGAAGCATGTTTAGACTTAATATTGACTTGTATAAACATCCTTGTGAGTTTTGAGCCTATATGATTGATGCATTATACATATCAATCTAATTTCTTTCTTGTGTGCTCTTATGATTACATGTTTCTCTAGAACTTGCTTTAAACCATTTGAGACTATATTGATACATATGACAACATGGATGTGATAGAGGCATTAGGATTTTTACTAGGGCTAAATCAGCCACCTCCTATTGATGTTCCAAGAGAACATCCCCCTAGTGAGTCAATTTGAGCCTACATTGAGTAAGCTATTTCTTTGGTAACCACATCTTACACCTACCTTAAACACATTTATATCTTTAACCTTGTTCTAAAGATGAACTGAATGTATGAGACATATTGCAAAAAAAAAAAAAAAAGGATACTTATTGAAAAGTTGGGTTAGAAACAAGAAATAAGTGTAGAGGAGAAAGGCAAAAGTCAAGAGAAAAAGCAAGGGAACATTGTAAAAAATACTTTCCCATATTAAAAATAAAAAATAAAAAGAAAAATCAATTATCTCTTGAACTTTTGGTTAAAGAAAAATAATGTTACAAAGTTGGTTAGAATGAAGCAAAGGCTCAACATGAATATTTAGCCTGTGATTTATGTGTTTTAAAGAGTTTTTAGAAGTTTTCTTTGTGTAATCTTATTATGTCTCTAAACTCTATGAAATCTTTGAAACCTTTGTGATATCCTTTTCCTTTTTATTCTTTAACCACATTATTACCCTTTGGCCCCATTACAAACTTGAATAAAGACCTCTTGATTTATGAAGTTGTATGATCTAAATAGTGGAGAATAGGTGGACAAGCAAGCATATGGTAGAACTGTTTTCATGAGATTGATTGAGTGTAAACACTTTACCACTACTTTAAAGAGTGAAAATCATGAGAGTATCCCATGTGATAAGTTGAGATTAAGTTTTAATATGCACTATTTTGATTGAAATATGTTATGTTAATATTGGCTTAACTCAAACAATTTACTATCAAGCATGATTCTTTGAATCTCTTTAAGTTATTGATTAGTTTATAAGACTTATCCAATGATTGTCTCTAATTTGTATTGAAAGAGGGTTAGATTAGGTTTTCTTACCTTGTTTTTATTTTGTTTGCTCGAGGGCTAGCGAAAGATTAAGTGTGGGGGAGTTTGATAAGTGCTTAATTTCATACATTTAATCTGAATTATATTATTGGGTTATAATCGAATTTTGTTTCAAACGAGTTTATAATTTAAAAGTTTCCTCGGAGTCCGATTAGATTTTGAGACTTATATCCTTATGCTATGTTTGGATGGCAATAGTAAAAGAAAAAAAGGAAAAGAAAGAAAAGTAAAAGAGAGGATGGTTGAGGAAAAGAAAATGATACATGTACCTCTTGTTTGAATAGTTAAAATTAATAAAGGAAAGGAAAGCAATTCTAACAACCATTATTTGATTAAAGAGTGGAAAGGAAAGAAAATGATTTATTATAATAATTTTTTTTTTCAATTATAGCCTTCTTTTTTAATAAAATAACATATAATATCAAAATTATTTATAAAATAATATAAAAAATTATATCAAATACCAAAATTATTCATAAAACCATAATTAAAGAATATGTTGACCAATAACTTATCAACATGAAGAGGATACAAAAAAATCATAATTTATATAAAACATAAATAGGATAAAAAAGACATTTTACATATTAAAACATTTTTTAACTTTCTTTTTTTCTTTATTTCCCCAAATTGGAGTAAACAAAAGGGTTAAATACTCAATTAGCCCATGTACTTTACACTTTTTGTCTGTTTGGTACCTGAAGAATAAAATTGGTCAATTTGGTACTCGAACTTTCATTCATTCTTTCACATTAGTCATTTGCCCTAACATCGTTAATTAATAGATGATGTGATAATAAACAGCCAATTAGAGCATGGCATATGGCAAAAATGCCACATCATCAGTGCCACTTCATCATAAAAAAAATTCCAAACAAATATAAAAATCAAACTAAAAAAAGATTAAAAAAATTCAAAATAATCTAAATAAAAAATTGTTTTTATTTAAAAAAATCAATATTAAAAATTTTAAAATTTTGAAAATTAGAAAATCTGGAAATTATAAAATGACAAAAAAAAATATAAAAATTCAAAATAAAAAAGGAAAATAAAAAATGATTTTTTAAAAATATAGAAATTTCAAAAAAAAAAAATTGGAAATTCAAAATTAAAAAATCTGAAAATTTAAAATTAAAAAAATATATATAAAAATCAAGATAAAAAGATAAAAAATTAAAAAATTATTATTATTTTTTTAAATCAGAATTAAAAATTTTAAAATTTTGGAAATTAAAAAATCTAGAAATTAAAAAATGACAAAAAAATTATAAAAAGAAAAAATAAAAAAGATTTTTTTAAAAAAATAAAAAAATAAAAAATCTGAAAATTTAAAAAAATAATAAAGATGCAAAAAATCGAGGAGAAAAGGATGGATAAGGGGAAAGGGAAGGGGAAAGGGAAGGGGAAGAGGAAGGGGAGAGGGAGACGAAGAGTGAGGGGAAGGAGAAGGGGAAGGCACCTCCCCCATCCCCTTCCTTTCTCTCCCTTCCCCTTCCCTGAAACCCTAACAAAACCCCAAACTAATTTTTAGTTCCGAAAAGTTTTTTTTTTTGTTATATTACATATTTTTTATTTTTATTTTTTTAATAATATCTTTAAAAAAAGATGATGTGACTTTTTTTTTTAAATGACGTGATTTTATTAGCCACATGAAGGCATTTAATTGGGCACCAAATATACATCAGCTTTTTTTTTAACGGAGTTACACTTGGGGTAAAGTTATAGACGGAAGAAAAGTTGAAGTTCCAAGTTGGCAACTTTTTTTCTTCAGATACCAAACGGACAAAAAGTGTAAAGTACATGGACCAAATGAGTATTTAATCCTAAGCTTACGATTGGATTGGGGTAGGGGAAGGGAAAGGAAAGGAAAGCAAGGGAGGGTGTGGGTGGGTGGGAATCCTTTCCCTTGTTTTTCTTTGTTTGGATTAAAAATAAATTTTAAGTAAAAGATAGTGAGAGGAATTGAGCACCCCTCACTTTCCTTTCAAATTTTCACTTTTTGTATAACCAATTTGAGAGAAATAGAGAGGAAAGAAAAATTAAAATATATTTTAGAGTGTAAATTATTTTTTTACCCTCATTATGTTTTATATAAATTATGACTCTTTCTTTCTTATTTTTCTTTGTAAACTAGTCGTTAAAATTTTTCTGTGTCATAATACTTGCTACTCAATGTTTCTGGCCCTTATATAATTTTTCCATTTTGGGATTTTAAGGTAAAATTTACAGGATTCTCCATATTATTTAATTAAGAAATGTAACTCCAATTATGATAGTAATTCGTAAGATATATGAATTCCATTATTTAAATTCGACGTTAGAGGTGGTATTTCAATAATTTCATCTTAAAATATTTTTTTTGCAATTGAATTCATATATATATATATATATATATATATATATATATATATATATATGCAGCTGGTCAAGTTCATATTCTTTTGTATATATTGTAATGTTACATAAATATATAGGAACCGTATGTATATATTGTAATAAGATTTGCCATTATATTTTTTACCATGACAATTCAATCACATTCTTTTTCTTTTTTCTTTTTTTTTTTATTAATGGCTTATTATGTTTTTATGAATAATTTATGTGTGTTGTTACGGTTCTTTAGGTGTAAACCTTTAACATTATTTACTATTTAGGTAGGTTAATAATTTGTTAATCACATAATATATATTTTTTCTGGTATAAAAAAATTATCGTTTGAGATAAAAAAAATTATAAATAATAAAATTCATCCAAACTTATTAAATATTATTTTTTTTAAATAATTATATAAATAAACTGGATTAAATCCTGATTCCTACTACAATATATTTTGTTACTCCGGAAAAGAGAATAAACTCAAAAAAAAAAAAATAATAAAACTTTATTAAGAGACAATGCAAAAATAAAATATTATAGTGGTCAGTACTATGCTACTTCTTAGAAACAAAACAAGCAGTTAAATTTTTGTATCTTATCATCAACGTGGTCGCATACGATAGGCTGAGAAGATTCAGGTTAATGACGTGCGAGTAAAAGAAGAAAAAAAAAAAAAACAAAAGAATGTGGAACTGCTTCAGTTGTGAGTTAAACAAATCCTGGTAGTATTACTATTAGATTATAGATTTACAATTTACATTCTTTCAAAGCCTTTTGTGTCTTACTGCAACTGCAAATTATCTGCAATGGCGCTGTGGGCATCTTCTTCTTCTCAGAAGCTTTTCCTTGCATCTTCAGCTGCAAGACATGGAAATGGAAGAATAATGAGAAGCAGAAATGGCAGAAGAGACTTAGGTTCCGTGGTTCATGTTGGGATGGCAGAGGGAGAGGCAGAGGCAGTAGCAATAGCATACAAGGAGGGAGAACGTGAAAGGCCAAAGTGGGCGGATGAGACCCCTTTCTCTCGCCTTGTTGAAGCTCTCGTTTCCTTTAAGCCCCTTTACTCTGTGCTTAAGCTTGGTGCCCGACAAGTCCTCATCAGGTTTCTTTCTTCTTTCTGTCTTTCTTTGGCAAATTGCAGCTTTTTTTAGACTTTTTTTTTTTTTTTGGTTTCAATGTATTAATGTTAGTTATATATGCAAAAGACTACCCTTAATTCTTTTTTGTTTTGTTTTTGTTTTTGATTTTGATGTATAAATTAATCAAACAGTACAGCGGAGAAGAACAACATTCCATGGAGGGAGATGACGACGGAGATTCTGGAATCAGATGTTTATAGGGAGCTGCACAGCATTCAGAACCCCTCTCTCCAATACCCAGATTGTATGTATTTCTTTCTCATCTTTTTGTTTTTAGTTGAATGATTTATGAAACCTTAGAAGTTTGTTTTGATTATTGAATCCAAAAAGCTATTGTGTGTGTATTTTGAACAGATTATCTGAGTCCTTTTCATGCATATGAGGAGGGCAATCTTTCATGGCTGGTAAGTATTCAATTTAACCTTCCTCTATTTTTTTTTTTGGAATGTTTTCACTGGAGATTTAAATTACGGTTAGGAATTTATTTTCAATAGTGTCGTGTTTATTGCGATTGCGGATGTAACAACTGCCGTGATAAATATGGACAACAACAAAAACCGTAATCGTAAAATAACGGTTCACTATTTAAATCCCTGTTTTTCACCCCTCTCATCATTTAATTATCTAGAACCCAATTTGACATATACAGAATATAGATTTTCTTTATGACCTGTGTAAGGAAATCTTTAAGAATTCTTACAAGTGTAAAAGAAGAAAAAAAGGAAAGGAAATTAAGGATTTTTAAGTTTGAAGATTTGGTAATGGGATGGCAGGCTGCAGCTGAAGCGGAGGTTGCAACCATGTCAATGACGAGACGAGCTATTCCATATGCTACATCAAATGAGGAAGCAACTCAAGAAATGCGTGGAAATTGGGTTCAAGCAATCAAACAACATCATATGAAGCATTCAGGAAATAATGCCATGATTGAAACTATTCTAGACATTGGATGTTCTGTTGGTGTGAGTACAAGATTTCTTGCTGATGAGTTCCCTTCTGCTCAAGTCACTGTAAGTGCATGCTATATCTTCTTCATTTTATGGATTGGAAACTGATGGATACATATTTTAGAGTTAATAACGATCATATTATAAAATTGGTCTACTGCATGCATGCACAGGGACTAGATCTGTCACCTTACTTTCTTTCTGTAGCTCAATTCAAGGAAAAGAAAAGACCCCCTCGAAAGAATCCTATCAGATGGATACATGCAGCTGGAGAAGACACTGGCTTGCCTTCAAAATCATTTCATCTTGTTTCTTTTGCTTATGTGGTATGCCTTTTCTCCAACCAGCTGGTTAGTGGTTAAGTAAATTCCTTTTAACCTTGTTAAAACTTGTTGGGAACTGACAATCCTTTTAATCTAAATGCGTGCAGTTTCATGAATGTCCTGAAAGAGCAATAATTGCTTTAGTGAATGAAGCATTCCGATTGCTTAGACCCGGAGGCACACTGGCTTTGACTGACCAGGCGGTAAAATACCATATTCACAACCACACTTTGTTTACAAATATGGTCATTTCTGCGTCTACAACTCTTCTCATTTTAACTTTTCTTCCTTTGCAGCCAAAGTCCAAGATCCTTCAGGTACAATAATTCCCTTACCTTCATTTTCCCTGCTACTACTTGCCTGATATTCTGGGTTGTCCATATAGAATAGGCATTGCAGATGCGGTTTGATTTATAGTTTTTTTTTGTTTGTTTAATTTGACAGCAAAACTGACAACCCTAGAATATAAAAAGTAGTAGGGATGTCAATCTCACCCAAACTGGTAGGGAAGTTTGATTAAAATCTAGGGTTAGGGGCAGAGATTTAGATCCATTAACAGAAATAATTTTATGAAGAATTTCTCAAATTTATCATCTATTGATAAATTCAGTGTTGGTTGCAATTTGAGATGTAAACCCACTGCAAGTACTGCACTTATGCAATCATCTTATTATAAAGCCTTAGAATCTGGTGTGCACTTTACATTTAAATTATGGTTGCGAAAGTAATTGATGTTATCACAATCAATTGTGGTAAATATTGCTAGCAGAGAGAATCGAAACCGCAAAATAACAATCGTAATATCGCGTTGCGACCGCTCATTAAATCCCTGCTTTCAATTGGAAGATTACACATAGCATTTCAAACTTTAAATACAACAGAATCTTGCCTAAGTTTATTTTTGGCTGGAAAGATGACAAGAAAAACCATGAAGGAATTAATATATGAATCTCATTCATTCCAAGCTAAAAACCTGCGAGGATGGTGTGAATTGCTTTAAACAAGAAAATCAATGAGCATATTTTTGTTTCTTTCAGGAATTGTCTCCAGCTCTTTTCACATTAATGAAGAGTACGGAACCATTCTTGAACGAATACTACCTCACTGATCTGGAAGGAAGATTGAGAGAAGCTGGCTTTGTCAATATAAAAAAAGTGCTTACAGATCCGAGGCACATGACCATGACTGCAACGGTGCCTCATCAACATGTATGAATATTTTCATTAGATATGGAAAGCACCTACAACTACAACAGATATTGTTTACAAATTCATTTGCCTTGTGGAGCCAAGTAAAAGCATTTCCGAGTTCAAATTTAAAGCCTTTGATGGCTTCTTAGTTCTTAGTAGTGTCATCAAATGATTTTTGGAGTCACATTGGGAGATTCTACAGTGAGGAATTGAGGGTGTGCTGAGGACCATGATCCTATATTTATGTATAAGCAACTTAGATTTCCCTGGCTTCAAAAAGTTAAAAAACGAACTTACTATTAATTTATGTGAGAAAATCGATTCTATGAAAAAATAAAATACAAATCATAATTTTATTTTTTTCATTTATTATTTTTTACTTCCTATAAATAAAAATATACATTACACAATAAAGTTTAAATATTTTAAATACATATAAATAGTATTTGAAAATGTATTTATATTACGTAATTTATAAATAAATAATTATCATAAATTTAATTTTTATAATTAATAAAATATAATTACATTAATATTATCATAATTTAAAAATAAATAAATAAATTATTATTATTTAATAAAATATAATTTAACATTAATTATTATTAATTAATTAAAAAATTTATAAAAAAATTTAAATGCACCCTAACGAAAGCGGGGACTTTTAGTAGTATTTTATAAAAAATTAGTTTAATAGAATAAATATTTTCAAAGTTAAAAAAAAAAATTTGACCGTTAAAAATGTCAACTTAAACATTATTTATGAAACGGATGAAACACATATTAGATATAATCAAAAGGTAATGAAGATAAACATTTGATCAATTGGTTACTTTTTTTAGATTTTTCTTTGAAAAAAAAATGGTTTCTATTGAAGATATAAATTGGAACTCAAATTGGATTACAGTAGCATAGTAGTATACATATTTTATATATACATGGCATGCCAGTGGCCTTCAGTTTTCAATAGCTAATTAATCAACTTAACCAGTTTTCAACATCTATGCATGCGATTAATATTTTGCATGTATTCCTCATTTATGCTCAAAAAATTAGATATGAATAATTTCTCCTTTCTTAAATTAAAAAAGAAAAAGAAAAGAAAGAAAGTCGATTTACATAGTTATATTCTATTTTTCACAGTTAATGCATTGTATGTTCTCTTAAATTTGGTGTAAAGAATATATTATTATTAAATGAAAGAAAGAAATATTCAATTAGCTTATGAACTAATATATATCGAAATGGTATGAAATTATACCGTTTTATTTTATCTTAAAATCGATACCGATACAATACCGATTACATTGAAAGCAACATAATAGTAAAAATAAATAAATAAAAAATAATAAAAAAAGGGGTTTCTAGTTAGGGTAAGGGGTTTCGATCTCTGAAAATTGGTGAGGAGAAAGAGGAGACAAAGGGGAGGAACAAGCTAGAAGGTGGAGGCAAGAAGAGCGGCGGTAAGAGGATTTACGGCAGGTTTTTGTCGCGGACTAAAGGGGTAGATCTAAGCTTTTGGAGGTTGAGTTTGAAAAAATTAAGTGAAAAAGAAGAAAGAGGAGGAAAGAGGAGTTTAGGAGTGAAAATTAAGGGGTATTTTACGACAGCTAGCGACAGTCAACGACAGTGTGCCATGGTCTGGTAACGGTCCCACCGCCGTATTGTGGAAAGAAGGAGAGGGGTCGATGGAACGAGAGAGGGGGAGAATATATATATATATATATATATAGAGAGAGAGAGAGAGAGAGAGTAAAATGAAAAAAAATAAACTTTTATAAAGCACCCATACGCTACGTTTTGGGTAGAAGGAAAAAGAAAGAAAATTAATGAAGACGAACGAATGAACGAAAACGAAAAAAGAGAAAATAAAAAGAAGAAGGAAGATCTACGACTCGAAACATCCGGACCGAATCCGAATTTGTGAGCCCACTCCATTTTTGGACCATTTGACCTTTTGTTGTTGGATTAGAGTCCAAGACCCAAGTGAGGTATAATTCCTTTTTATTTTATCTTTATTTATTTTCTTTGAATGTATGTTTAGAATTAAATAAAAAGACATTTAGACAATAAACAAATAAATTCATTAGTGGATGATTAGTATTGTTTATATCAATATTTGAGTATGTATCAATATTTGTAGTGATGAGATTTAAATTATTATATTTTTAATTTTGTAATATTATTAATTACGAGTGTTTGACATTTAACAGGTTCTACTTTGTTAAATGTTAATATTCGTAAAAAATCATAAAGTGAGTACATTTTTAAGTTTTCTCAATAAGAATATTTTACTATAATGTCAAAAAATTGTGATTAATATTTTTTTTTATGTATAAAAACTCATAGAGTATTATAAATTATTTTAAAAATCACAAAAAAAATTATAATTATAATTATTATGTTTTATTATAAGTTGCATAAAACCAAAAAAAAATTCACGATTGTGATGACTGCAATAACTGTAATAATATCCATTATTTTCGTAATTACGATAAACACGACGCAATAAAAAATATGTCCGTGATCGTAGTTCAAATTCCTTATTGATACCGACTGTCCTACAGCCTTTGAGTACTTAAATGACTGCAATGTCAACTTGATGATGTTCAAGTACTTAACTTGGATTGTTCTCTCAGTGATTCACTAAATTTCAACTTGAACAGTGATTTGACAATCCAATTCATTAGAAGTCTTTGTCAAGACCCAAGAGATGTAGATCCAAGCTCGAAGGTCCAAACCAGGAGATTCAGATTTCAGAACTAACCAGAAGAACCGACCGAAGAGATCCAAACTCAAGCCGAACAGGAGATCAAGTCCCTGATTTAGAAGATCCAGTCTAGTACAATCCATGCCAATACAAATGTAACTTTGAAATCTAAAATCTAAAATTCAAATCCAAGTTTGAGTTTCTAATGTAACTTTAAGATTTGGAGGGTGGATTTTGATTAGATTATGAATTAGTCAATGGATTAAGTCAAGGTCTATATTAGATTTGATTTGATTGAGTAATGAATTGCATGATCTTTTCTTCTCCTCCTAAAATAGTGAGAGTAGGAAGGTGCTGGTTGTAAACATGATGACAACTAACTTTTATTTTAAAAACAATGAAAAATAATTTCAAAAAAGAAAAGAAAAGCAAGGCATAACATCTTACTTTCATGGGAAAATTTGAAAAACATGCATTCCATTGAAAATTATTGCTCAATGATCTAATGGAAAATAATTATTTTAAAAAGGAAATGAAAAACAAAAATTATTAAGAAAAAAATTATAAAGACAAAATTGTCCTTAATAAAAAAACTCCTCTTCCCTATTCTTCTTCTAGTTTCGACCCTTCCCCATTTTTTTCTCTGAGATTCTCAAACCTTCTCTCTCTCTGTTACAGGCTCGAAATAAACCAATTTGAATTTCTGTTATGTTAGTTAAGTTCTTTTCTTGGGTCGGGTTGTAAGTGGGCTACGGGTTGGTTGTGGGAGTCAGTCCAGAAGGTTGTTAACATGCAGTAGGAATGATAGGGACAGTTGAGTCATTTCCAATGGCCACTGTCAGTTACCTAGGATCCTACGCCACTACCATATATCCCATTTTCTGTTATGCAGGAACAACTCCTGAAATGAATGAATGAAATATTCTCTCTAACTTCTTCTTCTTCCTCTAACATTTCTTCTCTTTTCTACCTCTTCTGTTCTCTGTTCATTCTCTGAATTAGTGTACAACATCAAAGGTCTCAGAGCTCCGACCTGGCAATGGCCGACGGCATGACGACACGACTCCAGAAGGATGTTCAACAAAACCAACAGAATTTGACCCGGATTGAGTTGGAGGTTCAGCAGATGGATAAGCGTGTGGATGAGAAGCTGGAAGAAATCAGATCTGAGATGAGAATGGAGTTTAAGAAATTCTTTGATCTGATGGCGCTACGGGATGATCACCGTTCACCTCAACAGGGATTGGGAGTTTATCCTTCTGCTAGTGGTTCTTCCCCTGCAGATCCTGCCAACAGCAACCTTGATTCAGTCTTGCCAATGCAATCGATGAGGAGACCAGGTGGGTATGATGTGTCTCGGGGTTTCAAGCTGGAATGTCCTAAATTCCAGGGGGATGATTTCAAAGGTTGGTGGCTGAAGATCGAGCAATATTTCCTTGCCGAGCGTGTTCCAGAGGATCTCAAGCTACAGGTGGTGATGTTAAGTCTAGAAGGGAGAGCCCTACAGTGGCATCAGCATTATTGTAATGCCAAGGGAGGTTTTGATAAATTGGATTGGCCTGAGTATATACAAGAGATGAGAAACCGTTTTGCCTCAGATGAATTTGATGATCCAATGTCAGAACTGGTGGAGTTGAAACAGACAAGCACAGTTGAACAATTTCATGAGGACTTTATAGGTATCCTCAATCTTCTTCAATTGACTGATTCTTATGCTTTAAGTATATTTGTGAGCAATTTGAAATCTGAGATCTCTCAGACTGTGAGGTTGTTTCGTCCTCGAGATTTAAACCAAGCTTTTTACCTGACCAAACATGTTGAAACAATTCTATTTCCTTCCACCAGAAAGCCAGTCCTGCTTAGTAAAACCACCGTACCTTCCCACAACACACCCTCCCCTACTCCAACATTTTTTACACCCCTCAACCAAAACCAACAACGCTTCCCCCATTATTACCCACTCCCAAAAATGTACCACCTTCCAACCCCAAATACTTCCATCCTCACTCTGCTCGAACCACTTCATCCCAAACTCAATTTTCCAAAGGACCTTCCAGGAAACCTACCCCAGCAGAGATTGAAGAAAGGAGAAGGAAAAGATTGTGTTTCTGGTGTGGATTAAAGTACACTTTTGATCATAAGTGTGTCAAATCCCAATTGTATTAGATTCTTACTGATTCATTAGAAGAGGGGACTGATCCAGAGGAGTTCTCGGATTGCATTGACAATCCAGAGGTGTTATCTGCTGGTTGTGACAGTAATGGTGAACAACCGGTGATATCCTTACATGCCATTTTAGGCACATCTGATTTTCACACTATGAGAGTACATGGTATGATTCGAAAGACAACCGCTGTGATGCTCATTGATTCCGGAAGCACTCACAACTTCATAGACAGTGGTCTAGCACGAACCTTAGGTCTTTCCACCAGGCCTCGAGGAAGGGTGCAAGTTACAGTGGCTAATGGTGAGCAGATGACAACATTGGGAACTTGTTATGATGTCAACTGGTCAGTATAGAATTTGGAGTTCTTAACCAGTTTTAAGGTCTTACCCTTAAATGGTTGTGATGTGGTATTAGGAATTGAATGGCTGGTCACACTTGGTCCAATTCTCTGGGATTTTTCTGCTATGCAAATGCAATTTCAGATGCAGGGCCAGTGGCATTCTCTACAAGGTCTTTTCCCAGGTCACATTGAGATTCCTAGTGAAAAATAGGCTACTAAGCTGCTAAGTTGTGTGGTTGGCAGTCCACATCATCCTTCTTCTCTCTTGCTCACTGAAAGTCATGCTAAGCAGGTGTTAGTTGATCCATTGCAGGAGCTCTCTGGTACAGAACAGCCCCAATTACAACAACTGCTTCTGTTATATGGTAAGCTCTTTGAAACCCCAAACCAACTACCTCCCAAACGCACTCATGATCATAAGATTCCACTCAAAGATGAAAGTGCAGTGGTAAGAATCCGTCCCTACAGATATCCTACCATACAAAAAGATGAAATTGAAAAAATTGTACAGGAAATGCTGGACAGTGGGGTGATTAGACATAGTTGTAGCTCCTTTGCATCTCCTATTGTGTCGGTCAAGAAAAAAGATGGCTCGTGGAGATTATGCATCGACTATAGACAGCTGAATCAGCTGACTATAAAAGATAAATTTCCAATTCCTCTTGTTGAAGAGTTGCTTGATGAGTTGGCTGGAACTACTGTGTTTTCCAAGTTGGATCTCAGGTCGGGCTATCATCAGATCCGGATGCATGAAAATGACATTCACAAAACAGCTTTCAGAATGCATGATGGTCACTACGAGTTCTTGGTAATGCCATTCTGTCTGACAAATGCCCTATCTTCATTCCAGAGTCTTATGAATTGTATATTCAAGCCACATCTCAGGAAGTTCGTGTTGGTGTTTTTCGATGATATTCTCATTTATTCACCAGATTGGGACACGCATTTAAAGCATTTGAAGTTGGTCTTTGAGATGCTGTGGACTAATCAGTTATGTCTTAAACGTAGTAAGTGTGTTTTTGGAGCAGCAAAGATTGAATATCTAGGGCATATTCTTTCAGGTTCTGGCATTACAATGGATAAGGTTCAGTGTATTGCAGCATGGACACAACCCAAATCAACCAAGGAGTTGAGAGGTTTTCTTGGCCTGACAGGGTACTACAGGAGGTTCATCAAAGGATATGGGGAAATGGCTAAACCACTAACCAACCTTCTCAAGAAAGACTCATGGAAATGGGATGATAATGCCACTTGGTCCTTTGAGCTATTGAAGACAGCAGTAACCACAGCCCCAGTATTAGCTATACCTGATTTCTCTAAGTTGTTTGTAGTTGAGACAGATGCTTCAGCTATGGGGGTGGGAGCTGTGTTGACTCAAGGAGGAAGACCAATTGCCTATTTCAGCAGGGCATTGGGACCCCGACATCAAGCACTCTCCATTTATGAAAAAGAGATGTTAGCAGTTCTTATGGCTGTTAAAAAATGGAGTGCATATTTGATTGGGAGACACTTTCAGATTAAAACAGATCACCAGAGCCTCAAGTTTTTACTCAGCCAACAAACAACTACCCCTGCTCAACAGTTATGGGTGACTAAAATGATGGGATATGATTACGAGGTTGTTTATCGACAAGGAGCCTCTAATACTGTGGCGGATGTGCTCTCAAGGAAATTAGAAGATTCTGCTGCAACATTACAATCCATTTCCACCATTTCTTCAGGTTTAGTGGAGAAGATACACAACTCGTGGGAATCAGATGTGGAACTTCAAAAGATCATATCTGACTTAAGGACAGATCCCAGCTCCAATACTAAGTATACTTGGCATGGTCAGCAGCTGAGAAGGAAGGGTAAGCTAGTGGTGTTTCAGGATTCTGAGCTTCGAAAAGACTTGTTCAAATACTTTCATGCTGGTCCTACAGGGGGACATTCTGGGGCTCAAGCAACTACACACAGACTTACCTCGATCTTATACTGGAAAGGTTTGCGAAAGAATGTAAGGTGATGGGTTAGAGAATGTACAGTTTGCCAACAACATAAGTATGAATGTGTGGCTAGTCCAGGTTTGCTGCAACCACTTCCTATACATGAGAGGATTTGGACTGATATATCTATGGATTTTATTGAGGGCTTACCAAAATCTGGGACCAAGGACACCATCCTCGTTGTGGTGGATAGATTGAGTAAGTTTGCACATTTCTTATCACTATCTCACCCTTTTACTGCCCTGACTGTGGCTCAAGTGTTCATGGACAATGTGTTCAAACTTCATGGAGTTCCTACCAGCATTGTTTCTGATCGTGACAAGATTTTCATGAGTCAATTTTGGCAAGCTCTATTTAGTAAGTTGGGAACTTCACTAAACTTTTCCACTGCTTATCACCCACAAACAGATGGCCAAACAGAAGTGGTGAATCGATGTTTGGAGACATATCTACGTTGCATGACCAGTGAGAGGCCTAAGGAATGGAGTCAGTGGTTAGCCTTAGCAAAGTGGTTGTACAACACCACTTTTCACACTGCTATTAATACTACACCATATGAGGTGGTCTATGGACAATCAGCACCTGTGCATCTACCTTATTTAGCAGGTGACTCTCCAGTGGAAACAGTTGATAGGAGTTTGATAGCCCGAGAAGCAGCCATTCAAATGTTGAAATTCTATATGCAGCGAGCCCATACGAGAATGAAACATTTGTCTGACAAAAAGAGGACTGACAGAGAATATGTAGTGGGGGAACGGGTGTATGTCAAGCTGCAGCCCTATCGTCAGAAGTCTGTGGTTAACAGAAGCAGTTTGAAACTAGCTGCAAGGTACTTTGGGCCGTATCAGATAGTTAAACGAGTGGGAAAGGTTGCTTACCAGTTACAGCTTCCACCAAGTTCCAAAGTACATGCTGTCTTCCATGTCTCTCAACTTAAGCAACATGTTGGCGATATTCCCACTCAATCTCAACTTCCATTGCTGGGAGAGGATGGAACCATTTCCAAGGAACCTGTGCAAATCTTGAGCCGAAGGATGAAGAAAAAAGGAAATCGGGCAGTCACTGAAGTTCTGGTTTGCTGGGCCAATTCCTTTCCTGAAGATGCGACTTGGGAGACACTGTATGAGCTACAACAGAAATATCCGAAATTCAATCCTTGAGGACAAGGATTGTTTTTACCCAGGGAGTATTGTTACAGGCTCGAAATAAACCAATTTGAATTTCTGTTATGTTAGTTAAGTTCTTTTCTTGGGTCGGGTTGTAAGTGGGCTACGGGTTGGCTGTGGGAGTCAGTCCAGAAGGTTGTTAACATGCAGTAGGAATGATAGGGACAGTTAAGTCATTTCCAATGGCCACTGTCAGTTACCTAGGATCCTACGCCACTACCATATATCCTATTTTCTGTTATGCAGGAACAACTCCTGAAATGAATGAATGAAATATTCTCTCTAACTTCTTCTTCTTCCTCTAACCTTTATTCTCTTTTCTACCTCTTCTGTTCTCTGTTCATTCTCTGAATTAGTGTACAACATCACTCTCATTCGACAACAGTTTCATCTTCTTCTATTTCCTTTCTCAGACGTTCCTCTCTTTGTCTTTGAACCAATATCAGCAACTTCATAGTCAAATAATCATTGGGTGCCAGTGGCAACTATGGATTCTCCAGCATTTCCTGATCATTGCTTTATCTGGTAATTCTTTGATAATTGAACTTGTTACTCTTTCTGTTTTCCTATTTTTCATACTTAGTAATCGGTTTTGCTAAGTGGGTTTATTATAATTTGATTGTTGGGTTTCTCATTGGTAGGGGAATTATAATATTCTACTAGTAGTATAATGAATATAGAGACGGAAAAAGGATTTGCTTCAGCAGCTTCATCTTCTTCTTCACCAATATCAGTGTTTTCTTCCTCTCTCTCTGTCTCTAGCCTAAAAGAAAAGTCAAAAGATTTCAAGAAAATAGTTGTCTGAGTGGTCTAAAACTAACAAGAAAAGAAAAGAGAGAAAAAAATAGATGCAAATTGGACTTAGGAAGAATTTGTTACTTATATGAAAATGTACATATACTTTTGCTAAATTTACATATAGTTATGTTATATGTACATACTATTATACTTTTATGTACATACAAGTAGGCTTATTTTATATTTTCAAATTATTTCATGGTATGAGATCATTGAGCAATAATTTTCAATAGATGGCATGTTTTTCAAATTTTACCTTTCTTTTTTGGGGTTGTGTTCTTCGGGACTGTTGCTATTTTCTAAGTAACTTTAAGACAAGTTATCTCTCTGTGTCCTTGTCCTTCATGTCAATTTTTGTCAAAATATTTCTTTCAATCTAAAGAGCCAGAGAGAGATGTTTCAATCTCAAACTATCTTCAACCTCTCTTCTGCTCTTTTGTTATAAATCTTGTGAACGGTTTCTCTAAACAAGACCTTGTTTTGTTTACTGCATTTCAGATGGAGTTTGCAGTAACTATACATCCAATGGAAATGAAATACTATCCTTAGTAATAAATTATTGTGATGCCTGTGTATGATAGTTGGTTGCTGAAACTTTCAAGGCATGTAAAAAATTTCCAGCTATTTTACTGCGTTTTTAGTGTTGACCCCCAAGTTTTAGTGGTACATGATTTATGAACATGACATTATTCTGTCAAAAACCTGTTTCAGCTTGTTCGGATGTGGAGAAAAAAGTATATTTCTTGTATGAAATAAGGTAAGACACTGGTTTTAGCCTTTTATAGCCAGTTTCTTGATTGCCATTTCATGGGATAATCATGTCTGCTTGCTTTGCAAGTTCAACGATTGTTGTTCAGGAATTATAAGCAATTCCTGAACTTGCTTTATCGCGTTAAAGCAAGTATAAACCTTACTCGATAAATCAAGTTCAGAAATTGCTTGGAATATCTGTTACTGATTTTGAACAAGTAGTGTAGGTATAGTTCAACCAAACATTAAGTATAGAGTAGGGTTTAGATGGTTGTTTAGACATGCATACTTTTCATGCTTGTCTTTAACTTTTTGCACTTGTGGCATCTACTATAGCAGAATCTACTTTTGCTAACTGTTAATGGATGAATGTAGCAGCTCATATTGACTGGTTTTACCATGTTATGCTGTTTTGAAACATGGCCTTAGGTTCGTGCACACATATGGTCATAAAATATTTTCCCTTAGGTTGGTGCACACATATGCACACTTAGGTAATTTTAAGGAGCGAAAACACATAAGTGTTTAATTGAATGAGATTTAAGTAGAATTTTTCATTATTATGAAAATGTACATATCTTTTGCTAAAATGTACATATAGTTATGCTATATGTATATACGGTTATACTTCTATGTACATATAAGCTATTATGAAGAGCATTGATTTATGTTTTATTTGCTATACTTCTATGTAAATATTTTTTCTTGCAGCACAAAGTATTATGTGTAGGTACATGAATACGAAGGTTGAAGGTGATATATTTTTTTGTTGGAGCACTGAATTGATGTCTACTTCGTTCAACCTAGCGCAATGCTGCATACTATATGCCTTATAGTTGTTATAAAACTTTTTGTAAAGCTATGTATAGGGTTTATGGTTATTAATGATGGTGTGATGTATAGATCGACATTTTCGGATGTGTTGAATTCATATATCGGATATACTTTTGTATTAAATCAATGTATATAACTTTATAAACATTTGTATATGAATATATTTCATCTTTTTAAATGCTTATAATCTTATGACCCCAAATGGAGGGAATGAATGTATATAAATGAGAATAACCTTTTCATAAAGGTTAGATAGATCCTTTTGATATTTATAAATTCATATAACCTTTTGATATTGAAAGGACATGATGCAAATGACTCAAAATCAATCATTTTCATTAATGTTAGATCAATTGTGCTCGTGGAGTTCGAAATCTGAAATATAGAGAACACGGATCAATCTTTTTGAAAAAAGGATCGATCTTTTTGATCCATTCATGGTGACTTGGAAATCCTGAAATCGGTAGGTTTTAAATTTGTTTGAACCATACTATTAAAAAGGATTGATCCGCTAAACATGGATCGATCCTTTCAATCATAAAAAATGGGGGCTTACTAATTGAAGAAAGGATCGATCCTTAAATAGGGATCGATCCTTTCAATTCTTAGAAACAGGAACGACAAAGTAGCCAAAGGCAAAGAAAATTTTGTTTCTTTCATTAAAGGTAAATAAGTCTTTCCCATTTCCTTATTAAAAATTCTAAAATTTTAAATTTCTTTTTATAAATTATTTTTATACATTATACCATTTAATAATTATTCTCTTCTAAAAGACATATTTTTTAAATTTACCCTACTTTCATTTACATTAAAGGTGTTTATAAACTAAACTAGGCTAAATCTAGTTGACATTTTTAAAAGTTTGTCCATGTCTCGACTCTCGATGCAGTTAATTCAATTAAGTTCGTTTAATTTAATTTTATTACTAAAATATTATAAAAAATGATATTAGTATTTTAATATTTTAAACCTATTTATATTTTAAATTAAATTAAATAATTATTTAATAATAAATTATTCTCCAAGATCGTATTGAACTTGGGCTTGAAAAATCTTGCCTTAAGCTTGGTGGCCACCTAGTGAACATTTCTAATTAACAACATTTCATATCTTTTTCATATTATTTTTATTTTGCAAATCCAATCATTAGAATTTTAGACATGCTCTCTCTCTCTCTCTCTATATATATATATATATATATATATATATTCAAATCATATAAAAATTTAAATTAATTTAAATTATCTTTTATTTTCAATAATATAAAATTTTCAATTGTTGAATATAAATTGTAATATATATTATTCTTGATCAATGTAATATAGATTTTAGATTGATTTAAAAATTTACTCGCATTATAAATGATAAGCTCATAAAATATATATTTTATTCTTTTCTACCTTTAATTTTTGTTATGTTTCGTTTTTTATCTTGTTTACTTATATTATGTTTTTGAATTTTAGGTACAATAAGGAGAATGAAGTCAAAAGATGTCAATAATGATGGTAAAGAGCTTACAAAATCATAACCACAAGATGGAAGAAGACTTGAGAGTCAAAAATATCAATTTCTGCTTGAAAAGCAATCAGACAGATTTGACCTATGGAGCTTGTTGTAAGGAAAACATGATTTTAAATTCTTTATTTGAAGAAACTTCCTTCTTGACTTTTGAAGTTGACTTGATTATCTTTCTAAAAATATATTATGGGTCCAAATCGGATAAGAAATGAGCATCCAAAATGGCGCTAGAAGATCTCCCTAAAGAATCCTGCGGTCAGAAAAACCCTAATCGCAAATCTGAAAAAAAAAAAAGGCAAAAACGTGATTTTTGCATCTCCAGGTTTACTTGTGCGGCAAGGACTTATTCTCAGGGTTTTAAAACTCTATAAATACCATCTTTTGAGCCACAAACTAGACATCTTTTGAGGAGACTCAAAGATCATAATTATTCTTCTTCTCTATTCTTTTATTTTCTTTTTAGTTTTATGTATATATTATCTAAGCCTATGCTAGGCTAAACTTATATTTGGTTAAAGGGTGATTTCAAAGCCATAGACATGTTTTGTAATTGATTTTCAGATTCTATCTATCATTAATTTTCTATCAAAATTGCTTATGTTCTTCTACAAGAATTGTTTATGATGTTGTCTTGATTTATTTAGGTTTACAATTAGATAGATCTTGATAATTATCTATTGCTAGTTTAGGAGTCTTGATCCGTATAATTGTCTTGATTTCCTATTCATAAGTGGCAATTTGTGATTAATGATTATGGTCAAGTTTTCGATAATTGCAAAGTGGAACATAACCTAAGTTGAACAATCCGAGTTTATGTGTTTGTTGCTTAGATCAACCTAAATTTCTCATCATAAAGCTTCCATTAAATTGAATTTAGAGAGCTTATTCTAGGTTGTTTGATGGTTAGAGATTAAATAGAGAGCTTGTTTTATTTAACGACAAACTAAGGAAAGATTGGGGTATCAGAGCTTGTTGTTATCTACGGTTGTTAACTTTGATAGTTGGTTGATATTGATAGATTTGAAATTGATTCTTAATGATGTCTAGTGGTGGAGAATGAAACCTTAACCTTATTTATCTCATATTTGATTTCTTATTTCTTACTTGTATCTTACTTTTCTTGTTTGCTTATTTTTAAAACTATTTCAAAACCCCATTTTCTTTTGTTTTCCTTGAATTTAAGTTTTAAACTATTAACTTATAAACTGAAACTCAATCCCTGAGGACTCGACCCTTGCTAATCACTATACTCTACAATTGATTCTTTTTAGTGCAAGGTTAAATAAGATATACTCTTTTGAGTGCATCAAGTTTTTGGTGCCGTTGCCGGGGATTGCTTTATTTAGTTTATTAGTTTATTGGTTTATTCTTATTTTCAGTTGTAATTAATTTTATTTTTCTTGTAAATATAGGTTTTTGTTTTCAAATTTCAAGTAAGAAGAAATGGCAGGTGCTACATCAAAACTTCAGAACCAACTAGACAATCTCATCTCCATAGTTCAACAAGTGGCCATAAGTAAGATTCAACAATCAAGGCAGTGTGGAGTGTGCTTCATGATGGATCATCCAACCAATTGGTGCCCATACTACCAAAAAGATAATTTTGAACCAGCCTATATGTAGGAGAATACCAAAGCCATCAAGGGTTCCAAGGACAACAAGTATGATGCTTTCCCAAACACTTACGATGAGGGATGGTGGAATCATACTCATTATGGCTACTCGAGAGATTATCAAGAAGTAGATCCTTATGCTAATTACACTAATCAATTTGTCTTCAATCAACCATGGGATCAACAACAAGATCTTTTTGAGCCACCACCTCAAAACTCAAGTAATTCTTTAGAAGAACTTGTCAATTTTCTTGTTATTAATACTCTGCAACTTCAACAGGAAACAAGGGAAACAAAGGCAAGTATCCAGAGTTTGGAAAGGCAAATAAGCCTATTGGCTAGTAGTACGGTGGAATTAGTAGCACAAAGATCTCAAGCACTCCCTTCCCAATCGATGATTGATCCGTTAGTGCCACACAACTTGAGGATGAATCAGAAAATCCAAGGGAACCCAAGGATGAGAAAGAACTAAATATGGATTCAACTATTGAAGATAATGAAGCTTCAATTCCGAAAGAGAGTACTTCAGCACCTGAGGTAACGTTTAAGGTTCCACTTTTTACTAATGTTTCTTCTCCACCTTTTCCTAGTAGATTTGCAAATTTCAAGGAGGAAGAACATGAACAACACATGCCGGAAACCTTAAACAGCTTGTTTGTGGATGCCATTTAACAAATACCAAAATATGCACCATTCCTTGACAAGCTATGCACCACAAAGGATGATGGAATAATACTTGTAATGGAAAATGCATCCACTATTGTGCAAAGAAACCGCCCTACAAAACGCACAAATTCGGAAAGTTTCTTGTATGATCTTGCAAATCCTAAACAGCCAAGAAGGGGTGTTGGTTAGGTTGGACAACTTAACTCAAGTACTAATTGGGAAGGCTGCCCAATTAATAAAGAAATTACGAACCTGCCATACGCAGATTTTCTTTCTTTTCCTTTTTCTTTTATTATTTTTATTGTTTTTATTATTTTATTATTTTATTATTTTATGTTTATTTTTTAATTGTTTGTTTAGTATTTTAGGATTATTTAGGTTGCATGAGTTTGTTTTGTTTTGAGTCTTAGTTATTTCTATTCTTATTTTATTAGTTCTTTTCTCTTACACATGATTCTTTCATTTGTGTTAATAGCATTACATTGAGGACAATGTAAGAATTAAGTGTGGGGGGGAAGGATTTAGGTTTTCTTTTATTTTATTTTTGGCTATTATTTTTTTTATGAGTCTTTAATATTATTATTATTATAATTTTTAGTGTGTTTTAGTTCCTTTCCATACTATGATGAAATATGAATTGAATAGGTCTGAAACTGATCATTAGTGGTAAGATTTTCATGAGAATTAAAGCTTGATACTAATTTTTATGAGCCAATGTTGATATGATATGTTGATTGAGAAAGAAGCATGTTTAGACTTGATATTGATTTGTATAATCATCCTTGTGAGTTTTGAGCCTATTTGATTGATGCATTATACATAACAATCTAGTTTCTTTCTTGAGTGCTCTTATGATTACATGGTTCTCTAGAACTTGCTTTAAACCTTGTTGAGACTATATTGATGCATGTGACAACATGATTATGATAGAGGCATTAGGATTTTTAACCAGGACCAAATAGCCATCCCTTATTGATGTTCCAAGAGAACATCCCCCTTAGTGAACCAATTTGAGCCTACAATGAATAAGCTATTTCTTTGGTAACCATATCTTACACCTAGCCTAAATACATTTATATCTTTACCCTTGTTCTAAAGATAGACTAAAATGCTTGAGACATATTGCAAAAACAAGGGATATTTTTTGAAAATTTGGATTAGAACAAAAGATAAGTGTGAGGGAGGAGAAAGATAAAGTCAAGAGAAAAAAAAAAAAGGGAACATTGTAAAAATATATTCCCATGAAAAAAATGGAAAGAAAAAAAGAAAAAAATTGAATCATCTCTTGAACTTCTAGTTAAAGTAAAGAAAAAGATGTTACAAAGTTGGTTAGAATGAAGCAAAGGCTCAACATGAATATTTAGCCTATATTATTATGTGCTTTATAAGAGTTTTGAGAAGTTTTATTTGCAAAATCTTATTTTGTCTCTAAATTCTATGAAGTCTTTGGAACCTTTGTAATATCTTTTATCTTTTATTCTTTAACCACATTACAACCCCTTGGCCCCATTACAACCTTGATTAAAGACCTCTTGATTTATGAAGTTGCATGATCTAAATAGTGGAGAATAGGTGGACAAGCAAGCATATGATATAACTGTTTTTATGAGATTGATTGAGTGTAAACACTTTACCACTACTTTAAAGAGTGAAAATCATGAGAGTATCCTAGTGAGAAGTTGAGATTAAGTTTGAATATGCACTATTTTGATTGAAATATGTTATGTTAATATTGGCTTAACTCAAACTATTTACATTCAAGCAAGATTTTTTGTGAATTTCTTTAAGCTATTGATTAGTTTATAAGACTTGTCCAATGATTATCTCTAATTTATATTGGAAGGATTAGTTGTAATTATTATTATTATTATTCTTATTTCTTAGTTTTTCTTATGTCTTCAATGTTTGTGGGTATCGTCCTAGTAAACCCTCACGAGACTAAACTTGTCCACTAGGGACACCTAGGGGTTTAAAGGCTTGTGTCACATGCTAAGTGCCACCGTGATTTCCTACGAAAGTGGATTAGATTAGATTTTATTATTTTATTTTTATTTTGTTTTGCTCGAGGACTAGCAAAAAGCTAAGTGTGGGGGTATTTGATAAGCTCATAAAATATACATTTTATGCCTTTCTACCTTTAGTTTTTGTTATGTTTTCGTTCTTTATCTTGTTTACTTATATTATGTTTTTGAATTTTAGGTACAATAAAGAGAATGAAGTCAAAAGATGTCAATAATGATGGTAAAGAGCTTACAAAATCATAATCACAAGATGGAAGAAGACTTGGGAGTCAAAGATATCAATTTCTGCTTGAAAAGCAATCAGGCAAATTTGACCTCTGGAGCTTGTTGTAAGGAAAACATAATGTTAGATTCTTTATTTGAAGAAACTTCCTTCTTGACTTTTGAATTTGACTTGATTATCTTTCGAACAATATATTATGGGTCCAAATCGGATAAGAAATGAGCATCCAAAATGGCGCTAAAAGATCTCCATAAAGAACCCTGCAGTCAGAAAAACCCTAATCGCAAATCTGAAAAAAAGGCAAAAACGTGATTTTTGCACCTCCAGGCGTACTTGTGCGGCAATGACTTATTCTCAGGGTTTTAAAGCTCTATAAATACCATCTTTTGAGCCACAAATTAGACATCTTTTGAGAAGACTCAAAGATTATAATTATTCTTCTTCTCCATTCTTTTATTTTCTTTTTAGTTTTATGTATATATTATCTAAGCCTATGCTAGGCTAAACTTCTATTTGGTTAAGGGTGATTTCAAAGCCCTAGACATGTTTTGTAATTGATTTTCAGATTCTATCTATCATTAATTTTCTATCAAAGTTGCTTATGTTCTTCTACAAGAATTGTTTATGATGTTGTCTTGATTTATTTAGGTGTACAACTAGATAGATCTTGATAATTATCTATTGCTAGTTTAGGAGTCTTGATCCTTGTAATTATCTTGATTTCCTATTCATAAGTGGCAATTTGTGATTAATAATTATGGTCAAGTTTTCGATAATTGCAAAGTGGAACATAACCTAAGTTGAACAATCCAAGCTTATGTGTTTGTTGCTTAGATCAACCTATCTTTCTCATCATAAAGCTTCCATTAAATTGAATTTAGAAAGCTTGTTCTAGGTTTTTTGATGGTTAGAGATTAAATAGAGAGCTTGTTCTATTTAACAACAAACTAAGGAAAGATTGGGGTAACAGAACTTGTTGTTATCTACGGTTGTTAACTTTGATAGTTGGTTGATATTGATATATTTGAAATTGATTCTTAATGATGTCTAGTGGTGGAGAATGAAACCTTAACCATATTTATCTCATATTTGATTTCTTATTTCTTACTTGCATCTTATTTTTCTTGTTTGCTTATTTTTAAAACTATTTCAAAACCCCATTTTCTTTTGTTTTCCTTGAATTTAAGTTTTAAACTATTAACTTATAAACTAAAACCCAATCCCTGAGGACTCGATCCTTGCTAATCACTATACTCTACAATTGATTCTTTTTAGTGCAAGGTTAAATAAGATATACTCTTTTGAGTGTATCAATAAACATTAATATATATATATATACCTAAAAATAACTATGTAATTAAGTTGAAATTTTATATGCATGATAACTAATGGTTGGATTAATAAAATAAAAAGAGTTAATGTCAAAAATGGTATCCGAACAATTGTAAATGTTCAAATTGGTACCTAAACATTGAAACTGAGCAATCTAATACTTGAACTAATAAACTGTTAAACATAATTTGATACTTGGTTTAACATCGTTAATGAACCGTTAGTCAATAGAGATGAATCAACTTTCATGCAATAGAAACATGACATGTGTGCAATTAATTTTTGATTAAAAAAAAATTTCATGTCAGCATGCGTGTGGTATACCATTAATAATTATTGGTCCAAATATTTTGGACAATAATTATCTTGCTAAGGAAAAAAAAAAAATTTTCAAAAATAAATTAACCTAAAAAACCTAATATCAAAATTTTTATTTGCTAGTGTTTTAGCATTATGTTTGATTTATTCTATATATGTAATATTTCTATTTTTTTCACAATCTTTATGAAACAATTTTATCAACTAGTAATATGCATTGATTTTGACAAAGAAAGAGTCATTTTTCTATCTCAACGGTGTTTTATTATTTTGTTAGAGGATTATTGTCCTTTACATTATCATTGGATTTTTTTAATTCTACAAACGGGATTTACACGTTTTCGTAAATTTTTATACGATTTATACTTGTACAAACTGACCATTAGATTTAACAATATAATCGTACTCGTCGTGTACGTAAAGTTTCGAATCGATCCGATATCTCTATTATATTGATCGAGGATACTATATTTTTCAATATATATAACAGTTGAAAGTTTTTTTTTTTTTTACATCAGAACTAATAATTAAACATTTTTAATTTACTCGAAACTCGACGTGTATGATCTACGCGAATAGAACATGAAATACGACGGTCGAATTAAGAAATATAAATCGTATGAAAAATTACGAAAGCATGTAAATACCGTTTATAGAGTTAAAAATCATTGACAATGTACAGAATAATAATCCATCGTTAAATATATATTTTTTGAAAAGATAATTATTGCCAAATATTTTGTGGGTTTATGATGGTATACACGTGTATGCTAACGTGGCATATTTCATCAATTAAAAGTTAATTTCATATATGGCATTACACATGTCATATTTTTATTGAGTGAAAATTAATTCATCAATTTTTATTAACGGTTCACTAACGGTGTTAAACCAAATACTAAATTTGTAAATAGTTTATTAGTTCAAGTATATCATATTTCTCCTTTTCAAAGTTTAGGTACCAATTTAAACATTTGATTATTGTTCAAGTACTATTTTTGTCATTAATCATATAAAAATATAAGAAATGGGGTAAAACTCAACAAGTTTTACATCACGTACTCTCTCTCCAATATATACATACATATATAATATATTTTATATTTTGTATTATCTATACATTAATATATTTTTAATTACACAAATTTTTCGCACATTGACACATGGTATTTTTTTCTTTTTTTGATTTGGGGATGGAAAGAAAGAAAAGAAGAGAAAGAGAAAGAAAATGATAAAAATTATGTGGTTGTGGTTGTATTCGTGTTATTTTTTCATATATTTAAAGTATTATAAATTTATATAAATTTTTACATGTTAATAATTTATTTTATGTATATTTTTTGACATATTCGTATATTCATGTTATTTTCGTGTTGTGTTTTAATTATTTTTCTATGCTATGACCGTATCTTGTCTCAATAAATTTCATATTTTGAATAATTTGTCATTGTGATTCAATTAAAAAAAAAATTGTGTATTCGTGTCATATATCAATTCATTACATATTTTGTATAATTTGTTATAGTGATTTAATTAAAAAAAAAAAACTATATGTTCGTGACGTGTTCATATATATATATATATATTTGCGTTTAAAGTATTATAAAAATATTTTACACTTTAATAATTCGTTTTATATAGATTTTGACACGTTTGTGTATTCGTGTCGTGTTCATATGTTTTTCGTATCGTATCATATTTTAACTATTTTCTCATATTGTATTTGTGTTGTATTTCAATTCATCTCATATTTTGCATAATTTATCATAGTGATTCAATTTTAACTCTAAATTCATTTATTTACGATATAAAAATATAAAAAAATCTTTAAATAAATAATAAATATTTAATATAATTCAACTTATATTTATTTATAATTATTAATTATTTAAAATTTTATAAATATTAAAAAAAATCCTCCAACAAAGCGGGGGAAGAATTCTAGTATATCTTATATAAAGGAAAGCACCACATACCCGATGGTGCAAAACTATTTGGATTAAAGATTGCAAAGCTTACCCAAACATAACAAACTTGTCCAAGCCATTAGAATTCGAGCTTAACCAAATCCGATTTGGTTTGAATTAGAAAAAAATAAGGAATTTAAACTTGAAAACGATATGAATCTGAAATGATTTGAACTCGAATGATTCAAAATAACTAAAAATGACCTAAAATTAAATTGATTTGATATTAAAATCCAACTAATCTTGACCTGAAATATGTTCAATCCAATAAACCAAATCCGAATAATTTGAATATTAAATTTAAAAAAACTTGAACTCAAAATGATTTAAATTAGAAAATGACCCACACCTAAACCAACATAAATTTCATTTGACTCAAAGTGATTAACCCAAACCATATTATCACCAATTGCCACTCTAATTTCGACCCATTTCAAGCAACTTGAGTCATTTGAATACAGTAGTTGACTTTAAAGTTTTTTTTTTTGGTTGAAACACGGACTTTCTCTCTTAGGTTAATTATTTCCTTTTATTCTTTACATCTTGTTTCCTTTCCTAATTAATCAGATATTCAAAAGTTGTTAAATATATATATATATATATATATATATATATAATCCGACCGTCGTATTTCGCGTTTTATTCGCGTCGATCATGCACGTCGAGTTTCGAGTGAATTAAAAATATTTAATTATTTGTTTCGACGTAAAAAACTTTCAACCGTTAAATATATATTGAAAAAGACTGTATTATTGATCCAATGATAGAGATATCAGATCGATTCAAAATTTTACATACACGATGAGTATGATTATATTATTAAATCCAACGGTCAGTTTGTATAAATATAAATCTTATAAAAATTTACTAAAGTGTGTAAACCCCGCTTGTGGAGTTAAAAATATTCACCGTCAGTGTACAGGATAATAATCCATATATATATATATATATATATATATGTGTGATATTGGACAATAAATAAGAAGTAGTCCTCTCTGATTCTATAATCTGTTTTATTTCTAAGAGTTCGTCTTTTAAAAGAAATTTAGTTCTTTTCATGACAAGCCAATCAAAAATGGAAAGTCATTGTTAAAAAACAAGATATTGATGCTTTAATTTACGAAAAAAAAAAACATTTTTTCTTGTAATTTTACAAAATTTAAAATTTGTCACTCAAATTAATCAAAATTCGTTCCTCATAAAAATCTTAGTTCTTTTCATCATAAACTAATCAAAATAAACAATTTTCATTTGGAAAACGTAATCTCTCTTTACATAAATAAATAGAAGAGGATTTATTTATATTAAAATAAAATTAATTAATTTTTCACGTTTTTATATATTCGTATATAATTAATATTTTTCAAACCGATCATTGAATTTAGCAATGTAACTGTACACGTTGTGCACGTAAAGTTTCGAATCGATCCGATATCTCTATCATATCAATTGAGAATATTATTTTTTTAATATATATTTAACGATTGAAAATTCTTAAATCCAACAAATAATTAAACATTTTTAATTTACTCGAAACTCGACGTGTATGATTTATATGAATAGAACATAAAATACGACGATAATATTAAACAAATATAAATCATATAAAAAATTATAAAAATATAAAAATATAAAATTTAATTTTATAGTAATATAAGTGAATCTCTTCTCTTTTTATATATATATATATATAATATAATATAACAGGGTACATGTACATGTTGACTGGGTAAGTATTTGCTGAAATGGACGCTTAGGTGGACAGCTCCTCTTAATGACACATAGGATAATGTTTAATATATATTAATGATGAGATAATTCTATTTAATAAATTATTTAAATTCAAAATTGAAGTTTATCCAAATTTGAAATTTTTTAGATAATAAATAGGATAATATTTATTAGATAATTTTATTTAATAACATATAGGATAATATTTACTTTTAGATGATAAATAGGGTAATATTTATTAGTTAGATTCACATGGAATTAAATGATTTTCTATTTTATGGAAGAAGTTTTTCTGAAATTGCAAATATTCTATAAAATTTGGATGATATAAGTTTAACATAAAACTTTTTTTTTTCTTCATTATTTCGGTTTAGCTTGATCGCAGGGATAAGAAAGGAGAGACCATTGTCCCTGGCTGACCGATGACAAAAGCCTCGAAGCTCAAAAACATTTAGCTTAAAGTAATTATTACTAATAGTTGAATCAACCCTTTTGAAATATTTATGTTTTTTTTTTAATGCTGTAAAAAGGAAGGAACCGTGGAGGGTAGACAAGGAACGATCAGATAGGAACGGAAGGGTATCAAGAAATGGGCCGTTAAAGTGCACTGTGTACCAATGATAAGTCGGGCGGGGAACGTGCGGCGGAAGAGGGGGTTCTGGTTGATGAGAACAAGTTCAAGACAAGGTAGAAGGGCTAATATCCTACTTTCTTGGTGGAGCTGATCTTTAGGATGTTGATCATTATATTTGTAAGAGTACTAGAGTGCTTTTTAGTTAATTTTCTGTAAGTTGATGAAAAATGGAGTCATGATTTGTGTCAAACATGTTGAAACTCTTTTTTCTTCTTTTGTCTCTCAGTTTTGTGTTTGATGCATCAAATCTATGTAATAGTAGTTTTTATATGCGTTAGTGTTTTTGTTACATATTTGTTTGAATTAAAATCAAATATTTAAATTATTAGGGTTAAAATAAGTATAATTTCATTAATTATAATCAAATAACTTTAATTATCTAATTAGTTACTCTTGAAAAATTACTTAAATAATTTATATCGCAGATGCGCTATAAGTAATCTAAAATTTAACTTGATAATGTGTAGACACCGGATTTTATCCGGGTTTTATTTTTATTTTTAATTTTAATTTTATTTATTTTTGAATTAAAGAAAAAAAAGGAGAAAATCAAAAAATGAAAAAAAGAGGAAAATTCGAAATAAAAAAAATAAAAAAAAATGAAACCAAGTTTGGGTTGAACTAAGACTTTTTTTTGGATTAAACTTGGACTCTAGGTGTTGTGGTTGAAACAAAATCTCTTCTTGATCAGATTGAGACTTCTATGTAGATTAAAATCTAAACTTTTTTCCTATATAAACAACCTAGCCTCAAGCACAAAAAGGACATTAGAGAAAATATACAATTTTCGGAACAAAGGAGCAAGATCAATAGAAAAAAAAAATATTTTTTTTGGTGAATTTCGAAAATTTTGATTCTTAGTGCTGGGAGTTGTTTCGAAGAGTATTTAGTAGTGAAAAATCTTGGTTTTAATTAGACGAAGCTTAGGTGGAAGTTTGGTGATCGTTCGGCGGCCAACGGAGGAGATCGAAGAGGTTGAAGTTACGACTTTCAAACTCAGATCTAGGATTATCGTGTTAGATTCGGGAAAAACTAAGTTGATCTTTGGAAAGAGGAGATCGAAAGGAATTTTTAGAGATTTTTTGGGATTTTTTGAGATCGGAGATCGGCGACGGCAGCTGGCAGTGACACGAATCTGGAAATTTTCTAGGTTTGTTCTTGGTGTTTTGAAGAAGAAGAAGAAGTTGAGAGAAAAGAAGAAGATTTTTTTTAGAAAGGTAAAAAAGTGAAAAAAAAATGGTTTTGAATGGGAACCAGCAACGGGTCGGGTCGGCCTGCGCCTGGGCCCGACCCAGTTGCTGGTTTTCCTATATTTTATTTTATTTTTTTGTTCCTTTTGTTTCCTTTCTTTCTATTTCCTTTTGTATCCTTTTTGTTTTTTTTTTTTACACCTTTTACGTTTTTTTTTTGTTTGACTTGAGTACTTTTTTTTTTCTTTTATATTATTTGTGTAAATGTTAATTAATTATTTATTGTTGACTAATTTTATTTTTAGTTTTGATGTTTGCAGGTATAATTTTATGAATCAACTTTGAACGATTTATTATTTATATCACTATTATATTATTATTTTTAATTACTATTATTATATTATTTTTAAATATTATTATATATATATATATATATTTTACTAGTATTTTTTGTTAACTCTTATATTATTATTATTTTTTTAACTATTGTTTTACTATTATATATATTTTTAAGCATTATTATTTATTATTAATTATTTTTAACTATTATTTTAATTATTATTTATTATTTATTAATTTGATTATTATTAGTAAGATACATTTTTTTATTTATTAATAAGATAAGTTTTTTAATTAATGATTAGTTATTTTAAAATTAATAAATTGAGATCTTTTCCAATGATGAAATTCGAAGAGATCACGAATGGTGGATTTCTGAGAAATTTTTAGGTGAGAAAATTCTCTTAAAAATTCTCTAGAATGAATGGAAAGATTTTTTAAGCGATTATTTTCGATATCAATAAAGGTCAAAATTTATTCTTTTGAACTAATTAATTTTCAATGTTTATAATAAATGCCTAATTAAAATCGAATGATAAATTAAGATTTTTTCCGATGATTAAATTCAAGAGAGTCATGAATGATTGACTTTTAAGAAAATTCTAGGTGAGAAAAGTTCTCTTAAAAATTCTCCAAAACGAATAGAAGAATATTCTAAGGGATAATTTTTGATATTAAGATCAAAATTTATTTTTCGAATAAACATTAATAAAATATGGATTAATTTTGGAAGATTAATTTAAGAGAAATAACTTTGTTGAATAATCTAACTTTTTCCGATGACAGAGCCCCTTCAATAGAACGAATGGTTTCTTTTGAATACTCTCGAGGTGAGAAAACGTTTTTTTAATAATTTCTCTAGAATGAATGGAAGGAAGACCTAAAAAATGATTTTCAAGAATTTTAACAATTAAAATGAAGATAGGATAGACAAGACCATTTAATTAAGACTTTTTAAGTTTCACAAGACTAATTAGGTACTATCTCTTAGATAGGCGTCGCGAGGGTGCTAATCCTTCCTCACACGTAACCGTACTCTCGAACCTAGTTCTGATAAGTGGACAGAACCTATTCTTTTTAAGGTGCCTTAGTCAAGCTTAGGATTACTTTAAATAGGATAGATTTATAAAGGTGACTAATCACACCTAGATTAGATGATTAGTAGCGACTCCATTGATTTGCGTCTAGCAGCTGAATTCGTATTTGGCACGTTATGACAGTTTGGCGACTCCACTGGGGACACTTAGAGAGTCGAGCCATAGATTAGTCTTGTGATACCTTAGATTTTAAATATTGGTCTTTAAAAGTGTTTAATTTTTTTTTATTTATTTAGATTTAGATTTTATTATTTGTGATAACTCTTGTTTCTTATACATTGGTGGTAAAGAGAAGGTTTGAATGTTCCTTCACACACACGATACATTGCATATCATAAAGCCCTATACCTGGGCTCGTCCCTATTAGGAGGGGGTAAAGTACCTACGCCTTCGTGAGGTGATAACCTCTACAACAACTTTGGAAAATACTCTCACCCGAATTGAACCCTTCCGGTTGGAGCCTATAATGGGTGGGGAATGGGGTGCCTTACTCATTCTACATGGATGATGTTAAGGAGCAATTTGGGGACCTTTTTAGCTTGGTCAAGAATCCTAAACCCAGCATATAAACAACACTTAAGTGGCCAACTTTAGGATAGAGCCATGTCCACCCTTGTATAGAGGAGAACCATAAATTAGGACACACGAAGGATAAAGCCATGTCCACCCTTGTATGGATGATGTTAAATGTTTGTTTATCTTACACGTTTGTCTTGCTGATATGCTCACCATGATGATGTAGTGCTTACACATGCTTTTGTATTTTTATCCTTTTATAAGTTTGCTACTATTATATCTAACTTTTTGTTTTCTTTCTTTCCTTCTCTTTCTCATTGCATTCGCATCATGCATCATACTAGATATCTTGCCGCATAACAGTCTTTGATAAGAAGAATCTTTACTGTCATCCATGGAAATCCTAGTAAAATCCGAGTATGCAAAGTTTGAATCCCCGAGCTGTTTGAAGTTAAGGTCTGAAAAGGTTCAGCGAAATAAAAGAGACTGCCTACCAGTCGGCTATGTGTCCATACTCCCCGAGAAGGTTCATCTAGATCTTACACAGAATGATCTTGCCGATTTAGTTGACATCTAGGGATCTTGGAATAGGGAAAAACAAGAAATATTCCAGCAAAGGTATGGTGACCTCGCGTTACTCCTCCAAGTCACAGTAGACACCAACTTAATTCAGGCAATGGTACATTTCTGGGACCCTTCTTATAGATGTTTCGTCTTCAATGAGGTAGACATGGTACCCACTATTGAAGAATACTCTGCAATGCTCCGTTTCGACTACCAAGACCCTGACAAAGTCTACTTGAAAAATAAAATGGGCTATCCCAAGAAAGTTGCTAGGATGTTGGGGATCAGTTTGTCTGAAGTGGACCATCAAGTCGTGGAAAAAGGTGAATATAGTTATATCACGTGGGATTTTCTACGGGATTTCATTGGGGAGCATCTGAACAATGAAGAAGGTATGAAAGCAATAGCGCTTGCTCTTTATGGGATGGTTGTCTTTCCCAAAATCTTAGGGCATGTTGAGATGGCCGTAGTAGACTTGGTTGATCAGATTGAGTATCGGTTGAATGTGGCACCAACAATATTGGCAGAAACTATCAGATTTTTGGATCACTGTCGACGATTAGGAAATGGACGCTTTACTAGATGCATACAATTTTTGTACATATGGATGAAAAGCCATTTTGAATACACTAAGTCATACTTCACCTCTGACGTCCCCATTCAGGAATTCTGTAACAGTGTTTGGCCGAACCCAAAGGCAAAACGCATTTGGATGTCATTTTTCCGCAAGCTCAAAAATCGAGAAGTTGTGTGGTTAGCTCATTGGATGAAACTTGATTCTGTGTTATATAGTTGTGGAAATCAACCTTGGGTACCTCTTCCAGGGCTATGGGGGGTCGTTAGTTACGCACCTATTTTGGTCCTTAGGCAGGCTGGACATGAACAATTTATTCATATGACGCAAAGGCTCAATCGTTTGGAATTCTCTTATGCGGATGATGGGGCTTCAGAGAAGAAAAAAGATCTCGCAAAAGTTTGGAAACAAACCATCCGGGTCGACCAAGGTTGACTTTTGAACGGTATTACTGCTGAGTATCTTGTGTGGCAAGCTAAGCGAGACAAAGATATGGTACTTCCTTGGAAAAAAAATTCAGATATCCCAACTCAGCTCACTCAGACTCAGTGCTAGAATTTGAGTTAACCAAGAGGAAATCACACGAAGAAGAAGATGAATTAGAGCAGGAAAACCAAAGATTGCGAGTGAAGATAAAGAGAATAGAAAACCTAAGCAAAAAATTTGTGAATTAGATCATGAATGCAAGGTATGGAAGACGACCTTTGAACGATTGGATGATTTGTTTTCGCAAAGGGTTTCAGAGCTTGAAGATATGGGAGTAGAAAATGAAGAGATATGTTTGGAATACATGAAAAAGAAAGAGAAGTGCCAAAAGTTAACTCAGAAGCTCGAGAAAATGGAAAGGGAATATGGACAAAAGCAAGACTTCCTCAGGCATTTATTAGACCAGATTTGTAAAATCGCTCGAAAGGCAGAAGAAATGAACATCAGGATTGAAGTGTTGAAGTCAAATGTGCATCCAAAAGACATGAGAGGTCAACTAGAAGTACAAATTATTGCTTTAGAAGGAGTCGTTGAAGAATTTGGACATGATATTCGAGAAATGAAAGAGCAGCTTTTTAAGATGGTTGAAAGTATTCCTCGAGAATCTCCATCACCTTTGGATCAAACGCATGCGTTCGGTGGCTTGCATGATGAATCGAAGTATCAAGTAACTGAACTTAAACACCTAATTCCCAGTACAAAATCTTCTGATTGGATACCATTTCAGATACCTAAGGAAGAAACTCTTTGCTTTACATCGTCACCGCAGATTGGTCCGCACGCAGACAGATACCGTGGTGTCACTTCTCGACCAGTTTTGGGCCTGTTAATCAGAAAAAATGATGTAGTAATCGGGATAGAACTCCTATTGATCCAATTCCAATGACCTACACGGAGTTACTTCCCTATCTTTTTCAAGCCAATTTTGTCGGACCAATTTATCCGAAAGATTTAAAGCCTCTTTATCCTAAAGGTCACGATGCCAATACTACCTGTGGTTATCATGTTGGAATTTCAGGCCACTCTACGAAAAATTGTGGAGCTTTGAAGCGGAAAGTACAGAGTCTGATTAAAGCAGCTCACTCAGTCAGAGATATGGTACTTCAATCTGGAGGTTTTGGAATTATTGGAATTTGAAGTCAGAAGATGAGGGATGTCACTCGGAATTCAATCTGGAGGAATTTTTGATGTTTTCATTTTTGGCATGACATTTTTAAGCATTGTTTAGGTGCTTTAGGAGATTTGTTTTTTAGGAATCGCTTATATTTGCATGATTTATTTTTTAGATCTTAAATAAAATGATGATTATTGTTAAGAATAAACTTGGCAATCCATTCCCTTGTCTAGTTTCAAATCAAACCACATAAAAGCTTGATTTCTTTGATGGCCTAAATTTGAAGTGTCGTGAACCTCACATTTCTTTTGACCAGGAAATGAATCCCAAAAGGTCAATGATCTTCGTCTAAGCAATAAGAAATGAAATGATCATTTGATTTGCAAAACATTTTTTTGAGAACCAATTCATGAGGCATTCTCTTGAAAGAATCTAGATTTTGGTAATTTGATAAGTGTCAAGGCTATTTAGAGCTTTAAACACATCACTCCTAAGTTTCTTAACCATGCCCGAACTTTTCTTTTCCTGAATGGTGTCCTTTACTCACATATTGGGAGCAAAATTACCTTAAAAGCCATATTTTTTCAGTATCCTTGAATGCTTTGACTTGAGCAACACCCATTTTCTCCCAGTTATCCTTTGCCACATCTTGGGGCAGGATTACCAAAGAGCCAAATGACCTGATGTTTTTCTTTGCACACCATTATCGACTTGTGTAAACTTTGTTTTCCTCTATGATCGAATGAAATTGCATAGACACTTTGAGAAAGCCGGAATAAAGAGAATTGTTGGGTTGGGCCTTCATTTGGATAGGCACATTGAGAGGATGCATGAGTTGCAAAAAAAAAAAAAAAAAAAACTGTGATATCATGCATATGAGATATTCAAATGATTTTAATGCAATTCTTATTATCTATTTCACCTGGGGTTTGCTCCTTAATGGAAATATTCATACTAGACATGAGAAATGACCATCTTTCGTATTTCTTTCACAAAATGAGAAATTATCCTTTGCTACCCCCTTTGAGCCTATTGGATTCTTGTTTTTTGAATGAACCTTGACCAAGGATCACCCTCCACATCAGGGGGCAAGTATGAAGAGTTATCTTTCTATGGAGGGTCATACATTTGGATCATATTTCTACACCACGAAAAGAATACCTTATGTCAGGGGGGCAAATATTGAAATGGATTGAGTTTCAAATTTTCAAACTCACTTTATGATAGGAAAGTTTGTGAAAAGAAAAAAAAGAAAAAAAAAGAAAAAAGAAAAAGAAAAAGAAAAGGAAAAAGAAAAAGAAAGAAGAAAAAAAAAAGGAAAAAAAAAAGAAAAAGAAAAAGAAAGAAAGAAAAAAAATGAAAGAAAAGTTCGCAAGATGAAATCCTCATGAAGAGAAATGATCCATGGTTTGATGATAAGTAGAAATGATGAAATCCTCATGAAAAGAAATGATATGTGGTTTGATTACCTTCAAAATGAAAAGAAAGATATGAGATATTTTGAGATGAAGAAATGATCCTTGGTTTAATTACCTTTAAACACATTTTTGGGCCTGATTATCTTTTTTTTCATAACCCCAGACCTTGGCCTACATTACAAGCTTGAAAAGTCCATTTTGATCAAGTATGAATGTTTAAGTTGAAGAGTTTTTCCTCAAATTTTATCTCATCCTTTTGAATTGTCATTGAAGAAATTTGAATTCTCAAATGCATGGTAGAGAGAAAAAAAAAAGAGGAAAGAAAAGAATGAAGCGCTAGGGTGAAAACCCAAAAACAGGCAGTCTAGAGCAAAAAATTGAAAGTAACTCTGCATAACTGTGCCAAGGCCTAACAAGAAGTACAAAAGAAATGATATTTTGAACCCACCAGGAAACACCGAACACTTTTGAGAAACTTAAGAAGGTCAACATCATTTGGATGACTTGGCCCGAAATTGAAAATCCTTTTTCCTTTCTTGTCCAAATTTTGAACCCATCATAGATAGTCTTGACATTTGTTGAATTTCTATATATCAAGAAACTTAGAAAGAGTGCTAAAATGGATTGTGTTTTCAAAATAAAACTTTTTGTGAAAACTTGATTGTTGAAGGAAATTCATCGTGAGTTTAGATGAAGAAACATTGGTTTTTCCCTTATGTGATGAAACTTTCCTTTAATAACCAAAACCTTGACAAATTGAAATAGTCAATGAGCCAAATTGGGATTCACCTTGTCTATTCTTGCAGTAATTACTAGTTTTTAATAGACCCAAATTTGCATTTTTGTTTAGAAAATGGAAACTTGATTTTTGAATATGGAAACTTGGTATAGGGGAATTTTCATGGGGGCATGATTAAAAAATGATTTTTGGACAAATTCTTTTTTTTTTTTTCAAAGAATTTTCAAAAAAATGTAACATGAGAACATTCAGGTTTAGGGGATGCATATTTGAGTTTTGAACTAGTTTGATAAGAGTAACATTTCTGGGGCAAAGAATGAGAAGGCTTTTTACCATGATGAGAAAATGGTTTTGAAAAATGGAATCTATTGAGTTGGTAAATGGCAGAGTAGGCTCTTTTGCAGCATCGGCATTGAAGACTTTTCACTTGGAATTTGAATATGCTTAAAGATGACATTCTGGGAAGAAAGGAGAATGAAATAAGAACAATGAAAAGTTTGGAAATGTATCTGTTTAAAGCTTTGGAACTAAAAGAGAGGGTGTTGTGATCAACTGATGGAGTTAGTGGAGGTCAGTTTGGTTCTAAGTCAGCGTTTGGAAGATTAAAAGATGATGGCATGCTAAGCTTGAGTATTCCTTTGTCACAATTGAAATTCATGATATTCATGGCAATCAGTGCATGCATTTAAAATATTTCAATAAAGGATAAGATTTTTTCATGAATTGTGGTTAAAGGAACTTTTTCTAGAACCTCGATAGGAAATAATTTTTCGTGAGATTTTAAGCCTCAATTGCGGAAAACTCTTTTAGATTTTACACCTTGGTTGAAGAGATGAGTTTAGACCTTTGTAGAAGTGAAAATTTTTAAGATGGAAATTCAAGATGAATTGTTTTTCAAAGGTAAGTTTTTTCTTTTTAGAGACGAGAATATTTAGTGTGAATCCTTAACTAAGTGAGAATCCTTAGTTTAGTGATTTCCTTATTTTAGTGAGAATCCTTAATTTAGTGTGAATCTTTAGCTAAGTGAGAATCCTTAGTTTAGTGTGAATCCTTATTTTAGTGAGAATCCTTGATTTAGTGTGAATCCTTAATTTAAGTGAGAATCTTTAGTTCGGTGTGAATCCTTATTTCCTTATTTTGGTGTGCAAATC
The DNA here is from genome assembly GCA_030761205.1 of Fremontodendron californicum. Lineage (NCBI taxonomy): Eukaryota > Viridiplantae > Streptophyta > Magnoliopsida > Malvales > Malvaceae > Fremontodendron > Fremontodendron californicum. The sequence continues at coordinate 14,870,760 of JAULJL010000037.1, forward strand.
CCTTAGTTTAGTGAGAATCCTTATTTTGGGTGCGAATCCCTTATTTCCTTATTTTTGGGTGCGAATCCCTTAGTTTAGTGAAAATCCTTATTTTGGGTGCGAAATCCCTTATTTCCTTATTTTGGGTGCGAATCCTTTAGCTTAGTGAGAATCTTTATTTTGGGTGCGAATCCTTTAGTTTGAGTGAGAATCCCTTATTCAGGTGAGAAATCTTGTACTTTGGTGTGAATCCTTTATTTTTCAAGTTATTTTAAGTTGTGAATCCTTTATTTTGTAAATTTTAAGTTTGTCTTTAGAGTGAAAGATTTCAAAGTTGGTGTGTTTTTGAGAGATTTGGTTTGATAAGAGAAATCTTTAGGTTGAAACTAATTAGAGACAGTAAGATTCAATCTATTAGTTTGAAGCCAAGTATAGATGGGAAATGAATAATGAGTTGGAGAACTTTTCTATCTTGATTCAGAAAGTTGATATAATTCATACAGTGCATTCATGACATCAATTGCATGATATACATCAGCATTTCATTCATGGCATTCATGTACTGCATTGCGTTCATGCATTGCACCCAAGAAAGTTTCTTTCAGGTATTCAGTATGATTTGGACATGAATTTTAATTTGGGATGCTAATTTGCAAGGTTAACGATTTCTTGTAGGATTCAAGGTAAGATTTTTGAAGTTTATTTGAAGAAAACATTTACGTTTGATGAATTTACAAATTTCGTTTGGTATTTAAAGTTGATGCCTCGTAGGGAGGAGTTTTTCATTGTTTGGTATTTAAAGTTGATGCCTCGTAGGGAGGAGTTTTTCATCGTTGGGAATTTAAAGTTGATGCCTCGTAGAGAGGAGTATGTTTTCATGTTAGGTTTATTAAAAGTTGAAGCCTTGGTGGAGGAGTATGTTTTCGTGTTAAGTTTATTTAAAGTTGAAGCCTCGGTGGAGGAGTATGTTTTCGTGTTAGGTTTATTTAAAGTTGAAGCCTCGGTGGAGGAGTATATTTTCACGTTGGGTTTATTTTAAGTTTACACCTCACTTAGAGGAGCTTTTCTACAATGGGATTTTCTTTAAGTGCATAGATCTTTTTAATGTTTGATAACTTAGTAGGGTGTCTACGTCTTTGCGCATCCCTTGTTTCTCAGGGAATGCACAAAGAGGGGCAACTATAGACACCAGATTTTATTCGGGTTTTATTTTTATTTTTATTTTTAATTTGAATTTTATTTATTTTTGAATTAAATAAAAAATCAAAAAAATCAAAAAATCAGAAAAATGAAAAAATGAAAAGAAAAAAAGAGGAAAATTCGAAATAAAAAAATAATAATAAAAATGAAACCAAGTTTGGCTTGAACTAAGACTTTTTTTTTTAATTAAACTTGGACTCTAGGTGTTGTGGTTGAAACAAAAATCTCTTCTTGATCAGATTGAGACTTCTAAGTAGATTAAAATCTAAATTCTTTTCCTATATAAACAACCTAGCCTCAAGCACAAAAAGGACATCAGAGAAAATATACAATTTTCAAAACAAAGGAGCAAGATCAGTAGAAAAAAAATATTTATTTGGTGAATTTCGAAAATTTTGATTCTTAGTGCTATGAGTTGTTTCGAAGAGTGTTTAGTAGTGGAAAATCTTGGTTTTAATTAGACGAAGCTTAGGTTGAAGTTTGGTGATCGTTCGGCGGCCAATGGAGGATATCGAAAAGGTTGAAGTTGCGACTTTCAAACTCAGATCTAGGATTATCGGGTTAGATTCGGGAAAAACTAAGTTGATTTTTGGAAAGAAGAGATCGAAAGAAATTTTTAGAGATTTTTTGGGATGTTTCTAAGATCGGAGATCGGCGGCGGCGATGGCGGTGGCAGTGATCGAAATCTGAAAATTTTCTGGGTTTGTTCTTGGTGTTCTTGGTGTTTTGAAGAAGAAGAAATTGAGAGAAAGGAGAAATTTTTTTTTAGAAAGGTAAAAAAGTGGAACAAAAAAAAAAAATTGGTTTTGAATGGGAACCAGCAACGAGTCGGGTCGGCCCGCGCCTGGGCCCGACCCAGTTGCTGGTTGTCCTATATATATATATTTGTTCCTTTTGTTTCCTTTCTTTCTATTTCCTTTTGTATCCTTTTTTTTATACGTTTTGTTTTGTTTTTTGTTTGACTTGAGTACTTTTTTTTCTTTTATATTATTTGTTTAAATGTTAATTAATTATTTATTGTGACTAATTTTATTTTTGGTTTTGATGTTTGCAGGTATAATTTTATGAATCAACTTTGAACGATTTATTATTTATATCACTATTATATTATTATTTTTAATTACTATTATTATATTATTTTTAAATATTATTATATATATTTTTTACTATTATTTTTTATTAACTCTTATATTATTATTATTATTTTTAACTATTATTTATTTTTACTATTATATATATTTTTAACCATTATTATTTATTATTAATTATTTTTAACTATTATTTTAATTATATTTTTTTATTATTTATTAATTATTAATTTGAATATTATTAGTAAGATAAATTTTTTTATTTATTAATAAGATAATTTTTTTAATTAATGATTAGTTATTTTAAAATTAATAAATTGAGATCTTTTCCAATGATGAAATTCGAAGAGATCACGAATCGTGGATTTCTGAAAAATTTCTAGGTGAGAAAATTCTCTTAAAAATTCTCCAGAATGAATGGAAGGATTTTTTAAGGGATTATTTTCGATATCAATAAAGGCCAAAATTTATTCTTTTGAAATAATTAATTTTCAATGTTTATAATAAATGCCTAATTAAAATCGAATGATAAATTAAGATTTTTTTTCGATGATTAAATTCAAGAGAGTCGCGAATGGTTGACTTTTAAAAAATTTCTAGGTGAGAAAAGTTCTTTTAAAAATTCTCCAGAACGAATGGAAGAATATTCTAAGAGATAATTTTCGATATTAAGATCAAAATTTATTTTTCGAACAAACATTAATAAAATATAGATTAATTTTGGAAGATTAATTTAAGAGAAATAACTTTGTTGAATAAACTAACTTTTTCTGACGACGGAGCCCTTTCAATAGAACGAATGATTTCTTTTGAATACTCTCGAGGTGAGAAAACGTTTTTTTAATGATTTCTCCAGAATGAATGGAAGGAAGACCTAAAAAATGATTTTCAAGAATTTTAACAATTAAAATGAAGATAGGATAGACAAGACCATTTAATTAAGACTTTTTAAGTATCACAAGACTAATTAGGTACTATCTCTTAGATAGGCGTCGTGAGGGTGCTAATCATTCCTCACACGTAACCGTACTCTCGAACCTAGTTCTGATAAGTAGACCAGAACCTATTCTTTTTAAGGTGCCTTAGTCAAGGTTAGGATTACTTTAAATATGATAGATTTATAAAGGTGACTAATCACACCTAGATTAGATGATTAGTGGCGACTCCATTGATTTGCGTGTAGCATGCTGAATTCGTATTTGGCACGTTATGACATGATGTTATTTTTTATATGATTTATTTTTCTAAGTTACCTTTTTTATTTTTTATTTTTATGAAGTTTCAGATTATGATCAAATTAAAAAAGTATGATGTATTCCTTGAAAATATAGATGTACAATTCAATTTTTGTAAAATTTTTAACGTTTACTATTATTATAATAAAAAAAGTTTCGTGCATGCTTAAATGGCAATATCTGTTGACATAAACATAGAACAAGCTTAATTTTAATTATATATTATATTTAAATTAAAAATTTTCAAAAAAAATATTTATCTAAAATTTTCAATTTTATATTTAACAAATCTAATCTATTCACTTAATCTTAAAATATATTTTAAATTAAAAGTAAAATTTTTTTCTATTAAATCTTAAATCTTAAAATTACAAAGATTACGTAATAATTTGAATTTAGTTGTTTATCTTGATTTTAAAAATATATTATATTTAAATTTTTGATTAAAAAGTGAATTATATTTTTTTAGGTAGTGATAAAAATAATACTTATTTTATTCCCGCATATGTTTATCATATTAAGGATAATATGTTTATCAAATATATGCGTGATAATCTGATAAAAATATTATCATATAAATATAAATCACATGCGTTAATCTAATATAATTTTAAATAAAGTGAATAGAATAGATTATTTTAAATTATTTTGATTAATCTAATAAAAAATCAAATATAAATCTAATCTAGGATAATAAATTGTTTTAAATATCATTTTAAGTGCGTTAATCTAATAAAATTTTATATTATTTTTATTAAAAAATAAAAATAATTATTTTTGTTTGTAATTCATACTAACTTTTAAATATATTAAGAAAAAAATATAAAATATTATTAATCAAAAGAAAATTTAAAATTATAAAAAATATAATAATATTCATTTCATTTTAAACATATAGATATATATTTTTTTTATATATCTATATTTTTATCCTAATAAAAATATATCACGTAATATGAGGATAAAAATATCATTATATAAAATTATCCTAAATTTAAATTTTAAAATTTTCAATTTGGATATATAGCACATATATAGAATTATAATATTATATAATATATTTATCATTTTTCGGTAGTGTTAAAAATTTATATATTTGTCATTATATGTTTTGAATATATATTATTTAGGCAGAGAAGTGAATCTTCTAATATTATTTTTTATCCTATATTTATATTATACCACTTATTTTCTTATCTGTTTTATTTTTAATATATCTATATTATTATCTATTTAGGATAAAAATATATTATATTTAAATTTAGTTGTTTATCTGGATTTTAAGTTTTAAAGATAATTTGAATGTGATGAGTTTTGAATTAAAAGATTGAATTAATTTATCTCTATATTAAATTGTAATAAAAATTTTAAACTTAAAAGTTAATCATATTTGATTAAGATTTTATTAGCTATATAGATATCTATTTTTTAAATATACTTTAAGCGATATGTGTTAGCTTACTAATCTCATTTATAAAATTTAAAAATTTCACTGACGATAAATTAGATATTTTAAAAAAAAAATTATTTATAATAATATTAATAAATGGAGTAGATTTTACAAATGAGTGCAATAAAAGTATTTATCCCATTAAAACATTGACATTTATAAATATTAATAAATTATAATTAGGAAAGCTAAGAAATGATATTGGACATTGACATTTATGAAATAAATTTTATAGTTTTAAATATTTTTTTCACTTTAACCATAATATTAATGCTATTTTCTATGCACTTTAATTTTTATTATTTTGTTATATGTAGTTATCGCTTCTATTTTTTATATTTATATTCTTTTAATTTTATAAATCAATTAAATTAATGAATATATAAAAAATTAATTATGTTACTTTTATGAGTGTATAATTATATATAATAAATCAATAAAAATATATATATTTTATAAAGATAATATTAAAATTAAAATAAATGAAAAAAAAATTAAATTATAAAAATATAATAAAAATTTTAGTGCACGGATTAAAAAAAATTAATATATATATATATATAAACGTACATAGCTTCTTTTGTGCCGATAATTATAAATTAACAAAGTTAGGTAAATGCAGCCAAAGCAATCACGAGGTTTGCTATTATGATTGAATGTTGAAAGGGAACGCACACCAATATTTCGAAATCATTGCTGTGAGAAAAGCAAAATATTGGATATCCCATTTTACAAGCAACTTGTACCGAAAAAATCTCCCGATTGCAGGATTGGCCCACTAAGCCAACTTGATATGGCAACCCTTTCCTTTTAAGATTCCACATTCTTTCTTTTCTTAAGCCAGCAGCAGTCTTGTTAAAATTACATCCCTTAATTAATTTGGCTGATTATCATCATTTAACTTACTTTAAGTTAGTCAAAAGACTAAAAAGTATGTGACCAAAAAAAAGTGAAGACAATAAAATATAAACCCATCATTCGGAAGACCTAATTTAGGCATAATTTATTAACACGATATTAACAGGATACAAAATTAATTAAATGAAATTTGGATTCAAGATAATAATGTTTTGTATTTTAAACGTATCGATATATCAATTAAATCGGTCAAATATATTAAACACGCTTAACACAAATATGACATGACATATCTAACTCATTTAATTGATCATGTTTCTGGGTCAACCAGTATAATATAATCAATTTAACTTTTTAATAATCTTCATTAAATATAAACATGTAAAGATAATTTTAACGCATTAAAAATGATTTTGAACAATTAATTGTAAAGCTATTTACTAAATTTATGGGAGTAATTATAAAGTTATATTTATGTATGTTAAATTCAATTATTAACAAAAGTTTATTTTTTGTTTAAAATGATTATTCTTTTTATTTTTATTTTTATTTTTAAAATAAACATATTAATCAAGTTTATCATGTCTAATTGTATCGTGCAGTGTTATAAAATTTACTTGTTTAATAAAAGGTTTTAGTCGTGTTATGTCATGCAACATGGGTAGTAAACATATCTGTACACATGTTTAATCCGTTTAATTAATCGGAGTAAAATTTATTGATGATCCACGATATTTTATCATCCTATCATTTTTATCCATGACTTTTAAAAGTAACATTTATCGTCTGCAACTTTTATTAATATTTTATTTTCATCTATAACATTCGAAAATTACATTTATTATTTGTAACATTTTATTAATATTTTATTTTCATCTATAACATATAAAGGTCACGTGACATGGCTCACCGAAAAATAGTCAACTTCATGTAGACCAATTGATTTTTATTTTTATTTTTTATATATACATATATATATATTAAAAAAACTATATACTTCACATATAACATATTTATTCAACTTTTGAAAACTTAAAAAAAAAAACCATATAACACATTTATTTTTTTGAATAAAATTTACTTCTATGTGAAGAAAAAGTAAAGAAATTTGGGAGAAAATAGAGAAGATGAATTTGTTTAATAATTTGAAGAAATTGAAATTTTGGTGTAAAATTAATTTTGAAAGCAACATGTCATATAATTTTGAAAAAAAAAAATTAAAATTTTTTTTTTATCTTACGTATACTTTATATATAACATATTTATTTTTTGGAATAAAACTTATTTCTATGTAAAAAAAATTGAAGAGATTTGAGGGAAAATAAAAATGTGAGTTTTTTTTAATAATTTGAAAAATTCGATGCTAAGAATGATTTTGTAGAAACTGGTGGTTAAATCTTAATCAAACCCAGAAGAAATAAGTTTTATTTCAGTAAAAATAAATATTATATATGAAATATATGCTACATATTTTTTTTTTTTCAAAAACAATAAAAAGTCAATTGATAAAGTTGACTTTTTTTTTATGGATATTGTCACGTTTGCATTAGACCATGTGGTTTGATATATAATTGGTGCTTACATAGACATTTTTATTAACTTTTGGCTAAAAAAATGAAAGAATAATGAAATTTTTTGAAATGTCGTGGATGGTAAATATAATTTTTAAAGGTTATAAATGAATAAATATAACTTTTAAAGGTTATGGATGAAAATGAAATATTAATAAAGATTTCATATGAGAAATGCAACTTTTAAAAGTCATGAACAAAAATGATACATTGATAAGAGATTGTGGATTATCAGTGCATTTTTACTTAGAGAATTACAATCATAACAAACAGTCAACTGTCGTGTGGTCTGTTGATAAAATGTTGGACTCTTAGTTCCACTGACTAATCATCGACAGTCTCGAATATAAAAAAAAAATAAAAAATACAAGAATATAAATCAAATCATCAACAGTCAAACACTCACTACAAAATAATTCGTATCTCATGAACACAACGATCAATCTCGAACCTCAACAATCTCAAGCCAAATATATATTCACACTCATTGAAACTCTCCCTTAGCCTCATGAGGTGTCTTTGCACACCGATCCTGTAAAATCTTATAACTCTACTTACATCTTTCTTTCATACCTCAGCCTATTGAGACTTCCACTATTTATAAACCCACTAACTTGCTCACCAATTGAGGGAGAGCATTTGGTCAGTTTGGTTTATTTGATTCTAAAATTTTAAAAATCGAACAAACTGACATGATATACCTTAAAAATCGAACCGATCGAACATGTATAGATAACCAAAAATAATCGAATCGAATTAAATCGATTGGTTCGGTCGATTAATTTGGTTTTTAGCAATAAGCTAAGGATAGATTCTCTTTTAAAGGGCATCAATCCCTTTAAGCATTACAGTAAATACGTTTTTAAAAGGGATCGATCCTTATGCATCAAAAGTCAAAATTTTCATTTCAAGAGTCTAGGGGATTAATCCCTTTTAGAGAGAGATCGATCATTTTGAGCTAGACAGCTCTTGAGGAGTCGGCTTGTTCAGCTAGTTTGGTTACCAAATCTTAAATCTGATAACTGACAAAACTCATCGTTTAAATCGAAAAAACTAACCGATTAATTTCTAAACCGTTTGAACCGACCCGAATTAACCAAATGAAGTTGATTTCGGTCAATTTAGTCTATTATTACCGACTAATGCTCACGCCTATCACCAATCCCTTTCCTCTTAGAATTTTTGTCTAACAAGTCTTTTTGTCCATCAAGCAATATACTTAGTAATCCCAAAAAATATCAAAAAATCCATTACCAAACATTTCGGTATTTGAGTCAATATTCCTAGGAATTATCAACTTAACTAAAATTCCATCTTCATGCTAGACATGCTTGACTTTACTTGCAACAGAAATCGTACAATCTTCTCTTGTGTACCTTTATCTTCATCATAGCATCATACCTTGAAATAAGAGAGCCGAATCCAATATTTGTTATTATGCGCCCTAGAGCCAATCATATTGGACAAGGGGTATACAGTTAATAATGCAAACCCATCACTATTTCTTAGTGATACAAGGTTTTCCTTCATGTTAGTACGATGATAAAGAGTTATTAAGTACTAATCGGATAAAGCCCATGGAACATAACGACCTTGCAAAGGAATTATAAAGAATATAATCGTGAGATCCTTATGCATCAAAGCCTTGTTCCTCAAACTGTTCCTGGTCATTGTATTGCCAAGACGGGGCATTGACAATGCTCAAAGACTAGTACTTGTTAAGCCTTCTTACTTGAGATAACATGTAGGTGCTTGTTTGTTGAACAAGTTCACTGAACATGGCCCGCTATGAAAACTCCATTTGGTATTGTCACTCAAGTGTCTATGGAAATGTTCTCACGTGCCAGTCGTGTTAATTAGTCCTCGGACTTGTGATACTAGGTCATCTTGTATGGGGAGTGTCATACTTTGATTCCTCACGAACGGGTCCCAAATGATGGGATGCTTATGGTAGGGTGGTTTTGGGTATGACATGAACCATACGAATATGGATGAGTTATCTAGAGAAGATTCACGACTCCAAGTGACATCGGAGACATATCTCATCTATTCTTGGCTTCGGTTAACTTGTTAAAGTCTTTAGTCAAAGCATGATGGGTTTAGGAGATATTGTTTATCTAAATTCATAAGGTTAACCATAAGTTGCAAGAACTTATATGGATTGAACATGAGTAGACACTACACCATGCTCATGGGCTTTTCAGGATATTTGGTGAAAGAACCGTATTATACTGATAGGCTGGATACTAAAAGGTTTCAATGAGGTCGCGTTGACTTCTCAACATTTGGGTGGTCATGATGGGTTGCTAGATCCCGTTTTTGATCTATGGTATAAATTAATGAGATTAATTTATATGCATTGCCAACATGTTGGGAACCTAATGGGTCACACACAAAGACAAAATTATTGGCTTAAGCTTGGGATTTAATTAAGTAATGACTTAATTGAATAAAAGGTTAATTTGGATGACCTAATTGAATACGATTCAAGTTAGGAAGGTTAAGAGATAATTTGGATTTGAGAAATCCAAATAAAGATGTCTTAATGAGACAATGTGGATAAGCTAGTCTTAAGTAGACCATGTCTTAATTTAGACATGTCTTAAGATAAGTTGTCCTGGCCGAAAATGATGTTGTCCGAAATGAGAAAAAGTTTCTCGTTTTAGAGGAGTTTGATTACGAATCAAATTTTGACTTCTCGTATTTCACTAAATCGTACATTGGTTCGATTATGTCTAAGTCCCAGTTCGGCACTAAGAGTTAGTGTTTGACTAGGACTCTAACACTTGTTAAGTGAAAGAGTTTCACTTGAACAAGGACTCTGTTAATCCAAGCTGGTTGAGTTCAATTAGGACTCTAAGAGTTTGATTTAGAATCAAACTCGTATCACTGTGAAACCGAGCAATTAACGTAAACATAATCCGGGACAGGTTCGACCTCGGCTTTAAGAGTTAGAGTTTAAGTCGAACTGGGATACCTGAGGTAAAAGAGTTTCACCTCAACTGGGCAGTTGTGATTTAAATCAAACACTTATCCCTTCCCTATCCCTTGTTGGCCGAACATGGACTTGAAAGTGTCTAGATTCATCCAAGCTTATTTGATAAGAACTTGGGTAGAACTAGAACACTTTAACAAGAGAAGAGTTCTCTATAATTAGGAGTTTAAATAAAAGAGAAACTATTATCCTATCCCATGATCATGGCCGGCCAAGTAAATGGTGGAGATAGAACTTTTATTTGTTTTTTACAAAAAGAGTGAAAAAGTGTGAATGTGATTCCTTTTTGGTTTTACTTGAAAAGAAATGAAAAAGAATGCTTTACTTAGGGATATATGGTTTTTTGAAAAGATTGCCATGAATTATTTTTGTTTTTCACGTGTATTGATGAAAAACTTTGGGTTTGACGTGAATTGATAAAAGGAATTCTTTTGGCTTTATGAGAATAGAAAAAAATAATTGTTATTTCTTTTTAAGTGTAAGACACAATTCGGCCAAGCAAAACATTCACCATTGTCGCACCTCATCTCTTTTTTCCTGTTGTCTTCTTGATCACCGAAATTAGAGAAGAGTTCTATTAATCATTCGGTTATTGAGAAAGGAAAGGAATTAACCTTTTGATTATCGAACGAAAGATCAAGCTACTAGCACAGTGGAATCCCCAAGGCCTTACGAAGGTGCCAACAGCCGTCCGTGTGAATTACCATTAGAGGCAAGATACCTGTGTTGCTCGTGGCCTCGGAGAAGTCGTTTGGGACCATTTTGTTGCAGGGATCAACACACTCGGGATTACGAGTTCTAGAGTAGGTACGATTCTGATCATATGGAAGATTTTATAATTCTAAATGCCTGTAAACCCATGTAAGTCACGATCTAAAGATCCTGAGTTAGTTCGGGTGTTTCTTTGTTTACTTCCGCTGCTTTATTTTTGTATATCTATGTATATGCATGAGCCGGGATTAACCAACAGTGGTATTAGAGCAAAGGATCCGCTGATTACATGAGGTTATTGCATGTCAATTCTTGGTGATTAACAAACCATTTATTTGTGCATGATTTTGGTGTTTCGGTTCTCTTTTGTTTTTCGAAAAATTGTTTTTCGTCAAAACTGCACATTCTGGACAGCAGAAGTAATGTGGCTTAAATCGAGTTTAAAATGTTTCAATGATGTATTAATTTTTTTTAATCAATCCAGATTAAAGCCATTACATGTCTAAGTAAAACCGAGTCGTTTTGAGGCCTAAAAACATTGTTTTGTGTCCAATTTTTGGGGCTGTTTCGGGGCTGTATAAAATCAGTTTTCTAGGTGTTTTTAATTCTGGAAATTATGTTTATACACTGCCATAAATGTTTCTAAAATTATTTGGGTTTAAAACGTTTAAACAAAATCATTTTCGGGCCTAAAACGGTGTTACTACAATGCTGAAATTTTCTGGGTTGTTTTGTAGGTGTTCGCGTGCCTTAAAACTTCGAGCATGAGTATGGAAACGTTCCACATGCTTGCTAGAAATTTTGGATAGCATCTAAGGTGAGTGAGATTTATTTTTGATGGCTGGTTAGGGCATGGAACATGTCTGGAACAGCAACAAACGTTGCTGCACTTGGTGCACCCAAACCACGGCAATCCATTTAGGCAATTGTTGCCGATTTGCTTGCTGCCATATGGGCGGGCAGTAGCCCATTTTTGGGGCATCCATCAGCCATCGAATGTGGCATACAGCAGCCATCCGATGGCCAAAGAGGTTCCCTACGCCTAGGACACTAAGTGTTAGAGTCCTACTCCAAAATGGAACTAGTTTCCTAGTGGGAGTGTGATTCCTAAAATTTAGGAAAGAGTTTCAGTATGATTAGGTAATTGTTACCTAATGAAATCGAAGTTCCTAAGAGTTAGGATAGGTTTCAAACTCTTTAAGATTCGATTTAAGACAAACTACCTAAAAGTTAGGTAATGTCCGATATTAAGACAATGTTCCTAAAAGTAAGGAATTTGATTAAAAGTGTTTTAATTGTTGAACCGAGATTGCTAAAATAATTTGATAAGTTGTCTCAAATGAGTTGGTGACATTTATGCAAATGCTACACAAGATCACCGAGTGATATTGGCTATGCATTTTAAATTCATGCTTATAATATGATTATGTATACATGAGGATGATTATGGACTAGACCTTAGTATGACTGGATTTATATGGTTAAATTTTTCTAATTGGTATTTTTTATAAATAGGATCTGTGAACCCTGCCTTCTCTTTTCATTCTGGGCTGTAAATTCTCTTCTCACCTAACTCCCTTCCAATGTAACTCGAGGTTTCTATCAAAAGTGTAAATGTTATATTTTTATAGATTTAGACTTAGGTTAGAATTTGAGTTTGTAATTCCAAGAATTGTAAGGAGAACAAGGCGCCAAGAAGAAATGACCAAGGAGATCACCATCAAGGCTTGAGAAGACTATGAATGATATCCCCTAGGAATTTGACCAACTAGTTTCCTAAGGCTCAAGGAAACTAGAATATATTAAAGTCCATAATCATCCTAGTAGAAAGCATGTGATAGATTTATTTTTCGAATTTATATATATGTGATAAATACGATTGAAATAAATGCTATGCATGCCAATCAAAGCAATGAGACCTAAATAATTTAATTAAATCCTTTATAAAATATTGAGTCCATGTTACACATGATAAGTTGCCTTCCACCATCTTAACAAGATAACATGAGTTCCTACAGTGGGAGACTTGTTGAGTCGCTCAAGATCTACCTTTCGTACGAACATGTTTGAGTTAATGAAGGTGGGTCTTACTCAACTAAATGTTGTGTTATCCGGATGCGTCAAACTTGATCGCATGACATTTAGAGGCAATGGTTAGGCGAAATGCATATGATGCATTTAGGCAAAGAGTTGTCCCCTAACTGATCTAAGAGTTGCATAGAGGTGCAATTAGCAAGCTAAGTTACCTACCCAATTAGTTTCAACATGGCGTGTTGAGTCGCTCAAGGTCATGGTGGGATGAAAGGGGTCCTAACTCATTAAGAAGTTTAAATGTTAAATTTCTCGAAGTAGTAGTTGAGGGCTATTATTTTGACAAAATAATGAGAATAATCATTAAAGTATTAAAACCTGACATTAATGATTACAATATTGCAAATTATTAACTATAAGTATGTATTGGTTCATAAAGGATATAAACGCAAAATGGCAAACAGACTATCACTAAGAAGCAAAATGATGCTAATAAAGTTTAATGGTCCAAACTCCATTGATTAGTTTCACGATATTAATATTATCTTAATATAAATGAAAATTGCTTATGTTCTTGATAAACCCATCCGAGAGGAGCCCGTTGCTAAGACATCTAAGGAAGTCAAGACAACCTATCAAATTCATATAGATGAACTTGATCAAGCCACATTATGATGTTGGCTAGCATGGTGTCTGAACATTGTAAGAAGCACGTGTCAATGAATGCTTAATTGATCATCCTAAACCTTATAGAATTGTTCTTATAAGGATAATCACATTGAGAAGTTCGACATCCGTAAGGAATTGTTCCATAGCAAGATGTCAGAAGGTAGCCTTGTTAGGCCTCATGTGATGATAAGATGATAAGCCAACTTGAGCAACTTAGATGGGTCATGGATCATGATCCAAGCAGTGACCTTATACTTTCTTATGAAGAAAGACAAAGGAACATACTATCAATGTGGATAGCCAAATCGCTGGAGGATAAATTGCAAGAATACATTAATATGATTAAAGGTAAGAAGCTTAGAGAATGTTCGATTCAAATATATTTTGAGATTAATTCACTCATCTAGGTATATGATACCTTGTTTTTGGTACTTAATAAGCTCATAAAATATACATTTTATGCCTTTCTACCTTTAGTTTTTGTTATGTTTTCGATCTTTATCTTGTTTACTTATATTATGTTTTTTTAATTTTAGGTACAATAAGGAGAATGTAGTCAAAAGATGTCAATAATGATGGTAAAGATCTTACAAAATCATAATCACAAGATGGTAGAAGACTCGGGAGTCAAAAAGATCATTTTCTGGTTGCAAAGCAAAAAGGCAGATTTGACCTCCGGAGCTTGTTGCAAGGAAAACATTATGTTAAATTATTTATTTGAAGAAACTTCCTTCTTGACTTTTGAAGCTGACTTGAATACTTTTCCAACGGTAGTTTACACTCCCAAACGGACAAGAAATGGTTATCTAAATCAGCCGAAGAAGTGCAGAATGATGTAGCAAAAAAATACAAGGCAGTATGCTCGGCGCCTAGGCGCCAAATTCTAGAGTCTAGGGGCCAATAATTCGGGAAAAATCGCAAAAAATGCCCAAAAACATGATTTTTCTGCTTCTAGGCTTACTTGTGCTGCAAAGACTTGTTCCTAGGGTTTTAAAACTCTATAAGTACTATCTTTTGAGCCACAAACTAGACATCTTTTGAGGAAGCTCAAGGATCATTATCATTCTTCTTCTTCTTATTCTTCTCCAATCTCTTAGTTTTCTTTTAGTTTGTCATCTTAGTTTCTTTTATGTTTATGTTAACAATGCCTATGCAAGGCTAAACTTTTTTTTTGGTTAAGGGTGATTTCAAAGCCTTAGACATGTTTTCTAATTGATTTTCAGATTCTATCATATTTGGATTTTCTATCAAAGTTGCTTATGTTCTTCTATAAGAATTGTTCATGATCTTTGTCTTGATAGGTGTACAACTAGATAGATCTTGATAATTGTCTAATGCTAGTTTAGGGGTCTTGATCCATGTAATTGTTTTGATTTCCTATTCATAAGTGGCAATTTGTGATTAATGATTATGTTAGAGTTTTCGCTAATTGCAAAGTGGAACATAACCTAAGTTGAACAATCCGAGCTTATGTGTTTGTTGCTTAGATCAACCTATCTTTCTCATCATAAAGCTATTATCAAATTGAATTTAGAGAGCTTATTCTAGGTTGTTTGATAATTAGAGATTATATAGAGAGCTTATTATATTTAACGACAAACTAAGGAAAGATTGGGGTAGCAGAGCTTGTTGTTATCTACGGTTGATAATTTTAATAATTAATTGATGTTGATAAATCTGATGTTGATTCTCAATAAGGTCTAGTGGTGGCGGATGACCTCTTAACATGTTTTTCTCATATTTAATATTCTTTTTATTTACTTGATTTTTACTTTCTTGTTTTCTTAATTTTTAAAACTCTTTCAAAACCCTTTTTTTTATTGTTCTTGAATTTAAGTTTTAAACTATTAATTTATAAACTAGACACCAATCCCTGTGGATTCGACCCTTGTTTTTACTATACTCTGCAATTGATATTATTCTTAGTGCAAGGTTTTAATTAAGATATACTCATTGGAGTGCATCAATACTAAATATGTATGACATATTATAGGGACTGTCGCAACCTAAAAAAAAACGATGTTTCATTGCAAAACTTTATTATTCATTAGGCGTGACATTATGAGGAAAAGTCGACTTAATACCTCTAGAAAAACAAAGCTGTCGATACGTGATCCCGGATCGCGGGGAACTCGTTCGAGTGAGGGGCGAAACAGAAGCAGAGGAAAAGACGACTTAATTTCTCTTGAAATAAAATAAACGGTCGAGGGTATGAAAATGGCCTCGTAAAAAGACATGGAGTCGCCACCAATCTTTTTAGCTAGGTGTGATCGGCCACCTATTAAAATCGATTTTATAAAACATTTTAAAATTAATTAAAACATTTTTAAAACCAATTTCAAGTCTGCGATATAAACTAGAGAAAATCAAAGAAGCGGGTTCGGGAGACGGTTACGTGCAGGAAGGATTAGCACCCCCACAACGCCCATATAAATCGATACCTTATTAATCATGTGTTATCTCAAGTCTCGGTAAAAAGTTGGTTTTTAATTTAGTATTTCAAGTTAATTCCCAATTTTAAGAAAAATAATTCCATTTTTAATTGAAAATGATCCGGAATTTATTAATTCAAAATTTTCCTATATTCCCCGACAAAATCGACAAAATATAGGAATTTTTATTCATTTGGAAAACTTTTCGAATCATTCTGGTTTTTTTTTTTTGAAAGAAAGATATTCCTTTATTAATGATAATTGATGATATTCCCTCCAGCAAACTCGGTAGAGAACTCATAAATTATTTTAACTCGGGAATATCTTTATTTTTTATTGAAAATCATTGTCTTTTTCAAAACATTTAAAAATATGAACATGAACATGTATGACATAAATAAAATGACATGGCAAATCTAGATAATATAATGCAACCTAAATGATATGACATAATTCAAATGACATAGTATATTATAGGTAAAATAAAAAAAAATCCTAAGTATCATGGTATATTCTAAATGAGATAAAATAATTTAAATGACATGGCAATTTTAAATGATATGGCATATTTTAAATGACATGGCATGTTATAAATAAAATAACCTAAATGACATGGAATATAATCTAAATGACAAGAAATGACATGGAATTAAAATAGTGCTAACATATAATATGCATGAAAATATTAATAAAAATAATAGTGCATGAACATAGTATATGCTAAACAATGTGACAAAAATAACTAAATAAAAAGCATAGGATATCTTGAAACATTAAAAATCATATGGCAAACAAATATAAGATCATAAAATATGAATTAAAATAATAATAATATCATGGAAAATATCATAGCAGAAATCATACATTTAAGTAAAATGCATGAATATGGAAAATGCAATGCATGAAAAATGTATTTTTTCCTTTAATTAAAGAAATCCGTATATCTAAAAAGATATCCGGCTACCTTAGGAAAATATGTCAAATTAGATTTTCTACAAAAAACAAAAATTTGTGATTTGTTTGAAAATAATTTAGAAGAAAAATTTGAATAAAAATTAAAACCTTTACCAAACCCTTTTAAAATGGCTCTAATTTTCTAAGTTTAAAATCCCGGACTTAACTATCCTTAATCCGAGATTTATAAAATAATTTTTAGAGTTTAAAAAGGCTTAGAAACTACCATAAGACAGTAGCTAAATCTTCTAACCAACCCCCTCTAAATGCCTTAGCCAAATTCAACCCTTATTCCTCTTTTGATTTCAAATCAGCCTCTACTGCCCGGTTTTGTCACACGATTTTTTAGCCTATTTTTAAAAATTCAAAAAATTCTAAAACAAATAATGGAGACTTATAACAAGTAAATATACACGAGAAAAAATTTTCTTAATTTTCTGATTAAAGATGAGTTCCCAAAAAAATTGGAGATGTTCGAGTACTGGGTGGAAAAAGAAAACTGTTTGTCAAAACATATTTTTTGCCTTTGATAAATTCATTGAAAACCAAAGTAGAAATTGTTGGAAATCATCATAAAGACCTAAGGACAGGAGCTAAACATTTTTAAAACCTTGGACGAAATTGGCTAAGTAAAAAAAAATCACAAAGGTAGAATAATCAATTTGACAATTCCTTAATTTTTCACAAGTATGCTCAAGGGAGCATGACTTTGAGCCATTAATTGGCCTAAGTCACAAATCAAGTGGCAATGACATGGAATGCATGAACATAAAGCAAATGAAATGTATGAAATGCAAGGTCTAAAGGTCTAAATGGTAAAGGAAATGCATGACAATTCATGGCAACCTAAATGCCTAGCATGAATTTGCATGGCAATAAATGCTATCCTAACTCTATATGCATGTAATGCTTGATAATGTAAATGTGACTAGGATCTAATATGTTATGAATATGCATGAAAATGAATGTGACCTAAGACCTAAATAGGATATTAATGCATGACAATATCAATGTGATTTAAGACTCAATATGCATGGCAATACCAATATGGCCTAAACCTAAAATGTAATGAACATGCATAGCAATACCATGAACATACAATGACTCATGAAACTAATGTCAATGCTGGAACAAACAGCAACTAATACACAATTTCAAGATATGGTAATGCAAAGCATGTTACCTAAACAAAATGCAAATGCATGACAAGGCAAGGGATGCATGAAGAGGCCAAATGATCACATGAGACTCTAACGAAATCCTATTTAGTGAATGACATCAGTACATGACAATTCATATTAAAATGCATAATGCCATGACATTTTCAATAGCATATAACATACCAAAATCAAAATGCACAAGCTCATGGCATGGAAATGAAAACAAGTTAAGAAACAAAAGGAAAATGCACATGCAAGGCAAACAAACATGGTATTGCCGAATGGTCATGGATCAATATGATGGCATTTTTATCATAGCATTTTCATAAACACATGGCATACTAAAATCAGAATATGCAAGTTCATGACATGGAGATGCAAACAAGTTAAGAAGCAAAAGAAAAATACATATGCAAGGCATACAAAATGGAATGGCCGAATGGTCATGAAACAAAATCATGAAAATGCAAACATGTAAGACATGATACATGAAAAAAATGCACAACATGAGCATGTGAACAACAATGGCCGAATATGCAAGGATGCAATATCAAGCATGGAAATGAAATATATAAGTAAATATAGCATAGAAAATAATGTAAAGAACATATATATACAAATTTAACATAGACATGCAAAAATTACAAGCAAAACTAGTAAATAGAACAAGGAAAGTTAAGCTCCATGGTTGGTATCAAATGGGCATAGCCTCTCACTAAACCATAATCACTTGGTCTTGCCAAGATCATGAAGCCTTTCCATCTCAATAAAAAACAGAAAATAAACCATGTAAAACAGAAAATAAGGTGATCTTCATGGTAGGTAAAAATGGGCATAGCCTCTCTCCTAACCATGGTCACTTGGTCTAGCCAAGATCATGTAGCCATTTCAATCTTTTTTGCTTTATTTTTTTTAAAAATCAGAACCTTAGAATACTCTAAAAAAACTTGTAAAAATCATTTTTCTCAACAACATGCAAGGAAGAAAAAAAATGAAAAACAAGGCAAATAAATGTGCCATTTTCGGCCATAGCATGAAACCATAAAAAAATATTGTTTTCCACCATTTTAAAGAAGAAGAAGAGATGAAAACATGAGTAAAAATTAAAAACTTTATTTCTATGAAAAATGTAGTAGGAAAACATGATAGAAAAATCAAGAAAACACTATGGAAATGAAGAAGAAAGCTAGGCTAGAGCTTGGTAGAGATGAGTACCTTCAACATGTGCCATTTTCTTGCCAAATTTAGCTACTGTTTTCCAGCCAAAAACTTCTGAAAAAATGAAAACATACTCCTCCCTTTAGCCTTGACCGAATGCCCCCTAGCCCTTGGATGGGAATTGCATTTTTTATCCTCCAATCTTGGCCTTTAGATTTAGATATTTTCATGACAACATAAAAATGTCATCTTGCCAATTGATAGCATCCCTTAAGATGTGTACTCAGCCCTTGTAGTAACCTTAGCCATTAGATGCAAAAGAGGACCAGTCCCATGCACTCCCTTGCTTGCCCCTCTTGAGTGCTTACCCAATGGATGAGTTGTGCTCTTCCAGTCTTGGTCATTGGATGAGGCCAACATAAAAATGACATCTTGTAGATTAAATCCAGCCCTCAACATGTGTACTCAGCTCTTGTAGATGGCCTAAGCCATTGGATGAAAAGAGATAATCCCATGCACTCCCTTGCTCAACCGAATGGATGCTCACCCTTGGATGAATTGTGCTCATCTTTTTTCTTCCATTCTAGGCCATTAGATGAGGGTTCTTCTATGAAAAATAAAAATATTATTTTCGCATTTAAACTTGGCCATTGGATGGTGCATTCAACTTTCCTACAAGGCACCTAAGCCATTGGATGAAGGGGGGACCATTTGCAAGGTGTTAGTGATAGTGTGTAGCTTGATAGTGACTAGGGAAATAAATTGTTCAAGCTTCCTTCTTCTCCTCTATGTTGGTTGACCAAGGGAAGAAAAAATCCCAGCAATTCGTTCTTCTTTCATATTTTCCCCAATTACCAATTTGCCCTTTTTGGTTTCCTTGGTGAAATGACCTTTTTGCCCCCCGAACTTAAATAAATAGAAAACGGACTCCAAATTCGAATTTTCTTTTCTTAATACTTCCAAAATAAAAAATTGAATTCTGAAAGTTTTTAAAATTTTTCGAGTCCATTTGCTATTATTTCGGATTTATTTCTGAAATTACCCCTTTTATGCACCCAAATTTACCATTTTTTAAACGAGATCTGAATCCAGATTTTTCTTCACCAATATCTTCCAAATAATTTAAAAATATGATCTGAAAGTTTTCATAATTTTTGGAGCTTATTTGCTATTTTTTCGGGATTTATCTGCTCGAATTACTACATAGGGGACCCGGGATTTGGCCATTTTGCAAACGAACTCTGAATCAAGATTTTATTTACCCAATCTCTTCAAAATAATTTAAAATTGAAATTTGCAAATTTTCATAATTTTTGGAACTCGTTTGCTATTTTTTCGAGATTTATCTGCTTGAATTACTATATAGGAGACTCGGTATTTGGCCATTTTGCAAACGAACTCCGAATCAAGATTTTATTTTTCCAATCTCTTTGAAATGATTTAAGAATGAGATTTTCAAATTTTTAGAATTTTTGGAGTTCATTTGCTATTTTTTCGGGATTTATCTACTTAAATTACTACATAAGAGACCCGGTATTTGGCCATTTTGCAAACAAACTCTGAATCAAGATTTTCTTTCTCCAATATCTTTGAAATGATTTAAGAATGAGATTTAAATTTTTTAGAATTTTTGGAGTTCATTTGCTATTTTTCCCATATTTTCCAATTTTGCCCTTTTGCCTCCGAAACCCGATTTTGCTCAAAACAAGTTCGATTTTTAGATTTTCTTCAAACTGAGCCTTGGGCTATCCTTGTTTAATCATTTCTCATCAATTAAGGGCTTTATATATTTCGAATTGGGCCATTTCTATGATTCTTCCAAATTTCACCGAAATCCACCAAAAAAACACTAATTCTCGGTTTTCTTTCGAATTGACTTTTCTATCAGTTTTTCTTCCAAATGGCTTCTCCATTACCCGTAGTCAGTTCTTATCTTTCATTTGAGACCTTCAATTCCGACCAATTTGATCGTTTAAGCACTTTTCTCTCAAATTAGGGTTTTCTTTCTACTATATCTCGTAACCCAACTTCCGACCTCCATATCTTTTAATGTAGACCTCGGATTATCAAAATTCTTTCACCGTTTTTCAATTGAACCTCAAATCTTGATTTTAAAAGTGGGTTGACTTTTTTAGTAGTTGACTATATTTTGGGTTGACTTTTTTCGGGGTTGACTTTTTGAGTTTGACTTTTTCTGTCTGCTTTCTTAGACCAAGCCTCGGAGTACCACCTGTAGGATGAGAAAAGCCTTTTAGCATTCAGAAACATCAATTTAGGAAGAAAATGTATCTGATTTAGGGGTTCGGACAAAATTAGGTGTCTACAGCTGCCCCTCTTTGGCTATTGCTGAGAATCAAGAATCAGGCAAAGATAAACAAACACTAATTTTGTACGGTTAGTGAAATCACATGTGAAGGAAAGGGAAAGGTGTTTTCAATCATCATCATTTTTTCATTTTTTTCATTATAATTTTTTTTTTGAGAAAGCTGTAAATTGAAGATTTTGTCCTTAAATTGAATTCCCTGACTAATCAAGGCTCGACCCGTCTTAAGGAAACGGGTTCGATTTCAAAAGAAAAACTTATGCCCGAAGATCTTAAGAATGGTGCCCGAAGGTCTTAAAAATGGTGCTCGGAGGTCTTTAAAATGGTGCCCGGAGTTCTTTAAAATGGTGCCCGGAGGTCTTAAAAATGGTGCCCGAAGGTCTTTAAAAAGGTGCCCGAAGGTCTTTAAATTGGTGCTCGAAGGTCTTTAAAAAGGTGCCCGAAGGTCTTTAAATTGGTGCTCGAAGGTCTTTAAAAATGGTGCCCGAATGGTCTTTAAAATGGTGCCCGAAGGTCTTTAAAAATGGTGCCCAAAGGTCTTTAAAAATGGTGCCCGAAGGTCTTTAAAACGGTGCCGAAGGTCTTTAAAATGGTGCCCGTAGGTATTTAAAAATGGTGCCCGAAGGTCTTTAAAAATGGTGCTCGAAGGTCTTTAAAATGGTGCCTGTAGGTCTTTAAAATGGTGCCTGAAGATCTTTAAAAATGGTGCCCGAAGGTCTTTAAAAATGGTGCTCGAAGGTCTTTAAAAACGATGCCCGGAAGTCTTTAAAAATTATGCCCGAAGGTCTTTAAAAATGGTGCCCGAAGGTCTTTAAAAACGATGCCCGAAGGTCTTTAAAAATAGTGCCCGAAGGTCTTTATAAATGGTGCCCGAATGTCTTTAAAAATGGTGCCCGAAGGTCTTTAAAAATGGTGCCTGAAGGTCTTTAAAAGTGGTGCCCGAAGGTCTTTAAAAATGGTGCCCGAAGGTATTTAAAAATGGTGCCCGAAGGTCTTACCCGTGATTAAAATACCTTGACGATGGTCTCATGGCTCGACTTAATTGATAAAACAGAATGAATTCGATTTAAAACAAAAGGAAATACCTCGACGGTGGTCTCAAGGCTCGACTCATTTGATAAAATAGAATGAATTTGATTTAAAACAAAAAGAAATACCTCGACGGTGGTCTCAAGGCTCGACTCATTTGAGAAGCAGAACGAGTTCGATTTGGGAAGCCAAAGTTTTCTTGATTCTGCAATGTTAGCTAAATGCAATGATGAGAATGACATGCTTTGCAAATGCTTATATATTTCCTGAGGATGAATGCAGTCAAATGATTGTGTCATGATTTCTAATCCATGGTTTCTTTGAGGTTTACAGATTATCCGACTTCATGACGGAGTCTTCAATTGTTCACTGATGCCCCACTTAAAGAACCTTTTACTCAAGATAATTTGTCAAACAGTCCCAGTTTCTAACTTCACTAAAATTCACAAATTTCTAACTTCATGACGGAGTCTCCACCACTTTCACTGTTTTCCTTTACTTGGTGAATTTTCCATCGGGATTAGTGGTTTCCAAACCTTTTCTAAGATTTAGATCTATTCCTTGGTAATACTTTTAAACTCCCTTTTATTAAAAAAAATTATGTTTACTAATCATCATTCAATTTAATAACAAACAAAAATGCAATTTCAAAAATGTATGAAAGAAAGTATGAAACAAGCAATTGTCGTAAAAGGGGTACCAAAAATTTATTGCAACAAAATGTTTTAAGATGATAAAAGTGGATATCAAGGATATAAGAAACAAATGTAAAGTTATAAGTTGTTGATGCCCTGGATGCAGAATATCTTGGACCTCTCCTTTTTCAAATCATCTGAAATTTCTCTTGAACGGTCAATTTACTTGGGTAATCCCTCGGCTTCCGTAGTTACGTCAGACTGAGTTGTTCCCCTTTTCTCTGATTTTCAAACACTTTCTCCCTCTTTTACACGAAGCATTGATTCAAACCTTAATCAGTACTTGAGCTGCCCTTTGTGGGTTTTCAACTCAAGTGTTCCCCATTCAGTATTAAGTCACCCTTTGAGGGATTTCGGCTTAAACCTCTCCTTTTTTTTTGTGTATTCTACCGTGCATCTGAGAATTCTAAATGCTTCCAAGGTAAAAATGTCAATTCAAAAGATGGGATGAATTTTGAGAAAAGCCTTTCAAATTAAATACCCATGCTTGATCAAAATGGACTTTTAAAGTACGTAATGTAGGCCAAGGTTCGGGTTTAGAAGGAAAAGATATAATAGGCCCAAAATGTGTTTAAGGGTGATCAAATCAAGGATCTTTTCTTGAGGAGAATTCATTCTTGAGACATTTGTCCCCTTTTTGGACCTTTTTTTTTAATTGCTAGCTTTCATTTGCCATTCTTTGATTTCATACTTTCCAATGGCTTTCTTTTTTTTTTTGCCATGATTTTGATTATTTTTCCTCGTATTTGCCCTCCAGTGTAGAGGGTGATCCTTGATCAGGGTTCAACGAAAGAAATAATTCCTAAGGCTCAAAGGGGTGACTGGGGATAATTTTTTCTTAGTGAAGGGAATATGAAAGATGGCCATTTATCATACCAAGCATGAATATTCTCTTTGAAAAACAATTTTCAGGGGAGATAGATATATAGAATTTCCATTTCTACACTTGGAATCATTCGAATTCCCATGTGCATAGCATCACACTTTTTTTTAAGCATAATACTTCTTCAGTTTATCAGCATTCATGGGATGTCTAAAATCATCCCCGTCCATCCAAGTTAGAATCAATGCTCCTCCAGAGAAAGCTCTTTTTAGAGTCCTTTCCAATATGGAGCCCATTTTCCTCGCGGATCCTTCACTATGGGAGAATTTTTCTCAGTACCAACTCTCTTTCTCGGAACTGTCTGGGTCGAACCTTCTTGTTATGGGCTCGAATCATCCTTTTCTGATACAACTGCCCATGACAAATTGCCTTCAATCTTTTCTCCTCATGAGATTCAGCTGTTCATAACGAGCTCTAACTCATTCTGCCTCTTCTAGGCCAACCTCCATCAAAACCCGAAGCGAAGGAATCTCAACTTTAATAGGTAACACTGCTTCCAAATCCGTATACCAAAGAAAACGGCGTTGCCCCTGTAGATGTGCGAACCAAAGTGCGATATGAGTGAAGAGTAAAAGGCAAAATATCATGCCAATCCTTGTACACATCAATCATCTTCTCGGTAATCTTTTTGATGTTTTTGTTGGCTGCTTCTACTACCCCATTCATCTTCGGATGATAAGGTGTCGAATTGTGATGCGTGATCTTGAACTGAGTACATACCTCTCTCATTATTTTATTATTCAGATTGAGAGCATTATCTGAAATAATTCTTGCTGGCAATCCATATCGACATATGATTTCCTTCTTAACAATCTGCATACCATCGACTTCGTTACATTCGTATAAGAAGCACCTTCCACCCACTTTGTGAAATAGTCTATGGCCACCAGGATGAAACGATGCCCATTTGAAGCTTTAGGGGTAATAGGCCCAATCATATCCATTCCCCACATTGAAAACGGCCAAGGTGCAGTCTTGACATGTAATGGTGATGGTGGCACATGAATCTTACCTGCATAGATCTGGCATTTATGACACTTCTTGGAATAACTGATACAATCTCCTTCCATTATCAGCCAATAATACCCTGCCCTCATAATCTGCTTAACAAGCATGTAACCATTAGCATGGGTGCCACATATCCTTTATGGACTTCCTCTATGATTCTTCAAGCTTCGACAGACTCGACACATCTCAATAGGACTTGATCTTTCCCTTTCTTGTAGAGAATCTCGTCATCTAGAACAAAACCCATTGCTAGCCTTCTCAGAGTCCTCTTGTCATTTCTCTGTTGCCTGTTCTAGATACTGTTGACTCTTGATGTACTGCAAGATGTTGTTATACCAAGGGAGACCATCTGCTCCTTCTTCAATACTCAAGCAGTGGGCAGGAGACTCATATATGCTCATCGTGATCGGCACAACTTCCGCCCCTTCATTCACTTTGAACATTGATGAAAAAGTAGCTAGAGCATCCGCCATCCGGTTTTCTTCTCGGGGGAAGTAATTGAAACTTACTTCTTCAAACTCCTCCAATAAACTCAGTATGAGTTCTATGTCTCTGATTAACTTTGTATCCCGGGTTTCTCATTCTCCCTGTAACTGGTATATCACTAAGGCTGAGTCTGCGAAAACTTCCAAAACTTTGATTTTTCTATCCACTGCTGCACGAAGGCCCATAGTACACGCCTCATATTCAGCCGTATTGTTTATACAATCGAAATCCAATCTGGCGGTGAAAGGATAATAATATTCTTCTGGGGATATGAGCACTGCATCGATTTCGTGCCCCATGGCATTAGATGCCCTATCAAAGTACATCTTCCATACTTTCTTCTTCAAGGAAACCTCATCTGCTTGCGAAACTTACATCAAATCTTCATCTGGGAAATCAAAGTTCAACGGCTCATAATCTTTCACTGCCCGACTTGCTAAAAATTCAGCCACTGCACTACCCTTGATAGCTTTCTGACTCACATATACAATGTCATATTCTGACAACAAAACCTGTCATGTTGCCTTCCTCCCTGACAAAGAAGGTGCTTCCAACATGTACTTGATCGGATCTAGCTTGGCCATCAACCACGTTGTGTGGTACAGCATGTATTGTCTGAGCCTCCGAGCTGTCCAAGCTAAGGCATAGCACAACTTTTCTACCGATGAATATTTCGACTCATAATCTGTGAACTTCTTGCTGAGGTAGTAAACCGCCTGTTCTTTCTTTCCAGTCTCATCAAGCTGCCCCAAAACGCAACCCATGGATCTCTCAAATATTGATAGATACAATATCATCGGTTTATCCAGAACGGATGGCATTAATACTGGTGGGTTTGATAGATAATGCTTAACCTTTTGAAAAGCAATCTGACACCCTTCATCCCACTCTTCTGGATCACGTTTTCGAAGTAATTTGACTATTGGATCACATTTTTCGGTTAACTGAGAAATAAACCGAGCAATGTAATTCAATCTCCTCAGAAAACCTCTTACTTCTTTTTGAGTACGTGGAGGTGGCAAATTCTGGATGGCCTTCACTTTATCCGGATCAATCTCAATTCCCCTTTTGCTAACAACAAAACCCAACAATTTTCCCGAGGTGACTCCAAAAGTGCATTTTGTCGGATTTAGTTAGAGTTTAAACTTTCTTAGTCTTTCAAAGAGTTTCCTAAGATTCGTAATATGCTCCTATTCTCCTTGTGACTTTGCAATCATATCATCAACATAAACCTCAATTCCCTTATGCATCATGTCATGAAACGAGGTCACCACGGCTCTCTGATACGTTGCCCCAGCATTCTTCAACCCAAATGGCATTACCTTGTAGCAGAATGTTCCCCACATTGTAATAAATGTGGATTTCTCCATATCTTCCGGTGCCATCTTAATCTGATTATATCCCGAGAATCCGTCCATAAAAGAAAACCAGGAACTCTTCGTCGTATTATCCACCAAAGTATCAATGTGAGGAAAAGGAAAATTATCTTTGGGACTGGCCTTGTTCAAATCTCGGTAATCAACGCACATACGCACCTTGCCATCCTTCTTTGGTACTGGAACAATGTTTGCCACCTATTCCGGATATTTTGCCACCTCTAAGAATCCAGCATCAAACTGCCTTTTTACCTCCTCTTTTACCTTTAACAGCATGTCCAGCCTCATTCTTCTCAACTTTTGCTGAATTGGCTTGCACTCTGGCCTTAAAGGGAGCTTATAAACCACAATGTCTGGATCCAAACCTGGCATATCTTGGTATGACCATGCAAATACATCTACATATTCCCGGAGCAAGGCTATGAGTTCATCCTTTATTAATGACGACAATCTAGTCCCGATTTTAACCTCTTTTATCTCCTCACTACTTCCCAAATTTAATAATTCCAACAGCTCCTCATGAGGAAGTACTTGTTTCTCTTCTTGTTCTATTTTTCTTAATAAGTTCGGAGGTAGACCATAATCCTCAATATCTTCGTCGGCCTCAAAATCTCCCGTGCAAATGGGCCTCTCAAAATCAATTTCAGAATTACTGACAAGAAGGTCCTCATATTCCGCATCCGTACACCTGTAAATAGATGGGGAAGAAATAATATAGGAAAACATATATACAATCGAAGCAAAATAAATAGCATAAATGAAAGAATATGGACACATCAATATGAAGGAAATGCATCATGTTTGTTATTTATTGGATGAAAAGTTTTAGACAAAAGCTTATTACAAAAGAAATTCTTAATATCTTTGGGCAAAGATATTTAAGATTTGTTTAAAAGCATTACGGTGGAATAGACCTAAACACTATGGGTAGCTCGGTTGCGCTCCAATTGGTAAGTCTATATCCTGGTGGACAAGGTCGCACCATCCAATTAGCATTCTCTCCTTCAATTCTTTCTTCCCCAATCGTGCAGATCTCTATATCATACATCTGCTCATCCCTATTCACCTGGAATCTCTCAAAGGCTTGCTCTATCATTACGAGCACATCATCATAATTCTTTTCTCCAAACAGAGAACCGGCTGAGCAGAAGCTGTGAAGGATAGGTGGGAATGTCATAGGCTCCTATTCAATATCCATACCCGCAAGACGGGCCATCCTCCTTTGTCAGTTCCTTTCAACTTGTTTCCTTTTCTCATGGGCCTTCGAAAGATACCCTAGGCCAAATCGATCTTTCTTTCCCCTTACTTCTATTGCTCGGGCCATCCCCTGAAGATATTTTCCGAGACCTTTTCCAGCCCTGCAGCCTTTTCCCATGGTAGTTCTTACCCCCAGCCTTGTGTTATTGGATAGCCTCGGTTTTGGAATTTTTCGTCCTTCAGCGACGAAAACTGCATTTGCAAATTCCAAAGACCGAAAGGAACATTCTACAGCATCTTAATTGTGTTCAACATAAGGAGATTCAGTAGATGCAGATGCTATTACGTCCTTTTCTCCTGATATAGTGACTAAACGCCCCTCTATTACAAATTTTAGCTTTTGATGGAGAGACCCCTGCTGAATGTATCCACGGCCTTCCCAGCAGGCAATTATAGGATGGATTAATATCCATGACCTGAAAGTTCACATTATAGGTGCATGGGCCTATCTCCAGAGGAACCTCAATAGTTCCCATTACATCTCTCCTAGTGCCATCAAAGGCTCTGACCATCGTACAGCTTGGCAGCATATAAGAAATATTCAATGGCAATTTGGACAGGGTTGCCAAAGGCATCACATTCAATGAAGAACCATTGTCCAAAAAGACCCTTGGTAATATGTGCCCCTTACAAGTGCTACTTATATGGAGAGCTTTTGTTGACCCAATACCATTGGGTGGCATCTCCTCATAGCTGAAATATATATGGTCGTCTGTCGCGATGTTTCCCACCAGCCTGTCCAAGTTTTCTACCGATATGTTGTTAGCCATATATGCCTGATTCAACACTCTTAACAGGGCATTTCTATGTGGCTCTGAGTTCAAAAGAAAAGATAAGATTGAAATTCTAACTGGTTGACGTTGCAGTTGCTCAACCACGCTATACTCACTGTGCTTTATGAATTTTAAGAACTTGCAGGCTTCCTTCTCACTTACCGACTCTTTTATTCTATTAACCGGGGCTGATCCCCTTTCTGCTTCTTTTGACAAATCCATCTCAATATGGGTTGGTTAAGCTGCTTTCTTCCCTTTGTCTGCTCCTCTATCTTTCCCTGTTAACCCCTGTTCAGCACCTTCAAGATCATAACACCTTCCACTTCGTGTTAAGTGCCCCACACCTGTGATATCCTGCTGACTTGAAGACCCAGGCATAACCATGCTGCAGTCGTATTTCCATGGTGCAGCTTTGTTTTCCTTGTATGAAAAGGAAACAGGCAGATCAATGATTAACTTAGGCGCACTTTTCTCAATGACTGGCATGACTTTCTCCTCTGGTCATCATCATAATAAATGATCAAGGGTCTTTCTATCCCGTAACCAGTTGTAATCTCAATAACTTCTACTTCTTTCTCTATCTCCTTGTAAAACTGGGCCTCCCGATCATCCATCATCTTTTGGACTTTAGCCAGAAAATCCCCGCAGTCCTGTATGACATGGCCTCCACACTTATGGAACGGGCACCAATTCTGTACCCTTTTTGCAACCATTTTTAAACTGTCAGCATCCCCTACCATTCCTGCCTTAACCATCTCGACCCATACTGTCAACATTGGAGTCTTGACTTCCCTGGCATCTCTTTTTACCCTTCTTACCTCCCCTGTCCATACTGCATTTACCCGATTCCCCGCATGATCTGGCAATGGGTTCCCCGCTATATTCGACCCATTCTTTGCCCCAAACTTCACAACTCCGGCATTGATCAGGCTTTGGACTTTTTTTTAAAAGCCAGGCAATCTTCAGTCAAATGTCCTTGAATTCCTGCGTGGTACGCGCAGGCGGTGTCAGAGGTTTGAGGTACACGAGTGCAACAAGTTGACCCTGCAACGGTTTAGGATATAGCTCACCATAGGTGGTAGGAATAGGATCAAATTGGGATTTTTGATCGTTCCTTGGTGAACGTTGGTCATTGCGCCCAACTCCCTGAGTGTTTGGGACAGTGTTTCGGGGAAGGTTTATATGTAGGGATATGCCAGTTGAAAATTGCTGTTGTGGTATATTGGTATAAGGGAAGGGATTTTGGGTAAGATGGTTCACATTGGGGTAATAAGGATTATACCCTGGGTAAGGTGTGTAGGGTGTAGGAGGCGCATAAGATGTGGTAGGAGTATAGGGCCTTGGTGGTGTATATGGTATGGGAGGTACATATTGGTATTGGTTGATACTAATTGCATGGGTCTCCTCTTTCTTCCTGGCAGGGAATACCTTTTTCAAAATAGAAGGCTCACCCCTTCCATTTTCTCATTCTTAATGGCCAACTCTATCATCTCCCCAGATATTACCATGTTTGCAAAGTCCTTGGTGGCACTCCCTACTAATTTGTCATAATATGGTGCTTTCAAAGTGTTGATGAAAAGCACTGTGGTTTCTTTGCTAGTTAAAGGGGGTTGCACTTATGTGGCCAGATCCCTCCACCTTTGCGAGTATTCTTTGAAACTCTCATTGGTCCTCTTTTCCATGTTCTATAGCGACAACCTATCAGGTACCATGTCAGACACATGCTTATAATATTCCATGAAAGCCCTGGCTAAATCTGTCCATGAACGAATCTTGGTACGACTCAATTGATTGTACCATCGGGTTGCTGACCCTGTCAAGCTATCTTGGAAACAATGGATAAGCAGTTTCTCATTATCATCGTGCCCCGTCATCCTTCTACAGTACATGGTCAGATGTGCTGATGGGTTGGTAGTCCCATTATACTTTTCAAAGTCTGGTACTTTGAACTTTGGGGGAATTACTAGATTGTGTACTAAGCTCATCTCTTTGGCATCCAAACTACCAAATAACTCTGTCCCTTCAACGACCCTCAGCCTCTCCTCCAGCAGTTGATATTTTTTCTGTGATTATGCCATTTCGACCCTCTTCAGCTCTGTCATCTTTTCTTTTTCCTTTTCAACTAGTTCCTCAAAGTCGGGAACGTTAACATCATTTAGGTCAGCTCCCACATTACCCTTTTCGGAAACATAGTTCTGTGTCTCTGCAGCTGGCTGGATGTAAACATAGGAGGCTGCCCCAATTGGCACCTCTTGGCTCTTTTGCTGTATATTTTCAGGCTGATCCTCTTCAACTACCACCTTTTTCCGGTGACTGAGTTCTCTCCCGGCCCTTTTTGTTTCATCATGGCATTCATCATTTCCATGAGCTTAGTCATCTGTTCTCGAGCCTCCTCCTGAGATTTAGCTAATTGTTCCTACAGTTCCCTCTGAGTTCTTTCCATTCTTTCAATTCTAGCAAGCTTATCTTTTTCCATAGCTCTAGCTTGAGATCGAGTATTGTAAGGGTGTCGGAAATCCTTTTCTTTCTGAGTGCGACCAATTGTACCTTTAGTTTTTGAAAACCATGAATTAGAAATTATTAACACATCCTTTTTTCTGTTTTATAAAAAGTCAATGAATGAAGGTATGACTAAATGTGAATGAATGAATCAAATAAAATGGATATGTACATGACTACGTATATGAATACGAAACAATAAATGAATGAACAAGTGAAATGAACAAATTTAGTATTTCAAGTTAATTCCCAATTTTAAGAAAAATAATTCCATTTTAATTGAAAATGATCCGGAATTTATTAATTCAAAATTTTCCTATATTTCCCGACAAAATCGGCAAAATATAGAAATTTTTATTCATTCGGAAAACTTTCCGAATCATTCTCGTTTTTTTTTTGAAAGAAAGATATTCCTTTATTAATGATAATTGATGATATTCCCTCCAGCAAACCCGGTAGAGAACTCATGAATTATTTTAACTCGGGAATATCTTTATTTTTTATTGAAAATCATTGTCTTTTTCAAAACATTTAAAAATATGAACATGAACATGTATGATATAAATAAAATGACATGGCAAATCTAGATAATATAATGCAACCTAAATGATATGACATAATTCAAATGACATAGTATATTATAGGTAAAATAAAAAAAATCCTAAGTATCATGGTATATTCTAAATGAGATAAAATGATTTAAATGACATGGCAATTTTAAAGGATATGCCATATTTTAAATGACATGGCATGTTATAAATAAAATAACCTAAATGACATGGAATATGATCTAAATGACAAAAAATCACATGGAATTAAAATAACGCTAACATATAATATGCATGAAAATATTAATAAAAATAATAGTGCATGAACATAGTATATGCTAAACAATGTGACAAAAATAACTAAATAAAAAGCATAGGATATCATGAAACATTAAAAATCATATGGCAAACAAATATAAGATCATAAAATGTGAATTAAAATAATAATAATAATATCATGAAAAATATCATAGCAGAAATCATACATTTAAATAAAATGCATGAATATGAAAAATGCAATGCATGAAAAATGTATTTCTTCCTTTAATTAAAGAAATTCGTATATCTAAAAAGATATCCGGCTACCTTAGGAAAATATGTCAAATTAGATTTTCTAAAAAAAACAAAACTTTGTGATTGTTTGAAAATAATTTAGAAGAAAAATTTGAATAAAATTTAAAACCTTTACCAAACCCTTTTAAAATGGCTCTAATTTTCTAAGTTTAAAATCCCGGACTTAACTACCCTTAATCCGAGATTTATAAAATCATTTTTAGAGTTTAAAAAGGCTTAGAAACTACCCTAAGACAGTAGCTAAATCTTCTAACCAACCCCTCTAAATGCCTTAGCCAAATTCAACCCTTATTCCTCTTTTGATTTCAAATCAGCCTCTACTGTCCGGTTTTGCCACACGATTTTTTAGCCTATTTTTAAAAATTCAAAAAATTCTGAAACAAATAATGGAGACTTAGAACATGTAAATATACACGAGAAAAAATTATCTTAATTTTCTGATTAAAAATGACTTCCCAAAAAAATTGGAGATGTTCGAGTACTGGGTGGAAAAAAAAAACTATTTGTCAAAACACATTTTTTGCCTTTGATAAATTTTTCAAAAACCAAAGTAGAAATTGTTTGAAATCATCACAAAGACCTAAGAACAGTAGCTAAACATTTTAAAAACCTTAGATAAAATTGGCTAAGTAAAAAAAATCACAAAGGTAGAATAATCAATTTGACAATTCCTTAATTTTCCACAAGTATGCTCAAGGGAGCATGACTTTGAGCCATTAATTGGCCTAAGTCACAAATCATGTGGCAATGACATGGAATGCATGAACATACAGCAAATGAAATGTATGAAATGCATGGTCTAAAGGTCTAAATGGTAAAGGAAATGCATGACAATTCATGGCAACCTAAATGCCTAGCATGAATTTGCATGGCAATAAATGCTATCCTAACTCTATATGCATGTAATGCTTGATAATGTAAATGTGACTACGATCTAATATGTTATGAATATGCATGAAAATGAATGCGACCTAAGACCTAAATAGCATATTAATGCATGACAATATCAATGTGATTTAAGACTCAATATGCATGGCAATACCAATATGGCCTAGACCTAAAATGTAATGAACATGCATAGCAATACTATGAACATACAATGACTCATGAAACTAATGTCAATGCTGGAACAAACAACAACTAATAAACAATTTCAAGATATGATAATGCAAAGCATGTTACCTAAACAAAATGCAAATGCATGACAAGGCAAGGGATGCATGAAAAGGCCAAAAGATCACATGAGACTCTAATGCAATCCTATTTAGTGAATGACATAAGTACATGACAAATCATATTAAAATGCATAATGTCATGAAATTTTCAATAGCATATAACATACCAAAATCAAAATACACAAGCTCATGGCATGGAAATGCAAACAAGTTAAGAAACAAAAGGAAAATGCACATGCAAGGCAAACAAACATGGTATTACCGAATGGTCATGGATCAATATGATGGCATTTTTATCATAGCATTTTCATAAACACATGGCATACTAAAACCAGAATATGCAAGTTCATGACATGGAGATGCAAACAAGTTAAGAAGAAAAAGAAAAATACACATGCAAGGCATACAAAATGGAATGGCCGAATGGTCATGAAACAAAATCATGAAAATGCAAACATGTAATACATGATACATGAAAAAAATGCACAACATGAACATATGAACAACAGTGGCCGAATATGCAAGGATGCAATATCAAGCATGGAAATGAAATATATAAGTAAATATAGCATAGAAAATAATGTAAAGAACATATATACACAAGATTTAACATAGACATGCAAAAATTACAAGCAAAACTAGTAAATAGAACAAGAAAAGTTAAGCTCCATGGTTGGTTTCAAATGGGCATAGCCTCTCACCAAACCATAATCACTTGGTCTTGCCAAGATCATGAAGCCTTTCCATCTCAATAAAACAGAAAATAAACATGTAAAACAGAAAATAAGGTGAGCTGCATGGTAGGTAAAAATGGGCATAGCCTCTCTCCTAACCATGGTCACTTGGTCTAGCCAAGATCATGTAGCCATTTCAACCTTTTTTGCTTCATATTTTGTAAAAATAAGAACCTTAGAATACTCTAAAAAAACTAGTAAAAATCATTTTTCACAACAATATGCAAGGAAGAAAAAAAAAACGAAAAACAAGGCAAATAAATGTGCCATTTTCGGCCATAGGATGAAACCATAAAAAAATATATTGTTTTCCACCATTTTAAAGAAGAAGAAGAAGAGATGAAAACATGATTAAACATTAAAAAAATTTATTTCTATGAAAAATTTAGTAGGAAAATATGATAGAAAAATTAAGAAAACACCAAGGAAATGAAGAAGAAACCTAGGCTAGAGCTTGGTAGAGATGACTACCTTCATGCTCTTTATTGAAATTTCTTTCAAAACATTTTTCTTGCCAAATTTAGCTACTATTTTCCAGCCAAAAACTTGTGAAAAAATGAAAACATACTCCTCCCTTTAGCCTTGGCCGAATGCCCCCTAGCCCTTGGATGGGAATTGCACTTTTTCTCCTCCAATCTTGGCCTTTAGATTAGATATTTTGATGAAAACATGAAAATGTCATCTTGCCAATTGATAGCAGCCCTTAAGATGTGTACTCATCCTTGTAGTAACCTTATCCATTAGATGCAAAATAGGACCAATCCCATGCACTCCCTTGATTGCCCCTTTTGAGTGCCTACCTTTGGATGAGTTGTGCTCTTCCATTCTTGGTCATTGGATGAGGCCAACATAAAAATGACATCTTGTAGATTAAATCCAGCCCTCAACATGTGTACACAGCCCTTGTAGATGGCCTAAGCCATTGGATGAAAAGAGATAATCCCATGCACTCCCTTGCTTAACCGAATGGATGCTCACCTTTGGATGAATTTGCTCATCTTTTTTCTTCCATTCTTGGCCACTAGATGAGGGTTCTTTTATGACAAATAAAAATGTCATTTAGGCATTTAAACTTGGCCATTGGATGGTGCATTCAACTTTCCTACAAGGCACCTAAGCCATTGGATGAAGGGGGGACCATTTGCAAGGTGTTAGTGATAGCATGTGGCTTGATAGTGACTAGGGAAATAAATTGTTCAAGCTTCCTTCTTCTCCTCTATGTTGGCTGACCAAGGGAAGAAAAAATCCCAGCAATTCCTTCTTCTTTCATATTTTCCCCAATTACCAATTTGCCATTTTTGGTTTCCTTGGTGAAATGACCTTTTTGCCCCCCGAACTTAAATAAATAGAAAAAGGACTCCAAATTTGAATTTTTTTTAATACTTCTGAAATAAAAAATTGAATTCTCAAAGTTTTCAAAATTTTTCGAGTCCATTTTCTATTTATTTCGGATTTATTTTCGAAATTACCCCTTTTATGCACCCGAACTTTACTATTTTTTAAACCAGCTCCAAATCCAGATTTTTCTTCACCAATATGTTCCAAATAATTTAAAAATATGATCTGGAAGTTTTCATAATTTTTGGAGCTCATTTGCTATTTTTTCGAGATTTATCTGCTTGAATTACTGCATAGGGGATCCGATATTTGGTCATTTTGCAAACGAACTCCGAATCAAGATTTTCTTTCTCCAATATCTTCCAAATAATTTAAAATTGAGATATGCAAATTTTCAGTATTTTTGGAATTCGTTTGCTATTTTTTCGGGATTTATATGCTTGAATTACTACATAGGGGACCCGGGATTTGGCCATTTTGCAAACGAACTCCGAACCAAGATTTTATTTTTCCAATCTCTTTGAAATGATTTAAGAATGATATTTGCAAATTTTTAGAATTTTTGGAGTTCACTTGCTATTTTTTCGGGATTTATCTGCTTGAATTACTACATAAAAGACCCGATATTTTGCCATTTTGCAAACGAACTCCGAATCTAGATTTTATTTCGCCAATCTCTTTGAAATGATTTAAGAATGAGATTTGCAAATTTCCAAAATTTTTGGAGTTCATTTGCTATTTTTCCATATTTTCCAATTTTGCCCTTTTTCCTCTGAAACCCGATTTTGCTCAAAACAAGTCTAATTTTTAGATTTTCTTCAAACTGAGCCTTGGGCTATCCTTGTTTAATCATTTCTCATCAATTAAGGGCTTTAGATCTTCCGAATTGGGCCATTTCTATAATTCTTCCAAAATTCACCGAAATCCACCAAAAAAACCCTAATTCTCGGTTTTCTTCCGAATTGACTTTTCTATCAGTTGTTCTTCCAAATGGCTTCTCCATTACCCGAAGTAAGTGCTTATCATTCATTTGAGACCTTCAATTCTGACCAATTTGATCGTTTAAGCACTTTTCCCCAAATTTCTCGAATTAGGGTTTCTTTTCTACTGAATCTCGTAACCCAACTTCCAACCTCCATATCTTTCAATGTAGACCTCAGATTATCAAAATTCTTTCACCATTTTTCAATTGAACCTCAAATCTTGATTTTGAAAGTGGGTTGATGATGGAGACTCAATTAAGAGTTGTAAACCCAAGTGCAGGTTATGTTCAAGTAATAAATTCTCGGGTGTCCGAGGTCGAACCACAGGGAAGCGTATTAGTAAGTATAAGTTTATAAATATATAAGAAAAAGAAAGTAAACAAGATATTAGGGAATCAACAACAAAACAAGATAAACAAGATATTAGAGAACAAAATAAACAAAATAACATAAAAGAAATTAAACAAGATATAAAAAAACAATAAGAAAAGATGTTGAGGTTAGAGAATCCACTCTTGGTGTTATGCTAAGATTAATCTTGTTTTATTACACAATTGAAATCCACACATAAAGGAGGTTCCAATCGGAAGGTTTAGCAATTCAGTCCAAATTGTCCAACGTCCATAGCATATGATATTATGTTCATTTGGTATCCTCAAAACTCATAAAAAGAGTCCAAGCATTCCTTATGCCAAGGTATATGTCTACAACAAATCAAGGTTATGAAACCAAGCATTTATTGTGCCATTTTCATTGTCAATAATGAATCAAGATCCCTACTTTGCAAGTATGATTTTAAACCAAAAGAAAATATTATCTATACTAGTGTTTATAAATGATGATTCATTTTAGCTCATGTTTAAGAGACTAACCTTAGCATTTACCAAGAGCTTCACCTCATCACCTCAACAATATGATTAGCAACACATACTAGATATGAATAAAATGAAAAGAAATGTAAGAAGCATAAGTAAATAAAAAAAAAAAAAAAACTAGAGAAAAGAAAGAAAAAGAAAACTTAGAGAATTTTATTACAATGGCTAATATCCTCCCAATCTATCTTTAATGCTCATCCAAGGCCCTTTATTTATACACATTTTGGAGAGCTAAATGACAAGAGACAATCTTTATAAATTTCAAAGGTAGGTATAATAGGTGGGTGCATTTTTCTAACAATTTTCGTCATATTGTATGACAATTCTGATCAGCCAGCTTGATGGTCGATTTTGTCAATGTTGTAGGCTCGATCTGATCAAATGGTCTTCTAGAAAAATATACCCCTATCAGTTACGGATCCATAGCCGTTCGAATCAGATCATTTGCTCATGTGGATCGGAAGATATGGTCAAAATACCAAAACAGGTCAGCACAGACGTCATTGCACATCAGCCAACTTGATGGTCGATTTCGCTAGGGAAAACGACTCCGTTTCAAGAAGTGTAAAACATAAAAAAGATAGATATGCCTCTTAACTTTGCACTGTAAAACATTCAGCCTTATTTCTTCAGTGAAACTCCAGATATAGCTGATATGGCAAAAGGTGTCGGAACTGGAACTGAATTGGATTTGCCCTTAATTCTTGATTTAACCTAGTAATCTGAAATCACTCAAAGAAACTCGTGAAAAACACCAAATTACATAAAAATATAAAAGATCATAAACACAAGTAGACTAAACAATAATAACTCGTATTTGACACAAAACAATAATAAAACATAACTAAAAACTATATAATTATACGAGTTATCACACCCCCACACTTAGATTGTTGCTAGTCCCTAGCAACGACTCAATAAAAATAAAATAAGAAAATCTAATCTAATCCATTTTCGTTGGAAATCACGGTGGCACTTAGCATGTGACACAAGCCTTTAAACCCCTAGGTGTCCCTAGTGGACGAGTTTAGTCTCGTGAGGGTTTGCTAGAACGATACCCACAAACATTGAAAAACTAAAATATAAGTAAACTACATACACTAAAAATATTTACTCCTAATCCTTTCAATATAAATTAGAGACAATCTTTGAACAAGTCTTATAAACTAATCAATAGCTCAAAGAATTTCACAAAAATTCATGCTTCAATGTAAATAAATGAGTTAAGCCAATATTAACATAACATATTTCAATCAAAATAGTGCATATTCAACTTAATCTCAACTTCTCACTATACTCTTATGATTTTCACTCTTTAAAGTAGTGGTAAAGTGTTTACAGTCAATCAATCTCATGAAAACAGTTCTACCATATGCTTGCTTGTCCACCTATTCTCAGATCATACAACTTCATAAATCAAGAGGTCTTTTTTCAAGGTTGTAATGGGGCCAAAGGGTTATAATGTGGTTAAAGAACAAAAGGATAAAGATATCACAAAGGTTCCAAAAAGTTCATAGAGTTTAGAGACATAATAAGATCATACGAATAAAACTTCTCAAAACTCTTATAAAGCACATAATAACATAGGCTAAATATTCATGTTGAGCCTTTGCTTCATTCTAACCAACTTTGTAACATCTTTTTCTTTACTTTAACTAGAAGTTCAAGAGAAGTTTTTTTTTTTTTTTTAATATGGGAATGTATTTGACAATGATCCCTTTCTTTTTCTCTTGACTTTTGCCTCTCTCCTCCCCCACACTTATCTTTCGTTCTAACCCAAATTTTCAAAAAGTATCCCTTGTTTTTGCAATATGTCTCAAAATATATAATCCATCTTTAGAACAAGGGTAAGGATATAAGTATATTTAGGCTAGGTGTAAGTTCTGGTTACCAATAAAATAGCATATTTAATGTAGGCTCAAATTGGCTCACTAGTGGGGATGTTCTCTTAGAACATTAATAATGGATGGCTGTTTGGCTCTGGTTATAATCCTAATGCCTCTATCATATTCATGTTGTCACATGTATCAATATAGTCTCAAACGGTTTAAAGCAAGTTCTAGAGAATCATGTAATCATAAGAGCACTCAAGAAAGAAATTAGATTGATTTGTATAATGCATCAATCATTATAGGCTCAAAAACTCACAAGGATGATTATACAAGTCAGATTAAGTCTAAACATGCTTCTTTCTCAATCAACATATCATATTAACATTGGCTCATAAAAAGGTTGACATCAAGCTCAATTCTCATGAAAATCTTCTCACTAATAAATCTGTTTTAGACTTATGCAATTCATATCTCATCATTGTATTAAAAAGGAACTAGAACACATTAAAAATAATAATAATAATAATAAAGGTTCATAAAAAAAAATAGTAGACA
This sequence comes from Fremontodendron californicum, assembly GCA_030761205.1. NCBI lineage: Eukaryota > Viridiplantae > Streptophyta > Magnoliopsida > Malvales > Malvaceae > Fremontodendron > Fremontodendron californicum. The sequence goes on from JAULJL010000037.1 coordinate 14,911,193, forward strand.
AAAATAAAAGAAATCCTAAATCGTTCCCCCCACACTTAATTCTTACATTGTCCTCAATGTAAGTCTATTAACCCAAATGAAAGAATCATGTGTAAGAGAAAAGAACTAATAACATAAGAATAGGAATAACTAAGACTCAAAACAAAACAAACTCATGCAACCTAATTAATCCTAAAATACTAAACAAAAATTAACAAGTAAACATAAAAAGATTAAAATCAAACTGACAAGGTATGTCTCAAGTCTCCCTTACTCAGACCTTGTTCAGAATGAATACTTCTAAATGGCTTAAAACACATCAAATTTTTTTTTTTTTTTTTTAAATTAGCAAAATATGTCCCTTACCCCCTACTAAAGGTAGAATTTAGGAGATATTACCTGCAGAGGTTGCTAACCACTTATTATAACTGAGACACAACAAACAAAATGTTAGATAATGTCACAAAGACAGAGTGCAATCCACTCCTTGCTCGTCCATATCTCTTTTTCTTTTTCCGAGCGTTTGCGAAACAACCGTAGCAGATAAATACTCATAAGCTTGGAGCTTTTTGAGTAAATCTTCAATGGTTGTAGCAGAAATTATGGTTCTCCTTGCCTCTGAAAACATGAATCCATTATCCACAGCATTATCTAAATATGAAAGCAAATTACTAAAATAACCATTAATATTAAGCAAACCAATGGGTTTCTTATTTGTGACCAAAGATGACCAAGAAGCCACGCAAGCTATTTCTTCCAATGTACCCAGACCTCCTGGTAAAGCAATGAATGCATCGGCAGAATGGTACATGATTGTTATCCGTTCAGGGATACTCCAGACTTGTATTTCCTTACCCACGGTAGGTCCACAAAAACCTGTGAATAGTTTTGGCACGATTCCTAGAACTGGACTTCCTCCGGCATGTGCTGCTGTAGCGACTGCTCCCATTAAACCCGAACTACCGCCTCCATAAATCAACTGGATCTTTTGTTGGGCAAGTATTACTCCAACTCTTATGGCTTCATCAGCGAATATTTTATTTTTCCCTGGATAAGCACCTCCAAAGACACAAATTTTTTCAATGCGCTGGGACGAAGTACTTTCCATTTGTTTTTTTTTTTTTTTTCGAGTGCCTGAAAGAGAATGAGTACATGGTGTAATATATAGAGGACTGAGTAGTGAATCAGACAAGAGTAATAATGTCGCCGAAAGTGTATTTGACCTGTCAGAAGAAAATGTTAACCTAACAAAAGATTTTTGCGTGATTTCAGGAAGAAAATCAAAAAGAGAAGAAAAATCAACCGTAAAAGACTAATGCAAAAAAAAAAAACGAGAATAATTACACAAATCGAACAACACGTAAATTAAACCGAAATGAAGTTATTGCAAATCAAACCAAAAGCTGAGAAGTCATTTATTGTAGTTGTGATTGTGGCTCACATCTTCCTCTGGTTTTACGTTCAGAAACGGCTTAAACGCCTTCTATGAGTCGAGGATATGCTTCCCATCCAGTTTTCTTACAAGCTGGCAAACAGGGTCTTTTAACATCAGATTCCCAAGATGTTGCCATTCCCTTTGGAATTGCGGCCATAAATCAAGAATTTCTCTTTGTACGTCTCCACTAGGATGCGTCTCAAGAGAAAGTTGGATATTACCCAAATTCTCCTTACTCAGTCCATCCTTAATGAATTCAATTTTATCATCTCGATTAGAGGACGGAATCCCAATAGAACGACATTTACCGTTACACGTCCATCGTGCATATTTGTGGCAATTTGAACTCATGCGCTTTGCTCGTCGCTTCTTTGTAAAAGTGCTTCTACCTGTACCTGGTAAATGCAAAACAGGAAGATATTCATCTTCACGTACCTTGGCTTCAATTATCCAACGTATGTCTTCAGGAATCCCTTTGTGCATAAGCATTCTTAATCTTTCAAATCGAACTTGGTAAAGCTTCAGTAAAATATTTCGAGGAAAAGGAGGGAATCGTTTCTGCAATCTTTTGAGAATATCATCCATCCTGAAGAAAAAAAATGAAAGAGAAATTGAAAGAGAAATTTATATACAATATCAGTTTTGTGGGTAGCTGATGGAACCGACTTAAATAATCACGGAGTACCGTTATCCGCCATTTAACCGGGGTTAAAAAAAATGTATTATTATTATTATTTTTATTATTATTTTTTTTTGGAAATTAGTAAAAATTATATTTACATCTAGTTATTTTCAAAACAAGGATCAGAAAGAAAAACAACCTCTTCTTGAGTAACATGATTTTCCAAAAAGAGTTTGAGTCTTTGTCCATTTACCTTGAATACGTTACCATTTTGAGGATTCTCAATGTCAATTGCTCCATAATGATACACATGCTTAACCACAAATGGGCCAGTCCATCTTGATCTCAACTTACCAGGAAATATGTGAAGTCTAGAATTATAAAGTAGAACTTTTTGCCCAACATCAAATGTTTTTCTTGAAATTAACTTGTCATGAAAGGCTTTAGTTCTTTCTTTATGAATTTTAGAATTCTCATATGCATCTTTGAATAAATTTGGCCAGTAAAATCCACACTGTAAAATTTTTGCAGCAGTTTTCTTTGATGAAAAATGACCACCACATGCCTCTGAATGACAAAACTTAATTACACTACTTACCTCATTGTCGGGAATGCATCTTCGAAAAATTTGATCAGGACAATATTTGAACAAGTAAGGGTCATCCCAGTAGAACTTCTTTACCTCATTCAGAAACTTCCTTTTATCTTGGGGGCTCCATTGAGAAGGAATTTTTCCCAAAAAGGAATATTTTAGCTCGGATGGCAATGGTTTTAAATCCAGCTTGGGCGGTTCAATAGTTGATGGTACAGTGACATTTGTGAGTGATGGGAGTTCCTCAAACTTTTGTTTCCAACGATGCTTATCCTGAAAAGAATTTAACAAAGAATCAGTGTGTGAAATTTCTGAAGCATTATCAAACTCACATTCAATTAAATAAGCTTCTAAAGGATCATGGAATGTGGTAGTGGTGAGATGTTCATGAACAAGTTCTTCAATGAAATCCACTTCATGTACTTCTGAATCATCACCAGGTTGCTTGCAAATGTTGAACACATTTAATTCTAAAGTCATATTTCCAAAAGAAATGTTCAACATACCATTCCTGCAATTTATCAGAGCATTAGAAGTTGCAAGAAATGGACGGCCTAATATAACAGGAATTTGAACATTTGGATTTGAAACAGGATGTGTGTCTAAAACAATAAAATCAACAGGGAAGTAAAAATTATCAATTTGAAGCAAAACATCTTCAACTATCCCTCGAGGAATTTTTACAGAACGATCAGCTAGTTGAAGTGTAACAGGTGTTTCCTTGAGTTCACCTAAACCTAACTGTTGATAAACAGAAAAAGGCAAAAGATTAACACTAGCACCAAGATCAAGCAATGCACGTTCTATTCTAGTGTTTCCAATGATGCATGAGATTGTTGGACATCCAGGATCTTTGAATTTTGGTGGAGTAAGGTGCTGAATGATTGAGCTCACACTTTTCGTCAGAAATGCTTTCTTTTGTACATTATGTTTCCTTTTAACTGTGCAAAAATTTAGCATAAGATGAAACTTGTTTGATTGCATCCAATAAAGGAATGTTAATCTTAACTTGTTTGAAAAGTTCATAAATTTCTGCATTTTGATTCAAATTCTTTATTGTTTGCAACCTTTGAGGAAAGGGAGCAGGATGCATACCTTTTTCTTTGTCCAAATTTTCAAGAAGTTCAGACTTACCATCATCCTTACCGTTACTTTTCGGAGAGGAAGGAGGATCTTGGTCTTTTGATGGAATGTTTTTGTCAATTGCCTTTCCACTTCGAAGAGTTGTGATAGAACTGGCATTTTCCTGTTGAGTTTCATTGGAGCAAGAAACAAGACATTGAGTAGAAGGGTTAGGCTGAGGTTGAGCAGGAAACTTACCTTTTTCTTGAGTGCGTAATGAAGCTGTCAATGTGGACAAGGTGTTTTTGATCTCATTGATGTCCTGTGAAGTTTGGTTATTCACATTTGCTTGTGTTTGCATGAATGCTTGCAATGTCTCTTCCAAGGTTTGTACACGTGAAGGTTGATAGGAAAAAGTGTTGCCTGGCTTTTGAGATTGTGGTACCTGAACATGATTATTATTCCGCCAACTGAAGTTGGGATGATTTCTCCATTCAGGGTTATACGTTTCAGAGTAAGGAGAAGGAAAAGGCTTTTTAAATGTGTTTATGGAATTTTCTTGATCATGCAACGCTTCTTTAAGAATGGGAATGTTTGGACATTCAGAAGTAGGGTGTCCCATGATTTCACAAATTCCACAACTTTCTTCATTTTTAACCGTTTTGACTTCTTTTACTTCTCTAAGTTCCATGGCTTCAATCTTTCTAGCCAAATTAGCTACTTTAGCTTTTATCTCATCTTCTTGACTAAAATGATATTTACCTCTGTTAGAAACAAGATTAGATCTATTGGAACTTTCAGAGGAATTATCTGTGTGCCAGGCTTGAGAGTTATCTGCCAAATGGTCTAGGTAGTCAAAGGCTTCTTCAGGTTCTTTTTCTAGAAACTCACCGTTACACATTGTTTCAACAAATTGTTTAGTTTCGGGAGTTAAACTTTCATAAAAGAAACTAATAAGACGCCATTTTTCAAAACCATGATGTGGACAAGAACTTAACAAATCTTTAAAACGCTCCCAGCACTGAAAAAATGCTTCATTTTGATTTTGATTAAAATTTTGAATCTGTCTTTTCAAAGCAGTAGTTTTATGTGCTGGGAAAATTTTCTTTAGAAACTCAGTTTGTAATTCTTGCCATGTGCCAATTGACCTTGGTTTTAAATTATGAAGCCAAATTTTTGCTTTATCTTTTAAAGAAAAAGGAAATAATTTTAGCTTGACAATTTCATTTGTACATTGTTGGTCATTAAAGGTGACACATACATCTTCGAAGTCTTTTAGAAACGAGTAAGCACTTTCCGATTCTAACCCATGGAAATTTGGAAGCAAAGCTATCATACCTGGTTTAAAACGAAAGTTGTTTGCATTGAGAGGAAAAATAAAACAAGAGGGTGATGAGCTTCGAGTTGGTTGCAAGTAGTCACGCATGGTGCGTACTTGTCTGTTCTCATCTTCAGCATGAACACTTTCATTGTCAGCCATGGTAGGAGTTGTATTAGAAAGATTACCTGAAAAAGTTTCACAATAAAATCTAACTAAACGACGAGATCTAAAATCACGTCGCCAAACAAGCATAAAACAAAGTTAATATACAGATTAGGCGGTATAACCAGCCAATAAAAATAAAACAAAGTTAATATACAATATAAATATAAATATATAGAAAATTAGGCGGTATAACCAGCCAATGAAAATAAATATAGGCGGTATAACCAGCCAATAAAAATAAATATACTTATAAACTTATATACTTAGTATTGCCTCCCCGGCAACGGCGCCAAAAACTTGATGGAGACTCAATTAAGAGTTGTAAACCCAAGTGCAGGTTATGTTCAAGTAATAAATTCTCGGGTGTCCGAGGTCGAACCACAGGGAAGCGTATTAGTAAGTATAAGTTTATAAATATATAAGAAAAAGAAAGTAAACAAGATATTAGGGAATCAACAACAAAACAAGATAAACAAGATATTAGAGAACAAAATAAACAAAATAACATAAAAGAAATTAAACAAGATATAAAAAAAACAATAAGAAAAGATGTTGAGGTTAGAGAATCCACTCTTGGTGTTATGCTAAGATTAATCTTGTTTTATTACACAATTGAAATCCACACATAAAGGAGGTTCCAATCGGAAGGTTTAGCAATTCAGTCCAAATTGTCCAACGTCCATAGCATATGATATTATGTTCATTTGGTATCCTCAAAACTCATAAAAAGAGTCCAAGCATTCCTTATGCCAAGGTATATGTCTACAACAAATCAAGGTTATGAAACCAAGCATTTATTGTGCCATTTTCATTGTCAATAATGAATCAAGATCCCTACTTTGCAAGTATGATTTTAAACCAAAAGAAAATATTATCTATACTAGTGTTTATAAATGATGATTCATTTTAGCTCATGTTTAAGAGACTAACCTTAGCATTTACCAAGAGCTTCACCTCATCACCTCAACAATATGATTAGCAACACATACTAGATATGAATAAAATGAAAAGAAATGTAAGAAGCATAAGTAAATAAAAAAAAGAGAAAACTAGAGAAAAGAAAGAAAAAGAAAACTTAGAGAATTTTATTACAATGGCTAATATCCTCCTAATCTATCTTTAATGCTCATCCAAGGCCCTCTATTTATACACATTTTGGAGAGCTAAATGACAAGAGACAAGCTTTATAAATTTCAAAGGTAGGTATAATAGGTGGGTGCATTTTTCTAACGATTTTCGTCATATTGTATGACAATTCTGATCAGCCAGCTTGATGGTCGATTTTGTCAATGTTGGAAGCTCGATCTGATCAAATGGTCTTCTAGAAAAATATACCCCTATCAGTTACGGATCCATAGCCGTTGGAATCAGATCATTTGCTCTTGTGGATCGGAAGATATGGTCAAAATACCAAAACAGGTCAGCACAGACGTCATTGCACATCAGCCAACTTGATGGTCGATTTCGCTAGGGAAAACGACTTAGTTTCAAGAAGTGTAAAACATGAAAAAGATAGATATGCCTCTTAACTTTGCACTGTAAAAAATGCAGCCTTATTGCTTCAGTGAAACTCCAGATATAGCTGATATGGAAAAAGGTGTCGGAACTGGAACTGAATTGGATTTGCCCTTAATTCTTGATTTAACCTAGTAATCTGAAATCACTCAAAGAAACTCGTGAAAAACACCAAATTACATAAAAATATAAAAGATCATAAACACAAGTAGACTAAACAATAATAACTCGTATTTGACACAAAACAATAATAAAACATAACTAAAAACTATATAATTATACGAGTTATCAGTTGACTTTTTCAGAAGTTGACTATTTTTGGGTTGACTTTTTTGGGGGTTGACTTTTTTGAGTTTGACTTTTTCTGTCTGCTTTCTTAGACCAATCCTCGGAGTACCACCTGCAGGATGAGAAAAGCCTTTTAGCATTCAGAAACATCAATTTAGGAAGAAAATGTACCTGATTTAGGGGTCCGGACAAAATTAGGTGTCTACAAGGACCAAAGCAAAGGAATAGTGAAGATGGATCATGGGAGATGACAACCTTTATGATATTGATCATAGCTTGCCTTCTTGATTAAAGTTTTCTGAAACATTAATATGATTTATTAATAAACATTAGATGTTTATTTTGGCAATCATGTGCCAATATGAGAATGATATAATTATGTTTTGAACATATTTAATGTGCTGGCATCAGATGCCATACATTGATCATTTCTTTTAAATAAATCATTTATTATAGAATTGTTCTATATGATGGTCCCTTTATTCTCAAATATATTAATTGCAATAGTATTTAAGAATACCAAACGGCCTAGTAACTTATGGGACTCAAAAACAGTTTTCGGATCAAATTTCCCTTAACTTCTACACATGTAGAATTTAATGGGAGCTATTAATTATTCTTTAAATGTTAAAGATAATAATTGAACTTAGTGATAAAATTTCCATTATGTGATAAATGCAATTATTTGGAAACGTTCCAAACTAGAGAGGATTGCATGTTTATATCCTAAATGTTATAAAACAAACTCTTTTGTTTTGGCTTGCAAAAGGAGTTACATTTGGATCACTAGCTACAAGCTAAAAAATGATTCCAATAGTTGTTAAAGTAACAACTGAGCCATATGATTGGAATCTGGGTCTCGTTGTGATCTAAATCGTTTAATAACTTTGATAATATGATTATCATGAATATGACCAACCATGTTCTCATGAGGCACTTAAGCAATATGATTGTCTCAAGTGCAAATGGGAGATTGTTAGTATATAACCTAGAGCCAATCAGATTGGACAAGGGATATACAGTTAATAATGCAAACCTATAATATTCCTTAGTAATACAAGATTTTTATTCATGTTAGTACGATGATAAAGAATTATTAAGTACTAATCGGATGAAGCCTAGGAATATAACGACATTGTAAAGAAATTATAAGGAGTTATAATTGTGAGATCCTCATACATCAAAGCCTTGTTCCTCAAACTGTTCCTGGTCATCGTATTCCAAGACGGGGCATTGGCAATGCTCAAAGACTAGTACCTGTTAAGCCTTCTTACTTATGAAGTAAGCAACCGATCTCATAAGTTGAAGTATGAGGGATACTTGGGATAACATGTAGGTTCTTGTCTATTGGACAAGTTCACTGAACTTGGCCCGCTGTGAGAACTCTATTGGGTATTGTCACTCAAGTACCAGTCGTGTATATTAGTCCTCAGACTTGTGATACCAGATCATCTTGTATGGGGAGCGTCATACTTTGATTCCATCACGAACGGGTCCCAAATGAAAGGATGCTTATGGTAGGGTGGTTTTGGGTATGAAATGAACCATACGAAGATGGATGAGTGATCCAGAGAGGATTCACTCCAAGTGACATAGGAGACATATCTCATCTGTTCTTGGCTTCGATTAACTTGTTAAAGTCTTTGGCCGAAGCATGATGGGTTTAGGAGAAATTGTTTCTCTAAATTCATAAGGTTAACCATAAGCTACAAGAACTAATATGGATTGAACATGAGTAGACACTACACCATGCTCATGGGCTTTCCGGGGTATTTGGTGAAAGGACCGTATTATACTGATATGCTGGTTACTGAAAGGTTTCAATGAGGTCTCGTTGACTTCTCATTTGGGTGGTCATGATGGGTTGCTAGATCCCGCTCTTGATCTATGGGTATAAATTAATGAGATTAATTTATACACATTGCCAACATGTTGGGAACCTAATGAGTCACACGCAAGACAGGATTGTTGGCTTAAGCTTGGGATTTAATTAAGTAATGACTTAATTGAATAAAAGGTTAATTTGGAGGACCTAATTGAATAAGATTCAATTTAGGAAGGTTAAGACATAATTTGGATTTGAGAAATCCAAATAAAGATGTCTTAATGAGACAATGTGGATAAGCTTGTCTTAAGCAGACCATGTCTTAATTTAGACATGTCTTAAGATAAGTTGTCCTAGCCAAAAGTGAAGTTGTCCAAAATGAGAAAAAGTTTCTTGTTTTAGAGGAGTTTGATTACGAATCAAATTCTGACTTCTCATATTTCACTAAATCGTACATTGCTTCGGTTATGTCTAAGTTCGAGTCCGGCACTAAGAGTTAGTGTTTGACTAGGACTCTAACACTTGTTAAGTGAAAGAGTTTCACTTGAATAAGGACTCTATTAATCCGAGCTTGTTGAGTTCAATTAGGACTCTAAAAGTTTGATTTAGAATCAAACTCTTATACTTGTGAAACCGAGCAATTAACGTAGACATAAACCGGGATAGGTTCGACCTTGGCTTTAAGAGTTAGAGTTTAAGTCGAATTGGGATACATGAGGTAAAAGAGTTCCACCTCAACTGGGGTGTTGCGATTTAAATCAAACACTTATCCCTTCCCTATCCCTTGTTTGCTGAACATGGACTTGAAAGTGTCTAGGTTCATCCAAGCTTATGTGATAAGAACTTGGGTAGAACTAGAACACTTTAACAAGAGAAGAGTTCTCTTTAATCAAGAGTTTAAATAAAAGAGAAACTCTTATCCTATCCCATGATCACGGCCGGCCAAGTAAATGGTGGAGATAGAATTTTTATTTGTTTTTTTACGAAAAGAGTGAAAAAGTGTGAATGTGATTCCTTTTTGGTTTTACGTGAAAAGAAATGAAAAAGAATTCGTTACTTAGGGATATATGGTTTTGTGAAAAGATTGCCATGAATTGTTTTTGTTTTTCACGTGTATTGATGAAAAACTTTAGGTTTCACGTGAATTGATAAAAGAAATCTTTTGGCTTTATGAGAATAGAAAAAGAATAATTGTTATTTCTAAGTGTAAGACACAATTCGACCAAGCAAGACATTCACCGTTGTCGCACCTCATCTTTTTTTTCCTGCTATCTTCTTGATCACCGAAATTAGAGAAGAGTTCTACTAATTATTCAACCATTGAGAAAGGAAAGGTGATTAGCCTTTTGATTATTGATCTGAAGATCAGGCTGCTAGCAGAGTGGAATCCCCAAGGCCTTACGAAGGTGCCAACAGCCGTCCGTGTGGATTACTGTTGGAGGAAAGACACATGTGTTGCTCATGGCCTTGAAGAAGCCATTCAGTGACCATCTTGTTGCTGCCTTGTTGCAAGGATCGACACACTCGGGATTACGAGTTCAAGAGTAGGTACGATTCTGATCATATGGATGATTTTATAATTTTAAATACCTGTATAATTTTAAATACCTGTAAACCGCCAACAAGCTCTTGGCTGAGTGGTCAAGAGTCTTGGGGGCATGAAGTCTTGGGTTCAAACCCAAGCAATCCCTCCCCTACCCAATTATCAAAAAAAAAAAAAATACCTGTAAACCCATGTAAGTCACGATCCAAAGATCCTGAGTTAGTCTAGGTGTTTCTTTGTTTACTTCCGCTGCTTTAGTTTTGTATATCTATGTATATGCATGAGCCTGGATTAACCAACAATTTTGATACCTTGAACTAGCACATCTATCTTATACCGAGCTCTGATATCACTTGTTATGGTATTAAATTCATATCTACCTTAAAACCTTCTCTGATAGATTTGTAATTAGGTTAAATGTTAATCATTTAATCATTAAAGCAAGCGAAAGCGAAATCAAAATCAAAATCGAAAAATAAATCATACATATAAGAAAAAACAATTTAACACGAATTTACATTCAACTTGCCATGACCCATAGATGAGAAAAAAGATCTACTAGTTGTAGAGAATTATATGTTAAGAATATATGCTCCGCAAAGCATATTTCTTTTATTAATTTTGGAAACAAAATTAAAAAAAATAAAGGATAAAGTAGATAATGTGTAAAAGGGAATAGATAAATCAAATAAAGAATTTGATTTTGAAATTGAAATTGATTTTGTTATATACTTGGACTCTTTTTATACATTGGATCTAGACTTCCTTTTGGAGTTTGGTTTAAAAGAGACTTCATTTTGAAATTTGATTTTTGTATTAAAAGAGACTTACAAAAGGAATTTGATTTTTATATTAAAATAAAAAACCAAGAGGATAGAAAACAATGTTCAGAAATTTAAAAAGTTACAAAAGAAATTCCAAAAAACAAACGTGAAAACAAAGAGAGAAAAACAATTCTTTTCCAGACTCTAATTTCACAATAGTTTAAAACTATTCCCTTTTGACATTGCCTAATAAACAATTCCCCTTTGGTATCTGATCTTTGTAATTCGGGAAAGGATTTAGAAGCACAAAAAGGAGCCCACACATCTTTTGTGCATATAGAGAGCAAGAATATGGAGGAAGTTCTTTCGGTGTGGATATTGTCCAATTAGACTCGACGACGAAATTCTGAAAAAAAGGTAATCTTATTGATTCCTTTGTTATTATGCAAGTGATATTATTTAACCTAATATTTTAGTAATCATATATGTTAGTTTGTTAAATTAAACTTTAAACTGAACATTATCACAAGCCTACACAATTTTCGGTCTAAATATCCCAACAAGTGGTATCATAGTCGAACTTGTAGTTAAAACAAAGGAATTGGATAAATGTATTATGTATATTTTATATGAGTGACATTAGGGTTCTGTTTTATATTCTTTTGTTGAATGATGATGGCTTATGAATTTTATTGCGGTTTATAATCTTTTTTAATTTGCCTCGATTCATGGTAGAGATTTCTTTATAGTTATTTTTGGGGTTGTAGTAAAAAGGGTTATCTATCATCATCATGTTTCCCTCTTATTTTTTACTTTCTTTAATTTTTATAAAATTTTTGTAAAACTCTTTTCACTATCGAGGATTACAAATTCTTCTTACCCCAGCATTGTCCTAAAGCCCCTGAACCAGAGGAGACCATATGAGAAATGGCAAAAGGCCAAGGAAATGGTCAATTGCTATATACTGTCTCGATATCCAATATTCTCAAGACACAATACTCAACTGTGGAGACAACTACTAGATCATGGCTTGACTCGAAAAACTATTTAGGAAAAGCATTTGATCAACAAGGCAGGTTGTGTTGAGGGGTATTTGTAATACTAAGATAGGGAAGGACACTAGAGTTTGAGACTATGTGCTTAAAATGGTTGGCTTCTTGAACGAGGCTGAGATTCAGGGAGCCCAAATTGATGACGAAACAAAGATCGAAATGGTGCTCAAATGTTTGCCAAATGCATTCAATAAGTTCAAGGTTAACTATAACTTGAACAAGATGAAGCTGACCTTGGTGGAGCTCATGAATGAGTTGCATGCTGCTGAAGAGATCTACTGATCTTAAATGGTTCTTCTTCTAAAGGGAAGCCAATGGGCAAGTCCCAAAAAAAAAAAAGAAAAAAAAGAGCCAAGTTGGAAAAAAAGCCTCAGTCTAGCACCAAAGAGGATGGCAAGCCAAAAGGCAAGTGCTTTAATTGTGGTAAAGTGGGCCATTGGAAGAAAGACTACCCTAAGATGAAAAAATCAAGTATAGGTAATCTTTTAATTATGGAGGCATGTTTTGTTCAGAATTCTACTTATACCTAGATTGTAGATTCTGGTTCAACAAATCGTATATGTAACTCACTTTTTTGTTTAACAAACCAAGAAAATAAGTGAGGGCATCATGAATATTAGGTTGGGAACGGGCTAGTTCAAGTCAGCGAGGAGAATTGGATCTCTTCGTTTATCTTTTGATAAAAGAATTTTAGTTTTGGAAAACTATCTTTATGTTCACAAACTTAAAAGCAATTTAATTTTTTCGGTTGTTTATTTAAATAAGGATACAATGTTAATTTTAATTCCTCACAGTACAAGAGATCGGGCTTTTACTGACGAAAAATTCCGTCGGTAAAAGTCAAACTTCCGTCAGTAAAGGGTATTACTGATGGAATTTTTCGTCGATGATACTAATTTCGTCGGTAAAAAAAATTTCGTCGGTAATAAACTATTACCGACGGAGTATTATCGACGGAATTCTCCGTCGGTAAAACATTATTACTGATAGAAATTGGTCGTCGGTAACACAATGACCGACGGAATATTCTGACGAAATATTTCGTCGGCAATTATTTTACCGACGGTATGTTTCGTAGGTAAAGAATTATTACCGACGGATAATTTCGTCGGTAAATGTTTATAACCGACGGAGGAATTCGTTGGTATTAATCATTTGGAAAATTCCTTAGGTAATAATTGATTTGAAAAAATATATATATATAAAATAATTTAGACATAATATAAACAATTTATATAATTATACCTTAAGAAATTAACTGAAATTCGTAAAATTATAAATAAATAAATAAATATTTTAATAAATTTTAATATTATTAATAAAAATAATATTCAAATGTAGCTCTCGAATATAAAACACATGGTGTTATCACTCGGTACTCCTGTCATCGGCTTCACGCTCTATGTCCGCATTGCCTCCATCATCACTACCTCTAACAGCACTCAATCCAGCATTCATGCCTCCGACACCACCGGAAGCACTCAGTCTAGCACTTATGCCTCTTGCAGCACTCAGTCCAGCACCATGTCTCCTACAGCAGCTACTCCAGCACTACTCCCTCCGGCAGCAGTGGTTCTGATCCCGCCTAATCTAGCTGTTAGCTGTGACTGCAACAAAGGTGCGAACATCGTATTCCATGTCATCATGAAATTCTCAAGTCTCGCGATTGACATCTGGATTTGCGAGACATCGAACCTTAATGCATTATACTGGTCCTCAGACGGCGCTGCTGGCGGCTGTTGTGTAGTACCAGGACCACATGGAGTGTAACTGGTTGCATCTGAACTTTGCTGACTGCGGGCATATAAAAAATTTGCCGATTCTTCGGTCTTTTTCCAAACCCATAAACATGCGTCCACGTAGTCTCAATGCCCCCAATAGCATTAGACCATGACTGAGGGTCGAAATTGGGATATGAAGACGTATCGTCCCCATATTTTGCTGCAACGAGGTAGTATAGTTTTCCTACAATCACAAATATTTAAATATATATACAATTAATATATGACAGTGTAATGAACACGTATACAAACAATTCAATAATATAATAAATTAATGTAATATATAATGTATTGATATAGTTAAATACTTACAGTAACAGCTTTGACTTGTTGTCTACGTAATCACCTAGACCTTTTGCACGTTTATGGATTTTATTAAACAGCTCCAGGAAACTCACGTTACGCTGCAACTCTTGTGACTACAGATTAAAATAATTTTTTAAAATTATGTTAAAAGAAAATGTTCACATAGTTTATAGTATAAAACTTTTAAACAATAAATTGCAACAAAAAAAAAATCTTACCATCTATTCCCCTGTAACTAGAAAAGGAACTGATCCACCAGTGTGCATTGTAATGCTTCCATCCTTCTCCGTGTTCCTATTACCTTGGCCTTTTGGGACATATTTTTCCAAGCGTCAATACTCCAGACGCTATCTATAAGTTGATCCCAAATATCGACTGCTATCCAATCACACTTGTAACCCTTGCAGTCTTCTATTCGATTCGTCTTAAAGAAAGCCATGACATTATCCCTCTCAAAATTCATCATGTCCTTGAATCTATCCTTGCATGTGGCCTCCCATAATTTCTTAACCAGTGGCGTTTGCTCGGGAGACCAGTGGCATTTTTCCTACAATGAGACATTATGAATTAATATGATAGTCTTAAACATAATTAAATTATAATATAACTCTAAACCAAATCATACCTCAAATATAGTCCACGTAGATAGTTTCACGTCAGCAGGTATCTTTGACCAAGTAGGCCACGGTCTGGTATAATGTTGTCTGATCACCGAGGCAATGGTTGATTTTACACAACTCTCCTTGAAAGTCCTAAAAGAAATGAAACGTGTTAGTGAACAATAATTTATTTCTTACTTAAATCATGGAATTATCGTAATGTAATTAACTTACGTGTTTGCAACAATTGACAGTCAAAACTTGTCATCCAGATTACTCGGTGTCAGTAATCCTTTTGTCCGACCTCTACCCCGTTTCCTCTGCTTAGTGGCAGTACCGATAGACGGCGAAGGATGTGATGCAGGTACCTCTGACTACTGCTCCGTGCCATCATCCGCTAAATACGTCGGTGCTGGCTCATTGACGAAATACTGTGAAATGTCATCCAGCAGTGGGGTAGACGATGGTAATGTGGGATCCGCCTGAGTTGTCGGAGTAAGTGTCGGCCGTGGCAGTGGAGTGGGAGCCGATGTGGACGGACGTACAGTAGAGGTAGGCACTGAGTACGGAGCCATTGTAGAAGGAGCCAGTACAGAGGGATCCAGGGGCGATGGAGGTACTGCAGATGGGGCCCGTGGCAATGGAGCCGAATAAGGCGGCAACTGTGTCGATTGAGGCGGTAGGGAGGGAGTCGACCCAAACAGCAACTGTGGTGTAGAAGGCCCCGAGGAAGATTCTGCAGACGCTTCGAAAGCATCCCACACTAAACCCTGTGACTTCTTTGCACTACTTTTACGCCCTCCTCGCATTTTATCTGTAAAATGAAAAATATGAAATTTATTAGTAAATATATATTAAGAAGCATACATATATAGAATATATTATTTGATTGATCAGTTTCTATTATTTTAAAAATAGTGTTATTTGTTCTGGTCCATTGATGGATGGTTTGTATAATTAAATTGTAAGATCCATAATATGCATGACATAGAAGTTGACAATGAGCAAATGCATCAATTTAAAAGACAGAAAATCTCATGTAACCAAAAATACATATGGCAATTTTGTTTAGGTCATATAAACCCTAACAAGATACAATTGACGATAGATGGGCTTTTGGGCCATTAGGTTTTGAGTCATAGCCAACTTGTGAATCCTATTTAGAAGGGAAGATGACAAAGAGGTATTGTTCGACCAAAGGACAACGTGCCACTGTACTTTGGAATTGGTACATACATATGTCTATGGACCAATGAATGTACAAGCTCGAGGTGGGTTTGAATACTTCAACACATTCACTAATGATTACTCAAGGTAGGATTATGTTTATCTAATGCGCCATAAATCTAAGGCCTTTGAGAATTTCCTGAATTTAAAGCTAGGTTGAAAAGACAATTAATTAGATTTAAACATTAAAAAAATAAAAAAAATAAAAAAAACTTCAACCACATCGAGATGGTGAATATCTCTTAAGAGAATTTAGGGATTATATAGTTGGGAATGAGATTGTTTCTCAGTTGACAACTCCAGGTACAACACAACATAATGGTTTTGTTGAACGGAGAAATGTGACTCTTTTAGATATGGTGAGATCTATGTTCAGCTATTCTACTTTGCCTATCTCATTTTAGAGGTATGCCCTAGAAATGCCAATGTACCTTTTGAACTTAGTTCCATATAAATCGGTGTCCAAAATTTCAATGGAATTATGGTCAGATCGTAAACCCTAACACATGTGCTAAAATCTAAGACAGATAAGATGGAATCGCGTTAAGAAATTTGCGTGTTCATGGGTTATCCAAACGACTCGTCATAAGGTTTATTCTATAGTCTTGAGGATAGAAAGGTATTTGTAAGTACTCATTCTACTTTCAAGGAATAATAATGTGCGGATGATTTCAAACCAAAGAGCAAAGTAATTCTAGAGGAATTTTTCAAAATTTCTTTTTATTTATTTTTTTTTTTTTGAAATTTCTAGAATTATCCTTTTTCTGATTTTTTAAGTTTCAGAATAAAGAAAAATAAGAAAAAAAATAAAATGAAAAGAGAAAAATAGAATCCAATGCAAACTGACCCAATGAAATGACTTGGACGACCAGCCCAAATTTTGAGTTCCAATGTCCTATTAAAAATAAAAACAGTTGTCCAATTAAAAAAATTAATAAACCTGAAGCTAAAAATCAGAAAGGGCTAAAAAAGAATGGACTTTAAATTAGATTTTAAATTTGAGGCTTATTCAAGAATCCCCAATATCAAATTCATAAAAATTGAATTTTAAATCCAATTAGGACCAAAACTAAACAAGCTCAAATTGAATCCAAAAATCCCCAATAGAATATCTATTGAACTCGGCTCACTGAAGATTAATTTGAGAATTAACTCGACTAACCTTGGACAAAATGTGGTGTCACAAATATTATTGAGGTATTTCATTATATTTCGTGTGCATAAAATATTGAACAAAATGTCTAATTAATCATATAATATGTATTTATGTGATATTTACAGATGATCACAGACGACATAAATTCAAGTTATTTTATGATTAAATAGTAGT